>OW285194.1:9881375-12281375 GCA_935421135.1 Bugulina stolonifera | reverse complement strand
CGCCGGTAGCAGGGGCATTTTAAGGTGCTTCTCTTCTTCTCTTCCGATGACAATCACTTCTCATGGACAAAGGGGTTTAACAGTTATCATGCATACACAGTGTATGCCACATCTAGAGTAGTAAAGTACTAATAGAAGCATAACATAAGATGATATTATAATATTATATTAATCATGTATAATAATATAGTGTATGTATAAGAAATAATATTATACCATAGATGTAAGGCTAAATCATAGAACTGAACTTGTGACCACCACTTGACTGTTTCTGTCAGGTTCAAGTGGCAGCAGATTGATGTCATCCCTGAGTACCATGTGTAGGTTTTAGGTTATAACAGAGTGTGCCAGTAGGAAACAGGTATCAGCAGGTAGAACGCATGCCAACTAGTAGATACAGTTAGTTAGGCATTTTAGGTAAGACTAAATAGAAATGAACTAACCTGCAAGAACCTGCCACTAACCGTGATCAATACCACCTGCAAAGAGGTGCTACCTTTTTGCAGCTCTAGCAACTGGGAATAGCAGTAGAAATAGCATCTCCGTGTAGTACTGGAATATAATATACTACTAGTAATTTACAGAACACACCTGGTTCAGAGACATGCTTATATAGTAAGCATTGCCTATTATTTTTACAGAATGAGATTTAGAAAACAGGATCATACATAAATTATACAGTACTTATAAAATAAATATGAAAATATCATGCTGATGTATTTATACATGAGAATTACAAAATATTTATTTATAGTCAGAACTCTATTTATGGTACCAATTCACTATTAATTTACTTCCACACAGAGTATTATCTGACCAAAGGAGTGCCACATGGTACCAATTACCCAGGGATCACATACTTGGAATATTTTGTCTATAGATTAAGATTGATGATTTGCAAAATCTACTTCATTCCATACTTTTTACAGCTTAAATATTGCAAAAGATGGATTCCACTAGATTGCATAATCAAAACAGTAACACACTTCTGTGGACAGCTCAAAGTGGGTGGGGCAGACATTAGCCACTTTCAGCTACTGAATCAGAAAGTTGCAAATCGTAATCTATAGTATAATTGTTTCTAAACAGCCAACAACTGGTAGGGATCCTGTCCTATCGGAAATCACATGTAAATAACGTGCTGTACCTGAGGCATGTTAACGACGCTGAGTTAAAGGTCATCATAGCATTGTTTTGAAGTGACCAACAGTATAACATTTTCATAGGATATTAATGCATCTATAACCTTATACAGTTCAAGAGTGTGGCGATTCTATTACTTACACACTACAATGTACACAACGCAGTAGACATAACACTTGCCTCCCTACCTGGAGGGTAAAAACCCAATTCAATTGGTAGCCTAAATTCTTCATTTCAAGCCCACGTGAGGTTTATGTGTACTTAGGGCGGTATACCATCGACCCCTTTTTATGGTGAATAGTGATTTTTTTTAATACGCTGGTAACCTACACCATGTAGTAGCATGTAGCACTAGTAGCTTTACCAGTAGTTACTCACCAGACGTAACCAGTCAATATCGATCATATGATTGTGATGTCAGCAAAAGTTGACATGTCAGCTAAATACATTACACAACATAAATAATACTATAATATGATACGGATTATTATATATAATGATATTATTATAGTGCAAACGTGCCATTGTAACGGAGGCTTAAATTCTATATCTGTACGATAGTAAGATCGGAAAGGTCAGGCTGAAATACAAACATATAATATTGAAACAATTACACTTGCAAGGTATCAAATTAACATAAATAACGTAGTCGATAGGATAAATGATTTGTTAATGAATGTAGACCTAAAAAATATGACCGTTGTGAAACTAAATTACAGGCATATATTTCCTAATGACGAAACGTGTGCTTATAACTGTAGCATTTTGCAACTACTATAATTCTATGTTGATGAGGTTTTCATTTGATATCTTTTTATCAGGCGTGACAATGAGGATTAAGTACTCTTATTTAGTAAAAAGGAGTAACAGCTTCATTACAGAACCTTTTTTCTACAAAACGGTGTAATATAATGCTTTTTATTTAATAGACCTACCCAATGACATCACTGTGATATACTCGTACATGTAAACAAGCCTATAAAATTGCTTCTTTTAGTTTTTAGACAAATAGAGGTGCAATGTACATGTACATATAAAATTCTACAGCAGTACCTTTTTACACTACAAATAGCCTATTAGATTAGAGAAAAATCAGTGAAACATTTATCCCAAAGTGCGAAAAGCCAAGTACGGTGTGGAACTTAGTCTTTGAGAGAAATATTCTTATCTGCTGCACAACGTAATCGACTGCAATGATTCAGCAGAATACCTTTAACTCACAACTATCTATTATGTTCACTTAATCTTAAACTAACTCTCTATTGTACTGACTATCATTTGTTATCGTTAAGATGATGTCCATAAAGAAAAACCTACGCAGGTTTTTATTATTCTACCCACTACAGATGCACTTACACACATATTCAGTTATAAATTACATCCAAGTTTTAATAAAATAAATGGTTTTTCTATAATTGCAGCTCTGGAGTTGGGTATTAGATGATTCACCAGGAAAGATAAATATTTAATCCTCAAACCCACTTGGTTACCGAAAGCTAATCCACGTAGCCTTGGAGTTTCGACAGTAAGATGGGGTGCCAAAGAACACGTACCATTGTAGTCGTGGGAAACAAAGCCGCAGGTAAAACCAGCATAGTACACCGACTTATAGATGAACCGATAGACTTCTCTACCTACACACCAACCATCGATGAGTGCTATAACATCACTTGGAAGATGGCAGGTAAGAAATTATCGAATGCGTTGCTGGACTCAGTCACTGGTGTCGCACCTTGAATAGTAGATCTCTATAACTCTACTTGTTTGATATAATAAGGAAATTTTATGAAAAAAATTGTTACTACAACACCTTTCACTAGTTGGTGAAATAATAAAGTCTACCTATCCTATGAGAAATTAGGAAATTAAACGATTGTGTCATAAAAACTATAACATATGAAATTTTGGATTTCAACCAATTTTTGAAATTGCGAGAAAATTGCACAAGATGTGGCTTTTTATGAAAATATGAGTGGTCATCGAGGAACTATGATTTCTTCGACTACACGAGGAACAGGAAATACAGTAATACATGGTCAATACAAGGTAGAGGTCATATAGGCATACGCATAAATATGCTGGGGAGCTTGTTAAATTGTACCAGCACCTTTTCTTCTATTTCGCCATGATGACGTACATGTAGAGACTAGTATTTTGTGTAAACACGTAGGAAGCCGTTGTTTGCATCAACTTAATTATTCCCTCAAAATCAGCTACAACTATCATACATAAATCCTAGATACAAAGTCATGTATGCATTGCGTCATATACAATGTACATTGTACATGTAGTAATATTACACATCCGCTGTAAGATATGTAAACATACAAATATGATTATGTATATATGCATCCAAATCAAGCGCTATCTCCTGAGAATTGCAATCACTGCTATCATTAGTGGAGGAATATACATGCATTTTAATTTACTATAACATGTGAAGTTGTCTGCTCTCTGGGCTTTACATCGCTTCGTTTGTAATTACCAATACCAAAGCTGTTTACATTGAACACTTTGTAAATGACTATTAGTCGCTGGGTAACTTTTTAAATCATTGCATCTTTACCTGATTCAATATGACCTACTACCCTCCATAGCAAATCTTTGCATACTATGAAGTCGTAGAAAACAGCATTATATTTATTATATTTTATAGTACATCCATGTTACAGTGTGATAATAATTTTTCCAGGTGGCCAGTTCCTACAGATTGAGATTATCGACACTGCGCCATGGAATGAGTTTCCTGCAATGCAGACTCTGTTCGTTAAACGGGCTCACCTTATACTGGTGGTCTATGACGTCACTTCCCCTTCCTGGAGAGAGTCGTTACAGAGTATCGTCGAAGAAGTCAGGGCTATTCAAGGTGAGCTCATACTGCTCAGTAACACACAGTGTAACAAGTGCTTTAATTGGTTAACCAAACCAATGCTGCCATTGGTTTGAGCAATAGGGCGAAGCAGCATCAAAATAACACAAACTTAAAGAATGTGCAACGGACTAGACTGCTGAAAATTTTCTCTCCTTCTAACATTGATTGGCTTCTTCCACTTCTACACGTATCTTTGTGGCCTAAGACTAACAAGAACAAATTCATAGAGAGATTACCTACAGCATGTGAAGAGTTACATACATGTACATGTACATGTTGTATGTACATATTTATGTGTTTGAAGGAAGAACTGCTATAGGTATATGCAGTTGCTGTGTCACACAAATTGTCCGTACATGCACATGTATATAATAATGTGGTGCTCTAGATATAGCAACCACTTCACTATAACTATGAATTGTGTTGTAGAAAACGCCGACATTGTAATCATTGGAAATAAATGTGACAAATTAAAGAAGGAAGATGGGTTTACCCCTAAACGCCTTACACCTTCGACTCACTGTGTAGGACAGATATACACCAGTGCCCTTTCTCAGCAAGGCATTGTGGGACTCAAACAACTAATTTTATGTAGCAAATCCAAACTCACAGAAGGACATTACACAGAGTTTGGACAGGTGCCAAAAGTAAGTGCCATATACAAATATGAGTATTGCAGCAATAGCTGTCTACGAACCAAAAGTTTGCAATTTTAATAATTTTCTATTTTGATCATTTCTATAAAATTTCATTATCTTGAAGACTCTACTTATGTGTAAGCTATATTACGTGTTGTCTATCGGTACTAGATGCCGCATGTTTTGAATAATCTATTGACCCTAATGTCACATGACAGGAGATTTAAGAATCTCTTCCAACAATGAGTCACGTTATACTTGTCTATGACAACCAGGTGTGACGGAGAGTTACATTACTTACAATATTTTGTTTCTTCCACAGAGAAAGAAACTTAAAAAGAAGACCAATGGTTTGGCAATTAGTCTTCATTTGTGGAGGAGGAAAGAAAAAGCTTCCCCTGAACCGATTGCAAGTAGCGATGACACACTCAACTATAGCGACTACATAAATAGTAACTTTGACAAGCTATTTGACAATGTACCAGGCAGTAGACTACCAGAAACTACTGCACACACACTACCGATACACAGAACCAGAGTTCAACCAGATCCACATGTGCGATACACTAAATCATCATCGTGCAATCCTGGAAGTAAAGTCTATCGCGCTAACCTATCAATGTCAGACTTATACAGCAGTCTAGATAGCAATGACTCTTTAGAGGTCAAAGGTTGTGGCCGACGAAAATCTTTAGACTTTTCAAAACTAGAGCCTATTGATGGATCATCGCATCGAAGAAAACTTTGCCGAAAAGAATCTGCCAGTTGTGGCCACGAAGTCAATCTTGGTTCTCCAACCAGCAGCAATTATGACTCTGACTTTAGCAGCATGGAGCTGATTGGCACATCTCCAACGCTGAGTGCCTACCACCCACCAGGGGGAGCTTCATACTCACCAAAAGGATACAGAGAAAGAACAAATTATGGTCGCAGTGAGTGTCGATGGAAAGATGGCGGTGGCGTTCTCTCGGCCGAAAGCTCCGACTCTGAAGGGGATGGCAAAAGTTCACATTTATACAGATATTCAAAGTCACATGACATGCTACATAGCAACACAGATGAAATCACAGGTAAGCTTGGTTTAGAGATACATGTTTAGGGATGCCAGGCTATTATGTTGGAAATTTCTGTATTCTCCAATTTGGTAAAATTGTGTAATTAGATCTGCATCGATTTTGAGAGCATCATAAATTATTCAGTAAATTATCTTGTATATTTACATACTGTATTTATGGTACATGTACTCTTGCAACGATTACAGAGTCCAGTCAATTTTATTCAAATGTCAGCATTACATGCTACACAAAATAACTCTTTGCAAAAGTTGGTGGCCATGTTCTTACTAGTTTCTGGCTGTTTAGGTGAGAGCGGGACTTTACCTCAAAGACCATTACAAGTCAACACCAAGCCATTGAGACATAAAACAGGCCTGGGCTATATCAAACAACTGGCTAAACAACACAGCAGTGCAGACGATATTACTGGTGGTAAAAGGAAGCTAGTTAGACAATAGCGGAAGGAAATTGACTTTGCGAATACATCATGAACATTATGTCAGACTTATTATGAATTGTCTTCTCTATCCGAAACCTTTACTATAATTGGAATACTAACATAACTAGACAGTGTTTATATCTATGGTGCAATACATGTAGATGAAACAGGAGTTTTAATACCTTTTAAATGTGTACCATGTGCATCACTGCATATAGCTATTAGTATACATAGTATAATATTTATTATAGCGACAATCTTTTTGACCCTACAATATGTTATAATTCACATTTGACTTTTATATTATTATTTATAGTTGTTGCAAACATTTTTATATTATTATATTTCTACCAATGCGACAAAAGTAAAATATATACAAAGCAATCAAAATATTTTTCGGGTATTACGAGGTAATTAATTAGCGCTTGAGGCCTGAGAATTCATTTCATAAAACTCAAACTTGGACAGAAACAAAATTGCTACCCAAACATTATTGCACGGTTTTGGAAGCTAGCCCAATTAAATTTTGTAACACTATGAATTTAATTTTGATATTATTGAGCAATTTTTCAAATACAACAAATAAACAAATGAATCAAATCACAAAAAATGCTGGTTGCTGATTCATTTAGTAATCAACTAGAATTGGTTGACAGTTTTATATCATCAGTTTATACACAGTTGTACATGTGTATAAGTATTTTCTATGAGCTGATTTGTATCGATCTTCATTAATTTAACTCTCGTAACTCTGCTACCAAGAGTGGAAAAGGTTTTAGTGGCTATTCACGGTCACAGTTGTAATTTTTTATAATATAATAATATTATACATGTACATAAAATAATGCCATACAATAATAATTATATGGAGTAATGCACTTGTTTGTGCACTGCTGAATCTCAGACAAAGTGCTCAATGTTTACAACAGAGCTAATTAATATTTGGTAGAATCTCACTGTTTTGTCTCTTTTATTACTATTAGTTTCATGCTATATACTAGAATGAAATATATAGCAATCATCAGACAAAAGAGACATAATTAACTACTAATGGACAAGGACATGGTTATGGTGTTTTATATGTAGCGATTGTTTGGCTTACTGCTATATACATGTAGCTAAAGAGATTAAGACTAATCTTGGTGTATCAAGTGATTCCATAGTTGAGCATGTGCTTTCTAGAGTGTCTGCACGTAGATATGAGCTCGTTTCGTTTATTTAGTGTGGCCATGCGTGGTTTGCGTAAAATAAAATATTTCTCAGTTACGCATAGGTGGCAATTTTTGGAAGAGTTGTTATAGGCCTGTGCATGCGTTATTATTTTCCACCTGATGTTGAAGTTTAATTGCTGTTCCTTCAGTTCCCAGATGTATTTACTTAGCTCTGTGCTAGCCCTTTGGTTTTCATTATTAAATGAAGATTTGTGGTTGTACATGCGCTTCTTGAAAGTGTTTTCTGTCAGTCCTATGTAACAACAACAATGTAACATTATACATATAATATACATGTAGGTATAGTTATTATACATAGCATGTGTATCATGATATTGTATTATAGCACATTTATGCATTCTACTTACAAGTATATTTAACATGTAGTTTATTTTGAGTGATAGTATAATCGTATTAATTTCCTCTAACAGGTGCCCCTTTTGAAAGAGTGGTGAATCAAACATTGATATTTTTAACTTTATAGCACTGATGTAAGTGTACAGGAACTGTTCTGTAGCCTTTTGGAGCGGGCGTTTTTTGAGCAGGCGTCAAACACTATGGCCTTGACAAACACATGGGGCGAACGAAGAGCGGGGCAATTTTCTAATTAGTGAATGACAAACACTCTCATGCGTTTGCACCTTTATTTGAATTGACGTTATCAAACATTTTAAAATTAATAAAACTGGTTTCAACTTAATTTAATAGTTTCCCTTCGCCGTAACACACGTGTTTATGTTTGATAACTCTGTTTAGCAGCCAATCACCGATGAGCGAATCGTCTCAATACTTCAGTTGGCTCAGCTTGAGTGTTTTGAAAGCGATGGCACCTGAGCGATTCGCGAGCATCAAATTCGCTCCAAAATGCTCTCGTGTGTTTGCACCTTAATTTGAATTGAACATTGAATTAAACATTTTTAAATTAATAAAACTGGTTTCAACTTAATTTAATAGTTTCTCTATCCATGTACATGTATATTTAGTTTATCCATGCCCGCTGCTGTTGATCCAGATTTCTTCCATACTTAAATGTAAGTACACTGTATAATGGTAAATTAGCCATGAAGTGCGTTAGCTATGCTATTTGCACACTGCAGGCATGACATATCTATTCCCACTTTATCATAATTATTATAGCATATCGATAAAACCTCAAAAACCTTGAGCTACTTAGGGACACACTTTAGTATTGAATAATAATAGTACAACATTACTGGATAAAATTTAGAATAAAGTGAGGAGCAGCAAATGAAGTTTAGTGGCTATTTTTATCCAATTGAAGAGCACTTCAATAATTTGTAGATTATGAGTTTATCTGACATGGAGATTGCCTTCTCCTCCCCAATAAATCCCCCCCCCCCCGCTACCCTCTGAATACCCTCAAGCTACCCTCTGGTTACTCTCAAGCTACCCTCTGGTTACCCTGAAGCTACCCTCTGGTTACTCTCAAGCTACCCTCTGGTTACCCTGAGGCTACCCTCTGGTTACCCTGAAGCTACCCACCCGTATGCATTGCATGTACCACATGTACGGTATGTACTGTATGCAGTGTTCGAAGTGTGGTTATACGGGAGTATACGGTGTGTACCCACCTCAACTTTAGTGGTCATACGACTAGCAGGCGTGTACCCTCATTTTAATAGCTAGTTTTACCCACACAGTTGCTGTGAACCTGATAGTGTAGTGGTATAGTGCTTGACACTCATCCATAAGGTCTCCAGTCCAATTCTCACTGGAGTACAAGTTTTTTCATTCTAGTAAGTCACTAATTTCTTGGCTACCATAGGATTTGGTGGATAGCTATACAACACTAACCTGTAAGATTGCATGTATGTGTACCCACCTCAATTTTTCCACTTTAAACACTGACTGTATGTAATGCGTTAGTTTATAACATTGTTCTGTTGAAATGTTGAAATGTCTCCATATACAGAGTCATTCTGTACTTGTACTTTGTAGGTATAAATAACAATATTGTTGAAGATAAGAAAATAGTAGATTGTAATCAGTGGATGCTACATGTACACTAAACCTATGCTACTGCAAACATATTAACATATTAGTGTATATTGGATTTACTAAAAGCTCAACAGCAAGCTTATATGTGTGAAATTACATGCATAAAGCTACAGTACGTGTACGTGTACGTGTACGTGTACGTGTACGTGTACGTGTACATGTACGTGTACGTGTACAGTGTACGTGTACGTGTACGTGTACGTGTACGTGTACGTGTACGTGTACGTGAAAGAACCAAAACTTGTTGAATTCTATGGAGTCAATTATAAATGTTTGGAAATTTATAAAGGTTTTACTTTAATGATATCCAAATGGTCAATACCCTTTTATTGGTAAATCTGTGCTATGTCTGTATCGATACGAAACATTTACATAGCGTGTCATTTACATATACAAATAAGCAGAACACTTTAAAAATATAAACCTTTAAGGCACCTCGCTGTAACACATCAATAAATTCTAGATTTAACTGCTTTTGCTGCCATATACATGTATATAGAGGTATACTTTGGGTAAGGAGGCAATATTACTAGATCAAATCATGTTAAGTGCTGCAAAGTGGGAAATCAACTAAACATCATTATACAGGCCTATTTAAACCAATAATTGAATGATAATTTAAATTGCAAATTAGAGATTTAGCTGTCATATTATATGGAAGGAATCAATATTTGGCAGAGCCGAATCTCCAGGTATATTGCCATTCACCTCCAGCGCCTGATGTTCATGTGACGGTTTGCACTCTGCTCAGCTGCTTTCCAACATGGGTCTCTACATGATCATAGCACTGGTGAGTATAATATTATAATTAGCCTACATCTTGCGTGTGTAAAGTAACAATATACCTTTAATTATATTATTATAAAATGAGGGAAAATTTCAAAATTTACAAAAAATTGATTTGTCAATTATATCACAAAATCATTCGTTCCACTCTTTTTAATTATAAAATTATTTGGGTAGCTGTCTATCAATATCATTTTGTATAAATGTGTCTGAGTGAAAAGAGCAGAGCATCCTTTCTGTTTCATATGCCTGTTACAGCAACAGCTGATGGAGTGGTTACTGTAATTCATATACCTGTTACATGGTGGTTACTGTAGTTAATATGCCTGTTACATGTGGTGACTGTAATTCATATACCTGTTACAGGGTGGTTACCGTAATTAATATACCTGTTACATGTGGTGACTGTAATTCATATACCTATTACAGGGTGGTTACTGTAATTAATATACCTGTTACAGGGTGGTTACTGTAATTCATATACCTGTTACATGGTGGTTACTGTAGTTAATATGCCTGTTACATGTGGTGACTGTAATTAATATACCTATTACAGGGTGATTACTGTAATTCATATACCTGTTACAGGGTGGTTACTGTAGTTAATATGCCTGTTACATGTGGTGACTGTAATTAATATACCTATTACAGGTGGTGACTGTAATTTATATGCCTATTACAGGTGGTGACTGTAATTCATATACGTGTTACATGTGGTGACTGTAATTAATATGCCTATTACAGGTGGTGACTGTAATTTATATGCCTATTACAGGTGGTGACTGTAATTCATATACCTGTTACATGTGGTGACTGTAATTAATATGCCTATTACAGGTGGTGACTGTAATTTATATGCCTATTACAGGTGGTGACTGTAATTCATATACCTGTTACATGTGGTGACTGTAATTTATGTCTGTTATAGGTGGTTACTGTAATTCATATACCTGTTACAGGGTGGTTACTGTAATTCATATACCTGTTACAGGGTGGTGACTGTAATTAATATGCCTATTACAGGTGGTGACTGTAATTTATATGCCTATTACAGGTGGTGACTGTAATTCATATACGTGTTACATGTGGTGACTGTAATTAATATGCCTATTACAGGTGGTGACTGTAATTTATATGCCTATTACAGGTGGTGACTGTAATTCATATTCCTGGAGTCTTTGGCTGTGACTCCAACACCCAGATGTTTAGACGAACTCCTCAACCAGACCTACCTGCCAACTACACAGACATGGCTGACATTCTCATATCTGATTGTGAGTAACACATGCAAAATAATTCAGTATACAACAGCATAGACATACGCATGTTGTAGTGTGCAAGACTGCAAGTGCAAGACAAGAGAATATTCTATACAATAATGCTAAGACTTTGGAAGTTGTGTTCTCTTAGTTTGCTATTATAGTCTTAGTGTTACACAGAGCAATTTCTCTTTCCATGTAATTAGTTATACTGGTTTAGGTAAAAGTTTTCTCAAATAAAGCTCTTTTCAAATTTTGACTTCAAACACTCTAGAAACAAAAACCTTGCATTCGTTTTGCTCACTTCAATCACAATGTATGAATTCTTCTTGTTCAAATTGGATGAGAAGGTGAGGAGCGTTGCTTGTATCATAGCCCAGGCTCCATTTATGTCGATAACTGAGATTGAGCGAGTCCTAAAGCCCTAACCTTTAAGTCGAGAGTAACTCTCAAGTTACTATTAACAATCCGGTTACCTAGCCTTAGCTCCATGATAAATCCTTCAGGTAAGGTACATGCATATATTACATGTATATATACATCATCTCTAGGTGAGGGTCCTAACCAATGCACTTTGGCATGTCAGAAACGTGAGAAGCAGTATTGCGAAGCCACAGTGTACAATAAAGTGGATCAGACATGTCTGCTCTATAAGTCTGCCATAGCTAATGTCTCATCCGCACCAGAGCCCAACAACCTAACGTACTATGAGGGACTCTGTGCTCTCAACTCTCCGGTAATTTATTTATTGTGGTGTTAAAAGTAAAGCTGTATGAAGGTATATGAGAGTACCAACCTCTAACTAGAGCCTGTGCACCATGAAAGGCATTTACCCTAAAGTTGTAGGTGCAATTTATGAACCTCATTTTTTTATTTCTAACACAGTCCATAATGAGTACCTTTGAATATTTGAATAACTGATGAGAAACAAGGAGGCGTGCAAATGAGTCGCCTCAGTGAAGGTCATTTGAGCCAACCAAATACCAACATTTCCACACTGGGATTTGAACACACAGTCTCCAGATTAAGAACTGAGCATTCTACTAACTGAGCCAACCTGGCTCCCTAATATATCAGTAGTAATGCGGTTACCATCATGCTTTTTGTACACATGGAAAGAAAAGGGTTGTGGTGTTTGTACACGTACCTACAGTATGTATACTTGTATACACCTGTGCAAATCTAGGGATGAAGTTTATCTAGCATTTACATTGTACATATTGCTATTTACAGGATAGACCAGAGAGCTGCCCTCCAATAGCTAGTGCTGGACTAAAAGGTAAATTTGATTCAATCTGTATTCAAAGTCCCACGAATTAGTTGGTTGTAGCTTGTTTGGCCTATTTCTACTAATTATAATGCTGCTGGGTCAAAAAGTCTGCACAAATTTTAGTTTATGTAATCTAAGAATTCTAGAAGTGCATGATGTTTTACTGGTTGACTAGAACATGGGCTAAGAGGTGTCCTGATAACTTACCATATAGCCAATCAGCGGGGTACTCCGGCTAACCAGGTAAAACATGGTGAAGTTAATCAGGGTATTACTATATAATGGACTGTTGGGCAGAAAACTAAAAGATAGAAAACATGATAGGTCTTATTTGTGTGAATAAGTAATTTATAGATTAGCGATCACTTAATATATGCGTATTGATGAAATGGTCATACATGTAATATTAAGCTCCCTGAAAAACTAATTCTGCTTGGTATCACAGAGAAAATTATGTTTAGATTGTCAGGAGTACCATGAGAGAGGCTTTAGAGAACCAGGAACCTACCATTTACGAATTATTTCAAAACGTTGCAAGAAAGCAGCGTGTTACTTTGACTCCAATAATGGTTGGGCAATCATACAAAGACGTGTATACGGCAACACCTCCTTCGACCAAAGGGGCTCCAAATATGAACATGGTTTTGGTGATGTGAAGGGTGATTATTGGCTAGGTATGAATTAGAAGGTCCTCTACGACTAGGCATTATTATCTCATTTCTATAATCTGTTGAATGTCACCATGATTTCATGTATGATTTGTGTGCAAGTGTATACTCTTGTGTTGTCAACTTATACGATGCATTATTTTGTCGTAGCAAGTATGAAGTCTCTGGTACGTTTAACCTACAGCGCATATACCAGTTGACAGTCTACTTCTAGGTTTACATAAATAAGTTGCAATCAGCGAGGCATAAAATTGCACTAAATTCGTAAGGAGAGTCGTCATATATGTTATAATGTAGGGAATGAGATTTGTCTTCTCTTCATTTTGTAAGCTGTCCACCCTGACCCCAAGCTCCAACCTCAATATAATATAGACGACTCCTAGCATGGATTTAGTAAATGTTATTTCTTGAATCAGCAATTTTGTAAGATTTGCAGCTAGTACAATGTTGAGTAATACACTGAAATATAACCTACATGTATTTTAGGCACCTATTACATCTATATGCTGAATTGGAAGGGGAATTCACGCCTCAGCATTGTTATGCAATCCTGGAACGGAGCTGAGGCTACAGCAAACTATACCTCATTTAAATTAGAGTATTCCCAGAAATATTATTATTTGAAGGTAGTGCAGTTATAACTTTAATATTGTCCAATTGTATTGTGAGACACTGTCAGCTTGGGTGCTCATCAGCTAGATTTTAAGAGTTGGTACAAATTTTCTACACAAAAGTTTTCACACCTTTCACTGCTAAGATATTGGAGGTCTTTACTTCATACCAAGTTCAGTGCTGTCTAGGTCAAGCCATGTGAGGCTGATTTTATGGCACCGCCCCATCTCTGTATAGGGCAGTCTCTAAGTCTACTACTGCCTTGCAACTTTATCTCCCATGCTCTCCTGGTGTCTTACTGGCTTCCTCATCGCTGGACATGACCATACGACTGCAGTCTTTTTCTTCTCATTAGGTCCAGAAGGTTCAGGTTTCCTAGCAACCAACAAGTTGATTTTTCCCATTAAAAGTCATAGGTGACAACCGTAATCAAATGCCCATGAAGCCCGAGTGTCTTAGATCAACCATAAAGTCAAAAAACAACTGTTTGTCTAGTTATACGAATCACTGTAAAAAGCTAAAGGAGTTATTTATTGAAAATCGAAGGATTATTTTTATATAATCTTGTACTGTTAGATATCTGGGTATTCTGGAGATGCAGGTGATGCCATGGCACATCATAATGGATTGCCATTTACCACAAAGGACACGTATGATGACGATGGAGCATGTGCTAGAGATTATGAAAGTAAGTTTACAGATATGATCATATTTGGACAATATAGCTTGCAATGAAACGGCGTATGTGTAATGTATGTCATGCAGCTTATTACACTTCTAAACCCACATATATTACTACACCGCTAGAAAACAAACATGTATTACTACACCGCTATAACTATAGAGGTTTTACCATCTGTTTTGAGTTGTACTCAGTTAATAGTTGTACAACATTGATGCCTGAATTGTACATTCCTAGATTTGTGTATGCAAGTACTGTAGCAAACTGCATGTTGAATAGTGTTATGCGTAGGCCACATTGCAGCAATTTTTTAGCGAAAAGCGAATTTTGGCCAGTGGCGAAATCGCAAATTCTGTGCGAATTCGCGCAACATTTGCGATTTCGCACTCGCTGATCTCAATCAGCTAATTCGCAACTTGCTAATTTGTGATTGGCCAATTTTTACTTGTCACGTTACTGTCACGTGTTCAGAGCCACGGATTTTCAATCAATCATGAGTTTAAATTATTATATTAAAATTTTTATTTTAACTGATGAATAAAATGACTACTTCCGTTTGCAAGAATCGTGTAAAACGAATAAAAGTAAGAATAAAATAATTATTTTATTTTATTCTATTTTAATTATAATTTTATTTTACATTTTTTGGAGTTGTAGTTCTGCAGTGAATGAGAAACGTGACCGAGGATAATAATTTTTGATCCCTCATTGGGTGAAATCAATGCGAATTCGCTTATAGCTTTTGCAGTGTGGCACGCTCGATTATAATTTGCGAATTCGCCTTTGGCCAAAATTCGCTATTCGCAAAAAAATTTGCGTCAGTGTGGCCTACGCTTTAGCTGGTTAAGTGTGGACAGGAGAACACAACTCTGTCCATAGTAGCACAAGTACAACAGATCTAAACAGGGAGGCTGCATTGAACACACTATAACCCCTTTAACAAACTCATATGCACTAAAATTAAAAGGATATTTCGAAGGCACTAGGTATGGATTGACATTAAATTCAAGAAGTAACGCAGAACTAAATATAATATTATATTGAAAGTGTCGCAACATGCATATGTGCAATGGTGTGTTACATAACAATATAGAAATTAATACTACTTTATACGTTTGAACTTCAAAGAATGGTAGTGTTCGCAGATGTACCAAATGTAATTCGAAATTTCAACTTAACTATAATTTCTTTGACTGTTATCAATAATTATTTTCCTATCGACGATTACATCAACCAAGTATTTGTCACATATTCAAATCATAGCCTAAGAGTCAGGCCCAGGAGCTACTGATCAATTGCTCAATATTTTGCTGATTGCCTTGTAGGCGGATGGTGGTTCGATGTGGATGAAGATACTGACTGCTTTCAGTGCAACTTGAACGGAGTCTATGCTCATGGAGAGAACGCAACCAATTACAATGCCGTCTGGGGAGGAGGAAGTTTTGACCATACAACCGGGCTCAAATACATCACCATGGCAGTTACAAGAGATTAACTTCCCTTTCTGTTGGCCAATCACATAAACTGTGACATGAACCTGTCTCAGCCATAATGATCAACAAACTTTCCAGCTACAGCTCAACCAAAAGGATGTAACTAAAGGCAACTTGCAGACTATTCTTCTGGGCTCGAAAAATGTTGTTACTTACTGACTAACGACTGTAAAACTTGGATTGGGAATGAATGTCTTACAGTCTATTAGTCACATATACACACTCATACCATTTTGGACGTTTGGCACCCAGGCTAACATAAGTAACAAGCTGCCTCTCCTCTACTGGTCATTGTACTGAAATATGTAAAAGATATACAAGCTTGTGACTAATAGACTGTAAGATATTCATTCCAAATCTACATCTAAAATTATGTTTATCGTAACAGGATATTCTAATGTAATAATAAGCACTATAGCCATGAAAAACACACTAGCTTGCTGTGGAGTGGTGCAATGTGTCTGTCAGGAATCCTATTTCAGATGGCATGGACGATTTGTAAACACCACACATTCACTAGAAAATGTTCCCATATATTTTCACCTTAGTTTTCTGCAGAACCTTGTGTGTTGACATACATGTATATGTGATCCCTTCTGTTAGAATCAGACATCAAGAGATCAGCTGCTAATTTAATCTTTGCTCAAAAATTGGATCATTCATATCAAACATAAATAATCATAGGTCATCAAAACTTATTTTATGTAAATTTGCTTGTCAAGTTTGGAGCTAGCAAAATATTTTTAGCCCTCCTAATGTCTGATTCTGATAGAGAGGGGGACCATAACTGGTTGTTTGGTTTGCAACAGAGTATAGCCAAGTTAATGCTTCAACGTGTCTGCAGAAATGTAACATTACATAAGTTAATAATACATATCAATACGATAACACTTAATATTGGGGAGAGTATGTTATTTTAACAAAACTATTGTGAATTATGTTGTACAATATATTTCTGTTTAGTCATCCAATTACTTATTATACGCATATATGGCATTTTCAATTATAATATTTAAACGTACAGCGCAGTATTTTGTGTGGTATAAGTACATGTCTGTGAGCATATAAGCGTGATTATTAAGCCTTTATGGGCAGTGACAGATATACTGTATATGACTGTTGTAAATTTATTCAATAAAACGATCGCCGTGGCAGGGTGGAAAAATAAAGGTCTCATTGGTGGCCCTTGAAAGCAATCAATATTATAACTGAATATATTAAGTCATATTTTATCTTTTCAAGTGGTAACTTAAGCATTCACCAGGGCACTTCTATACTTGTCAAACTCGAGAGAGATTTCACATTTTCGAATCCAGTTAAAATCAGGAAACCAGGGTATGCTTTTGAAGAACCCCAAATAGGAAATCTCAACTTCTCCTAATTGCAATGGGTAGAGGGGAGTCAATATTACAGTTATATGAAAATGAATGTCTTGCAGGTTAACACGTGTCCAGTCTTTACATCTAACAAAAAAAAATGTAGTTCTCAAGACATATTCTAGAATATTTTATTGCACATAATCAAATATTGCAAACTCTTGCAATAAAATAATATAATCAACATGACACCTGCAGACACCTGCATCCCGAGAAACCAGAGCGAAAAATCAAACTAAAGGGTTTTTCCAACCAAAAATGACATGTCTCGCTTCGAAGACATTATGGAACAAGTATGCCTAAACTTTTTTGCTTGGGCTGTTATTACAATCCCCCATTTATCATGAACAGTACATAGACCACCCATCAATCAGTGTCAATCATTTCTATTCCAGAGACAGTGACCTCTTACTTTGTAGCAGCTCTCCCTTGAACTCTTCAGCACACATCTCCATGTTCATGACTTGAATAGTCTTCTAATGTCTGGATCACTAGCAGAGCTTGATATACCTGCCAGTATAATAACCAATAACGATTCTGAAAGAGTAGAACAAGCAAGCTCTCTCCGTTACAATTCATAGTAAACCCAGTGATGACAGAAATATATACAGCGTTGGTTCTAAACTTACAGAAGTTATTATAACTAAGCAAAGCAGAATATGCTAAGCCTACAGACAATATACACAATATGTGGAAGCAGAAAGTAATAGTTGTATGGGATCTATTGAACTGTTTTGAAATGATAAAATTATGATGAAATTCTTTTTCAGCATAAAGTAGGTTGACTTAATTATGCACTGATGTTATGAGTTGAACATGAATACTGTGTAGACATAAGCGTAGACTTGGGCCTACTTACTACCTGAACTGCATGTACATGTATAATACTTACCTAGACCTCGGCGTATAGACGGAGTAGCTAAGGCTAAGTTGAGCATTGAGCTAAAAAGGGCAGAGGTTAACCAGTACAAAGTAATACAACTAGGCTGTATGGCAGACAATGGAATCATAGCGAAAGCTAGTAAGTACATGCTCAGTCTCATCTTCCTCTCCAACCTGATGTCTCTCTTCATCAGAGATACCATAGCTGGACTCGTCTTTTTATTCACATGAATGTTAAACAACGTAACTGCTCCTGTATAAATATATGTGTCATTTGGAGTTATCTACTTATGAAATAGATGATAGAGAGAAGACAACTACCGATGCATGCCAACAAAGAGAACAAAACTACCAAAATACTAACAGTACTCACCACATTATTTTGCTAATATTGAACACTTACACAAACTAGACGTGGGGTGGTGGACAGTGTAGGTGTGGCCAAAGCGAATTCAAAGAATTGTTTTCTGAAGGTAAATTTATCATTATGCAAATTAGACCAATATACCTAGACATCCATACAATGCAGATGAAAGGATTAACAGATGTTTTACTCACCCAAAGCAAGGGGTAGAGCAAAGATGGGATCGGTCAGTGCAAGGTTAGTAAACCAAGGTCCACCTTCCGTTAAAAAACCTTCATGAGGAGCATCGTTGAACCGGCCCGATAAATTACGTAGTGTCAGAGAGAGCACAACCCATATTGGGATCTGTGTTAGAGTGACAACAACTCCTTTCATTGGGTGAACATTGTGTTTCATATAGAAGTTATTCTGGAGCTATAAAGTAACATACATGCATATATAACTGACATAACTACCCTGTACATGCGCATAGGAAGATGCTTTAGAGGTTACATAGGTTACAATTGATACTATACAATCTCACCCTACATGAATCACAGCAACAGAATATTAGTTGTAAACTATATACAACCAATTAATAAACAAAGTCACCAACTTTCCGCTATTAATACAAGTCAGATTGAAATGACACTCTACTTTGACTGTAACTCATGACATTTATTAGAGAACAACATTTTCTATATCACTAGGATTTACTGCAAATGTCACTCACACTCAAACTGGTGTAATGGTATCTTACTGCTGTACTGCGAGCTACAGCGGTGGGTTCAAACCCCAATTGGTTATTTTATAGCTGTAGAAATGAAATCATTGAGCAAATTTCTTACAATAAAAATATTATAACATTATTATGTAGTAGAACTATAAAGTGTCCATGTAGGCTACTTAAAATTATAATACCACTCGCCTCTTTCCTCGAGTCAATAGCTGACTTCTTAAACTGAGCATCAGAGAGCTTGTAAACCCACTTGGCATGTTTCAGTGTGTCAGCTAACTTCTTCTGTTCTTCCTCCAGCTGCGGTTTGAGGTTCAGCAGTTTAGCCTGAGAGTTATAGAACAAGGACTGAGTATGTATGTTGTAGACTGAGATACTGAACAGTGACTAACGTATCATTACATGTACGCTAGTACTTTACATTACGTCTCCTAATAACCAATACATTCCAAGCCGTTTATTCATCTGGAAGTTTATTCATCAGTGTTAGGCTATTAGTAGCTAACTGGTATGACGGGTCTATTCAAATCTTCCTGTTTGATATGAAGAGCATGTACAGACATAGTTATAGGATGACTAACCAATCATATTATGTAATGCAATGTGGGTCATGCAATGTGGATCATGTAATGTGGGTGAAACACCCACCTGATTGCGCTTAGCAGCCACCATTAGAGGAAGGTGAACTACCGACCTGACACAGAAGGTAGTAGTTATTATAGACATCCACCATGGCAGACCTAGAAGAAGCATACAATACAAGCAGACAACGAAAAACGTAATGAATAAAATGCTGTAAGGGATTCGTTGGTCTAGTGGCTTAGATTTCCCAAAACAAATCACGACTCTAACCCTACAACGGATGATTTCTCTTGTACCACCTCGGTAATATTAATTCGAAGGTCTAAGGATATAGACTACGGTATTGTACCCACCAGTGAATGCATGAACAGAATCCAGTATGTTTACAGTGCCCACATAAAGAGGGTTGGTTGTAGAGAATTGAAGCGCCTCGTCTATGGATTGAAGGAGAGTAGAATTGGCACGATATGCTGGGTTGAACTTTGGACCTGCAATCATATAAAACTATTCCTATGTGACTTGCTCTTATTGAGATCATAAGCAAGGGTGCTGGAACCTTATGCGAAGTGAATGATGACCAATTTGACGACAGGCTGTATCAAAGATAAATTCATGATCAGCCTAAAATGGGCCAATATAAACTAGCAATATACATACCATAGTTTTTACTGCTTAACAATACAGTCACAGATCTTCGAAAATTCATCTAAAAGTAAAACTAAGGATTAGTGGACTGTCAAGCATTACAATAGATCTACGAAGTGGTGCACTAGAAGATATACACATATACATACATAATGATGAAGACCATGAGAAAAGGCAAATTAAATTACAATACAGTGGAAAGAATATTAATGAATACGATAACTTCGACAAAAATCACGTATTTAAAAATATATTGGTAAAAAGTTGTCACACTAAATGAGCGTTCTCAGTGGACTAACAACCAAACGTGTGCGCGAGAGAAGGCACCCTTCAACCAGCAAGAGTATATCGTCAAGCTGAAGCTCAATTGGTTTTCTACACTAAGATTTAGATTTTCTGGTTGCTAAGTGACTATTATAATACTGGTCAAGGCCGATTGTTTGTTCAATTGCACAAAGCAAATGATTGTCTCTAAACTACTGTGCTCTTGATACAAAGATAACAACCAACCAAACGACTGCCTCTACTTTGTTGCATCAGTGGCTGAGTTGACTCTCTAGCACAACTAAGTATTGCCAGCATAGAGACTAACAAAGCAGTTCACAGAGCTTGGTAAGTCATCGATGCAAATAAGAAATAATGCTAGTCTGATTGCAGAGCCGTGTGGCACTCCTGGTGTCACTGTCAGCTTAGTGAAGCACTGTCCATTGATTACAACCTTCTTATTCCAATTGGTGATGAAGTATTGAATTCGGCTAACAATCTGTGCGTTTACTTCTGCAGTCTGGTGAATTTTTTTGAGTAGAAGGAAGTGAGGAACCTTGTCAAAGGGTTTTTTAAAATCAAGCACAATGGTACACAAGAAATCTTACTTACTCCAAATGGCAGCTCATGACAGCCTGCACTGCTAAACTATGTGAAAACCCATGGAATCTTGACTAAATCAAGCACGACCCCTGGCCCATATGAGGCACACCTCTTCTGCCTCCTAGGCGGTCTAGTAAGACAATGATATCCATGTAAGTCCTGTCGATGCTATCATCACACTGGACCATCCTAGAGAGATGAAGAGGTGTGCTGCATATGGTTCATGGGTTAGTCAGTCAGTGGACAGTATTTATACTACTAGGGTATGTGCTTGTCAGTATTGACTGAACAGGACCATCTAGCCTGACTGCGTGTAGGTTGCGGTTGTAAGCTGCTCAGCTAGAACTCTTGGGTTGGTTCCAATCCTCATATCTCTTATAGTACTTGGCAAGAAACTATTGAGATATCTGTTGCTGTTTGCCACTACCGACCGGTAGAGCCCCAAGGACTGGGAGTGAGTCTGCGCCGTTTCTACTGTTGGCTGGTTCAGTAGATCATCATATGCCGCGCTGAAGGCAGGGTGCTGCTCTTCCTTCTCCAGGATCCGCAGTAGAAGTGCCACCTTGCGATTCTTTCTCCTCTGGTCTAGCGGTTGTAGCTCAAGCTTCGCCATGGCTACCTCAACATCTCCTCCACGCGTGCTTAGTGATTTATGCGCTTTGGCAGGATCATCATGGTCAGGGTGTTTAATATTAATATAAATCATGTGATGTTTTTCATTGCCCAATTATTATTTAATTTATAATATAGCTAGGTAGTCAACAAAATAATTTCCTATACTTTACTTTATTTATTATTATAATAATAATTATAATATAATTATTTATTATTATTATTAGCCTTAGGAGGATCGACGCAACACTCGACATTTATTTATATACCTCTATACAGCGCCTCCACCAAATGCGTGGAAAATTCAACTATGGATTTATCAGAGATGCCAGACTCGAGTTAATTTAAGCAACATTTTATGGCTTATTATAAAGACTGTAATTTGAATACACAGCTGTCAAAAACTTGTAACTTGAATTGTAATTCAATTATGGCTATGATCAAAGACTCTCAACTCACACATAATTATCATTATGTTGAAATATTCAATAACTCGAGTTTTCATTGGACAGCTGTGAATTGCAATGAATAGAAATAACCACAGCTATAACCACCAACCACAACCACAATTATAAGACATTTTACACTAAAACTGTGATATTTTGCTTTGAAATTTGAACTTCTAACAACTTTTCCTAACAAAATTTCACCATAAGCTAAACAGTAACCCAATAACTCTATAAAAAGACTCGAGTTAAACAAGCAAAGAATTGAATTGAAACTTGCTTATAGTTAACTTGGATAACTTGACAAAAACTTGAGTTTCTGGGGAAATGTAAATATTTAACTCGTAACTTGAAAGTTTTGATCTGTCACTGAAAGAATTGACTTGTAACTTGAAGAGTCACAACTAAGAGTTGGCCATGGAAACTTGAGTTTCCAAAATAAAACTTGCACACATCTCTGGAATTTATATACCTCAAATGGCTCACTTTGAACACTGTTAGCAGCTAATTATATGCGTATGGAACATTTAGCAGTTTGCACTTGGAGTTCTATTTTCTTTTTATTCTAATCCAAACTTCATGCATTCAAATTTATCATACTTTGGCGGATCCGTAGTAACAGTAAAACCGGTTATTGCATGTGTTGGTTTTGTGGCGATTAGATAAAAGTAGTTTCCAGTTTTCTAAATCCAAGAACCTGTTTCCGGGGTTTAAATTATTTTGATTTTCTGTTTAAATTGTGTTTCATTTTTACCATATTTGATTTGTCTTGATATAATTTTACTCAGTTCTCCAACCAGATAGAAACTTGACATGTAAAAGTATTAGTCAGCAATAATATTGGAGAGACAATGATTTCACACAAGAGTAGTGATAAAAAGCCAGCCATTGTGTTAGACATAGGAAATGCCTTTACAAGGTGAGATTCGATGAGGATTGACTTGAGTTGCTTTTACCTTCTAACTTGAACTTCATCTGATCTTTCTCCTCTTTCCGTGTTTAACCAGCTCATTTTATCTCCTTTTTATGTTAAGTGTATGTAACGTCTAGTGTTTTCTCATTCACTAATCTAACGACTTAGTAAATAGTGAGTGTCCCTACTGGAACAGGAACATGTTGGCCACACCAAACTCAAACTGCAATAGTTTAACCCATTAAAATTTTATCATGATCCTCATGATGACAGTATTTTTTGATAATAAAATTTGGTATTTAAGTCTTTTATTAATTATATGCTATTCTTACTTTGTTTTCGTGTGAGGTGGGAACTGAGCGGGCGGTGTGATGTTGTCCTGTATATATATGTTATTGTCATTGTGCAAGGATAGTGTGAAGTAGTCTTAGATATTTCCTTGTCTGGGTTTTTGAGTATCATAGTAATACTTTTAATATTTTTCTATTTATTCAGGGCAGGTTACGCTGGAGATGATGCACCTATATGCATTATACCTAGCAGATTGAAAGAGGTTAAACATGAGAGATGGCTGCGAGATATCACAGATGCAGCGGAACTTCGAGTGGTCCTTCGCTCATTTCTCAGGCACATATATCTTAGGTCAGTCATATCATATAACAAAGTTTTAAAAGTGTCCATCAAATGTAATTGTGCTCTATGGTAGGTTTCTCTCTGAGTTCACAGCTAGATGACAAGTCGGTATAAAACCTTTTGTGATTGGAAATTTATATTTTGTGCTTGAAAAGTTTATTGATTCGTTATAAAATTGCGTATTGTGTCTATAGTTGCATATTGCAATTCAGACTGATGGTGTAAATAGGATAGAAACTATTGAAATATGGGGCTTCTCATGTAGCTTATAGCAATATGCAGACTGTTGGTAAGTTATTTGCTGACTAAATTATGTTGTTAGAGAACTTCTGGTGTCGATGGGGGAGAGGTCTGTGGTTATTTGTGAGTCCCTACTTTGCTCAGAGATGTGGAGAAATACATTAGCTCGAGTTCTTCTAGTCGACTTTGAAGTAAGTTCATATGCTAAATAGCCAACAATTATAAATAAAGATGTAGATGTGCTCTTTTCATTGCCAACAAATTTGTCTGTAATAACATATAAGTCTAAGTGTTTTGATTTAATTTAGGTGCCATCCGTGACCTTTGCTCCCAGGCATTTGCTGTCTTTGTACACCCTCGGCATCACTACGGCTCTTGTCGTACACTCAGGCTACTCAGAGACCTTAGTCTTACCCGTTTATGAGAATATGGTACGTCTCTACGCTATATATTTTAAATCATTGAATTTAGCCGTTGTAAATACTTGTCAAAAGTAAGTTTCTATGTTCTTTAATTTATCTTCCATATAGGAAAACTTTGTTGTTAAGAGAGTAAAAATTCACAAAACAAACCAACCAAAAACATTTTTTCTCTCACACTATCATAATTTTGTTAATATTTTTTATGCTTCGGAGCTCTGTTAGTAGGAATACCAGAAATTCACAGTTTATATCACCGTTGATTCATAAACTTGCTGTAGGTTTGCTTGAATGCCTGGCAAACATTTCCAGTTGGTGGTAAGGCGGTGGAAGACAATCTAAATAGACTCCTCACTGAGACTGCAAACGTTGAGTGTTCAGGTAAAAGACAACCTCTAAAGGATTCTCCAGGTAAGTGCGTATTATACCTCATAGACGACTACTGTATGTAATAATGCATATTTATTGCAAGTATTTCTAAATTCAAACTGATTCGAAATAACCTGAATTAGCCTGACTGGTTCTAGCCCAATGCTTTGTATCCAGTTGTGCTTAAACCTCATTCATGACTTTCATATACATGTACGTAATTATGCAGTTGTTAAAATGAGTCATTCTGGTACTTTTACAGCAACCTTAAGTCAACGACAGCTAGAAGATATCAAAGGTAAACTGACAATTCTAGTTACATTGGTTTTCTTTAAATCGTTGTATGAAATATTTTATTCGATCCCAATATTGGTGACACTAGGGGTTATTTATTTGGCACGGCTGTTACAGTTTTATTAACAAACAATTTACACTGTGTTTTTGTATACAATACGTAATACAGCTGTATTAAACAGTGCATTTGATATAATATTTTAGTTCGAACCTGTTTCGTTACACGCTATGATAGAGCAGTAAAGTTGAGAAACTCGGAGGAGACAACTCCACACCTGGATGTTGTTACACCTGTGGAAGTCACATATCCCTTGAATGGTGAGTAGATAGTACAGTCTGGTGTATTCCTCTGATTCATCCATATAAAAGTACCGAAGTGAATGATACTCTATTTGTATTCTAGTTTTACCAGTGGATCAAAAACAACTCCTCTATAGGTAGTATTCTGTATTCGACAAGGCTCATCTCATTTGCTCTTGCTCTTATTGAATCCAATTCTAAACTGTTATGTAGTTAATTAACAGGTGATCTATTTTGACCAGTATAATACTAGCGACTGTATTATAAAAAATGTTTTTGCCAGGTAACACAGTACTGCATGTCCCTGGAAATGTGAGGGAGGCGGCATGTGAGGTTCTGTATGATGCTGATAATGAGCAGACTTTAGCTCATCTGCTGTTAGATTCCATTCTAGAGGTATGTATGCCCAGCAGAATATTATTTCCTATTTGATAATGTTTGTTGAATCTGCTATTATTTTAAAATTTTCAAATGCATTTATTTTTGCTATAGTAGTGGAAGAAATAAATGCTACACACAAGTTATATATTGTAAGAAATAATTTGTAGTTTAGATCCCATTTCTGAGTTGGAATGCATAAATAAATAGTTATCTTACCTAGTCTTGTCCATCTACCACAGCATCAGTGAAGGCTGTCATATGTCATGCTGTTACTGAATGATGGTATTTTGTATTATTAGTTAACTCTGTGATGTCTATGTTATATATATTTGATATTACAGTGCCCAGTTGACACTAGACGTAAACTAGCTGCCAATATAGTGCTAATCGGGGGTAACTGTGCACTGCCCGGCTTCAAACATCGTCTCCAGAGTGAGCTGCTAGAACTTAGTAAATGTGCTCCATACTCAAAGAAGATGTCTTTGAATAACTTTGCCTTTCATCAACTCACTGTTAAAGAGAATTACACTGCATGGCTTGGAGGTAGGTTGTAATTCTCTCCCGTCTTCTTATGAATATAAGTACGCACTAGAAAAGACCTTCACAAATGCTTCGCATTATCAAGCAAGTTGAAGAGGCTAGTTAGTTATTAGGATTTGTCACTCCATTGTTATAAGAAAGAACAGGATAACACAATTCCCCGCCATTCTTTATTTTGTTGAGAAATTCTCAACAAAGCAGCTTGATAAGCAGTCATGGGCTTTACCACACCTACTGTGGTGGTCGGCAGCATGCCTACATGCACTAACTATGGCACCAGTTCATATGCTAGTATTTTTGCCAACAGGAAAGATCAGTTTCTGTTAGCAGAGTAGCAGGAGCAGCTCGAGTTGGTAGCTGTTGTATTTAAGAGTAACCAATCACAGAACAGCCTCATGACACCACCTCAGTTGAAAAACCAACATGCTAGTACTTTTTCAGAGAGCAGAAATGATCACCTTAGACTTCAAGATTTGGCTCCATGGAACCGATGTTTTAAATGTATGCTGTTTGGTTTTAGGGGCTATACTTGGTGCTTGTTCTCGTCTAGATGGTTACGCTTTAACCAGAGCCACATTCGAATCTCACCAAGAGGCTGTACCTGATTGGTCTACATTCAAACCAGAAGTAGACTCTACATATAATGACGGACCCATATGATGCCATCAACCATGTTATCAAACAGTGATTGGTTGACATAAACTGTTCCAACTTGTGACTTGCTACTCAAATAGGGGATTATTCATTTCACATGAGGGAAGTCTAGAGCAAATTCTAAAAGTAGATTTTTATAGTTGGAACAGTCTGTTATGTGGAAGTCAATTACTAGTGTAGAACCACAGAACTATTCAAATGATGTAATACCTTATGTCCTTGGACTGGCCATACCTTATCAGTAAGACTTGGAATGTGTTTGAATGGTATATTCATTATTTCCCCTCTGTTCTGTACAAAGAGAAATTTTACACACCTCAAACCATCAATTTCTAGCATTTTCAGAACATTTTATTGCTTACTAATATATAATAGAAATATTGGTATAACTTTGTAAGCATACGGTAAATTTATTTACATACAGAAATTCATATTTACAATATATGAAAATAAATAAACCAAAATATTATGTTTGCCTACTATTAACTATAGAATGGTAAGGGCTATAAAATGTCCTATGACCATCACATGAAAATGAAAAATTACATTGGCAATAGAACAATCACTGGCAACATAATAACTGCTTTGTAGATCTGTAAAGGGTATAAAAGTACATTGTACACGGTATGTACAAGTAGTATATAACAAACTGCATACAATATGTAGTGTATAAACACTGCATATTAGTATATAGTCATACATTAGGTATATCTATATTATATTTGGCATATATTTACACAGAGTGGTGAAAGTTCTTAGTGAACTTTTGGCACTTAAGCCAGAAAATACTAAAGCATTCACGGTTCATTTTCTAGCAAATACAATACAATATTTACAATACAGTTTCCATCATCTTTTAGACATACATTGGTTGGTGGCAGAATTGTCTATTTAACCTTATCTGCTCCTCTTCTCATTACTGTGGGTTTATCTCCCCTGCATTTAGGACAGTACCATTTACCCTTTGGTTTATTGCTCAAGTTTACACAGTTGAAATGAAACCATTCTATTGGACAGACATCATTATCGCACCCGATCATTTCACCATATGATATCTACAAAACATAATTTACATTGCAGAACAAGTGTTATATAAATATTATCAATGCTCGAGTATGAATGCCAGTACTCAGTAAGTAAAATCAGTGAATACAATTAATGCATAACCGACTGATGCTGTTTTAATGCAAACTTATTTTTAGGAAAGTGCTTGAGTTAAAAAAAAACATCAAATCAATTAGACACGTGAATAAATTACTGAAAATTATTAAATTCCTTGACACCTGTTCTTTCATGACATGAGAACATTTGACATACGCCCCTACCTGTTCACATAAACAGTATGTAGGTTCTTCAGGCTCTGGACTGACTTCCTTGACTGCCTCCTTACTACTGCTCTTAGTATGAGTTCCAATTCTGCTCCGCCTCTTCCTCTTTACCGGCAGTCTCGGGGCTGACCTTGATTCTTCATGGGTCACAGCTGACAGCGATTGCTACAGTTTAAAGAGTATACAGCTTAAGCGCTCGGTGTAAAAGCAACATTACACATATATAGTACAAGTAGTACATCAATAAATATAGACCAGGAAGTACATATTTGTCATCCGTTACAGTAATAGCATACCACAAGTCTTCATATCCACATAATATTTATAAAGTCTTGGTTTGTATTGTTTTAAATTACATCACATTGCATATCCCTGTGAGACACATGGATAACAGATAATATATACATGTACTACGTACTGAACATAGGCTAGAAGAGTTTGAAATATCATGATCATTGACTTCTAGAGTTAACTACTACCTTTTTAGCAGGTGTATCATCTTTGTTATTGTTAGCAGCACTAGAGGTCGAATTGCTGTGGCTTTGTGCTGAGTTGTGGGTAGTCCTAGAGGTTGTGGTATTAGATTTGGTAGAGGCAGCCTGAGATTCAGTAGATTTCTGTTTTCTCTTCTTAGCCGAGTAGGTGGCGGGTTTATGATCAGCCTGTAAAAAGCGTATTGTATTATTGTAAAACATAGTCAGGGTACACAATTCCAATAACGCAAATAAATTCATCATCAACCTACTGGTCTAATCACGAACGGATGGCTTATGAATTTGGCAATGAAATGTGTAACTTGAGCTTACAAAGACAGTTGATAATTCTCTCATCTCAAAGCATAAAACCAATAGGATATAGTTTCATAGTGTTAGCAGATCTAAACTACATGTATATACACTATAAAACACATGCTACCTTCTACTCCTTTGACCATTGACTGAGCAAATAGGATTACTACATCCAGCATCTGATTTCATTATCAGTGTGCATGTGTGTAATCAACTAGCCTTGGAGTAGTCTACCCTTGGGTGTTGTTGCTTTCAATTAGTAACACAACTTATGTTTCATATGTTAATCCATTACCTGTTTATTGGTATCCTTGCTGTTGTCTACAGATTGTGTGGAGGTTGATGGTTGAACTGATGAAGAAGCCTTAGTATCACCATTACCATTCTTTTTATGAGAAGTGTTGCTCGCTCTTGTGGGTGGACCATCATTTATCATGTGATTGGTTGGATCTAATAATTGACAGAAACAGTAAACAGATCATAAACAACAATGTTGACCAGCAGACATCAAGAGTATAAACGTTGCCTAGCAATAGATGAGAGGGACCTATCAGTGTTGGCAGCCACTAGCCAGCCAGATATTATAAGCTAGCAACTACACTGCAACTTATCACTGACATTGCCAGTGTAATAATACCAACTAAAAGCTTAACTATGTCTGACACACATGAGCTGATGACCAAATTCCATCTAGGTTTATATATTCACTTGTTTCATAGCTGTCAATTACAATATTTGGGAAAAGAGGAACACAAACAGCTGAATTGATTAAAGATTTTGATTCTGTTGGAAAAGAGGAAATATTTACCTAAATTCTCACAGTCAGCTTCTAGTAATTTACTCCTGTTCTCTATAAACTCTAACAGAACATTAGATAGCTGGATCTTTTCATCTTCCAGCTCCTGTAACAGAAATGAGTCATCCCTACCAATGACTCAACTTCTAGAATATTGCGGATCCAATTTGTATTGGTAGACAGGCAAAAGTTTGTACTAACAATGTAGGTCCTATACCTCATGACAGACAAATTTAGGGCATAGCAGATTGTAAATATGATTTCACCCATTTAGATACTTCAAGTCTTGGTACATTTATTCAATTAAATAGAATAGTTGCCGAGTATGTAGGCCTACATTACATTAGATATAGGCATGCAAAGCCAATTTCTAATGTTCTCATACAATACCTGCATTCGAAGCAACATCCGTTGCAGCTGAGCAACAAATTTATGGTCGGGTGTCTCTGCATCCTGTAGTTTTCGAAAGACTTCTTCAAAGGGTGCTGAATCTTTCTCTAGTTCTAAATGATAAAAATAAAAGGTTTTTTTTATTAAACTAAACCTATTGTAATATATTAATTAAACCTCTCTTCTCCATTTATTGGGCCGAGTTGGTAAGCCTACATAACAGCCCCTCTAACAATGTAAACTATTGCCATGTATATTGCATACTTACACTATGACACACTCACATTCAAGATTCAATACCCTAGATTACAATATTATTTTAGCAGATGGGTTTTCTTCAAGAGTAGGTCATACAAGAAAACAACATCTATCACATCTGAAAAGTTAGCGTAGTCTTTCTACAGTAACTACCATAATATAGGTATTCAAATCGTAAGAATATCACGTGACTAAATTCGCGTTCGCACAACTGTGTTATTTATGTACAGCCTTAGTCCGCACACTCTCCGCACACTCATGCTTGTGGAAAAGTTTAATAACTTTAAATCTATTAAGTCTATCACCACCAAATAAAGTAGTATAGATTGATCACAGACCACAGGCTACATTCCCAGTGTCAATTAACCAATCACTATGCAGGATAGACCACTGGAGCCTTTCTAAAAATCATGATTTTCATGTGGTGTTAAAACCATGTTAAACTATGAGAAAAGTTTTAATTTACATCTAATCATGTGCAAAAATATCTAATTACCTATATTATATACTCTATTGTAGTGGATGGCTTTTAAATCTTTCAAAATAAAAAGATTAAAACCAAGTTGTATGAAAAATCATTCTCAACCATTTTTATTTTTGTATCCAATGAGATGGCCTCCTTGGACAATATAGCCAATCAGCAGCGAGCACACGATTTCTTGGATAGAGTTATCTTCTCATATTATGCTTAGTTGTAAACTACAATATATCATAATACATGTACATGCATACTATGTTTTACTTGTACTACACTGATTCTAGCAAGTATTGCATAGAGTTATCTTCTCACATGCTTAGTTGCAAGCTATTAGATCATATTTTGTTCTACTTGTACACTGATTCTAACAAGTATTGCAATATGAAAGTGTTTTACATGCAATAATTATATAATGAGTTGCATGACAATGTTATTTATGTTCTTGATCCTTGTTTAGATTGGATTCTACATTTGAACTCTTGAATATTTAAGTAACACACATCTAGCATTACATATTAGGGAACAGTCTTACCTCACAGTATTGAGTATATACATGTAAATGTATATAATATAATAATAATAATTTTATATACATGTATGATAATTTAGATCCGTAATAGAAATAGTTGTAATTAAAAGTAATATTCTCCAGCTCTATAGTTCTATGTATGATTTAACATGTTTATGACTACACTTAGGCATAGTACAGCATAGAATATACAATATGATATTAGGATTATTGTGTTCTGGTGATGCAGCATTTTATGTCAGAATGTTTGCCTCCTGGTCAAAGCTGATAGTGACATGTATGACTATATAGCAAGCATGAAAACATATATATTTTATACAGATCATAAGGTGTAATACGATTTCAATTGTTTGACTAATTAATCGCACTTCTTTTCTGTCTTCTGTTCTACATGTAAGCCAGCTGGCTAAAGGGTAATGGTGTACTTTGCCAGCCATTATCTACATTGCGTGTGTCTCTCGCTTTCTTCATGTATTTGCTCTGTTTGTGTTCTAAAACATGAAAGTACAAGTTCAATTTTATGAGTCTTGATCTTGTAAAACCTAATTCCCCATATAATTGTTTCTGTGTTGGGCTGTATTGTTATCATTAGTAGGCTGCATTACTATTACTAGTAGGCTGCATTACTATTACTAGTAGGCTGCATTACTATTACTAGTAGGCTGCATTACTATTACTAGTAGGCTGCATCACTATGCACTAGTAGGCTGTATATGAAACTACTATATTATGTACAATATATTATTCAAGTTAGTAGTGAAGTACAATGTACATGTACATTGCTTGGCATTATGGCCCTGCTGCACTGCTAAGTAGCCAATAGCTGGCAAGTATAGTAGCTCTTAGTAAATAACATACCGCATGACATGACGCCGTAGGAATTATTGTCAACACTAAGCCAAGTACGGTTTTCCCCACCTCTGGGCAGGCAATACAGCTCTTCTTTAAATCCTTATAACTTGGAAACTTTTGATAGCAGATACATAAATTATATATTAGAATGATGCTGAGAAGTTACTCTATCCATCCATGTAAAAAAAATGATAAAATTGTCATTTTGTAAAAATGGGTTAGAAACCCTACATAATATAATGATAATCACAAAAATAATCTAATGATTATCATTATGTAACAAAAATTGACACTAACCAGTAAGTCGAACATCAACTTCTCTGATTTGGGTGAAAATTCTCTGTAGTTCATCTGGAAGAGTGTCCAGACAATCGAGGTAATTCTGCAAATATGTGGCTGAACAAATGGCTTCCACATGAGCTTGGTTAATCATTGTCATGATTTAAAGACTATGTTCGGTCTTGGTGTATGATACTAGACAATAAAATAGCACAACGTGAATATGATAAATACAATTTGTATCACGTGAATCATGTAACAGTGTCTAATGGTCGTTGGTGTAAATTAAACTCAAAACCATGTATTCAACAAACGAACGCAACTGAATTTTTAATTTTTTTCACACAAAATAGAATAGTCCAACGTTCCGGTGCTTGCTTCGCAACAACAGCATTGAGTACCACTATAGGACAGGTAAATTGTGACCGGTTTTCGAAATGTGCACGTGTTAGGACTAGGGCTCGACCTGATAAAATATAAACAAATCCGTATCAGCGAGTACATCATTCAACGATTCTTTCTTAAGCGGAAATGGCTGACAAAGGCGTGGATTTGGGGTTTGCTGAAAAATGTGAAGATTATTGGAGATTACTCAGTCATTACTTTCCATCAAAACTAGGTGGCCCACCAGCTTGGCTGGAGCTTGACAATCTTCCCACTTATGAGTCCCTAAAGTGCTCAAATTGTTGCAAACCTTGTAAATTTCTCCTCCAGATATATTCTCCAGGTGCAGACAGTCAAAGTGACAGTCAGAATGAGAATGAGAATGAAAGTACTCAGACTGAGACTCAGCAGAATCTACCAGAAACAGGACCTAATTTTCCTGTAGATGAATGCTCAAGTTCAATGGACACTCTGTGTAAAGTTAACTCACAAACTTATCACCGGGCACTCTTTCTATTTGTTTGTGATAACAGCACATGTACACAGCATTCTATTAGATGCTTTCGTAGCCAACTGCCTCGAAAAAATAGCTGGTACAGTTATGATCCTCCAGATGAAGATTTTTTTGATGACTCTTTTCCTTACCCAAAAGCAAGCGACTTCAACAAAACATGCCATGTTTGCTACTGCTCAGCTAATAAAGGGTGTTCACAGTGCAAGAAATATTCATATTGTTGCAAGGAGCACCAAGTGATGCATTGGAAAAACGGTCATAAAGAAGAGTGTCTCATAGGACCAAAGTGTAAGCTCAATGCTAGGCATACACTTATTTAGTTATTAATTAGAATATAAAATAATTGGTCTAACAGATGCCTCTCTCGACATTTCATTGCCTTAATTTTGACAAACAGCAAAAAGCAAATTCATATACTGCCCCCCCCCCCCCCCCCATAATCACTCTAAACAAGTAATGTCACTCTCACATCTCTGACACCCATTGATAACCCATACTAACAACAGGCTATGATAAAAGTTGACTAGGTCTTTATGGGTGGCAGTCAATAATGTAAAATGTTTGAAATTCATAACTCACTTCACTGCTGTTGTCACATTTATTTTAGCAATAAAACATGCGAACGAAGTGGAACTGAAATATTTCTTTGACGAATACGAGATAGTTACTGAACTTGAGGAGTTGTCAGCTTCATCTGAAAAATCAGAGGCAGATGCACTCAAAGATTATGAGGTCAGTGCCCCATTGGTCAGTGTTACATTAGTTGTCGTCCAATTGGTCAGTGCAGATGAGAAAAAATATGAGTGGAATTTACCTCAGATGAGTTACTAAGACAGCACAAATTTTACAGGAATAGTGTAAACGACTGGTTACCTGATGACATTAAAATTCTAGATCTGAATATATATGTATACATTATTTTTTAGAGTTGGGAGAGGCTTGGATCACTTGACTTTTTGTTCTTTGGTATTTCATGGATTGATAGTTTTGAAAGCAAGAATAATGGCTAGAGAAAAACCTACCGATTATGATTATGATCAATATGACTGTTAGGCAGCTTTTTTCACCTGCAGACATTATTTGCCGGGCATTTGGTCATAATGTCAGAGTTGAGCGTAGTAGCTATTGCCAATGAAAAGACTATAGCCTATTAATTTTTCTTTCTAGAAATATTTGAAGTGTGCTCAGGTGGATAAGGAATTGTCTGCTAAAGCTACCAAAGCAGATTGGGAAGCCGCTAAGGAAGTTAAAGTTGCTGACAAGGCCTTCATGGAGTTCCGGGATCGTATTTCTAGCAACCCTGACCAGGTTCGTGAACACATCTTTTCAACTAAGCAAGGGGAAGTCCTGTGATCTCACCATAAATCACATTTGTATGTACGTCTTTAGGTCTTTCTCATTGGCTCTCCTTCTCTCTCTACCGAATATAGTTGCCTTCTAGAGATAACGGTTTATGGGGGGAAAGGGCGGGTCTTGTGCACCCCAACCACACACCTCACAGGATTTCATTAGTATTTTAGCTCTTATTCATATTCTGACAAACTTCTAATCACTGTTGTAGATTATTCGGTATGACAGAGCAGGTCTATCTCTGCTGGTATCGGATGAAACCACACCACCTGTAGATATTCCAAACTGTCAACTCTGTGGTGGTGCTAGAGAGTATGAATTTCAGGTAGGCCCAAGCCTAAGTGTTAACCCTTAGTCCAATGTATTAACCGCAGCAATCAAATGTGCTAGCTACTGTACACCGTACTTTTGGTTACAAGTCGCTGAATTATCCAACTTTTACTGGTTTTTTCCAGTCTCCAACAAAAACAATTCCAAGCTCAGTTGTCATGATATGGGATGTATTACTTAGCATGTATGGATATAAAATATACTAATCAACTATTACTTGATTGAATGACTGCTGGTTATGGTAATTATATGGAGTTATGCTCTCTCAATGTTGAGCCATGCTTTCTCATTGTGGAGTCGTACTCTTTCTCCCAAAATAGAGTCGTGCTCTCTCTTTCCCAATGTGGAGTCGTGCTCTCTCATTGTAGTAGATACTACATGCCCTTTCCATAAGTTGTTATTTACTAGATTAATCCCATTTAAACAGGTGCTGAGTCAGACGCTGAGCTATCTGCATATAGACAGTACAAAAGACAGCCTAGACTGGGGTACACTACTAGTATACACATGTAAATCATCATGTAAGATTCAAGGCTATGCAGAAGAGTTTGTATGGAAGCAGGATTTCTCCGCTAAAGATCTTGTGGAAAAGACTTGAGAGTTGGGAACAACAGCCAATCTTAGTTGGTAGTTGATAATTTACTGTTAGATGTACAATTGAACTGAAAATGATAGTTGAACATCTAATGAAACCTATCTCACATACCAGGTTACAAGTTTATTGATTATGAATAAAAATTTTACTTAATTTATCGTAATAAATGTGGTATTTTATGTCATAAAATCTTATTCTATCTACAATTCTACAATTTTATTTTCTTCTCACAATGTATCACAAATGACATTTTGACTGAAATCCGTGTATTGGAGGGTAAAATGAGTCTTTAGCCCCTAGATTTATTAAAATGTTATTGTTATTTTATTAAGTTGTCATGTGACTAAACAGCTGTTACTCCTCGCCTATTGATAAAATCTCATATCAATTTTATGAAGGTCACAATGAGGTCTCAGTCTTTTCTTTCATGTTTACTTACATCAAGCTATTCTACAGGAATTGGTTAACAAACCATCAAGCTATTTATAGTACACTCAAATAAAACTTGCTATTTTGACTGTTCAGGTTTGGGGTATCATACCCAGCATCCTAGGGATTCACTTCGGTGGGTTATACATCTAGGTCTATATCAAGTTTCTGAAGTCAGTGTGAGACCCAATGTCAAAGCGAGTCCAGACTAGAACGATTTCGGATGTGATGAAATCATTCTTGTGTGGACACCGAATCAAATATTTCTGTGTTGAAATGTTCGCCCACCAACTAGTTTCTCATTGGCCGTTTTTACATGAACGATTTTAATTTAAAACTCTGTATAGTCTCTCAACCCCAATTCGTTAATTTTTTAAGGGCATATTATCTTACTCCAAGTACTCCTACTAAATTTATCACCACACCCATAATAATCACTGGACTCTCTTCAAATGCCGAATACTGAGTTTATTATAGCTATTTCGCTGAATTGGTTGGAGTACTAGGCACCAACCATAAAATTAAGGTTTTTATAAGAGTAGGAAATTAGGCTAACTTGCTGTTGTTTCTCACCAGCTGATATGATATATATAGCCTCACTTCTAAGCAGACATACCATTCAGTTCAGCGTAGTTGTCTTGTATCCAAGATGAAGTACGTGGCCCTTTCACTCTGTGTGTTCGCAGTGGTGGTAAGTCCATAATGTTCGCTCCAATACTTTAACTAATAGAAAACTGTTGAATGTACTGCTTGAATTGTGTCATGTTGATCTTATGTGCTTGTTATGTTTATGTGAATATAAACATGCATATCAGTAATTTGTGATATTAGCCATTAGTATTACATCACATCCTGTGTTATTTAGGTGTCTGCCGTTAAGCTTGATGAAGATGAAACCGCCATCTTGAGAAGGTTAGGTACAGTATGTGATGTTCGATGAATAGTAATTGTCCGAAAAAACACCTATTCTCCATTTATGAGACGATTTGATTGGACTTTGCGACTATGTACGAGTAATAGCCATTATGTCTAATGAAGTCATCACATTCATTCTTTCTAAAACCTATGTAATATTCATTATGCTCATCGTCTCTCTTTAGTCCATTCCATCAGCACGCTGCCGACTTCAGGTCACAGGTGCAATCATTCCTTCAGTCACGGCCTACAGGTAGACCTAGAGATGTCTACAAGTATGTGCATGGAAAGTACTTGGATGCACTAAAGGCTCTGTCAGCTCAGAGACCAACAGGTCGACCCTTTGCTAACCACAAGGCCAGAGCTGAACATAAACATGCTACATGGCAGGTAGGCACTCATCTCTGGTCATAACCCGACTTAGCAGCCATGTAGCTTTGTTATATCATTACTAGTAACTGTTTATCCTAATAAAGTTTGCAATCCAACTGGTTTTGTCTGATTATGGCAGGATTAGGACTATTCCTGTCGCATATTACCCCATGAATATCAAGTATGGTTCAGTAAATGACTTGCTTACGTATATCTAGTAACTCCAAAGTCAGTCACAGATTTGGGGTTGTAATATGGCTTTCACATTACCATGTAGTACATGTACGATATATGCATGTATCATTGTCTTTGTGCATTACAGCGATCTAAATTTACACTGTGGTGGAATCAAAAATCGAATAGGTGAAGCACATTTAGTGTACTGTTAACTGTCTTTTACCACAATACTAATGCTTAGTTGTTGCATTTGTCTACTTTTGCAGCTTCACTCTGGATACAGAGCAGCTCAAAGTGCTCTCAGAAATTGGAGCAGAAAGATAAGAATGGATGCCAGAAAGGCAGCTGCCAAGAAAGATGAAGATGAAACAGAGGTTATTGTGTAGGTTTATCTTGTACCAGAGCTATCGTATTACTGTTACAAAGAGTGTATAGCTATAACATACTTTACAAAAGTCTCGGCGTATTTTATGCCATTTGAAAGCATTAGTAGAGTCTAGTGCTGTATACCAACTACGTCAGTTATAGAAATCGGATAATTTGTATCCAAAATCTAAGACTATGAACGAATGTGGTAAATTGATTCCTTGTATAGCATCAGATTTTAGTGCACAGCAGAGATGGTGAACAGAGTTTGTCAAGTGGTCTGTGAAATGATTTTTAGCAGCTCTCCTGTCGACCACGCAAAGCAATTCAGAGATCACTTTGAGAATCTGTTGGCCCAGAGACCAACCGGTAGACCAGACTTTGATGGTTATAAAGATATGATAGAGAAAAAGTACAGAGAAGCTAAGGAACAGCTGAAAGCAACCAGTGATAGACATGCGTACAAGAAAGCCTATGATGAGGTATTAAATGTCGTAGTAATAAAGCTTAGATGTAGCTAAGCTTTGGTTCAACACAAGTTGAATTTCCATTGCAAAGTACTATTTTAAGGCTTTTTTTACAATCACAGTTGAAGAAAAACAAGCATCAAATTGAGAAGAAAGTTCATGAGTTGAAACACCAGGCAGAGGCTGAACACAAAAAGGGAAAGCATGAGCACCATAAGAAACCAGCAAGAGGAGAGGAAAAGAATGCTCCGTCAGATAAGTTCTTGTGAGTACTAAAAGCTAAAACACTCTTTCACCTCCCCTTCAAATGCTGCAATTTAATCAACACCTCTTTAAAGGGTGTCAATGCTTCACCTTCATGGTACAGTAGAGGTGTCTTGCCTTCTTGGAGTATAAGATTTAGGGTAACAATAAACAGTCAATAGTAATTTGACAGAAGCTTGTGGATATGTGCCAATTATATTATATGGCTTACTATTGAAATTTTTTGACTCTATTACAATTGTTGTACCTCGTCGCATTTAAGGTAAGAAAACTTCACAGTGGTGACACATTTTGGCCAAGGCACTGTAGATATCTACAAGCAACACTGGGTTTTTAACTTCACTCATGGTCTATAAAAGCAGTTTGGAACTCAGATGTCTTAATTTCAGAGCTGCTGTTGCCGAAGCTAAAGGATTCAGAGATCACTTTGAGAATTGGTTGGCCCAGAGACCAACCGGCAGACCAGACTTTGATGGTTATAAACATATGATAGAGAAGAAGTACAGAGAAGCTAAGGAACAGCTGAAAGCAACCGGTGATAGACATGAGTACAAGAAAGCCTATGATGAGGTATTAAATGTCGTAGTTTTACTTTTGGTCGTAGTAATAAAGCTTAGGTGAAGCAAAAGCTTTGGTTCAACAGAAGTTGAATGACTTGAATTTTGCATGCTGGCGGACTTTTTGCAAATCACTTATTGTAACTCTATATGTTGATGTATAAACTTGTATTTTGTTTTTAATCAGCTGAAGAAACAGGTCCATGATGTCAAAGCTCAAGTCCATGAGTTGGAGAAACAAGTCGATGAAGAAGAGAAAATGGCTAAAGTTGTTGCGTAAGTATGACTATAGATTACCTGAATGTAATTGAAGACCTGAATAGTTAACGTCATGTGTCATGCATCCAGTTTAGCCAAAGATCTTACAGCACTATTTACTCGTAGTTGATTTCCATATCAACCAATAAGATCTCACCATCATTAATCCATTATGTTGTGGTTGGGAGGGATATCTTGATAATGAATTTTGTTGGCTAGCAAAGTGAATGTAATCTATTGTATAAACATTATCATAGTAGCATTTATTTCCAAATCAACTGTAATAGTATAAATTATGTAGAATTACCACAAAACAAACGCTGACAATATTTCATTTGTATTTTGAAGTTGCCTTCTCTTTGGGAGCAGACAACTCGAATTATGACTAACTCTCAGAATAGTACACTCATTGCTTATAATAGTCATTTAGACTCTAGATGAAAATTAGCTGTGCTTACATCTTGAACATTTGCACTTTGATAGCTCTCCTTACGGGCCCCATGTGGAGGGGTTCAGGAAACACTTAGAGGATGCCTATGCACAGCGACCCACTGGTAGACCCCTCAAGGACTTTATGAAGGACATCCGTCACAAATATGAAGAATTCAAGAATAACCTAAAGCAGTCTAAACCTGACAAGAAGAGTTCAAGAGATGAGAAGGAATTGTTCGACACAGCTTACCACATGGTGAGGTTTCATTATTTGGGAACAGTACTACTTGGTGGTATAAGCATGGCCCTGTCTTTCAATCACTTCTATTTTATTATACTCTCTAAATATCTGGTTGATTTATAATCTAATACTATCCATATATATTTTTACTTCAGTCTTGTTTTTTATGGTTTGTGTTGTTGATTTTACTTTGCTTATTATGTGTTATTTCTGCACATTTGATTCATTTCCTGCTGTTGTATAATATCTGCCATTGCGTGTCATTCACAGTTTAGAATATGATACTTATTTGTTCCTCGAAATATTTTGAATGTTTGTTAATTTTTATGTTTAGTTGAAAAGTCACATGAAAGATGCTAATGAAAAAATAAAAGCATGGAGACACCAGGTTGAGGAGAGGAAACACGCTAAACATGGCAGCCATAAACAGGATGAAGATGAAACCGCGATACTCTCGTAAATTTCTATCTTCTTGTTCTGTGCAAGACCACTGGTTATATCTTTACGTTTGAGTAATTTTCCTAAAGTAAAATACCTTTGTCCAGACATGTATCGTTGTAGAATTGATGGTCTAATATTCAAGTATCTCTGAATAATGCTTCTAGAGGTCATTGCATACTGATGAGATTGGAAGAGTTTAAATATCACCTCATGTTGCATTTAGTTGCATTTCGGAGTTTAGTTAATGTGTTTTCTTCAACCTTCTACGGTATTATTCTTTTGCTTAGCAATATATCACTTGAAAAAACTGTGCATAAGTGACCGTTCCGAATTATCTCAAAGTTGATGTATTGAAGATAAACTCTGCTAAACTATTTGTTTTCATTCCACTTTTATCCTTTGCAGATCATCATTTGGATCGAAGGTTAACCAATTCCGAAACCATCTCAATGATTTGTTCTCTCAGAGGCCTACTGGCAGACCAGATTTTGAAGGATATAAGAACTTGGTTAAAGACAGATACGATGAAGTCAAGGAACAGCTTAAAGCAGCTGGTGAGAAAACAAGACTCACAGATGACCAAGAAGACGATCTAGAAGACGCCCTAGAGCAGGTGCTTGTTTCCTAGCCATATTTATGCATACGTCATGTGACCCGGTTCTAAATGAAACTAGTTATTGTTTTATTTAGCTATGGCGTCTTTTATGCTTATGAGGCATTTACCAAACTGGACGAGTAGAGAAGACAACGTCCATCATGTGATAATATTGTGTGAACTGTTTTAGATACAAAAGTTAGATCAATTCTGATAGCTTTTGTTTGTGATTGGCACAATGGGGTTGGGGTTACTCAAAAGTCAATAAGGAAGACAGTTTTTCCTGCTGCTGCTTTAATGAAGAATGAAGGCTATCTTAAATGTTTTCACCTTTGCACCTCGGTGGGTGGATGGTGTTAATAAATTCATCACTAGTCTTGATCACAATACTTACAGCTGAAGGAACACAAGAAGGATGTATACAAGAAGATTAAAGGATGGAAAAAGGATGATTTCAATGATAAGCTGGCTCTGTAAGTACATGTAGTTCCAACTGATGTATTGTTTCACTATTGTATTACTTTAGTCGTTGAAACCAGCAGGTGCTTTAATTTTTTAATACTGTCATGTATTAACCATTGTATTTGACAAATCTACTCAGAGGAGGCTGCCATAGGGAGCACTCTATACAAATTATGTGTAATATCATTTAAAGTAAAATATACACATGATATAAGACAGTCCAATGTAATATAATATTACTCAATCTAATGAGATAATGTAAACCCTCCACTAGACCTTTAAGTTATTTATGCTGATAGAGGAATTCATACTGTACCTAATAACACATATTTATATATCTCGTAGCTCTCCTTTTGGGATCCATGTGATTGGATTCAAGGATCATTCAGATGATCTGTTCTCCCAGAATCCCCGGCCTACCGGCAGACCAGGTGTTGACCAGCTAATGGATCAATTGGAGAAGAAATACAAGGAAGCTAAGGCTAATATGAAATCGTCTAAGCCAGGAGTTGATGCTTCAAAGGAAGACAAGGAATTTTACGAAGATGCTTATGATTTGGTGAGTTATCCACTCTTGCTGCATGTGTATATATAGAGTTGTCTTCTCACATTTGTGAAATAGTGAGTTGTCCTCTCACTCTCTTTGTATATTCATATTTTAGAGTTATCTTACCATCGTTAAAACTCATTTTCCAACCTGAGAATTTCCAACTACATGTACATGTAGATACTGTCCATTTACATCATTTAAATTACATATTTTCTCCAATGTTTAATGCGTACAAATTCACCAACTAAGCACATGTTCATATTAGCTAAGATGTATGGTAATGCAACGTACATCAGAAAGTTGGAAAATGTTAGTGTGAGCTAATATTTTTATTATGAATAGTAAAACAAGATGCATTTATATATTTTGATATGTCCCTTATATTTCAACGAGCATAATCGTCAGAGGATAAATGAAGTTGCAGAAAATTAAGGGCACATCAGATAGAATGATATTTACATTTTTATCATGTCGCTATTCACTTTCATATGCAATTGTTTTTAATATACATACATTTTGTACATCAACGCCATGTATATATTGGTTTAGCTGAAGGACCACATGGATGATGCAGAAGATCTGCTGGAGGACTGGGAGGAGGAACTGGAAGAGGAAGAGATGAGGGCTAAGGTTGCAGGGTGAGCATTTATATGTTCATATGTTAGCCATCTTTCATATTCATTTACTAATGCAGATGAGCAAATAGAGTTGTGACTGTAACACGCTACCTAATAATATACATGTGATAATTAACTGGACACTGATTCCGCGTAGAAACACATAGTAGCTATTCAGTAGCTAAAGGTTATGAAATACCTCTATCAATGCACTAGCCTGAAGCACCTTGTGGCACCTTGTGACACCACCCATCTATTATGGCTTTAGCTCACCCTATGCTCAACATCTGAAAGAGCTGAAGGAACGGCTGGCTAATGTCTTGTCCCACAGACCTACAGGTAGACCGAGTCTCGACAAGCTTCAAATGAGTCTAAAGAAAACATACAGCATGGCCAAGGATAAGCTGAAGGCTAACAAACCTGGAAAAAAGGCTACAGATGAAGAGAAGGATGTGTATGAGAGTGCTTATGATATGGTAAGAGGTTGTTATGATATAACGTAGCCTGGGTACCTGCACCGACAAGGAATGCTCTCAGCTTATTCACTCAAATAGACTTGAATCAGTTATTCACACTGCCCATGGGACTCAGTCTATCAGTGCAGTTACAACTTTGCATATAAATTAGATGTTGTTGTGTTGACATTCATCAACACGCACACAGTTTCTTGTTTGTGAATGGTATCAGCAGTGTACGTTAATGTTGCAACATTTAATTTAGAGTTCAATAGTTCTATTTTTCAAAGTCTTTCAACAAAGAAAAACATGTGAAAATAGAGATAGATGTGCCCTGTATCGATGAGTGGCCTCTTTATCATTATGTCATACAAGTAGTATTCAGATTAGCTTGAGTTTATCGATTCTGAACACTTTGTCTGTCAAAACGGGCTTAGATGTTCTGCTTGACATGAAAATTTTTAAAACTTTTCCATTTCAACTTTTAGCCACCATGTTATGCTATTCATTGGTTATATTATGTATTTGTACAGTTTTCAAAGTAACATTATAATCTAGTTTCTCTGATTGCAGCTGAAAGATCACATGAGTGAAGCTAAAGACAAGGTTGAAGCATGGAGACAACAAGTTGAAGAGCGACTGAAACAATCAACCAATCAAGACGTTGGAGATGAAACCGAAGTTCTAGTGTAAGTCTATGCATGGATGGGGAATTGTGGTTATGTACATGTAGTACTGTTATATATATTCTGTTACACCCACTATGGGAACCCACATTTATATAACATTATACATGTACATGTAAGTTTCTATTTTTTTCTCTGTACTGGAATGGTTCCAAAAAGCATTTTGGTCAACTCATGTAATAAACTGTTTACTGATAATAGCACTCTGTTATGTATTCATTCTACATTTACAACTACAACTATTTTGTTGGTCTCTTCTCTAAACTGATTATAACACGATATCATTCTGCTATACAGTGAAAGTTGACAAGTTCACAAGATACATAAATTGAATTAAATCAAGCAAACACACAAAACAATATTTTAAATTATTTTAAAAATAATTTACATTTCATTAGTAGATTATAGATAAGAATAAAAGTAATACTTTCATTCAATTACAGTATAAAATTCCTGACACTAAGTAGACTTATAATTGAATAGTGTAGCTACATAACTACAGCCGCCCTAGTGGTCAGCTGGCCTAGTGGTCAGTCAGTCAGCCCATATAGCTGGACATATTCTCAAATGGTATTTGGGTGGAGCACAAATCATACAGTAATTGCTATAAGCTGTCTCAGTATTTCTAAGTGTAACATTGAATGTATGGCTTCTCATATGCTAATCCCTGTGAGGAGTTGGGGCTAGGTTATGAGCACTTCTATTAGCTACTGGTTGTAAAAAGGAGTTGTCCTCTCCCAATTTTGCTTCGGTGCTAGGGGAAGACAACTTCTCATTGAAATGCGTATTTTCCAAGTGCTCATATGGTAGGCTAGGGTGAAAATGGTCTTCTATAGTGACTCACTAGAGTGGGTAGCATGTACACATATGTGCACTAAGCAAGTCCGCTAATAATCTATGTTTGCAGTTCGTCTTTTATGACTCATGCGGAGAATTTGAAGAAGGAGTTTAATGCTTTATTCGAGAATCGAAAAGATGGTGAACTAGATGCCAAGCAGTACTTCAACTTCCTGCACCTGAGGTATACTGAAGCTAAACAGAGGCTCCGTGAGGCTTTGAGAGATTCACTGGCTGCTAATGGAGAGGGCCAGAAGAGGCTATATAAGGAGGCCATAAAACAGGTAGATTACATTACAACCAATTACTAGAGATCACCTGCTGGCTATAATAAATACAGCTTTCTACCAGATTACTCATTATGTTATGTTGTGTTGTGTTGTGTTGTGTTATGTTGTGTTGTGTTGTGTTGTGTTGTGTTGTGTTGTGTTGTGTTGTGTTGTGTTGTGTTGTGTTGTGTTGTGTTGTGTTGTGTTGTGTTGTGTTGTGTTGTGTTGTGTTGTGTTGTGTTGTGTTATGTTATGTTATACTATGTTATGTTATACTGTGTTATGTTATACTGTGTTATGTTATACTACATGTATGTTATGTTATACTACATGTATGTTATGTTATACTACATGTATGTTATGTTACACTAATGTTATGTTACACTAATGTTATGTTACACTAATGTTATGTTATGTTATGTTATGTTATGTTATGTTATGTTATGTTATGTTATGCTATGCTATGCTATGCTATGCTATGCTATGCTATGCTAAGCTATGCTATGCTATGCTATGCTATGCTATGCTATGCTATGCTATGCTATGCTATGCTATGCTATGCTATGCTATGCTATGCTATGCTATGTTATTTTATGTATTGTCAAAGTTGGAAGGGACTGCTTGGTCTATTTTATGCTATAGCCTAGATTAGTTATAACACTGCTGTGGGTTCGCTCTAACATTAGTAGGATGGCTCATGCTTTTAGTGCAGTATTTCAAAATTGCAAAAAGAGGCAACTCCAAATGTTTTAATTATTTATCAGCAGTTTTAATTGCATCATTTGAGGTACAAGGAATGTAACAAAATAAAAATACTTGGTTATTAATTATTAATAAGATACCATAATGTTAATTCAGTATATTGTACAATAATTGTTTGAAAACCTAATCTATAATAATACTAAAATTGACTTCGAAGTAGGGCAATATTTTCGGTTTTCTCCTTTATTAATACGTATATGCCATAAGCGTGTAACAAAAGTACTTTCTAGTGCATCAGTAGTAGTAAAAAACCGTTTCTGGAGATACCACTGGTTCTATCTTGCAACCAATAGATAACCCTGACCAGTTTTACTTAATATTATCCCTCGTATGCTTGCAGTTAGTTGAGAACAGGAATGAGGCTGAGAGGAAAGTGAAATCGTGGGCGAAGAATGCATCAAATTAGAACCATAGAAATAATATGGAGTGAGTGCTACTTGTATATGTACTGTACTAGCAATCTTATCATCATTTGCATGTACATTGCTAAAATAATAAATCAGTCTATGTTAACACTGCAATACTAATAACTTATAATAGTGTGTTCAATAGTGGTCCCGTCATTTTCCTAGATATTTGTTTTACTATGTTTCTTTGATATTACTAAATTAATTTGACATTTATGCGATAGCGTTACTGATTGTAGTTCGAAGTTGTCCTTTCTTGAATTGGGAGAGGACAACTTCTGATTATGTGTGGCTGCTTAGGTATTCTAACAATATTCTGATGTATATACCATTTTACAAGTTGGCTCAACTCTAACAATATCTATATGTCATTATAAACCTGACCCAGAGCATTCTACGATTTTCCATGTTATTAAAATGAGTAGTCGCGCTCTCTTACCAATTATTTGGCTTTTTATAATTTTCTCGTGGCTAGTACCTGATATGCAGTTAGGTGAGCAGTTGTACTCTCCTAGCCTTGGCCTTTCATAATGTACTTGCTACTGGGACCTGATATGCAGTTAGCAAGCCTAGCGTTTATTTATGCAAGAAATACTTTTGAGCATTGAGAGACGTTGTTAGACATGCAGCATATAATGTTCACCAAGTATAACATAGGCTAATAAGGCTAATGCTTCACACAATTCAATTGGTCTGCTTAAAGAAGGAAATGGCCCCTGGGAAATGACTGTGCCAAAAATGTCCACTTTTTTGCTGAATTACGTAACAATATAAATGTCTTAGCTGTATATCCGCATTCTTAAGGTGATGACTATTAGAATACGGCAGTGCGTGGCAGCGTATATAATGCTTTAGTCGACATCGCAATAATATTAAACACATTAAATATTGCATTTTGAAATTTCACAAATGTCAACATACACAAATTTACTTCTTCTATAGTTTGCAAGATATTTTATTGTAACAATAGCAATAAATTTGTTATAAATAAAACAATCTAATTGTCATAATAACATGTTAAAATAACGATATAATAAACGATGGTAGGTTAAGAGGTTATTCATCATGTCAATACTCACATGTCATGATATCTCATCGCATTGCAAAATACTAAATGAGTAATATAATCATTCTCCATACAAATTTAAAATTTATAAACAATATGAAAACAATATAATATAATATAATATAATATAATATAATATAATATAATATAATATAATATGATATGATGTGATGTGATGTGATGTGATGTGATGTGATGTGATGTGATGTGATGTGATGTGATGTGATGTGATGTGATGTGATGTGATGTGATGTGATGTGATGTGATGTGATGTGATGTGATGTGATGTGATGTGATGTGATGTGATGTGATGTGATGTGATGTGATGTGATGTGATGTGATGTGATGTGATGTGATGTGATGTGATGTGATGTGATGTGATGTGATGTGATGTGATGTGATGTGATGTGATGTGATGTGATGTGATGTGATGTGATGTGATGTGATGTGATGTGATGTGATGTGATGTGATGTGATGTGATGTGATGTGATGTGATGTGATGTGATGTGATGTGATGTGATGTGATGTGATGTGATGTGATGTGATGTGATGTGATGTGATGTGATGTGATGTGATGTGATGTGATGTGATGTGATGTGATGTGATGTGATGTGATGTGATGTGATGTGATGTGATGTGATGTGATGTGATGTGATGTGATGTGATGTGATGTGATGTGATGTGATGTGATGTGATGTGATATAATATAATATAATATAATGAGGTGTGTTACTCTCAAAAGGTTCAGTCACATGTCATCTTAATTTTGTTTCAATTACGATAGTAGCGATAGGCTCAGGTCATGAGCAGTCGCATCGTATAGCCATTGTGCTGTTGAGGAAGTCTGACTTGAACACCCCGTTCTCGATGTAGGTGACATAGATGGGCTCAAACACACTTGCATGACAGCAAGATGTTCCCTTACCTAGCAACCTCATGTGAAAGCTGCTAGCCATGTAACCTGGAGAATATATTGGCAGTGTATCAGTACAATACAAGAACAAAACTGGCACCAAGGACAGGATATTTATATCTGGTGTCAGAAATATTCCATCAAATAAACATAACTTATTTAACATGTTAATTAATATTATAATCATATATTAAGAGGCGGGGCCATTCTTTTATATGTGGTATTTCCTTATATAATTTCCTTGCGAAAATAAAATATCACACAATCATCCATTTTTCATCACTGTGTAATATAAACATGGATATTTTTGTCTGCCAGTCAGAAAGTGAGATGACAATTTCCTACAATATAATTACAATAGTAATATTGGTAGCTTTGTTAGCTGACTGCGTGCAACAACATTCCTCTGATGATGATGTATGGATATACATCGAAATATTAGGGGTCAATAAAATATATAAAAAATTCGTCTCGTCTTATTATTCATCATTAAGATACTTGCTCACACCAACATTTTCCAATTTTTCATCACATATAAACTCTTGGAAAAAACCCATTGCTGAGACAGGGGCCTATCAACTTGCATGCAGTCAGCTGACAAGCTACCAATACCACTATAGTAATTATATTGTAGGAAATTATCATCTCACTTTCTGACTGGCATACAAAAATGTCCATGTTTATATTACACAATGTCACTCATTACTAGCCTACTTTTAGTAATGAATGACATTGTGTGTGATCTGCATCTTGTAATTTATATTGTATGTGTGTTTATTATATGTTTTGTATTCCACACATAAAATAAGATGATTACTTGATGGTAATATGCAAAGCCCTGTATTAGTGCTAGTAGTGTTAGGACAAAGCAAGAATGATTTTGTAACAATTATGTCTATATTTACAATCTCAACAGTATTACTATAATTTTCAGAGTATTAGTACACTTTTAAGAGGTGGAGAAAAGGGAATTCAACGAAAGCACCCATCTAAAATTCCTACTCTTTTGAAAGTTTGAGTTTACCGGTATGTAGCCTATAAGCTCATTGAGTAGTAGATGTTTCTGATTGGTTTACAAAAAGTACTCCTGGGCCAGAGAGAAATTGGATTTTACCCAAGTTTAATGTCCAAGCTCTGTTAGTTGCAGAACTTGGGTTGTGCTTTCATACTTGGTGCTGTGGAAGGTTTTTAATCAAATCACTTGGAAAAAGACCATGTTTTAGACAATTCCTTATAGACTTTCTTATAGACTTTCTTTATGTTCAGATAATACTAGTTCGTGTTGTACCTAGTGGATGGACGGACAGGGTACACCTATTATAATATACTCACAAGTTCCCTTGCAATAGTTTAGAGATATTCTTCTAGGAAAGACATACGGTAGACCGAGTTGGTCAACGGATCTACTAAGTGGGTGTAGGCAGCATGATGTCTGGCCTGGCTTGCAGTACTCGTGCGTGTATTTTATCGGTTTACTTGGAGCTCTACAATAGGGTCATTTGCCATCACTTGAAACAAAGTTAATATTTCCAAGACATCAAAACGCAATGGCATGAATTATAGTGGTACATAATAATAATTGGGTTACATAGCTAAGTATGCATATAAAAAATATATTATTTGAATGGTATGACATTTCGTAGAGGCATATGGTATAGTATTGTATCATTATATTACCATATATTTGTAAGCCTATGGTACAAAATTAAACTAATCTCCTAATATAAATATAGTCGTATTTTAGTGTACGACAGAAACTGTCAATGCAGCATTAGTGGAATCAATTGCTTTATTAATTTGACAAATATTCCTATACACTATCAATGACAGCTTTATGTTTAAAGCAACATTATAACAACATTATTAGTGTGCAGACAATTCCTCAGCTAAATTATTTAGTAAGGGCTGCCAATCCAAGGCTCTCATCGTAAGTTACTGTGGCAATCTCAATGAGGTCACTCAAAGGTCTAGATTCAAACTATAATGTAAATATTTGTACATTTAGTAGATCTTACAAACAATGTATTGCATCAGTCAAACATGTGGGCAGTATAACACGCATATATACGTAAATAGTGCAACATTATTGCCTACCTGTATGGTGTAGACTTTTTGGACCAGTCCTGAACTGTTCCTTTTCCACCCGATGAGCTCCTGCGTATTCTCTTCCTTTGGCTCGGTAGCTCTGCCGATGCAAGCTCTATAACACTTACCAACACAACTAAAGTAATAACTCTGCAGAACTTCATGTCAAATCTGGTTCTAGCCACAAATGTTAGTAGTATTAATGTTCACTTGATTATATATTGTCTGCAGAAGGCGTGGAATCATGGCCACGCCCTCTCAACGACCTTGACAGTCGAAGCAGAACAGTAATTATATGCAGTGGCACTTGTTTCTGTTCCATTGGAGGAAATAAATAGGTTTCCCAGCCATTAAGCATTTAAATAGTCTGAGTTTCCAGCTCTAAAAACATTTAAATAGTCTGAGTTTCCAGCCCTTAAACGTAATTTTGGAATAGATGAAAGATCATCTAGATTCAGATTGCCATGTCTCAGTCAAACACATTCATTATACAGTTCAAGATCCAACATATTTATTTACATCTCTTTCTGTTGATCGAATCGATAGTTTGGGGATGGAATAATGTATTAGTGCCTGTAGCGCTGTCGGGTAGAACAGCATGACTGTCTGTAGCTACCTGTTACCCACCAAGTTATTATATATAATAAGTCTTGGTGGCTATTATTCATAGAGTATGTAATAATTGTATAGTTACAGGTCTATTATTCACTTTTGTGTGGAGGTAGTAGAGCAGGACCGAGCATACAGTTTCCAGTATAGTTGAGAGCTTTCAAGCACCAATTTCCATTGGCTGATTGGCACAGATGAGATATTATTCAGTGAATTAATTTTGGGTCATTTGAATTTTCAGGAGTCTGTTCTGAACATCAGAGGCATTATTATAATTTCCCTATCCAAAGTTGCTGGGAGAAAAGATTTTAGTGGTGACTGATATCGATGACGCCATTATCTTTTTCAGTTAGTGCTACTAAAATAATATTTAGCTATTTTTCATTCTGGACCATACATAAAATAAATTTAAAGAGAACATGCTGTTGCCTACCATCTCACAATAGAATACATATATAATTTACTCCATTTCTTATTTAATTGTCGGTATGAATGCAGGAAGTTACATGTAATTATTGAACATACAAAGTTGTAAAGAAGTAGAGAAATATTCGAGATCACTCTCATTTTGACTGAAATTCAAGCAGGAAAATAATACTTTTATCTACTTTTAAATAATCCTTGTTCCAATATCATTACCTAGACATTATTATCATGAGTTCACAGGCTATAAAAGTTCTCAACAACTCTACACAACATGTTATTATATTTCTTTATCTTACAATCATTGTTAGCAAACACCATGTTTATCTTAAATTGTGCCAGTGCAATAGTCAGTGTTTCAGCATAGAGGCTTTCGCACCAAATTATGTAGTTTTCTAATGCTCATAGTAGCTAATACATTAAAAAGGAGTAAAGTTAGGCGTAGGTGATACATTCATATGCCAAATGACTCATATATTATCCATATCTCCTATACATAGCTGGACTATGAACTCCACTGTTTTTATTGAATTCGACGTCGTTCAGTATGCCTGTATAATATGGCAAACAGCATATAATTACCAATTTATGTGAACAAAATTACTTTTGTTGATTTATCATTTTTTGTTGTTTTCAAAGAAAGGTTTGTTGCATTAGAATGCCAATTGTTATGCATTGAGAGATCGAAACTTAATTCATTAAAGTAAACATAAATTTACCAACAGAAATTTCATTTCCGTCACAATCTATATATAATTCGAGTGTGCGACATTCACGCTGCCAAATATAACAGAATTGTTCTCTTGTCGCGCCGTCTGAAAGGGATGAAAGCATTTCATGTTTTTGCAGCAAATCTAGCGATCCGATATAAACTGATAAATGACAATTTATAATGAACTAATGAATAACAATTTATAGTAACAGGATTTGTATTCACATGTATTGTCTATACTTATACAGTAGACCTATCCCATTCACAAATTTAGCAATTGATAACTTTTGAGAGCTGAACATTCTTTGCCTTCTGGACTATTCCAAGTTACAAACTCTACAACTATCATAGATACAAATGTAACTATAGTAACTTTATATGTAGGCCTACATTGTATGCATGTAAGTTGTATACTTGCATGTGTAAAATATTACATGCAGCTAGTGACAAATTAATTGTATCTATTAAAATCACCTTAGAAATTCAAAAATATGTTTGTGTTTATACAGGTATATGTAAATACAGTTACATGTATTTGTCAGATTTTTTAGTTTGTCCATAATTTCATATTTCCCTTTGCACTTTACCCCACTAACCACGAAATACTTGTACAAAGTACACAATAACTCCTAGGAAAAAGGGCGTTAGCACTTTAACCATTCCTAGACATGATTAATTATCCTGTTTTATGCAAAAAATCATGTTAACTAAATACTCTGTATATTTATTTTTACTTTCCAGGGCTGCTGAAAGTACATAGCCTTGTGGATTTTTCTAAACAGATGCCTCAGTACAACTGTCTGTGTGAGCTTTGCGGTTGAAAAGTGGAACAAAAATACAAAACTGTCTGAGACCAAAAAACATGAACCAGTAAAACAACAGCGCAGAATTACACTAATTATGCTTTGATACTTTGTTGCCGATAAGCCATTAGTTACATGTGCACGTGACATGAAATGGATCAACTGGTGAAAGGTCACATTTGACAATTTCAGATAAAGAATTGAAACATACAATATAACCTTACTTGCAATATTTTATACTTTCTACGGCTAATATATGTGTTTAACTTACATGTACCTGTGTTATTGCTGCGATTTTTGGTCCATTCTACGCATTTCTCATCCTAACAGTCAGTTTCTATTAGAAGCATATTTCATTATTTTACATGTAATTTTGCTGGGATTTCTAGGAAACACCAGTGACACCAGTATCAGACGATCAATTATCCATTATTGCTGCCGACCTTCTTCAAGGATGAAATTCCTAACTACTATAGGTATGTAGCGGAATCAGGCCTGCTGGGTACATCTGTATAAAGCTATGACCCCAGTAGGATGGATATTGTTGAAGGTTGTCTTGTTGCTGATAAAATCTATCTGCAATGATGATCAGCATTATGAACTAAAATTTTAGTGAAAGTATCAATAGAATTATTAATCTTTCTTCTTGTACGTGATGTTAGTTTACACAAGGAATTCTGAGTTTGAATTTTTAATTTTTCTAGTATTCAATTTAGTTACTGGACAATCTAAATAAATTATTGTTAACAAGGTGATCAGCTAAGTAAGTTCAAGAAAGAGTGGTGGGAAATCTGAGTGCCTCTGAGTCCATTATAGGAGATACTAAACATTGGGCCAACTTCCAAAGGGTATGTGCCGACACCAGCAGGAGGAGTAGAGGGCGGTGTTCTGGGTCCAATTAGTATTCTTGTAGGGCATGATATCTAACTAGCTGCGTAGTGTCAGGGTCGTAGCGTAAGGGTCGTCTACTAAAGGATATAGACTGACGTTACCACTCATAGTGAGTCCTAGTGACAGCATTGGGAAACTGTAAGGCTGGACTCTGACCCAGTGAACAACATAAGACTTCATATACATGTACATATTATCTAATAAATAATACTACTTTATTAAAACTCACAAGTAATAAAAACGTTTAGCCAAATGCACAATATTGGAATAATGGAAAAATACAGTATAGGCAATTAGGTACAATTCAAAAATACAAGAACATGACAAACTGTGTGAAAACTGTACTGCTACAAATATCAATTAGGTTCTATTAAACATGTGGTTACAAGAAAATCAATTTATACATGTACAAGTAAGTTGGTATTTACCATAACATATGTACGAACATCAGGAATTATATATAAGACAAGTATTTAGTGTTCATTGAGTTATTATAGTTATACGTTTGTATGTGGTTGTTTTCTATTTTATGGAGTCAGGTTGGATTGACCTCCGGGTTTGAGTTTATAAATATTTACATATGGTCCTAGGTAAAGTGACTCAGGACAATAATATTACAGATTTCTGGCCGTAAGTTCACAGTAAAATTCTGCAAACTGTTTCGAAAGTTGTAAGTCAAGGAGTAATTTAAGCTTTATTTGTGAACCTAAAGTGTGCACGTTTCCCTGGCATAGTGATTTGCCTAGTTACTAATGAAATATACAATAAGTAAAACTAAAAGCAAAAGTAAATGCAAGCAATGGGGAAAAAAGAAAGTAGTTTGGTTACTGGGGTATTTTGATAAATTTAATGATTTCCTGAGTTGTCTTCCCTTAATCTTGCAGCGTGTAACTCATAGAGTTGTCTTCTCTCTAGTGTCCCTGTACTTGACCTTGACAGTGGGTGGTAGCCTTGACCTTATTTGGACTAGTCCTAGAACAGGACGACAAGAAAATATGTTCGATAATAATTTAAAGGTTTAGACTTTGCGTGCTAACTTTGATCAAAGTGATTTGGCTAGCAAAATAAAAATAAAATAAAAGATACAGAACAGGGAATTGCTCAACAAATAATTACAATTACGTGTAACAATGTTCTGTTGTCGAGTTGTAATTGTGGCTTATTGGATTGTCAGTAATTCAGTAAACACAGACAAACTAACTGAAATTGCTGACTCGCATTCCGTGGTGGCTGTGGGTGTGGCTCAGTGGCTGACCTCTTGCTCTCACTCTCTCAGTCGAGTCTATGTCCTGTTAGTCAAGTCATCTAGTCTAGTGTCAAAAGTTGTGTGTGCTGGCTGAGACTATCCTTCCTTCATAGTATACAGGTATAAAATAATTAGTTAACAAAATAAATTAACAGCTTTTCATAAGAGAAACCAATCACAAACTATACGATAAAGGAAAAAGGGTAGAGGAATAAGGCAGCACACACGACTTTTGACACTAGACTAGATGACTTGACTAACAGGGCAGAGAGTGAGAGCAAGAGGTCAGCCACTGAGCCAAATGTGCGACTGTTCGAAAAAGACAGTTCTAAACAGGACGTTTTGCAAGTGGACAGTTCGAAACGCCTAACCCCAACCACCAGATCTCGACTAATTTTTATTTGTAATATTATTTTTTATTTAACTTAATCATTTTGAATTAACTAAAATTAATTATCTGTGAGTTTTGTTCTTCTAAATGTAATCTACACAGTTTCAAACTGTCCGGTTGTGAAACATCCTGTTTCGAACTGTCTTTTTCGAAATGTCCCTTTACTGTATACTATTTAAACACATAATTATGTAGCCTAATGATTATAATTATTTTTACTTTTAATATAATATTGTGGTGGAACTGTCCAGCCGTGTGTTTGGGCTGATTGCCTCTATACATGCGGTCGTCGAAGCTTCCTTTTTTCGGGTTGTTAAAGGAAATATAGTTGTCAAGTAGGTGCTTATGTATGGTTTTTCCCACTTTTCTCAGCTTTTCATGACATTTATTTTTAATCAAAGTTAACACACAACTTTGGCCGTATGGAGGCCACCTGCGTGTGCCCAATCTTCTTATTGGATTCTAACTGATAGGCCTTTATAGATTGGCAGTTTAGTTGAAAAATTCATGGAAATACTCCCGATCCAAAATTTCGTATTTATTGCTCCCACAATTTTCCGCGGCGTCCTACCTTGAGTTGGAGCTGCATGCATTAAAATTAATCAAATTGTTTTTTGCTTGCAATTATTTAATTATGATTTTTATCAATTGATTAGCAAGTCAAAGTTAAGTGCTTACATGTCCCCAGAAACTCAAGTTCATCTCAAGTTATCTAGATCAACTACCAGTCAAGTTGCATTCAACTCTTTTCTTACCGAGCAAAAAATGTCTATAGAGTCATTGAACGATTATTGATGTTTTAATAAAAGGTTTCAACAGAATGGTACCCAGAGTGCAAATTTCAAAGCAGAATGTTGCGGTGTAAAATTTGTTTATTATTTCACAAATTTGCAGCTCAATTCAGGTTACAAACTTTGTTCATAGAAATGTAAAGCAATGCGCTCAGTGAGTATGGGCTTTTGTTAAAACCAAAAGTTCTTGAACAAACTAAAAATGAGGCTCCAAAATTTAATCATGATAGCAGGTTGATATTTTCTTGCGACTCTCCAGTTGCATGTTACTCTAACTAATTTTCTATTGTATGGTTGTTATTGCGATTTGGAGCTACAGTATAAGAATCTGTATTTGCTGTAGAGATTACAATTTGATAAACTCTTCAAATAGGCTAGTTATTGACAAAATTTTCAATCATAACTAGAATAGCTTTCTGTAGCTCAGTGAGCCAATATGTTCCCAATACATTATATAGCTGCTCAGTGCGCTACAGGAGATTTTTCTTGGACTAGAATAGTTAAGCTGATCATAGGCTAATCTAACATATGTTCACCTGTAATAAACTTCAACTAATCACTGACCACGTGCCCACTTTTGACTATCAATATCTAGAAATACCTGTAGTAGCCTACATAGGAATAGAGTTACTAATCTATCACAATGTGACTGGTGTTGCCAATCTGCAGTATCCATGGGCTTTGCTGTTTGGGTACTGAAACAAAACTGAATTTGGTCAACCCATTTAAACTCAACTTCACTGGTAACTGTACTCACACAGATTTTTACCTAAAGAATCCATCTTATCAGTGACACATTACATTAAATTGCAGAACGTGTTGCATAGGTGTTTCCGCCGTCTCTCACCTTAGCATGAGATCCATGCATTGAGGAGGGCTTCACTCTCACTATATAGCCCTTAAAACCGAGGGCCTCATTCAATGTTCAACTTTGCTGTTCAATGTACTTACACAGGATGCTCTGATGGACATACTCAGTTTCGTAGACCCCACATTGCTGGGAGGTCTAGCTGCCTGCGTAGTCCTGGCTGGTGTTATAGTCTCTTTCATGAAATACAGCTTTACCTCTCAGGAGATAGCATATGGCGAGCATATCAGCACCCTCTATGGAAGCAGTGCAGCGGCAAAGAGTAAGGCAGCAAAGGCAGCTGAGAAAAAGAAAAGAGGTAACTAAATTATCTCAGGTAGCTCTCAGTATACAAAGAGCTGAACTAATCTGTTTCATGGCCTCCTACTATATGGTCGATGGGATCTTTGTGGTGTGCCTTTAGCTTTCATATTCTTGTCAAATCTTCTGGGTTCTCTAGGGGAGCCATTTTCAACCCAGATTTTGGTACCCTAGCCAAATGATGGGTCTCTCTTCATTTATGTCAGAGGGAACTAATGCCCTATGGTTTCTCTGGGAATATGTTATAGGGATCATGGATAAAGTTTCAACTTGAACTTATTTGTTGATGGATAACTGTATGATAGTTAGGAATTTCTAGTTCAGATAACTGGATTAAGTGGAGTTATCTACCATCTAAACCTACTCTAACTGATAAGTAGTGGAATAACTTCTCTCTTTGTGTATATTACTAAATCACTTATCTCTCAGCCCTGTATGCTAATCTCTAAACTAAATACTGGTTATCCAACATGTGTGTGCTTTGACAGAGGGGCTAATCCTTATCAATAGAGTATAAAGTATTTGATAAGCTAATATAACTGTTACTTTGGTACAGCCTCTGTACTCCACAGTCTACACCAAGTGCCAGCAATGGCGGTGATGGTTTACCACACCACCATACAGCTACTGTGTAGCTGTAGTAATGTTGGATTTGTTTCCAAAAGATAGGTATTTCACAAAACTCCGACGATAGCATAGGCATGCTAGATTATCTGTCCTGTTTTATATCTGTTAATGCATTGTTGTTTAATTTGAACTAGCCTGTGTTCCAACTCCTTCAACATATTGTGTGGGTATAATGCTGGTTGATTTTATTGGCCATAGAATTGCGTGGAGACTCCTGACTCCTTGGTAGGATCACATGCTATTCACAACCAAAGTTCAATAATACCAAGGCTACCTACACAATGCTGTTCCTTTTGAGGGCTTGGAACCCAGGCTGCTGTGATATAACACAATAACTAATAATTATTTTGTTAATAAATAAATATAGTACTACCATTACCACTACTACTACCACTACTACTACCACCACTACTACCACTACTACTACCACTACTACTACCACTACTACTACCACTACTACTACCACTACTACTACTACCACTACTACTACTACTACCACTACTACTACCACTACTACTATCACTACCACTACCACTACTACTACTACTACAACTACTACAGTACAGTGTTGTACTACTACTAAACTAATGGTATTAGTACATTATATTAGACAGTGAATCTGAAAGGGATGATGGTAGTGATGATAATATGGACAGTGATTCAGGTATTGCACTTATTTCTAGATGCAGCTGATTGGCTCCCTTCTCTATTTCCACTTACTTCTCTAACACAATACATTGTTGTAATCCTCTCATTGGTGGCAACCATGTGGACGTTATGGTACCATGTGGATATTATGCTCATTAATTCATAAATATCTATTGATCATTTTCAACTCAACGGCTTCTATAGCCTATAATTTATCTTAGCCTTTGCCAAATTCTGCTTACAACTGAGTTGTTAAAAAAATTGGTGATCACAAGTAGAATGAAATGTTCATTTTCAGCCACTTGGAAGTGGTCCAGATATTTACCCTTCACATGCCAGCTGCAGTAATTATAGAGCTCTGTTTAGTGGCTACCAGCTACTGGTTAGGTGTGTCATAAATATGATGTTATTCAAGTTTGACAAGATGAATTTGGATTATGTGATTGCTCATTGAACTAGAATTCTATCCTAGCTGGCTGATAGTACTGGTAGCTAGTAGGTAGGCCCATTACATGCACCTTCTGGTTGTGCAGCAAAAAATTAGGATTTTTCTAGAGGGGATAAAATTGTAGTTGAGGACAATTTTCCAAGTAACTGCAAATTCTTCAGATTAGGCCTAGTCATTTCTCTGTCTAGTGGCTAATTCATAGAAATTTGTATAAGAAGGCAGACAACTCATAATTTTTTTGCAAATTTACAAATTAACCAACTTGACTGTTCTGAGACATTTTATAATATGAGCGGCCATAGAACTCCTACACCTTTCAGGAAAGATTTATCTATATGTAAGGCTGTTCCAGCATCCCAACAGTAATAATATTATTTAGGCTCGCATGGATATACTGTACTACATGTCATCATGTACATGTATATACTGTACTACATGTCATCATGTACATGTATATACTGTACTACATGTCATCATGTACATTTATATACTGTACTACATGTCATCATGTACATGTATATACTGTACTACATGTACATGTGTGTACTGTACTACATGTACATGGTAGTACAGCACATACATGTACATGATAGTACATGTATGTGCTGTACTACATGTACATGTATGTACTGTACTGAATTATTAGTAAATCATTATAGAAATATAGATTTTCAATAGTGTACATGTACGTATATGTATACATGTGATATGTAATATAATAACTTGTGCTGCAAATGATAGTGTTACTTATGGTCCATGTATATGAAGTCTGTCTATTGATTTATCAGCTAGTTTAGTGGGTACATTACTTGTAATTAGCATACACACTCTGTAGCCTTAGAATCAGGACAACTAGTCCAACCAATCAGTAAGTACAGTTCTGTCTAAACCCTACATAGTGATTGATTTAGACTAGTAGGTCTGGTGCCCAGGCTAACTCTGTAGAGATAGTATGCTAGATAGATGCCTATCACGGACACTATACAGTCACTACATGCAGGTCACTTCATATAACTTTGCATCTTTCACCATACTGCATAATCATGTGCATGTATTTTATGGCTGTGTTTGTGTTTTACAGTCTATGGGACATTGGGAGTGTAGGGGGATAACTTATCCATGTTTCATATAATTATATGTATGTATGTATTTTTGATAGGAGCCCCTGCCTACCAACTACCTCATAGTGAATATGCATGTACAAGTAAATGTAAATGGAGTGTACTGTGCATTACTCTATTCTATAACTGTTGTATATGTTTACTCATACTGATACAGGCCTAATCTGCATATACATATATACATTATACTATAATACAGTTAGTGCATAAATCTACCTTGTAGACTCTACATCAATTCGTCATTATCCCACATCATAATTACACTTGACACAATACAGCTGCAGTTGTATAGTTAGTCAGTATACTTATAGTGTAGGTAGTAGAGTGGTGTTATATAGTACAAGTACTTGTAGACACTCATAACTGTGTTATAATAACCCTGTTGTCATGATAAGCCCTATCTTTACTACATCAATACAATGAACTGTACCCATTGTTTAGCTGTGATGTACCATCTGTTACATTTCCACCTACCCCAAGTAGGTTTACATTCTGCTCTAGTTTTAGTATTATTTTCAAAAGGGTTGATGAACAGGCCCACTATGAGTATGGTGGAGTCACTAGTCACTAGTATTATCACAGCTGAGTGTTACAGGGCCAGACCCAGCTCCCAATGCTAGCAAATTAATACAAGACAGGAAATGTGATTGTCTTTTTTGCAGATGAATAAGTACTTCCTACAGGTGGAACTTTTGGTAATAGATATAGCTGATATAACAATTGTGCTAATGGGTAGGAATTTGGAGTTGTATTCCACCACAGGATGTTGACCACGTCTGCTAGAGAGTAGAGAGTGATTGCTAACCATGATTAATGTTGTTGGTGATGGAGTTATCTCCTCTCTTTCCTGTTTGTAGCCAAACAAGCTAAAGCAGCCAATCAGGCAAAAGTTGCTGCAGCCAACAGCACTGGTAGTGAGGGGCACAATGTACAGCACCATGTGGAGATTAATCCTGAAGTTACATTACTAGGGGAGGACAACTCCACAGGCGGTGGACAAGCTACGGGGAAAACTAAGGTAAGGTAAATCCACACCTGTAACTCATTTTACTTTTCCATTAATAGGACACTAGCATTAAAAATAACATAATTCAGGTTGAGTGGTTTTTCTGCTATTCTTGTACCTTTGTGAATATCCACAGAATATGTGTAGAATTATAAAACGTACTAAATTTAGTTATTATGTCTTGCACTCACTTTTAGGTTAGGAAAAGGAAGACATCAAAGTCTATCCTACACAATAAAGATGAAGTACCTCTGGTACGGGCTGAAGAAGTCGAGTCAAGGTTAGAGTTCACTGCTAAAGGGGCACCAGAAGACGAAGCGGAGATGAGACATCGCAAAATATCACAGCATCAGAGCGAGGTTGGTTTCCTGTTGAGCAGTCATCTAGTTCTAGTACAATGCATACAGCAACTGTCTAAGCAAATTAATTTAACTGGAATAATAATTTCTTCTTTGCTCAATTTGATTTCTAGGTCACTAAATCAGCGAATCAACTCATTTGTTTTCAATAAATGAAGCTTCACAACAACTGCTAACAGTATAGTTATACTAACTTTACTTTATGTTCATTGTAGACACTCGTGTCACAAGCACCTCCCACTTCTGATGTGAAGGACACTGTAGTTTCACCTCCCGAAGAAGTGGTAGAAGATGTAGTGCTCCCTGTTAAATCGTCCAATGTGGAAGCAGCTAACACACAATCGACCAATGGTGTGCATCCACAGATCTCTAGCGACGCGTCCTCTGACAATACAGATGTAAGTCTAAGTTTAGTTTGTAGAGACTGATAACAGTAAATTGTTGTTCCTTCGCACTGTTTTACTTATAAAAGCCTAAGTAAAAAGCTTTAAGCTTGGAGTTGCCTCTCCATGGAACATGAGGAGGCAACTCTAATTGCATGTACAGTTAGTGAATGCATGTACATAGTATGACCTGCATGGTGACCTTTTTATTAAGCTTTAAAAATTAATTTCTGTTCATATAAGCTTTGGAATGGAATGGTATCATAACAGATATTAACTTGTATATATAAATAATATAATAGCTTGCATGTGTATATACAGAATGACGTAAATCCTAATGATGCTTTTAGATCAGATGAATACAACATTATAACCATTTGAAGCTGTTATGTCTGTCATGTAAAAAAGAGCAAAGAAATAGGAATCCTTCATACCATTTTTTTTGCACAATGTGTGCACTAATTTTTTATGTCTGGATAAGCATAGGGCAAGCATGGACAAATCCCTACTCAAATGGTTTCATGTTTGAAGAATTAATGTACTAAATGCTTATGACATGGTAGTCGTATGAGCTCTTATCTCATTGTAGTCGGCACCTAATGAAAGCAGTAAGAAGTCTAACAGGAAGTCAAAATCAAAACGCGCTGTTGACACAGGTAAACAGCAAGGCAATGAACAGATTGTATCTAAAGTTGAGGATATGCTTGGGAGTATTGACCAATCAGAACTGAGTAAGACGGAGATGCAGCAACTCATTGGTTCATTGGTAACCAATCGTTGTCCTGATACCTGGGAGAAGAAGGTCTGTATAGTGTCTCCTAGTACACAGAGTAAGAAACTGTGTTGAAATTATGGTCTACATGTCATCATCTGGTTGCAATATAGGCTACTTACTATTTCAAGATGTCTTGAATTTCTGAATTTACTCAAATTCTCTGCTGGGCGGTATCTCACTTGATCTGTTTGGTTTTGGACCGTCACGTTTGCCTTTATGTCTAGGATAAGGTGGTGGATCTGACCAATCAGCTGCAAGTGCTACAGAAGGCTCTAGACAGAGAGAGGGCAAGTCTAGCATGGACAGGAGAGCAACTGCAAGAATGCAATAATAAACTAGCACTGGCAGAGAGAACGCAACAGGGAACCAACACACAGCTTCAAGAACTACAGGTACGTAGTATAGAGAGCTCGGTAAGTGGACCTCCAGTGCATTTCTAGAACCCATACTACCTACTATGTAATGTTGGTACATGTAAGTGTCAGCTTAATACACACACTAGTCATATAGTCTGGTTTAGTTGTTTCCTCTGTTATACAGATGAGGTTGGCACAGAGTCGGGATCAACACAGAGCTGAGGTTCAAGGAATACAGCAGGCCAGGTTCCAGGAGATGCAACGTATGCAACAGCATATACAGCAGCTGCGGGAGGTAAGGTGTACCATCCATCCCTGATAGCAGTGCATAGTCATGCACTATGGCTAAGGCTGTTATAGATGCCAGTGTAACTCTAAGTTAGTCTGTCGCATGCTCATGTAGAAATTAATTTAATATAATAATAATCCCTACTATGTCCATAAAGATATCAATAATTGTCGTATTGCAGGAGAATCAGAATTTACGCCAAGCTCTGCCCAACACAGACGAAGTGGCTCAGATGAGGACCCAGTTGAGAGCCCTTGAGACTGAGCTCCAAGACCAGCAGAGACACGTTGTCAAGTCTGAGGCTAAGTGTCAGGATCTCAACTCTAGACTAAACAGGTAGCGTTTGACTGGATAGGTGTGACTTAACTCGACAGGTGTGACTTGACTCGACAGGTGTGACTTGACTTGACAGGAGTGACTTGACTCGACAGGAGTGACTTGGTTAAAGGCAAATCTGTAATTGACTACATTTCTTGATAGTAATATTATTAGAGTTTGTTTGACTTTTTGAAACTGTCATCAGAGTTTGCTTTGTATATGAACCTCGGTTCCTACTTTGTTACAATATTATTACTTGTCATGTTTAGCGCTAACGAAGCGTATCGTCAGGAGAATATTCGTTGTGTGGAGTTGGTGAGTCGAGCAGACGAACTCTCCTTTAAGCACACGAGACTAGAGAAACAGTTAACTGATACTCAGACTAGGGCACACGCAGCGGAGAACGATCTGCGTAACCTGCAGGACCATCTCAGGACTAAGGATCTTGAGATCAAGGTAGGCTAAGCTCATATACGCTATTGTATACCCTTATATAGTATGTTTTATACGTTTATATAGTGTACTATGTCCATATGTGGTATACTATGTCTTTATATGGTACACTGTGTCCTTATATGGTATGCTCTTTCTATTCCCTGTCCAGTATGATGAAGAAACTGTTTGAATTTAAATTTTCCCTAATAATGATGAGAAGGTTTTTAAAAATCACATATGAATTCCAAATGAAAATAACACAGATCTCGATTATGTGGTATACTCTGCCATAAACTCTACTGCTCATCCTCTTTATGGTGGTAAGTTGCTGCTATTGTCCAATGGCAGATATTTTTGTTGGTTATTACAGGAGCTACACTCAGAGATACTGGCTGCTAAACAAACTACAACTGAAACGATTTCCAGCACTTCACAAGCAGACAACTCCAAGATTCTACAATTGTGAGTTGTGTGTGTATATACACTGTATTATATATGTAATCAAGTCAGCTTATACACCAAATATAACATCAATGTAATTAGAAAAATAATTTTAAGTACAGCCCCAAATTTTACTCAACTATATTTCTATAACAATTGCTTCGAATTAGTAATCATTGTTTATAGTTATAATTGGTGTTTACTTACACCAGCTTGCATTGTGCTGTTGTTCTTACAGAGCCTTATTGGTCACTGATATTTCTAGTAACTGTATACTTACCTGTAAATACTGAATGATGTATTGTATGAATGGGAAGAGAAGTGAAACTTACATGGCTACTTTGTTGTTCAATTCAGAGAGGATTCAGTAAACAGCCTGCAGAAGGCTGTGGACAGTAAACAGGTGGAAATAGACAACCTACAGACAAAGTTATCTCAGGCTAGAGAAGAATTAGACAATGCAGTAGCACTCAACTCCCAGACTAACGATGCAGCAGGTAAATATGAATATACATTACAGTGGTGAGCCTCAGTTCCAGATTGTGGTAGCCCACATGACTTGACATATTACCAGCTCAATGCATGCTGTACGTGTGTCATATCAAGCGCTATCTAACGAGTAATGGGATATATTGCAGTGGTAGAGAATGGAAAGGATAGGAGTGAGGTATCTCATCTAGAAGATGAACTCCTGAGACTGCAGTCTGAGGTTGATACTCTGAGAGACAAGAATAATGTAAGTATTGGGAGTACAGCTGAGATGGTATGATTCATAATATTGTGTTAGTAGCTGCTGTCTACAAATAGGACGCATTTATTGTATGATCATCATACAATACAATGTGTTATTGGTATTGTTACATGTACATTGTATATAATTATCATACACGCAATGCAGTGTTTGTATTTCTATGTGATTGTCATACATACCACATGTTGCTTGTGTTACCATATGATTAACATATTAAATACAATGGTTTGACATTGCAGGATTTGAGGAAGAAAAACTGGAGCATGTCTGAGAGTCTAAAGAAAGCCGAAGATGCTTCTCTCTCTACCAGCCTGTTGGAGTCTGATCTGGAGAAGAAATCCTCTCAGATCCACGAACTGAAAGCTTGTAACCAGGCGCTGAAGGAGAGTAACAACGTACGTAGGCATGCTATTTCTCTCTCTAGTCGGTAGGGGCTGGCAGACCGCCATGGGCTTATCAGCAAAATGACTGAACGGTCGACCATTAGATCAGCTGCTACGTGTGCTGCTGACCGGATTGGGTGACTGACGAGTCACCTGATATCCGGCGACTGACGGTGTTGCCTACCATCTGTCAGGAGGCTGGAAAAGTCTCCTGCCCGATGGCAGGCACTAGAAAGTTGAATAGATCAGCTAGCCAATAGGCTGACGGGTTGGATGACTGGAAAGTTGTAAGCTGTCCAGCGACTGAGAAGTCGTCTAGTAGACTGGCAAGCTGATAGAGCACGGCAGGTTAGTTAGTAGACTGACTAGTAGGAGCGACTGCGTGCTAAACGTACCAATCATTGTATTGAGTTAAGACCTTCTCTTCTGCAGGAACTACAAGGTAAGATAGATATCCTGAATAACTCTGTATCGCGTGGTGACCAACTCCAACAGGATTTCAATCAACTAAAGCATACTCTAGTTGAGAAAGACGAGACAATCCACAGCCTTGAGATGATGTTAGCAGAGGAAAAGGAAAGGGTCACTGTGAGTTGTCATTCCTTACATTGCCTAGTAATAAAATGTAGATGGAGTATGTTTGAAAAGGGGTGTGTCAACCCTATGTGTGTCGCATAGATTAATCATTTTCATGTTGTTTAAAAAGAGTGCATATAAAAATGCGGTTTTACGTTTTTGAGCTATTAGGCCTATGCGACAGGACAGGGGAATTCCTCTATGGTATCGGTTGTTTTTTTGATGACATCTCCGTCATTTCAACCTGAAAATTTAAATTTAACATAAATATAGATATAAAATATCTATCGTATGCGCTACATTATGTACATGTAAACATGGCATATGTAGGCCTACAACCTATGTCCAATAGGTCATTGTGTTATATCATTTCTCTCTAACCTAACGAATCAACAAAAATGAACAACTTAAATTATTCTTTCGTGAGTTTCACCGTCTTTCCTTAGAGTAGCACAGCATAGCGATCTAATAGTAAGCATGTCAACTGGTAGAACATGATTCAATGTTTATGATCACTTTATTTTCTTTCGCACTACTGGATACAGGCCACCGAGCTAGAATGCAAAAATATCTTAGAAAATGAATTACACCAATCACTAGCCACACTCGAGGATCAGCACAACGCTAGGATAGATCACCTGCAAGCACTGCTTGACCAATCAGAAGCAAGAATCACTGACCTAGAAAGCCTACTTCATCAATCAGAAAGTATTATCAAACAAATAGTTCAGCGCGAATCAGATCGTGCAGTGAATGGTAGCTCTGAGACTGAGGAGTTACGTCACAAGTTGACTAAAAGTCAGGAAGAAAAGAAACTTTTACAGAATAAGATTTCGCTACTGGAGTCCAACCAATCAGATGGTGACAGTGATGTATGTGCCGCTGCTGGCTGCTCTGCTTCTATATGGCTCTTATCCTCCTGCCTATCTGCCTGCCTATCTGTCTGTCTGTTATGTGTATCATGGTGATAGGCTAACAACCTCGTCTTATATATTGTGTCTTTGGTTTTAACTTGCATGATTTTTATGATACTGAGTTGCGCATGGTTATAGTTTAGCGTTTATTCTATACACAATCTTCTATTAACTTCTCGGGTGCTTAACCAGCAGGTGTCAATGTATGGTGCCCATATTGTATACTTTATTATTGATCTAGTCTGGTAGATGTCTTTCTGTAGTACTATTGACTATATTATTTTGGTTCTTTGAGACTTCGTTTTCTCCAATTTCAGAAATGTTTTCTAAGTCCCCCCCCAAAAGTGCTATTGGGTGTGACTCAGAACCTAGGCTACCTTTGTGTCGTATCACAAAGCTATTTCTGACTTGTCACTTCTTGTTGTGGCAGGTGAAAGTTGTCTTTATTGTCATGTTGTATTGTCGTTTATCCTTCTGCTGCCTTCTCATCTATACACCGGTGTTTACTTTATACGTTGGGTAGAGATGTTACTCCCTCAAATGGTTTAGTTATTCACGTCTGCACATAGAGACTCATAAGCTATCACCATTCAATCTTTATCTAGTGCTCCTCTAGTTCAGCAGTCCTTATCACTCACATAAAATGATTGGAAATGTGATCATGCATTTCATAGATTATTCCCACAATATTACAAGTTATGCCAAATATTAAACAGCAAATCTATTGCTAGTAGTTTGCAGCAATCGCTATGTTACAGATTTGAATCACTTGCAACCTGTTGGCACAATGTAACTCAAGATTAAACTTTGCTCTTATATGATACAAAATGTAAATTCGTATTCAGACCGCTGAGGAGCTAACAGTATATTTCAACGCAGAAATTCAAAGACTGCAGCATAGCGTCGAGAAGTTCTCAGACTCTCAAGAATTTGATGTAAGCATGTCTGTTAGTTACTAAATATGTGTATAGAGTGTATTTGTCAACACTTTGTGTTGATAAGTCATGTGAACTTGGTTGTCGATATCCAAATCTTAACGATTACATATAGAATCTGAGTAAATGTTTGGAATCCTCACTTCAGAAGATATCTGAAAAATTTTTATGATTTGTGTAGCAAGGTCATCATTATCTGGAGCATCAATATGTAGTTCTCTGTAGATAACACCCTAACTAAGTACATGGGGTTGCAAATTTTAGTTTTGGAATTTCCAAAGTTGCCATGTTTATGGACGACAAAGTGTGTCCCCACAAACCAAATCCAATAATATAAGAAAACGGTAGAATTGGCCAAAGTTGTTCACTGTAATATCTTATTGGGATGTGCTGGTCTGCTGAGGGATAGTTTTGTACTTTATTATATGTTTATCGTCGCCAGGACAACCACAACGTTTCGTCCAATGGCAACGTTTCCGTCAAACTTGTGCCTGTGCATGGAGACCTGGATGTCACAAGAGCTGAGTTGAGGAGACAACTTGCATCTACACAACGACAACTTAGTAAAACTGAAACCGAGTTAGAAATATTGAAGAGCCGTAGCAAATATTTAGTAAGATAGCAAAGCGTCCTCTCCTTGTGCTGTACACTGTCTCCTTTATTTCCGCTCTCTCTTGCTCATTGCTGATTCATTTTATCATCCTTGTTGATGTGATTCTCTAATTTGGTCTAGTTTGGTATATAATTTTTTAATTATTTGACCTGGTTTCGTTTTTCACAATTTGTTTTACCATTTTAGGTTGATTATGTTGTTCTCAGATTTTATTTATAATATGTGAAAATTATTTGACCAAATGACATACAAGTTGTAATAGTGCTAGTCGGTTTCCTTCGTTGTTCCCAACTTTGATAGAGATCCAAGTATACCATATTGGTATTGATTGTTGTGCAGACATCATTGCTGATGTTATTCTATCTTGTGCAGATGGTGATCGTTTCGTCATAGTGCCTTCCTGCTAGTTGCTCACTCTCTCTCTCTGTAGAGTAACGCTACTGGTTTTGTGATGCCAATGTTACTGGTGGACAGACTGCTAAGATAAACTATTTTCTCTCTGGTATATAATTCAATTGCCTATTGGATTTTAGACATTCATAAGCATTGGGGTTTACCATACTTTTTATATCCTGTTTTTATTTATTCCTTTATTGCTTGCAATACCAATATTATATTATATGCAACAGATAGTATTTAAAACAACGCTAAGCATGAATTTGATTTCACTGGGGTTGTTTAGATATTGTAAAGCAGGCAAGTTTTATATTAGTGATATCTGTACACTTGCTATCTTGGATGCCTTTTCTAACAGCTATCCAGGTGGAGGAAATAACAACATTGTAACTTTAATTCTAAATTGCTTCATCTTTCTTCACAACTTTATAAATATTTGAACTCTATCACAACACTGGGTGAAGGGTTAATTTACCGCTGCATGTAGCATGCTCAATCAATATTGTACTAATTCATTTCCAACCTTCTGTTAGTAACCTGTACATGCAATAGATACTGAATACAATGCTGTTCTGTTTTTTAGTAGGCCTAAAATCTTTAGTCTTTCTACTTCTGCATAGTTGAACTAACATCTTGATGAAGTGGTTGTGGATGTATAGTTCTTGATTAGAACATGTATTTCTATGATAGCGGCTAGCCAATCAAAAACCTGTTATAAATTGACCAATCAAATCAGTATTTACTAATATTCCTCTTGTAGACGCTTCTACTTCCATGTGCATAAATACTCTACTACTTTACAGTGTAGTGTATTGGTGTTTTTAATTTGCAGTCGCCCAATCCGCTGTCAGCAGAGAAGGTCAAGGCCATGATGAGGAAGTTTCAGCCTAACATAGCCTTAGATTCCAGTTCAACTTTAGAGGAGAGTATACAAGAGTTCTACAACCAGGCTATTTCGAATGCCAACACAGAAAACGCGGAGGAAAACCAATACAAACAGACACTCATAGAAACGGTAATTAGTGACTATGCGAGAAAAATGCCTTAAATTTTAGGCAGGAGGCATATGCTTCTCTCAGACTATTAGATGTAGTTACTGTGAGCAATTACATGTATGTGTGAGAGGACAACCCCTAATAATGCTGGGATACTCGTATACTTAAATAACATTTAAATTTTATTCTAGAAGCAGTGCTATTAGATGTATTTACATTGTATATGTATGGGTTAGTCAACCTTCACTCAATATAGATTTTAGTTATTGCATGTGCACAAGTGACCGTTGACCGATATAGACCGATATATGAACATCAATAATGTGTTTACTTACAGCATATCCATTGTATTTGTAGGAGGCAATGCTGGACAAGCTGTCCGAGACGTGGCAGTCTAAACTAGATGAGAAGGACTCTCAGATCTCCAGACTTCAGATAGATGTGGCTGAGTATCAGACTAAGCTACATAACCTCAGTCTAGCAACCAAACACAGGGTGAGTATGGGTGGGTGTATATACCCCCTTCCTTAAACACATGGCGAGCATGGGTGTGTCTAGCTCCATGCTTAAGCACAGGGTCTATGTAACATAGACACACACTATTGCAAACAATCATATAGTTATAATTCATACCACTGCAGACATCTACTCCAGTCAGAGATCTAACTGATGATATGTTCACGTCTTCCTCCCAGGTAATGCCTCGGCTGGCTGTCTCTACCTTTCTATCCGATCTAGATATATTAGACTCTTTTCGAACTAAGTTTTGGACACAATCCAACTTGGGCATGAAGTCTTGGACAGATTAACAATTCCGATGCCACGAATGCATCAGTCCAAGCCTAGCGCCAAACCTTGTTTTGGGAGAAACTTGAGTGATCTGATTAGCTCAAGATCTTCTCTTCAGTTACGTATAATCGTAGGTCTCTGGCTCCTTTGGTCTATGCCGAGCGGCCATCTTGCCACTTACTTCTGTTTGCTGCCTGGGCCAGTCCAATAGGTGATCGCTAAGACACTGTAGTAAAGTTACTGTGCAAACAATCATCCTCTAAATTGCTGTACTATTAATCTGGTTGGTGATGGAGGTGTAGATTGATTCATCAATATATTCTGTATGTATACGCCTACATGCAGTCTCACATTTTATCTACTGGAATATATATAGAGTGCTGGAACTTGTGGTAGCATGTCACAGGTATAATATATGACTGGTACATAAGCCTACATGTAATAGACGTGATATACAATATTTTATAGAGTCCAGCACAAAGTGATGTGAGTAAAGATACTGACACTGATACAGCTTCCAACTCATCAGAGGTACGTACACATACAGACTTAGACAACTCCTGGAACTAAATGTTATAAGTTTCAGGAGGAGGTGATTTCTAACCTATTTTACTATTCTGTATGTCATTGTGCTTGTGTACAAGATGAGTAGGCAGACATTTATCGTATCTGCATGGCTATAATCAATTAATGAATCCCACTGCCTCCTGTATGTTATATCTCCTCTTCTATTTCCCCAATGTTGCTTGAAATCCTGGGAAGTTCTACACTTTTTTCCTTTGTTCATAATTTTTAGCCACCAATACCAATAATTACCTTATAAGTGAACTGGTCGGTGCAGACTTGTCATACTATCAGTTACGGTTGCAGACTTGCCAATTGATCGGTTGCAGACTTGCCAATTGATCGGTTGCAGACTTGCCAATTGATCGGCTGCAGACTTACCAATTGATTGGTTACAGACTTTTCAACAAATTTTTGAACCTGAATTTCTTAATATAGTCCTATGTATGCGCTATAAATTGTTATTCTGTTGCATGTAAATATATTTCACTAAATGACACTGCTGTAGCTATTTGACGATATGGATGATATGCATGGACCGTACTGTACAAGCTGCAGGAGGTCGCAACCCCGCCGTGTATCGCAGCTACTTGTGAGTGCATCGCGTTGCTGGCCAATTCTCAGGCTAATAGTTGCTAGCCCCTTTCACCCAATTATATTCATAGTTACTGTTTCCACCAATCAGATAGACAGTTGCTATTCTATTTCCACCAATCAGATAGACAGTTGCTATTCTATTTCCACCAATCATATAGACAGTTGCTATTCTATTTCTACCAATCATATAGACAGTTGCTGTTCTATTTCCACCAATCATTTTTCTCCACCAAATAGATGCTAGTCTCTTTCCTACAATCATGATTATAGACAAAAACAAATACTTCATGAGATTTATTCTTAATTTAGTAATATCGCAAAGTAACGATGTTCATGGTTTGAATGTCAGGAACTCCAGACTGACTTCTCTAGCGGTGACATGAAGGGGTTCATGTCTTGGATAACTGCTCTTTTTTGTTTTGTTTTTATTTGTATAATGCTATGAAGGTTTATGACTTGTTGTTGAGAGTTATCTCCTCCAATGGTTAGTCAGTTTGTACTTAGAATTAGCCTTTCCAATACTATCTACCTCTAACTTGTATTAGTCAGGGTAGGTCTGTCTGCCCCCACTTACTTACATAATATATATACTATTATTTTACTTATACTACAGGCTATGAGACTAGCCAGCAGTGGCTCGCTGCACGATGTCAGTTCTACTGTATAACAACATCCTCTTCAGCATACACAACGACCTCCTCCTGGTTAACTATACTCTATTTCGTCATTTGCATAAACACACACTTCCTGCATCCATATTGGACATCAATGATAATCTTTAATTACCGAATGGACAATGTTTGTAATTACTGTTGAATCGAATTCAAGCTTACTAAGGTCAGCCCACTATTCTAGATTTTTTTTATACGTTGGCGTATCATCATACATAATTTATTCTTGTTGCTTATTTATCTATTTAATGTGTTAACATATTCATGTGTACTTACGTAGTTTTTATGTTTTGCCTAGTTGTTAGAGCAACGTTTAATTGTTACTTGTAAAATTTATTCACTCTCACCACATGAGTGTAATACAGTATAAAATATTCTATCCCTTTTCTGCTTACTGCTTATATTTAAATTCTATAACCTCAATCAGGAAGCCTGTTCCTTCAACTGCATGTATGTCCATAGCGTTACTTTCTCATTGTACTACTAGGAGATGCTGTAAAAATATACTAATTTTGTTCAATGATTACTGGAAAGAATTATGTTTAGAAATTTTTTATTTGCCTACATGCTTGGAAATTCCAGTTGACGGTGATAGTGCAATATCATTATAACAAGCTCTTTTACTTCAATTATCATTGTTGACATACTTTTATTATTTAATGGAAATTGTTTCCACAATATTATTAATATGAATAATTGTCTGTTAATTGTCATTTTTATTTTGTAGATAAAGTTAACTTGTAATTAATATTAATAATTAAATATAATAATCACTGTACCTGGTGGCTCTTCTGAATTTTTTATTTTTAATTTGTGTTTGTTAAAACAATGCAGTGTTGCTTCAAAAATGAATAATCACCAGAGCAGTGCAGATAGCCTGGTCACTAATCTGAGGCCATATTGGGCCCATGTAATAAAGGATTGCATTGGCAATTCTGATTGGTTCCAATGGGCCCAACATGGCATCCATAATGTTCCCCAGTGACGCTACTCTCACAATAAACGGCTCTGTGACTTGGTGTAGCCTATATGTTAACCACATAGGGCCTAATCATAAACTAACACTGGGAACCAGTGTCAATATTTATTCATAATACTCGTCACATATAAATTTTCCCATTGAGTATTAAACATAAAAGGTAGCTGATTCAGAAGCATAAATATTTTGCAACCACAAAATAATCCTACTGAAGGTAGGAGCTCTAACTTAACAGCACTGGTCAGCTTGAGATACAATCATATCAAGGTAGTTTCCTGACCAATGTCTACTATAATTGGTGGCTGGACACCCACTTTCTCTGCTATTAATCCACAGTGCCGACTTGATAATTTTTCTTAGCTATAATATGTAACGGCCACACAATAATGAAAGTTTTTGACAGCATCAGACAAAGCATCATGCTTCTAAATAGTCTCCTATCACTTTTTCTTCTTGTTTTTCTTCTTGTCTTTCTTTGGTTTTTTATCCTTCTTTTCTTTCTTTGGGGTGGACGGTTCCACTTTATTTTTGGGCTTCTTTTTGGGCTTTGTTTCTTTGCTTTCCGATTCCTTGAGAGAAGTTTTTGACAGACCTACCTGTAAAAGAATTGTAAAATGATAAAAAAATCTACATGAATCGATCGTGTGTCAACTTGGAAACTCTAGCCTAAATTAAATATTTATCCAGTGCATAAAAGATATAAAAGCAGGATCCCATGAGCATTGAAGAGTTACTAAACCAATCTGGTGGATCACTCTTGAGTCTTGAAAGAATAATACGAAGGATAGCCTGGGGTACCTTGATTGGGGCAGAACCTTTTATTGTGAGAGTAGCGTTACTGGGAACATTATGGATGCCATTTTGGACCCATTGGAACCAATCAGAATTGCCGATGGAAGGATTTGACCAATGCAATCTTTTGTTACATGGGCCCAATATGGCCTCTTGTTCACTTCTCTCACAATCAACAGCTCTGGATTTGAGTAAGGTCGCTCTCTAAGTTCCCTACCTCCTTGGTTACTCAGCCAAGCAACCGACTTTTTACTATTTATATTAGAGAGTAAACAGTTGTATTGTTAACAAGATATAGTGAGTAGCTATTGGGAGTCAAACCAGAAAGGAATTACTTATATCACCTTCTCAGATGGGGGTTTCTCTTCAACTTCTACTGGCTTATGATCGGACAGATCGTCTCCGTAGGCGTCAGTAATTAAAGGCTACAAGTAATTTTCGAAATATTGATAATATCATTAAAATTGTTGGCAAATACAAGGGAAATTTTTATGTAACAGATTAGTGTTTTTCTGGGTCTAAAAATAAAAAATGCGTCACTTTTCTATTCATTGTACAATAATTGCCATTGTCTCGTTAGGTGATTTTGCGACAGTGGGTCGATGGGGCCGCAGAAAAGACAAGATGATTCCAAATTTCCGACCCTGTTGGTTATAGGTCACAAAATGTAGTGACAACTGGGTCCGAAAAACTGGCGCCGTTAACTGTTCAGGCCTCATCAGTGATATTTTTAGAAAGAGCTAAGGTCATGAGGTCAGCGTGCTGCCTTACCGTTCATGCCATAGTGTAACTATAGCTTTACTTTCTGAGTAGCATTTGGAAAACAAACAGTAGACTCATCAAACCTTCATATAATAAATATGTCAAAGTGCACTTACCAATGTATAATGCTTATCAAAACTCCCTGTCCCCACTTCAGAAATTTTACTTGTTGATCTGAATAAACCCCTCCCTTCTCCTTTGCCTTCTCTTTCCTCCGTGAAACTACTAGTTTTACTCGCTTCAAACTCTTTGACTGCGGAAAGCATTCGATTCCCAAAACCTAAAAGTTCCTCCACATGTTACTCTGCACAGATAATGTGTAAACTACACTACACAGTTGTTACAGTGTAGTTAGTGGTCAATGCGATAGCCACTAACTGTTGTGTATCTACAGCTTAGTTCATATACCAACAATGTCTCCACAATTCTACTGTAGTTGGTTAATAATGATAAAACCAGTCATACAGATTGACTTCTAGCTTACTTTTTGCCCACATGCCGCCATCTTCTTCAACACTTTCTCCATCCCACTCTCTGTCTACTTCCTCTTCGGCCTTCTGCCAATCGACTTCCCACTGCCTCGCCCGCACTAAGACCAAAATATACAAATTGCCTACATCTCTTGCAAACAGTTATGTGCACATTCTCTACTGGCTAATGTTATTGTTCCAGTTATTGTCACACTCACAATGATCTCTAAATAGCTCATACCTGATGTGAGGCGTATGTTTCTGCTTTCCTCCGCCTTACTTGAACAATTTCCACATAATAGCACAACTCCTACTATGAGTACTGTCAACACTCCAGTAGCTAGTATCATTAGATCTAAAGAAATAGAATGACGAGTCATGTTATTTTATTGCCATTTGACTCGATAATTTTGCCACTAGTAAAATTTTAGATGCAAGAATAGCCTCTTTAGAACAATCTGTGTGTTAACAGTTCCAAACTTTATAGAACCAAGAAGAGCACCATTAGGCCTATATGTATAAAAGCTGGTAAAATAATAATCCTATAGAACAGACTTCATAGTTATGGTGAATTAATTCTTTTATAGAAGTATTCCCATGAATATCAGGTTGTACATGAATTTACCTTCCATCGTACTTGGAATAGAGAGTGGAGCTTAATCACTATTTAAAGTCTCAAGTTGATAAACAATAATCTAGTTAAAATACTTTAGTAGTATAAGACTTCTCTGGTACACGTAAACCTGTGATGTCATTTCTCTTGTATAATTTAAAATATTGTAATGGTTTCTGTGATTTGGTGCGGTCGTCCTTGGACGACTATCGACCCAGAAATGAAGTGCCTATGAGTGGTAATAGGACTTCGCATTACATGAAAGATCGAGCGGTCTCAGTAGCCCAAATACTACCAAAGACGACCCATCTGGTCTCAAGTCCGACCTTCAGACTATACTATGAAAGAGAGGAATCCGACCTAGTAGGCGGTTCGCTAAGCGAATGACCTGGCAAAAGGAAGAGAAAGTCTCTGTATCAAGTATAGATGTCTTTATTGAAAGCCAAGTGAAGACTGAGACAATGAACAATGAAACAATGTCCTTTATATAGTATAAGGACTTCCGGCCGACGTGACGTCGGGAAAAGACGACGTGTGGTCGTCCGGAAGTTGCGCAACAAGATGGCCGCCTGAAGCCCGACGGCCGACCCAAAATAGGTCGGGTTCTACAAAAGTTGCTTATAATGGTCCAATGCATGTACAAAATGAATATCAATGGATTCTGAGAGGTCGGACCTCTGTACATGGGTATAAAAGGCATAAAAGACTTAATAATAGTCACGCATGAATGCACAGTAGTATATAATGAGTATAAACACATGAATACACGTATATAGACAGTAATTAAATGGTTTAACATGCAATACAATTGAATATAGGTATACGAGCAACTAGTTATGAGAGTTTGAGTGTTAGCTGAGTAGAGCTGTGACAACTACTAGGCACTTAGGGTGCTGTAGGTCATTGTCCGGTAGTTGGAGTCGTATACTAAATGTCCTGTACCATTACAATATTGCTAATTATGTTTGTGAAAATCGGATTAATAAAGCTTATTTCCCACTGAAAATAAATAAAGTTGATAACTCTGTATCTTCCTCACATCAAGAGACTTAAAAATAATTCTATGAAATTGATAGTGGCAGCAGTGGAACGCCAGCACACAATTGTTAGTTCGTAGTGATGAATAATATTATAAACATCATATATTTTACATATTCAAACTAAACTTGAACTATGTGATTGCCAGCTCATTTTGGCCTAGAGATGAGATCTGTTAATCCAAGTAGAGAGAGATGGAAGGTTAACTTCATTAGTTGATTAATCGTCTAGCGAGCTGTTGCTAGTGCTTGCAGGTCCCTGCCTGCCTGTACATTGAGTATAGCATGAATACATACTGTAGATATCAGCATCTACTTTATTTTCCGTTTAGGGAACAAAAAATTTGCTATCATTGACACTCCCAGTCATTCGATAAAAAGGTTAGATGTGACACTACCTATCATTTGCAATATTATAAAATAGTTACCGGCTTTACTTCCCACAATTAATCCCAGGTAGGAAAGCAATGATCACTTACAATCTTATGCCTTCATTATTTTCATATACATATAGTTTGTGTTTATGATTGGGGGATATCATATGAGATGACAATTTTGGCTTGAAGTTTATCGAAGAACTTTGGTTATTTCAGACTCGTGTGATCTTGCTTCTAACTCTATTTTGTGCGAGTCTAAAACCTGCATTACGTGACTGTACGTGTGTAAGCTGCTTTTTGACCTATCAGTGAAATGCAAAACAAGTTGTGCCAGCCTTCCCTGAAGTTTATAATTTTATTTTTATTAAGACGAAATAAGTATCATTCTGTTCTATAATTTTGTCACATTGAACAGTACTGAACTGATCTACCTAAAGTTTAAATAATGCCTAGTTCACACCAAAAATACCCCACAATATCTGAAGTTATTTATTATGTGTGTATATAGCAGTCCATGGGCTGTGTAGTCAGTTACATGTGTACTCATTTCTCTATTTCTTGGACTTGTCCTACAAAGAAACAGGCGTTTGGGTTAGATAAATGTAATGCTATTAGAACACAATATAATTATAATAATATGCAGATCCGAAAGCATGGCCTTAATTCTGTAGATAATGCAGTATTATTACCTTCTTGGACTTCAAGGAGCTCTTGGATTTCTTGCTCTTTTTGGCTCCACCTACAACAGCGTTACATCAATCAATACTAATAACCTGTCCTCTAGTCTATACAAAGAATATGATGACCTATTCTAATTATACTAAAATTAATAACATGTTCTCACCAAATCATCACAAAATTCTATTTGAATGTGTACCAACCATCATTTTCAAAAGTATTGTGATTGTAAGGGGTTATTAGAATTCTAACAATATGCTACATGGAAGGAAACACAAATCAGTACATCTTAGTTCAACCACTACTCGGCTCACCAGCATCACTCCCTTTAGATTTAGCTGATATTGTAGATGATGCTTTTTTAGGTTTTGCTTCCTGCTGCTCATTATCTCCTTCCATTGAAGCCTCTTTTTCATCTCCTTGTTCACCTTCAACTTAACAATAGAAAGTTTGATAATGTATTTGCTGGAAACGTGTAATTGGTTACAGTTTCTCATGATTCTATGACCATCTACTTCTAATACAGATTGGTCTGTACCTGTCTCTAGCTGAACTCCATCTGGAGCCACAACTGGTGCAGCTACAGGTGAAAGGGGTGGAGGATCTTCTGGATTGGCTCCTTTTGTAAACTCTTCTGCTGCCTCTCCTTTGACGCAGTAGATTAGTATTGAGAGGAACAGGAGCAGTGTCACTGAGCTAAATGCTATCACGTCCACACCAGCGTCTAAAGCAGATAGACTAACTGTAACAGTAGGCTGCGCGGGCTCTGGGTCAAGGCTTATACATGTAATGTCATGCCAAGGCCCACAACATTTTCCAAAGGGCGACAGGGCCATGGTTCCTGGTTCTAATTACAAATGGAAAGTCGTTCTCTCCAATGTATTTATATGTGGCATCACCACTTCCCCCAACCCAAATACTTCAAACGTAAACTACGATCTAAAAGGCTATGGGAAGTTGTGTATTTCACTTAGTTGATATTTTTAAAGTTTATTTTGCGCAACCAAAAATACCACCACTGCAAATGGACTTTTTATTCAAAAAATATAGTCGTACATTGACAACGCGAGCAAATGGTGACTGTACCCACGTGTTCGAAGTGTGGTTATACGGGAGCATACGGTGTGTACCCACTTCAAATTTAGTGGTTATACAGTCAGCAGGCGTGTACCCTCATTTTACTAGCTAGTTTTCCGTAAACCATGATCACAGTTTTTAGTTGTACAGTAATTATTGAAGGTTATGCTCCCCTAACTGTGATTGATGACTAGGTAGTCTTGATCCGAGAGGTTGGAAAAGGAGAAATTGTCTTCCCTCTATGGTTTTGAGTATTCCAGCACCATTACCAAACACAATTATAGTATTATAAATACGATTATCCATAATCTAAGATCATAAAAGGTTTAAAGACGAAACTTGTACTCACCGTCTGATACCAGCATCCTTGCACATTGATTCTACACGTCAAACGATACTAATAATAAACTTTAACAATTTAATTCCTAATGGAAATGATACCAACAGTATTATTTCAGTACAAGTATGCCAACAACAATGTCTAGTGAATAAGGTTTTACCATTAGACTTAGAAAACATGTCTTTGGATAATTTAAATATTTCAAATAATTTGTTAAATATGAAACCATTATTATGAATATTATCCTAAATGATTTCAATTGGAGTCATTCACATACAAATAGTGTAATATTATTATTATACAGTCATGTAGTATTATTCCTTGACCTCTGCATAGTCAACACTGGCCTCCCGTGTATGTGGAGATAGTAGCAGTAGCTATAATAGGCTTATTTAGTTTGATATCTGGCGTATGAAACATACAAAATAATCACATGTAGATCTATATATATGTCAAATATTTTGTATTTCCATCTTACATCATGTATTATAAAAAATGATAACTATATTGTTCATTTATCATCACTGTTATCATCAGAAGATCCTGTTCTATGACCTTGAGCACCGCCTCTTAGACCACCTGACCTCGACCTAGATATTGGTTGACCTTGCGCCTGCACTAATGTCGGTAGCGGGTTTCTGCGGTGCGGTCTTGCAGATTTCCTTTTAGCATTGACTCGAACCTTTGTTTCTGAGTTTTTTATCTCATCGCCCTCTGATTGGCTGGACCCATTGGAATCTGTTGGTCTTCGTGGTTTGTTGCGAAAGATATTTGAAACCGTATGTACCTGCGCTGACCTGGTCTTTACCGTATGCTACAAGTAACCATAGTTACAATCCGGTTATTTTACTTTCCAACTGTAATATCTGAAGACTTTGTGAATGCCCTTTATAAAAGGTAAATTTTTTTAGTTTCTCATACATAAGTAGTTTTTATTGCTAAATCGGTTTTAACTCATTTGACAGACAAAGAGCTGTGGCCACAGCTCTTTGTCTGTCAAATGAGTTAAAACTGAAGTAAGAAAAGTTGCAAACTTTACTCACCTCTTTGGCTTCCTCCACAATTTCATGCGTCTCTCCTGGTGTAAATTGCCATTCTAACGGATTCAACTTAAAAGGGGTAACGATAACATGGTGATGGGGGTGTCCAGCGTCCACAATGTGCTTGTTATTAAATGGGTCCTTCAAGTAGTTGACCTCCATACATCGGGGTATTCCCTGCGATATAATACATTATCTTAGTAATATAGCTCAGGTCTATCACCTTATTTCTAGGGCTACAGCTACTCTCACAAAGAGAGAAGACAAATCTGTGAATCAGTTTTACAGATAAACTAGACAGATATCCATTAGCCAATGGTTCAACCCTCTCACTAACATACAGGGCAGGGTAATGAAGTGATATCAATCTTTGATAACATGTTGGCATACACCGTAGCAAATTAGCCATGGTTTGATTTGATATTGTGAAAATATAGTAGTGGTACATGTAGGTAGAGATCTGTTATACCCTGTTATACTACTAATATTGTGGCAGTAGAGCAGTGTGATACTCTGTTGTATTCTGTTGTATAAAACATTATAGTACTGTAGCACAAAACTTACTGTTGGAGCAACACAAGCATATCCTGGACCACACTTTATGTACTAAAACAATAGAAAAAGATTATCTTTGAAAAAATACTTAGTGTTTGACAAAATCTTAGTGCTGACAGTTGTACCAACAGGAAATAGAACGATAGCACACTGGAAGAAAAATACAGTGATCGAGTAAAGTAACATCTTCATTATCTGGTCTTATTGTGTATATAAAATAGGAGCCCCTCATGTCCATGTCATGTACACTAAATTTATCTGCTCATACCCCTTCACAGACGTCTCTGTACTCTCCTTCTATCCCATATGGGTACTTGGCTGTGAATAGTAACGCATCTTTTGTATCCTCATCGCCGCCAACTACTTCAGAGCTAAAAGTACCAGCATGTCATGGCTTGTGAATATTATAATAATTACACTATGAGTGATTATAGTGTAATGGTTTCTGGAATTTCGTGCGGTCGTCCTTGGACGACTACCGGCCCAGAATTGAAGTGCCTATGAGTGGTGCTGGGCCTTCTCATTACATGAAAGATCGAGCGGTCTCAGTAGTCCAATAACTACCAGAGACGACCCATCTGGTCCCAAGTCTGACCTTCAGACTGTACCTTGAAAGAGAGTGATCTGACCTAGTAGGCGGTTCGCTAAGCGAATGACCTGACAAAAGGAAGTGAAAGTCTCTGTATCAAGTATAGATGTGTCTTTATTGAAAGCCAAGTCAAGACTGAGACAACAAACAATGAAACAGTGGCCTTTATATAGTATAAGGACTTCCGCCCGACGTAGTGTCGAGAAAAGACGACATAGGGTCGTCCAGAAGTTGCGCAACAACATGGCGGCCGGAAGCCCGACGGCCGACCCAAAATAGGTCGGGTTGTACAAAAGTTGCTTATAATCGTCCAATTCATGTACAAAATGAATATCAAGTGATTCTGAGAGGTCGGGTCTCTTTACATGGGTATAAAAGGCACTAAAAGACTTAGTAATTATCATACATGAATGTGCATCAGTATGTAGTTAAGTAGAATGAGTATAAACACATAGATACACATATGTAGACAGTAAATGGAATGGTTTAGACATGCAATGTAGTTGAGTATGCCGGGGCGGATCCAGGGGTGGTGCAAGTGGTGCATTTGCACCACTGAAAATTTCAGAAAAAAAATTTTTTTTTTTTTTCATTTTTATTTCTTTTGTCGATTATTTCTGCTAATTATCCAAATGTGTGTGTGTCAACCTAGCACAAAAATATATTTTTGTAATGCATAGGGGTTCAAAAACATGTGATATGTTATCATATTTCTTGATCCATGTAAATATTCCAACCATTTTTGCTATTTACATATAAGTCGGAGCTGAATGAACTGCATTGTCAAATCTTAGTCGCAAGAAACTTTTTATCTATCCTATTTATTTTTAGGCCAGCCCATAGAATAGATAAAAAGATAAATATTTTTATTCATTTTGCTTATATAATTACGTATATTGTTGATTGAATAAATATATTATTTATTATCATTTATGTTTTGCTTTAAACAAAACAATTATACATGTAGGTCAGTTGCTACTATTCAACTTAACTCAACTTGCCACCAACTCATTTACTGAATGAACTGAACTGGCTCTTAGGTCCTCCTGGACCCACAGATGCCAGGATTTTGCTTGGCGGCCGGGACGCTGCCCCGGACCCCGTTGGGGCCTTCCAGCGCCCCCAAACCCTCAGCTGGAAGGGACACTGCAATGCAGTGTGACAGGGCACGAAGCGCGCCGCACATGAAAATTGAAGTTTTACCTTAAGAAAAGCCCCACTATCAATTGTGCACCACCCTTACTCCATTCCTGGATCCGCCACTGGTATGAGCATACGAACAGCTACTTATGGGAGTACGAGTGTTAGCTGAGTAGTGCTGTGGCAACTACTAGGCACTTAAGGTGCTGTAGGGTTTTATCCGGTAGCTGGAGTCGGTAGCTGGAGTCGTATACAAATGTCCTGTACCATCACAATAGCTTTTTGATTGTGCATTTCCATTTACATTAATCACTGTTTTTGTGTGATATCTGAGCCTAAATACATGTGCATGATTGTAGCCTACAAGTACATACACAATATAGCATAATATAGCTTGCATACCCACACATACAATTGGCAGCTGCAGCGCTATCTGGCAATTTTCAAAACTTGCAGATGTTGTCATTTTCAAATTCAAGTGTATACAGTGTATAGTTTCAATGTTTTACACCTCTTCAGTGTATCTCAGAGATAAAACGGTAATAATTTTCTACATTTAATCACTCCTGTCCATCACTGGACACTGGTTACTCTTGGCAAACATTCAGCAACTAATACTACATGAAAAAATCTATTTCCTATTTCACTATGTTGAGTCAAAAATGGCGTTAGGTGCAAAAGCGTTAAGCCTGGAGCAAACTGGAGGCGAAATTAGCCGCGCGTCAAGTGAGGCCATATTGTTTTGCTTTGCCCTCCTTAACACACTAGGCACGAATCCATAGCGAAACTGTCGCGATTTATTAATGGCCTAAACACGTCTTGTGCAGGTAAAAGTCACACACCGCATATCACAATAGACTATTTTACGTGCAGTTGCTTATGAATATTATGTTGCGTTCGCCCTTCTGTCCATTCAAACATTCGCGTGACAGGGAGTAACGAACAGTGTGTTGACCAATAGCAAGCGTGCAGCAAGCGAAATCATCAAACATGCTTGATCGAAGCGAATTCGCAAAATTAGCCCAACGCAGCAGAGTCTCGCTCGTTTCTCGCAATTTCTCTAGCGAACTTCGCCCCATTCGCCTCCAGCCTACGTGGCCCTTAGGTGCAGAAGCGGAGAAATCTGAGATAGCCTTTGTTCTTTGTTAAAACTTAATGGCTTTCCATTTGCTTTTGATTAGTTCTACCGGTGAACAACAGAACTAGCTAGAATTATTGGTGCAACTTCAGTTCTTCCAATTCAATCATGGAACTGGTGAAATTGGTACAGGCTTCAGGTACAGAAAGCAGGGGTAAATTAAGAGCATGCAAATTAATGATAAAGGTTGCCAAAATACTGGTACTGAGGCTAGGTAATTGTTGGGATTGGGAAAAAAATAAAAGAGAATTGTCTATAATAATAAATATATTGTTGGTTCTAGCGCCTGGCACTTCAACCTTAGATACAATCATAGGCTACTTACCTATCTTCACTCCTGACATCGATGATTGAACTGCCTTCACTAGAACCTAAGGTCACGTTGTTGTACGAGTACGGTAATAAGTTTTCAGCGGAGTCATCTCCATTTTCTGCTGCTATGTACCAGTATGGGGCCTCTCTCAACCCCCGATCTCCATAAACTATACTATTCCACAGAACTAGACTACAGCACCAGAGGTATATAATGGTCATCTGCTAAAACCGTAAAATAATAGAATAATATACCGTAATGGTTTCTGGTATTTCGTGCGGTCGTCCTTGGACGACTACCGACCCAAAACTGAAGTGCCTATGAGTGGTGCTAGGCCTTCTCATTACATGAAAGATCGAGCAGTCTCAGTAGTCCAAGTACTACCAGAGACGACCCATCTGGTCCCAAGTCTAGCCTTCAGACTATACTATAAAAGAGAGTGATCCGACCTAGTAGGCGGTTCGCTATGTTAATGATTTGACAAAAGGAAGTGAAAGTCTCTGTACCAAGTTTAGATGTGTCTTTATTGAAAGCCAAGCAAGGACTGAGACAACAAACTATAAAACAGTGCCCTTTATATAGTATAAGAACTTCCGCTCGACGTAGTGTCGGGAAAAGACGACATAGGGTCGTCCGGAAGTTGCACAACAACATGGCGGCCAGAAGCTCGACGGTTGACCCAAAATAGGTCGGGTTATACAAAAGTTGCTTATAATCATCCAATTCATGTACAAAATGAATATCAAGTGATTCTGAGAGGTCGGGCTTCTTTACATGGGTATAAAAAGCACTAAAAGACTTAGTAATTATCAGACATGTATGTACAATGGTATATGGTTAAGTAGAACACATAAAGACATGTATGTAGACATTAAATGAATGGTTTAGACATGCAATCAGTTGAGTATACATGTAGGTACACGAACAGCTGGGTATGAGAGTACAAGTGTTAGGTGAGTAGTGCTGTGGCAACTACTAGGCACTCAAGGTGCTATGAGGTTCATCCTGGTAGCTGGAGTCGTATATAAATGTCCTGTACCATTACAATACTCTAAATAACCATATTCATGGTTTCTTGGTGTCGCTGCAGTTTGCTTTTACTTTTGCCAAACATAAGCAGCATGGCAAGGTCAGTAAACATCCAAACTAAAGTCAGTTTGATAGGGTGGTGTAGTGGTTAACTTGTGGACTTGAGGGTCACAGGTTCCTGTTAGGTGCAGTAGTGGAGAAATTTTGATAGCCTTAGTTCCTTGTTTGTGGTTGGGGTTCGGAGTAAGGTCGGTCAACCAGCAAAATATAGAGAAGACAACTTCTCCTCCTTCATTTTTGGCGAAGAACAAAGGCTATCTCAAATTTCTCCACTTCTGCACCTAACTCACAGGTTCAAGTTCCATACACAAGCTCTTCCACCCGCTGCATAAAATAAGATGGCTAAGGTGCTCGACAGCAATCAAAGAAAGTTTAGCTAATACGTAATAATAATAGCAAAAATATAAGAGTGCCCATGTGTATAGATTTTTACGTAACTGAAATACATAACTCCAGAGCATGTCTACCGCTCACTGGTATAAAGCTGAGGTAGTGCAATAGTGGCATGTTCTGTTCACTGTGCTAGGCGATTTGGTGCCGTAGAAGCTCAGTATAGGTTCTGGGTTCAAACCCAATCAGGGACTGGTATATTTATGGATTTGAAACAAGTCATTGACTGCTCAAAAATAAACTTCTTGCTTAAAATGCATCATAACTTAAACTTTAGTCAAATAATTACTGGAGATTGTTTTACAGCCTGTGTGCTATATGATACGTACCATGTAAATGTGTCATGGAAAGTGAAAATAGTTGATATATATCAGCATATACTTACCATGAAGGTAGTGCCTTGTCAAAACTAAAGATATACCTTGATAGTAGCTAGTGTTGTTGCACCCTCTATATACAGTTTTGTAGCCAAAACTAGATGAATTACATCTAATTCGAATCTAACGATATTGCACACTGTACACGCAATGTGTGGAAGCCACCAAGAGATACCAACTATTTTATAAGCTTCATATTATGTATTATACTACACTAATATCTTCTTTACTGAATCACTTTCCCATTAATCATCATATGATAGGATAGGGTATTAGGCACTGTGTCACAGTCACTATCTCTACATGTTTACTGCATACCTAATGGTTTATAAGCATTATTTTCAGAATCGAAATCCTATTACTACTGAACTAGTTTACACTTCTTTTAGAATTCCATAACTCATATGAATAGTGTTCATGCAATGAAGTTCAAGTTGTAGAGCTCTGTTATGTCGACTTCCTGTTAACCAGTGCTGTATATTACAGATAAACACAGATTTAGAAACATAGACGGATTGCAAGTAATATTTTATTTCAACAGCTGATCTTCTTGTATTCTGATCTTTTTATGGGCCATTGAAAACTAAATTGACCAAACATACATTTATTGTACAAGTGCTAAATAAACGAGAATTGTCTTCTCTCCATTTTCAGATTGAAATTGTATATTATTGGAGTTATGTTCTTCTACATGTATTTTATTGAACTGTGGAAAACTAATTCAATCAAGACGAGCTAACTTTCCCTTTTATTTTTAATATTACACTCAGGATGTACAATTGGCACTTGCAAAGGCCAGCTGAGTTTGTGCAGTTCAGTATTGTATCTGACTCAATAGGGTTCTATTTTTCTATACTACTTGCTTATCACTGAATTATTGACAAAGCGTTGCTGGGAGATTTAAATTCAAGACGAACTAATAAAATGCTTGCAATATTACAATAAAGCAATTAGTACAGAAGCAACCTCCCTTTTTATAAAGATTTCTAGCAATTGAGGTGGGGCCAGGTATTTTTTGCATGAAACTCTTAATTATACATAAATATTTTGATATGCAAGTTTCTACACCTCACATAGTGCCAGTATAGTTGTTGTGGTCAATTGATTTATCGTGCAAGTAAAAATAACAAACATTTGTCAGATCGCCATTGATAAGCCGGAAAAGATTGCTTTAGTGTTAGTGCTCATGCGTGACGGCAAACACTGTCCAATTAGAAGTGGTTGTGCCTGCGGATTTCTATAGTAACCACAATAACAACAGCTGCACATGGCCAAATAGCAGTTACTAGTATTACTAGCCATAACTAGCAATACTAGATACATGTAGTTATAATATTGTTGATTAGGATTGCTACTGCTATAATGCCCTAATGGCTATATGAATTGAGTTGTGGGAGGTTTGTAATGTGTTAGACTGAGGTAATACAACAGCTACAACAATAGATAGTTGTTGGTTTTACTGCTGTGAAAATATCAAAGACACACCAGTTATTCTCTTCACCATATTAACCCCCAAAAGTGAGGAATAGGTGTGAATGTGTTCTGATGTGCTGCATATAGAAAACTGGTCTCAACATTCACTCAGGGAGAACTTGTGTCCCTTTTCCTAACTAGTATTCTTCAAAATTGATGAACAAACTGTCTCTAGCAACTAAAAGTCATCAATACTTCATTAATCTAGGTATTTTGGTGCATGTAATACACCTATATCTATATACATGTACAGTAGATAATATACCCATACATACATGTACATCCTTCTACTATATAACATAGGCTACTTGCAGTATTAGAGAGCAATATTCAATGAATCATGCTACATGCAATATCAACAGGGAAGTAGACCAAAAAGTCGTTGGCTCTCAAATTCGCCATGTGTGTTCATAAGTAGTGTAATTTATTTATTTCCTGCTTTTAGTACTGAACATAACTAATAGTGGTAGGTGAAATAAACTACATAATAATGTTACATTTTGATGTTAAATTGCAAACTATTGATGTTTTAAGTAAATTACATATTCATGCTACATAAGTATAATAAGTGGTTATTGCTCTATATTTAAAGTGTGATCAAATTGTCAATAGATTTAATAAACCGAACGAAATCATAAAATCACCAAGTCCATCAGAAAGTGTGCATGCTGAAAGCCCTGTGTCACCATAGGCAAGCATTATTTGCTAATTTATATAAAATGATCAGACAAAACCATAACCATGCCCACTTAGGAAGTTCCTTACAAACACTAGCAGTTAAAACAAGTAATCTCTGTACACTGGGCTGTTACTACATGTAGGGGGCCTACTTACAATAATTATGTAGTTGTATCTAGGAAACGTAGAAGGGGTATTAGATAAAATTCATGGGGATCAAGAAGAGAAAAATGCCAAAGGGGAGCCTCAGAGTCAGCATGATAGACCATGATGATGCCAGATATTAGGAAGAGGCAAGGTGTTTTTTGATTGAATAACTTGCAAAGTATTTTACATAAAAACACATTTGTGTGACAGCCTCTAACTTTCCACATAATTGAAACCAAAACTATAGTAACACTAAGTAACATAAAAAACTGTAAAAGATAATAATTGGGCATTACAACACACCAACTGCTTGTATAACATTCACATGTACAAGCCAACTAAACCCAGTCTTCAGGCTACTAACATCCTTGGGTCCCAACTACAGTGCCTATATTATGCATATTCAGTACTATTAATAGGGACATGTATTATAGGCCTATAATTTCAAAAATTTATGATTTAATACTTCTTAACCTCCTAGTAGATATACACGTAGGCCCTCATATATATGCATCTCGGCTTACATCTATATATCCTAAATATGCAGATGAATGCTTATAACTGATTTAACAACAAATACTCCCCTATGGAAATATTGCAAGCGTTCACTGGTCACTATAAGAAACATAAACTCATGAAACTGCAAGCTGGAAATTAATACTTGTACATGTACATTATCAATTGATATACCAATCAGTTTCTCAGAGGTGGAGGGTGGTTCTAAGGTGAACTATCACATTGCAGACTAATCCAAGCAGCACCGAATTGGCCACTGGATTCCTAGGCTGCATCCTCAGATCATTGATGCAACATGTTTTGTACCTGCATGCATATCTAGTAATGCAACCAGAAGTAATGCATTTCTACCAAGTTTTGAAAGCAACTCTGATGGCAGTATTTGAGTGTTTTTATCAACTTCTAAAAGGCCTCTTAGTCTCCGAGGTCACTTTAATTTGTATAGTATTTTCATTAACTGGATTATTATTGTTGCTGCTCACAACTCTTCATGCCTAGCCTATTGGTGTAGGATGTAAACAAGTAGGAAATGTAGATAGAGAGGTGTAGGATAATGGTGTACAAATCTATGACTTGTATGTTCATAGGAATCTCACAAGTTCAGTAGCGGATATTAACAGATATTTTTCAAACTATTCCTAACTTTATGCTATTTTAAAATGTGTTCCTTTGTTAAATGTTACATTATGTAATTTAAACAGAGTTTCTCAAACACATTAGAAGTGTGTGATAGTGGTGTCCTGGTTATACATAACAATTTTCGAAATCGATAGAATCTGTACAATAGTAATAAAACTTGCCATTATACCTAGAACTGGCACCTTAGGAGGTGTAGAAATGTCATTTTTGAAATCAGCACAAAATTCTGATCTAGATACATGTTTTTTTATGTGGCCCCACTTCGATTGCTAGAACGGCTATTTTTTTTCAAGATATCCAGAGGTTGCTTCTGTACTAAATAAGGATCAGATGTGGTTGTGTCTCAAATTATGAAATTAGTGAATGCAAGTATATAACAGCCGTTAGGTATGTGTGGTCTATGGCCAGTTGTGTTCAACAGGTTCTAGAAATGAACTTACAAACAGAGATATATAGACGTAAAAATAAAATATGTAGAAATATGTGTAAGGACCATGTATGATTCATATGTCGTCAGCTGAGAGAGAAAGAAATAGAAGTGGAATATATGTATAAAACTATGCATATATGTGGTTGTCGAGTTGAGGCAAACTAACAATATTATATGATCACATTATATATGTGCTGGATAAACATGTACTGTACTATAGGCTATAGTAGAACTATAATTCACCTCATAATATGTAAAACTATAGGCTGTAGCTCCAGTAGAGGCAGTTCTAACTAGCTGCAGCTGCCCTGATTATGCTGACCTATGAGATCTATGTGGGAGTATGAGAATGATTATAGAGGCAGCTCTGACTGGATCTAACCAGTTGAAAGCAGGTTTTCCTTCTGCTTATAGCTGCACTATACATCAGTATGACACAGTAGCTGTAGCAAAGTATACACAAAGAATCCTGTTCAAAAACCTCAACATCCTAGGCTCTAACATTAGAGTAGCCATGAAACTAGAAGCATCATAAAGTATACAAGTGATATATACTATATACTTATAATGGATAATAAAACAAGACTGATTTGAACATAGGCTAACTGTTCAGTCTGTAGGGTCCGAGGTAAAGATCTGCAATTAAGGCCAATTGAAGGTCGAGGCTCGGTTTAGTGCCGAGGCCGTGGTGCCTTCTCTCTCACTGCAGATGCCCACCAAAGGTATCCCACCGCTGCCACCAATGTAATGTTTTTGAGTACTATTGCATACGAGAGCCGAGGGCTACAAGTATGTGAAGGGCTTGGAAGGTGGTAGAGGCCGACCAAGTGTACCTTCTGCTCATTACATAAAAGAGTGAACAGTTATGGGTGCTCTTTATGGTGTAGATTGTAGATTATATCAGACGTAGGCCGATGCCGAGACTCATTGGAGCTCAAGACCGACGTAGGTCATGTAGAGTTTATACTCCGAGGGAGTGCAGAGAAAGAATGTCTAGCCTTGAGAACCGAAGTCCGATGCTAGGTTCATTAGAACCCGGGATCGGCCTAAGCCTAAGGGGTGGATAGAGATATGCTTAGCCTAGGATGAGATGAACTCGAGTCGTACTGAATCCAAAGGATCCTCAGGTGGAGTTACCCGCCTAAAGAGTAAGCCTCTGTAGGTTGAGTTAGGAGATGTTGCTTTATTCAAGCGCAATCAACAACTGAATCACAACACAAAATGCACTGCCTTATATACATAACGAACTTCCGGCCAAAAGGGTCCGACATGGTATCGGCTATCCGACATGGGGTCGGCTCCGAAACTGATGCAACAATATGGCTGGTTCCGCCCGACTCGGCCACACAAAAGGTCGGCTTTTGCACAAAATGTGCTTACAATAAGGAGAAACATGTCGTGTATAATTATGAGCTTAATCCATAAGGTCAGCCACGAAGTTACTATATAAAAATGGCAAAAAGACTAATAATTCACAATCAAGCAAGAACAGACAATTACTAAATAAGTATATAAATGTGGGAAAAACTAAGTTGCAATAGAACGTAATCCCAAGGCTTGATTGCTAGTACATATATATATATAAGACACCCAGTATATAAGATAATAATGAATGCATGGATGAATATGGATAACATTGTCATGCATGGATAAGATTATGTAATGTAATTAAATGTCAGCTATCATAGTGTTTGTGTGGCTGGCCTAGGTGCCATAACCATGAAGGCTGTTTCACCACAATATTATTTGATCACATTATATATGTGCTGGATAAACATGTACTGTACTATAGGCTATAGAAGAACTATAATTCACCTCATAATATGTAAAACTAAGGCTGTAGCTCTAGTAGAGGCAGTTCTAACTAGCTGCAGCTGCCCTGATTGTGCTGCCTATGAGATCCATGCGGGAGTATGAGAATGATTATAGAGGCAGCTCTGACTGGATCTAACCAGTTGAAAGCAGGTTTTCCTTCTGCTTATAGCTGCACTATACATCAGTATGTCACAGTAGCTGTAGCAAAGTATACACAAAGAATCCTGTTCAAAAACCTCAACATCCTAGGCTCTAACAAAAAGCTTTTAGAGTAGCCATGAGACTAGAAGCATCATAAAGTATACAAGTGATATATACTATATACTTATAATGGATAATAAAACAAGACTGATTTGAACATAGGAATTAGCAGCGAGTGTGCTGCAGAATACAATAGCTCTATCAGGGGCAGCGGCACCGGGCTACTCTTACCATATCCTGTTTAGCAATGAATGCTGATTGAGCTAGCTTTGCAAGCATTTTTCCAGTTTTGATTTGGTTCCTTGTATTTCGAGAACCTCATCTTTTATATGGAATTAAATTCTGGGGTCATGCAAATAACACCGCGCTTAAACGCATCGCGGTCCTCCAGAAAGCAACTGTTAGAGTAATTTTGAACATTAAACCGACTGATCATGTCACCTCTCATTTTAAAACCTTAAAAATTATGCCAATTAAAATGCTTTTTGAATTCGACACTTTAAAACTACTACTTAAAACCTTTCCTCCAGAATTTTTATTTTCACAACACACGGCAACAAAGCCTTAAAACAAAGAAAGCCAACAACAAACGAGGTGAGAGGTCCTTGTTGAACACAGGAGTTGTCCTGTACAACAAGTACCTAATTGAGGGTGGAGACTGGCACCGTTGCCTGTCGCGTGGATGGTCTGGCCGCCCTCATGTGGGGGGTCGCTTAGGGCCGGTGGAGACTGCATGTCCCTGCCATCCTTGCGTGGGGTGGTTCTGCGGCGGTGAAGAGCATTTTAGTTGGGCAGCCTTTTCTCTAGCTTCGAGCTATCTGGCTTGTCTCTTTGCTTCTTTATATATGTCTTTTAATACATTTTATATTTTTCAAAAATAGCAATAAACAAAAAAAAAGTATATGAATATGCTCCAAGAAGGCGTAAGCTCAAGAATCATTCCAGCTTCACATAAATGAAATACTGTAATATTTTTGAGTGCTATTGCATACGACAGCCGAGGGCTACAAGTATGTGAAGGGCTTGGAAGGTGGTAGAGGCCAACCAAGTGTACCTTCTGCTCATTACATAAAAGAGTAAACAGTTATGGGTGCTCTCTATAGTGTAGATTGTAGATTATATCAGACGTAGGCCAATGCCTAGACTCATTGGAGCTTAAGACTGACATAGGTCATGTAGAGTTTATCCTCCGAGGGAGTGTAGAGAAAGAATGTCTAACCTTGAGAACCCAAGTCAAACGCTAGGTTCATTAGAACCCAGGATCGGCCTAAGCCTAAGGGGTGGATAGAGATATGCTTAGCCTAAGATGAGGTGAACTCGAGCCGTACTGAATCCAAAGGATTCTCAGGTGGAGTTACCCGCCTAAAGAGTAAGCCTCTGTAGGTTGAGTTAGGAGATGTTGCTTTATTCAAGCGCAATCAACAACTGAATCACAACACAAAATGCACTGCCTTATATACATAACAAACTTCCGGCCAAAAGGGCCCGACATGGTATCGGCTATCCGACATGGGGTCAGTTCCGGAACTGAGGCAACAAGATGTCTGGTTCCGCCCGACTCGGCCACATGAAAGGTCGGCCTTTGCACAAAATGTGCTTACAATAGGGAGAAACATGTCGTATATAATTATGAGCTTAATCTATAAGGTCAGCCACGAAGTTACTATATAAAAATGGCAAAAAGACTCTAATAATTCACAATCAAGCAAGAACAGACAATTACTAAATAAGTATATAAATGTGGGAAAAACTAAGTTGCAATAGAACGTAATCCCAAGGCTTGATTGCTAGTACATATATATATATATATAAGACACCCAGTATATAAGATAATAATGAATGCATGGATGAATATGGATAACAATGTCATGCATGGATAAGATTATGTAATGTAATTAAATGTCAGCTATCATAGTGTTTGTGTGGCTGGCCTAGGTGCCATAACCATGAAGGCTGTTTCACCACAATATTATTTGATCACATTATATATGTGCTGGATAAACATGTACTGTACTATAGGCTATAGAAGAACTATAATTCACCTCATAATATGTAAAACTAAGGCTGTAGCTCTAGTAGAGGCAGTTCTAACTAGCTGCAGCTGCCCTGATTATGCTGACCTATGAGATCTATGTGGGAGTATGAGAATGATTATAGAGGCAGCTCTGACTGGATCTAACCAGTTGAAAGCAGGTTTTCCTTCTGCTTATAGCTGCACTATACATCAGTATGACACAGTAGCTGTAGCAAAGTACACACAAAGAATCCTGTTCAAAAACCTCAACATCCTAGGCTCTAACAAAAGGCTTTTAGAGTAGCCATGAGACTAGAAGCATCATAAAGTATACAAGTGATATATACTATATACTTATAATGGATAATAAAACAAGACTGATTTGAACATAGGAATTAGCAGCGAGTGTGCTGCAGAATACAATAGCTCTATCAGGGGCAGCGGCACCGGGCTACTCTTACCATATCCTGTTTAGCAATGAATGCTGATTGAGGCTTGATTGCTAGTACATATGTATATAAGACACGCAGTAGATATGAGATAATAATGAATGCATAGATGAATATGGATAGTAATGCATGGATAAGATAATTGAATGTCAGCTAATAATAATGTCAGTGTGGCTGGCCTAGGCAGTGGTCAAAGTCTAAGAAAAGAGGTGGGGGGTCTCTAGGGTAGCAAACATAATCACGAACCATCCAAATGGTGTGCTGAGCGTGCCGGCGGGGAGGGTCTGGGAAGGGCGTCTGAGCGCCCTCCCAGAAATTGAAAACTTTTTCAAAATTAGACACCGAAATGGCGCAAAATCCAAGAAGTTCAGGTTAAAATATGGTCCAAGATCTTAAGATTTTAAGAGAAAACTTCGTTGCTATGAAAGAAGGAAAATAAATGGCACTGCATATGACTTATTATAATAGTAATCTGTAGGGGGTCTATCAGTCCGAGGGACTCCTTGAAATTTATGGTGGGGGGACTCCGTCCCCCCACGACCCCCCAACTTTGACCACTGGGCCTAGGTGCCATTACCACGGAGGCTGTTTCACTACAATTACTTTTACCTACAACCTGCTAATAGCAAACAAACATCTGAGACTATTTATTACTTTCTAGTTGTAAGAAAATAATAATAAGACTAACTAACTAGAGCTGTTCAGAGCGAAGCATCTCTATTGGATTACAGGTAGTATTTGGAACAGTCTAAGGATTACATATACAACATGGTAATATAAGTTCAACTGCTAATGTAGTGGAACTTGCTGAAATCAAACTTCAAGGGACCACCGCCTAATTGGTTTGAATTAGGCCAAGTTTGAATTATGTGTTCTTTCATTTAATATAACGACATGCATCACATGTACAGGACAACATTATAAAAATTGTATTTAGCCAAGGAACAGCAAAGCAATTAGTGGGTTTTCCCAGCTTAGTTTGAGCAGAAACGTATATTGCAGTAGTAACTACTAATAACTACTAACTACTAGCAACAATATTAAAGTGACTAATGCTGGCTGTGATAGCATTATCATTTATGATTATAGTGTGAGCCTTGTGAAGTTTGAATTGCAGATAGTAAGTCTGAATTATTTGAAGCCATTTATATAGTCCTCAGCAGAGACCAAGGTTAAAAGTTTGACCTAACCAAGTTTTTGAATTATCCAAGGTTGAATTGAGCAAGTTCCAATGTATGTGGTTAGCAGTTGACAGTGCTCAGTTATAATTATTACAGTATAATATAGAGTAGCAGTAGACGGATTTTTGATTTTATTTTCATCTTGTTTCTACACAAGTCCTAGTATCATAATCAGAGAGAATTCCTCTGATGCTACTAGGACTAGTGTTAAAATAGAAAAGGTATATTCAAAATATACATCTAATACTAAAAAAACATCAAAATATATAAAAATGGCTAACCTCCCTATCACATCTAGTACTAGTTCTTTATCCCACAAGACTCTTTACCCACACAAACACTAACTTTTTGAATATAAAAGTACATATTACATTATATGGTCTTGTGTTGTAGACTATTTTATAGTGCTGTACTGCGCTGCGCTGCGCTGTGCCGTGCCGCGCTGCGTTGTGTTGTGCTGTCCTGTGTTGTGTTGTGCTCTGTGGTGTGCTGCATTGTGAACACTAAAGTAATAATAGTTGTACAGGATGAATAGCAGGACTTTTGTTAATTTCAAGAAGCAAACTACTTATAATATCCAAGATCATATCATATTGTAATGGTTTTTGGCTTCTGGTACGGTCGTCCTAAGACGACTCCCGATCCCAAAATGAAGTGCCTATGAATGGTGCTAGGCCTTCTCATTACATGAAAGATTGAGCGGTCTCAGTAGTCCAAGTACTACCAGAGACGACCCAACTGGTCCCGAGTTATGCCTGGAAACTATACTTAGAAAGAGAGTGATCCGACCTAGTAGGCAGTTCGTGTTGCAAGGTCGAGGACCTTAACAACTAGAATCACCTAGCTACGACGTGAAAGTCTCTGTATAATAAGTATAGATGTGTCTTTATTGAGATCCAAGCAAAGACTGAGAAAACAAACGTAAAAACAATGCCCTTTATATAGTAGAAGAACTTCCGCCCAACATAGTGTCGAGAAAAAACGATGTAGGGTCGTCTGGAAGTTGCACAACAACATGGCGGCCGGAAGCCCGACGGCCAACCTAAAATGGGTCGGGTTATACAAAAGATGCTTAAAATCATCCAATCCATGTATAAAATGAATATCAACTGATTCTGAGCGGTCGGGCCTCTTTACATGAGTATAAAAGGCACAAAACGACTTAGTAATTGCCATACATGAATGTACAATGGTATATGGTTAAGTAGTACAGAATACAAGCAGATATATACATGTAAGCCACATAACAATGAGTGTCAGGTGATTGGAGACACTGTGCGTACCATTACAATATTATACATTCTTGATTGAGATCAAAGTCCAGGCTGACTTAAACTTTGAAATGTCATTATAATGTGTGGTGATTTCTTTTCGTTAGTTAAAAGTTGTAACAGAAATTAGTGAAGCTAAACTAGGCCTCAGTGCTCACAATTTAATGAAATACATGTAAGTTAACAGATTTTCCCATACAAGCTGGTAACAGTAGGGTCAACATTTCTGTGGTACCAGTACATCCCTAGATTGTAATGGATTAGCAAGGCATAGCCTTGGGTCAGGAGGTTATATTAATGTAATCAGCTGATACACAGTCAGGATAACAAGTTCATTCAGTTTAGCCTGTGTTTCAAGAAAACCAAATGATTCCTACTATGCACTATACTAACATGTATCACTATGTTTGTTTTCAGACTATGTTTAGGCCTAAAGTTCAAACCAGTCAGTTTATAAGAATGAAGCTGCTTTTCTTATTATCAATAATCATTATCTGCTGGGGAGTGACAGTCAACAGCAAGTATCTGCTGGAGTAGCAGTCTATAGCAAGTGCCTGCTGGAACAAGTAAGAGTCTATAGCAGGTGCCTGCTTTTATCTTCTAGAAGAAGTTTTGTGTAAATACCTAATAGAAGAAGTTTGTTGTTCCTTCGGCAGGTTCTCTGTAGACATTCTGTTCAGACTCTTTGCTACTGAATTGCTACGCAAGTAGTTACAAATTTTAATTATAATATTTTCTTATTCTATATGACCTATACTAGACCTTCATTGAGCAAAATGCTGTAGTTCAGGGTAAATTCATGATAGAGTCTGTTCCATCAGAATGCATTGTAACTTATGATTTTTTAGACTTTTTATAAAGTTATGCAGTAACAGCAAACATGTTTATACAATATTATAATAGGATGTATTTTCAGCAAGGGATTTATTTCTGAGCAGTCAGAGGCTTGTTGCCTTGCGCCAAGCATGTCTATATGTGGGTACATGTACTATATTAATGTAATATATTACATTAATAATAATAATAATAATAATAATAATAATAAATAATGTAATTCAATTTTCTGCTCTATTAGGAACGGCAACTATACCGAGGAAAGTGTTGGATGTCTCAGGTTAGGGGTTCTAACCAGACACCAATTCACACCAGCTGCAGAGCTGAGGAAATCAACATGACAATAATAATAATATAATAATAAGTAATAATAATATATAATAGTATAATAAGTAGTATAATAAGTACATGTACTATATTAATATAATATATCATGTAGTACATGTACATGTACTATAATAGTACCTTAAGATTACATAGATTCTACAAGGATCTATAGAAGTAAGAGAACTCTGTGCTTGTATTAGTTATTCTTTATAGGATTATTTTTATTAGTATCTGTGTGTCGTTTACAGTCGCTTAGCCTACTATTTGCTTTAGTATTATATGCAATAACCCTGAGTATTCTGAATTTTGATTACCATATTATAGTAACAGGCTTATATATACAGGAGTATAGGCCGTATTCCAATTAACTACTATTGAACACATTTCTATATACCCTATTAGTACTACTTTATAATAGACTAGACTAGTGCAAATAAACTGTTGGCTTAATGTGTGCTGTAATGATGACCACAGACTGGACATGCTTTAGGTCAGTTCAGTATGAATACTTGGCCTGTGTACCAATCTAGTTGGTTAGAGTTGAGAGCACTGTTTAGATTGGCGAGTGGTGGTACCCAGGCTAATAAATTGTCACACTATTTTATACTATGTAATACTGACTACTAACTACATGTAGGTATTTACATGCATATTCTAGAACATACTCCCAAGAAATTCTATTCTGTTAAATTCATCAGCTGTTAGGTGGTTCGGCGTTTTTCCGGCACCGGTAGAGTAATACTGCTACACTGCTAACTCTGCAGTACATTGTGCATCTGCTCGGATTTTTTGACCGAGGAACTTGAGAGCCCTGCTAACTACATGTAAGAATTTAGATTATAGAACATACAAGTACTACCAGCAAAGTTCGAAATATATATTTTTGTAATATTTGACTACATTCAGTTAATTTTGCTGTTATGGAATCTTGTAGTTAGTATTGTTAATGCAACGTAGTATATGGAGTATATGGTATTAAACTAATGTAGAATTCTCTTGACATTTACTTGTACATAAATTAATAATGTAGAGGGAGATCCTACCCATAATAATAAATTATTGCAAAATTTGTTTTTTCCTGATGAAGTGGCATTTTTGCATTTGTTTTTTTGAAGTGAGAAGAATAAAACTGTTGAGTAAAGTACAAATATATCACTAGTCAGTAGATTTCAGAAACAACACTATCACTGATCAGAGCAGTTTTACTGTTTTACATGGGCTACATGCTATCATGAGAATACATTAACAGTAATACGGGACAACAAACTAATGCATACTGTTTTATTTGCTTTATAGCATCAACTTACCTGTGTAAGGCGACTTTTTTATGTTACCTACAAAACTTTTATCAAGATATGCATTAAATTAATTTACTAGATTTTCGGTATTTTTGAGTAATGTTTGCTGAAGCTTTCTGATACATATGTTTCTATTAACACAGGATGGACAGATGCACCGTAGTTACACTCTTCACCCTGCTGACCTGCTACAGGTATGCACTAGCGCAGACTATGGACCCAGTAACGAAGGAAGTATGTCCAGAGACTTGCGAACCAGAGAAGTGTCCTAATGTTGGGCCAATAGGGGTGAGTCGTTGTATTCTATATTTGAGAAATTTGCATAGTATTAGATCTTTATGTGTAATTGAGACAATTGGATTGGGGGGTGACTCGAGAATAAATGAAGTATTTCTTCTACTTCGAAAAATTTCCCATTTCCCCAATTTCCAATTTCCCAATTTCTCATTCTCATTTCTCTACCTATCACATTCACACTGAAAAGTAGACTATAGTCCTCTCTTTATTGTTAGATGCAGTAGTAGAGAAATTTGGATAGCCTTAGTTCCTTATTTATGGTAGGGGTTTGGGGTAAGGGCGGTCAACCAGTAAAATATAGAGAAGACAACTTCTTCTGCTTCATTTTTGGTGAAGAACAAAGGCTATTTCAAATTTTTCCACTTCTGCACCTACTGTAAGTAATATTCCTAGAATTGGGTGCATCCATGACGTACACTATTTACACCAAGTAACCATCTCTGATATTATGGGTACAATTGCAGTGTTACTATAAACTAATACTTTTAATACAAAGGACTGGTGTAACCTTGGATCATAAGTGCATGGTGCAATTGATTCATCACTGGAGTGATGATAAATATTGGGATTGAACTCTGTCTTTAGAAGCGGTCTTCTTCTTATTGGGTGAAGACAACTTCCTATTATACATGTACATGGTTTTTCTTTTTAGTAGTCTACCAAGTTTCTATTATGCTTGCATTGTTATAATAATTATCGGTGGAGGGAAGATAACTCTACTATATGTATATGTTTGTAAAGTGACCTTTAGAGAATATAATATAATGAAATAATATTATACCTTGTATATATAGATAGATTTTTGCTCAGTATGTCTCCTAGATTTCCTGGTCTCCAAAATCCCTACTCTCTTTTCCTCACTCTCCAAGAGTCTCCGTAATTCCCACAATCCTCTAGCCACACGGCCCTTAACCAATCACCGCGTCTGTTGCATATCGTATCGTATCGAATCCATTTATTTCCATTTATCTGAATGTGTCTATCACTAGCGTCCCTCACATATTTTCTAGCTGAGCCAATGTCCTGCAGAGCAGTACATAGTTACATATAGATGTGGATGCTGTAAGAAATGCGATATTAGACCAGTGACTACCACCATCTCTCCAAATAGAAGAGGTCAGTAAGTCAATAGTCTCTCCCACAACTACCCATTACCATACATTGATTTCTTCGAAATAATATTACCCAGTAATATGCAAAGCGAAATATACCGGTAGGAATTTTTGGCTCAACATTGTTCCTCCACTAGTTGGATAAAAAGGCTTTCTGTCAATTTTTTGTTTGAGTAGTAGTGTTGTGAGCCAAATGGTTGAAGAAATCTTAATAGCCAAAGAATATTTTTAATACTTTGCATTGTACATTGGAGACACTGTATGCAAGCTACCAAAGTACAATGTTCCACAGCCTCAGTTGTTGTTGTTCATTATTATTGTAGACGAAGTGTGTAAAGAAGTGGTTTGTCCCAAGAAGAAAGTCTGTGTTCTGAATATACAAGGGCTACCGGTTTGCAAATGCCCAACTGAGGAGCTGTGTACAAAGTTTACTAATCGTAGGGCAGGCAAGAACATTAGCGTCTGTGGATCGGATGGAGTAACATATCCTTCTAGGTAAGTGAGTAAAAGTTCAATTTCCATCCATATCATTCAGTTAATGATCCATGAAAAGCATCTGTGGTTACCTGCAAAGATCTGCATCAAACTTGTAGATGTCACTGCCAGCATTGCCAGGCAAACATTTTGTGCATAGAATTTTGTAACTTTTCTACATTGCCTATGTGAAAACTCTGTTACTGTTTGGTCAATTTATCCATAACTGTAAAGATGTCTTTTTTTATTATTCTCATGAGTGCAGATGTAACTAATTCTCAAATAGACATGGTGCAAAGTGCTACCATAAATGTTTAGTTTTTGCTGCCGTTGCTTGTCACCTGCTGTTTTGGAAAGTTGTTTAGGCTGTTGTCTACTACTAGAGATAAAAATATATTTCAACTAATTTTCATGCTAATAAACAGAAATCATGTGCAAGCAATTGCAAAATTTGTCATACCTAGAGGCTCTCATGTATCAGAGGATGAAATAGTTTATAATATACTAAATGTTACAGATGCCACTTAAAAGTTGCCTCATGTGCATCTGACGGTAAGATAAGGGTCATTCGGAAAGGTCAGTGTGAGTCGTCTCTGGAAGGACCGGTGAATAAGTTGGTCTCATCTTTGGAAAGGACAAATTCAACTTCAGAGCAATCATCTCAGTTGTCTGTAATCGGAGGTAAAGTTGATGGTGGCAGGAAACGGCAGCGTAAGAAGCCTAAGCATAACAACAAGAACAGAAAGTTGAATCGAAGAGGTGATAAAAGACGCCTAGCAGGCAGAACAAGAAAAGAGGAAAAACCTACCAAAGAGCACGAAGAGCAAGATCTTAGTATTCAAATGCAATAATAAACAAAAGCATTTACAGTGTTCAATAAAACAAAAATTGACAATGTTTAAACCTGACTTTGATTTCATGCTGCTCCTAATAGAGATGACATAGAATATTATCCAAATTTATTTTATTTTATAGACATGTGTAATTAGCAGCTTCATACATGGTAATATAGGCTGATTGTCAGTTACCCTGCTCACCTTGTGCTTGCATCAATTTGGATTACTAGTCCTTCAAAAATATTGTAGTTATTTTGCTATTAGAAGGTCTACCTTCAAATCCTTGTTGCAATTTGGTTGAGATAGTTTTGCAATACATCTATGAACTCATTAGTTTTGCAATACATCTATGCTATGTTGGAGACCTCACATCAGGAAACCTAGGTTAGCACCATTTAAATAAACTATATGCTCTAGTATTATATTATATTTCTTGCATGCTTCTAAAGCCAAAACTAGATGAATTGTCCCTTATCTGAAAAAGTATACACCAGTGCAGCTATTTACATTGATAGTGTTGTATTTTAAATAAAGCACCAGTGAATTGTGGGCCATTGTCTGCCTGTACTTCCACTGGTATACCAATACCATATCGAGCAAAGGTTTTCTTGCAGGCTCTGATTACACCTTGTGCTGTGGTGTGGTTCAGGAGCTCACATTTAAAGAAGTCAGCGAGGTAATCCACTATTATTAGGTAACATTTGCTCTTGTATGTCAAAATTTCGCTCCAGCGCTTGTTAGGAATATTGTGATTCTGCAGTCTCCTTCTGTTGTAAAGGAGCATCTAAAGCACATGTAATATGACACATTTTTCGATATGTGTACGAATGCCCTCCGACATTGTTGGCCGACAACTGTTCCTCAAGCTCTACGTAGGGTTGCTGCTGTCTCTTGGTGGCTGAAATGCACTTTCTTTAGAACTCGATGTCTGTAAGTCTGTGGAATAAACATCCTATATCCTTTGTAAATTATACCATCCAGTATGGCTAGCTCATCGTGGAACGTAAAGTAAGGCTTTGCTTTCTCTGGAACGTGAGCTAGCTTGCTGGGCCATCCCCATTTTCTGTCGCTATGAACCAGTATGGGGCCTCTCTTGACCCCCCCCCCCCCCCCCCGGTCTCTATGAACTATACTATTCCATAAAACTAGACTACGGCACCGGAGGTAGATAATAGCCATCTACTAAAACCGTGAAATAATAGATGTGCTCCAAACAACCATATTCATGTGATTTACTGCAGTTTGCTTTCACTTTTGCCAAACATAAGCTACATGGCAAGGTCAGTAGACATCCAAACTAAAGTCAGTTTGACAGGATGGTGTAGTGGTTAACTTGCTGACTTGAGGGACACATGTTCAAGTCACACTCACTCCTGATCATAAGTAATATTTTATTTCAAAATGCACAAACTTGATAAAAAAGTATGGTTGGTCCTCTTGTATTTTGAACCTTTCATGGGCTATTGAAAATTTAATTGACCAAGCATACATTTATTGTACAAGTGCTAAATTAAGAGCCTATGTTCAAATCAGACTGGTTTTATTATCCATTATAAGTATATAGGCTAGTTTAATACTACTCTACTTGTACATGAAAAAGCCTCAATTGTATACTTTATGATGCTTCTAGTTTCATAGCTACTCTAATGTTAGAGCCTAGGATGTTGAGGTTTTTGAACAGGATTTGTGTATACTTTGCTACAGCTACTGTGTCATACTGATGTATAGTGCAGCTATAAGCAGAAGGAAAACCTACTTACAACTGGTTAGATCCAGTCAGAGCTGCCTCTATAATCATTCTCATACTCCCACAGGATCTCATAGGTCAGCACAATTAGGGCAGCTGCAGCTAGTTAGAACTGCCTCTACTGGAGCTACAGCCTATAGTTTTACATATTATGAGGTGAATTATAGTTCTACTATAGCCTATAGTACAGTACATGTTTATCCAGCACATATATAATGTGATCAAATAATATTGTTAGTTTGCCTCAACTCGACAACCACATATATGCATAGTTTTATACATATATTCCACTTCTATTTCTTTCTCTCTCACCTGACGACATATGAATCATACATGGTCCTTACACATATTTCTACATATTTTATTTTTACGTCTATATATCTCTGTTTGTAAGTTCATTTCTAGAACCTGTTGAACACAACTGGCCATAGACCACACATACCTAACGGCTGTTATATACTTGCATTCACTAATTTCATAATTTGAGACACAACCACATCTGATCCTTATTGCTTTATTGTAATATTGCAAGCATTTTATTAGTTGTCTTGAATATAAATCTCCCAGCAACACTTTGTCAATAATTCAGTGATAAGGAAGTAGTATAGAAAAATAGAACCCTATTGAGTCAGATACAATACTGAACTGCACAAACTCAGCTGGCCTTTGCAAGTGCCAATTGTACATCCTGAATGTAATATTAAAAATAAAAGGGAAGGTTAGCTTGTCTTGATTGAATTAGTTTTCCACAGTTCAATAAAATACATGTAGAAGAACATAACTCCAATAATATACAATTTTCATCTGAATATGGAGAGAATGCAACTTCAGTACATTTAGCAGGCTTATACCCAGTGGTCAAAGTTGGGGAGTCGTGGGGGGACGCAGTCCCCCACCATAAATTTCAGGGGGTCTCTCAGACTGATAGACCCCCTGCAGATTACTAAATTATAATAATAATACTAATTGGACCATATTTTACCTTAAGATTTTGGACCATATTTTAACCTGAAGTTCTTGGATTTTGCACCATTTCGATGTCTAATTTTGATAAAGTTTCCAATTTCCAGGCGGGCGCTCCGGCGCCCCTCTCGGACCCTCCCCGCCGGCGCACTGTGCGCGCCCTTAAGTGACTATTTCTGCTACCCCAGAGACCCCCACCTCTTTTCTTAGACTTTGACTTCTGGTTATACCAGAGCCATGGAGTACTCAATGGCTCTGGCCTCTGGGTTATTTTACACTGCACCTGGTTTGCCCATGGGCAGAATTGATTACTATTTTGACCCTTCAAATTCAAGCTGACAAACATTAAAAAGCAATAAAAGTTACAGTTAGCTGCCCAATGGTATTATATATGTGAAGAAGAAACATCTACTGTACAGCCAAACTAAACTACCTACTTGTTGTTTTTTAAACTACAAACAATATAATAAATTGTTAGAGCAATGATTCAGGGATTTGACGACATGTTTATTTTGTGGCATTCTTTTGGTTTTAAACCTGGCAGTTCAATTATTATTTTGAAATGTTGACAATCTCCACTGCTGCTATTATTTACATTACTGTGATATTCATACTTTCTTGGGCAAACCATGGTACTGGAATATGTTATGTAATTATTGTATAGATTACTTGTATAATATTACATGATACATGTACATTTATATGCAGATAATAATTTCTTGTTATAAAGCACATGTAAAAATATCCAGTTTAATCCTATGAAGAAATTACTGGAGGCTAGCTGGAGAACTTGGGGCAATAATATGCAGTCTACAAGTAACATGCATATACATGTACATACAGAACATACATGCATACACATATTCATGCCCAAGTTCTGCAGCTGGAATCCAGGCTAACAATGGGTATAGGTTAACCAAATCTACAATTTGTAGGTATTTTGCTTACTAAAATAGTACATGTAGGTATATGTATATGCTTATTTATAACCTATCTACGCAATTATTACATAACACATTCCAGGTTTGCCCAAGAAAGTATGTTGATATTGTGATGAAACAGCCAGCCAGCCCCACAACCAGGCCGACGTATGCAGAAGTCATTAAGAAGGCCCTGATACCTAGGCAGGTGCTGTCCCTCCTGGATAGCTCCAAAGAAACTCTAGTGCAGCCACGGGCAACGCGCGGCCTTTTGGCCACTGCAGCCTTTTTGCTGATTTCATGTGGCCTTTTTGTTGTTAGCAAAATAAAAACATTGTGTGTACTTTTTAATTTGTCAAATTCTGAAAAGTTTTCTCAATGTTTATAAATATTCAAATTATGAAATATTGATGTGAAGTAACATAATTAGGAAGAATGATGTTATGAGCATTAACATCCTGACTAACCCTGATATAGGTAGTTAAACATTCTTTGTCACAGGTAGGTAGGTGATGGTGGCCTTTTATGAAATTATCATCTAAAAGTGGCCTTAGGCTCAAAGAGGTTGCCCACCCATGCTCTAGTGGCTAGCCTCCTTTGGCTAGTCAAACACAAACACCGACATTATTATATTATCCATGTTATCCATATTCATTCATGCATGATGTCATCTATTCAATTATATTCATGGTGTCATACCAATTATATAGAATCGACTACTACTTGTGTGCTTTACCTGTCAATCAGACTATTAGAATATTACAACTTGGTTTTTCCCATATATTGTTAGCAATTATCTTCTCTTGTCTGATTATATTAATTAGAGTCTTTTGCCATATATTATAAGTATCACTTGGGGCCGATGCTATAGAATAGGCTCATAATTATATATCTTATGTTTTACATTATTGTAAGCACTTTTTGTGCCAAGGCCGACCCTTTTTTTATGGCCGAGTCGGGTGGAACCTTCCATGTTGTTGCATCAGTTTCGGACCCGATACCTTATCGGCCTCTTTTGGTCGGAAATAGTATTAGTATAAAAAACAGCACATTTTCTGTATGAAATCAGTTGTTGATTGCGCTCTAATAAAGCAACATCTCCTAACTCAAACCTATAGAGGCTTTCTCTTGTAGGCGGGTAACTCTACTGGCGGATCCATAGATCCATACGGCTCGAGTTCATTCCCATCCTTGTTTAAGCGTATCTCTATATCACTTCTACGACTTAGGTTGATCCCTAATTCTGTTGTGGACAACGCCTCTGTACTACACGGACAATGAATGCCATCAATACCATGTACTGTGACAAGGCTATAGACCTTATGCTAGACACTTGGCTGTTTACAATCAGCCATTGCATAACTCTGTAACATTAGCTATTCTACACTACTGTCTACCTAGTATTGGTGTATGCATTCTCAGCAATCAGCATTAGCTTAATTATTGTCTAGTCAGTATTATGTAATAGGAGGTGTGGCTAGTAGTAAACACCTCTCTTTGTATGTTTTTAATCTGATATCTTTATAACAGCCAATTAGTTATTATATTGTACAAGCAGAGTCCAGTGACGGCTAATCACACGGCTAATCACACGGCTAATCACACGGCTACCCATTATGTCGTTTTGTAACTAATTATCCGGTGCCGGTTGGTTCCAGCTGCCGTCTATTTCATCATCTTTTGTAACCTACTTGTGGTTTTGCAGACTAGTATATAAGCAGCTGTTTTGTACTATGCTAGTCAGTTGTTTACTAGTTCTTATCTAGTTACTACCTACTTGTTATTTTGTTGGATCTTCAAATATACTAGTTCTATGCTACCAAAGACAGGACTTATATTGGACTAGTTAGGAACTACCAGGTATGACATTATATTAATAATATACACGGGAGCCGTTGCCGAAGTGTCCATACAACTCTAGGGAGTTGTCGAGGGACACGGAGGGAGACTATCCTTGCTGAAATCCATTACAATTCTATATGAATCTAGCGTCGAGCTTAATATCTTAGAATACAAGATCTTTCATTGCACTCCTCTGGAGCATAAAGTCTACAAGACCTACGTCGATCCTGAGCTCTTCAATGAGTCTCGACATCGGCCTACGTCTGATACATATCAATAAGAGCACATATAATAACTATTCACTCTTTATGTAATGAGCAGAAGGTTACTTGGTCGGCCTCTGCCACCTTCCAAGCCCTTCCCCTACCAGTGGCCTATGTAACTACACTCAAAAACCAGGGTTGGGAATCGCCAATAGCATTCGATATTCGATGGCGATTTTCGTTGGTCTATTCACCATCGATTCCACCTAATCGTTGGTTTCCAACAAAGCCATCGAAATGCATGTATTCGTTGGTTTTATAGGGCTACAGCTGCATTAGATTGTCACTAAGCTGCTAATTGATCTGCTAGTAATGTTTAGTACAGGAAATAAATAAAAAGCCTCGTAGCTTAGTTCTTATCTTTTTAATAAAAAAAACGGATGATGAGCTGTTTTATTTAATAATAAAATGATAGCCTTTATTTGCAAGCTAGGATGAAATGTGAGTGGCTAGCAATAAATAAGAAATAAAAGCCTGGAGTTTCTGACTAAGATTTGCTGTACATATAAATATTTGGAGGCTAAAAAGAAACATAAAGGTAGAGCAGATAACTCTAAGCTATGAGAAAATGCAAATAAAACTGGTAATATTAGGCACAGTTGTTATAACATTTTAAAGTGATAGACAAAATTAGTAAAGACAATAAATTTCTCCACTTTTACAAAAATTATACCCATATATATGTGCATTTTCTAAAATCGTCATCAATTGTAAAATCGATTGAAGTACAATCATTGATTTGGTAAAGTAACAATCGAATGCTTGTATTCTTTGGCTTAATCAGCATAATCAAAAATCGGAAATCGAATGCAAAAGTAGATCAAAGTTCCCAACCCTGACAAAAACATTACAATATTGTAATGGTACAGGACATTTGTATACGACTCCAGCTACCGGACAAAGCCCTACAGCACCCTAAGTGCCTAGTAGTTGTCACAGCGCTACTCAGCTAACACTCAAACTCTCATAACTAGCTGCTCGTATACCCACATTCAATTGTATTGCATGTTAAACCATTTAATTACTGTCTATATACGTGTCTCCATGTGTTTATACCCATTACATACTGATGTGCATTCATGTATGATTATTACTAAGTCTTTTAATGCCTTTTATACCCATGTACAGAGGCCCGACCTCTCAGAATCCATTGATATTCATTTTGTACATGAATTGGACCATTATAAGCAGCTTTTGTATAACCCGACCTATTTTGGGTCGGCCGTCGGGCTTCCGGCGGCCATGTTGTTGCGCAACTTCTGGACGACCTTATGTCGTCTTTTCCCGACACTACGTCGGGCGAAAGTCCTTATACTATATAAAGGGCATTGTTTCACTGTTCATTGTCTCAGTCTTCACTTGGCTTTCAATAAAGACACATCTATACTTGATACAGAGACTTTCACTTCCTTTTGTCAGGTCATTCGCTTAGCGAACCGCCTACTAGGTCGGATCACTCTCTTTCAAGGTATAGTCTGAAGGTCAGACTTGGGACCAGATGGGTCGTCTCTGGTAGTTTTTGGGCTACTGAGACCGCTCGATCTTTCATGTAATGCGAAGGCCTAGCACCACTCATAGACACTTCAATTCTGAGTCGGTAGTCGTCCAAGGACGACCACACCAAATCACAGAAACCATTACAATATCATAGTAACGGGAATGATAGCAGCGCATTGGCGGTTGTACTACATTACGGGGCCGGGGTTTGCCGGGGTCCGGTGCCGGGGTGACTCAAATTTGATCAAAATGTAATGAAAATAATTTATTTTAATTAAATTCAATAAATAGAAGTGTATTTATTATATTTAAACTCACCTAGTCATCAAACAGACAAAAGTGATTGCTTCACCGAAACTGGTAGGAGTATTGGACTAGTCGACCGCTGTTGATCGTTATTAAAGCAATACCGGCCGCAACAATCTTGGCCTACAAAGTACCTGGCCACCAGACAATTTGCCCTACTGGTTTCTTCATTGAGACTGTGTAGACAACTTCATAGTATCATCACTTATGTAATCTGGCACTGTATTGTATAAATATAACATGGAATTCCAAACACCCAATGTTGACCTGTGCACATCAATATGAGATCATACAGTACAACTGAGAGGTGATTACCAACTTCGTACTCATTCAGTATATAGCTGGGTGAGGGAGATGCTTAGAACTATGGATTGATTTGAGGGAAAATAAACACATCAGGAACAGGATTCAGACACATGTATCAATTCCTGCCTTATCATGCTTCCTGTGTTGGCAATTCCAATACATTAATAATCAAATTTATTAGGCTAATTAATACAACACAAAATAATACAGATAGACTTTATATTGTACGCACTACAACAGATTTATTAGTATTCTAAAAACATTATTAATTCAATTTTGAACAAATATTTAGATTTATTTCTTATATAATAATATTAGTCCATATAACCGTAATGTACACAAAAAGTCTATAAATAGTTAAAACTTGCACATCCAGTATACCAACATACAAATGAACTGCACATGGAAAACAGTATTTATACACATTAAATAATATGCAAAACCGAACAGCTATATCTCAGATGAACAACAGTAATAATACATGCATTATATTATATATAAATAAGAGCAAAGTGTTGAGCTGCTACAGCATGACCACTTCGCAACTCTCAAAAATTAAGCTTCACCAACCGCATGTATAGTGGAAATCAACCCATACAGTGTGGTGAAACTGTCCAGCAGTGTGTGTAGGCTGATTGTCACTATACATACATTTTTTATGTTGCTGAGGTGGCCGTGATGGTAGCAGTCTCTTCACATGCTTGCCAGAGTGCCGGAGATTGGTCGTAATAGGGCGTCTTCTTCTCGATGCTGATTTCCTGGGTCGTCGTACCAGTTTGGCCATAACTGTAATAACATTAATATCATCAGATCGCATTGGACCTACATGCATGTGTAAAAAGGCAGGATTTTATTATGCTATTATAGGTAAGTAGAATTTGCGAATGATCGAAAAAGACAGCTCAAAACAGGAAGTTTCGAACCTGGATGTTTGAAAAACTGCTAGTTCGAAACTCTACACCCCAATCCCCAACTCTCAGACTTCAACAAATTTGGGACAGTTCGAAACCGAGCAGTTTAACACTGGACAGTTCGAAACCCCTAACCCCAACCCCCAGATTTCAACCAACTTTTAATATTATTTTTTTTAGTTAAACAACTAAATAAATTAATTTATTTGTGAATTGTTCTTCTAAATGTAATCTACACAGTTTAGAACTGTCCGGTTTCGAACTGACCGGTTGTGAAACGTCCTGCTTTGATTTGTCTTTTTCAAGATGTCCTTTACCGATTTCAACTAATTTTTATTTTTAATAGCATTTTTTGTTTTACTACTAGTAACTTGTAGAACACTAAATAATTAATTCTCTGTGAGTTATGTTCTTCTCACTATAATCTACACAGTTTCGAATTGGTTGTATACCAAACGTCCGGTTTAAAAATGTCCTATTTCAAACTGTATTTTTCAAAATGTCCCTTTACCAGGTGAGTATGACCAAAGTATATAAGTCATATTTCAGCTGATGAATGCATTGGAGCTTTTCTTTGATTTTAATTATTATTTTGATTTTGTCATTTTAACTATAACTATTACTAATTCTAAAAAATAATTAGGCCACTTTCAATAATTATATATTATTTTATTCTTATTTAAAATAATTAAATAATCTTATCTCTAATGATGTAAATAATAATTTAATAATAAATATAACAATCCAATGAATAAGAATGTTTTATGTTTTGTTACTCACTGGGCAAGATCATTCAGCAGGCAACAGCTGTGTTAACAATGATGCTAAACCTTTACTTTCTATTCATATAATAGATGAAAACTTCACTAACCAGTGCTGCAGTTCATAATGAACATGATACAATATCAATACAGTAGAAATTTTCAAAAAGTACATGTAGAATGAGAATATTTCAGCAAGCACATTCATATTGTTGAGACAGGAAGTAGAGACTGTTGTCATAGGCAACAAAAGCATTCGGGAAACGTTAAAATTAGTTTGCACAAAGGTGTCAGGCTAACTGCTGGCGAGATTGTCGAGGTCTACTTAACTCGATTATCTTGTCTACGAACAATTTTTATTTGGCCGGTTTGTCTTCAGAAATGCCGTTCGTTCAGTGAGTCACTTTTGGTGACTAGGTGAGTTAAAATTAAATAAATACATTACTATTGACTCATTTTAATTTAAATAAATTATTTTTATTAAATTTCAATCAAATTTAATTCACTCCGGCACCGGACCCCGGCAAACCCCGGCCCCGTAATGTAGTACAACCGGCACATCAGAGACTGTCAACCTTTCAAAATAATAACTGGACAATGTGCTACAGCATAACAATATTTATTATTTGCCCATATTGTGAAGTTGTTGGCACTGAGCCTACTGGAGAAGTCATCACTTTTGTGACCACAACTAATAACATCAAGTGCTTGTTGGTTACACTAGCTCCTGCCAAGGCTCATATTGTAAAGTAATTAGCATAGCCTCATTGTCTGGCAAATAAAATTGAAAGAAAACTGTCAATATTGAGGATCCAGTTATTGCAAGCCCAATACTATCTACAGGGCTAAAAAGTTCAGTTTCTGAGCTATATTTAAAGATAGCTCAGAAACTGAGCATTCTAGCCCTGTAGATAGTATCATCATAATATATCAAATTATATATTATTATATTATAAATATATCAAATTTGATACATTATGAATAATATATCAAATTTTATATATTATTCATAACTGGTGGACCATTTGTACAATAACTAATCGTGAAAATAGCCTTATGATGCATGATGCCTACTGGTACTAACAGTTACTACTGAGGAAATAGCCTGATGAATGCAGCAACAGCAATCAGGGGCGGATTCAGGGGTGGTGCAAGTGGTGCATTTGCACCATTGAAAATTTCACAAATAAAAAAATGTTTTTTGATTTTTTTTTTTAACTTGTTGTTTTGTTTTTTATTTTTGCTAATTATTCAAATGCGTGTGTCAACCTAGCACAAAAATATATTTTTGTAATGCATAGGGGTTCAAAAACATGTGATATCGCTGCCTCAGTATGCAATTGTCCTAACTGTCAAATTTTTCAAAATTGAGATAAGTGCATTTTGGTGAGTTTCTGTATTTCCTCTAACCAACAAACTTTGTTAGACATTGATCTGACTGTTAGAACTGAAAATATCCATGTGCAATTGTCCTAACTGTTCACCCAGCAGAGATGATTCATTGGTCCTAACTGCTGAACCAATCATATCTTACTACACAACAATGGGTGGCCAATCAACAGCATGCCATGTGACTATACTGCAGCTATGGAGGGAAGTTTGAGGAGGCAACTTTTTGATATTTCTAACTTTTCCAATGAATTAGAGTACTAAACAGGTGAGTTTATCCCATGTATTCTTATCCATTACTGAAATCATGATATTCTCAAGCTTGTGGCTAATAAAACATGTGTGATTGTGCTACTATGTCAGTTTTGTAAGCTTTTATGAGCTAAAAGTCAAAGTTTGTATGCAACATTTATGTAAAGTTTGATGCTCCACTGATTGTATCCATTCACAATCTCTATTTGCATATTCTTATTAATCACTGCTGCCAGTGGATGGCTAACTGATCAAATGATCAAGAACTATTGGAAGTAATAGACCAACTAAACATTTGCCATTATCTTGATTAGGAATGATGATGATAATGAGAGCCCAGCTGACTCACATGATGACGGCCCTACATTCGCAATGGTCAGTGATGTGCTGTCACAACCTGAGGCACAACACAAGGACATTGAGAACATTCAACATTTAAAAATGCCAGATGAGCAGCCATCTACTAGCAATATTATTGCAGCACCTCTTCCACCACATCAGCTGCCTGCAGCTCAATCTACACCTTTCTCAAGAAACTTAGGAATCTGCGATGCTACTAATTCATCCAGTAGTAGCGATTACACCACAGAACACACCAGAACACACTGGATGCTCAACAGCTACCAGCTACAGATAACACACGCAAGAGGAAATACCAGCCAAGCAAATGGAAGTGTAATATTCGCAAAGCTGCATGTCAGTATAGCAAGGAATATACTTCTCGAAAAGGAAAGGACGTTGCCGCCAAAGTTCCAAAGCTAAGTGATAGGTGTGGCAAGAGATGCAACTTTGGATGTCATGTGATCAGTTGCATATTGACAAGAACATGTACATTGTATTATGATAATATTATAGTCATGATAATGTTGCGATCTCCAAGTGTATCAGCGTCATGTTAATATCCATGTATTTTAATCAGAACAGCTATATGGTTAACCTTATACCCTAACTTGATATTATGCCAAAGTTTAACTCCACCAAAGTTCATTTTATTATGTAAATTTAGTTAATAAAACCTTCAAAAATGAAACCAGTTGATTATAATACATTTAGTAATGTGCTTGTTGGGCAGTTAGGACAATAGCAAACTGAAAGTAAAAGGATCTCATTGATACAATTGTCCTAAGTGAATATATTCATGTCTATAATTTCACCCCAAGACATAGAATTAGTTTGAAACTTGACTTACCATGACTGGTTCACCTACAAATGACACCCTCAAAATTTCATGCCTGTGTGTCAAGTGGAACAATATTATCTGGGCAGCAGTTTTTAATATTGCTCATTACCGCAAACAACAATTGCAGCAGTTAGGACAATTGCATACTGAGACAGCGATATGTTATCATATTTCTTGATCCATGTAAATATTCCAACCACTTTGCCATTTATAAGTCGGAGTTGAATGAGCACCATTGTCAAATCTTAGTCACAAGAAACCTTTTATCTATTCTATTTATTTTTGAGCGGCTCATAGAATAGATAAAAAGATAAATATTTTTATTCATTTTGCTTATATAGTTGTATTGAATAAATATATTATTTACTATCATTTATGTTTTGCTTGAGTAGGTTAGTTACTACTATTCAACCTAAATCAACTTGCCACCAACTCATTTAACTGAATGAACTGAACTGGCTCTTAGGTTATCCTGGACCCACAGATACCAGGATTTTTCTTGGCGGCCGGGGCGCTGCCCCGGACCCCGTTGGGGGAGCTTACAGCACCCCAGACCCGCAGCTGGAAGGGACGCTGCAATGCAGTGTGATGGGGCACGAAGTGCTCTGCACATGAAACCCCAAACACCCCAACTATCAATTTTGCACCACCCTTACTCCATTGTTGAATCCGCCACTGAGCAATGTGTTGCAGATGAGGTGTTTTAAGAACTGGGCCACTTCTATTTAGGTTTGCCAACTTTAAAACTTCTAAGTAAGCTAGTTTATTATATTATCTAACTGAATACAAGTAACCGGACTGTCCATTTCAAAATCTGAACAAAGACTAAAATATAAACCAATAAGATGAGGGCTTACTAAGCTAGCCAATAGTAAAAACACTTTATAAATCTAAGTAGAAAGTTCCAGAACAAAAGTTGTCACATGACTCCTGATTATCCAATCAGAGTGAAAGTAAACATAACAAAATGAAACTGCTACTCACGTGATATTTACATATATCTAAATACATCACAGCAGAATGCAATAGTTCTATCAGAGGCAGCAGCACAGGCACCAGGCTACTCTTACCATATCCTGTTTAGCAATGAATCCTAATGAGGGAGCTAGCTCTGCAAGTATTTTTTCTAATTTTGATTTTGTTCCTGATATTTCGATGCTCACCGCCATCAGTATTGCTGCTGGACAAAAAACAAAACAAACCAATCCACCATAATTGGTTTTAATTAGGCCAAGTATAAATCATGTGATCCTTTATTTTATATAATGAGATGCATCACATGTACAGGACAACATTATAAAAACCAATTCAGCAGTAAATACTTGTGTTGGGATCTAATGATTTCCCAATGCACCCGGAACTGACATTGGCCCTACATATTGATAGCAAAACTTATATGACTAATGCAATTTCAACACAATGGACTGTTAACCACAGTGTGGTCGTTTTGGCTAGAACTAACAGTTGTTTTTACTAAACTGCATAATATAGGCATTATTAGCTTGGCAGTGTTTCAGAGCTTCAGAGCAGTCTAGCTATTACTTTTTCAATTAATCACTATATTATTATAAGTCAACAGTTGTATTTTCCAACATGTAGCAAGCTGAATTGAATACGTACTTATACATGTGCATGTATACATATTGCACATTTACATAATATGACACTTACATGTAGTTATGCCAGCAGAGAAATTATTAGGTAAGTCACTTAGCAATGTACATTAAAATTTACTGTTTGTTACTGCCTCTTTTCTTTTATAATATTATCTTTCCAGTTTATTGTTTGTTTACTTGTATGTTTACCACTACATGTATGACTGTATTAGTTTATCAACAAATTGTTAATTTTAGAGCACAGCAGTAGCCTACCATAACTGATCCATACAATCATCCATACACATGTTATTCACGGGGCAATAAATTTGTAAGTTTATTAGTAATTAGTAATTTTTGTTTGATATTTTGTAATTGTTCAACAACGTAGTTATTCTAAGTGGCATTTTATGGCTTTTCTATAAAGTTTAATAATACTGTAAATTGTAATGTTTTATAACTACTTTTCAGGTCACCAGTTAGTTAATCAATAAAAAGTTACTACTGAGTTGACAAACCCGTTTATACCAGTACAGTGACAAATTTATTGGAGTGATCAGAATGGATTTGGAACAGCAACTCAATCAGGTGAGAGACGACAGATCGTCATGTAAGAGAAACATAACATCTATCTCAACAAGACTTCGCTCAGCCATTCAGCGAGGCAAAGAAGTCAATCACATAGATCAGCTTGTAGAAACACTAGATGATGCATTTTCCAGATTTTTGGAAATTAATGATATTTACACTCACCTATTTGACAATGACACTGAAGGTGCCTATGACTCTTTCAAGGTTATTAATGGGTTAGATTTACCAAGTTATGCACAACAAGTGCAAGAGGTTTATGACACATGCATTAAGTCAGTTTTAGTTTATGAGGAATCAATCAAGGCCTCAAAAGTGCAAGTCTTGAGTGATAGAGCTGAGGTTTTAGTTGATAGTCAGGGAACTTATTTGTCTAAACAAATTGATGAATTTTCTGATAGTGAAGTCATTTATGATGAGATTCATCAGTTTATTAGTAAACTCAGAAATATTGTATGTGATATGCGCCAACTCAACGTTGGAGACTATGGTAGTCTATATGGTAAAGTAGATAGTTGTATCATTAGCCTAGAACACAAGGTCATTCAGGCTAAAGCAGTTAAGCAGCAGTCTAACATAGCCATATTGCAGCAGGCCAGCACTGCAAATCACACACTTTCTGCTCAAAACTCTGAAACTCAAATGTCTTCACCTTCATCCCCTACCATTGATTCTCAGCCCATAATCACAAACATGCCTTCAACCACTGTAGGGACTCAATCTGTTAGCCCTAGCCTAGGTTCCTCTAGTGAAGCAATGCCTCAAGGTGAGTTAGTAAGTCAAACTGCTAGTTCTGACACAGTTCCCTCTAGTGAAGGAATGCCTCAAGGTGAGTCAGTAAGTCAGACCGCTAGTCCTCCCGCTACTTCCCTTAGTGAAGGGACAACTCAAGGTGAGTCACAGAGACAAAGTAGCACAAACATGGTTTGGGTTAATACAGTAGCCAGACCAACACCTTCTCACTTGTCAGCTGATGCACTGGGTGTCAACGGACTAGTTCCAAATGCGGCTAGTTCCAGTTCAGTTGCACCCCAGTCGGTTCAATCAGATAATACGGTGCATGTACAAGCTTCAGCGAGTTACTCGATTAACGGCAGTAACCACGCGAGCCCGGCTCCTGTAAGAGCCACAGGTATTGGTAGTGCAACCTCTCCGTATCAGCATCCTAATATGTACACCCACTTTCGGGACGCGGGGCAACCCCCTCTGGCCCCTGGCTTATCAACCAATCAAATGTACTCGCAGCCACTTAGTAAATCATACAAGGCTCCATCCCATGTGTCAGAGCTGTCAATAACAGCTGCATATAACCAGAATGTAGGCCATGAAACTAGTCCAGGAGCATTTGCTAATAGCCATACCCCCAGTAACCAGCACACAAGGTTCACTCCTCACAGGAGTGAAGGACGGTTTAAAAAACCACCCGCTCCAACATTCGAAGGCGACAGGCGTAAATGGGCCGAGTTTCGAGCTATCTGGAACATATACGTTAAGAGTGAATGCGGCAGTGAAGAGGAAATGGCATGGTCGCTCAAGCATTGTCTTAAGGATAAAGCTGCCGAGTTGGTAAGACCAATTCTTATCAATCAACCAGATGCGTATAGACGTATGTGGTATCGTCTAGACAGTCACTATTCAAACCAGGGCATGACAGTACAAATGGCAAATTCGGACCTGGCGAAGCTCAAGCCCGTGAGAGAAGATGACCTAAAAGGACTGTCACAGTTCATAACCTCTGTTGAAATGGTGTATAGCCAACTAGGAGAGACCCAGCAGCTTGACTGTATTACCACAGCTACAATAGACAGCCTTGTTGATCTCTTGCCAATGGTCATGAAACGAGACTGGATGAAAAGAGAAAGACTGCTATCCCAAGGAGAAAGGTTACGACCTTTCACTCCATTTATGCTCTTTTTAGAAGAAGAAAGAGATCTCACAGAAAGGCTGACAGAAAGGGAGGTAAGTAAAGCTCGAGTTTCAGATAAACCAAAAGAAAAGGACAGAATTGGCTATGACAAAAGATTGGCAAGGACCTTCCATGCTTCATCCACTCAAGATGACTGCCCATCTAAATGCTTAGTTCACACCAAAGCTGGAACAAAGCACAGCACTGCTGAGTGTAACTCTTTCAAGAGGAAGACGGTCAAGGATAAGATAGCATTGATATCAAAGGAGAAGGCCTGTTTCGGGTGCTTTGGCAACCACCGAAGATCTGATTGTCAAACGGTTCAAGATTGCAAGCACTGTGGGAAGAATAACCACCACTCCCTGATTTGTAGAACACTTGGTCAAGAGAATAATGCACAAGGGAAACATAGCAAGTACGAGAGCCCTAAACCCAACGTACACCCAGCAACAGCTGCGGAGAAAGCTACCACTGCTACGTCTTGCAGCAACAAGGGCTCCTCCTTATTTGCTATCATGCAAGTAAAGGTAGCTGGATCTAAGAAAGAAGCTACAGTCTTTTGTGACAATGGCTCCAACACAAGCTACATTACATATCAAGCAGCTAAGCGATTGAAGGCTATATGGGATAAAGGTAAGTATTCTCTGAGCATTCTTGGTGTCGGAAACCGAGAGATAGAGCACAGTTCATCTAGATGCACATTGAAACTACTAGCCTCAAATGGCACTACCGTGACAATAACCGCTCATGTTCTTGAAGAGATTACTAGTCCTGTGTCCGAACTGAATATGGAAGTAGTGAAAAATTTGTTTCCTCACAGAGTCGACCTAGATGCACTTCAAAGAAAGCCAGGAAGTGTGGACATCCTTCTTGGCACCGAATATTTTGGTTATCACCCAAAGACCGAAATAGATCGGGCAGGAACACACTTGAGTATCATGGAAGGTCCTCTGGGGATATGCTTACAAGGATGGCATCCTTTGCTGAGAGAAAAGACGCGATACATGACAAACCTGGCAGGAGCAACTATAGAGACTTTCATAAAAGGAGAGGAGCTAATAACAGAAGTGAATCCTCAATGTGGAGCATGTAAGTGTGGCAAATGTCCAATCCCCGGACATACATACTCTTTCCAGGAAGAACAGGAACTCAACATCATTAGAAGCAATTTAGAGTACGATGAGGTAAAGAGAATATGGATAGCCAAATACCCGTGGACACTGGATCCGAGCATGCTGCCGGACAACTACTATGCCTGCTTGGCTACACTCAAATCTACTGAGAACACTCTGAAAAAGCAAGGCGATGAGTGGACTGATATATACAACCAACAAATTTTGGACATGGTTGACCGAGGAGTTGCCAAGAAGCTGACCGGACAAGACTTGAGTAGCTGGCATGGTCCAGTTTACTACATCAGCCACTTAGCAGTCAAAAACCCTAAGTCCAACTCAACACCTGTCAGAATAGTGTTCAACAGCAGTCAGAAAACCTAAGGAGTGTCACTCAATGATAGTCTTGTTAAAGGGCCGGATAACTACATGAACAGTTTGATAGGAATGCTACTGAGATGGAGAGAGAATAAAGCTGTTCTCGTAGGAGACATCAAAAAGATGTTTAACTCTATACATACTGATCAAGTGACTCAACACTGCCATAGATTTCTTTGGCGAAACTTGGAGATTAACAGGGCTCCAGATACATATGTTATCACTAGAGTGAACATGGGAGATCGTCCAGCTCCCGCAATTTGTGCCGAAGCTATTAAGCAGACAGCTGAAATGTTTGCCTCAAGCTATCCTGATGTCTCGAGGCTGCTTCAGAACTCCATATATGTTGATGATATCATAGATTCAGTAGAAACTGTAGAAGAAGCCAAAGGCCTAGCACAGAAAACTGAACTAGTGCTATCACAAGTCGGGTTCAAGATAAAATCCTGGCAGATTGGTGGAGAAACTTTGGCACGGTCCATGTCATCAAGTCAAGAGGCTCTAAAGGGGCAGGCGCACTACATACTCGTTTTAGGCATACAATGGAATCCAACTACTGATCAGATTTCATTCCCCTTAGTACTCAACTTCTCAAAGAAAGTGCGTGGCCAACACACTCAACCTGACTTGAAGCCAGAAGAAGTACCGAGGTTAATACCCAATGTGTTGACCAAGAGGTTGGTATTACAACAGGTCATGAAGTTCTATGACCCCTTTGGGGTCCTTAGCCCTTTCATTATCATCGGGAAGCTCTATTTAAGGGAGACATGGGAATCTCAGCTCAAGTGGGATGACCCTTTACCAGATGTTATGAGAGGCAAATGGTCAAGATACTTTTCTGACATGACTCAGGTGGTAAGTAATGATTATGATAGGTGCCTTACTCCAGTGGGAGCAACAGGTCAGCCGACTTTAGTAATCTTCTCTGACGCCAGTGAGAAAGCCTTTGGGTTCGCAGCCTATGTAAGATGGACCATGGAGAATGGAGACTACTGGTGCAGACTAGTGATGTCTAAATCCAGAGTTTCACCTCTAACCAAAAGGTCTACCCCACAGTTGGAGCTCAATGGAGCTGTCATGGCAAAACGAGCTCGCCAGATGCTTGAGAAAGAGATGAGATTGAAATTTGAATCGGTATACCATCTTATAGACTCCGAAACAGTCCTGCATATGCTTCACAAAGCTTCAACACGCTTTAAACTGTATGAAGGGGTACGTGTCGGTGAGATACAGGCATCAAATAATGGAGATATGAGTGAGTGGGTCTGGGTTTCTGGCAAAACAAACAGTGCAGACTGGGCAACGAGAGGACGAACACCACACGAGCTTGGCCCTGACACGGAATGGTACAATGGACCTGACTTCTTGTACACTCCTATTGAAGAGTGGCCTATCAAGACATACACACAACTAGAAAAGAAGGAATCGCTTCCAGGTGAAAAGAAGCTAGCCCTTACACATCTCAGCCATACTGAAGTGAAAGAACCAATCATCAGTGTGGAGCGATTCAGCTCTGCTCACAAAGTCCGATGGGTTATGGCCAGGGTCATTGCTATCATCAGAGGTAAGTCCTTTAGAAGGGGACAGACCTCTTCAGTAACTGTGAAAGATATGGAAGACGCCAAAGTTTATCTTCTTAGTATGACGCAGCAAACAATGCAAAACGACTTGTCTAAAGCCAAAGGAAGATATCATCGACTCAATCCACTTCAGAATGATGATGGGATCTGGACTGTAGGACAGCGCATGTCCAGACACAATGCTATGTCGGGCCGGATAGATCATCCGCAACAGCTACTCCCAAACTATCACCCCTACACCAAATTGCTCATGAAAGAAGCACATGAGTTAAGTGGGCATAGAGGAAGAGACGCCACACAGGCACGCTTCAGATATCACTACTGGACTTCTCAAGGATCAAAGCTAGCAAAGTCTATAGTGAGTTCATGCCAGCTATGTAAAAGGAGAACTCCTAAGCTGCTGCAACAATGCATGGGGAAGCTTCCCGTGCACCGACTGCAGCCATCTCCCCCATTCTCTAACGTCATGCTGGATCTATTTGGACCATTTTCAGTACGAGGAGAAGTGCAGAAAAGAGTAACAGGAAAAGCTTATGGAGTGATCTTCACTGATCTCGCATCAAGGGCAGTCCATATAGATGCATGTTATGGCTATGACACAGAATCATTTCTTCTGACATTAAAGCGGTTCACTAGCATAAGGGGGTGGCCAACAAACATCTTTTCTGACCAAGGTACTCAACTAACATCTGCTGAGAAAGAGCTCAAATCAATGTGGGATGCACTCGACAGGCATAGAATATACAAGTCAAGCACGGACAAAGGACTTCAATGGCACTTTGGCCCAGCCGACAGTCCTTGGAACCAGGGAGCGGTTGAATCTCTCGTTAAGAGTGCAAAGAAAACTTTAAAATTCTGCATTGCAGAGCAGAGATTGTCACCAACCGAGTTCACCACGGTGTGCTACGAGGTATCGAATCTGCTAAATGAAAGGCCCCTAGGAGTTATGCCGAGCGAGGACTCGGAAATAAACATACTAACTCCAAACAATCTTCTGCTAGGAAGAGCAACAGGTAGTAGTGTAGTGGATAGTCACTACGGAGCAGACTCAGCAAGTGCCAGGTACTCATTGGTAAGTTACATATCTCAGCAATTTTGGGAGAAGTGGATGCAACTGTATGCACCTACCCTAGTCACTCAAGCCAAATGGCAAGGCCTCCACAGGAATATGCAGGTAGGTGATATCGTACTAGTTTGCGATAGCAACTCACTGCGCTCTCAATATCGTATGGCACAAGTAGAAGAAGTACACCCGGATGAAAAAGGTGTTGTCAGAAAGGTGAGTCTTAGGTATAAGAATTTCAAAACAGGAGAAAAGGTGCATTCATATACTGGGGCAAAGGATGTGACTATAACCCGCAGTGTTCAGAGATTAGCACTGCTAGTGCCAGTCGAGTAAAGGTAAGAGCATAGAGCAGGCCTCATGCCCTTCATATTGTACATAATCGCATGACCTATATCCATAATCTTACATAACCACCGCATATCCTAGATATATTTCACATATCCTCTCGTTATCTTTACCATCATTTGCTGCCGCAAATTTTGTAGTATCCCATAATTATATGCTAACCATATTTTAACTGCTTCAGTCGGTGACCTTTGTGTTCTGTTTTATTTTAATTAGTTAGTTATATTGACTATCTAATTCGTATGTTAATAGGATCATAAGCTTCAATATGTTGGGCCAACTTCGACCCCTCCGGTGTGTTGGGATCTAATGATCTCCCAATGCACCCGGAACTGACATTGGCCCTACATATTGATAGCAAAACTTATATGACTAATGCAATTTCAACACAATGGACTGTTAACCACAGTGTGGTCGTTTTGGCTAGAACTAACAGTTGTTTTTACTAAACTGCATAATATAGGCATTATTAGCTTGGCAGTGTTTCAGAGCAGTCTAGCTATTACTTTTTCAATTAATCACTATATTATTATAAGTCAACAGTTGTATTTTCCAACATGTAGCAAGCTGAATTTAATACGTACTTATACATGTGCATGTATACATATTGCACATTTACATAATATGACACTTACATGTAGTTATGCCAGCAGAGAAATTATTAGGTAAGTCACTTAGCAATGTACATTAAAATTTACTGTTTGTTACTGCCTCTTTTCTTTTATAATATTATCTTTCCAGTTTATTGTTTGTTTACTTGTATGTTTACCACTACATTATGACTGTATTAGTTTATCAACAGATTGTTAATTTTAGAGCACAGCAGTAGCCTACCATAACTGATCCATACAATCATCCATACACATGTTATTCACGGGGCAATAAATTTGTAAGTTTATTAGTAATTAGTAATTTTTGTTTGATATTTTGTAATTGTTCAACAACGTAGTTATTCTAAGTGGCATTTTATGGCTTTTCTATAAAGTTTAATAATACTGTAAATTGTAATGTTTTATAACTACTTTTCAGGTCACCAGTTAGTTAATCAATAAAAAGTTACTACTGAGTTGACAAACCCGTTTATACCAGTACAATACTGTTCCTTCGCAATTAGTGGGTTTTCCCAGGTTAGTTTGAGCAGAAACATATTTTAGTAGTAACTACTAATAACTACTAACTGCTAGCAACAATATGACTAATGCTGGCTGTGATAGCATTATCATTGATTATAGTGTGAGCCTTGTGAAGTTTGAATTGCAGATGGTAAGTTTGAACTATTTGAAGCCATTTATATTGTGCTCATTAGGGACCAAGGATAAAAGTTTGAACTAACCAAGTTTTTGAATTATCCAAGGTTGAATTAAGCAAGTTCCAATGTATGTGGTTAGCAGTTGGCGATGCTCAGTTATAATTATAACAGTATAATATAGCGTAGCAGTAGATGAATTTTTGATTTTATTTTTATCTTGTTTCTACACAAATCCTAGTATCATAATCAGAGGGAATTCCTCTGGTGCTACTAGAACTATTGTTAAAATATAAAAGATATATTCAAAATATACATCTAATACTAAAAAACATCAGAATATATAAAAATGGCTAACCTTCCTATCACATCTAGTACTAGTTCTTTATCTCACAAGACTCTTTACCCACCCACAGATAATTATAAAAAAATTTGCCATACAAGCTGGTAACAGTAGGGCCAGCATTTCTGTGGTACCAGTACATCCCTAGATTGTAATGGATTAGCAAGGCATAGCCTTGGGTCAGGAGGTTATATTAACGTAATCAGCTGATACACAGTCAGGATAACAAGTTCATTCAGTTTAGCCTGTGTTTCAAGAAAACCAAATGATTCTTATTATGCACTATTATACTAACATGTATCACTATGTTTGTTTTCAGATTATGTTTAGGCCTAAAGTTCAAACCAGTCAGTTGATAAGAATGAAGCTGCTTTTCTTATGATCAATAATCATTATCTGCTGGAGTGAAAGTCAACAGCCATTGTCTGCTGGAGTGACAGTCTATAGCAAGTACCTGCTGGAACAAGCGAGTCTATAGCAGGTGCCTACTTTTATCTCCTGGAAGAAGTTTTGTGTAAATACCTAATAGAAAAAGTTTGTTGTTCCCTCAGCAGTTTCTCTGTCATCATTCTGTTCAGAATCTTTGCTATTGAATTGCTACGTAAGTAATTACAAATTTTAAACATTATATTTTCTTATTCTATAGGACCTATACCAGACCTTCATTGAGCAAAATACTGTAGTTCAGCGTAAATTCATGTAACAGTCTGTTCCATCAGAATACATTGTGACTTATGATTTTTTTATGATGTTATGCAGTAACAGCAAGCGTGTTTGTACAATATTATAATAGGAAGGATTTTTAGCAAGGATTTATTTCTGAGCAGTCACAGGCTTGTTGCCAGGCAACAAGCCTCTGACTGCCATGTCTATTGCTGATCATTGGCAAAGCTTGAAACCCCAGTCAGGGACTGATATTTTCATGAATTTAAAACAAGTCTTTGACTGCTCAAAAGTAAATTTCTTGTCAAAAAATACATAATTATATAAAAATAGCCAAACCCCCTACTAATTATAATAAGCTGTTTAACCCTCATGAAGTAATAGCCAAATCAAATTTAGTAATTTGAAAGTCGTAGTTGGCAGCCATGTAGTATTATATGTATAATTAAAATGATAACTTTACAATTCACATTTCATAGAGTAATATCAGCCACATACATAATTATTATCTATATGTGGGTACATGTACTATATTAATATAATATATCATGTAGTACATGTACATGTACTATAATAGTACCTATGATAATATAGATTCTACATGTATCTATAGAATAAGAGAACTCTGTGCTTGTATTAGTTATTCTTTATAGGATTATTTTTATTAATATCTATGTGTTGTTTACAGTTGCTTAGCCTACTATTTGCTTTAGTATTATACAATAACCCTGAGTATTCTGAATTTTGATTACCATATTATAGTAACAGGCTTGAGCATAGGCTGTATTATAATTTACTTAACTACTGAACACATTTCTATATACCCTACTACTTTATAATAGACTAGACTAGTGCAAATAAACTGTTGGCTTAGTGTGTACTGTGATGATGACCACAGAGTGGACAGCATGCTATGTCAGTTCAGTATGAATACTTGGCCTGTGTACCAAGACAACCAATCTAGTTGGTTAGAATTGAGAGCACTGTTTGGATTGGTGAGTGGTGGTACCCAGGCTAACGAATGACTGTCTCCTAGAACGTTGTCACACTATTTTATACCATGTAATACTGACTACTACAGGGCAGTGCGGGGGGGGGGGGGGGGGGGTTTTCCATTACTAGTGATTTGCTCGGATTTTGGGAGATTTTCTCACATTAGCTATTTGAATCGAAATGCTTTACAATCTCCAAATTCATCTTCAGCTTATCTCATAGCTTGTGAGTTACTTAGGAATTCTTAGGAAAAAGCTACTAATTTTATTACTTTCCAAAGGCAAGGACTGAATTACACGTATGTACTGGGATTATTACTCTGTGAGAAATTACTTAGGCTAACTTCATAGAGACATAGAGTAATAGATATGTACATGTAGGTGACCAACAGCTTCATGTATATATCTAACCAATTACCAGTAGAGTGATCTGTACCGGAAAAACACCGAACCACCGAACAGCGGAATGGAAATCACGGAACAGATCGAGCCAGTATAAAGGCATGTCGACCTAATATAAAATCTGCCCATCTTTCATAAAATTGATCATTATTAAACAATATTAATATATAAACTGTGTTAAACAATAACAATAATCATTATCACAACAAATCAAATACCAATTAAATAAAAATACCATGTGTATTGTATATATTAACAATACTTATCACATTGACATTAATTAATTTCCATTAATTTATTTTATATCAATGGGTTCATATACTGTGCAGAAGTTCCATATGAATTTTTATGGTGCTAAAACAACAAATTAAAATAAAATAATCATTTCTCGACTTTCCAACTACCACTAATTAGTATTATGAGTTTGTTCTGCTAAGTCAATAGCTCATTTTTCATCGTTGACTGTAAATTACCATAACCACAGCACAGTTGGGAATTCCGAAAAGCGGAGTCACATTTTGCTACCATCCACACAAAAGAAAAGTACCCTTTTCAGCAAACGCACATTGGGCCGCTCATCTTTATCTGATAATCTGTTTATTTTCCGAGCTGCGTGGTTCTATTAAAGTAATGGCAAGTTTGAACCTAGTCGAAATGTCTTGAACTGCTATAAAAATCTTGAACTAATAAAATTTGGGACTCATTACATTCATTACTATTTCTCAGGAACACTCACCGTTCATCAATGCATAAGTTGCCTTTTATTGCTAAAACTGTCCATTGTCATTGTGATTTACAAGTTCTTAAATAGGTTAGTAATATATTTCTTGTATAAAATATTACGTTTATTGCCACCCAGGTCAGGAACATTGTGGGCCATATATTTGGGAGTCGAGATGTTTAGATTCTACTTACTCATTTATTTATCGCTGTCTGAATAAAAGATTATAATTAATTTTTTACAATTATAAATGACTATGGGTGAGTTGCGTAAGAATTGTATGAGTTCATAACAGTGAAATGCTGGTTATAATGACCTAATGTCATGCTATAAGTGAGGCATACAGAGAAATTCTATTCTGTTAAATTCATCCGCTGTTCGGTGAATTATATTCCGCTGTTTGGTGGTTCGGCGTTCTTCCGGCACCGGTAGAGTAATACTGTTACACTGCTCACTCTGCAGTTCATTGTGCATCTGCTCGGATTTTTTGACTGAGGAACTTGAGAGCCCTGCTAACTACATGTAGGAATTTAGATTATAGAACATACAAGTACTACCAGCAAAGTTCGAAATATATATTTTTGTATTACTTGACTACATTCAGTTAATTTTGCTGTTATGGGATCTTGTAGTTGGTACAACATAGTATATATATATGGAGTATTGGTGTTAAACTAACATAGAATTTTCTTGTAAATTTACTTGTACATAAATTAATAATGTGGAGGAAGATTCTAACATAATAATAATAAATTATTGCAGAATTTGTTTTTTCCTGATGAAAGGTAGCAATTTTGCATTTTTTTTCTTTTTAAGTGAGAAGAATCTCACAAAAACTGCTAAATATAGTAAATGTACTCAAATATATTACTAGTCAGTAGATTCCAGAAACAACACTATCACTAATCAGAAATCTAACAGGACTATTGATTTCTTTTATATAGCAATAAATACTATCTATACAATTAAATTAATATGTGTATAATAATATATAGAATATGGCATAACCACGAGAAACCGCTGACTTGAATGCTGTGAATAGTGCATATGAATAATCCATCAGTGTCATCTGTTGAAGTACTGTCAGCTTATCAACCCAGGCCATCTCAGAATATCTTGTCACTAAATACTGGTTTATTCAATTGACTTGTGGTGGTTTAGCAATAGATTTACATCCTAGTTGGTTTCCACTCTCCAAGGATGACTAAAGGGTTGAGTATGTATTGTCTTAGTGGTTACAAAGTTCTGTAACAATAGACTCAAGTGTCAAAACTTGAGAAGTTTAACTGAGTTCACAAGCCTGTACATATTATTGTTGGCTCACCCTGTTTTACCTGATAAAAAAGTAATAAAACAACCCATGAGCCGTGATGTTGAGGCATATAAGATACCTCCCTCTGTAAATGTCTAAATAACTGTATAATATTCTTAGGCTAACTAGTACTTAAACATTAAAATAACCCAGCACAGCTGGTTATTATTAACTGGTGCAGCATTAGCTAAAATGATCATGCCTGTCAGACTAGGGGGTGTAGTAATTAAAAGAATATAATTATTATTATCTTTGGCAGCAATTGTTACTGTCTATCATGAGAGATTTCTGTCTGAATTGTTTTACATGGCCTACACGTTATTATAGGAATACACTAACAGTAATACAGAACAACAAACCAATGCATACTGTTTTATTTGGTTTATAGCATCAACTTCCCTTTGCAAGGTAACTTTTTTTATAAATTACCTACCAAAATATTGGCAGAATCCATATTAAATTAATTTACTAGATTTGCGTTATTTTCAATTTTTCCAAGTAATTTTTGCTGAAGTATTCTCTGATACATATGCTTCTGTTAACACAGGATGGACAGATGCACCGTAGTTACACTCTTCACCTTGCTGACTTGCTACAGGTATGCGCTAGCGTTGAATGTGGACCCAGTAACGAAGGAAGTATGTCCAGAGATTTGCGAGCCCGAGAAGTGTCCTAACGTTGGGCCAATAGGGGTGAGTCGTTGTGTTCTATATTTGAGAAATTTACATAGCATTGGATCTCTATGTGTAATTGAGACAATTGGGTTGGGGGTGACTCAAGAATGAATGAAGAAAGTATTTCTTCTACTTCAGTGTCAGCGAAAAACTAGACTATCTCAATCTCTATTTCTCTACCTGTCAGTCTACACTGGAAAGTTGACTTTAGTCCTTTCTTTATTGTAAGACACAGTGATAGAATATCAACTGAGATTCCCAGAATTGGGTGAATTCATGATTTATTTACACCAAGTAACCATCTTTGATCTTATAGGTGCAATTGAAGTATTACCATAAACTCATATTTGTAATACTAAGGAGTCACATAGCCTTGAATCACAAGTGCATTGAGTTACATACTCACTAATGCACTTATCTCATTAACTGACTCAGAGCCGGAATCTGAAACTGAAGCTGTTTACAGAACTTCTATTTTATTTTGAATTTCACAACGTTAGCTTCTAGCCTATTTATTAACTTTTATTCAGAATTAACAGCCCCGGAGACAGCTGGAGGCAGCAGACAGTAGTTCTAACTAAAAAGAAGGTTCACATGATGTGAATCCGAGCTTTTTCAGTGATAATAAAATACATTGGAATTGAATTCTGCCTTTAGAAGCTACCTTCTTCTTATTGGGTGGAGACAACTTCCTATTATACATTTAAGGACCCATGGTTTTTCTTTTTAGTAGTCTATGAGTCTATCAAGTTTCTATTATCAGTTTTCTCATGTTTGCATTCACTTCAAAATTTATAATAATTGTCGGTGAAGGGAAGATAACTCTACTATATGTACAATATATATATTTTATAGCTGAGCCGATGTCCTGCAGAGCAGTACATAGTTACATATAGATGTGGATGCTGTAAGAAATGTGATATTAGACCAGTGACTACGACCATCTCTCCAAATAGAAGAGGTCAGTAAGCTAATAGCCTCTCCCACAACTACCTGTTACTATGCATTGATATTTTCAAATATTACCCAGTAATATGTCAAGCAAAATATACTGGTAGGAATTATTAGCTCAACATTATTCCTCCACTGTTAGGATAAGATGGCTTTCTGTTTGAGTAGGAGTGTTATGAGCCAAATGACGGAATAAATCTCAATAGACGGAATAAATCTCAATAGACGAAAAATATTTAATACTTTTCATTGTACATGTACATTGGAGACACTGCATGTAAGCTACCAAAGTACAATTTTCCACAGCCTCAGTTGTTGTCTGGATGTGCTAGACATCATTACGGCAAGGCTATTATTGTTGTTGAAACTTGTCACTTGTGTCAAAATTTCAATTATGCCGATTATGACACGGTCAAAGGAGAAAAACAATATTGGTATAATAACTAAATCAAGATAAAAATGTTGTGGATCACTTTTGTGTGATCTGTTGCAAAGCAGATAATATTGTAATGTGTCAAATTGCCTGGATTGGTAGCTATGAACAGCTATTAGAGAGAGAATTATTATACATGTAAACATTTTGTCTGTATGTAATTATTGCTTTCACAAGAGGTCTTCAATAACCACAAATCCAAATAGCTGAACTGCAGAGTATGACTTGTAGCAGGTGCTCTTTGTAATTACTAAACTTTATAGGAGGGGTTGGAGATGAACCCAACCTATGAAATACAGACCTGATTATGCTAAACTGTGTATTAGGTTGTAGGCCTACATTTACTTCCACATAGTGTACATAGTATACAGTCATAGTGTATATAGTTGCTATGTACATAACGATAATATAATAAATCTTTAGTTATAAAGACGATTTAGTCTACTTTAGGTAGTCATTACCAACAACCAGGTTCTTCAATTAGTTTTAGGTAGCTATACGTGCAATGTGTTCTGGTAGTATCACCTGTAACTGATGAAGATGAATTATGTCATCATGCAAGCAGACAAATGCCATGACTGAGACAAACAGTTTGGTATGTGTTGCATTTACAGTGTGTTTATTCTTTTTGTAGACGAGGTGTGTAAAGAAATGGTTTGTCCCAAAAAGAAAATCTGTGTCCTGAATATACAAGGACTACCAGTCTGCAAGTGCCCGACTGAAGATCTGTGTACAAAGTTTGCTAATCGTGGGGCAGGAAAGAAACTGAGGGTCTGTGGATCTGATGGAGTAACATATCCTTCTAGGTGAGAAAATTTTCCATTTCTACATCCTTCAGTTAATGATCCCTGCAGAGCACCTGTGGCTACCCACAAAGATCTGCATCAAACTTGTAGATACCATTGCCTGGTAACTATTTTGCGCATAACATTTTGCACTTTTCTTATTGCCTATGGGAAAACTCTGAAATTCTATTACTGCTTGATCAATTTATTTGTAACTGTACAGTTTTTTTTATTATCCTGATGACTGCAGAGGTAATTAATTCTGTAGGACATAGTGCAAAGTGCTATCATATATATTTAGTTTTTGCTGCCGTTACTTGTCAGCTGTTGTTATGGGGAATTGTCTCTGCTAGACATAGAAAAATATTTCAAACAATTCTCATTCTGACAAAGAAAAATCATGTGCAAGCAACTGCAAAACTTCTCATACCTACAACTACAGTGTACATGTAGAGTTCTTACATATTGGAGAATGAAATAGTATAATATACTAAATGTTACAGATGCCACCTAAAAGTTGCCTCATGTGCATCTGACGGTAAGATAAGGGTCATTCGGAAAGGTCAATGTGAGTCGTCTCTGGAAGGACCGGTGAATAAGTTGGCCTCATCTTTGGAAAGGACAAAGTCATCCTCAGAGCGATCATCTCGGTTGTCTGTAATCAGAGGTAAAGCTGATAGTGGCAGGAAACGGCAGCATAAGAATACTGAAGGAAAGAAGCCTAATGTGAGGAATTCTAAGCATAATAACAAAGGCAGAAAGTTGAATCGAAGAGGTGATAAAAGACAGCCTAGCAGGCAGAACAAGAAAAGAGGAAAAACCTACCAAAGAGCATTGAGAGCAAGATCTTAGAATTAGAATGCAATAATAAACAAAAGCATTTACAGTGTTTAGTAATATAGAAATTGACAATGTTTGAACTTGACTTTGTTTAAACTTTGATTTCATGCTACTCCTAATGGAGATGACATAAAATGTTGTCTACATTTAGTAATGGAGGCATTTTTGATTTTATTCTTTATAATAACCTCCTTATACTAATTTTATAGATATGTGTAATTAGCAGCTTCATGCATGGTAATATAGGCTGATTGTCAGTTACTCTGCTCACCTTGTGCTTGCATCAATTTGGATTACAAGCTCTTCAGAAATATCGGTAGCTCTTTTTGCCATTAGAAGGTCTACCTTCAAATCCTTATTGCAATTTGGTTGAGAAAGTTTTGCAATACATATATGAACTCATTATGTTGGAGACCTCACACCAGGAAACCAAGGCTAGCACCAACTATCTGCTTTAGCATTATATTACATTTCTTGCATGCTTTTAAAGCCAACACTAAATGAATTATTCCTTATCTAAAAGAGTATAAGCCAGTGCAGCTATTTCTTTATGTACATGTACTATTTACATTGATAGTGTTGTATTTTAAATAAAGACTTCTATTTCTCAAGCAATTGATTTTTTTATCTAAACATTTGTTTGGTATGCTGAAGACTTCATAGTGTACTGTGCTAGTCATTCAACATCAGCACTTGGTTAAATAAATTTACTTATGCACTAATGACTTTTGGAAAGATTGAAGCTTTGAAAAGATGCAGTAGCTTCAATAGACCTTTTCTTTGAGTTTTGGATATTGAAACCAGTGCCAAGACAATTTCATGGACTGATAGATTGTTATCTATCTTTATTTTACGCTATACACCATTATCTGCGCATATAAACAATACTTGGAACTCTAAAAATAAACAAATAAATCAAGAACCCTAGAACTAAAAGCAATCAATGACTGGTTCATTACAAGGCGTTGCATACTTGGTCGATGTGGATGGTGTTGTCTGCTCTTGCGTGTGCAAAGTGAGGATTTCTAAGTATTTTTGAATAGCTTTTATTCGGCCTTGACCATAACAGCTTTCCCCTTTGAGATCTTTCAGTATCCTATTCTAAACGTATGATAAAGCTGGAAATCCCATACAAGTTCTTGTAAGACGAATCTCACTCTATCACATGCAATGTTGTAGAAATTTTCTTGGGTCAAGCTTGCCTTGTTAAAATAAAATTTTAAAACCATTCTCTTGTAAACTAAATCAACAATAGACACCATGAATTTGTTATCTTCACAGGAAGACATGTCTAATGAAGAGGCCCTCAAATTTCTGAAGGAAACAGAACAGGGGTAAGCCTGGACATTTCCAATTACATAAAATTCCAGTGGACGTGGTGATTCGCTTTCACTCCTGGCTCTTTGAACTGGTTAGAGTTTACCTTTTAATCTAATTTAGATTTTCATCTTTAATGATTTATTGGACTTAGTTGGTTGACAGGTTTCTTTGATTTACTTGAATAATTTATTTGCTTTAAAAGTTTTCATTTATATTAGCGATATCAGTCAGTCAGTAGAATTACCAGAATCATAATGATTCTCATTCTGATGCAAACATTAATAATCATCATAACGTTCTCATTCTCGATTCTTAGTGAGAATCGAGAATGAGAACGTTATGATAATGATTATTAATGTTTGTTCTAAATCTAATAATTTTATTGAAATATCATTATTGTCAATATCAATATGAATATGACTATAATTATAATAATTGAATGTAAATGTGTAATAGTAATTATATAATATATTTTTTATCAATTTAAATTTGAAATTAAACGAAGTAAGTAATATTATTCATTTTCATATAAAAGAATAAACTATCAGCTACCACCACGCCTAAATAGTCATAATGTATAATGGTTATCTTATGATTTTTATTTTTTTCTACTCTCAAACTTGCGTTGTATTTGTAAATCAATTTTTAACAGTTTTTTAAAATAAAGAAACCATAGAATTACAGAAGTTACTCCGACTGAATATCCGTGACATTGTCAGGATAATTCTGATTGCTGTCCATATTCCAATTCAAGGGTATATGTCAAATCTTTATTGCGATCACGGAATTCAATTCATTATTGTCATGTAGGCTTATTGGTTAGGGTATGATTTTATGCTATATTGTTGTTATTATTAGCTACCAGATGGGATCATTTGAGGCAGCGTATCAAACAGTTAAATATCTCCGCCAGCAGCTTACAGATACTCATTGGGAATTGGCAAGGTGAGTAAACCGTCGATATCTAGTATCAGGTCATCTATAGCCTACCCTCCTCATTTGAAGATATAGGGCCACATATAGTAAGCAATCAATGTGGAATATTGAAGACAATAATGTGATAATGCATTAGCCTGGTAGGCCTACTAGTAAGTGTGGTCTTAATACAAACACCTATCAGAGTTATAATGGAGTCCTCAAGCATATTCAGTAATCTGACCTTATCAGTGTCAACAATATAATAATAGAATATGCACTTTTGTAGCAATTGAAATGGTAGGAGCTCTATACTGTAAAAAATTTTAACAGATAAAATTATAATAAGATTATAAATTATGGACCAAGCACATTTGATACACTGTACTACCTATCACTCCATATCATTATCAGCTATATACTTCATTGAATTGTAGGGAAGCTTTAGACTTGGTGAAGAAAGTAGGTTGTAAACTACTGAAGGGACAGCAAGGTTCCTCAATCGGTAACATGATAAGAAGAGGTAGGCTAAGGCTATTGTAATTTCTGGAAAGATTCCATATTTTCTTTTGCTACGATTGCATTCGATCGAATTTCAAGCACACAAGTGTGTTTTGTTAGCTGATAACTGCACATTAGTAAGGTTCCAATACGTTACTTTTTACAATTAATAGACTTATATATTGACAGAATACTAGGTGTGACTTTTGCACACCATGTAAGCATACATAGCTGGTATCTCTGATTTAAGGTTGAAATAATGTACTTGTAGTGATGAAGATTATAAAGGAAGAATACTTCTCCAGGTATGAATTCTCCTAAGACTGTGACTGTTGCTATGGTAACCCATGCCTGTTACTATGGTAACCTATGGCTGTTACTATGGTAACCTATGGCTGTTGCTATGGTAACCTATGGCTGTTTTTATGGTTGTCTATAACAACACTGACAATATTTCTATAGACCCTATTAGTTGATCAATCAGTGGTGGAACTTGTGTTGGAGATATGGGGTCTGTGTACCCTATTCGTAGGTAAAGATTTCACAACATAGCTAACTAATAGTTCAAGGATGTTAGCTCATTCAGACTGTAACTAGAATGTTACTAAGTCACTAGTTAGTCTTACAACCAGTGACTATATTATAGCCACTGGTTGTAAGACTAACTAGTTACTAGTTACTAGTTAGCTATGTTAGCTATAATGGTAATCTACATTATTACTTGTTATTGTTAACTTTCAGGCTTAGTAAGTTTTCTATACCCCTATTTTCCAAGCAGCTGTGATAAAGTTATGCTAATGTGTTATAATACAGATTAGTTTAGGTTTAGGATAAATTTTGGTATTTGATCTTCAAAACAATAAGCTCAGAACATCTCAAACTAAGGGGATAGCTTTGTTTGGAATTTATTGATATATGGCTAACTATGTAATTAATAATTCATAGTGGCTGGTTACATAATAATGCTATTATACAATAACTATTCTGTATAAGCATAGATAAACCCTCTATATCTGTAACTGTAGTGGTAAAGAGAAGACAGATGAAAGGGATACACAAGAATCTTTACAGGTGTGTATCTTTCAGTGTCATACTACTTGTGAATCACTAGTTGAGGACAGACTTGTGCCAAGCAGGCAAATACTCAAGTCAAGAGTCAAGTAAGAGTAAGAGTACATGTTCCCAATTGATAAAAAGTCATTTAGAGCCAATTCATCAGTCAAAAGTGAAGTAAGATACATAAACAGCAATTTTGAAAAGTGAAGTCAAGCAATTAGTGCCAAAATGCTGAGTCAGCGAAGAGTCACAAACACAGAGGGAATTTTGTGCAACATGAATTGCTGAAGCCTGGAATATAGCAGATTGAATAGTGTAGTAGTTTTTAAAAGGGAGTAAATAGAGAAGACAATTTTCAATGTGCATAAATATTATTTGGAATTGTGAGTGCAGGTAAATAGTTGAAAAACAAAGAGTACTACAAGATGCTCACTATATTTTATTTGTTTCCTAGCATATTCAATAACAACCTTAATATACAAGCATGATGACAGACAATGGGTAATGGTTGGATGCCATTTACTGTCAGGTACAGTAGTGGTGCGAAACAAATGCTATTTCAAATTGGTACCTATTTGTTGTAGGTCTGTTTTGTTGGAATAATAATTCACTGTGAGAACTTTGTTGTATTATTTCGTAATTCCACCTGTTTTGAGTCAATGTCTCTGTTTTCACCATTTAAATGTCAGTATGTGGTTTGCTGATTTTTGCCTTCCAAGTAAAACCACAACCATTTTTGCTGCTAGATTGCTGTATTATGCCTGTCATCTGTTATAACCAATAATCAGTTAGTGAGCAAACGTCAAAGGATAAAGTAGATTTCTAACATGTTTAGCTACAAGTCTTTCAGCTTTTCTATGGTAGCAACACACTTATTACATAATTATACCAAACCAATAGAATTACCATTGAAAACTGAACAATAAGAGTCAAGAAGTAGTCAGTCTATACCCTTTGTAAGAGAGTAGAAGTAGAAGTCAATCCCCAGCTTTTACACAATGCAAGAGCACAAGTTAATTATAAGTAATGGAAAGCTATTACTCCTAGTCAGTCAAGTAAAATGTCTGCTATTTAGAACTTGTGGTTCATACAGTTATTAATGGGTAGTAATAGTATTCTTTTTACTAAATACATGTACATTTGGATGTGGTGTAAAGGAGCTCTAATACACCCTATAATATTGTGTCCTCTAGTTCTCATAGTGTGCTTGTAAAGGTTGTGAGCAGTGTGTAAGCTGGTTACTACAACCAGCTGGTCAGTAACTGACCAGCTGGTTGTATATCAGACAACTGGTTCTAATGAGTATTGAGTATGAGTATTGCCTTCAGTATTACACACAACTCTCTTAATTTAGATTACAAATTGAAGATTGTGTTACTTATTGAACAGAAATTGCTGTTAGCTGATGAAAATGGAGAAGATTATAAACACATGAAGGTGAATCTGAAGGAATCTGTGATAGACTCCATATGTGAACTCTTGTCTGAACTGGAAACAAGGTCAGTTGTTACATCCTCTTTGTGCATTTGCTTACATGTAACTATGGTTACACTCTGGCTATGTTATTACCAAAGCTTATATTTGGTTGTTAAGGAATTTGGTCATTTTCTACATATATATTGTATTCACTGTACTAGGCGATTAGGCGCCGATTAGGTTCAAACCTCAGTCAGGGACTGGTATTTTCATAGATTTGAAACAAGTCTCTGACTGCTCAAAGATAAATTCCTTGCTTAAAATACATTATCTTTGGTTGTAATAACCATGCAGCTTTATACAAAATAATGCAGGAATATTAACTAATATATGGGGTGGCTAGTTGGGGTGGAGTTAGCTGAGTTCCACAGCTTCTGTAAGTCATGGAAAATCTTTCCTATCTACTTATGGAAAATGTGAGATTTCAGTCTATTGTTTAGCCTTTTGTCCAGATAGCAAATTGGTGCTTACTCTAAGCCTGGGTTTGTGAAAAGTATCGACAATATAATCATGTAGTATAGTACATGTATACTTATAGACAATATATTATTATATAGTATAGACAATATAATGTTTAGCATGCCGCTCTATGGAATAACAGTAATAATGAGATGTAACAGGATATTTTACCTGCAGTCTATTTGATGTACATGTATTATTTTACCTGCAGTGCAGAGATTGTGTGCGCCAACTCGTTGGAACATATACAGGACAATGAGGTGATTATGACACTTGGCAACTCTAGACTGGTCGAGAGGTTTCTCAAGGTAAGCATTGTTTATAACACTGCCAGGATCTTTGACATGAGTTTAGTGTAAACGCATGCTATCGTTGGTTGTTCCTCCTGGCTCACTCTAAAATGGTTCCAACCTTTTGTATACCCCTGGTTAGAAACACACTGTGGACAACCTGTACTCGGGCCAAAGTTTATGAACGGGATTGTGCAGTCACTTTAGCTAGACTACAGGTTAGTGTTATGTTTGATACAGTTCCTAACTTAGTAATGTTGTTTCCTGGAATTTTAGACCGCTGCCAGTAAGAAGAGAAAGTTTCAAGTCATCATAGCCGAGAGTTTTCCAAACTTCAGGGTAAGTATATATATATATATATGTATGTAATAGTATAATATGTATATTGTGATTGTGTCATGTTTGTCGTGAATTAGGTAATTTTTCATTATTTAGTGTCCTATCATGATTTTATACTCATACAGTCTCCCATGTGCATTTGTATATACTTTTATATTATGTAGATGTAAATAATGCTCTCTTAGTTTGTACACTTGGGTTAGCCTGTATTCCACATTCTTCAACCGAGATTGTTGGTCCACATATCCTCAGTCTCAGTTGGCTGGTTTGGAGCCTAAGCTATTAACATATTATAGTAATTTGATATGTCAGCTAGAGAGTCCTTCTGCTGTAATAAATTATGAACTGGAAGCTATTTGGAATTGTCCTCTCAACACAGAAGATTGTTCTATCAGGGCAAAGCAACTCCAAAATAGGAATATAAAATTTGATGGAGTTTTTCGTCAATGTTTTTAGGGCCATGAATTGGCTAAGTCCTTAGTGGAAGCAGAGATAAAGACTACGGTGATCAGTGATGCTGCGGTGTTTGCAATGATGTCTAGATGTAACAAAGTGATTATAGGAACCAATTCTGTCATGGCGGATGGCGGGTAGGTCTTAGTGCCAGTCTTAGTAGTATACCAATTGTTCTGTTCCATAGGATAGAGTCAGTTGCCCATACAGTCAGTCAGAAATCTGTGATAGTTATTAGTCACAGAGAGAGAATAACTATCAACTTACTTCTGTATCCATAGTAACGCCTACATTCTATTGTTTGTAGGCTAAAAGCATCCAGTGGGACTCACACAGTAGCTCTAGCAGCCAGCCACTACTCTGTTCCGGTGAGTGAACACAGCTTAGCCTAACCTTGGTTCCATCCACTCTTACTTGCCCCACTTGTTAGTGTTTGGCATAGTTTTCCTATCAGCTGGTGTTTTGTATGTACATGTATATTCATATTCAGTGATGTTTGCTACTCAACTAGAATATGGTGGCCTCTGCTACAAGTTAGCTAAATAGCTTATGGAACTTCGTCAAAAGATTAATTTTACATATTTGAGTCTTTTTCTTATTACCTGAGCACAAGAATTTATATAATGTGAATGTAATAGTAATTACGTTATGTTATACAGATGATAGTGTTGGCCCCCATGTACAAGCTCACGCCCCAATATCTCAGCTCAGGCCACCAGGATCTGTTCAACCACACCATCTCTCCTGAAAGTGTGCTGCCCTATAGTTCAGGGGAGATACTCAACAGAGTCAGCATTTCCTGTGCGTTGTACGAATATGTACCCCCTAATCTAGTCACTATCTACGCCACTAACATGTAAGTATTGTATGCCCCCCCCCCCTAGTTTATAGTCACTATATATGCCACTAACATGTAAGTATTGTATGCCCCCCTAGTTTATAGTCACTATATACGCCATTAACATGTAAGTATTGTATGACCCCCCCCTAGTTTATAGTCGCTATATATCATACATTTGTAGCCACATGACTATATGCCCCATATACGCATTTTACATCCTAACAGCCGTAATGCATAAGCACAACTTCCCTTAAATATATATACATGTACAATATGTAATTATAATTATGCTTTTGTCTAACTACTGTATCTACTCCCCATATTGAGCACTGTATCCACTTCTTATATTGCAGTGGTGGATATGCACCCCCATACATCTATAGACTGCTAGCAGACCTTTACCACCCTGACGATTACAATCTGGATCAGGTGCTGAATAGTTGACCAATGAGAAGGTGAGAGAGTTGTTGGTTAACCAATCAGAGATGATAGAAATGTGATTGACCAATCAGCTTTTCTAGATCTACATTGGTTTGAATAACCATGATCTCTGCTATTTTGCTACTAATATAATATCATTATGTACAATGTATTCATATGCATATAATAGTAAATTGAAAACTATGTCATTGTTATGAAAATATTCTGCTTTTCTGCAACACCATTACATAGTATACTATTATTATATTATATATGATTTTAATAATATTAGGTCATGTTTAATCTTAGCTTATATTTACAGCTCAAGTCTTCCAGTTACTACACTGATTATAATAACAGGATATTATTATCCTATTACACTTAGTTATATATGATATTATATAGGTTTCCACATAAAGACACTATTTGTACTGCTTTTGTTAGTATGTTTTGAATGTAAAATGGTGAATTGTCCACTTGATTGATCAAAAAGCCAACAATTAAGTTTCAGTCAAAATTCTAGGTTGGGGAGAGATTTCCAGCTGAGTTGTTGCAGATGCACCTATTTAAGCCATGCACCGAAAGCAAAACCCCATTTGTGCAACTATGACCCCTGTGTGGTTTATTTTGGCCAGGGAAATCTGTAGCTCTTTCAGACAGCATCAAGTGGCCACCTTTTCTAACTTATTTGTGTGCTAGGTCTGCCTAAAGGGTCATGCTTGCGCTTTATACAATAGTAGACATCACTGCAATTTGTTTTACTGTACTATTAGAATATTATATAACAGTGATAGCAGTTCATCATCACATCATGCTTTCATAGGTTTTATGGTTACTATGGAGTCGTCCTTTCTTGTACCATCTGTGATCACTATCAAATTATATAATGTGTTGTTGTAAGCTAATAGGTGTTGGTTTGAACTCTGTGTAATATTATTCTCTTGTGTGTACACTATATAATTATGAGGCCTACATTATACTGATACTCTTGTTGATCGTTATCTGTTTTCTGTTGACAATATACTTCATTGGATATATCTGTAAGCTTACTGGTCAATTCATCTCAATCCCAACATTTGGTAAAGGCTTCTGGAGGTAAATGTTCCACCAAAACCACACAGTACTGCTATTATTCTGAGGTATAGGGTATGCTGAGCTGTTGTTTATTGTTTGTTAGTATGGATAGAGCAAAATGTACTATTATCATTGGTACTATAAAATCCTGGTTTTTAAGTTATTCACTATGACCAGCAGTTCTTAGAATATTGTATAGAATTACGAGAAATTAAAGTTAATGAATATGTCAGACTACTAATATATCAGTTGGCTACTTGCAATATCATTGGTGAGTGGTGACAGACAATTCCTACAGCATGGAAACTTACTAACATGCAAATGTGAGTTAGTAAGGGTACAAGAGTACTAAATGTATCCTTTTGTGTAATATACATTGTTTTGGTTTTGAGAATATCAGATATGCTGGCATATTTCCCCAACTTGAAGGTGATCTGAGAGCATAAGGAGATAGGATCTGTTTTTGAGAGGGTTGGGTGCAGACAATTCCAATTTGGCCGCAATCATGATAATTATGCCTAGTGATTTCTTTGTAGAGATAAGGGGGGAAAATAATCAATAATTGCAATGAATGGTTGATAGTTCAAATGATAATTATGTTATGGTCAACGTGGAGAAATTTGACAATGACTCCATTGTTTTAAGATCAATAATGACGTGTGTTGAAAGCTCAAGGAGCATCCCACAGATTACTAGCGTAATGGAAGATGGCAGCAGCAGAAAACGCTGCAAATCTGCAGTTATCTGCTGGATTCGAGCCATCTGACAGCAACCAGACAGAAGAAAATAATCAGGGATTGAACGATTTGCACCCGGACTCTGTTGGTGGACGGTTGGGGTCGGTAGAGCTATCCAATACAGATGGAGAAAGAATTTCAACTAACGAAGGAAATGGCTCGTCTGCCCTTTCAAAAGGTCCTAAATATGAAATTATAGAAAATAGAGTAGAATCAACATTCTCAGATAAAAATGAAGAGGTTAACTTCGCACCACAACATGTAAATCCTGCAGCAAATTGCTCTACCTCTTCCGGAACAGCAATTGATGGGATAGCCATCGATATGTCGGAGGAACAGACAAACAAAGCCGACTCTAGGAGTGAACTAGCAGCATCAGGTATTGCGACAGCTTCATCTCCAGACCCCTTTGCTTTTGACAACCCTGCCTTGGTTTCTGATGAGCATACAAACCAGGAAAGTTACAAGTCTGCCACTAATTTTAGTAACACAAGTATATCTGTTGACCAGAATACTAACATATTAGGGAGATCTTATTCGGAACCTGCCGATGCTTATGTTAGTCACCATGGTAATGGGGAGATCCAGACAGGAGGGGACATTCCTAATGAGCAATATGGAATGTTTGGGAAAACCAATTCCTCTGAACCATATGGAGTCGAGGTGACACCCGATTTAGAAGCTCCTCGGGAGATTCAGCTGCCATCGAATGAGTGGTCTATGATAGAGGTTGTACCAGGAGGGGCAACAAATGGTTTGCCATATGCACCAGTGGAGTCGGCTGATGTAACGTTGAACTTGCAGCAGCGGATAGCACAATATAGCCGAAATGGTAAAACAGTTTATTATTAAGTAACATTATAATAATGTTAGCATTAGACACATCTATTCAAGAAAGACAAATCAACAGATTTTTGATGCTTGAACGTTGTATGCCAACCAGTAACCTCTGCTACAATCTATTACACTTGACCCTTGGATAAAAAACATCTTAGGCATAGCTTTCTAAAAAATATGGGCATACACAAGTGCAAATGAATGCAGGTGCAACATTTATTCTTTTAATTGTGAAGTTATTCTCTTCCATTTTTGAAGCAAGAGAGGGCAACTCTAGTGATACCATATCTTTTCTATAAGCACCAACTATGTATTGCAGGGAAAAGAACTCCGCACCCTATAGTTACTAATGAAGTGGTTACTGATGAAGTGAAGACGAAAAGTACTTTAAATCCAAAATACTTATACCTCGGTCCTTGTTGCCAGATCAAGAAGACATATTGCTGCTGTATTATACTAGCAGTATTGACTGCATTCCCTTTAGGTTTAATCTTTTACTTTGTGTTTCATCGAACATAACTCTGTTATTCTTCACACGTACAAACTAATAATAACTATATCAAATACATGTATATATTTAATATTTTATGCTTGCGAAGAATAAAGCAAATAATACTGAGTGTGTGGTGTGTATCCTAGTTACATAGTTACCAATATTCAATTTCTTGGTTCCATTTTCAGATGGCCATGCGCTACTATAAAGAGAACTAAACAGTATTTACATGTATATCTAAGAGAAATTGCAATACTTCCACAACAAAGATTTCAAATAAGCTTATGTTAAGAAATCAAATATTAATATGCTTTGAAATACTACACTTTATTTTTTCAAATTTAAATCTACAAGCATTCATACACCGTAGGTCAAAGAAGACAAATCAAATGGGAAGTTTTGAAAAATAACTCATCTGCTGGATATAAATATTACCTCATTATCTAGCAAAATAACTCAATTTTTAGCAGAAACAACTATGGGAGCTGAAACCTATGCATATTAAAAAATTTATATCAATTAGTACATTAGTTGGCATATACAATAAATACGAATCAAGTAGCCTAACGAACATTGTATTCAAGTGAGCCAAAGTTTGAGACGGAAAGCGTCCACACCATTGAGGTAGTATTTGTAAAGTCTTTTATCTCGAACAAAGCCCAATTTTTCATACAATCGAAGAGCAGACAAGTTTGTGACCTCAGTTTCTAGCACAACCTAAAAAAGGAACCAGGAAATCATATACAATGTACACAGCTACCTCTACAACTTTGTACACTTGACTAGCACCATCCAGAAGATGCCCATGAAAAATTGAGTACTCACAATGAAATAAATATCGATGCCGCCTAGACTACACAAATATACACAAGTTTATTCGTATGAGTTATTTGATTTGCAGCACTTGGATATCATATGGACAATATATTGTCGGCTTGCATTAGGGCCAAGATGGTTTACAACTATACAACGAATGCAACTCCACTATATTTATAACGAGCCAATGGAACAAAAATTCACTGAAACACTTCTACCACTACTAAATAAATATCCCTCATATTCAGAGGTAATATTATCTTATGTACCTCATCAGCTTCCTGTTGTATCATTGCGTCTATGGCGATGCTGACCAACTTGCTACCTAGCAAAACATCAACAATACATTATAACTGTCTCAACTACTGAATGTAGCTTATAAATCACAGTTATAGATTCAACATGAAATCTGTAAACTATGTGTGTTCTAATATTCAATGTTTATATTCAACATTGACAATTCTAATAGATATGTAGACTAGCTACTTACTAACCTATTCCTTTTCTCCTATGGCTGTGATCTATGGCAAGCATTGCTATATATCCCCTCTTCCTAAGAGTTCTCTTATGTGGGTCTAGCTTACAGACAATAGCACCTATGGTTGTAGGACCATCCTTAGCCTGCAGCAACAATAGCCCAGACAGTGCATCAACATGATGGATATATTCATTGCTTGGGATATCAAAATGTGTGGGTTTAAAGGTTACACAGAGTGTTACAAATTGGTATTGGTATTTGGTATTGGTATTTTCATCCACTCTACAAGGATGACAATTCCAAACTAGAGACCAATTTCACCAGAGCAGTCAGTTGGCTACAACAAGACAAGTGAACATAATCCCAACTTGCAGTACAATAACAAGATTAAGACTGCCTAGACCTAAGCATCCACTTACCAGATAGCAGAGGTGAGGCCAGTTGTGAATAAAGTATCTGTATGTGTATATTGAATATGGTTCTGACAAGTCCTTGGAGATCAATGACATGATGTCTGGCATTTGTAGTTCAGATTCGTAGCGTATATACGTAAATCCATGTTCATCACTAGATATAGAGATTGCAGGAATATTGACTTTTACGTTACAACTATTACTTTCATTGCCCAACTGATTGTTTATTGGTGATGCAGGAGGCGTTTGGAGTTCTGGTATTGTTGCACACTGGTCATCAGTTACACAACTAGCTTGCTTTTCAATGGCTAAATCATGTAATTTGTTCACTAGCTTTTGATAGTCGGGAGTTTGGTCACTTGTTAGTGGTAGAGGTCTGTCCGAAGAGGGAAGGCTGTTGTCTTCACAGACAGCAGTTGATTGAACAGACATGATTGATTGGAGAATTGACTGAACGGTCACTGCAAGATGTACTTCCACACTACTTATCTCAGTTGGTGTTGCATCTATGTCACTTGAATCTGCATAAAAGAAGATACTTCACTTGATGATTGGAGCAAATACTTCAAAGGTAGTTTTATAGAATATTTTATTCAAACTTTCAATAACAAGGTTCTGAGATATGCATAGCGGCACCCAACATAGGAAGGTTATTTTAACTTTTATCTCATTAGATTCTTTGTAATTATTACATACATTAAAATTTGTGTAATTTATTTTACAATCAATGATTTGATTTTTGCAGTGATTTGGGTACAGGTTAAATTTAACAAGGGTAAGCCGCAAGATTTAATTCAATTTAAAGCTGAACACATGCTTTAGGCCTATTATTATATAAATAAAGGATAATTATTATTATAATTATAATATAAATATAATATTTATAATAATAAAATAATATTAAATAGTTCCTTGAATAAAATCTAAATTACAATTATAATATTATTTATTATTATTAATTCTATGCATATCGTTGTATTTAATGTTATTTGTTTAATACTTATTTACATTTGATCAGCATCAGGACTGTTTAGCCTGTTTAGCCTGACTGGGTAGGGGTTGCGGTTGAAAACCGTCCAGCAGTTTCTTCTGGGCTGTATCCAATCCTCCTATTAGAGATATGAGGATTGGATACAGCCCAGAAGAAACTGCTGGACGGTTTTCAACCGCAACCCCTACCCAGTCAGGCTAAACAGTCCTGTTCCGTTATCACTGCCAATTTATTGCATTATAATAAGTTTAATACTGTCCACCCACTGACCAACCCATGTACCATATGCGGCACACCCCTTCTTCCCTCTAGGGCGGTCCAGTGTGATGAAGAAGTTGACAGTAAGTTGACAGTAAGGGACATTAAAATTTGCCATAGCTAGACATAGTCAGTGTCATAGTGATTTTATCACCACATGTTTTCAACTACTTACACCATCAAATGGTTATTTTTCAATCTTTTGTTAGCATTTATTTAATTTTTAATTTATAACTTCATACCTGAAGTTCACGTTACTTTCCTTTGTTTATTTTTATTTCTTTATAAAATAATTTTCATTTTAAATTTAAATATTTAAAATTTTTTTATATCACTTTATCCATAGGAAAATGATAGTAAAATATTGGACAATCTGTATATTTAGATGGGCAATGAGGCAAAGTTATAAAGTTGATAAATTTATCAATTTCAATACTATATTTGGGGTGAAATGTTACCCGAATATACAAGTAATATTTAAATTGATGGGGGCATCCATCTTGGCTTTTTAACCTCTAAAATATTATTTAGTATGTGCAATTTATCTGAATACTTTTAGTCAATTTTAAATTAACTATAAAGTTTGCAAATAATAAAAATTTATCAAGTTTTGAATGTTATATCGTTCTTTTAAATTACCAAAATACAATGTTTTTGAGGCGCTAACCTTTGGCTGACCTTGAGTGAAAAAGTTGCAAGCAGGTTTCATATATCTGCAGGACCCTGAAACCTGGTCCTGGTCCTAGACCTGGTAGATGCGACTGATCGAACCAGCGTGACGTATATCCTATTTAAAAGGCTAAAGCGCATTTTTCCTATTAGATGATAATATTATTATTATTATTCGAATACTACGTACAAGTGTAAAAGCAATACATGATAATATTATTATACATGTATTTCAACTCACATATTCAAATGTGGTGCAATTTTATGTACTACTATGCAGTGTTATCAACGTGTACTATTATAAAGCAGCATCAGATTGGCTTTGTGCATTAGACACTCACCAAAGCAGTGGAATAGCAGGAAGTGGAATTTTTGATTCTGAATAATAGTCTACAGCAATTCACTTCTAGGTTGCACCCTCCAGTTTTATCACTTTATTATTATCTAACCTGCACTGACCATTACCAGTCACAGTACATTGTGATTATTATTCAGTAACAAGAACAAAATAGTGGATGATGTAAAACAATTTATTAAAACCTGCTATTCATGTTAACAACAAATTCTGAACTTCAAGTCATTAGATAGCAAAACAGTGTAATCATTTATATCAGGTAATAAGTATAGCTTTGACTTACACTAAAACAGGAAAATATAACGACTGATAAACTTCTTGGTAAAATACAAAACATCAAAAACAGTCTTGTGATTTCATGGAGGTCACAAATCCAAAAAGATTCTTCAGTTTTATTGCTCTTGAACCATAAAAACAATTCAAATGGGCACATGAAAACTGTAAATTTATTGAATTGAAGAATAAAATAAAATAAATAGCTTGAATGTCACTCTTCCCTATAGGAAGGTACGCCAATTATAAAGTATGAAAACATCTTATGTTCATAAATGATAACAAATGCAGAACATCTATACAACTTAGAAAGTATTGCGAAAAAAATTTAGCAGGTCAAAATTTTAGAGAGCAATTGTTGCACTATGTTAGCAAACACTCATCAGCTGTTCTAAGAAAATGCCTCAATCTGAGACCTTAGAGCAAATATAATGTTGTCCAAAGTGTTTCGACCCAGTGTCATGTTGTATTGAATTACATTTGCTACTCCATTCACTCAAATGTACTATGTACTCGTATGTTTAGACTCACAGCCTTCGAGAAAGAAGTTACACTGCTTCGTAAACACTGAGATAGAAGATAGTTGGCTCTTTACTGCTTTCTGCTTTTTCCCCCTGTACAAAATATTTGAATGTATTGTACATGTATATACATGTAACACTGTGAATGTGGTAATGAAAAGCACTATATGCAAGCTCATTGTAGTCAGCAGTTACATGTAATTTATTTCCACTCATTTACTGTATATTATAGTCACGGTATAAAAATAATATCTTGCAGGTAATTTTTGACATTGACTATCTCGGGTACTGGCAGGTTCAGAGGTCATTGGTTTACATGAAGCAAGTGAACTGATTAGCGTCCTAATATTTACATGTACAAAGAATATTGAATTGCAAAGAAAGCCATTAGCAACCCATATGCTAAAATTCCTCGTACGTTCAACTCCCTGAAATATCACAGATGATTGAAAGGAGGTGGTGAGGTAATCAGGTCAAGGTTTTCTACATAATTTAAAAGGAAGTACATTTATATTTCTACACTCACCTTATTGACTACCAGATCATTCTGCCGCACAAAGTCCCTTCATACCTCTTGATGATTTGCACAATGTCATCACTGAGAGATGACAAGGTCTGGTTGAGAGGTATTAATTGAGATACACTGCTTAGGATCTTCCGGTTCTGCTGAACATCTGATAGCAAGCTTGGTGTAACCTTTGTGTGAGACAGATCCTTGGTAATACATGTATCTTAATTTGGGAAAACATGATTGTCCGTGGACTGTGAGACATCCATATCGATATTATCTCCAGGTAGTGGTACAGGAAGTCCAGAGTTATTTTGTTCCACTGTGAGTCTAAATATGTATTGAGAACCTCAGAATTACAAAGATGCATCACTGACAACATGTGCCATGAAAAACAAGGGCAATAGGGAACATGTATATCTAGAGTCACTGCATTGTGACCTGATATTCTTATTTTAAACTCACTGGCTGAATCTCCAGTTATACTCAATGTTATCTAAGCACCTCTTCATCAACGCTGGTAGTCGGTCTTGGAGGAACTTGGGAATCTTGGGATCATAAGATCGAGAAAGTGAAGATATTGTGATGTTCAGATGTGCATATCTGTAAGATTAATCAGGGTTGATTCGATTTAAGAATGATGAAAATCTAATGCAAGAAACGAGCACAGCGTACATATCTGTTTTTAGAGGCATTTAGAAAAAAAGCATACAGAACATAAACGCTACCCACCACCCAAGAAAACATCGAGCAAATGAGAACATATTATACTATGCATTGTATAATATATTAATACTGTGGAAATTGAGCAAAGAGGTTTAACCTGATATCATAAAACATAAGATGAAATCCACAAGAACATTTTACAAATATCTTTGTTTGTGTGATAGACAGAGTATCCAGTAACAAAATATACAGTGCAAGTATTTAAAAAAGGCAATCTACAGATGTAGCACTTACTTTCTGTATAAGAATGGACAGAAACTTTCAACCAATATCCGGACAAACATTGACAGTTTGTTTGTCATTCTGCCACCCAAAAAGGTTTTCACTCCATTCATCCGCTCAATGCCATTGTTGATATTTTATCTTCAAGAGATGACCAGGATGGTAACAGTTTGCTCATTTCCAACAACATCACACTGGTAAAAAACAATTGAATGCTATTCCTTATATACATACCATTGTAGACACAAAACTCACGTTCACAAAACTCACCTCCTACACAGCCATGCAACTAGTGCCTCTAACATTACCAAACCTGCAGTTTAATTCTATATACCTTAAAATCTGTAAATCGAAGTAGTTTGGTTCTCACTGGGCACCCGGCTTTGATTGATGGTTGTAGAAGCTGCCTCTGCCTGACTACTGCGTGATCATCCTTCTGCAACTCCTGCATTTGCAGAGTAAATAAAAGGAAGTCAATTTTAAACACATCAACATAACATTATAACAAAGTTATGTGAACCGAGTGATTAAAATTCTGTCTCGCACTTTTACCTTATGGAAATCTGAGTATTAAAATTCTAATATTTATAGCTTTTTTGCAGCTACGTTTAAATAAAAAGTTAGTAACAATATAAATCTACCAACATAGGCTAAAAATAAAATAATACATTGACGACTAATTCAGTTTTAAAGTTTGAAAAAAATTTAAAGAAATATGCAACATACACACTTTCTTCTTTTGGTAGATAGCCTTAGATCTTAAATGGTGATCTTGTCCATGTCGGTAGTCTAAAAACTTTAAACCATGAGCCATGCAAAAGTAGTTCTCCTTATCAATCTTCACTCTCTTACCGTCCCACATATTGCATCCTGTAAATGGGTATAAAGTGAATAAAGACATGTACTTGTACAATTCTATATTACATGTAATTTAATTGTTTTAGATTCATGTAGGTCTACATGGACTTATATAAAATACTATAAAGACATGAGTGTAGTGACTAAATAATTGCTATAGTGTGGTACGGAGTTGCATATTATGTAGACTTACATGTACATCATACAGTATAATAATACACAACTATAATACACGAAAATAATGTTTCCTAAATGAACCTAGAGGAAACAGAGCAAATCTATTATAGTAATAACGCTGATCACTGAGAAATAAACTGTAGTGTTATTCACATATAAGGAGTACAATTTCTTGCTTCAGTTGTCTGTAGGCTGCTGTTCAATAAAGTAATCTTACTGTACTGAATGATACAGTCTCTAACTGGTAACTGCGAACAGCAAGGTATATGGCATTGGGTCTTCCCAGGTACAGTCACACTACTGCTACCAGGACCCAGCAGTCCAACCATTCCCCACAGCTTTGCAGAGACCACTTCGGCTAGCCCAGCCTAGCTATAGAGGTAGCACCCACACCACAGAGTTTTGCCAAACTCAGACCTCAACGGCTACTACGAGGAGGGGGGTTGTTGGCACACTTTTCTCTCTGTGTTCAATTGGACTTTCCCCTTGATGTTAGGCGCCTCAGTTACCCAGTCGGACACAACTTTATTATCCTAATATAAGTCAACGTGAATATTGAATTTTATTACTTGTTAAAACGAAGTTGTTAGAAAGCAAGTGAAGTGTATATACATTCTACATAATTTATATACAATGTATGTACACTTTGCTTGCTTTCTAATAACCTTGTTTTAACAATCAATTGAAGTTTTGTTACATTTTTCCTGATCAACTCCACTTTGTAGTCACTTACACTTATATGTAGGCCTATAAACAATAACTTATACAATAATCATAATATTAATAATAAACAATATAAAATAATAAAATATAAATATAAAAATATTTAATAATTATTATCCTAAATTATATTTATATTCTATCAATTATTTTATAATAATAATTAGGCTTATGGCCTAAATATAAAATAGTATAAATAATAATATAATAATAATCATAATCATAATAATGATGGTTTTTTTAATCCAAAGGTCAGGTGCTTAAGACTGGAATTATATTATATATATATAAAATAATTATTAGCTGGACTGAATTCACAACCGGCCTTGAGCTGTGGATTGAATCTAAGATCAAAATATAATTCCAGTCTTGAGCAGGTTTTAGATTAGAAAAATCAAAATAAAAGTTATCTTATTAAAGAAAAGTATTAGCATTAAATAAGTATATAGTATAGTAAAGTATAGCCTAAGTATTAGGACATGATTAGTAGTAAAGTATAGTAGCCTAATAGTAGAAGTATAGATTTATTTATATTTTAATTAGTTAGTATTGGTATAACTGTGCTTGCCTGAAATCTTTATGATTATGGTTAGCTCCCCCGGTCATCCTTAAGTGATGTAAAATATTAGTGTTATAATGCGTTGTCATATTACACATATTTTTACATCAACATTATTTTACATGACTATCCTTGTACTTAGCACATGAGCATGGCAAACTACGGATTCAGGAAACTAGTCCTGGACTTTATGGGTCGCACCCACTATATCCGGGACCAGGTTTCAGGGTCCTGCAGATATATGAAACCAAGCTGCTGCCATAGAATATTTTCTACATGTTGCTATAATTTTATTTTATTATATTAGATTGTTGTCATTTCATTTAAACTCTATTGAAGCACACACAGACCAACGAAATCTTGTCAACAACGACTGGCTAAACCAATAGGCGTGTCCAAGTGTGACTACACTATACCAAATCAAGTGTCAAACTCAAAGTCAAGCAAAAATTGTCATTTATTATTATTTATGATCATCATTATGATAATTAAATTAATATTATTATTATAATAATTATATAGTTAATAGTTGTGATTATTGCAGATTAAAAATTATTTGATAATAATTGTCATTATTATTAGATTATAGAGTAGATAGATAATAATTTAATTATTATATTATTATTATTATTCAATATGAATATGAATATCAATATGAATATTTATATTTTAATTTTATTAGATTATTATTATAATCCTTATTATAATTATATAATAATCAATGGCAGTGTCAGACGTCAGTGCCAATGAAAATGTTGGTATGATAATTATTATCATAAACATAATGAATCGGATAATCAATAATTGTAATAATTGTTATTATAAACGCAATGCATAGGAATAACCAAACGGAACTGAGTAGTGAAACTGAATTCCCATATATACACAGTGTTGTGTCCGTCTGGGTAGCTGGGGCGCAGCCGTACAACATATAGGCCAGGGTAACAAGGGAGAGGATCACAACCGCCTGACCAAGCAGAAGCTAGTGATCAAGTCCAACCAAACAGCACAGCACACGTTGAAGGACGCGTGACGCCCTCCGAAAAACCGTCGAAGTCCAAGTCACAAAAAACCCGGTCGTGCGGGCATGACTCCTATAGCTAGGCTGACTAGCAAGAGCTGTACCTATGGCTGTAGGAAGGGGTTGGAATACTGGGTACTGGTAGCAGTCAAGATACTCTAGCTGAGAAGACCCAAGCCCAGGAGAGAGTGCTTGACACCAAACTGCTAGTGGTAAACAGTAAGATGCTGTGAGCAGCAGTCTACAAACAAATGTAGAAGGAATGCAAAATTGTGATTCTTTTATGGCCTATTTATGAAAATCGGTTTGGACTGAGGTCAAAAAGTCAATAAGTAGGCTATAATATAGTCGGTCTTGAACCAAATGGAGTTCAAGTTACAAATTGTGCAAAGCTGTCTCGGATTGCAAGCATAAAAAAGCATATCAGACTAATATTAGTTATTAATGCATAATAAAAATAAACCATATACATGTAGCGATCAAAGCATGTGGTAACAGCCAATAGCATGTACATACTGAGAGGCATACAATAAAAGAAACATAGGGGTGAACGTTAATTCATACTGCAATTCATTAGTGTAATAAGGAGAATGTTGTTACTTACAATTACAGTCAATCGAGAGGTAGTTGTCGGTGCAGGACACAACATATATCTACTACAACTGATGTATACATGTATATAATATAATATACAGCATGGTGGCCATAGAGGAATGCTTCGTGTGTAAATACTTCAGTACACATCTACATGTACTACTCACCGGTGAAGCTTGCTTTTTCTAATGATACCAAGTTGGTGTAGTGGTAACATGTTTGGTCAACAGCGCACATAGATGTCGTAGAGGCCTCAGATTCAGTCCCCAGTCAGTGATAAGGTAATTTCTACAGCTGTGAGGCCGAGTCTCCGGCTGCTCAGTGAGAAACTCCTTGCAAAAAGAAAGTAAAACCATATATACGACATGATGTTATTATTTCAACTCGCTAGTTGAAATGACTCCAGATAAACTAATTTTCCTGCGAATAGGCCCTTTTAATTGGGTCCCTGTCGAGTCCATTATAATTACTCCTGATAAAGCAAATCATTTGCTATTTTGGAGGTCAAAATGAAAAGCTTTTTTAGAGTAAGTGCTGTTCAGTTATGTTAGCTACATGTTTACTTTACCTACCAGCTTGCTACTGTTTTCAAATTGGTTAATCGCTTGGTGTTATATGACTGCTCTAGTATCTGTTAGGTTGAATAGTCGTAACTGATGCGCTCCTTTTCACTAGTGGTATATCTAGAATTACATGGGTATGTGGACTTACAAGTATCATAATTCTATAATGTACATGTACGTTTAGGCCTACCTTTATTCTCTACACTATAGTACATGTAGGCATAATACTTTGTTGTTCCATTGCAGGGGTACAGATTTACATCTTATCAACATACGTGTGTATGTAGCTGTAGTCAAGTTGAAATGTCCGGAGTTGTCCCTAATCAAGCACCAAGTAAATCTGAACGCGAGGTTAGCATAGACACATAATACTATTTGAAAACGTTTAGATCGAGAGTTATATAATATCGGCACTCATACAAACTATACTTAGTAGGGCTTGATAGGCTTGTAGTAGTATGATTTTGCCTGGATGCATATTTTCAACGTGCATATAACTTTGTCTCTCAGCTCTATGTGTATCACATGGCATTGTGTATTCCCTCTTCCTACAGGTATGTTGGAATGCTAGAGATAGGTATTGGGAGTGTTTAGACAAATCTGAAGCTCCTGCAGTAGACAAGAGTATTTGTACTGAGCTTAGGAAGGTGTTTGAAAATAGCTGTAGCAAGACTTGGGTAAGTTCCTTACTGTTCCATCAAACACATAATGAAGTAGGCGTTTTGTGGAAACGACCTTAATTCCAGTTTTAATCTCGACTGGTACGGAAATACATTTGGGTTTCGTTATCGTTTTGAATTTGTTGTTTACAGGTAAAGCACTTTGATAGAAGATTTGGATATACAAGGTTTCAGAAGAGCAATTCTACAGAAGCATTGTTTACTGAGAAGAAATAACGAGACTAACTACTGAACTGACAATTTTCTGCCTTTTATTGGCCCATATCCTAGTAATCAAATTTTTCTCAGGTTAAAGTTATCTGTTCATCGTCTTGAATTCTATCATGCATCCTTGTAAGAGGCTCAAGATGGACGGCTTGGCCGATTCCGATCCATTTAGTGATGATGACGACTGGGATGATGATGATGACATCATGCAGCTTGTAGCCAATGAGGCGCCAACTTGTTCACAGTTGAGTCAGGCTGTAACAGCACCACCAGTAACTAAGGCTACCACTAACGGCAGCAGTAATACACATCTGGACTCTAGCACCTCTGCTTCTCCCAATGGGAAACCAAGAAGTTTTTTGTTTAAACGACCAGCCACTGCTTCTTCACTGGTGTCTAATAAACCCTCAAGTTATACGTCGGCTGTTGTGGAAACTAAGAAAGAACCCTCAATACCTGCTATATCTAACGCTGTAGAGCCACAGGCTATGCAGTCTTCTCAATTCAATGGAGACATTGATATGAATGCAGTTGATGTGGCAACCCTCCGCAAACAAGTATCAGACTTAGTACACAAGCAGCACGCTCATGAAGGGGAGATAAAGTGGTTACGTACGACGCTGAAGGATAAGGAGGCTCATGTAAATAAGGTCAGAACATCTCTGAGCGCCGAGTCTGCACGACAGCGATTAGAACACTCAGAGAGAGAAAGAGCTTTTATAAAGGACATTGAAACACTCCGATCCGACTTGCAATTTAAGGAAAGCGAGCTGATCAGTGCGAGTCAGGCGTTAGAGAAGTTAAAGAGAGAACGAGCCAAACCAGTCCCACCTGTCATGAAACTTGACGCCGACGGTTTTCCCGCTGCAAGTGCAGCGTTTAATGGCACTGCTCTACCTTCAAGAGTTGTCGTTAAAAGTAGATCATTGGGCAGTAATAGCAAGTTCCCAACTGGTGATGGGGTGGCTATAACAGGAAGTACTACTGTGACTAAGACAGAGCCATCAGATTTAAAACCAAAGGAATGTAACAGGCTGACCCCACGTGGGCTGACTGCTGGCCAATATAGGAGGAAAATTATTATTTCGGAAATGCTCAGATCAAATATGGAAACTATCAAGCACCAACTAAAGAGTATCGGTACTAACATTCCAGACAGTAACCAAAGTATCATGTGCTCCCAGCTTTTAAATGATGGAATAGAGTATTCCAGACAACTGCACTTTCTCTGAACTGCTACTACTTATATTCAGCAGTAGTTTTCATATACTGTCAGCCTATACTTTGAATTGTTAGCTATACTCTGCTGGTTTTTTATAACCATGCAGTCCTATTGTGATACATGTGTTGTTTGATTGTGCATAAATATAGTACTGTTCTATAGGTATGTAGAAATATATTATATATGTTACATGGAATTTTCAGGCTATATTTTGTTGAAGTAAGACTGTAACAACTACTAGACTATGGTGTTAGTAGTAGTTACTAGGTAGTAGTGGCAGTCACCACCCATATTAGGTAAGAAAATTTGAATTCTGTATCACACAATTTAAAAAATGTTGGGTTTTTGTGGATGATTACGAAGTTTCTTCTACTCCGATAGTAATTCTATGCTGTATATGTATCAAATTAGCTGTAACTGGCCTGGGGTTTGGTGGTGGATCTCCTTGCATGATTTCTTTTGACCATAGCGTTTTGTTTTGTAGTTGTCTACACCATTCTGCAATAGAGGACAACTCCAGAGTGTTATGCTTAGCTGTAAACCTAAACTCGGAATTGTATGCTCTTGCTTCTTAGTGCTACAATGATCCGTCTAATAATATTTAGTTGTTTGTTGACTGACAAAATCCCAAGACATCACTAACTAATAGTGATAGGAATTACATCTACTATAACTATATTAGTGAACCATTATTTTTTCTTGTGACTTATAACTTATAACAAATTTCACAGGTCACACGTATTTTCAATGAAAATGGGTCGAAAAAAGCCAGGAGTAAACAATAGAGGTCCAAAGAGAACAGTAGAGAAGGTGGCCAAGCAATATGAAGAATTAGTGAATCTCAATGACAGGCTTTTGTCAGGTAAGACAAGTCACAATAGTCGAATAGACATAAATAATGATTTGATAATCAAAATATTAATGTAGTCACATACCATATCTCATTATCTGATCTTTTATTTCTACTATCCAGCCACTAACTAAAACCATCGTGGTAAAAAGATGTGAGTTACCTTAAAGTGGAGACTGAATCACTGATTTGTTTAGTTAACTTCAACTTGGGCTTTAGGATATTTTTAGTTTTAGTATTTGGTATATAATCATGTTTGTTTATGTCCTAGTACTAACTAAAGTTTTTCATGAATGAATTCTGTGAATTAGTTTGGGGTCATATTATTTCTGCATTTTTGAGGAATCTGCCAACCATTTTCAAACATCATATCAGATAGGCCTATGTATGCTGTCCTACTTTGCCATAGGCCTCTTAGTCAACATGGACATCACATTAAACTGAACACTAGTCAATCATGACATCCACATGTTCCATGATTTATTACAAATATTTCAGCAAGTGCCCTTACACCATCGAACAATGAGCTAGAGAAGAGTAGCAAAGAAATAGATGAACTAATTAGAAGAATTAGAGAACTGCAGTCTAATGAAGAAAACCACAAAGGTGAGATTAGCTTCAGTTTAGTACATGGATTGTAATGACCTTATAATATTGTAATATTCCACTAGCATAGACCTAGGCCCAAATCAATTTATGTCTCACTATCAAAAAATTTAAAATTCTGGTTTGTAGATTTGTTGTTCCTACTTGGTTATATAACACGGGAATTCTCATGGCTGGCCACTTGTTAGCTTAATTCCACACATTAGGCGTAGGCTTGGGCTGCCGTTAATGGTCTGCAGTTGCAGTGGAAATGATTAGCTGACTTTTCACACCCAAAAATCTCTCAACCCAAGAGGTCTCCATTATCGTAATCTTTCTGCTGATTGATTAGGTGAAGATTTAGGGTCAACTTTGCCGAGTCTGTCAGTATGAACCTTTGGACTGTTTTAGAAGGTGACCTTGACCTTGATGAGGTATACTCCAGTTCGGCCTAATTTGGCTTTTGTACTACTTAGCACCATAGTGTTTCTGCTACAATGTAATACTAATTTTTCCTGTAGAATCTCAAAGTAGAGAACAGAACCTGAACAAGTTTGTTTCTTGGTGCAATGAAAGAGGTGTACAGAATGACAAAGTAGAACTGGCCGTGTACGATGACTATGGGGTTGGTGTTCGAGCCACCCAGAAAATACAGGTTTGTTTTTATAGTCTGTAGTCTAATGTATTTCTAAGAGGTATCACTACACCCCATGCAGTAAGGGCTATCAGCTGGTTGGTATAGGCCTGTAGTAGATGTTGCCAATATACATGTACATGTGGTTATATTACGGGCCTTAGTCATGACTCATTATCAAGAATTTGTTTGTGTTGCTGAAATATCTCAAGTATACTCTATGTAGATGTTTATACCTTGTATCCTATCGTACATGGATAAAAGTGCTGTGTAGAAGAATATTCACTGTGGCTCTAATAAAATTAATATTAATATCCTCAATGTCTAGCGATCGCAGGCTTGGAGAGTGTAAGGTTTTACTGGTTATGCCTTGTTTTAGCACCATGAGATGTTCCTAGTCATACCAAGATCTCTAATGATGATGGTGGATACAAGCACTTCTAGTATAGGTAACTATTGTAGAGAACATTGTGTCTGACAATGACATTGATATGTACGTATATAATTAACTCTAAACAAATGATAAAAATTGTTTGCTACAGCTTGATTTTACAAAGTGTTTACGACTCACTGAAACTGTATTCGTGTCCGCTATTACAGGTGAACTGTTGAAGACAGACCCAATAGCCTCTCGCATGAGTAATGTAGCCTTAGCTCTTTACCTCTTAGCTGAGAGACTAAACCGCTCATCGCCATGGAAACCATACATAGGTAGGTAGGCTACAATGTAGTTGGATGATAGGCTATTACATGAATAACATAATTATATTAATCGACTTGGTACTGTTACTACCATCGTGTAGTATCTAATAGCTTAAGTAGAAGAATACGTTTTGGTGGGAAGCTTTAATTGCTATAACCTTGATAAGCATGCTGGACGCAAGCATCAAATTCGCCCATAAACACTCTTAAATCTTTGCACCTCTAAGGGAAGTGACAATATAGATAATACATTAAGAAATGAAGGGGTGTTTAAGATTACATGCAGGTAAAGACAGTGTACCTAACAAGTATGCTTATGCGCTAATTCAGAAATAGCGTGTGATTGTTTTTACACGCAGTAGAATGTAAATACTTCTCAACTGGCAAACAATTTTACAATTCTAGGTCAAACTGGGTGCTGGCATTCATCCTACAGATTCAATTGTGTAGAATGCTCTAGAGCTCATTTCTCAGGGACACTGACAGAACATTTAGATATCAATTTAGTATCCCATTAACCTCTTCGGTGTTCCGTAGACGTGCTACCAAAGACATATGATACTCCTCTCTACTTCTCTCACGAAGAGATCAGTTTACTCAAAGGTTCGAGTACATACGATCAGAGTATACACTTACAGAGGAACATAGCTAGGCAATACTCGTACTTCTGGTCTCTGTTCACCAATCAGTCTAGTAAATATCCTACCATGGCTAAACATTTCACCTATGACCTCTACAGGTGAGTTGCTAGAATATTAGTAGTTATCTGCTCTTTATTCCCACAGGTTGTTGAGAGGATAACTCCCATATATTAACTGTTCAATGTATTGTACATATTATACTTTATCCTGTGAATTAGGATGTGTTGTGATGTGAAGGGGTTTTATAGTCTGATAGTGGTGTATTTGCTATCACATGCATTGTTAATTAGGTAATTAGTAGTTATTACTCAGATGCTATGCTATTAATTATTGTATGGCTAGGCTACCTTTGCCTGTGATCTTATATGTTATAGTATAGCGATACATTATACAGTAGCTATGTTATAATTACACCCTCATAATTGCATCTAATTACCTGTCTTGTGATATAGCATACATGCTATATTATATTATTGTACTATAAGCATGCTAATTAAAATGTTTATATTATTATATTAATATGCTATATGCTAAAATGATTATAGGCCTAATAGTAGGATCTGTTGTATTATTGGATATTATTTACTAAGTCATAATAATATAATATTCATTGTACTACTATACTAATTTTGATACATGTATATATTCTGAAGATGTCAGTGTGTGTGAGAAGTCACATTTTATGATTTTTATTTCCCTAATATTTCGATCACGATCCTGTTATCACCATCATCAGAGAATGCATTGGGAAACCCAAGTTTTCCAATGCTGTGAGCTGTTATTATGTTATATAATATGTTACGTTATGCTGTTGTTGTTATGAACAGGTGGGCAGTGTCAACTGTGATGACCAGACAGAATATAATACCACCAACTAAGTCCCAGCTCTCAGCTACTATTGAGAAGGGACCAAGTACCTGTCTATCTCTGATCCCTTTCTGGGACATGTGCAATCACAAACAAGGAGAGGTCAGTTAGTCCAGCTGTTGTACATGTTCTATTATATAAATTATATTTATTGAACATATTGTATGTAATGCGCAGTTATATTAAGAGGTCATTGTAGCTCTGTAATACTTTACTATAGATGCTAACAGACTTTGATGAAGACCTCAATGAGTGTCACTGCTATGCTATGGAGGTCTGTGAGCCTGGGGACCAGGTGTTCATATGTTATAGTAAGAGGCCTGACTCCGACTTCCTCGTACACAATGGGTTTGTTAGTGGCGACAATCCTAACAATGCTGTCATGCTCAGGCTAGGTGAGTTTACTAGATTATCTGTCTCTGTTAGAGAGGCTTTATATACAACACGGAATAGTTCACTTACAAAAGGAAATAGCCTGTGATTTTCCCTTTTACAGACTTAGATTGTTAAGATAAAATATGATGCCAATATTTGGGATAACAGGCTACGGGATATTTTACAGCGTTGTCCAATACCACAAACCCGTGAAACTTTTAGCCCTCTTTTGTTGTCTGTGTAGGTCTTGCCAAGACAGACAAATTTCTCAAAACAAGACAAGCTATCCTTACACGGTATGGAATACAGGGGTAAGTATCAATTCACCATCCTTCACTGTGCCCTAGTAGATGTGACGTAGCCCATGAACCTGCTTTTCCTAAACCATGTGTTTGTAGCCATGTCTACTTTAGCTGCTCAGTCTAATCTATTATTATTTTGTATATTATAGGGATGCTCATGTATTCTTAATCACAAACCCGTCAGACAATCTACCTGATGACCTCATCACGTTTATACGAGTGTTCAACGCTACCGAAGGTTAGCGACATACATGTCATGTGATCACTGCATGTGGACACAAACGTGTAGATGCATATCATGCTATGAGTTGGTATATGTATTCATTCGGCGTTACCTCACTGTATTCTGTGTATGCCACTCCAGTCTTAGATGGGTAAAGAGAGCACAACTCCTACTCTCCCACATTCATAGAGCAATTGTGGTAGAAGGAGTAGAAATGGAACCAATAATGTGTGTCATGTTTGTCACTGTTGGGAATTGTCACACCAACATCATACATCTGAGTCTAAATACGAATCAAAGAAATAGTGTTAAGATTTATTTGCAATTATATTTTTATTAAAACAATTCAAGGGTTGTTGATTTATAGTACAGGAGTATGCATGTAAGGCTTGTTAATGGCATTTATTATGTAACTTATTAAATAAGAATTAAAGGTAAGTTTCTATTAATTTGTTTCTACTCCTTCCACTTCAACTCTTTGTATAAAGTAGTGTTGTATTATTTACATTGCATGTTCATGTACTTGTGTTATGGTCAGTGTATTTCTTTACTGAATAGATGAGTTGAAATCATTGGTTGAGAGGGAATCAAGTGACGAACCATGTGATACATTTCAACCAATCAGTGAAGAGAATGATAAAAGATGTTGGAATTTTCTCAAAGTTAGGTGTACACTTTTACTCCGAACCTTCACAGGGGTGAGTGTCGTATCATATGATTCAATAGTATGTAGCTTATGTACTGTACTGTATTATTATATTGTTGTAGTGTTATTTATAGGCTGTTATACATGTAACCTATCACATTATATATCACAGCCCTGTTTCTATAACGCAATATTATTTTATATATTGTATTATATTGTATAGTATTAGATTTATTGCACATATTAGGCATCTTTATGACTATCCCCGTCACCCTAAAATTTAGCCAATATTTTGACGGGATTCAGGTCGTGGGCAAATTTAATAACTCTAAGCCCCAACACTGTAGTTTGGAGTGTTGATGAGCAGGAAAGTGTAATCTAAACCAAAATAGATCGCAAACTAATAACTATTTCAGCCGAGTAGCCGTTTCGTCTTAACGATTTTATTAGCAACTTAGCTATGCCCATAGAGTTATCTTCTCTCTAGAGAGAGTACCCTGCGCCATGACGTCATCACAGTATAGAGCCTTTATATTGCATATCATCTAAAGACTTCACCAAGGTAAAAATGGCGGGTGCCTATCTAACTCATTGTGATTATACTGGCATCACCGAGCATGTAGCTAGAGCATGATGTTACATGGGATGATAACTCTACAGCTATGCCCAAGGGATTGTAAAGATGTGCGTTATGTTGTAACTCATTAGAATATGTATTGGTTACTGGGGGATACCTCACTATAGATGGATATACCCCGCTCTGGCTCATCTTTTAGCAGTAGTAGAACTAGGTCTAATATCTACATCTTTTTGTATTTGTAGTAATTCTTTGATAAATGTACGATATGTGTAAGGTAAGATATTATATGCTAAACAAGAATTCTTTCATTGTAGCGGTTCGCTGACACAGAGTTCATAGGTCAGCTGAATACTCATCACGTCTCCATGGCAATCAGCCAAGTGGAAGGGGAGAAGAAAATATTAAATGCTATTATAGCTTTGTGTGATGGTAAATTAGCCGAGTAAGTCAATCTCTTCCCCACCCCTCCTCACCCACCCCGCCCCATTTCTTCATGCAAAGAAGCATCATGGTACTCGGCTATGGTGTCATATCTTTCTATTCTCTCTTGCAAACTGTCACCTATTTACTAACAGCAATAGTAACTGTATAACTTTTTGTATTGGACATCGATGTGGATGCAATATTTGATAATTTATGCATAATTATTATTACTTATTATGTTAATGATTTTGTTACTTGGAGTTAATTGGCTACTGATAATCTAATATATTGTTTATCGACATGATGGAGTTCATATCCTTGCTCTTCCTTAAGTCATTTGGACCCTGTTTGATCTTTATGCTTCAGACTCCTCACTAAGAGTGGTGCTCTTTTGTTAAAAACTAGTAAAATATTATTTTGAATTTTAATAAAACAGTCAAAATAATCAACTCTGCTTGTAGTTCTAAACTATGTAACAGGTGAGAAGTTGTTGAACTATGAACTAGGGGACACTTGCTATTAAGTGTCATAGGAGACACTTGCTATCATGTGTCATAGGGGACACTTGCTATCAAGTGTCAACAGTACAACCAATCAGCTACTACAGTATTCTTATTGTTTACATATACGTACATGCATATAACCAAAATAAAACAAGGTAACCGTGATCATATATATGTCTTGTCACCGTAAATGCTGGTGTGTGAAAATGCAATTGCAACACCAATGTACAATGTAGATAGTACATTATTAGTTGTGACTGGTGCTTAATCAATTGAAAACTTGTGACTGGTGCTCTCCATTTTGTTCATCTAGAGGCTCAAATCTGTGCAGGTACCAGATTAATTCATATAGGGCAATGGTAATACGGCTGAATGGCGCTCATTTGGCTAATTTCTCATTGAAGCAGTATGTACCCGTATTTTCAAATAGCGCATGTACGTAGGTACCTGTCCATTTGACCAACAGTTCATCATGTACATGTATGTCATCTACATATTTTTACATGTTTATAACGTTCCTAGGCCACTCGTACCCTTGTGAAGTTGTCCCCTCTCTTTAATCCGCTAGAAACATAAAAAGAGAGAGGATAACTTCTTGTTATAATACTATAAATTGAAAAAAATTCATCAAAATAACACAATGTCCTGTACATGTATTATTCTACCAGTAACTTATCAAGCCTCATTGGTTTTTTGAGAGGAAAATTGTGGTTACTGTACTCTAAAATGTAAAATATGCATCTAACGTACATGTACAGACGTATTCAACAGCTCAGCATGAAATGAAAATAATTATTACTGGTTCATGGAAGAAGGTCACTAGATATTTGCATAATTGTCTGTCCATTATGAGTTTATATTGGTATTCTCTAGTTATATACCGAGTGCACATATCTTAAAATAAAATATAATAATACATATTGCAGTATTTATTAAAATCATATGCATGCTCCCCATGGGGTTATTTTCAGCAATTATTTTAATATCCAGTAATACAATTAACAGAAAAATAAACACCCAACTGCTTCGATATTATCTATATAATACAGTATTTCACCTGGGTTCCTATCTAATATTTGTGTAATTCGGTAAAGCCTGCTTTGCGATTGACCAGTGATTATTTTGCTACTTATGATACATGTATGTAACTCAAAGGCAAAATAATATTTTACAAGCAGTAGTTAAAAATAAACAAAATCGACGTGTCATGGCAGTAACAGCTGAATACTCATTTCCTACACCAGACGCCAACCCATAACCCTTACCACTAATCAATGAGTGGGTCTAACAGCTAGATCACAGGCTATCTTTTTCAGTTATTATACACCATATGGAACTACTTGTATTGGTAGATAATATACTCCTTGATTCAAGTTGCTGCAAACGATAGAATTTTTTATGTCTATGTTTACAGCTAGCTATCTTTTACATTCTTGCTATTTCTTATAGTTAGTGGGAAGTTATTAGTTTATGAACAAATAGCAATATTTACTAATTTAGCTTTTTTAACTCCATGTACTTCCATAGCAAGTAGACATTGTACTATTAATGATATCAACTGATATGTACTTACTTGGTGTAATGTTTTTGCATTGGCATAATATACCAGATTTCAGGTACATAGTTCTCCTCTAGCTATGTGCGCATTAACTATCAAGTTATTGTCTGTAACAACATATAAAACCTGCTCACAATGATGGAATGCATCACTGGGAAGCGATAACTTCATCCTGGTAAGTAAAGACAGTCAGCTCTGGAGGTCTAACAGCAATCTAGACATGCATGTAGTCTGGGACCTTAAATTGCAAAAAACTCTATCGGCAAATGCATGCGCAAGTAATCGCACATGTATAATAGTTCCGTATTATGAACTAGTACTAGATTTTGAGGGTTTGCAGAATCAGGCATCTATCGATAGTTAGAAGCAATCAGATAACCCCATTGATTCACTTAGTAATACTGTCTCTTTGTTTTTGACTACCTCAACGAAATGAGGTTTTAAATTCATTGAAGGTGTGGCTTTAGGGCACCCATCCTTCGCAGTGGGATGAAACTAGCCCCATCGCCTAGCCAAGGGTTAGGAGGGCAACTAGATCCCACTATATTATTCAAACTTTCTATAGCCAAATCAGTCTATTCTTTCATGTAGAGGTGCTTGTGAATTTGGCCAGCTGGACCATAGACCATTATGATATGTACTGGTCAATTCGAACCCTAGACCATTTTGTACTACATCATAAATGATGATATATTGTGATGGTACAGGACATTTGTATACGACCCTAACTCCCGGACAAAGCTCCATCGCACCTTAAGTGCCTAGTAGTTGTTACAGCGCTACTCGCCTGACACTAACATTCTCATAATTAGTGTTCGTATACTTACCTCTAACTGCATTGCATGTTCAAACCACTTAATTACCGTCTATATGCGTGTCTCCATGTGTTTATACTCATTTCCTATTCATGTATTTTACTATATGTTATTGTACATAGTTACATGATTATTACTAAGTCTTTTAATGCCTTTTATACCCATGTACAGAGGCCCGACCTCTCAGAATCCATTGATATTCATTTTGTACATGAATTGGACCATTATAAGCAACTTTTGTAGAACCCGACCTATTTTGGGTCGGCCGTCGGGCTTCCGGCGGCCATCTTGTTGTGCAACTTCCGGACGACCACACGTCGTCTTTTCTCGACGTCACGTCGGCCGGAAGTCCTTATACTATATAAAGGGCACTGTTTTACTGTTCATTGTCTCAGTCTTCACTTGGCTTTCAATAAAGACACATCTATACTTGATACAGAGACTTTCTCTTCCTTTTACTAGGTCATTCGCTTAGCGAACCGCCTACTAGGTCGGATTACTCTCTTTCATTGTATAGTCTGAAGGTCGGACTTGAGATCAGATGGGTCGTCTTTGGTAGTATTTGGGCTACTGAGACCGCTCGATCTTTCATGTAATGCGAAGTCCTATTACCACTCATAGGCACTTCATTTCTGGGTCGATAGTCGTCCAAGGACGACCGCACCAAATCACAGAAACCATTACAATATTTATATACAATGCAATACTAAATGTATTTATACTGCATGTCTCTATACACTGATTATGTATGTGTAGTAGCAGTGACTGCTACTAATTCTACTGCCTCTGTATGGCAGCATAGCAATCTGCAGGAGATATACTACAAGCATGTGATGTACATTCATTGATTCAACATTTCATAGGCTAATAATTCATAATAATATTTTTATTACAAAGTAGTTAGGCAATAAGTTTCATGGGCTTTGCATGCCGTGCCAATCATTTAGTAGAGGAAGGAGAGAAAGTGTGGGAAAGAAAAGGAATTTTGGGTAGTATCGCTCTGCTCTGTAGAGACGTGCAGTATAATAGTTATTGGCTTTTAATTTTATGGCTACAATATAAACAAGTAAATGTTAGAGGATTGGATACAGTAGACCATCAAATTACCTTTCATTCACTCTCTTCCCCAGTTGTCTGGGAAAACTCATGATAATTGATGGGTGATCATGTTATAAGTAAGTAATTTCATCTTGCGTGCGTGCTTACCTCATAGTGTTCAATTCTTGTGGAATACCAACTCAGAATCACTGAACTAAGGAAGCAATAAACGTAAGTTTGCAAATTATACATAGAGCTATTTACAGGTATTCTAAGTGTAGTGCAAGACAGTGTTCTTTTCCGCTACCAAATTTTTCTGCTAAAAAGTAAGTTCACCCTTTAATATGCAGGCAAGGTTTTTCATAAATGGATGATTTCTCTCAATATTGAAGAATGGTAAGAATTAATTTTGATAGCGATATTTGTGTTTATTGCAATAAATATTTAAACTGGCTCACAGATGCGAATTCCTGCATATCAGAAGCAGGTTGCGCATGCATGTTTAATATGCCACATGTACGTGAAGTAGGTGAATGCAAGAGCTGAGGTACGATGTAAAGTTCGGTAGCCTCTCCGAAAAAATAGTGATGGTGTCACATGGGACTTAGTAGTAGCATTTACATGTTGCTGGAGGCACATGCAAGTACATGTTTACTAAGAAAATAACTTGTATTGCTATGATATTGTTGGAATCAATACTGAGGAACATTAACTGCTAACAAATACATGTTAGTGGCGTACTTTTTCAAAAAAAAATTATGCCTGTATAAATAATTTGGGCGAAGAATCAGAGGCTATATGCTGTATTTGGAAGGATTTGCAATATTCAACTGCTAAATGTTCTAATTTCAAAACTGCAGCTGTGCACAGAAAAATTTTACTTGTGTAAGTAATTGTGTAAGTAGTGTTAGGTGTGTACATGTATTTACTTTAGTTCTGTAAATACTGTCTATTACAATTTTAAATCACACACTACAACATGTAGTCTGAATTAAAAGGCAGCATCATTAAAATTTAATTTCTATTCCATAGAGATTTTAGCATTCACATGGTGTGTTTATTTCAACAGATAGTTGGAGATCTAGTGAATACATCATAAAATCATCTTTAGGATAATTATTGCTAACACTAATGTTGTACAAGTGCATTATTCACTCAGAAGTGTAAGGTAGTATGTTTCACATATGCAACACCCAACTGGTTGGCATATTTATACACTTGTGTTTACTTGTTGGGGAATGCTTTGTTTACACTTGCATCATGAAAGCACTTTTATCCAGTGGTGGATATAGTGGGTAGATGCAGGAGACCAAAGAAACTGCTAATTTTAGAAATTTAATTTTGTTGTGATGATCTGAAGAGCGCAAGAACAACAAACTATTTACAAACTCACAATGATAATGACTTGTTACTTTAATTTTAAAATAAAATATTTTGAAAAAAATCCAATTTTATGAAGAAGATTCAATCATAATATAAAGTTCTGTAGTTAAATGGAATCAATTATAATGCTATGCATTATTTTGACTAATAAATAATTTCTAATAGTGTTAGACATATATAGTATAGATACCGTGATGTGCAAAATAATTTGAAAAATATACTGCTGTGTTTTACATGTATGTTGTGATTACGTTTTCTTAGTAAACAACTTAGCATTATGCAGCACTGTTCAATCACTTTACAAAATTTATTTCCTAATTAGAGAATCAATTTCCTAAAGGCAGCTTGGTTGAGCTTGCTAGCTGTCTCTTGGGTTATTTCAAGTAGCTACAAATACCCCAAACAGGAAATCACCATGTACTCTCTAAAGGATATCATAGAGTGAATGAATGACTAATGAGACACTGTGCTAATATATATTTATTGCAGATTTGTCACATTATTCTACTTGATGGTCAGGTTGGCTAGCATTGCAGAACTCTTACTACGTGAAGTGACTGCCGACGTTGGCATTCAAAGCTAGTCTGAGATCAACGAACAATTCGCTTTTAAAATGAATTCCTACAATTTCAACAACGCTACAATCCTGCAATCAAGTATTTCTTGTAACGTATCAAATTCTTGCGTCACCATACCCCCAGAAGTAGATGTGACTGAAGATGATCGAACAGAATCAAATTTCTATTTAATAGTGGCGATAGTACAGACTATTATTTGCCTGGTTGGAATCCTGTTCAACGTACTAAATCTGTTTGTATTAGTACAGTTGGTGAGGAGGAAGAGAAGTGTATCACCTACGTATCATCTTTTAATCGCAATGGGTGTGGCCGATCTCATGGTCCTATCATTTGTCAGCTTCTACTTCATTGCCGTATACCTACGACGTCCTCCATTGCCGTACGGAAGTGTGACGGAAGAGCGTCCGGATTTCTACCATGTTATCCACTATATTTGGTACTTCCCCGTGAACCCCTTCTCTATAGCCTCTAACTGGTTGGTGATGGCTACCACTGTCTTCAGATTCCTTGCCGTAGCCTTTCCTCTCAAAGTCTGCCAATGGTAAGTCTAGTTATTCTGTTGTATAAGTGTTAAGATGTCTCTACAGTGTATTTATACTTGCAAAGAGAAGCTCTATTTTTAGTAAGTCTATACTTCATATTCTTCATATCAAAGCTGCTTGGTGATGGATCGCAGTGAATACCGCATCCATTTTGAGCCTCAAAGATTCACTTTCCCATAACCCTTGTCCTTCGGAAGTAGATCATATAGGGGAAGATAACTTCCTATATAATGGTGTCTTGTACATGCATAATGAATAGGTTCTGCATTCATTCAGGTGATAGATATAGTCAATATACTCCATGGAGAGTTTTCGTTGGAGTATAATTGTATTATTGCTATTTCCCACATGCACAGAATCAAGATATTAAGCTACAATGTAGATACATGTGCATGTTTCATCTGAGCCAATTGTTTCATGATAGAGACTTTTTCCACATGCCAGTTTCCCATAAGCTTCTGTAGGGAGGTACCATTTTTTTAAAAATGTCAATGTAGTCTTCATGATATATTTTACATTGAGATTTACTTTTGACCCTCATTTGCTTCACAAATATATACATGTACATGTATATACCAGCAGTCCCTAGAATTTTCAGAAGAACAAAGTGTTAATTACAATGTATGCGTAACAGTCCGTTATATAACATCAGAATTATTGATACTAACTTCTCTAGTAGGCCTGTTACTATACGAGGGGCAATAATTTTAGCTTACAGCATAAAAAGATACACCTACATGTACAGTCTAATGGCTGTGTGCATCGAGATTAGACCTGTAACAGCAGTGCAGGTAATAATAAATCTGCCAACATTCTACAACTCCTCTAGTTCATCTAGTGATATCATAATGCTGTAATATACCAAGTAACCACATCTCTTGGCTGGCAATACATTTTTACACATTATCTTGGATTATCATGGAGGCTGCTTACTTGGCTATTACTATGGTATTTCCACCAGCTGCCACTAAAGATTTGAATAAATCAATGACAATATTGGAAAATAGCATTATTAGATATAATATTTATTTGTTTGTATGATGATATGAATCTGCCTAAAGATGTGCCAATTGAAACACTCCATGGTAACAGCTGATGAATTTTAATTTCCTGATTGCCTAGAGTTGAGGGAATATAGCAGCAGCCTGTTCAGGTCCAGGCTATCATTCTGATATACCAAGTAATGTGCTCAGCTTACACAATTAACAGTTTTCTACTTCACCTTATTCCTGATTGCACAAGCATTTAGACATTTTTTTCCAAGCTTCAACTCAACGTTACGTAGAGGATAAACATGCCTCTTGGCATTGAAAAGATGACCTATTGACTCTCATGCTACTCTTGGCTTACTAAAGCTGCTTTGAGAGTACCCGAGGTCGTGCTTGATCAACATCGAGTCCGATGCATATTTACATTAGAAAATGACCTTGGCAGGCCAGCTTTCGAGACGCCTCTGCAACTAATTTAAAATACATTTTATCTCCACCCCCCCCCCCCCCCACCTCATGTCTTCTATGTCAATTAGCTTTCAAAACCCGGGTCAACTAGGATTTCAAAACGATAACTTTGTAAATCAGCTTTGTCTACAATATTTTTTTGAACAAACTTTTATTTTTTAAAACATAATTTAAAGATGATGCCAGACCTTGCCAATCCATACAAAGTTTAATTCATGATGGGTATAGCTGAAATATTTCTTAGACATGTTGCACAGTAATCTAAAGTCTGGATGAAATCCCATGTGTAATACAGAGAAGATAATAATTATCATCTCTATACATTTAATGAATGAAAGTGCCCATATATCAGTCAAACAACTAACAATTAGCAATTGCTGTGTAATAGGCAATTATTGCGCAACAAATACTAAAGTGCTTACTAGCACATGCACTTGGAGGGTACCATGTATGGGAGTCAAGCCTGAGCTATCTAACTAGTGAATTTGAAGGCGCTGGTGCCCATGCTTTTTACCTATATTACTTAGCCATGTTGGATGTATTATTTGCTGAAAACCACATAATGGAGTTTTAAAGTATTTTTCAGGCAGAGTGATAATATTATAAGTTAGTTAATTTTTGATAGAAATAAAAGATTTATGATTGGAATTGTTACCAGAATAGAACGCTGTGTATTACGTAGACTACAAGTAGAAACTATCATATAACTACTGTTTTGCATGTAGAAGGTGTATCAGTTACTATTTTATAATACTTTGTTAGGGGGTTTGGCCATTTTTTTATATGATGATGTATTTTTACATGAATACTTTGCTTAAAAATACATCATTATAATGATAATCCTTGTAGTATATATACAATGCAGGTGTTCATCTGTATGCAGTCTACATACACATGCGTATTGTATCGCCCATCAATGTTGTGTAGTAGACCTCTCGGCTACGGCTACATTTGATTGGTTTACACAAAATGTGTCGGTACTGATAGTGTCTCGTAATTAGGGGGGTAATACACCTCCTAACATGCAATGAGGTATTGCATGTTATTTACTTAAATATTTGACAAAATTAGACTGGATGGTACACTATAATGGAAGCTTGGATAATCACATGTTTATTGAATTGCTATCTGCAGTGCAATGATCATGATCGCTTGGTGGATTTAATTTTAACTAAATTAGCCTCAGTCTTGAATTACTCCATGGATTGTCGGTTAAACATTCATAACATTTGTACTTGCATAATCAAAGTAGTTTTAAAATAGAAGTGATATCTGCAGCTTGTAGAAAGTGATATCTGCAGACCAATAACGAGAATAGGTTTATCACTAGATCAGCATTCTCTGTGTGTCTGCTCTTCCCGACTTGTGGGGAGTTTGATGATGAATAAAATTTCATAAGAAAACATGAAAAAATTAGAAACTTGAAATTGTAAAATAAAAAGATCAACAGTCACAGTAAACACATCATAATATTGTAATGGTACAGGACATTCGTATACGACTCCAGCTACCGGACAAAGCCCTACAGCACCTTAAGTGCCTAGTAGTTGTCACAGCGCTACTCAGCTAACACTCAAACTCTCATAACTAGCTGCTCGTATACTCACATTCAATTGTATTGCATGTCAAACCATTTAATTACTGTCTATATACGTGTATCCATGTGTTTATACCCATTACATACTGATGTGCATTCATGTATGATTATTACTAAGTCTTTTAATGCCTTTTATACCCATGTACAGAGGCCCGACCTCTCAGAATCACTTGATATTCATTTTGTACATGAATTGGACCATTATAAGCAACTTTTGTATAACCCGACCTATTTTGGGTCGGCCGTCGGGCTTCCGGCGACCATGTTGTTGCGCAGCTTCCGGACGACCTTATGTCGTCTTTTCCCGACACTATGTCGGGCAGAAGTCCTTATACTATATAAAGGGCATTGTTTTACTGTTCATTGTCTCAGTCTTCACTTGGCTTTCAATAAAGACACATCTATACTGGATACAGAGACTCTCTCTTCCTTTTGTCAGATCATTCGCTTAGCGAACCGCCTATTAGGTCGGATTACTCTCTTTCAAAGTATAGTCTGAAGGTCAGACTTGGGACCAGATGGGTCGTCTCTGGTAGTTATTGGGCTACTGAGACCGCTCGATCTTTCATGAAATGAGAAGGCCTAGCACCATTCATAGGCACTTCAATTCTGAGTCGGTAGTCGTCCAAGGACGACCGCACCAAATCACAGAAACCATTACAATATATCATATATAAACCAGTTGAGCTAATACCCAAACTCGACTATTATCACACTGTGGAATAAAATAAACAATTTAATATTGTTTTTATACATAGTAGTAGTTTTGTCAAGGGACATGCAGATGCGTAGGCAAGCCTGTGCATACTCGCGGAGTAGGACCTTAGGATATAAAGGAAATTTTATAAAGAGAATGGAATCAGTTTTGTCTACATCTATTGGTTAGAAATATTGTCTTTAATTGTCAGAAATATTATATTGTAGTTTTGTTAGTACACATAGAAAATAATTCATATGATTACTAATATGCAAGATGAACAAAAAGACAGCCTGTACTATTAGTGATCTACTTAACTTTTTACCAACTTTGTTTCAACGATAATATCAAGCCTTATGCTTTTTGTACTAGTATACTACTCCCAGTAAGGATCTCAACTTTTTCAAATGAATTTAAAAATGATAAAGTAAGCTGATAATGTAATTTGTGAGCATATCAAATGGACAGATTCGTCATGTTTTTATAACCAACTCAATGGTCAGCTGACTGTTATGTTTTGTCGCCATGAGTCAAACACTACATTTAATTTTATCGGTTTTATTGTTAGTAGAGGTGATTGTTCACACACAATATTATGAGCCCTGACAGTTTACCCATGTCTCGGCTATAGTATGAGCCCTGACAGTTTACCCATGTCTCGGCTATAAGATGATTATTCCTGAGCAGTAGAAAACCTGCATAAAGCATCAAACTCTAACCACTCTAAGGTGTTCCTACTTTTTATTCTACCTTGACCTTTCCCACATTGCCCTCTCCACACACATTTATAGTAGTCAATACTTAACCTAACAATAAACGTCTAACGCCCACATAAGAAATCAATGGCCACTTTTATTACAGATATATTCTTACAATATCAATTTTATTAGTATTTCAAAATATGCATTGTAGGTGTACACTGGTAAGAATGAGGATAGCTATTGTATTAATCTTCGCATTGGCTGTTGCGGTAAACTGCCCTGATTGGCTGACAGTGAAAGTGTATACGAGAGAGGATGGGGCTGTCAGAGCCAACAGCACTGATCTCTATGGAAGTGACACTCTGAAGCCATACTATTACGTCTATCATGTATGTTACTATTAGTGTAACTTATATACAGCCATCAATTCATGTAACAAGGCAATACCAATGGCAGGTCCAAATCTCCAGCTACATCATTACAATGTAACCATGAAATTGTAAATATATCCACAAAGATCCCTGCTCAGAACTAAATGTATATTAATATAGATAAAAACATTGAAATAGAGGTCAAACTGGAAGCATTAGACCTACATTTGTATGAAGCCTTTTATAATTTGGGGACTATTAGTAGTGTCAATTCAGTCCTAGTTTCGCAGCAGTAAAACGTTCAGTCTTTTTGTTCCGGTTGAAAGCGAACAACTGTATAATTATATCAGTGTACCAAAACTAACCTAATTTCATCAAGTTTACTTTCCTTTACTCTAAGTTTACTTACAAGAAATTGTAAACTTGAGTTAAGTGAACCAGATCGTTAATATGGCATTTATATGACCCAATTAAGGTGATGCATTGACGTTTATTTAGAAACCAGTTTGTATGCTATTTGCATCCACATGCACGTAATGCAAAGGACTAATGGAGTAAGTGAAGTGCAGATGTTCCAAGTATTTTTCTCCAGATTTCCTTCGCCAAAATAAGCAGGGTACATGTGTTATATTGCTTACTTTCCTCTGTTCTTTAGTTACCATCAATCAGTAATACCATAGAGGCTGTCTAACTGTTGAGGTCAATGTACAGTGTGATAGGCTTATACATGTATATACACGTACATGTATGTGTATATACACTACATGGATATACACTACATGTATATACATATACATGTACATGTACATACACGTATGTGTATATACATGTAGTGTATATACATGTATGCGTACATGTATATACATGTACACATACATGTATATACATGTATGTGTACATGTATATACATGTAGTGTATATACATGAAGCTATATGAAGTTCCATGAAGTTATATATACATGAAGTCATTTATCCTCTGATAATGATGCTTGGATGAGCGTTGAAATATTAAGAAATAAATCAAAAATAAAAATGCATCCTGTATTACTATTTATAATGAAAATACTAGCTCACATTAAAATTGTTAATGTATATACATGTACGTGTATACACTGTACATGTAGGTAAAAGACAATTATTGGTATCGCTATGATAGCGATACCAATAATTGTGAGTGCCCATAGTATGGGCACTCATAATTTACTGATCACTAGAAGTTGTCCTCTCTCAATTTCGGTAATTGTGCTGCACTACATTGTTGTAATCCAGATGTCTAGAGATTATAATATTATCATGTGAGGATAACTTCCGGTCTCTCTATTGACCTCTATACTGGCCAAGTACCAATATTGTGTTGTCCTTCAAAGTCGGGATGATTGGAACCCAGGCTATCATCTTATGTAATGCATTATTTGTAGACACTGGAGATCTATATACCATTCCTTGTAGACTTGGTTCTAGTCATATTTCTTATCGTAAAGCTCAACAGCACGACAGCTTCAATGGCAGAGTCCATGCAGGATGGTAACGCAGAGGCACGGGTTAGAGAGCATCGTAAGATCGGCATCATGTTGATTGCAATAGTCATATGGTTTCTCATATGTAACACGATAGTGTAAGTACATTGTGTACGTTAGACTGAGTTCATTATATGCATGTATGGGAATCTGTTAGGGTGGAAGCCAGTGACTTATCATATTATCCCAAACATAAACTGATACATGTACATATTGATAGCTGAGTCTACATAGCCGCCATGACAACGATTATGTTATAATAATATACATGTGGTACATGCACATGTATATGTCTAAAGACACAGCATAGACACAATTACTTGTAGTCATCTTATATTCTTTAACCTGTAACACCCCAGTCTGTTTGTATTTCCTGTCATCTCCAAGACAACCTAGCATGATTTCCTGATTATTTAATGATGTAAATGGGAGTTTATACAACCTCCCATATATCATATAAAAGTTATTGAAATCTCAGTCTACTGAAATGGGAATACACTGTTGCTCATTTGGATCTTTGATTATCTAATTAACCTTACATCTTTTATTGCTATCTTACAACTTCTGTAACTTTAAATACTAAGCTAATCCTATGGGTATTCAAAACCCACACAGTTTTATATGAATGATGCGTAGCTATTCTAAGGATTAATATTGCTGTTGTACACAGTCCATTTTATGTGTGGTGCAAGACAACAGCTACTACACAATATTAGTGCATAGTAGGCAGGCAGTCCTCTTTCTCTAAAATGCTGTGAGGTGGCTGGGTTCATCAGCAGGAGAAGCAGCAGCGACAGCTTTCTTATAATTTAGTTGGTTGGCTTATTGATCACTAACACATGTTGTGAGATTCAGTGTTTACAAAAGTACTGCTACGGAAAACCATAGTAGGCTTGGGAAATGCTGACTGTTATAAAAGTATTACTTGGAAATTTTATTTATGCGAAGTATCATCCGAAATTATGGTGGAGGTCAGGGCAACACAGAATAGAGCGAGAACACCCTGGTTGCCCAATATTGAGCATGTTTAATATTTAGCATTTCGCTCTAAATAATACTGGCCTGTGATTGGCCAGCAAAGGTTTTACGAACTCCATTCCACGCTTTCATATGTGGAAATAAATTCTAAATTGTGTCACTGTTATGACCTGATGCACACATAAAAAGTGTGCATTGAGACATTTTATTATAATATATTATATAAATAATTACCTGCCTTGGCACACACGCTCAGACTGCCGATGAAGTTTGTGGAGGAAATATCGCTAGTGTGCTTTGTCCCGTGAGAAAAACTCCGTTATGCTGGCAAAGCTTGGCATCAATGTGGCGAAAAAATTTCCTCGTCTGTTTCTACCTTTATGCTGCTACTATGGTTACTGTTATGGTTGCCATGATGATTTTGTTACCACTTACACAACTAATCTACATATATACAGATTTGTTTACCACATAATGAGAGACACAGCTGGTGAAGAAAGAGAGAAACTGGAACAAACCCCGTACTTTCAGAAGTTATCAATCATTAAAGATTTTGGACATATACTGAATCATGCTGGCAACATTGTGTTTTACTGCTTATGTAACAATACTTACAGGTCAGTGGATATCACGTCATTATTACGTAGTACAAATTGATGGATGAATTGATATCGACATCAAAATTGAGTGCCTCAAAAATCAAGAAGTTATCCAAAGTAAAATACAGTTTTCCCCGTACGTGTCTGCGGTGTTCTGACGTGGGTTGTTTGTTTCAACATTCAGTAAAATCTCAAATGCAGGGCCCAGAGGCTTCAAGTCATGCTAAATTAATTAAGACTGCTCATTGTTGTTCCATTCCTGAAAATACAGTGAGTTATACCGTTTTTATACTTGTTTTTATACTGTCTCTTATACCATTTAACCGAGAGGTATTTTACAGTGACAATGCATGACATGAATTATATGTACAAACATGAACTATATACCAATTAATTTACCAATTGGAACCGCCTCACTTAAGTAAAGCCTGTGCTTTATCAAGAATCTATATGATTTAGTAGTGGCCTGGGGTTTCTATACAGACCACATCACCAATTATTTACTTTTGCAGGAAGACATTTATAAACACACTGCTGTGCCGAAAGAAGGTGACAGGAAGTCAGTCACAGCATACAGTCATGACCTCTGTATCGACAAGAAATGGTAAGAGATCTGTATCCAATAGTAACCGACAAGCAAGGTACTCTTTTATTGACAAGATAGACAGGCTTGGTCTCATCCCAACCGATGAGACGAGGGGTGAAAGTATAATATTGAATAAACTTGGTTTTGGGTCGAATACGTCGGGTTTTGATGTTAGTGGGGTCAATGTCTTAGCCTCAGATCCACTGCTAGAAATGTATCACAGCGGAGGAAAGCATAAACCTTAAATAGAACTTAGCCTCAAAATGTTTTTATATAATTATGCTTAGTTACATGTGTGTGTGGACACCACACCATATGTATCCAGTCCACCGATGTAGAAACACAGTCTAGCTTTCAGTATATTGCAACATTTTGTTGTTTAGCCTTTGTATCTAAGCTTGTAATAAAAAGTTTATCGTAGGAGTTTTGTATGAACAGTTACGAGTGATGCACTGTAAACTTGATCTTAATGATCACAGGCTATATGCTTGCATGACACCTTATGTTGATATTGGTATTGTTAACCACCTGTGCATGCTGTAGCCAAAAGATCCTACTTGTTGAGTTGTCTAGTTGCCACATTCTCTGGGCAAGGTGAATTTTCAGTTGAGTACTAAAGTGAAAGCTGAAATTAAAGGGGTTTTGTGGAAAGGGGGAGACTGGCCTGGGTATCATGACTAACAGCCACTTTAATGTTCAAATTCGCAATCACCACTTAATGATTGGCCAACATTACCCATCTCCTCTAAGTGCAAACCTGTACACTAACGCATCTGTTGGTCCTCATGCTCAGGAGAGTGGGATGCTTGGCAGGTGTGTAAGAATTATAATATAGTTATTTGCTATGATCTTTATTGTCAACACTGAATTTATAAGGAATTACTATAGTTTTTATTTATCATTCATTATTTTTATAAATATTGTGATTGGCTGTTTTGCACAAACTTCATGGAGTGTTTATTAAGTTTTGTGACTATAGAAACACAATATCTTGAACTCGCACTGTTCCTACTCTGGTCCCAATGTAAAGCAAAGCTTGTGAATGTGAGTACATATTGGAGTTACTTTCTCTTCAAATATACCAGTTTGTTCTACTGGATGTTGTGCACCTCTCTCTGATGTTGCAGCATGTTAGATAGATATAGATGTTATAACTTTGTTGTATCACATGAGAGGTAAGCAGATTCACACTATATATTCCATAATGGCAATGCACTGAACCATATTTATTATTCTATTGGTTTCCAAAGTAAATTTTTATCAAGTTTAATTTAAAACAAGCTGTTGATTGTGAAGACATTCATTTGCTAGCCTAGGATCTGCTTAGCCTAATGTTGCTGTAATAATTTTTTGTAAGGCATGCACGGGCATTAATAAACTGTTGATCATAATTAGAAGAAGTTGTCCTCTCTCAATTTCTCTTCCCTCCTGTTTGAAACTGAGGGAGGATAACTTCTAGTTATGATCATAATTAGAAGTTGTCCTCTCTCAATTTCTTGTCTTTTTTAAATTGAAGGAGGACAGCTTCTAATTATGATCAATATAGTTTATTAGTATAACCAAGCTCAAATAGCCTTTCCTGTAGTAAAGGTCTATGTTGTTCAACTACATCAGTATGGATATATGGGTTGTCGTCTCTTCAAAGCAGATATTATGTAGTGAGTCATATAAATCTACATGTAGCTTGTCATTGAAAGTGTCCAAGTTTGGTAGCATTGTGTATGCTGTAACTTGATACACAGTCTACACTAAGATTGCAGTCACACTATTGCCCTTTCTTCTTAACCAGAGTACATGGCAAAACTACGAGAGAGCAGGAAAGACCAGAAGAGAGGTGAACAGAATGCAGCTGGCTCCTCCGATACCTCCCCTTTCCTAGCGTCCAAGAATGACCCTACTGGTAACGGTACACACAGAAGGATATCGGAGTCTCCAGATGAGGTGGCACATGATGCTTTATAATACCACAGAGCAGACAAATAGGTATAACTGCATAGCATTTGATATAAGTGACATATCGCACAGAACATTTGTAGTTGCATGTAGATGTAGTACATATCACAGAGAAAACCTTTAAAAATAGCGTAATTGTATATTTTATAATATTTGTGACATAGCATATCACACAGACCAACACTGTTATTAGTGGATACTGTAGAAACGCCTCTCTCTAACTAGGGAGCTGAACTGCTTTGTAGGTAGTTATTGCCTTGTAGCCTGGTGCTACATATTAACTCGCAGGAACTAGTCTGTGACACCTGGAATCAGGGCTCAGGTGAGGTGGTCAAACACACTGTGATATGATTGTGGCATTCTAAATGTAGTTTTGTTGTGGTCTAGCTGGCGAAATATGATGCATGGTAACAGTTCACTGCTGGACAGAATCTTCAAACAAGTCAATTGTCAAAGTAAAATACTGCATCACAACCAAGATAGGACAACTACCAAACTCTTTATTTTATCAATTGTGCCTTTTCATCATAATTTCTGATCTGTATTGGGTTTTTAATCTATAAATAAGTTTATATTCTGGTATTGTGTTCTTTATTTGTTTCTGTATTATTTTTATGTAGTTTAGGGTGTCACGTCTTTGATCTAAGAGAGGGCACAACTTCTAAACATATATTGGTGATTTAGTGTGCATATACATATACTATTATACTTTTGTATATATTTATTAGATTAACATAAAGTAAATGCTGTGCATTTAATCATTATTAATATTACACTGTATACTCGTAATGTATCAATATAAAGTTATAATATATAATATTATTTATTAGATCTGTACCATGCATAAAAACTATGAATAAACTGAGATTGTATAATTATAACAGCCTCCATGTTATTCATATACATATACATGTATTGTGTACTTCGTCACTCCTTGCAGCAGGTCAAACGGTTGTTGTCTCAGCTCTCAGCTATCTAACTAATGGGCTTTGAAAATCCATTAGAGAGGACAACTCCACATTATACAGTGCTAGCTGTTACTATAATTGACCTACTTCCCATTATTAGCTAAGAATCGATTTCCTATTGTGTAAACTCTAAAGCTTGATTAAACAATTCACCTTAGAATAACATAGTGCTGATCACCTCAGGTAGTATTATAACAGAGAGAGAAATATAATATGCACTTGCACCTTATTGGACAGTTGTATTGCTGCCTACCCTGGCTGTATCACAGCTCTTACTTCAGAATGAGGCTTATTTTTCATGTAATGGAGACAGTGCAGCAGTGCAGTTGAGTTAACTCGCACACTGTTTGCAGTCTTGAGTATCCAGGGAATAGATCCACTGCTAGTTTGCTATCTACTACTGATCTACTACCTTATATCAACATGAATTATACGACAGTAGCAGATGTTGAGACAGACACACTATTTGGTGGTGGAACAGCATATTTGACTTTCCTTATTGTGTTGTCGGCGGTATCTATAATTTGTTTCTTCTTCAACGTTCTAAGCTCAGTTGTGTTTGTAAGACTGGCAAGATGTCAAAGTGCGTTGTCACCCATCTATCACTCTCTAGCAGCGGTGGGAGTTGCAGACACCATCATTATGTTGCTACATGGCTTCTATTTCATGTCCAGCCTCCTTCAACTCAACCAACCAACGACACTCTTTCACGACATAGTGAACAAACTATGGATTTTCCCTTCAAATTTCTGTTCACGAATCTCTAATTGGATATTGATATCTACAATCATATTCTACCTGGTTTCCAGGAAAGTTAGCCGTTGGTAAGTGTACAAATGTATAAGCATTGTTACTTAGCATGTCTTAGTTTATTGAATAGCTTCATCTATCATCTTATACATTTTTAGTGGATATGAAACTAACAGTAGTAGATAAAGTTTTATAGTTTCTTCCCAATGCACATTTTATATACATGTTCATGTACATGTACATATACAATGTATGCTTACATCAGCATACATGTATAAAATATGTATTTCATCTGTTTCACCTCGTCAGTGCAGCTGAGGGATATAGTATATTTCCTGTAAATTTGCTGCATAGCCAAAGTGTGCATCTAGTCCTAGGTATTACCTAGGACTAGGTGCACGCCTTGGCTATACAGCAAATTTACAGGAAGTATCATAATACACTAAGCTAAAGTTCTTAAGTTACCAAAGACAGTGAGGGTTGCACATGGCACTTAGTCTACTGTTCTGTAATAGAGCTTTGGCACTTTGTGAAACATTCGACCTTGTTCAAAATTGTATAGTGAGTCGACCCAAGAAAGTCCAAGCCTGACACATCTATTCATTTTCAACCCGATGCTTTAGGTGTTCGGTGATGAGAATAAGAATACTGATTGTTGCCGTCATTCTATTGGTTACGGCTATCAGCATCCCTATCTGGTGGCAAATGCGAATATTCATCATGGACGGTATCCTGTATATCGAACCCAGAGGCTTTCTCTTCTTCGACACTTTTGTAAGTTAATAAAATAAAGATATTTTATATAGAATGTTGTGAGACAGGTGAAATTTACATAATTTTATTTTCATGTAGCCAGGGTTCTTCAGTAAATTTCCAGATGAAAAAGTTAAGTTCTTCATTATATATGGTGTCATCCCCAATCTAATTGCCCACAAAGACTTAAGACTACATAAAAATTAAATTATGCAATATTGCGCTTAACTGAGAATTGTGCACTATGTAGTTGTATAAAGTTATTAAAACTATAAAGATAACTGTATTACCTACTGGTCATTGCAGTCATCTTTCCAATTAATGTGTAAGTATAGTATATACTACTTGCATGTCCCAGGCACTCAGATTGAGTTATTGATCATAACAAGGAGTTATCTTCCCAAGCAAAACACTATCAAGAACGGACAACTTCTTATTGTGGTCAACAGTAAACGACATGATGTGTAATTGTGCTTCTGAACAGAACATGAACAAACTAGTGGTTTTAGTATTATAGTCATAGCTGTATCATAAAAGCTGGCTTATATTACTATCAATACCTCTTATAGCTTTTGTATCTTTGATATATTTTATTCATTCTGATGCTAACCCAAATAGTTGAAGAGAAAAGTCAAAGTTTTAACATTACATGTAAATATATTACATAATATGCATTTTATTAATTCATATGGTTTCTGCAACCTGGTAAAAAATTTACTTTTATGATGCTTACTGTATATTATATTGTACATTGCTTCCTTTTTTCTATTTCCACGTGATTTTATTGATTCTCTCATGTTCACATGATACATCTATTAACCAATCATAAATTGATCAATCGTCTAAATCACTCCCAACATTTTAATCAAATGGTCTTCTAACTTGTAATGTTGCTCTTGTCCAGGCCACACACACAACCAAGATACTGATATATATAGACACTTATTTTGCTTTAAAATGTGATTTTTGTAATAAAATAATTTATTTTTATTATAATAATCACATTTTAATGCTACGTTCCTTTTCTAGAACTATGCAACAGAATTGATGTTTCATTTCTCATGCTGTGATTGTAAGGTGGCATTTAGTAACACCCAACTTAAGTTAACTAGATATATTTATTTCCTTAAATCTCGCAGGCTCTGACAGACCTCCTCCCAATGGTGACTATGTTAGTTGTTATTGTGATTCTCATCGTCTATAGATGTCGGAAGAGAGGAAATCCAGTAAATAAACAGCAGAAGGAAAATGTTGGTGTTTGCGTCATGCTCTTGTTATTGGCTATATGGTATTTCATGTGCTATGCTTTCATGTAAGTGAAAATCTATACAAACTTCCGTACTTCAACTTCTTCAACTTATAAATGGCGCCACACTTGCCAAAATGTTAGTGTTTGCTTATTTACATGCACTTAACTTAGTGTTCAGTAGTAGTGTAGTGTATAATGCATAATTATGTACTGCTGGCAATTGTAATGTAGGAATACTGAACTATAGAATTAGGCCTACTCTACAGTGTATTTATCATGGAAAGTCATAAGCTATTTATTGATGATAACTTCTAATTATGAACAATAAGTGTTCATGGTAGTTGTTCAACTACTCTACAATTTATAATGTAGAATAAACTGTATATGCCATAGAAGTATCTCCAGTAATTCTAGGTGCATGCATACATATTATTTATAATAATAGCCTTGTGACAATGGTTACAGTTTGGCCAAATACATTGTAATGTACATGTATGTTGTAGAGTTGTAGGGCTGCTGCTTGACCTAGTGGTGGAGATGAGCCATGTAAACCTTGGTTCACTGAGACTAATGAGAATATTTGGACCAGTGTTTAATCATGGCACTAGGGTAGTGTTCTACTCCTGCAATCAGTTCTACCGGTTAGTTGGGAGCATTTTGTATTCTTGTGGTGTATCCTTATATTAACATGGCCTGACTAGCTGTAATGATATAAGGATTTGAACAGGGAACAAATACATGTATATCTACTCTGCCCTACACGTATGTAATGTACTAATATACAAGTAACGCATGTTTATATTGTAGAAATATGCTTCTGAAGACCTTAAAGTGCAAAAAAATACACACACAGCCTCTCTCAGCAAATCATGATTCAGGTGAGGCAACAGCTGACATTTAGCACTAACTATTATTCGGAGTTGTCTTCTTGGCTGGTGCCCTTTCAAAATAAATGACCATGGGAATGATATAATTGTACATTGTCTAGTTTTAGTCCACCATGGCGCCCAAACGTTTTATTTGTAGATGAGAGTGCCCACAAAATGCTGAAGGAATAACAGAAATTGAATTCCAAATCCAGCAAGTCTTGGAAAAGTCACTAGAGTTCAGGCTCCAAATCAACCCCATGGGTGTTTTTGGCTTCAGTTCAACTAAAGTTATCAACTTTGATAAGAAGTTATCCTCTCTCTCTCGCTATTAGATGGGGGGGGGGGGGATGAAAAGAGACTTTATTTGATGATCTTTTCACTGCAGGAATTACCTATATATTATATATTCTATATATAAAGTAGCCCTCAATTTTCTGTGACAATATTTATCCTCTGATGATGATGCTTGTCTAACCATTGAAATGTTAGGAATATAATCGAAAACCTATAAAAATGCATCTTGTTTTATGAATATTACTCCTTGATATTAGTTATGGTGCCCAGTGGCATAAATTTATATAGAGACATATTTTTGTAGATGTGAAGATTAAAATTGGCTCTTATTAGACGATATATTATGTGTATGTACATGTATGTATTTATCCAGTACGATAAGCATTATATTATATAAAACATTACATTGTTATACTCTTGTAGCACCTGAGTCCATGGGCACTCATAAGCTATTGATCATAATTAGAAGTTGTCCTCTCTCAATATATTTTCCTCTTGCTCAAATTGGGAAGAAAAAGGTGAGGGCCCATGTAAGTTATTTTATTTATGGTATTGTAAATGTACTCAGCACCCTATTTTAGGCAACATTCTGTGTATGGAGTATTCCCATTCTTGTGATATTATTGCTATGTGGAAAGCTTCATAAAATTGAAGTTGAAAAAATAAATATTTTTGATATTTTATATGTCACTTTTACATGAATGTACTTGTATATTATAATAACAACAATAAAACTGTGTTGCACAAAAATGTATCATTATAATGGTGATAGGGTATCCATGGGTACCATTGCTGTAAATCTAGAGAACCTAGGCTTAGGTGTAATTACAGGCTCACAAAGTCTACTAAATAGAAATTATTAGTGGTAAATGGGAGCTGGAAGTTTAAAACACAGTCTAGGCTTAATCTAAAAGCTGCAACAAGTTTTCAAGGAGGCTATGATGTCCAAAATATTGCTTGAAAAGGGGTGGTACCCAGTGATGGTATTGTTTGGCATTTGGATCACAGTCTACAATTGCTCCCAGAAACATGATTTTGGCATTAGAAACACATAACTATGAGTAAATAGTAAAATAAAGCTGCAGACCAAGTTCTTAATAAAATAACTAACATTTACCTTTGGAGGCCACAGTAATAAAATTTGAAATTGTTTAAAACACACTCTAAGCTACATCTAGAAAAGAGAGAAGTGAAAAGGGAAAGAGTTCAAATACATGTACTTTGGATCTACAGTACAGGAAAAAGGGGAGTGTGGAGGAGAAGTAAAGAAGAGAATACAAGCTGGATGGTGTGGATTGAAGAAAGTATCAGGCAAATTATGTGATAAAAAGCTCTTGGCCAAGCTAAAGGGAAGAATAGACAACACCGCAGTTCGACCAACAACACTATATTATGGTATGGAAATTGTGACTTTGACCAAGAGGCAGGAGGCGGAGTTAGAGACAGCGGAATTACCTATGCTCAGGTTTGCATTGGGGATCAAAAGACTTGATAGAATTAGGAATGAGTACATTAGGGGTACAGCAAAGGTAGTACGACTGGGAATCAAAGTCAGAGAGAGCAAATTGAGATGGTATGGACATGTGCTACGGAGAGATGGAAATTATCTGGGGAGGAGAGTAATGGATGTGGAACTACCGGGAGTAGGAAGAAGGGGAAGACCTAAGAGAACATTTCTTGATGTGGTTAGAGAATATATGAAAGCCGTAGGTGTGACAGAAAAAAGATGCTAACAACAGAACGAAGTGGGGAAAATCATCCACGGTGGCGACCCTTAACAGGAAAAACCAAAAGAGAAAGAAGAAACTATATCTAGAAATTTTCAAGGAGGCTATGATATCATAATGTTGGTTGACAAGGAGTGTCTATGGGGCGCCCAGTGAGATGATGTTGTTTAGCATTTGGATTACAGTCTCTATATTATATTGACCCCCCCCCCCCCAGAAACACAATTTTGACATGAAAAATGATGAAATGAAGCTGTAGACTAAGTTTCTAATGAAAAACCTAATGTTTAGTTTTGGAGGCCCCTAATAGGGACGCAGCAATAAAATTTGAAATTGTATAAAACACACCTACAATAATTTTGAAGGAAGCCATCATGTCAAAATATTGGTTGGAAGGGGTGTCCATGGAGTGCCCAGTGAGCCTGGGTACTATAGTCTGATCTATGTTGTTAGAAAGTACAGTTCATATCTCTGGAGCATGAGGCAGCTGCTCAGTCTACTGAAACCAACTATTATTTAGAAATATTATTAAGAATTGTATAGTAACTGTGTCATACTAACTGTGTTATACTGTGCCATGCTGGGTCATATTATATCTTTAGGCCTATATGAGATTAGGTGATAAGTTACAGGTTGGTATTAAGATTTTTATGGTAAGCAACAGCAAAACAATACTTTTATAAAGTATAAAATAGGTACATGTATAACATTTTTGATTGACCAACGTGTGCCTGATGTGTGCTGTGTGCCGGAAAATATTTTAGCAAATTGGCCTGGGTCTAAAATTTAGGTAGCTAATGTAGTGCATCTTATGCATTTCAATGGTACGTGTCCATTTTTATCACAATGTGAAGTTATCTTCTCCCATTTAATTTTTTCACTGACACAGTTATCAAGGGTAGACAACTTCATGTCATAATCAGAAGCTTTAGTGATGGTGTGATAGCGTTATACGAGCATTTACATTAAATTAAAGATGTCATTCTCTGAGTCAGTAACCATGTTTGATTATCAATTAGCTGTATAATAAAGAGGCACTGTTGAGAATTCTCTAGTCTCCATATATAAAGTGAATACTGAATAGCTGTTACAGCGTTATCTTTCCATGTGGTAATACTACCGAGTGCCTGCTATAACTGCTTTACTTGTGCCATTTAGGGTGTGAGATCAGTGTATCTAGTAACCCAACTAGAAGAGGTACAGTCATGTATGTAGGTGAGACAGAGTTTAAAGCTGGGTAGGAGTCAAGTATGATGAACCCCATGGCAAAAATGATGACAGGTAGTGAATATTACATAGTTACTAAGTAGTGACATTACAACATCTAACAGTGAGATAGATAATCACAGAATAGTGATGTCAGCTCACTTTATTGAAATTGTGTGTAGTATGCTGTGGTACACAACATTGAAGGGAGGATAACTCCAAACCCACTACACATAAATACATGTACGAGTATATTGTGTTAGAAAATTAATACAATTTGGTCTAGCCAATAGTGTGTCAGTGTCTAACCTGATAACTCAGGGCTCTCAACTTGATCAAGTGAAAAATCCTAATAAAATGTTGAATTGAGGAAAAAGATGCCACTGCGGGGCCTCGCCCCGCCAGCCTGTGAAGCGGGCTGACTGGGAGGGGCGGCGGAGCGCCCTCCCGCGCTTGAAAATTTTTTAACCGTGCCGTCTAAAATGGCACCATTTCATGCAATTCTAGTCATATTTTACTTACAATGTGCTGTGCTTGGTAGAGGTTGTAACATGCAACTTGTGTGTATTTATTTGGTAGAACAAACAAAGATGCAAATAGGCAGGGTTGGGAATCGCCAATGGCATTCGATATTCGATGGCGATTTTCGTTGGTCTATTCACCATCGATTCCACCTAATCGTTGGTTTCCAACAAAGCCATCGAAATGCATGTATTCATTGGTTTTATAGGGTTACAGCTGCATTCGATTGTCACTAAGCTGCTAATTGATCTGCTAGTAATGTTTAGTACAGGAAATAAATAAAAAGCCTCGTAGCTTAGTTCTTATCTTTTTAATAAAAAAACTGATGATGAGCTGTTTTATTTAATAATAAAATAATAGCCTCTATTTGCAAGCTAGGATGAAATGTGAGTGGCTAGCAATAAATAAGAAATAATAGCCTGGAATTTCTGGCTAAGATTTGCTGTACATATAAATATTTGGAGGCTAAAAAGAAACATAAAGGTAGAGGAGATAACTCTAAACTATGAGAAAATGCAAATAAAACTGGTAATATTAGGCACAGTTGTTATAACATTTTAAAGTAATAGACAAAATTAGTAAAGACAATAAATTTCTCCATTTTTACAAAAATTATACCCATATACATGTGCATTTTCTAAAATCGTCATCGATTGTAAAATCGATTGAAGTACAATCATTGATTTGATAAAGTAACAATCGAATGCTTGTATTCTTTGGTTTAATCAGCATAATCGAAAATCGGAAATCGAATGCAAAAGTACATCAAAGTTCCCAACCCTGCAAATAGGGCATACAGTATATACATGTACAGAGTAGATGTAGGTGGTGGAGATAGTGGAAAATATTGTGTACATATACAATAACAGGTAACTACATGTATATGACACCATAATACAGATTTAAACAAAATACAGATATAGCCTATATCTGTATGGCTCCAAGTGGAAGTGGAACAAATGAGGTGGGTACACAGTGCATGCAAAATGTTTGAGTTGTTTTGACTTGTCTCCCTTGTTTTTGTGTCACTATCTAAAATGTTATATATTTGTGGATAAACAGTAGTACTTGGGACTTTCTAACACAAAAATATTTGCAAAATATATAATCACATATCTCTTATGTGTTATTTTGTAAAATCTATTAATATCAGATTGGAAAATACTTTAGACATCCATTTGATTCAAATACTAAATTGACTAGGTTAGCGACCTCGCAACCCCCTATTGATTCCATTAGACAGACTTTGTTTGCGTATGGCTTTGGTGCTAGTTAGCCTACTAGCAAAGGGAGTACTCTCTTTGCTACTAGTAACAAATCCTACCACAATAGCAAAATCCGAACAGTGAGTGGAAAATATAGAAATCCGTCCGAATGCCCAAAAGGGAAGGACAAATCCGAACAATTTGGATTTAATCCGAGTAGTTGAGAGCCCTGGATAACTGTATTAGTTAGTGCACTAGTACTATTTGTACTAACTAACACAAAGTGTAGTACTTCTCTATCACATAGCCAGTGTATCACTATAATTACTATTATTTATGTGCTAAAGTATATGTTACTATTATGTACATTGCTAGAGGATAATGTGCTACTATTACTTAAGTTCTATAGCATATGTGCTAAAAGATATGTTGCTATTATATATTAGGCTAATGTATATATTGCTATTGTTGTAGTGTGCTCCTGAGTACGAAGGATTTGTTAAAGTCGAGTCAGTAAAAGTGGGTGATTTCCCAAAGGAAGTGACGATGATTTGGATGAAATATAGAATTATAAAACTACAACATAAACGAGAGGTCAATGTGCCAGCATGATTATTTCTAGCTCATAGTTTTGAAAACTTGCATCATGGAAACTATGGAGTGACACAAACTGACTAGGTGACATGCACATGTAGGTGCCCATCGGACTAACAAGGAGAAGAAACTGCTTTTTACACATCATTTTCACTCCTCAGCTATTCCACATTGATAATCATAACTAAGATTTATACTAATTGTATGCTTTGATACTTTTTTAATTATTTTAAGTGTGCGTGTACATATAAGTCAATGTCTAGATACATGTATTTTAAAACCCTCATAATAATTATTTTTCTATGATGACTGCTCATACTCTTATACATTATTGTATTCCAGTTGTACCTGAACTTGAAACAAAAGGGTTTTCACTGATATTCTGTTATATTTTAGTTATCCGTCCTGATTTCTGTTTGCATGTATATTATTTTGCTTCAATGTTACAATAAATATGGTTACTCTTTAGACAGGAATTAGCAGTTATTAAATACATGATATGATGTCTACGTGTTGGAGAGAAGACAACTCTTATTCTTTGAAAATTGCCCAAATGTTATATCAAGGTGATTTAACATTATAATAGTGATAGAGTATTCATGGGGACCATTGTTGTAAATCTGGGGAACCCAGGCTTGGGTGTAATTACAGCAAATTAAATAAAGCCTCACAATGTAGACTAAGGTTCACTAAATAGAAGTTAATAATTGCAAATAGGTGCTGTAAGTTTGAAACACAGTCTAGGCTTTATTTATAAAAAGCCTCAACAAATTTTCAAGGAGGCTATGATGTCCAAAATATTGGTTGGAAGAGGGGTGTCCAAGGGGTGCATTTGGATCACAGTCTACAAACATGATTTTTAGCTTTCAAAATACATAAAGTTATGTATTTTGAAACCTAAAAATCATGTTTGTAGACTGTGATCCAAATGCACCCCTTGGACACCCCCCTTCCAACCAATATTTTGGACATCATAGCCTCCTTGAAAATTTGTTGAGGCTTTTTATAAATAAAGCCTAGACTGTGTTTCAAACTTACAGCACCTATTTGCAATTATTAACTTCTATTTAGTGAACCTTAGACTACATTGTGAGGCTTTATTTGATCACATGAAGTTATGCATTTTGAAAGCAAAAATCATGCTTGTAGACTGTGATCCAAATGCACCCCTTGGACACCCCCCCTTAAAACCAATATTTTGGACATCATAGCCTCCTTGAAAATTTGTTGAGGCTTTTTAAAAATAAAGCCTAGACTGTGTTTCAAACTTACAGTACCCATTTACATGTATCAGAAAAATAGTGAAGTAAAGCCTAGACTAAGTTCTTAAAGAAAAAAACTAATGTCTAGTTTTGCAGGCCCACATAATAGGGACGAAGTAATAAAATTTGAAACTGTATGAAACACATTCTAAACTACACCTACAGGCTACAAATTTAGGAGGCTGTGATATCAAGATATTGATTGAAAGGGTGTCCAATGAGCCTGGGTACTAGTCTGATCTGTGATCTTAGAAAGTACAGTTCATTATCTCTTCAGCTCAGTCTACTGAAACCAGCTACTAGAAATATTATTAGTATTGTACTGTGCCATACTGCTCCATACCAACTGTGTCATATTATAAATGTGCCATGCGAACTGCATCATACTAACTGTGCCATGGCCATAGTACTATATCTGTAGTTCTACTGAGATTAGGTGATAGTTTGCAGTTAATATTTGTATGGTAAGCAACAGCAAAGCAAGTTTTATAAAGGTCATTTACATGTAGGTATAACATTTTTGGTTGCATGGGTTGTCACCCTGCTTCACCAATCCTCTCTATTTAGAACAGCAGTAACTTGTATGCTGAGGAACAGCAATATTTCACCACTGTCACTTGAGTCTGCATTATTATGTAGATACATTTGGTGAATGTGTGAAGTGTAGTTACATAAATCATAGATGGATAGCATAATAGTAACACAAACAGTGAAATCATCCCGTTTGCTCCAATGAATTGACATAGTTATACTATTGTTGTACATTACTAATTACTATTACTATATACCCAGTTATTATAGCTGCATAAAATGTCAGAAGACAATGGATATTGAGGTTGGACAAAGGTGGTTTATTTTCTACCCAATTTATAACTTATTAAAGAGTAGATAACAAATATCATCAACAGTGTGACCAGATCTTAGAGCCAGCCATTTTGGTAGTTTGAATGATCCCATCAGTCCTTTAGTCCATCTACAACAACAGAAATACCAAACATCATAATAAGATGCAATACTCAAGGATAAACCCAAGTAGTAAAGTACAGAATTTCAACACAACACAAACAGGCTGGTTTTTGTTACTGGTGTGAATACAACCTCAGGTGGAATAGCCTCCGTTCTATGATAGGAATATGTGGGACTCACACTTGCTTTTGGTGTTTACAACATCCTATACTCAGGAATTGCATGTACACCAGTTTGAGTTAATAATTCCAGGTACAATAAGAAGGTAATTGTAAAATGACAAAATATACACATTACCTTCTTGAAGCCAATATCAGCAGAGTACTGTCTGAAGCACTGTCGGCACATGTTTAGTGCATACTTCCTAATGATACCGTGCTGGTTACTGCACACTCGACTGAAACAGAAAATTACCAAATATCACACAGTAATTGAGTATTAGTATAGCATTTGTGATTGCCATTGCGTAACAGAAACAAGAAACATCCAACACCCACACGAAGATAGATTATGAGGCTCTAGTTTGTTTTCAACGAGTTAGATCTTAGGCCTACCGCCTAGACAGTACAAAAATACACGAGGTTGCTAAAGAATTAGCATTAACATTACATATTCATTCCCTCAGTTAGTTGAATACCGAGCATCCTTACCTTCCACAATATGAAAATGATGCAAAAGTCTATATTAATCAACTGAACAATCTTCACAACATAGGTTAAACCACAACTAACATCGATTACTGACATCACAAGAATTTTAATTTAGAAAATAATATCAAGCCATCAGAAATGCGTAGAAACCTTTACGCTTAACACCACAGTAATTATTTGAAGCTCTGCTAACTAGAAGAGTTTATATAAATGTGACTTACCATTTTCGGGAACCTGGTCCGTATTTTTTGGGATGAGACTTCCAGATATTTGAGTGACCCATGTTGACTACAGCTATGGCGGCTCGACAAAAGAACGGGATGTAGCGAGAAACAGTCGTTGTTCCCCAATAGTCTAGTTTCGTAAGTTAGCATTGTTTTATCGATCAGCATAGGGAGCGCAAATGCTGGTATTATATCACGTGATGTAAACATAGCCATGTGGGAATACTAAACTAAGCGCTTCGTGAACACACAATTTTTATTCTGGGGGGCCTTCAGAGAGGTCCCAAAATCTCTATGGAGACACTAAGGCACCATTTCCGCTGAATCAATCTGACTGAATTTGATTTTCACAATCAATGAATCGACCACCGCAACTAGTTTCTGTTTGTTGTTTCACATTTGATGGAATTCACTAAGGAAAAAAGGCAGTCTCAGCATTTTAGTAGTCCTATTGAACTTCCAGACGACGATGATTACGCTGATGATAACCAACCGTTTAATGAGACTCGACTGTGGATAGGTAATATTGATGTGTCTGTTGCTGAATTTGTATTACTAAAACTCTGCCAACACCATGGGGAGCTTGAGAAATTTGATTATGCCTATACAAAAGATGGCCCTAATACAGGTGAGTACAATGTATCCATGTTAATATTGCATTATGTTAATGATTCTTTGAATTTAATACACTGCAACCATCTCACTACGACTACAAGGTGACCCTGAGCTTCTGGAAATTTACATTATCATCTCATGGTCATCATATCATTATGATTGTTATAAATGCTTAACAGCGGTGTATTTTGTTTTGCAAAAATATCTCTAGATTTCGCATTCACTAGTGGAGGAGATTTTTCAGTGTGAAGATGTAAATTTTAATTTAGCAGTTCCACCAAGCTCATCACGCGTACATTTTATACAATTAAATCAACAACTAAATAATAATCAAGCATTGCATTATCAAATAAAATTAAGATTTAATTTGGCTTAAAATTATTGATGATTTAGTGTTGAGACTCTGTAACTTTTCTACTCTGTTAGCCACTCACTATATTTATACTACTAGCAATATCAGAATCAGCAGTTAGTCTACTTACTATCATGCAATGCAACACATCATAATATTAAGAAAGATATGTTATATTTATATTGTTTCTATGAGCACCATAGTTCACTGAAAAAGTAGTATAAGGCCTAATGGGAACTCCTACACTTTAAAAAAAAAAATATTAGCTTGTAACTTGAAATTCCATTATTCTATAGATGTTTTTAATAAGGGCTGATTTGCAATAATGTTTTAGGGAAACCACGAGGCTTCTGTTTTGTTACTTACAAGAGTGCTGCAGCAGCTCAAGAGGCCATTACGAGACTTAATGGATATAAAGTTAAAGATCGGCACTTGATTGTTAGGTTAGCTAATAGTAAACCGAGCCAAAAGTCAAAGGATACATGCTCAACAGGTGCTATGAAAAAAGAATCTCAAATTGCTGCTATTGAAGCTAAACTGAAGAGAATGGAGAAGGAAGGGGCAAGTAGTATTAAACACAAACTCAGAGCCTCTGTTGCTCCATCACCTTTGATGAAATTAAATGTGAAACCCTCGACTTCATCAAAAGACAAGACTGTAGTTCATGGACAGCAAAGGACTAAGCCTTACTAATAGGTATTAACTCACTTAAAATCCTTCTAGAATAATGGATTACCTATTACCAATATATGGTGCCACTTGCACGATATCCAGAATTTCTTATTTTATATTTTACAGTTTTGCTAATTTTTTTGCAGGATAATCAGTTCACATTGCCACCAAAAGGTCGGATATGTTCAATCACCTGTAAATATTAGCAGTACAAACATCAGAAATGGCAATGTTGTATTTTAGAGAAATCTTTTATTATGAGATTAGTAATGCCAGTTGGTTAATAAATTACAGTAGACATATTTATTTTATTGTATGATTTGGGCATGTAAGCTATATTGACAAGCCTACACCTTGAGTATGGTAACATATAGGCTAATTTGGTACTTTAAAACTTCAATTTCTCTGTTTCCATATACAGTCAAGTTCAAATGATTGTATATAAACATCGTACATACTGCATATAAACTTATGCATGTAGTAGCCGTAGATTTTATATAAACTTATGCAGTTGTTATATCCTGTCCAATTGTCCAACTGACCACAGTCTTATATATCTATGACCTCTGTTTCTAGGTTTGAGCTTGTTGCATAAACATCTTCTACAATTATAATAATAGTCATTATTCAGAATATAATTATGAGTTGTCTTCTATTCCTTTTCTGTAAGGAGAAGACAATTTCAAACTAAGATAACCATTATTTATCCATGTATTGTAAAAAATAATTATATTGAACAGAAATAAAATACTACTTTTTGAACAGGTGAGACAAGAAATAAGTTATTTCTGTCCTAGTTACATATATTTACAAGGTCATTGACCTACTGTTGACATGCATTAGTAAGGTCATTGACCTACTCTACTAGTTTGTTAGGTTGTTGACTGGCCAGTAAAAACTAATAAAATAGATGACGCTGCTACACCATATAGATACATTGTATGTATATGCACCTACCTTAATGGGACTCAAGGCATTGACTGTCATTAGTCCAAGACTTCTGGCCAGCACTAGGGGTGTCCAGTCATTAGTATAGAGTCTGTATAATCCATCAACACCTGCAGTTATAGCTATTACATGTCTCTGTCGTTCAGTCTCGTACTCTGCCAGATGGTCTAACCAACCTAACACACACAGAGTTAGAGACAATATAATGTGGTATAGCAATACAACAGAATGTCAAAAAGTGTCTAGTACATTGAGTGTAGTTAACCACAATACAGCAGCATGTGATATCAACTACCTTGTATGAGCACACGCTGTAATATGTACCTACCAATGTCTGCACCTCTGGAAACAGCTTCAGTCACTCTCCTAACTAGGCATTCAGCATCACCAAACCCTAGGTTGACCCCTTGGCCAGCCAATGGGTGGACTCTGTGGCAAGCATCACCAACCAGGGCGAGGCGAGGCGCAACATACTGATCAGCATGCATCATACCAAAGGGAAACATAGCCCTACTCCCACTGTCAATATCTAAAATTGTAGGGGGCAGGTGTGGAGTGCCCATCAGTTTACTCTCTGATGAACCTGCAAAAGATAATTAATCTAGAATTATTAGGAATTGTAGGAAGTAGTACCAGGTGAGCACATGTATCATGATAGTCGGGTGACACCATTGCATCTTTACATCTATATTTCTCAATAATGTGACTTTCTGCATGGTCAGAACCAATAGTGCCAGGGAACCATAGTACCAGTAAACCACTGTACCAGTGAACTACTGTGCCAGTGGTTTACTGTACCAGTAAACCATTGCATGGAAAAGTCCCAAAAAATATACACATCTTCCATTCATACCCATTAGTGAAGAGAGTCTATCAAGCACCACTCTATACTGTTCTTCTACACCTCTAACTAAACCATCTTGATTAGAGTTGTCACTCTAAAACATAAATTTACATGTAGTGGAATACCTATCTATATGTTCTAAGCATACAGATCTGTTATATAAAATCTAGCAAAACATGCATAGAGACCATCGAGTCGAGAGTTTAAAGTCTTTAGAATGGAGTAAATCACAATTTCTAAAACAGAGTACAAGTGAAATATATTGGGGGACAATTCGTTATTTCAACGCAATAACGAATTTCTCCACATGAGAACTGCGTATATTATTATAATCCCATTTGACAACCAGCCAACTTACCAGAGCTTGATTCAACTCATCTACAAATGAATCGGGATTCAGTGCTAGCAGGTGCTTGGCATGAGAAGGTGAAGTAGACCATACTAGAGAACTTGTGTCACCTGACAACTGAAATCAACCAAGAAGATATGAGAATTAAGCCAGGTGATTGAGAGAAGAGAAAATTATCTGTCTGTTCTATCAGTTTTGAACAACGAATCAGTGAATATACACGTATATTATAATATAACTTATATATAGTGCGGTCTGATGACTTAACTCTGCACTGACTTTATCTGGTAGAGGTTGTCAAATTCTTTGTAAGCCCTTGGCGGAATTTATTATTCATCTTGATAAATTCCACCAAGTTCTTTAAAACATCGTATTAGGAACATTAAAATAATATGTGGACTCACTGGTAAGACAGCAATAGGGCCAGATGGAAGGAATCTTTGCCAGGCTGTGTGATTTCCATCTTCCTAAAATTATTTCATAAATATGGTCATCCACAGAATACATTATTAACTCCACCAACTCCTCTGGCTTGGCACAATTAAAATGTCTTCAACTAAACACATTTTAGCTGAAGAATAAATAAATATCATTTACATAGTTTTCACAAGCGAGGATTACAAAAAAAGAAAAACAATTTGGTTATCTTAATTCCACCTTTTAATTTTGTAGGTAGCTTTCTATCACAAACGACAAAAAAATAACCTGCCTGTTTATCTAACTTCAATGTGGCCACAACTCCACATTGATCATATTTCCATGCCACGACTTTGATATCAGCTGACTGTCTAGCTAGAGAGTTAAACCCATCAGCACCAATCTACAAAACACAATGTATATAGTACATTCCATGCATTATCTTACAATATACACCTACATACATGTAGAACACTATGCACTGAATAATAACACAATTGCCAGTAGTTTTCCCTCATGGCGACCAGTATACAAGAGATCTGTACACATGCAGTTGTACTTATCACAATTATAAAACCATATTTAGGATTTATCTCCACGTGCACAGATGCAATATGTAAGAGGGGACGACTCCTGCATTATAACTATATGGATGTAAAAACAGCCAATGCCAATAAGTCAGTATTGAAAAATAGCTATATGTCTTTCCCTTTAATGACAATAATATTATCACTTTGTATAAAAATTGGGACATAAGACTCTCTAGTGTCTAGTCTAGACACACCTACCACACACTTACACAGATTGTATAACATACTGCATACTGTATATAATTAACTGAAAGTCCCTGTTCTTGTAGCATGATAAATTTACACTCACAACGAGTCTAGCTGAGATTGTCTCACTGTTATTTAGATGTATTTTGGTAAGTTGAGAAGAAGGGGTGTTGTGACTCATCTCGTATTTTGTAACTGTTGTACCATAGGCTACATCCACGCGGTCAGTATTATTAGAGAGCAGAGTAGACAAAGAGTGGACTGTGAGGTCATTCTCTACTAGATAAGCTAAATGTTCATCTGTACCTTCTGACTGTAATAAACATACATAACGCTTTAATAGGCAAAAACCGACACTAGGAGATTGTGACACGCACCAGCAAGTGACTGTGTACCTACAATAACCATACAACCTAGGCAAATATGAGTGCTTAGGAATTGCATGGATCTCCATACACTGGAACAAAGGCTATGTTCCCGTCACAATGGAACAAAGGCTATGTTCAAAGGCTATATTACCCGCATAAAGAAACTGAGGCCGTATTGCCTGCGCAATAGAACTAAGGCTTTATTACCTGTGCAAATGAGATGTCACTTCCTGAACAAGAGTCCCACACATACATTTTCTCTACTGGCTGAAACCGTCCACTGTCCTCTATTATCTCCCATGACCCAATATCTAACAATATTTCACACAGGTGGCAGCTAGAGACTTGTAAGAAATACGTTTCCTTCAAATATGTTCAATAGCCTTAAAAACTTTTTCCAATACTAACAGTTTGATCTGCGCTTGCAAAGTGGCATACCGTACATTATATATGATCAACACGAATGCAAAATTAATATAATTACAAAAAATTCTATTTATTAGCCTGTGTAACATACTTTTGAGAAAATTTCGGGAGGCTGGACTGAGAGCACTAACTCTGTTACTGTACACAGTTGTTGGTTTGTATTCTTTCTTTGGAGCTGATTCTAATAGTAATATTTTCTTATTTGTCATTACTGGTTCTCTACCTGTAGTGAAGCAGATTGTGTGGTTAAGTACATAGTACTGTAGTACAGCCCATATGTATCAGGTATTTAAACATCTATATACATGTACTTTATTGACGACTACTACATAACAGCCCCGTGATGCTTGTTTCACGCTGAAATCCCTTTTGTAACCAGTTAGTATAACTATGACTGCTCTATGGGTCTAATAATAGAGCCTCTCCCCAGTTCTCCCATATTCTCAAATTCTAGAACAGCATAACCCATGTCATCGACATAACTAATACATAGAATATATACAAACACCATTTCTAGGTCATGGGATAAAGGCAGCATCATTATATAACTACTACATACCTAGTGCAGCAGCGACAGCAGTGCCAACCATTCCGCCACCAGATATCACAACATCATAAGTTTGTGAAGAAGCTGAACGAAGTGTTACGAATTTTTTTAAAGGAGACATTTGGTGGCAGATACATCTACATGATCGGAACATCCTCGTAGTGCCAATCATGCCTGATTAAAACAAAGAAGCATTGAGCAATAGCAATGATCCTACCATAGCGAACCTTAGCTTAAAAAGGGGCAACATTTGTCTGTCTAGCAAACCGTGACAGACCAGACACCGAACTCCTGACCCTTCACTATGAAAATTTGAGCGAATCAGGAATCACAGACGGCGGAGTAGAGGTATGCATATCAAGAGTCGATAAATGTGGTTGATAAGGCAAAGGACGATGAGGAACCTGCACACAAATATCATATACATTATATTTTATTATTAAAGGTGGACTGTACTGAAATTTTGAGGTTATAAACTGAATGCACCATTAGAAAGCCTAGTAGCAGCTGAACCAGTTAGCACAATACCAGCTGGGCTCTATGATGTCATCATGGTACCCAGCTCTGCTGAAACCAGTGAAATACATCATTGCAGGGAGTGAATGCCAGACCAGGCATTGTGTTATTATAAACAGAAAATTTTAATTGAGATTTTATCCTTGTTGCACTAGGCATATCACAAAACGAAAAAATGGGTATGTAGAACAAATGCTAGTTAATATTCCTAGACAATAAAAAGTACAATTTGTTGCAAAAAATTATCAAATGACTTTTGAGTTTGCAATTCGATTGGTCAATAGGCTACTTGTTTATCTCATGGATAACATGCCTACTTAGTAGACTGGTGTGTTGAACATGTAGAACGTAGTACTAATAATTGCTAGCATCTGTTTTATTGAAAGAACACTGTATTTCTTATAAAACAGTTGTGAGAACGCAATATTGTTTCTATATAGTGTGTCAGAGTTGAGATAATCAAAGAAGAAATTTTGAGAATTGACATAAAACTAGGTGGAGATAACTCTTAATGCTGACATCACTATGGTTATTTTAGAAATTTTGGGGTTACTTTTTTGCAGTTTAGCATCTATTAGCTACTACTAAAACAGTTTAGATATGTTTGTATAGGCATCAAGTAATACTAACATAGGTAATTTGGTGACAAAAATTCTGAAATTTTCAGTACAGTCCACCTTTAATCTAAATAATATTAATAATTAACAACAATCACTGACTTTTAAATTTAATAAATACTAGGCCTACTCTAACAAACGTGAACTAGACTGCAAAATCTTACATAAATTTAATGAATGACTACTATCTGTCAAGATAGCTAAATAAAATATCAATTACATTTATACTATCTACATGTACAATTGCTAACGCTGTACTAAAAATAAAAAAAACTATTTAGTCAATCTATTATAATTATTAACTAAGCTTGGTATTATCTACATACAATATTTTATATATGCATATATATAATATTAAACATAAATTATTATATATTCACTTGCAGTAGATTACATATACGATATAACATAGGCTACATCATATGATATGGTCACTGATTATCATAACGAACACTAAATTAAAACATTTATTTAATGTAATTAATAACAATTTATATTTATACTATAATTGTTATTTTCAATTTTATAGGCCCTATATTTATATTATAATATTATATATTTTATTATTGAATCAGGTTAGCAATGATGATGCAATGCATATGAAATGATAACTATAATTAATAATATTATTGTTTCAGTTATTAAATTATTTTAGAGGAATATCAATATATACATTATCAACTACACTAAATTCAGCGTGGGCAAGATCTCATAGTAAGCACTAATTGGCCATTGATAAGAAAATACTATCACTAGAACTAGTGTTGTGTAATATTATATTTATATTATTATAATTATTATAATAATATAAATAATAATTTATTTATAATTATTATAATAATAATTATAAATAAATTATTATTTAATTATAACGTTAGCTCGCTTTTTTTTCTCTCTTTGTTTATTTATTTATTCTCTCCTATGAGTTGTATATCATATATATTCATTTATTTGTGGTCAACAAGTTACCTTTAACAAAATAATGTTATCTGTAAACTTTTAGAAAACCCAATAAATGTAATGTAATAGTACAGTGTACATGTATTTTACTTTCTTATTAATTTTTAATGGTAGCCGAGTGAGTAATGACAGGGTTTGGATTTAACGATGGACTCGGTAACAGGCCCAATAAAAGTGACTAATTACAAACTAAGTCTACGGTATACAGCGAACGAAGCTAAGTTATTTTAAAGCAATATTAATTGACTCGCTAATAATTCATCTGAGTTCTAGACATGTGTGTACGTAAGGGTCCATTTGAAGACCCTCGTACGTTATTGAGTGCGTTGAAACCAAAGACTATCGCCTATGGTGACCTATTGATACAATCTTACCAGAATCAAAGATAGTGAACCTGAGAAGATTCCAATTTTTTAGGACTTTTTAAATCAAGGAATGACAAGTTATTGTTCTATGCTTACCAACTTTTATGCATATATCGTTAGACTCGGCTCGCACAATTTTCCAATACTTGATGAGTTATTATTGTTTATTTCATGTAAAATCTGGCAAGCTGGCAATTAGTTTTGCTTTTTTTAGCCCTTGTCTGGACCACCATTCTCTCTCTTTTTTCCAGTCTCATTCCATCGATTTTTAAAATAATTAGATAAAGACAGTCCATTCATTATGACAACTAGACTAGAGCTTCTGGAAAAATTGGTGAATAAATGTAATCTTTCAACCCAGCGTGTGTCTCATGGCAACATCATCAGTAAGTCCATAAGCATTACATTACAAATGACAGCTTCGATCGCATGGGAACTTCAAACATATAAGACATATAAGCACCTATTTGTTGATTTTGTGTTGCCATTCTGTAATTCACGGAAATGGTTTCGCATTAATAAATTGCTAAATTTTTGTATTTGAAATTGTGAGCACATGTTTACGTGAATAACATACTCATGAGAGGGAAGTCAATGAGGACACCTGAAACAGAAGCATAAAAAAAGTTTTTGTTATTCGATAAACAATAAACAATAAAAACTTGGTGATTGTCTGCATACAGATTAATCTCATGTAAATATTGTATTTCCTGGCAGCTGTTGGTGGAAGAGTATTAGATAACGTTGAAGATGACAGAGAGAGGAGATATCAACAGCAGCTAGATGATGCTGTTGCTGAAGCTGAGGCGAGAGCTGAAAGAGAACGACAAAGATCTATGATGAGGCTAAAGAGGAAACTAGATGAAGAAAAGGCTGATGCTTTAAATGAACAAAAACTATATTATCAGCAGCTAGCTGAAAGAGTTGCAATACAGCGAGATAAGTATGTGTAGCCTTAACATTAGGTTTTTTGGTAAACTTGCAATTAAAGGTTTAAGCTCATTGACATTTTCACAATGCATTCTTCTTTTCATCAGATTGGAAGCTGAACGCATTGAAGAATTAACTAAGAAGATGGAAGATGAAAAGTCGGAGGCATTGAAGTTACAGTGGGAGGAAGCCGAGAGGCAAAAGAGAAAAGCCATTGAGGATGCTTGCACTGCTCTCACTAAAAAGCTAAATAAGGAGCATCGACTTGACAAGGAGATGTCTATTGGCAAAGCACTAAAAACTGCTCGGGTATGTACAGTACTTGTACATGTATACAGACGTCTTCTATGTGCATTTTACAAGCACTTAGTCAATCATTAAATCTTGGTAACTCAACTGTATGCTGGCATCGGCAGCAGTAAAGAGAGTAAAGTTGTAATGTTTCTGAGTTAGATGATCATACGAGAGCCGAGAGCTGCACGTATGTGAAGGGCTTGGAAGGTGGTAGAGGCCGACCAAGTGTACCTTCTGCTCATTACATAAAAGAGTGAACAGTTATGGGTACTCTTATTAGTGTAAATTGTAGATTATCTTAGACGTAGGCCGATGCCGAGACTCATTGGAGCTCAGGACCAACGTAGGTCTAGTAGAGTTTATACTCCGAGGGAGTGATCTGTAGAGTTTATACTCCAAGGGAGTGTAGTGAAGAAGATCTAACCTTGAGAACCTAAGTCCGACGCTAGGTTCATTTAGAACCCGGGATCGGCCTAAGCTTAAGGGGTGGATAGAGATATGCTTAGCCTAGGATGAGGTGAACTCGAGCCGTACTGAATTCAAAGGATTCTGAGGTGGCGTTACCCGCCTAAAGAGTAAGCCTCTGTAGGTTGAGTTAGGAGATGTTGCTTTATTCAAGCGCAATCAACAACTGATTCACAATAGGAAATGCTCTGCCTTATATACATAACAAACTTCCGGCAAACATGGTACGACATGGTATCGGGCGGCCGACAGGGGGTCGGCTCCGGAACTTACGCAACAATATGTCTGGTTCCACCTGACCTAGCCATATGAAAAGGTCGGCCATGGCACAAAAAGTGCTTACAATAGGTAAAAACATGTCGTGTGTAAATATGAGCTAAATCCATAAGGTCGGCCACGTAGTTACAGTATAAAGTGGCAAAAAGACTCTAACAATATGCAATCAAGTGAGGACAGACAATTACTAAATAAGTATAAATGTGGGAAAAACCAAGTTGCAATAGAGAGTAATTCCAAGCCTTGATTGCTAATACAGACATGTATATAAGACACGCAGTGGATAATAGGGTATTGAATGCATAGATAATAATAGGTAGACACTGCATGGATATGTGAATAACAGTATATGAATAAGGTAAATTGTCAGCTAATGATATTGTTAAGTGGCTGGCCTAGGTGCCATTGCCACGGAGGCTGTTTCACCACAAAGTGTCTCTTGAGAAACTCAAACATATCCTCATCAGAGTTGTTCCCAATAAAATCTTGAACTGTAGGAAGGATTTAAAAAGAGGGCAGCAGAGATCATTCGAGAGACAACAGAAGAGTGTGAACGGACTGCTGCCAATGAAGCTGCTAGGGTGGCTAAACTTCATTCAGATGAGATTCAGAGACACAAAATAAGGTACAAATGTTCATGTAAATACAGCTTGTACTCTCACAAATTACACAAATTAATAGGTACTGTCTAGCAAAGAAAGTCTGCTAGAGATTTTACATGGAATTCCTTAGTATTTCAAGACTATCGTGTGGTGCTTGCTCAATTTATACCAGCCACAAGCTGTTTTATATCTTAATGTTCATACGACTTGTATATCTATGATAACATATTCATGCAAAATTTGCTCTGTAGGTATGGAGAACTTAAAGATAAATACAATAGGGAGCATGACCTCAGGCTACGAGTTGACTCAGACTTCTCAGTAAGTTTATATACTCTTTTCAGCTTTTTATAATGGATAAAGCAGTGTTACACAGTTTGATAGGCTTATATGCACATGCAATATTTCTTATTACTGATTCCAATCTCCATTTGCATGCATGTCTGTCTAATTGCAGTTGGTCTAAAGGACCTCTGTACACACACTTTTCTCTGCATAGTGGTTATAATATGCTCAACATGACAATGGTATAATATATATAGAATACACTTTATTTTCTATAATAGCGTATGCCTTACCAGATGGTGTTGATACCTGTCCAGCTGTGGAACATGATTGAATCAGTCTGGAAGCTGTTAGGTGCAGTAGTGGAGAAATTTGGATAGCCTTAGTTCCTTGTTTGTGGTTGGGGTTTGGGGTAAGGGCGGTCAACCAGCAAAATATAGAGAAGACAACTTCTCCTGCTTCATTTTTGGCGAAGAACAAAGGCTATCTCAAATTTCTCCACTTCTGCACCTAACTCTCTGGAAGGCTGTGCTCATTCAACCCTAATACATACAGACAAATGATGACTTGTAAATGTTATTATTCCAGGAACTACAAACAGACTATCAGAGATTTATGAACTATACCGATGGCAAGTATCACTCAGACTACATGATGAGTCTTAGACGCCACGGAATGAGATTGTCGGAAAAACGACTCAGTGATGTATCGGAGTACGAAGAGAGACAACTTCAGGAAATACAAGTTGGTATTTGTAGACTCAGTGGGCATTGATTATGTGCAAATTGAGCATTCCGTCAAGATCTTTGGTAACTATGATATTTGAATCACATATCGGACCTTCCTTCTGATTTAAACTAGAAAATTGGTCACTTTCTTCTATTTGCTCGCGCTGTAATGCAGAGATCTCTCCACAAATACATGATAGAATTGAAGTTCAAGTCAGTCCAAAATCTAGCAAGCAGAAGTCGACAAAATTAATGTCTAGTTCAACACAGCTATCACATTATGCTATGCAAGAATAAAAATATTGACGCTGCCTAACGAAAAATGAAATACATACAGTATATAAGAGAAAACGACTCTATAGATGATGAGAAGTTCTTACGCTGGCCGAGTCAGCATTCTACTTACTTGCATGTAGTTAGAACTGAACAGGGAAGAATAGTACAGAATATTGGGAATTATGATTATATATGAAGATCCAGGTTTGCATTTAGAGAAAATGCGTTATCCAAAGAAGACAACTTCTCCTGTTTTAATTGTGACAATGAACAAAGACTATTTTTACCTAGCTCCGTATGACGAAATGATCTGCTTTCAACACTAGAGTAGAGCGTTTGTAGACAGTTTTGCAATAGTGACCATTTATACCCATGAACAGCAATATGAATACAAATCATGACATTGGTACTATAATTGTTGCTCACCTCTCAGCCTGTTTAGTTCATGCACATTTTATGGCGTAGTCAGAATTCTTTTTGCTCAATTTCCTCAAGATTGTTACTACTTGTTATTATTATTTAGTCTGACCTCATATTTATGTTGATTTATCATGTTATTTATAAATATGTTTGTTGCTAAGAATAGAATAAATAACATCAACTTTATGTTGTATTCACTACCACTATATTATTTATACCACCAGTATTATATTACAGTAAAATAGAACAATTTTTTTATTCCTGTTTATGCTGGAGAGTGTATCAGTTCATTGATAAGTAACAATATGATAATAAAACAAAAATGTTATCACAATGTTTCCAGATTGATCAACAATCAACATACTGAGATTATTTATAGAACAGTTTTGGTTTCGTAAGCACACTGTTACAGTGTGATAGCATACATGATTATTTATGTTGATAATATTATATAATATTATGTTTGACGTTTCAATGTTGATATCTCAAATTATTCTACACATGTCCATGTCCACCACGATTATGTAAACTGTTGTGTATCCATTTATAACAGTATCGCCATAGTAACGGCAGAAGCTGTTACTATAGTAAACAGTACACTGATGTTGTTTACTTCATGACAGGCATAGCAACTGTAGCTTTAGTGGAAGTTGTGTCCTCTTCTCTCCATAGCTGAGTGACAGTCTTGAGCTGGGTGTAGAACTGCACGCCCTGTAAGAATACAAAGAATAAGGGTTTAGGTCAAGATGAATAGCATCATATGCATTCGTACAAAACCCTCTACATCTGTTATTCCATCAAATGGATCCATTAGATGTATGATAATATATTTCAGAAAATGCCAGACAAGGAGATAATAACTCCTTGAAAAGTTTGATGAAAATCTATAGTTATATTGTGTCAGATTGCCACATATCAAATATAATGTACACTGTATACACTGTAGACACCTGCATCCTAAATACACAACCGAATTAGTAAGTCACTTACGGCTTTTCCATAGAAGTTGAGATCCCCACGGAATGAGCCTCTGGAACCAGTGAATGAAAACATTGGAAGTGGTACAGGAATGGGTACGTTCACTCCAACCTAGAATAGATAGTAGCTTTTAGTGCCAAGTCTCTGCCAACATAACTAGCTGAGAAGCAAGAAGTTACAAGACGCCACCATCGGGGAGGTTGGGGTATACAACATTCATATTTACACATGTAACAGCTTACCCTTCTAATCCTATTACAATGTATAGTGTTGGCCATTTTATATCACCATATAAGATTGTACTACCACACTATGTACAATCATGTTAATTTACCATTAGAGTCCGCAGTTTGAGTTATGGATAATGCATATGATCATAAATTACTCAGCATTTTATGTGTAACACCTACTTGTCCAACATTGATTTGTTGTGTGAATTTCCTAGCTGTGGCACCATTGGTAGTGAATATAGCTGTTCCGTTGCCATAGCGATTGTTGTTTATAAGTTGTATAGCCTCATCTAAAGTATCTACCTCTAGAGCTACAAGAACTGGTCCAAATATTTCCTCTGTGTAGCAGTCCATGTGCGGCTGTATAGAGATATGAAGTTACAACAATGTCAGCACATACACGTAGGTATACACAAGAACAGTCATGTGACAAATGTGATTAAAACAGTACAATAATAATGTTGTCATTCATACCGAGTGAAATGACACAATTAATATCTAGGTCGCTAGGGAAGGGTTTACTGTTCAACCAGAGTAGAGTATAGGTTAAGTAATGAAAAGCTATGTGATGTATGATTGGATGTCATATTTCACATGACTGGTCAAATATCATGCTTGCAACTGTTGCAGTTAGCAGTTACCTGCTCTGCCTATCAAAAACCTAGCAGATCACTTCTCCAACTGCACATACCATATACATGTACATTGTATGATTTACATTATATATACAAAGACATTATATACATTGTATAAACATGATATACATTGTATATGATAGGTGACAAGCTAACCTAACATCACGCCGTACCTGTACTTTGGTAAGTAGAGTGGGACCAACAAAGTTACCATTTTCATACCCTGGTACCGAGATGTCCCTACCATCCAACAATAAATCAGCACCCTGTTTGACTCCACTTTCCACTAAGTCAAGGACTCTTTGTTTAGCCTGTGGGCTGATTAGTGGACCTATGTCTGCTCCGGGCTCGTGGCCTAAGGACCATAAATAGAAATTGTGCTATGAAATGCATAGAGTATGAAAATAAAACCATCAAATAAAGAGGTTGTCATAATTGCCCTCTCTTTCTCCACGAAATATGCTTACTGGGAGCAGTCACTGCTATGTCATGGCTATACATCTGTATATACTGTAAAAAAGGGAGTGAAGAGAGAGAGAGGACAACTCTATACTACAGTCAGTAACTCATGGCTGCTTAGTAAGTATATGATAATGTATATACATGTATATGCAGCATACTTGTAAGCATGTGTAACAAATACATACAGGTACACACTACGTATTTGTCATACACACTAACATACATGTACACCTATTACACCAAAATTCATGTACAATGTACATATACACACTAATATACATATTATATTATATATACACTAGCATATATATATACATACGTGGACATGCAGTACTAAACAAGAGCATACCTGCGGATACTTTGAGTTTTTGTGCTCTCTCTATAATCTCTGGTACCCACTGCTTAGCTTCACCAACAAACACGACGGTGGACAAGGCCATGCACCTCTGTCCAGCAGCTCCAAATGCTGCCCCTACCAGAGAGTTGAGTGTAGCCTCCTTGTTAGCATCAGGCATTATAACCCCATGATTCTTAGCACCCTGTAGAAGATCACCACGGGTGGTGAGCGCTAGCCCGTATGTAAATACATGTACAAATGTATGCGCACCAGAAACCTAGGCTATCTGAAGTGACGCAATACACAAATCCCTGACTATGAAACATATGCTAACTTTGCAATAAAGTGGAGACTAAGAATATAGTAAGCTCCAGATTAATAACACAAATAAGTTTGAGGGGCTACTAGGAAATACCACTACACAGGGGCCAATGCTGCTTGGATCACAGGCTTATAGTATGTTACAAGCAAACCCTACCATGTTTGATTGTACTCTTTTACCAGCCATGGCTCCTCTCTCGTATATATGCTGCCCAGCTCTGTCAGAGCCGACGAATGAGATAGCTTGAATAGTTGGATCATCACAGACAAAGTTTACCGCTAGAAACAGACGTATATGTGCTATGTATTCAAGTTGCATATGACATATTCCACTAGGAATGACATCAGGTTTACAAATAGGCTAGCTACAGATTTCACTTCATAAATCAGTTATGCCCTTATTTCATTTTATATAAGACTGAATACAAGACAAGTTGTACATGTATGAATTCTACAGTAAATATTGTACATACCGTCTGTAGCTCCGTGGAACACGTTGATCACACCAGGAGGAAATCCAGCCTGATTGGCCAGCTCACACAGTATCATAGTTGCACCCGGGTCACGCTCTGATGGTTTAATAACCATTGTGTTACCACAAACTGTGGCTAACGGGAACATCTGCAGAAGTGTACATGTTTATAATTGCACATGAACAATGTGCGACCATTAAAATATCGTAACAATACAGACAGGATATAGACATTACATGGTATTTGTAGCACCAAAAACCAGATAGATCAGCTGGTTGAGAGAGGGGAGTATTGGTAAACATAACTTGTAGCCCAAATAAAGAAGTGTAGTGGCCTAAAGCATAACAAATAAACACCAGCACAGGGGAGAAAGGACATGTGCTATACAACTGAAACTACCAAGCCCTCTATGGAATAGATAGATTTATTACAGGGAAAGATATGGACACACAGGGGGAAACAACTCCTACATTCTTAGTCTGTCATGGAGAGTGAGAGTCAATCGCATTAATTTTGGTGATATAACTTTGGTGATATAACGTCAAATACTGAGGGAGACTGCCTATTTACTATATGATAAATAGGAATGTAGCACCTACCCACAGAGGAATCATAGCAGGAAAGTTAAATGGAGTAATACCAGCAGTGACGCCTAGAGGTTCCCTGTATGAGTGTATGTCCATATCCTTTGCGACGTTAGGTAGGGTTTCTCCCAAGCACAGTGACGTTATGCTACAGGCGTGCTCACATACCTCTGTTAGAATATTAAACAGTTAGAGTGTATGTTACACTGTACTGTAGTACAAGTAGATGAGGTGGTGGAAAACTGAGATGATTAACCGCAACGTTTCATCCCGATAGCCTGTGGATTCTACATGTATGAGATTCCAATTTGGGTTTCTTCTTGAAAAAACTTTTGATTACTTTGGACATTTTGCATTTAAAATTTCAACAAATATTTTCAACAGAGCGATGATTTCTTAAAATTTCTGTAGGTGTGCTAGACTCTACCCCAACATGATCAAAATAAAAAATTTGCTGATCGAATGCTTTATATTACAAGCTATAAAAAGAATTTAAAATTTCACTAACAATAGTTCATTGAATCAACATGAGTCTACAGGCTCCGTTGGCAGTCCAGCTAACCTTGATCGCTCAAGCGAACCTGACATAACAAAACGATAGCTCACTAAACCTTTTGCAGCAAGGGAATAGATTATTTTAGTTTAGCAGAAGTGAGAGAGAAGTTTAGAGACAGTCAGGCCAGATAAACTCTTACCATCAAAGTAATGAGAGCAGGAAAGTTAAAGGGAGTTACACCCCCTATGACCCCTAAAGGCTCTCTGTACGAATGTATATCCATATCTTTGGCTACGTTTGCCAACGTCTCTCCCAAATATAGAGACGTCACGCTGCAGGCGTGCTCAATGACTTCTATTTAAAGAGAAAGCTCGTGTTATGACTTTTGTAAAAATTCTCCGGCTATATACAGTCTTCAGTACAACTCGAACATAATGGATGACAAATATTCCACAGTGTTGAAGCATATATGACATACAAATAATGTAGTTTATGAAGCAATGCGTTATATACTTACGCAAACCTCTCATCACATCTCCTTCTGCATCTACCAAAGTTTTTCCTTGCTCCAGGGTAATGTTTGCAGCTATATCTTTCTACAACATGCAATAGCGACATTGTCTAACAAACTAACATGGATGGTATGCGATTTCCAACTTGGCTCCCACCTGTGATTATCAACCATGCTCAATACCAGGTAATACATGTATGTAGTTGGTAACTTTCACTAAATTTTAGATGCTGCAACTCGCAAAACTATAAACAATTCAAAAAAAGCCCCAACAAACTCATCAGAGCACTGTACCTACAGGACTATAATTAGTGTGAATAATAGCTGACAACTAATACAGTGGGTAAAGGTGTCTCTGTCCAGAACTTGACAGTAGGTCACTGTTATGGGTGTATTCATATAAAGTCATAGATTCTATTTACAACACTACACAAACATGTTGCTGTAACCGAGGAGCAGCGAAGGGCTACCACAACCAATAATGTAAGCTCACAAGCGATCAGATCGGCACACAATCCGGTAGACCAACTTACTAGATTCTTCCTAACTAGGTCAGCGAATCTGAACATGATCTGCTGACGTGTCAACACTGTAGTCTGAGACCAACTCTTGAATGCCTCTGCACTCGAATCAACAGCTGCCTGCATCTCGGCCTTAGTGGACACGGGTACCTTTGTGATAACTTCATTTGTAGCCTGAAATTATATAAATTAATGTACATCATAGAAAACTAGACATCAATCCATCATGTAGGCCTATATTATGTAGTGATAGGTATAATAGAGCACACTGTATGTCTATGTCTATGCTATAGTACATTAGGTATAATAGAGCTCACTGTATGTCTATGTCTGTGCTATAGTACATTAGGTATAGGAGAGCACACTGTATGTCTATGTCTATGCTATAGTACATTAGGTATAATAGAGCACACTGTATGTCTATGTCTATGCTATAGTACATTAGGTATAATAGAGCTCACTGTATGTCTATGTCTATGCTATAGTACATTAGGTATAGGAGAGCACACTGTATGTCTATGTCTATGCTATAGTACATTAGGTATAGGAGAGCACACTGTATGTCTATGTTACTTACAGGGTTATGGAGGTCGATCCATTCATCTGTTTTAGAATCTACAAATTTTCCATCAAGGAAGAGCTTTGTTGTCGCCTAAAATATATCATAACATTGAAGGTGTAAGTTTACTGTAGGCCTATTATACTAGAGTCGTCTGGAAGAAGGGCATTATGATATTATACGAGGTTGCCAAATCGCAGGTAATTTTTGAAGACTATCAAGTTGACACAATCACATCATGATTGCCTGCTCACAGTTCCAGACTATGCATACACACTCAGCTCTATTAGTTATCTTTCTATTGGGTCTGCCTCACTATTTTGGTACAGAGGGAAGTTTTAGTTACTAGTCTTCAGAAGGATTTCCCTTGTTTGTTACATGATAATATATACTGGGTATCAAAGTAAATAATAGGCCTACTCTATGCAATGTCTCCCGCATGTCATACAGCAGCTATTACTGCTCACTGCTTACCACTAACATGATAACATTTAGATATGTTTAGATGACCCTGACACTGTGCAGGGTCAAAATCTAGTTCTAACCGGTTAGTTATAACTGCTGACTATACAAACAACTTCAGCAGCAATTGTTATATTGCACAATTTTGACAGCTTGATGATACTTTATCCCTCTTACAGTCAGCTAACTGTGAGAGACATTACAAAACCCGACTATTCCATCTAGGGGCTAGCCTGTATAGCACATCATAGCATAGCATATGGCTTGCGAGAAAAGAACACAAGATGTTTGCATATGTACATGCAGATAGCACATGCCATAATATACACTGAAATTTATATCGATGGGCCTATATAATCAGCATGTCACTGTAGGCCTAACACACAGTGTTTGCAGAATGTTTAGAGGGATGACCTAGGCAGTCTGGTATCTAGTTTGAGTCGCCCCTTTTGCCGACTAGATTTCTTCTTGTAAATCTTGCACTAGCTACACTTCAGAAATTATGAATGAGAGTACATGTAATAACATATGTGAGTGGCATGAACAGAGGGTAGTATTAGATTTATACTTACAACATTGCGGGAGTGGTAGCTGTTGATGAGATTTCTTTGATGGCGGAGTATCTACAAAAGAAAAGAACTATTTTTACTCAATCCATTTTTTTCAATGCAAAGTGTACCCGCTAGTTTTTACCAAATTCACTCACTACTTGCTGGTGTACACTCAAGTGCACCCACAACTAGCTATTGCTTTCCCAATTCATCCGATTTTTGCTCTCTTCCATGAAGAAGTACATGCGTACTTGATGCTGAGAATTTCTAATACAAAAGCACTTGGACTAATTTGAACTGCCTTAGAGATCAAACTAAAATGAAATGCTGGCAGGATCTTAGCTCCATCACATCATTATGCTTCAAACTGTCTTAATAGTCTTAATGTTCGGGTGAGTGTGAGCGGTGTGTGCATTTCCCCTGCACTGGTCAGACCAGTGTATGGACGACAGGACTGCAGAGTGTATTATGAAGTCTCTATTAAAGCAGAATTTAGCTTGACCAACATTACATGCATGTTAGTAACATCTACATTGTATGAAATAACCCAATCAGAAACCAATTAGCGTAATCAAGATTAGTACATCCATACCCACAATTTCGAACAATAACATCCCCTGAATACAAGTTTTCACATAAACCAGGCTACAATGGGCAAATACCAAGTAGATCTATAGGAACACATTAGAACTATAGGATCTTGCGACCGACACTATCCTCCAGGAGAGGAAACATGTGCTAATCCCATTCATGTAGAATGCTTTTATGCTAATACTACTACATATACTGCCATCCTACTTGGCAAATTCATGAATCCCTCCAGTCAAAGAGTGCATGAGTCAGGAGTGCTGAGAGGAAGAGTAAACCTTCAATAACAACAGGAGTGCCTCCGAAATAAACTTGTGACCCAGCTTTAGTTTAAAGTTATTCATCACCATTGCACTAACCGAACCTTATTCATCTGAAGAAAGACCAGAGGTTCTAGGAACTGACTAGCAACAGGTGCAACAGTGTAGTTTAATAGGTAATTATTGCACTTATATTTAATGTAGTTTAACATAAATATATGCATAGTTATAAGCTAGTATATTTTTTTAATTGTATAACATAAAGGATTAAATCCAATGACAAATGTATTGGTGATTTGTTAGGTCAATTGATTTTTCATTATACATGTATTAGTTATTAAATTGTTGCTTTTTATTTATTAATAATAAACTATTAAATTAATCATTATTGATTACAATAATTATACAGTTACAGTAATTAAATTAATACTAATTATTATAAATTAATATTGATATAATACAATTATTTTCATTTTATAAATAGTTATTTTAAATTTACATAATTATAATAACATAAATTTTAATAATTATAATATAAATAAATATTAATATAAATATAATAATCAATTAGGTTTATATTATTTATATAATTATTCACTATTTTTCTCGATTCCCTGTTGGCTGTTAACATTTCAGTATTTACTATTTTACTCCATATCATATGTGATTCAAAACGAACTACTTTAATTACTTTAAATTTTATTCACTGATCATTCAATTCATTCATTGAATGATTCATTCATTCATTGTTTGCAGAAACCAAACTCAATTGCAAACCCTCATCCTGTACTATACTTACTATTATATTACTATAACTATTACTATAATTTATAATTATCTTATACCAACATCCGTACATGGTTTGATAGTTGCTTTCTGATGACCCCAGCCATTAGGTAATATGTGCTGTAATGTGTAACAATTATGAAGACAAAATCCTGCAAGAATACTTCAGGAATGAACCTCAGTTTGGAGCAGGGCAGGCAAAATTTCTCCAGGGAGCAAAAAGTTTATAGCCTCAAACCTCAAAAACTGAGTGCTGAATGTTATTCATATTTAGCAAATTTTTAACATGATGCAAAAAATTTTGTGGTTTAAATGAAACAAAGGCTATAAATATTGTCTTGGCAAAATTTTAAACATTTTAAAGTTTGATTTGAATCTTTGAGGTTAAATCAATATTTATCTACATGTAGCTTATGATGGCTGCGAATGGACAGACATTGACTGCGGGTAATTTGAAACTGTGTTCTCTGTTCTGTTCTTTTTTGTTCTTCATCTGTTGTAATTGCAGTGATAGCACCAATATATCAATAGCCAGTATTTTATTTTGTTTTGGTGAGCTGTCTGTCGTATTTGAACTGGCCTCTTAGATTTAAATGAGGTGACGTTGGTCTTGGAAATCCCCCTAATTGGAATTGGATTGCCAAGAGAAAAAGAAATTTTTTTCTTTTAATTTTAAATTAGAATGGATAAGAGTGCAGTTTCCCACTCCCCGGGCTTGAATAACTCACTTAACTATCTTTGCTGTAGATTACGACACTGAAGCGTGCAAGCTCATCAGCTTAGAGAATCTTGAAGACCGAGCTTCTCCAGAGCTATGGCCTGAACAAAGTGAGTGCTTTTCCTTCCTCCCATCTAATATAAATATATTATTCTGATTGTACATGCTGTGAAAAATGGCAAATGCTAGTGCCCATAGATTATTTTATATAACTGCTGGTTCTATCTTCTGAGTGGGTCAGCATACCTGGTGCGGTGGTGGAAGTGAACTGCCCTACTTTCTCCAACATCATTGAATAAATATAAAAATATTTTTTGTTATGGGAAGTATTTTATGTAGTCTTAGTGTTTTACACAGGTTACTGAAATAATACTGAATTTAGCTGCCAGGGACGATCCATGCAAACTGAGCGACCCTCCTATTCATGAATGAATATGCTAGCTTATGCTTCACCACAAGCACAAAGCAAACACCATGTCATGTAAAACTAGTAATGGTGTACAGTAATATAATTTCTGAAAATTAAAGGCAGGTGCATAATAGTGCCATGTGAATTTAAGTTGATGGTTTATTGTAATATAGTTTCTCTCTTGGTATACCAATTCATTCAACTGCGTTTGCTGTAATTCATGTCTAAATATCTATTGTGCAAAGATCTTGGGTACATGGTGTAATGTGATCTGCTGATTTCTGTTTACTATGTTTGTAGTGCCTGGAGTGAATGAGTTTGCAGCAATGGGAGGATTATCAAATGTAAGTTTATAAACTTCCACATTGAATTCCATCGTTGAAATATCTGCTCATGTGATATTACCAGATAATTTACTGCTAAGAAGTACAAATCATTTAGGCCTATTATTCTTGAAAACAGTTCTACATTCAATCAGTGTTTTGACTCTGATCACTAGTGTGAGTACTGCCATCAGATGAGGTTAGTGAGATACATGGTACACGGTGCAATGAGTGAAGTGGGATGTTTATGGGGTTTTTTATCAGTGTAATGATCAGAGTTTTATGTTTAGGGCAGAAGTGACTAGCCCCGTCTTTTCGTCAAACCATCATAATGTGAAATATTTTGTTAACACGCATTGCAGACATATTCTACCAACTCATCTACTGCAAAGAAACCAAAATGGATGAATGAATTAGAATCTGAAGACATTAATATGGTGCAGGAGCTGGGAAGTTTGACACCCGCCCAACTTCTTGATCGAGTTCGGCAATTGCAGAACTTAGCCTATCAACTCGGTTTAGATGAAGGTACGGTTGTTGCAAATTATACTCATTATTTGATGCTGAACTATTTGTTGTATAAATGTGTAATACTACGAGTTGAATGTTTGAATCGTCACGGAGTCGATGACAAGGTCTCTGGGATATTCCTGAGCTAAACTTATTAAACTGTAAGGTCTTGCGCTGTGCAATACTTGGCGTATGTTTATCTTTTAGCACATGAGATGACACGAGGGAAGTTCCTCAACATTTTACAACGTCCAAGGCAAGGGCTGGGTAGCTGATATTCCCGCGTAGCAATGTTTCTATTGATATTTCGTATGATAAGTTTATAATTTTGGAGTTATCCTCTTTTTATAGACCACATATATATATTTTAAGTAGTAGTTGCTCCTCCACACTCCTTGGTAGTATATAAACAGGATATAACCATTTGGTCATCACTGATCAGGTTTTAGATGTTATATTGTCCAGTTTGAAGTATGACTTCTAATAAGAGTCTTATTGCGGTTGGGCAACTGATGTTTTAAATATTTATGTAAGTGTTGCTATTCGCTATTGAAACAGCAAAGAAACAGTGGTCGAGCCATATGGCTATAATTACAGGGCTGTTATAATAATCTTTGGCAATGGAAATTTGAGTGTGTTACTCACTCATAGATATTGCTGTGATAAGATATATTATGTAATAATAAAAATTTTAGCAAAATTTACTGTTAAAACTTAATGCCTTCATTATACAGATAATAGAATATAATATATTGGTGTGTTATTATTATTAGATATTACCAACTTTCATATTGTTTTTCACCATTGTATACTGTGCAATATTAGACAACCAAGGGGAGATTATCTCAAGTTGTACATTTTCACTACCACCTCCTCTTGACAAAGGCAGTCAAGTTAGAAATGATCGGTAACCAAGTTTTTTTACTGATAAAAAGTTTGTTAGTAGGAACAGTTGTTATAGCAGGGTACTCTGGCCATTGAATTTAAAGTGGGGGGGGGGGGGCTCAAAGCCTGGCTCATAAGGTAATTCATGATGTGCTTCATAGATCCTTGGCAATGTTTGACAAAGATAGGCTCCCGAAACCAAATAAAGAAATTCTAGTCTTTCTCACTTGGGTTTCCTTTTCCTGTAACATAGATTGACCCGCTGCTCAAAATTAGACGGAGAGAGCAATTGACAAAAGAATGGAATAAAGGCTATTTTGTTGATTGTTCAATCCATAGGTATATTTTGTCTCTAACATGATTCAGCCCTGCCACCTCGCTGAATATTTAAGCTGGTAAAGAATTTGTAAATTAATGGTGATGTTGGCATTACTTAGCAGAATGTCTTCTGTCAAAGAAATGATTGATTTAATATATATATTCTATAATGTGGCCGAGTTTTTTGCTTTTAGTCTGACCATCTGAACCTTGTGAACTCTGCAGAAATCGAGAAGTATCTTCACCTTGGTACTGGAGGGGGATTTTTTTAGCCCAATAATTGTATGCACATATCAATCCAGTGCAGTGCTAGAAGTGAGTCTATGCGTTGTAATGGGAGGGTACAGTGAACCCACCATATTTTGTTCCACTGCTAACACTGGTCCTTAGATTGCTTCTACATATACATGTATGTGACATAGTGTCATTTTATTCCATATATAAGAACAGCAGCTCAGAGTCTACAATAACCTTAGATCTTTGCTAGAAATCTTCTCCCTCCGTTTCCCTCAGTCTCCCTGATTCCGCAGGAGACTCCCTGATTTTCAACTCAAATATTCGTACCCCACCGAAATACTGAATCTCCCTGATTTTCATCAGTGCAACTTGGCAAGCCATAAGAACTAAGATTGTTTTGAATGTTCCTGCTTCTGGCCCCACCTCTGATTTTATTGAAAGCAACTGTCAAGTCTCATACAATCATGTAAAATGACTGTAATATTCAATTTCCTGCATAGGTGATGGATTCAACATACAGAGCTGTTCCAACGGATAGCTAGACGTTTTACTAAATAAAATGTATTATGTTACACCAGTTTGTGTTTTATCTTACTACTAGACCCTACAATCATGTAGATTTACAGTGGAATAGAACAACTACAAAGGATTGAATCCACATACACCATAAAATAATAAAAATCAGTGTGTGATATAATATTTACTAGGTGTACCAAATTATTGTTCTAGTAGCTACATGTAAATACCAACTTCTTAGAAATTTGCTATCATTACAGTTCTAGCATGGCTTATAATATTTACTAGTTTTTTCCAAGTTGGCACAACTTTGGAATTTTGCCAGCTTAGCCTAGGTTCTGCAAATCTATCATCACACTAACCAGCCAATACTTCTCTGGTTTTGCAATGAAAGCCTGGCATGTAGACACATATACATGTACATGTACATGCTTATTGTGGATGGACATCTCCATATGTTGATTGTATAACAGGTACACACTTATATGTCAGTGCAACGTGATAAAACAGTTCTGGAGCAGGAAGCCTTTGGGCTCAAGATTATAAATGGTATTATTTACGGATGGGTGCAGTTTACAGGGTAGAATGTAGATAATTTATCATCATCATATGATTATGGTTTGTTCATGTCAAATTGACGTCCAATGCGCTTAGTTTGTGCCCCTTGCCCATGAAAGTTAAAGCGATCATTTCACAGAGTGCGTTATATAAATCTCTTAATTGAGGGCGTAGCCAGAGGCCGCCCTATAAGGGATTGTTCAATTGTCCCAGCCAGTTATAAAATTTATAACAGCAAAGCAAAGTTTCAAAGGCGATAAATTGTAATTAGTTACGTAAATTGTTAAAATCTTGATCACACAAGCCGTAAAAGAGGATTACGAAGTCTGCTAAACCTCTAGAAGTAATACTTCACGTTTCATAACCATATCCTGCTATATATCTACCACAGATGTTTGGTATTGCATCAGCTAAGCGCATACCAGAACTTCAAGAGTTTTTATATATAGAGATATATACATTCATATGTCTATACTGTATCAGACTCAGCGAGTCTTCAACTTCCATGGGAAACTTCCGCCTGTTCACCAGGCACTGGTAGCGACTCCCATCATTCTGATCACAAGTGTGTAATGTCTGTTCAGTATGAAGTTATCATCCCTTGACCCGGTCTTCAGTTAGCATACAGTAATCAATCACAGGTGATTGATTCAAAACTTATGACCCTTGTCTTGGCACACTCATTAGGGTTTTCTGCTTTCTTTTCCTGTGTTATAGCTGTTACGAAACATGACGGAAGATAAAGAAGTCGTCATCTCCCATCCCAATTACGACAACCACTAACAAGGATCTAAGGTTATAAGATTTTTCCACCACTGCATCTCATAAGAGCGTTCTAGTGAACAAATAGGCTAACCTTATATACACATGTATATACTGTAGTAAAACTGCAGTTGTTGTCATATGCCTAGACTAATATTTATACGTCATTCATCGGGGTACGAAAAACTATAATGTTTCTAGAATATTCCTTTCTATACGCACGCGCGCAGTGTAGTATGGTATTATCACTAGAAGTTGATAGTGTTGTTGATAATATATTGTATCTATTTATAACATTCCTTTCCGCTTATAAACTATTTATACACCAGAAACCAAACATTGGTGTGAGGAAAATTTGTGTTGCAATATTTTTCAATAACAATAGGCGCTGCAGCCCGGAGCCCAAATAATGTTAACAGATAACTTTTCTGGTAGCATCAATGACAATATATTATCATTGGTGGCATTAGGAAGTTGTGAGGAATTTAACTCCCACATACAGTTCTATTTCCTTTGCGATATATCGTGACAGCTGGCTAACGTCATAAAATCCTAGAATAATTGATTAGCCAGTAAAGTACATGATGAATACTGTCTTCATAACGTCTAATCTTTCATTTCCACATCCTCTGTCAACAGCATATTCACATAGCATAATCATTATGCTACGTAGGTAAACTGTGAACGTTTCAAGTATTTCAATTTTTTACCATGTCTACTTAGCTAGTCACAACTTGGAGGATAATGTCACAACCTGGTGTCGACATTATGCCATCACATTTTGCTCCAATTTCAAATAATTCTTCTACCTGCGCTTTGTTTATCTCATGTACGGGGAAGACTGGTACTACCTTTACTGCCCATAAACTCTTGCCCCCCTGAGCCACTAGAATGGGTGAAGTTTTGGACTGTTACTTATGCGGCCACTTCCGATTTTTTTCAATAGATCTGTAGGCTATGCATCTACATGTATGTAGCACCAAGGGGCTTTGTCATTTCCCACGATTTGCCGTGAGGTAGTTGGGGGAGGGCTATACTGGGTGCAATGATATGGTATACGTCTAATTATTAAACTTACTGCTACATGCACTTTTTGTCACTGTTATTGTTGTATGACTTCTTCTATTAAGCCTACACAGCAATGAATATAAAAAAGGAGCTTTGACAGGAAGTGCTTAAAGTAATTAGCCAGACAAAGCAGTGACTGAGCTAAACACCATTGGGTGCTCGGTGGAACGTCCTGCCAGACACCGTGACACGTCGATTAAACCACCATGTACGTATATTGACCTACATAAGCCACTGCTGATCTCTGAAAGGCGTTGAATAAATTTAAGCTACCGCAGGAAATATGTAAACTTTAATGATAAATTAAACTTGGCATAGAAATTGTTTTGAAACTGATATTTTTTATAATTATGATTGTCACAAATAATCAATAAAAACAGGGTTTTTAAGATACACTGGGTAGAATGTGATTCATCAGTAGGAAAATATGTTTCTATAACCACCGTCTCCAGCTGCTAGTTTTGCCTGATGTTTGTTGGTAAATAACGGAGGACAGTCTATATAGTTCTCAGCAAAAGTTTTTATCATGAATTTGAATAATCCACTTCTAAAAGATGTTTGGCAGCATGCCAAATTATTCTGGTAACTTGAACTTGGATAAATTTTATTATACCAATTATTGGTAATATATCTTATTTATTGATATTTCAAGTTACCTAAATTGCATGCAAATAATCATTGAGGAGCTAATTGATGGTGCCAGAGACTGTCTGCAAATTCTGCAGAATGCTAGTTGGCAAAATGCCAGCATAAATTAAAGTTGAAGTAGATTGGTTGGATTAATATTCACATTTTCACTGCACAGTAAACGGATTGGAAGGGAGAGGGGAGAATAAAAATAGTGGAAGTGAATACTCTCCATGCCAAAGTGTCATTTTTCTATTAATCGGTACAATTCGGGACATAATGTGAAGTTTATACATTTCCTCAGAGTACAAAAGTCTAGTGAAAAAGTTTTCAAAATAGGTGGATTTTACTAGATAAAAACGTACAATAAAACACTCTCACTGTTCTCATTTGACAGCAGAAAGATTTGATTCATCTGCTTTACTTAGTGATCTTCATCACTTTGTAGACAATCAAACCTGTACGTCTCATCATGAGCTGTGTTTTTCTAGTTTAAGTGTCAGAGAAGGACCCTAACTGTTCTCAAATGCTAACACAACTGAAGACTTATGAAAACAGATTGCCCTGAGATTTTCCAAAGACAAAAAAACTGGAGCCAAAATATTAAAGGAGTAGGTTTGATTTGGCACTGCAGCGGATAACTCTACCTTTTTACTAACTTGGTAGCGAGTATGCCTTGCCGATATCAGTCTGTTAATAATTAGGTTGATAATTGCTCAATTAAGCCAAAGGGGAGGAGTTCTTTGAGTTTCTTGCTCTTCTACCAATTTTTCTTGCCTTACACCTGAAAGCTCAAACTTCTTATTGGACAATGATAGGCAACATCACTACTCTACAACCACAGCTTGAGTGGGCGTGATTTGATTTTATTCTGGCGTTAGAGATTCACGCTTGGCAAATTTCCAGCCATTTATTATAGGTTTGCCAACAAAACTGAACAAACTCAACTCGTACAGACGAACTTGCCTGCCAGTACATGTATATTAGTGTACTTTTAGATACAGTAATAATAATACAACCACAATGGTCGATTTTCTAATAAATGTGATCATGCTTTATACTTTGTAGTTGTGCCTAATGAAGGTAATAATTATTTGGAAATGTGACTCCGCCAAATAATAGCCTGTATTTTTCCATAGTAAATCCGTTCTACCATATTGACTTCCCTTGATACCACGCCAAAACAATCATTAAAATCATTTTATGCTCTTGTGTAAAATAATTTCCTTTCTAGATAATATCTCACGAACTAAAATCATAATAATAGTTTAAACTTGAATCAGTGATTCTGGTATTTAAACTATTTCTAGAAGAGCTAACTGTTTGAAGTTTCGCTACTATAGATTATTATTGCAATGGTGGCTTGCTTGGCAGTAGAAAACATTTCCACATTCCAAAGGTTTATAAAATCTACAATAATATTTAGTTATCTTCCCACTGTTTATCATTTTGACACATGTTCGAGTTCATCATCATACTATTATGGGAGCTTGCAAGGGTGGACATGTTTTCTAAATAATTCTAAACAATATTACTAATCTAGGAAAGAGAATGTACAATACATGGATGAACAAACAGGTGGATGCATTATTCACAAATAAAAAAATGTTATTGTTGAAGCATTGTTCGCACTAGGATGTTGAATAGTATAGCTATAAGTGCCAGCATGCTACTCTATGTAATTGCAGAGTATTGAATATTTTTGTTCATTCACACTCAGCTAATGATGCTATCGGTAATGATATTATCGATCAGTTTACCATTATCAGGTGCAGAATTATAATATCAATAAAAAATGTAACATAAGACCTAAATAGTTACAAATGTGAATGTAGGAGGATATATAAATTATACAAACACACCTATGGCTTAGAGGATCAAGTGTTACTACATGTATATTGTACAAAACATTCTAAATCTGCTAATTTACAAATGAGTTAATCTAGCTCTTCTTTTTAGGAAAAATGACCATTAGATAGTTGTAATACTTAAATTACTGCTGTCTAAAGATTAAAATTTCAAACGAAAAGAATTTCTAGATATATTTCAACACAGGTTAATCATATTAAACGATTTCAACAAATCACAGTGTGTTATTTACATATTTATTGAAGATAGTAGTACTATTATACCACCCATACTCTCCACCCTTAGCATAAATGTGTTAACAGTTTGGTTTTAGATTAGATTGCAGCTCTGTGGCATGAAAGTAAATTTAACCAAGTTGGACACAAAATAACCAACATGAAGATAATAGGTTTATTTATAATGTATATATATATAATATATGGCAATAATTATAATATATACGTAGTATTGCAGCATCTATATGACTGTAGTCATACACATACAGCCTGAAAACTTTAGCCTGAAGGTTTAGCCTGAAAACTTATAAAGTGATTCTCTATACAATTCAATGCAGCCTCTAATAATCCATTAATATGTAGGCTACAACTTGAAGTGGAGATACTGCTGTACATGCATATATACGTGTAAAGTAAGGTTTGCCAGAAAACCTATTACTGCTAGCAACAATAATTTTATACATTAAAATAATATACAAATGGGACCCATTATAAATATCATTATGTACAATATAATATATGATATGGCTAGGTGAATGCTGTGGAAATATTTTTCAACAACAAATAAATGTATGTGTTACCTCCACCAGTAGGTATAAATAGCCTTCAATAAACCATAAAAGCCCATCTGAGACAGTAGGTATAAATAGCTTTCACTAAACCATAAAAGCCCATCTGAGAGAAGAAAAAATCAGTATGGGGCAGAAAATAAAACAGCCTTTTTTTAAAGAGAGTCCAATTGGCCTTAAAAGAGTAAAATTTTATGCCCATAATGTACATGTACATGTCGTAGTATTTCATTGAACTCTCCTCAACATGTTCTTCTGAAAAGAACCTGTAAATTAGTGCCAGTTTCAGTAGCAAATTATTTGTGAAATAATATACCATACATCATGAGAGTATAAGGAGTATAAAAAATTTTTCATGAATATACAAGCCATCCTACATGTAAATATAGAAATGATGCACAGTAATGCCTGTCAAAATGAAGCCATAGTTATATGGTACCATGGATATATAGAGTGTCATCCTTGTGATAGGAGGTGATAACTGTCGCACTAGTAGCCATTGTTGTGTCTTCTACAGGGACTCCAGGTTTCCCACCATCACTCTCTGTTTTGGAGGAACTGCAGCTAGGTCTAATGAACTCTCTGAGCTGCTGACGTATGTTCGTATTAAGAAGCGCAAAGAGAAGAGGAGCGAACAGGTTTCCAAGATGCGCCAAAATGCTGAAGACAAATCTTAGTTCTAAAGTAAGGCCATTACACGCAATGCTCTCCTTGTTTGTTGTCTAAAATAAAAACAGACAAAAATACTTGTAATTTGGATGTTCACCAATACTACCTATGCGCTTACAAAAATATAATTGTGTGTGCTTATACAATATAAACATGTACATGTACATGTAATCATGTTACTAGAAGGTCGGTTGGTTTATTCAGTTTAGATAAAATATGATTGGACCTAATGGGTTTCTCAAAACCTTTTAGCTTGAAGCAACTTGCTTGATCCATGTCTTGTTTCCTTTTTGATATTTAGTTACCAATATACAATGAAGAAACTTTTGCCAAAGCACAGTCTAGGGTCAGGTCTACATCACCTGATATATTTAACATGTGCTAGTGCATCTATACTTACATTGGTATCACAGAAGGCAGCAATTTGTATTGTTATACCAAATGGTAAGAGAGTACAGATAAAGGTCACAGCGACAAGCAGAACGGAAAGAGCTGCTTTTCTTAGTTGTTTCTTCTTGTTCTCCTCCATGCTGGCGTATTCCGACAAGCGTGACCTGAAGAGTGAATTAAAGATTTTTTGTCACTTTAAAGTTTACAGCAAGCTTTATCAAATTTTTGCCACGGATGAGTTGGATGAGGTAAACTTCTCCAAAATGAGCTCACCTCACCTCCTTTGTCTCTACATAAGAGAAAATAGTTCGAGGCACCTGGATAATTGTATGATTCATAATGTTGCCTCAAATCGGTGGACGGAGGACTAAGTAATCAAATTGACCGATTAGTTCAGATTGCAACAAAACAAAAAAAATTTAGTGATTTAGCAAAAAATAGTGATTTCACATTAATAAATTAATATACAGACCTGAGCATAAAGAACATGGCCAGGTGTATGCCTATAACAGTGAAGACGCAGAATGTTCCGATCAGGATGTTGAATATGGGTTCTAATTCATTTTTCTTGTTTATCCTGAACTGGCAGGTGTAGTGCCTGTAGAACCTGCTCAACTCTTGCTGACGTACTGGAATAAAGTTCAAGGTTGTACATGCTTTTGCTGTTTTCATTGGACATACCAAAAGGCCACATCCGCTAACCTTGGTCGAGAAAGCGTTCTAAACAACGGGAGTATCAACAACCGTGAAGGAAAGCAGGAAAGTTATTGTAGCTGGAATGTACTGTCGCTGCAGAAGGCTTTAATCTACGTACATATAGTAGGCCCACTGATGAATGGCTTATCTTGTCTCACAGAACAAATGAGGTGGGTACACAGTGCATGCAACCTTACAGATTAGTATTGTATAGCTATACATGCAGTAGCTAAGAAATTAGTGAATCACTAAAATGAAAAAAAATTGTGCTTAGTTGAGATCTGAACTTATGTCCCTATGGATGTTGATTAAGCACTCTACTGCTACACTATCAGGTCCACAGTGACTAGCAATTAAAATGAGGGTACACGCCTGCTGGCGGTACGGTATAACCACTAAAATTGAGGTGAGTGCACACCGTATACAACATTTTGAACACTGTCGACAACTGTGCAAAGGGTACAAATGGGATATTTAGAGCCAAAATGAAATTTTGCGATAACACCTTGATCAAATTTTAATCTTAATTATACAAAAGTATAAAAATATAATGTGTTCTAGCACAAGATGCGTGTAAATGTATACGGTAATAAACATTTTCGTCCAATGATTTGCTTAGAGGAAGTTAGAATATAATAGTGTAGTTACCCGCATTGTCGTGTGACCATTGCTTAGCCATCGGAATATTCAAATCTGGTATCAGCGGTAGCCATGCATAGCACATGGTTATGAGTATCGAAGCTATAATAGAGACAATACTCCAGATTCTCAGCTTCCTGGCGGCCATATTAGGGTACTTAAGGTGTAGCAACCTCTCCACGGAAAATACCGGAAGCAGAACCAATATATAATTGTCTGCAAAGTCCATCAATAGTGTTGTCAAAATGCACAAGTCTGAACTCATTTTATATCGATATACTCTCTGCAATGGGTAGATGATTCCGACAAACAATCCGTGAATGAAACAGAAAATAAACAGCGTCATCATTACGAGACTAATGTGTCGTCTCAGTCTTTCTCGTCTGCAGCAACCTAAGATAACGATTCCATTAAAAAGTGTGATAGTCAGTCCGACAATTCCATGCAACGTATAGTAAATAGTACGACGTAGAGCTTTTGCTGAACGATTTTCATAAATTGTTGTTGAAGCTTCAGTTGGTAGAACAGTCATTAAGACATCTGTTGTGATGTTACCATCTACGACCGCCACTCCTGACGTCTTGCCAGTCAGCATCTCCACTGTATTGTTAGACAAACCCATGCCGGTTTTGTTAGCAAAATCATTGAACGTTTCGTTGAACAAACTCATCGTAGTTCCATTTACAAGATCCATGGTTGCTCCGATAACTTGAAGGTAATTTATAAATTCAGAATATAGGATGATTAGAGACGGTACAACAGGCTGTCTTTTATAGTCTGCCTTTGGCGGATTCCATTTCAAGAATGATGAATGGAATATCTTAGTATATTATGGTGGCGGCTCAGCCAACCGTGGTGGAAGATTAATGTACTTTGGAATAGATACACTTTAGCATACCTCTAGTAGTATACTCTCCAAACAATAACACCAATGTTATTATTATAATGTTATGTTTACCTTTCATCTTTCCACTCTAGTAACCTATAAGGGTGATGACTGACCGTTGTTAATATTCTATTTCTGTTATAGAGTTGTCCTCTCTTTCCGACTTGTGTTGTTATATAATTATTATATATATCATTGTCATTATCAAACTAATCAAACAAATAAGATCTACGACAGTGTATAGCTAAATTGATAGTGAAGCAGGCACTGGTTAAACTGCAGGCTTGTATTGCTCTATGAGTTATTTTCATACTCAAACTCTTGACCTTAGCATTGACCTATACTGTAAATATCTTAGTTGGTGGCACATTTCTACTATCATAACTCCAGCATGTACAATGCAGAATTCTTAGCCTAAGGTCCTATGAACGTTTTAGAGTGATGCTAAAAATAAACAATGATCAAGTTGTGTCACCCTTCATTCAGTATAATGGTGAAGAACCAAGGCAATATATCAAAGGTTTGGTGCATTGGCCATTCTTAGATGGTCAGGTTATGCTAAGTTGTACATATTCTCTAGTCCTAACCTCTTCTGCACTGTAGAAATCTCGCAACAGTTGCCAAGTCTGATAAAAATAGAATTCTAAACGGTAGAATCTAGAGTAATTTTATATATATTACTGCTTCTAATGGGATAAAAATCGACCAAATTTATATTATTTATACATTAGCATACAATCACAGTTGAGTAGCTACTCTTGTACTGAGAGTGGAGAAACAGTTTTAAAACACCTCAGCATGTATCATGGTCATGAATATGCACTTTGAATGTGTGCATAGGCTGTATGGTGGATACACAGTTTTTGTTCAATAGCCACATAATACATTTTCAATACATTTGCAATGCATTTTCATTACACATGTCAATAATTGTTTGTTATACAATATTGTGTGAAAAGCATTGTGCAAGTTCATTATTTTACTTAGCAAGAATCACTCTATTGTGTATTAATTAATTTAATAAATTTTAAATATTCAAATCAAATCAGGCATGTGGTGATATTGAATTCAACAAGCATTCTGTTAGTCAATCAGCCACTCAATCACTGTTATACAATAATTCAGTTTCAATATAGACTTTTATTTACTAAGACTGTGGTACTTTTTTAGAGAATAGGACTTTAATATACATGTAATGTGCTCAAGCTGGAACTTTGGCCCAAAAGAAGACGGTCAATAGAGAGAGATGGTAAGTACGACATTGTAGAGCAGCACGTGACGTGAACATGACTTTGGAGCATAACTTGCATAACTTTGAAGGCCAGTTGTGCTAGTACATCCTTTTATGAAAAGTTAGGTACCAAAGTGCAGATCATTGTGTCATGTAAAATAACCTTGTCCTTCATCATAACTTTGGCAGGAGAAGCTGTTTTTTTCTATTCATTACTGAGTAACCTTTGTTGCAATCACCCCAACTCTAAGAGTCATCGCTTAGCATCCGGGTCTGCCTACAGATGCTTATGCGGAGAATCTCATAAATGCAGTGGTCAAAGTTTGGGGGGGTCGCAGGGGACGCAGTCCCCACCATAAATTTCAGGGGGTCCCTCAGACTGATAGACCCCCTGCAGATTACTATTATAATAATAATACTAATTGGACCATATTTTACCTTGAGATCTTAGATCATATTTTAACCTGAAGTTTTTGGATCTTGCACCATTTCGGTGTCTAATTTTGATAAAGTTTCCAATTTCCAGGAGGGCGTCACTCTCGGGCCATCCCCACCAGTGCCGGTGCCGTTCGGACGCTTCGCGGTTTCAAGTGATTATGTCTGCTACCCTAGAGACCTCCAGCTCTTTTCTTAGATTTTGACCACTGCATAAATGGAAACTAGATTTATTGTATATCATGCGCCAGTGGTGCCCAATTATTTGTGGTAGTGGACCAGACAGGAGACTGGGCCCCAAGCTCTAAACACCCGCTCAAACTGCACCTCACTCCAAATCAAAGGCCATGGCTACAAACCAAATGAGAGCAATGTGAACTTCAATAATATGTTGTAGCATTTTTATAACAATTCTTAGAATGTGACAATGGCATGTAAAACTAACGGAATGAACATAATGTTTCAAGCTATGCTAAAAAGGGATTAACCTTGTTTTTAGGGCAAGGTCATGCAGTGATGTCTCCAGTATTTCTCTTTAACAACTATGAGCCTACCAAGGATGTGCGAGATAGAGTCACCCTTACACAGAGAGCTGACTGTAGTTTCGGCAGGACCTCCCAAGGTGTTTACACAGCGCAGACCTACCTCATACACAACAGGCAACGATAAACCTTTATTCCCTTATAAGGTAATACTATATGATATACAGGGGAGTAGCTTCTGCATCTCTATGTAGTTCTTTGCTAATAGTCTGTTATTTAGATTTTTCGAAGGTACTAACGAGTTACTTGGTAATGTAGCAATGACCTCATTTATTATCATTGTCAAATTTTTCCCAGGTAGGAAAAATCATTTCCATGTAAACATCATATTTTTGCTAGTGTCATAGAAAACTTAAAATCTGTGTTCAGACGAGCCGTCATCAACGCAATGTGAGTTTAAGCAAATTAGATCGAGAGGGGTGGGGGGACAGAGACCCGTCTTCTCATGCTGTTTGAAAGACACGTGGTGAAATTGATGACGTGCTTGATAACTTCCTAAATATTATATCAAAAATGTACACTGAATCTTCTATTTAAATACATTTCTGTATAAGTTGTTTTTGCATTCGTGTAGTAATTTACAAATACGGGCACACTTAAGCTGTTGTCCTTTCAGTTGAGAAGACGAGAAATGGAGAGAGGGCAACTTTTAATTATTAGCTTATGTGTGTCCATGGTTACAAACCAATATGGGATACTCTGCCAATGGCTCCTTATATATTTTATCTTTATGATGGCGTTAGTAGTACTAGTAGTAGTGTGTTATGTTCTTCAACATGTACAATATAATATTATACTAACTCTTGTAGAGGGAAAATGTAAATGCTAGAAAAGCAATATTAGATTTAATACACGGGAAATCTCTCCTGTGTAAACCTGTAGCACCAGCCAAAGTGGACGAGCCCTCTCATAGTACAGACAATGGACTAACAGACTTGCCGATTGATCTTACTAGAGCATCGTCTTCTAAGTTTGTAAAGCTTCCAGACGAAGATTCTCTGACTGGAAAAAACACAGATCTAAACATGGAACATTCTCATTTGCGGAAAGGTACTGTTACCCCTCGTACAGTAGTTCTAGATATAGACAAACCTCAGGATAATAATAAGGTTCGAAAAGGAATATTAAGAACTTCGGTGACAAGAAGTGCTCCAGCACCATCAACTGGTTACCAACTGGCAGATGTTTCTACCTACAAAGGTAAAGTTCTAAGGCTACGATTTACTCACAACGAGGTCTAATTTGTGCAAAGGTCAACATCTCAACACATGTTCAGCCACAGAATCTGACCACTGTCATGTCATTTTTAAATTAAGTAAAAAATTGTACACAATATTTTCATTTTGGAACTAAACTAGTAACTATTCCCTTCTGCATTTCATATTCCTCCTATTTTCTAGAAAGTGATATACCAGTCAAGTTTAGAATAAGCAGCAGTCGAACCACGATCAACACAGCAGTAGACAATTCCCAACAGATGGAGAAGGAAAGATATAAGGCTAAGAGGAGACAGCAACTCCTACTATCTACCTCAGTTCATTCCAATTTCGCTTTATTATTGAGGGAGGCTGTTAAACCACCCGCGCCAACAAGTACTAACGTGTCTAGAACACATAGTGGTGTGTCTATGGCAAGTCGTAGTCGATTACCTCGACAACAAACAAACAGAATATTAGAGAAATCTCATCACTCAAGATACATGGATCCAGCTAGTATTCCAACTCTTCGCATGGACAATGAAGAATCCTCATTTACACGCTATGTAAGGTTAAATAAGTCTGCAACTCGTAGACTTGATGGAAACGGTCTCAACCTGTACGGCAATGTATACTGGTAACCACAAATAGTCATTTGTCGTTTAAATATTTTAGCACCAAGTTATTATTGGAGTTGTTTACTCATTGAATATCAAGAGGAAATAACTTCTTCATATGATATCTAAAACTGGGACACAAATAATGCTTTATGGTATTACTATGAACTTTTGTATTTAAAGCTAAATAAAAATTAATGTTTTCTATAAGATCTGAACTACTCAGTGTAAACAGAATGTAGCTTTGAGTGTTCAATATGGAATTTTTATGAGACAGTCTACTTACTGAAACAGTTGTTGTAAGTGGAGACAAGATGGAGCCAGATATTGGAACAACTCTGGTCTCACCTTATTTATTCATTTTATAGAGCATATAAATTTAATACATAATTGTATATAATTAGTAATTCACAAGAGGGTGTCTATAAATTTCGCTTACGCTTATTCAACCAGCCTTTTCAAAACCAATTACCACTAACTTGTCTCAAATAAAAGTGCACCAACTGAATAACACCACTGAATATCAATAACATACTGTCTCATCTCTCAACTGCTCATTGGTTGAAGGCTAGTGGAGTTGTAGCCGGAGTTCCACCACTAATGAAATCAATCAGTCTGATACATCTACCTAGAACCCCTTATCTATGAGAAACTGTGCTATGGAGTCTGTATGTACTCCTCTCACCCTAATGAATCTACCAGGCTCATGTACCTGAGTCAATATGAGATAGTCCTCTCCGGGTTTATTTGCTTCTAAATGTTCCCGAATATCTGCATCTAGCGCCTGTAACACAGGAACACACTCTGTAGACTGAGAACTATATTCACATGTACATACAGGTATGTTTAGACAAAGTAATTGCATCACACTCTCACCATATTAAGTGTAGACTATCTTACTTGTATCTTAGAAAGCAAACAAATATTGTAAAATGCATCCTATTCCGCAGTTGTCCTCTCTTAATTCTGATGGAAAGTAAAAATACAACTCCAATTTACAATTTATATTTCACATATTTAGTACTCAATGGTCTAGTTTACACATGCTGCCATCCGAGAGTTACACATGGAGTACCCCTGAAGCACGTAGGAGGGAGAATCTGTTTAGTGCTATGAGATATAAATGCAATTATCGGCTTTCAATAGGACTATTATAATAGGTGCACATGTGCATGCATTTTACCATCGTTACGCTAGTAATTGGTCTATCATTACTCATACAGAACTATGCTTACCCATATATTGCCTCTGATGTTATCAATTTCTGTGAACTTAACGGGAGTCCTTTTACTCTCCTTGATATACACTGGTATGTGATGGTTCTTTGTGCGAGCTACATAGTATGGTAAATGGGAAAACTTCTCCTCTATAAATACAATAACAACTTGACAGACACCTTAGAGCACCTGTCACAACAAATAGATACCAGTTGCCAACATTTAAGTTCAATTGACTTACGTGCAACTTTTATTTATATTAAAGCAAACCGAAATAATAAAGGTTATGGCAGCATAAGGTAGTATAGTTATCAGACTGGAAGTAGCCCAGCTTCCAAACTCAGCATGAGAATGTCGAGGAATCAGTAGAGCTACTGTACGAAAGCAAAGTATACATACGCCCTAAAGAAGAGCTGACTTACCTTGTTGGGGTAGCCAGCCAGATGGAGTGGGATAGTTATCTAGCGATGTTGGTGGAATATCTGGTATGACCTTCTTAGGAAGTATATGCTCCACATACTTCCACTCACTTGGGTCTCTGCTCACCCCATATGAATAGTTAGCACTGTCACTAGAGCACTGCCTGCACGGTGCCGCAGGACTTACCTAGAGCAGGAAGGATAATGAATGAATAGGACATGATGAGGGTGATTGGATAGAGAAAAGCATTGATTATATATTTGTGACTTATGAGACACCATTTGACAGAGATAATTTAGCTAAATACCTGAAGGGGATGGGAAAATTCTTTAAATCAGTACTAAAAAGCATAATTATGTCTTTCAATGCCGGTGAGCATCACCTGTCTACCGCTATCTAGTAATTGTGGTGTAAAAGTTAGTCAATATTTGGGTGTCTGAATGTCATAGGTAAAAAAATGTTAAAATAGAAGAATTTTGGTTTGTGCTGATAGACCTTGGGTGACCTTTAGTCTAGGATCAAGTTTTTTGTGTTGTCTTGTAATTTCTGCATATAATGCATTGAGTGCAGGGTGTAAATCCTCCTTAGAGATTACCACCATAAGGTTAACCTACTTAGCCTTCCGTCTTTCAGCTAACGGCAAGAGGTCCAGCCTTTTGTTGGCATCATACAGACCCTCTCTTCCTTTGAGGTTAGTGGTGCACCTGGTGGCATGCTCCTGCACTACCTCAATTTGTTCAATTTCTTTCTTAAAATTGGGAGCCCATACCGAGAAGGTGCATTCTAGTTGTGGAATGCATAATTATTGACATACATTTTTATATCTTATATTTATATATTCTATCGTGTTCTGGGGCCCAGTATAGCCTTCTTTTCACCATTCCAATGTCTTCGGGATTCATTTATATTTTAATTTTGGCACAAAAATTTCGGATTCTCTTGTGTATGAACTGCACAAGCTGTAGTGGCATACGCTTTAGAGTGTTGCGTGGGACTTCACTTGTTGGGATGGAAGTTATAGCCTATGCAACTCTTCTAGCCACAAGTCAGGGACAGCCATATCCTAACCAGAATTGAATATGATAATAATGACAGTGATAGTCATACACTTACAGGACAGCGATAATCATACAAGGAGTTTTCCAATCACTAAGTAACTGATTGAGGTCAAACCAAGAAGGTATTATAATTATTATTATTTATTGATATTGCTGTTTTTGTGCTGTTGGTCAGTATCATCATGGTCATGCACTTCACAGCATCAGTTGAATTAGCGTTCTGATTCTTCTTTATTCTATTATTTATATTTTTATACAAACAACCTGAATTTATGATGATACTGACTCATACGATACTATAAATAATATTAAACTATTTACTGCCTCGAACAAATTTTTACTTGTAAAGCAAAAGAATAAAAAGAATCAAAAGAGATTAAAATAAAAACACGTCAATCAACAATTTTTGCTTTCTTTCATTCCAATTTCATTTCTGACTTTTGTAATTTTAATTTTTATTATTTATCTTTATGCTAATATAAATAAAAAAGATAATATAAATATTATTATTAATTATTAAATATTATATTAAATAAATCAAGCCACAGGGAGCTCGCGCCAATGCAATGCATCGATATGCTTTTCTCGGTGATTCATTGAATGACACTCCCTCCTACACTTTCACTTACCAATTGAACTTTTTGGGTGTAATTTATTGTGCTTATTGGTCCATTTCTAGCTGTGAGAGTAGATTTTATTAGTTGGCTGCTCAACTTCGATTTGGTTGCCATGATAATCTTTGGTGAAAAGAGGAGCGAAACGGAAGAGTCTTGAGAAAAAAGTAGTATCTGCGTCAAAGTCTTCTCCTAGTTCTTCGGTATTTTTGGTTTAAAACTTGTAAAATGCATGTTTTATATATAAAAAAATCTAAAATTGATTTTAATAACATTGCTAAAGTGTCTTTTTGACAATTTAAAAACATAAAGTAGACGATGCAGATAAATTTTTAGCCCCGCCCCTCAACCATAAAAGGATTTTTTGAGTTGTGAAAGATGAATGAACAGTGTGTATCAGTCACTGAATCTGAAAGTGCACAACTTTAATAGAAATATTGTTCAGTGAAGTGAAAGTATATCAACTTTGGAACTCTAAGGTTCATAGTCATAGTGGTGGGAACTTGTACTAGGTAGGTAAGCATAAGCGATGAAATAGGTGTGTGATTGGTAACGTAGGCCTACTAGCAACTACCTAGGCTGTAACATAACATTAAGGTAACTACTTCTACTACTAGTAGTACTAGCCTAGGTGTCTAGTACTCTAGTAGCTAGTACATAAAAGCTAAAAGTTGAAGTAAAAGTGACTACGCTAGGTGGTTACAGTATGGTGTCAACTATCAACACCAACTATTTCATACACATAAACTCACAAGTACATCATACTGAAATGGTGATGCACTTCATTAGACCAAGTCATAAGAAAAGTCAAGTGTGAGGTAGACTAGAGTAGGCACAAAACCTAGCTGTAGTCACAACACTAACAGTGATTGTGACTGTAAATCAAATTGTGTGATATTTGATATCCTATTAGTATTATAATTATATTATTATAATTTCTACTAACCTGTACTTTACTGTCCGCTCTAAATAGGCCTACACCACATGCAGGTCAAAGGTTAGTGGTAGTGTAAACCCTGGATGTATAGGCATATATAATGTTTATAACTATCATCATTATATAATATAAATATACTATAATGTTAAATATAATATACATGTATAATAAAAATGATTTTATAATAGTACTATCCTTTTATTGATGGTGTTATAAAAATACAGTCCTGTAATGATCTGGTTACGACCTTTCTATCTTAGAGTGATACAGAGCATACTGTACTATACAGTTTGTTGCATTGGCAATATTCAGGCCTTATTGATACTAAATAGGCCTACTAAATGCATAGGCCTACCTATAGAAATGGAGCTTTAAATATTATTTTTAAGCATTTCAGATATTCTAGTTAAGTAGGCATTCAAAATAGCGTAGTGACATTTTGATTTTCATTACAATGATAATATATGGATTTTTGGTGAATCTTTCAGCCTTCAAACTGGCCAGAGTGCGTTACTGATTGAGCTGATTGGGTGCATTTAGAAGTCTATAATGAATTATAAATAGGCCTACTGCTAACCTCTCTAGTATCTCACTGGGGTACACTCATCCTACTATAAGCCTTTAACTGAATCAGTCGAGTTTGGATTTTGCTACATGCTATCGCATGGATTTTTGACTTGGAGAAGAACTTCAAGAAACTGCTGCAAGAACTGCATTTAGCTGTAAATTGTTATTCACAAATGATTCCTACAACACACATGGTGATGCAATCATTTCAAAATTCTTCGTTGAATGATAATACTCAGTTTTAAGACATTCATGCTTCAATATAATTATATAAGTTATAACTCATTCGGCATTTAAGAGATTTTCAATTAGATTAGTTGTATGAGCAATTTATTGACGCTGGTTGTGGATATTTGACTCTAGATTACAGCTATGTGCTGCACCTGTGGATATTTCTACATGTTGCTTGACTTGAAATGTGAGATGTTATTGCATTTTATTCCTCTCTGAATTCAGATGTGCTTGACGAGTTTGGGAAACAACATGCTTTATACAGAGGTGTATTCATTATGCTCTCATATTATGATGTAATGCCTGCATTTTGACATGTATGACCTCAATATTGTCTCTTTGCTTTATTCAAAAATGGCAGCTATGGGAAAAATGTTACATCATGGGAAACATGGTCTTATGCATAGCGTTGACATGTGTGTCACATATGTCCAGTATTTCTATTACTAACTAGAAATGTGCATCGGCTATAGGCTCTGATTGATTCTTGATTTTTTCATTTGTGCCATAGTATGTAAATGATTCCAGTCAGCTAGTTCCGACTCCTCCTGGGTTTTCTTTTGACTGGTTTGATTCTGCTTGTGTGTCCATGGATTAGGATGTCAAAACGCAAATTATAGATTTGTTGTTTGTGTTGATTAATCCCTCTGTACAAATTGGAGATTTTCCTGAAGTTACAAGGATTACATCGATCAAGTTTATCAACTTCATGGCTTGTCGTTTTCATTGGCAAATACTTTCTCTCAGCATGATTGTCGAGATTCCTGAATAGATAGTGATCGTGACTGCTCATAGCTTTTAGAGTGCTCTGATTTCGCTTAATGCTTTGATAAAAAGACCTTAATTCTCACTGACTTCTCATTCCCTTTATCTATAATTACACGATGTGTATTATAGGCTACTGGATACACTTGCACAACATAATATATAGCTACAATAATGAACGTATTATGTACCCACAATATCTAATGGATCAAAATCTATTAATCAAATTAGTTACATTGCCTGGCTTCAGCTTGAAAGCATGTGCAAGTTGAATGCAATCATTGTCTGATATAATTTCAATAAACCTAAATGGCTTATAATATTTTCTTTGCTGCTGGTAGGCAGTAGTACTTAGACCTGATCATAGTTTTGAATACATCAACTGAATAAATATATACTCTGGTACAATGGCTTGCCAAGAATTCTTTTGTAATTGATGCAGTATTGTAAATTCTTGTGGTCTGCATCAAAAGAAACAAAAATGTTATTGTAAGCTTAATAACCTTGTTAATGCAAAGCAATGCCTACAAGCTAGTTGAGCTGCTAAAGAAATTGTTTGTATTTACTACAGGGTGGACCTTAGAACTGTGCCTGTTGGGTACCTAAAATGTTATTAAATGGTCCAAGAGTCACTTCACTCATGTGTCATTAACTTCAACTTTCTGCTTAATTTGGCAGCTGACTGCTTTCACACCTTCTGGGATTTGGTTTGGTATGTTAATTTGATTCGTTTCCGAACCATTTGGCCTCAATGTTCACTTATGCAGCTAAATCCTCTGACTCTCTTTGCTGTGTTGAGTAGTTGACAGATGGTCCTACAGTAGAACACTAGCCGCTTCTCTGATCGAAATTGCTCTGCCGTCCACAAAGTCAGGTTTTTCAAGGTACTTTTTGCCAAGAATGACTATCCCTCCTTGTGTTTGGCTGGCTTTGTTGCCATCAGCAACTGCTTTACATACCATCATACTTGCACCACTTTATGATATTGTGGGACCTATTACATGACCAGTGTTGGCTATTTACCACACATTCCAAATGTTTATAATCATTTGTATACTAGAAGGATATGATTCACTGTGTAATTTAGGCCTCCAAATGCCAGACTTCTAACATGAGTCAGTGATGTATAGATAATAATAATAATATCTGTACCAAACTACTAGTAAGTTTGTTTATTGGTGATGCTAATTTAGTCAATAATTAAACTGATGAGCAATTATTTAGTACCACTCATCAGACAGGTAACCTCCTTGCCTATTCTGCTTTCTTATCTATGCTGTTGCTGAACAAGGCTGCTGTTTGAGTCTGTTGAAATAATTACCCTGTGTTCTCATTAAAAGTTGTATTTCCCTCACACAAATGTCAATGCATTGCTGGAATTCCATGTTGATGACCTTTTAAACAGTGAAAATTAGCAGCATTATAATATTCATCTTAAATCTAGTTTTATATGTCACGCTGTTTCCTAAGTGTCCAAAGTACGACATTCTCTAGTGGCCCTGAGTCCTGACAATGTGTCATTCATTACTAGCTCCTTGGATAAAATCTTGACACATTTGGTCTCATCAGATACGGCCACCCGCTGATATAGTGAAAACAACTTCCACTAACAAGTCCCAACTCACAGCAAAATATCTACAATAACTTAAGTCTATAACGCAGAATCTATTAGATATTTTAGGATGATTTGAGGTATGTCTAGTAGTGGATAATCAAGGATATCGCTCACATTCAACTGTAGCATGTCAGTGTGTGAATATACAGCCGCTAGACAGCATACTGTACAATATTTATCTTCATATCTAAGCCTTGTTGGCAGGCTGGCTGCAATGCTATCCCTGTAATAGAAATATAAAGATAAAAGCCTAAAAAATCAATGGGAATCTGAACCATTTATTTGCGTAATTGTATCTAATGCAAAGCATCTCTTCATTGTAGATACAGCATCCTACACTTTATATGTGTGTATGTAGTCTATTTGGATTCAGCTCTATGTAGATGTTGCAATATCTGTCTTGATCATGTTGTGATATTCCCCAGTGTCACGTTAACGGTAGTAGATTTGACTTCAACATTGCTGTAGCGCATAATATGGCAGTAGTAAGGCTAGGATGGGCAAATGCAGGTTTCAATACGTTGTTTCTATCGCTGAGGAGGAATGGCTGTAGCTTGTTTTCCAGGAAACAGTTTCTTCCACCTTTGCAAGTTAGCCATTGTGTGAGCCTATGCTTATCCACTCCTGCTAATCTGACTGTGAGGTTGGCTGCCAAACTCTTTTGTAAAATGTAAAAAAGATATGGCTGATTGTACTCCAGTACCCAGACACTGTTACATGGAAACATGTCCGGGAAGTGTGTGTGTAGGGTATGTGTGTTAGAAATTCTCTACGGGCTCACTTTTTAGAGTAGATGTTGATCTGTTGAATATGAATTGGAGGCAAAGAGAGTGGGAGAGAGAGAGGAACAGTAGGGACTAGTTCACATATATTGTAGCGTATGTGATGATTTAATCAGTTGGCCCAGAACTCTAATGCAGGACTTCTACCTTATCTCTCAGTCCAAATTACATCATCCACCTCTCAACTACTAAATATTTACCTGAAGCAGTAAGCAGAGTAGGCCTAACCTACTGTAAAATTGTATTTCATTCTGAGTTTTAGGTTCAATAAAGTCCTTACCTTATCTACTGTGACATAAACCCTCCTATATATACTATTTGTATAATGCTACTCAAGTGCAAGTTAAATATGGGCTTATCTAACACAAGTGTTTGCAGGTTCTTACTGCATGCATAATACTATGGCAGCCTTCCTGTACGCTGACCTAATTATTTCTAACAAATATTTCTCTTATCAGTGAATATTTCAGTATTTGTTTCAACTAGAGTGTGATTAATTTAAATTGAAATGTTATTTTCTTCAAGTTACTAATAGAACTAAACAGTAAACCACAAGCTGAGATCCTCTAGAAATTCTACTGCCGGTATCTCTGTTGTTTTCCAGCTTCCTGTTAAAAATGCCCAGGTGTGCCTGCTGCCTTAAATCATATTCATAGAAAACAATTATATGCCTAACTCTGAGATTGAATGGTTGATAAGTGGCTTATCTACTAAATTACTAATTAACTTTTCTTTGTTAGGCTGCAGCTTTGCATATTTCTTTTTATTTAACAGCTTGGTAGATTGGCTGATCAGAGCGGCTCTTGTTCTTTATATTATACCTTTAGTTTACATGGCAGCGCTGGCTGTGACGAAAAACTTCTCCTGATCATGATAGAATTGTTGCCAAACGGGATATGTGTACCGAGTAGACTGATTTCACATGCTATGTTGTATTGAAAGTGGGGACCAACCAGGTGGAGGCTAGTTTGAAATGGGCTTTTTTATCATGAATCAGTTTCCTCCAAAACTCAAGTAGTCCGTTCTGGTGGAAGGCTGTGGGAAGCAGGATAGTTGAATGCCGCCCTATTAATATGACTATGGCCAGCAGGTGTTACTGCAGGCTTTAGCCAATGATCTACAAACACAAGCATTGAATTTAGTACATCTTTATTTTCTTAGTATTCCCAGTTGTTTAATGTAATATATTGTTACATGAATATGCTATATACTAGTACTGAGTGTTGTATCAACTAATAGTATCCATATAATAATGTTTTAGTTGGATATGTTCCAATGTCAGCTCCAATTGATTGAGTATGATATGCGCTGACAAGCTTTACTAGAATTACTTAGTACGTTACTTTAGTTTCTCTCAAACTATAATTTGATACAACAAGTAGATCAACAATAGTGTCAAATATTTCATTTTTGTAAACACTACACCAATGAAATATTTAATAGGACTGTCAATCTTTCAACCAGTTCTAATTGTGGTGATTACTGTGTATACTGCTTCACTGAGGCTGCATTAGAATAACATTCCAGAGGTTCATTTTACTAGCAGCTAGCTCAAACATTTTCCTTTTTAATGTGTTTTATTTCAAAAAATCACAATCAACAACCACAATCCAAAGCCATGAGTGGACTTTAGCTTTTGTTACATAAAATTACTCATTACTAAACTAGTGACTTTGTTCCACCCACAATACTTTTGACCTTGTCTTGTCAATGAAATATGAACACCATAAAGAACTCTCTTAGTATACTACCATCAGGGATTTCCTTTCTTTTATCAAGTTGACAAAAAAGTTGATTCTATGTGTTCATACCAAAACATGATTTCATGTTTGTTTGTGTATTCCCTTTTCTTAGTTTTGCTTGCTCTAAAATACTTGTACAAATTCATCATGCCTTTGTTTTATAGGCTAAGCATATATCCAACTTGATGTTTGCTTTACTTAACTGAACAATAATCCCTTTGATGGTATCACGAACCTACTGCAGTTTTTCAGCTGTACATCTTAATTGTTAACTTGATATCCTAGTTCCCAAGCTATTAATTATCTATATATTTTACAGAGGAGTGGAAGTAGTAGAGAACAGACAGACAATTGCTTGGTAACACTCTATATGTAATTATTCTGCTTCCTGGTAACAGTCTAATCAACCAGTTTATGGTAACCACACTGGACCATCACCACAGTTACACAAATGTCAACCATATAGCATGTTTTCATCTTCACCATCTTATAACTAAGCTACAATATAATCAACTATAACAACTCCAGTAGTACGCCTGTATCGTGGGTCACTTTGATGTCAAGCTAGCTGCTAGATAGTCTGGGATACAGCTAAGTATTGTGGGATATTAGAAGTATAACTAAACACAGACCATGGATCCTAACCAAGAAAGGACTTGGTTCCTCTCTATACACATAACAGACTTATCATTAGATAAAACATTACGAGTTGGTGGTGACCTTCATATTGGCGGAGTCATGTTCAAACTGGTGGAATCCCTTGGTAAGTAGAAATACATATTGTATGGGGAGAAAACTCCTTGCATAGATTTTATCTAACTGAGTGCTCGCCAATATATACTATTTGCATTGTGTTGGGTTTGTGTAGGGCTATGTTAAATCATGCTCCTTGAAGTAAACTGGACTATAAACTTATCTACATGTGACTTGGGCATATCCTCAAATCGTATTGTATTAGGCCTATGGAAAGGACTGGAATATGTTGTGATTATTAGTATTTATGTTGCCATGACAGCAGGCCACCTTCCCCTACCACTTGGATATTTGGTTATCCTCTTGGGAGCCATCACATGGGATGTGTATGTAATAATGTATTATAATAAATTGATGTCAGATTATAATTATCGCCATGCGTCACTCTTCCTGATCATGGCATAATAAATATCATATATCTTATTAGACATGCGTTGGATCCTCGTGGAAATCTTATTCAATCTGTGGCACACTGCCAACTAGTAGTGACTACCTGCTTTCTCCTGTTCTCTGATCTGTTACAAATCATTACATACGATTACTCCGTAACTTGTTCAACGTAATCCGGGTATTACAATAGAGATAAGAAATTGACAAACCGATAATAAGGTCTTTGAATGTTGGACAACCTGCATGGTGACTATAAATATGAGTTTGCTAAGTTTCACACTACCACGGTATGTGGTGTTGGAAGTCTTCCTATATTAACTACTAGCTGGGTTCCGTAAGGTTTATGAAATACCCCTAGGCCCACAGTCTAATAAGCTTTGCCAAATTTTGAATATGGAAGGTAGTAAAACTTTTGTGAAGGTCTAATTTAGGACAGAATTTTATTCGCCTACGATTGTATAATATTTACCACCCTTTCTGTGGGTTACTTGTAGCAGTTCCAGCGGACTGGTCAGATCACGCCCTATGGTGGCCAGATAAAAGTATGTGGCTAACTAAATCGCGTCTCACACTCAATCAATACGGAGTGCATGCCGATGCTAAGCTACACTTTACACCCATGCACAAAACTATGAAGATACAACTGCCAGACTTACAGCATATTGATTTGAAGATTGACTTTAGTGTGAACGTGTTCAACGCAGTTATACAACTTTGCAAGGAGATGGGTAAGTAAATAGAGGGATGGGTAAGTAAATAGAGGGATGGTACTAGTGTGAGAGACTAAGTTCCACTTGTCGTTAGGGATGGTACTAGTGTGAGATAGACTAAGTTCCACTTGTCGTTAGGGACGGTACTGAGGCTCGGGGTTATTTGTACACATGGGCTATTACTCATGATTGCTATTACTTTGAACGTCCCAAAGGATTACTGATCGTGTTTATTTTCAATGACCTCCCCAATGCACTAGTAGGTAGTGAACTATACTCTTTATCTGGAGAGGAGAAAGTAGTTAGGTATTTTGTCTCGTTAGACTTGCATTATAGCAATCCTAACTACTAAATGTACCATATTATAGGCTTAGTGGCATTGAACAAACATTTCAGTGCATTGCGTGACCTATGTGGGGAGTGGAGTTGTTCTCTCTCTGTAATATAAATGTACATGGCTTGTGTTATAATGTGGTGCTCCACATTATCCTAGTAGTAGCCAAGTCTATCTGTTCTACGAATGGGAACAGATGTACCTGGATGTACCTGGCTGTACCCATGTGTTGCATAGATGTAGCTGTAGCCCATCTGCACCTTCCACGGAACAAATCTTCCGTGAAACAAATTGATATCATCCACTTTGTATTCCGAGCAGTGTTCTTACTATTTTATTATTGTCAATAATTTAGCCTAACTTTAGGCTATTTAGTAGTTAGGTTGTGTTAGGTATATTACAGAGTGAACTATGAAGGTCTATAACAGACGCTAATACACTGTTTGTAGACAAAATACCATGTTAAATATGTCTGTTATCAGTTACACCCAGCTTTGTATACGTTCCAGCTATTTATAAACTGTTTAGAGAGGCAACATTTTACAAATATTTCTCTGTTTTGACCAAAACTAAGATAAAATCCAATTTGTTTATGGATTGGGATTGAGATTGCTCATTGCATTGGTTACTGGTTACAGTGTAATGTGATAAATACCAGCTGTTCATGCCAATGACATCTACTAATACCTCAGTGACGATACAGGTGCATTTGAGATCATTGCTTGACCAATAGAATACTATAGCCTACTGCTTCCCTTGGCTAAATACTGTTGACCTTTGACAAATTTTTCATTTTATGACTTTGTTACTGGGAATGTTGAATAATAAAGTTAGTAAATTGAGTTATAAAATTATAAACTAGCTGAATATTTTAGTGACAGGTGAAACCTTAAGGGCAATATAAAATGGAATTTGGACTTTTTGGATGGCTGCTGGGTCATGCCTACATTACAAACACACTTCTCACTCTGTTGAAAAATACCTAGATTGCTTAGGTGGTGTAAACTATATGCATATCTACTGCCGATATTTGCTCTCTATTTGATAACCAAGGTTTTTCTCGGCCATTGCCGGTTTTCCTAGTTCACTAGTAATTAGCTGGTGGGTCTCGATAGCTTGTGCCACTATATTATAGTGTTAATTAAGCCAGACAGTAATAATAAGTTACTAGTGGGCGGTATAATAAGTTTAATTTAGTTTGTGTAAACTAATCACAAGAACTTATTAGTTTCAGTGTAAAGTTAAGATTAATTACATGGATTTATGTCAGTTTAGTACAAGTGTGTACATCACAGTCAGGTTGGATTGAAAAAATAATAATAAATAGCAATGATAAGGTTGCCTTGCAGTATAAGGGGTCTATTGTTAACTTAGGGTGGAGTAAGCAAGTCTGCCTGCTATTGATAAATCTTGTTATTAATTTTAGTGAATGAAGGATTGATTCCAAAGTGATAAATGTTTATATTTAGCTGTTTCCTAGTCAAACAACATGCTGTTAGTAGTATAGACTGATATCAGTACACTAATACTGCTGATAGTTCAATGTGTAGTAGACGGATGCCAACGTGCTTAAACAGCGTAGGAGAATATTACCAGTAGCATTGAGCAAACATTAGATAACGTGTATTATGTCATCCACGCAGGTGTGAGGCACCCAGAAGAGCTGTCCCTTCTCAAACCAGTCGCACCGGCTAAAGATAAGGATAAGAAAGGGTATAGCACACCCAACGCTACTCCAGCTACTATTAATAGGCATTCAAGGGCATCATCTTCCAGTAATGGTAGCATAAATAAAGGGAACATAACTCCAGCTAGTCCGTATCACACCCCTCTACGGCAGCCTTCCCTACACACTCAGCCCTCTCCAATAGTAGGTCATATTTTTGTGTTTTGTGATACTTTTCCATATCTAATCTTGTTGTTGTGCAGCCATTAGCGTCTCCCTAATTTGTCTTGGGGAAGCTACACGCTTTATAGACTATTCCGAGACCTAAAATGCTACAATTTCCAAATAACTCTTGCAAGCATAGCATACCTCAACATTCCTGTACTTGTATGCTGTCTACACAAGTTATCTAGGTCTTGTAGCCTCTGACATGAGAACTACTAGATTAGTTGATAATGATTTTGTAGGGGACATTAGGAAGGACGCCCCAAACACCGATAACCCCTGGCACCCCTGGATCATGGGTGAATGGTATGTCCCCCCTCTCCCTCACCAGATCTCTGTCATTTGATGAGAATCTGTACAATCAGCTAGTGCATAGCCCGAGGACTCCCAGTAAAGAAGCTTTTCTCTACCTGCGTAAACTCAAAACTCTACACGAAAAAGCAGCGGTTAATGGAGGGTAAGTGCAGTAGGCCTATTTCTACCTGTTGAGTTAGGTGACTTAGGCTAACTCGAGGTTTAGCCTTCGGTATTAGAAATTTACATGTGTGTAATGCAGGCAATATAGGCCTAGTCTGAGTTCCTCACCCTGTAGTTGGGGGCGTTATGGCTGTGAAGTAACCATAGAAACTTTCTGTATTGCCAGTGTGTCATTGTTCAATCAGAATTTACATCCAGGTTCTACCATGTGCTAGCCTGAGTGTCTGGAAAGTAATTGTTTGATTCGCCAAAATGATTGATTGTAGAACCTCTGCTAAGCATATGTTGAGAGGAAGTTTATATAATCAATCACCAGCATAAGCCTACATACCCATACTCTCGACGTGGTTGAAACTGAGGCTAACTCATAGTTTAGATAATTATACTGTGTACTTGCCAACACATTACAACATCTTAAACTGTTTATAGATGGATGGACTCCAACAAATCTTTGATGGAACAGGGAGTTCTAGAGACCGACCTTCTTCATCTCAAATTCAAATACTTCTTGTAAGTATCCCTCTTCACATGACGTTGCAGCGTTACAGTAGGTTACATGATATGTTTCCTCTAAAGCTTTGATATCTTGTCATGACCAATTCGGTGTTCATACTATCACTAGTGAGTAACATTATCTCTCTATAGATTTCTTATGAGCAGTGCGTGGGCCAGAAGAACAAAGTACAGTAGATTAGTAAGGAAATATAAATGCAGTTGTGTATCTTGAACAGTTAAACAATGAACAGCTAGAAGTAAAACACTGGACAGTTTCCCAGTTTGACTGATGAGCCTCTACGATGATGCATAGGGTTGTTGTACACATTGGGCTGAGGAAGTTTATATAAGTTCTCTGGTTACTAGACCTTTAAATATCTATTTACTTCTCTATAGAGTAGGTGTATTTGTATGTCTATATACACAGATAGGCCTATATATATATCACAAAGTAGGTGCATATGCACCAATGTTATATCACACTGTGATAGTTAGAGTCTTGCCATTGCGCCGTATGAATTGTAGTTACATAAATATATCCGACACGTCTGTTATACAGTTTCCATGACCTCAACCCCAAGTACGACCCAGTAAGAATAAACCAGATATATGAGCAGGCCAAGTGGAGTCTCATTTCTGAAGAGATTGACTGTACAGATGAAGAAATGATCATGTTTGCAGCACTACAGGTATATACATGTAGTTGTGGTATGACTAACTCAGGCTTGCCAAGTTCCACTGATGGAAATCAGGGAGATTCAGCATTTGGGTGGGGGGTGTCCATTTTGGGTGGGGTACCAAATTTTGAGTTGAAAATCAGGGAGTCTCCTGCGGAATCAGGGAGACTTGGTAAGCCTGGACTAACTAGTTAAGCCTCTAGTAATGTTAGGAATATCTACTGTGACTGTATTGTTAGTTGTCTCCTCTTGTTGGGACTAGAAGTAAGAGTAGATAATTCCAAAGTGCATTGTATTTCCACTCATAGTATAATCATGTAATATACAATGCATAGTATACAGTTCTGTAGTTGTACTAGGAAAGTGATTGATCTATTCTTTTATAATTATATAATTAATGGTGATGAATCTATGATGTATATATAATATTATGTAAATATAGGTTATATTGTAATATAATGAGCTAGTGATATTTATAATGATTATTTATTCTGTTTACTTTGTTTTCTTGGCCCACCCTACTTGTATTGTGAATATTCTAACAGAATTATCTGTTTCCTGTTTTAGTTGCAGTCAGAACAACAATCCCAGAATTCACAGCAGGATGTGGTAGATTCAGCGCCCAAGTCTGCTCCCAATGACCAGGATGATATTGATGCTGCTCTCAATGACCTCCAGGTGTCCTTGGAAGGCTCAGCGCATCACAATACAGGAGATATAACACATGTGCCAGAGCTACAGGAATATATCAAACATTTCAAGTATGTCGTCACCTTATTTTATCTCTACGTAGTAGAATGAGTATTATTGAAACTACAATATCATCTATATTACACGATCAGCTCTACTCATGTTTCCTTGTGCATGTAAGGAATAGGATATGGAAGGTTGAGAATATGTTACCAATCAATGTTCTTATTAGGTTTACCTGTGACTATGCTGTGTTTCTGATGAAGATGTATGTTGTGTAAGATTCTATCAACTTCTTATGACATTGTAGACCTAAAAAGTATACAATGAAATCAGCCAAGCGATACTATGCTCTACTAAGGGACACTCATATATACTTCTACAAGAGTCATGAAGATACCAACCAGAACTCTATACATCATATAAATCTTAGAGGTAGAGTAGTATGATATGTAGTTATAGTAGGAGTGTTAGAGGTAGAGTAGTATGATATGTAGTTATAGTAGGAGTGTTAGAGGTACAGTAGTATGATATACAGTTATAGTAGGAGTGTTAGAGGTACAGTAGTATGATATACAGTTATAGTAGGAGTGTTAGAGGTACAGTAGTATGATATACAGTTATAGTAGGAGTGTTAGAGGTACAGTAGTATGGTATACAGTTATAGTAGGAGTGTTAGAGGTACAGTAGTGTGATATGTAGTTATAGTAGGAGTGTTAGAGGTACAGTAGTATGATATGTAGTTATAGTAGGAGTGTTAGAGGTACAGTAGTATGATATGCAGTTATAGTAGGAGTGTTAGAGGTACAGTAGTATGATATGCAGTTATAGTAGGAGTGTTAGAGGTACAGTAGTATGATATGTATTTATAGTAGGAGTGTTAGAGGTACAGTAGTATGATATGTATTTATAGTAGGAGTGTTAGAGGTACAGTAGTATGATATGCAGTTATAGTAGGAGTGTTAGAGGTACAGCAGTGTGATATGCAGTTATAGTAGGAGTGTTAGAGGTACAGTAGTATGATATACAGTTATAGTAGGAGTGTTAGAGGTACAGTAGTATGATATGCAGTTATAGTAGGAGTGTTAGAGGTACAGTAGTATGATATACAGTTATAGTAGGAGTGCTAGAGGTACAGTAGTATGATATGTAGTTATAGTAGGAGTGTTAGAGGTACAGTAGTATGATATGCAGTTATAGTAGGAGTGTTAGAGGTACAGTAGTATGATATGTAGTTATAGTGGGAGTGTTAGAGGTACAGTAGTATGATGTGCAGTTATAGTAGGAGTGCTAGAGGTACAGTAGTATGATATGCAGTTATAGTAGGAGTGTTAGAGGTACAGTAGTATGATATGCAGTTATAGTAGGAGTGCTAGAGGTACAGTAGTATGATATGCAGTTATAGTAGGAGTGCTAGAGGTACAGTAGTATGATATGTAGTTATAGTAGGAGTGTTAGAGGTACAGTAGTATGATATGCAGTTATAGTAGGAGTGTTAGAGGTACAGTAGTATGATATGTAGTTATAGTAGGAGTGTTAGAGGTACAGTAGTATGATATGCAGTTATAGTAGGAGTGTTAGAGGTACAGTAGTATGATATGCAGTTATAGTAGGAATGTTTAGCCACAGTAGTAGGATATGCAGTCGTTAGGAATGTAACAGCTATTAATACTAATTTTATTCTTTTTGTAAGCTTCTCCCAGTAAATGTTTGCTACTGTGCGGTATTCTCCCAGTAAATGTTTGTTATTGTGCGGTATTCTCCCAGTAAATGTTTGTTATTGTGTTGTATTTCAACCATCTTTATGATACTCCATAGATTGTGAGATTCAGCCCGATGTGAATATGAGTGGACAGAAGTTTGTAATCAAACTCTTCATTCCTGGAGCAGATGGAATCGTGGAGGAGTGGCTCAGATGTGAAAATGTAAGTGTTAGAGTACCTGTTTCAGTAGTCATATAGGCTATAGAGCACCTGTTGCTCATGGCATGGTCAGTAGAGTACCTGCGCGTCATGCCATAGTATCACTAGAGCACCTGCAAGTTATGTTATCGTATCGTATCGGTAGGGCACTTGTTAGTCATGTGATAGTGTCAGTAGAGCACCCGCTGATTGTTGTCATTTCATAGTGTCAAAATAACTCTTCTAGCACTATCTACTCTACACCAATTTTCTGTTATCTTGCTATGTTACTATACTCTCTCCTGTAGCAAGAGCAGTATGCCAGGTGGATGGCAGCATGTAAACTTGGCAGCAAAGGACACACAATGGCTGACTCGTCATACAATGCAGAGGTGAAGAATATAGAGCAGTTCCTCAGTCTACAGAAACCTAGTAGTAGTCCGACCCGTGTTACCGCCCCCATCTCTGTTTCAGAGGACAGCATAGAACCTGCCAATTATGTGGCACCTAGGTTCTTGAAAAAGAACAAGAGCAAGGTTTGTAAAACATTTGATAAATTTATTAAAAAAGGAATAATACATGTAGATAATTCCATCTTATTTGAAATAATATAATTAAATGGATATACAAGCAGCAATTAACGCAACACTGGATGAACCAGTATTTATTTTCAGGTCATGCTGTGTATGTACCTAGTATGTGTACTTACTTATTTACCTACCTACCTACCTACCTACCTACCTACCTACCTACCTACCTACCTACCTACCTACCTACCTACCTACCTACCTACCTACCTACCTACCTACCTACCTACCTACCTACTTACTTACTTACTTACCTACCTACTTACTTACCTACTTACTTACTTACTTACTTACTTACTTACAGTTGGCCCAGAAGATTGTAGAAGCTCACAGTAATGTCAGTGACATGTCTCTATCAGAGGCTAAACTCAAATATATAAAGGCATGGCAGGCTCTACCGGAGTACGGTATCACATACTTCCTCGTCAAGTTTAGAAACAACAAGAAAGAGGTGAGTGGATATTTTATTGTCTGTTGTGAAGTTTGTCATCGGTACATCTGCCCTCCAGGTCATTGTTGTCTGTGCCGAAAGCTAGAACTGATTAAGATTGATGGGATAATGTGGGCAAGTCTTCCTATGTGTGAATTCAATTGTTATACGGTACTCTAAAACAGAAAGTATCAAGTGTTTTTGATTTGTCTTCTCTTGAAACAATAACTGATATTTGGGAGTTGTCCCCTCCTCAAACCATGAAAAATGAGAAGACAAATTCAACCAATTTTACATGTGCTATCCATCATATTATTTTAACCCAGCAGATTGATTTTTTGGAAGCAGTAATTTTCAATTTTTGTAATGTACATGTACGTGTACAATGTATGTCCACAGTGTACATACACGTATACATTGTGCACAATGTGCTATAACTTTGATACACACATGTGAAGTTATGTGCTCCTGTTTTAATGATGGAATACTATAAGGTATACAATAGTCTCTCTTTCTATTAGGAGATTGTGGGTATTGGCTATAACAGACTGATCAGAATGAACCCAAAGACATCGGAGGTCACCAAGACATACAGGTTCTCTACAATGAGCTCTTGGTCAGTTCACTGGGAGAACAGAGAGGTCATTGTCGACTTTGAGGAGGAGAGATTGGCAATCAAACCGCTATCTGCCGATTGCAAAGTATTCCATGAGTTTTTAGGTGAGTAATATCTGCTTATAGCAGTGCAGTGCTCAGTGGTAAAATGGAGAGAGGGTGTTGGGGATGAGCTAGCAGTTGAGATGAGGCAAGTTGTGTGATTGGTGTAATGTTATATGTGCTGACGCATGGCGTTTCTCTTCATTTGAATACCAGTTGTTGGACATTGGTAGTTGTTCTTCTGAACCTGTATAACAGTATTACGCTGTACCTATTATACTTGTACCTTGTGTCTCGCAAAGTTAAACATTGACAGTCAAGAGTAGACATTAGCCAGCAGGTGCCCTAGACTGATGTAACTGTGTTTGTACGTCTATAAAGTGTATATGCTGTGTATTTATAGGGGGCTACATCTACCTATCCATGAGACAACAGGATAAGAATCAAGCTATCAATGAGGACATGTTCTACAAACTAACTAGTGGTACTTGTGCATGAGGGACAACTCCTAAAATAATGTGTTTGAAGTGGAGCCAACTGATCTGAAGTAATATACAAGTACTTACACTGCCTTTAGACTGAGAACTTGCTACTGATGGTATCTCTTATTAGAACTAAGGCTATACAGTAACAATGGTAATATGTAAAACAACTTTCAAGGACTGCCACTCTTGTACTGCCTTGTACTGCCCTGTAGCAGCATATTTTGATGACATACAATCATTTCCTATGGACATACATGTATTTACTATATTATTATGTAAAATTAATTCAACCCTTGTGATAGATGTATGTTTTAACCTCATATATCCACGATATAATTTTTCCAGCTAATGCCCCAATCTTTAATATTGAACCCAGGCTATATTTATGTGTATGATAGTTTCTATTGACGATTGCATTTAGATCATTTCTGACTGTTAAAGCAAGTTATTTCAAACATGTAGACATTATTGCAACCAATCAGATGGTTGTATGACTGTAACGATACACGCTATTGGTCCCTCTATTTGCTCCCCATACTCATTCAATTTATTGGAGACCGAGAAAAGTGGGGCTGAATCCCTACTTTGGCCAACATCCAATGATAACATTTTATTTACCTCAAATTTCATCAAAAATTATATTTTTTCACATTACCATTTATATTACTGGTTACTAAAGTATATTATTATGTTATAAAATATTTTATGTAACACATAGTGATGAGATTGTAAATGCATCCCATGAGATGTGTTTATTGCAATCTTGTTATTTATTTGACAACAATATATACTGTTGATGATATTCTATGGTTCTACACAGTCTCTGATACTGTATTATTGTACTGGTCATCCAATGAAGGGGAGCACCAGTTCACATACATTGTACTTATAGTTCACGATGACTGCAAGAGGTAGAAACCCCATGAAGAATAACTCCACGTTGGTAGATCCACAATATGATGATGTATTGTAATAAACCTGAACAGCTGGTGCTGCTACTGGAGTTTAATAGGATTTTATGAAATTAAAAATTTGAGCTGTCATTGGTCTGATATCTGGCCTGATATAATTAGATTTGCCTTGCTGTTCTATCTATATCTTACACCCTTTTGTGGATTGAGAAGCAATAACTGTCATTATCAGCGAATCAGCAGCATGAAATTCTAAAAGTATCATCTCATATTTCCAGCGATGTCTTCCAGATATTCATGTTTTCAACACAAATGAGAATCTTCCCCAATAGGTTGTTACTTTTCTGCTTGTTTTAAATTACAATGGCCTAAACAAACCCTGTGCCATTTGGTGGATTCGTACTAAAAGACATTGAGTGGTAAATAAAGAATACAGGATACATACAGTAAACAGGCAATGGTTTGGAAAAAGTAAAGTGTACATGCAGTAGGCTTGGTGCCCAGGCTAACATCATGCACTTTGGACATGTAAAACACTAAGGGCATTTTGGCTCCTGGGCACTCGTAAGCAATTGGTCGTAATTACAAGTTGTCTTTCCTTATTTTATACTGCTTTTTCTCCCTGGGGGCAAAAGGAGGTGGTGAAAGATTAAACAAGGGGAGGGGACAACTTCTAATTATGATCAATAGCTTATGATCGAGTGCATGATTTGACTGCATACTTTATACCAGATCATTTGTCTGCCTGAGAACCAATAGTTAATTGATTTATATCGAACCATAGAGTTATAGAGTTGGGTCCAAGTCGACTTGCAAGTCAACAAGTCAAGTCATTTCTAAAATTTTGGAGGCAAGTCAAGTCGAAGTCAAGTCAGTGCTGCCTCAAGTCAAGTCAAGTCAAGTAACTTCGAAAATTTTGAAGGCAAGTCAAGTCGAAGTCAAGTCAGTGATGCCTCAAGTCAAGTCAAATCTAGTCAGCTGTCATGCAAGTCACAAGTCAAGTCAAGTCGAAATGCAAGTCAAGTGGAAGACAACTTCAAAAAATTTTACATTTTCTAAAACATCATATTTTACGTTTAGTAGGCATTCCAATCCATGAAAAACCTATGCCAAGGTGTAGCAGGGCATGTACATGTATGTTATGCAATCATGGTAAAAAACTAGTCTATATAAGTAGTATTATTGGCACTACGGTTGAGACTGGTCATATAGTATTATATACTGTATATTGTAATGGTGATGCAGTGTTACATAGAATGTAAACAGCACATGGTACAGCACAGTGTGTCCACTGGCCAGTCCTGCAATTTAACTCTAGTAATTATTGCACTGTGCATTGTATTCACTACTGACACCACACCTAGGCTACACTTACACTACTTGCACTGTGTGTACTTGTGACTATGCATTGTCGTTGTGTAGTCTCACGTACACACAGCCTAGATATTGCCTGAATTGTGTATCCTCATAGCTAACCTTGATATACTCTGAGTGCTGCTAGTAGCATTGACCTAGTACAAATGATAAATAGGTAGACAATTGAGACCTTTTTTCCATGTTGGCTAAACACTGTACAAAATTTTTATTTGCTAGATTGACTTGGCAGAACCCAAGTAAAAATCACAAGTCATTCATGTGTCCAAGTCAAGTCAAGTCAAGTCAAGTCACATTGATGTGCAAGTCAAAGTCAAGTCGAAATCACAAGTCATTCATGTGTCCAAGTCAAGTCAAGTCACATTGATGCGCAAGTCAAAGTCAAGTCAAGTCAGCAGGTTGGCAAGTCCAAGTCAAGTCGACTTGTGACTTGACTTGACTTGGCAAGTCAAGTCAAATCTATGACTTGGACCCAGCTCTGAGAGTTACCTCTATGTATCAAACAATAAGTTGCCAATAGAACTTAGCAACCCAGAGTAATATGAGGGGAATTCCCACCCACCTGACTATTACACATGTATATATTATATTCATGTACATACCAGTTGCTGACTGCTGCTGAGCTAACTACATTCTATTATCTACATGTACATGACTTGCATGCAACAGTCTACAATCAAGATTAGCATTATCCTCTACAAGATACAGAGACACAAACACTGGCGTGAGTGTGAATATAATATTGCATCACAATGTGTGATTTGTGAAAAAGGAAGATAGATTAGAGAATAGAACATCAGTTATGTAGTTGCAATGTACCATGTAAATCTTGCTGGTTTAAATTGCTACACCTTTTTTTCTTGTAGAGAAAAGAATAATGAAAAAAAGACTTGCAATATAGGAAGGAGAATGGAAGATAATTACTACTATCTCTGTCATGCCGCCCTTTGCATCCTCTGCTGTACCCATGGGTGGTCTACAAGTTGGATAATAGCTTCAGCTCTGCTACGTGGTACCTGTTGTGAAACATTGATGGACTTTATTGCATCTGTTTTCCAGATAGTATGTGTTGTGATAGGTTGTGTATGTTGCCTAGATATGCATAACAAAGGTGGTTTCAGTAATCACTGGGAGGCTATTGGGACAGTGATAGGTGTAGTCAGGGCTGTAACAACCAGGGGGGGGGGGGGCAGGGTGGGCATTTGCCACCCCAGAAATCTGTCCAAAAAACTTGTTTGTTGGTGTTGATTCTCAAAATTGAACTTTTTACACATTGATCACAAATTCATGCTAAGCGTTATAGTCTGAAAGACAGTATAAGTGGCCTGTGATTCTGTCTATTTGACTGGAATTTGATGAAGAACATTTTAAGATATTTTTAGTATCGGTCTGGGCAGCCCAATACTCCGGCTTGGTCATTTTGCCCCCTTAGCCAAAAATAGTTGTTACAGCCCTGGGTGTAGTGATAGGGGCAGCGTCAGGAATACTTAGTAAAGTGCAGTTATCTGGTGACCCTCCAGCGTGCGTTAACATTGGGGCTGTTGGAAAATTGGCATTTGTTATCCAGGCGGTACCCATTATTGTTGAAGTTTGTTACGGAGGGGTGGCTTACTATAACAGATCTGACCATTATTTTTTGTAATAATGAAGCTTACACATAACTTTGCATTTGAATTGCCAGATTTGGTTCCAAAATTTAGGCACAAGTATAAATACATGTAAATGTAAGCAGGGAGCAGCCCTGGCCTAGTGCTTAAGGCTCCAAACTTTCATGTGATAGAATCAGGTTCTATTAAAACGGAAAGGCAACCAACCTTGTAATACACCTGTGCTACTTTGTCCCTCTTCTTGACTCCAAAATGGAAAAACTGCTGATCTCTTTAGAGCTTTCTTATGCGAAGTGAAACTGCTAAGTTATAAATAATTATGTATAGATAATATTTCTATCATGATTGCTACCATACAGTGTAAATAATGTGTCTTTATTATTATTAATATCAAGTTATTTATTTAACAATAATACAATGTTGATAATAGGGCCTACGTGTAATTTACTGTACATGATTTCTGATACTGTCACTGCCAATGTAATGTACAGATGTGATATTTGGTAGTTGAAGCAGTAGTATTATAGTAATATAATAGTAATAGAAGCATAGTAATATACAATGGTCTCCAGCAAGTTCAATAGCATAAGCATAACCTTAGTGTCATTTTGTGGACTTGATACTAAAAGACACTGACTGATAAGATGCAGATCAAAGACACACAGTTGATAGACAATAAGGTACAAGTGTATAAAGATTTCCACATATACATGTATTACTGTACTGTATAATGCATTATGTCAGCATAGTCTATCACAGGGATGCCCAAACTTTTTGGTGGAAAGGGACAAATTCTAAAAGGGCATCAGAGCAAGGGACACTTAGTTTTTGCTGCTGCATTATTGCGATTATTAAATGGACAATTTGATTATGATACAAAATGAGTTATTTTATAGTTATAACACGTGTATTTATTGATTTTGTTTTAACTCAAGTACATGTATAATAGCAATTTAGTCATCTACTTTTGAAGTGCACGAAAACAGAATAAAAGTAGAAACAGACTAGCGAATTTGGCGCCATTATTAGCCGGTGAATGATGGTGGAGGGACAGGGCGTCACAAAATTAACACAAACGCCCTGTTCACCAAATATCAAGTGTGTTTAATATTTTACGTCTAATTTTCAATAACACTGATTTCTGATAGGACAGCAATATTTTATGGGCTCCATTCTACACTTTCGTCTGTAAACAAAAATTCCAAATTGAGTCGCTGTCATAATGTAATGTGCACGTAGAAGTCATGACATATAACAATAATTGCCTGCCTTGGCGCACATGCTCAGACTAGAAAATGTGAATTCATGGAGGAAGCATCGCTAGTGTGTTGTTCAGCAGAAAAAAGTCGTTATGCTGGCAAAACGTGATGAAACGCAGCGAAGATATTTGCTAGTCTGATTCGGCCTTAAGCAAATTATATGAAAATTGTAATGAATAGTCAAAGCATGCTCCATGGTTCACTTGTGAATACAATTATTAGTGGATGACATGGAGTTGTCCTTTCTCTTGTATCATCCTCAAAATCTGTGTCTCTTTTAGTAGCTGCCTGGTATGTTTGTCAGTCAGTCTTGTCTGATTTTTGCTTTTGATATACATGTAGTTCAGATGACTGACCAAACTCTCACACAAGAATGTGCTACCAAAGAGTGTTATCAGTTTGACAGTAATTTTAGATAACTTGGGGTAGCTGCGCTTTCCACCTTATTCTGTCTTCAGCTCTTGGCACTGTGGTTAGGTCAATCAGGCCATCGACTTACTGTAGGTTTTAAATCGTTGACAGAAATCTACTTGTGTGTCAGCTAAAAATATTTTAACATGTTCAAATGTGGGGATTTTTTAACATTGTGATGTGTTCTTGAGTGTAATGTAGTTTGAGCAGCGCAATTGCTTTTACTGCTCAGACACAAAAAGACATGTTTTTGCATGTAAAATTTGAGAAGTGATGAAGGGACACCAAAATCCATGCAAAGGGACACATTTGGGCATCCCTGGTCTATCACATAAAATTGGCTGACATAATCCAGTACAAATGCCCAGGTTAGTGCCTAGCCTGTGGGCATTAGTTCGCTACTACACTGAACTAAGCTGTACTTACTGATTGGCTCATACTGGTTCATGCAGTAGGTTGGTGCCCAGTCTACCTCTTCATGTACATGAACCAATCATAATATTATCATTGCATGTGCTTTGGACATGAATAGTACAGTATTTGACTTCAGTGCATGATACTAAGCATGTAATTACATGTACATCTAATAGGTCAGCATACCAGTTGCTGCCTGCTGCTGGACTAGTTATATTCTATTATCTACTTGTATATGTGTGTAACAGTCTACAATCAAGATTAGTAGTATCCTCTACAAGACACAGGTATACATGTACAGACACTGGGGTGAGTGAGGATATAACATTGCATCACAATGTGTGATTCTTGTACATGTACATGTACTTGCATATTGACAGCTCTTGTGGAAATAGGAAGACAGGTTAGAGAACAGTACACCAGTAGTTACAATGCATTAGGTTCTGTGCATGTAAGTATTGCTGTTTTACCCACGCTTACACATTTCCTTCTTGCAGAGTAAAGAATAATTAAAACGTTCAATATGCAAAGGAGAATGGCAGATGATGAATACTATTTTTCTCATGCAGTCCTTTGCATCATCTGCTGTATCCATGGTTGGTCTACGGGTTGGATGATAGCTTCAGCTCTGCTACGTGGCACATGTTGCAAAACACCGATGGACTTTATTGCATCTGTTGCCCAGATAGCATGTGTTGTGATAGGTTGTGCATGCTGCCTAGATATGCATAGCAAAGGTGGTTTCAGCAATCACTGGGAGGGTATTGTGTCAGTGATAGGGGCAATATCAGGAATAGTTGGTGGAGTGGACACACCTAGTAGAGATTCAGGAGGCTTGGGCATTGTGGCATTTGTCATCCAGATGACAGCCATATTGTCAGAGTTTGCTATGAAGGCCATGGGATAGAGATAGCTCCTGGTAGAATGGACTACAGAATTGACTACTTATTACTCATATTGATTGAAGCTGATCTTAGCTTTTGAATTGATGAATTTCAGGTTTGGGGCTCAAAGATGAATAATTGGATGTAATTTTTGTCATAAAAAACTATTAAATGTGTTTAATGTTACTCCAAGCTTGTTATTTATTTGACAACAATACACTGTTGATTATATTCTGTGCTAGGAACTAATCTAGTCTGTACAAGTCTCACGTGGGAAAAGAAGACAACTTCCATTGGTGGAATACTGGTATAGGCAGACACAATGGGTTATAGACTCGACCTTTTCAATTGATAGATAAATTACACAGTAAAGTAGCAGATTTTAGTTGGACGAATGCTGAAGTCATGGTGTACATGTAGTAATATACAATGGCTTCCAGCCAGTCTATGATATAGACATAGCCTTAGTGCCATTTGTGGACATATACTAAAAGGAAACTGAGTTTGTCAGCTCACTAAGGCTAATACTAATGCTACAGGTCACTCATGAGTCATGACTGACTGTGAGCGCCACAAATAAATGCATAGACCAACTATGTATGCAGGTAATTTTATTCTAATAAGCATAATGCATAAATATTCTGCGCTTGGACCCACAAAAATAATACAAAAGTAAAATAATAGTACAATGTACAATGTATGGTATAATAACAGTACATGTAACATACAGTGTAGGGTATAATAGTAGTACATGTAACATACAATGTAGGGTATAATAATAGTACATGCAACATACAATGTAGAGTATAATAATAGTACATGTAACATACAGTGTAGGGTATAATAATAGTACATGTAACATACAGTGTAGGGTATAATAATAGTACATGATTGTAACGTACAATGTAGGGTATAATAATAGTACATGTAACATACAATGTAGGGTATAATAATAGTACATGTAACATACAATGTAGGGTATAATAATAGTACATGTAACATACAATGTAGGGTATAATAATAGTACATGTAACATACAATGTAGGGTATAATAATAGTACATGTAACATACAGTGTAGGGTATAATAATAGTACATGTAACATACAATGTAGGGTGTAATAATAGTACATGCAACATACAATGTAGGAATCTGAGCACTGCCACTCTTGTACTGCCCTGTAACAGCATATTCTGATGACATACAATCATTTCCTGTGGACATACAATTGTACATGTATTAACTATATTATTATATTATTATGTAAAATTGATCAAACCCTTGTGATACATGTATCTTTGTAACCTCATATATCCACGATGTAATTTTTCTAGCTAATGCCCCTATCTTCAATATTGAACCCAGGCTATATTTATGTGTTTGATAATTTCTCTTGACGATTGCATTTAGATCATTTCTGACTGTTAAAGCAAGTTAATTCATGTAGATATCATCACAACCAATCAGATGGTTGCATGACTGTGACGACACATACTATTGGTCCCTCTATTTGCTCCCCATACTCATTCAATTTATTGGAGACTGTGACAAAGGGGGCCGAATCCCTACTTTGGCCAACATCCAATGATAACAGTATATTTACCTCAAATTTCATCAAAAATTATATTTTTTCACATTACCATTAATATTAGGCTACAGCTGGTTACTAAAGTATGTCATTATGTTATAAAATATTTTATGTAACACATAGTGGTGAGATTGTAAATGCATCCCATGAGATGTGTTTATTGCAATCTTGTTATTTATTTGACAATAATAATATACTGTTGATAATATTCTATGATTCTACACAGTCTGTGATACTGTATTATTGTACCAGTCATCCAATGAAGGGAGAGCACCAGTTCACATACATATATAGTTCACAATGACTGCAAGAGGTAGAAACCCCATGAAGGATAACTCCACGTTGGTAGATCTACACTACAATGATGTATTGTAATAAACCTGAACAGCCGATGCTGCTACTGGAATTTTGATAGAATTTTTTACAAAATTAAAAATTTGAGCTGTCATTGGTCTGATATCTGGCCTGAGATAATTGGATTTTGTCTTGCTGTCCTATCTACACCTTACTCTCTTTCGTCGATCAAGAGGCAATAACTGTAATTATCAGCATTTTGGCTCATGCGCACTCAGAAGCTATTGATCACAATTAGAAGTTGTCGTTCCTTATACTATCTTGCATCTTCTTCCTGGGAGAAAAAGGAAGGAGTAGAAGATTAAACACAGGAAGAAAACTTCTAATTGTGATCAATGGTTTATGACTGCATAATGTGATTTTTACTGCAGTGCATTATATACCAGAGCCCTTGACTGTACCTAGATTTCATAGTTATTGGTATTATATCAAACAATATGTTGTCAATAGAACTTAGCAACCCAGACTACAGTGAAGGGGAATTCCCACCCACCTGACTATTACACATGTGTATGTATTGCATGTATATACATACCAGTTGCTGTCTGCTGCTGGTCTAGCTACAGTCTATTATCTACATGTACATGACTTGTGTGTAACAGTCTACAATCAAGATTAGCACTATCCTTTACAAGATACAGATATACAGACACTGGTGTGAGTGTGAATATAACATTGCATCTCAATGTGTAATTATTGTACATGTACATTGTATGTTGACAGCTAATGTGGAAATAGGAAGATAGGTTAGAGGTGGCATATTAGTAGTTACAGTGTAGGCCCTGTATATGTAAATGTAAGTCTTGCTGTTTGACATGTACATTGTTGCCCTTTTTATTCTTGTAGAGTAAAGAATAATATAAAAAAGACTTTCAATATAGGAAGGAGAATGGAAGATTGTGAATACTATGCTCGTCATATACTCTTTTGCATTTTCTGCTTTATCCATTGGGGGTCTACACTTTGGATGGTAACTTCGGCTTCGCGACGTGGCACCAAGTGTGAAACACCCCGGGAGAGGATTATGTCAGTGGTCCAGCTACTATGTGCTGTGATAAGTTGTGTATGCTGCCTAGATATACATTATCATAATGGTTTCAGCAATCACTGGGAGGCTATTGGGACAGTGATAGGTGTTGTGCTGGGAATATTTAGTAAAGTGAAATTATCCTGTGAAACTTCAGCGGATTGTGAACTTTGGGCATTTGTTGCCCAGATTGTAACCACATTGGGACTGTTACTTGCAGAGACGATTAAGTATAGTTCCTAGTAGGATGGCTTGCTGACTTAACCATTAATCTTGGTATTATTGAAGCTTATCTTTGCATTTGAATTGCCAGGTTTGGTTCTAAAATTTGGGTACAAATACAAATACAAATAAGTGTAAGCAATTTTTACCATTAAACCTATCATAATTTTGTTACGGCCAAACCCCTCAACAATTATTACCATAAATGTGTTTTTATTATTATTGAAATCAAGTTTTTGTTTAACAATGATTTCATATTGATAATATTATACAATCTACACATTGTCTGAAACTCATTAAAGTGTAGTATGCTGCTCATGGCATGGAAGGTAGATAAGAGTAGGATCTTAAGCTGCAATGTGTTTAAACAAAAGTTATTTCCATGGAAGGAGAAACAGCATGAAAAGTAACTCCAAATTATACTTGAAATTTAACATGATCATTGTTTATTCTAACCTCATACCAACCAGATACAGTAATGACGGTAGTTTTATAGGCAGTGTAGATCTGTTCAGGCATCTGAGTTTGTGACTTGGTTTTAGCCAATCACAGAGCAGTATATTATCCACCGATTGCATAGAAGAAGAATCAGCATTAAACTCTCTGCTTTGGCCGACAGTTTTATTTACTTCAAATTTTATCAAAAACTATATTTTTGGAATGACCATTTTTATGTTTTACTGGTTACTAAAGCATATTATTATATTATACAATATTTTATGTAACACATAGTGATGAGATTGTAAATGCATCCCATGGGATGTGTTTATTGCAATCTTGTTATTTATTTGACAATAATATTATGCTGTTGATAATATTCTATAGTCTCTTGTTCTAAACAGTCTCTGATACTATATTATTTTACTGGTCATTCAATGAAGGTGAACTAAGGGGAGTACCAGTGTGCATAACTAGGCTGAGAATATACATGTAAGTTTCAGTGAAGAAAGCAAACACTATAAGGAACAGCATTATTCAGAGTCCTATACAAGCAACTGAAGGATATACAAAATATTGAGCTGTTGTTTTTACATATTTGGGTGTGCCTCTCCTGAACTGATGTCTAGTCTGGGCAGACTCAGTTATACAATTCCTTTATCTGATAGCAACATAAAAACACCTAGGTGGAGTATGAAGAAATGCACAACATGGTATAGCAATCGGTATAAAAGTCTAGCAACACTTCGTAAAGAGAGCATTACTCCAAATACTAGATAGTAAATATAGTACAATGTTGATCATGTAGACATGCTATGGTATGGTGTGGTACAGATATTTAGCATTTAGCATTACATAGGTAAATAATGTAATTGTAATATTCACAAGAATGCAAATTATTAGTTACATGTACATACATGTATATAAGTGATCAGTACACTGTAAGCAGGTCAGTCCTTATAGTCGGGTAAGTGTTAGTTAGTTATTCCATAGTGAATGCTTATAATATAAGCCCACAAGATGTATGTACACCTAGACACAACAATATATCCACAACATCTACTTGTTATTGACCTGATTGTAATAATCACAGAGGTCAGTTTGTCTTGGTACATTCTGTGCTAGTAACTAGTTAGTCCTCCGCGTACATAGCATTTAGTTGTGCTGCTATCTTGAACCGAACATTAGTGCACATATTCAGTCAGCACTGAGCACGTCCAGTGGTAACTATAAAGGGTAGACCCATGTCTTGCTGTTGTTACATTGGGTGCTCAATGCTTCTTCTTGTAGACTATAAATTGATGGATGTGCAATATTATAGAAAGAATGGAAGGTGTTGAATACTGCTGGCTTTATACAGTTCTTTGCTGCTTCAGATACATACCTGTCTATGGGTTGGCTGTTAGCCACAGTTCTGCTGCATGGGTGCTGCTGTGACTATCTACAGGTAAATGAGCACATGCTGTGAATGCTGCCTGGATCTCCATGACCAAGGGGGTGGACAGGGTTGAAATATCTATATTATTATCATATATGCACCCTGGCATATCTCTAGCTTACATCGACAATTACAAAGAGATGACAAAATATACTTCAGCACTCATATAGAATTATTGTGCATTTTATTACTATAATATCATCACAAATTTCACACTAGTTCACAAAGAGATGTTGCATCAAAGTTACTGAATAAATTCACCATGTTGTGGAATCGTTGTTTGTTCAAGTCCAGTGGTAAACATTTTAATGTTAGTGCAGTGTAAATGTACCGTCTGTACAAATAACCGGCACTGAATGTAAGGATCAAGTACTAAATGTATAATTACTATAATAACTTAGAACAAACTTCCTGAATGATATAACTTCACTAAAGTTACAATCTTTTGCCATCCTTCCATAAAATCATCAATTATAACATTGAGTATCCTTGCGTTATTCCTGTAAAACAAACCAATGGCCATGCCAACAATACACCATATCATTTTTATCCAGCTGCCAAAGTCAGTGTAGTGGAAGTAGAAGCAGCAGTGACATGCTATTATTAGCTCACATATCTTCTTAATGACTGACAGGTCCCAGTTGGTGAATAGTGAGTGTAGGGTACACGCTAGACTTAGCCCATGAATAAACATGCCCATAGACAACGCCACATGTGGGAAGATAGTCGCAATCTCAGCTATAATATCAGAGCTGGGAGATTTATCTATGTACATCTTCATGAAAGGTGAGAGTCTAAAATAAAAAGAGTGTATAATCCACACATACAATGTACTTTATTTTAGTACTGGTCATTCAATGAAGCTTTTGCACCAGTTCACATAAACATAGTTCACAATGACTGCAAAAGGTAGAAACCCCAGGAGTAGGAGGTGGCTCAGTAGGTTAGAGCGCCTGCCCTGAGGCACGAAAGCGCTGAAGGTTCTGGGTTTGGATCCCGCTGATGCCTACTGACTACTGGGTCTTTGTACCACAGGAGTACTCCGACCTGCCTACAAACTGAAAGCAAAAAAACTTGGCGCAGCCATTGCAGCCTTGTATGTGCACCATCAATTCTGTCACCAGTGTCTGTCACTGAGTGATACTGCATGGTAATTTTAAAAACCCAATTAAAAGAATCATGATGGTCTAGACTCTGAAATAAAAATATTTTGTATATGTTATAATGTAGAACATTATTTACTAATATCGTATTAATAGCTTTGTACAACACTACTGATATTATTTTAATAGCCTTGTTATGCTGGTGGTATTGTACACACACATCCTGGTTTAGTTTTAGTCTGACAGTCAAACATTCATGTATAGCATGTAGGAACATAGAATAAATAGCAAACACAAAACCAACTCCTCACTAAATTTATAGTGTATACAACATTATAACAGTATAATACACATATGCATGTATATAGCAATGTGTATCTGAGTAAATTGGTGCATGTATGTGTAACATGCGCTTGGATGGCAAAACTGTGTACTGTACATGGGTTTCAGTTGGTAGTACAAAGAAGCAGGGTGGCATATGTCAAGTATTTGTATAGTGTAGATTTAAATGTAGTTTTATAATTTAATATAATTATAAGTTTCACGGTAATATAATAAAATAATTCATTAGCTCAGCTATACAATAGATAGTCAGCCCATGCATGCATTTGTATTACTGTCAGTATAGTAATTGTTGTTCTGAAAAAAATTATAATGATATGTGAATCTATACCTACATTGTACCAGTGAAAGCCAATCTTAGATTTATAAGTCTTATAGCTAACACAGGTCAGGTGCAAGTTTCAACTAAATAATAAATTGCAAACATAATGTCTTATATTATGATGATTGCTTTGTTTCAAATTCAATCAAATGGTAAAACTATTCACATTTTAATATTTGAATAGTTGGAATAAGATAGTGCAATGTTAACTGGAGTGTATGATGCAACCATTACAGTCACATGATTGGGATTTCCAATTGATAACTGTCCCCACCAGCTCTAGCAAAGCAGCTGCTTGCAGTTGTTAGCAGCTAACCCCAATGCAGCTTAACTATACTATATTACATATAGTATAATATAGTATAGTTATATTTGTATTATTGCTAAGTGGATGTAATAGCTAAATAAGGCCCGAATAGCTGATTGGTGACTTTAGAGATGAGCTAAATGCTGCATTAACATTCAAAAGTTTAGTTCACAGATATATAACATTACACATCTATGTCCCAATCACATGATTTTAATACCATAATTATATTAGAAAACATACAATCAAAAGTGATTGCATAAGTTACATAAGTCTAAGATTGCAAAATTGATGTGTATTTAATGATAGTGGAAAAGTGCAATAATATTTATAAATAACACTGCAAAAGGTGAAAGTAACACAATATTTAGATGTAGAAAGCGGAGAAAAGTGAAAAATATAGATAAATATGAAGATGTAAATGTAAATACTCAAATTGTGCTGTTCTTTTGGTAAGCCTTTCTATTATGCCTAATTATAATAATTATATGTCGTATAATTGTCGCATCAAATCCTTGTAAACTTTATTTGTATTTATGACAACATAGTTGTCAAAGCTGAGCCACTCGTTTTAACACATTGCGTTGCCTTAATATGGAAAATCACATAGAGGGCTAGTAGTACGAGAAGATAACCTACTCGCATCACTCCTGTCAGACAAGGATGCTTCTCAGTAACTACTTTGATGTTGCCATCCCTCTGGTTAACTGGAGCTTGTTTGACATTTAATGTACAAGACCTCATCGTCCATCCAATGCTTGCTCCGAGAAACATTGCAACAAATGCCAGGAAGACGGTCTGTGTGCGCAGCATCTTGGCCCGTTCATCCTCACCTAAAGTGTTTGGACAGGTGACTAGTCCATCAGTGCTGGTCAAGACAATTAACAGGAAACCACCAAGTCCCGTGATGTGAATGACCAGAGCGGCACAACTACAGATATTGAAGCAGTTGCCTTGCTGCTTGGCTTTGAAATTGCATGCTGACCATCCTATAATACAGCCAAAGAGGAATCCCAATAAATCAGCAATAACTTCTTGTGAAATTTCTCCAACATGCATGTCTAAAGGTGGCATTTCAGTGGATAGTTCTTCAAGTTCAATTTTCCTCTACAACACAAGTTCAAACATGTTTGAATGCAAGCAGACATTGTACAGGATAAAAATCTCAGCACAGTTCTAGTATAATGATAGTTTAGTTAAGTCTTAGTAGCACTTTGGGTACATGGTATCAGGTCAAGTATTAGCTTACAAATCCCAGTCTAGTCTCTCCTCTATTTTTGTCTGTTGGTAAGAGATCTAGTCTGTATCTCTGTAGGCAATATTGAAATGCTATTTTAATGAAATGTTCTTTAACATGTGAACCGAAATTTTGGGTCTAGTTACAGGAATGTATAAATAATAATAAGGATGTCATTTGCACACAAATCACTGTAACACATAACATAAAAGCCCATTACACGTATAAGGGTGCAAAATGTCAATTCAACTCACCAATATTGCTGTCTTGTCTCAAGGAACTTCTGACAGAGTGTGTGCTTTTTTATTGAGTCTGATACACTACAGTTATAACATCAACTCAGTGACAGATGGAGCTACGAGAAAAAATCTGGAGGAAATTTAAAAGAAATGACATTTTTTCACAAACAGATGACAAAAATAAGAGCATTATTGTCATAGTTAGTTGGAACATGAATTGTTTTTATTGGCTTTGATACAGTTAACATTGTTCTGTTACTGTGGTACAGGAGTGTAAGGGGGTTTAGATTCAATTTGGATATGTTCACCCCTGCAAGTAAAAACAAATTAATTCTGCTACCCAATCATGCTTTAGACACGTATACTTCAATTGGAATTTTTTGAGTGGGAATTCCAATGCTGTAATCAAAACAGTTCAATGTACATGCACAATGATAATATACACCATGATATCAATGATAATATATGATAATATTATCATTGTACATGTACTTAGCAGTCTCCATGTATTGTTTTTATTGTACTCATTTCAATAGCAAGTGCTGTTTTACTCTTTGTTCAACCACAGCTCAGATATAGGCTGTGTTCATGTAGAAAGTATGTATATTTATTCAGGTCAGGAAATATTACCTCAGGTGATTTCATCTAAAGAATACATAATACTGTAATATATAATTTATGCTGGTAGTTATCAATGCTATGCATGCTGTAAATTGGAATATTGATTACTTGCTGCAGATAAAGGAATCTCAATGGCTCTAGCTTAATCTAAATTACTGGAGTTGTGTTTTCCTGTTTATGAGTTTTTTAATCATTATACACCTTGTTTGGGCTTTACATTTGTGTTATAACTTGCTGTCTACTAAATACATGCAAATACTGGCAACAAGATAGTCTATTTGCTGCACACTAGATAAGATAAGATTATGGCAGACCCTCAATTTTAAGTATGTTGGTGGCACTTTTATATACCACAGCTAGGTGTGTCTTATTTGTATAGTAGTGCATGAGCTTACCAAGTTCTCACCACCACTCTTCAGTCACTGCCTGTTATGAATCCAGCGTGAAGCACTGCTACAAGGCTGCCACTGACAGTGCTGGTGCTGCCGTTTGAATGCACACTAACATAACAATGAACAAAGTATATCTTTTTGCCACCTCACCTTTATATTTAAAATAATCTATTACTGCACATTCAGAATTCATTATAATTAATACACACTGCAGTCAATATTATTGCTACAATTTGCCAAAATGCTGTGAAATAGTCTGAGCTTTTAACATACAGTCTACCTCCCTCTCTGTTTAGGCTCCAGTACCTCATCAAGTAGCCAGCAATGGCTCCAATGAGAAACGCTGCTATCTTAAACCAACTACCATATTCACTAAGTGTAAGGAAAAAGTAGCAGCAGTGAACTGCAGAAAACACTTCTGCAATCTTTATTAATGTTAAAAGACTAAAGTCTCTGATGATGTAGTGTAGAGCCCATCCTGTCATTGCTCGATCCATGGGCAAACAGACAGTATGCCAAAAAGCTATGCCAACTTGTGGCAACAGCCTCTGTTTTAGAACTTGGCGCACCGAGTATGTACATGTCCATTCTAACTGAAGAGATTCTGTAAAGAAGACACAGATATGTACATGTAGTTCATAGGTTGGAATAAAATGAATACAAAAAAATCGAGAAAAGATGAAGAAGTATGCATTTGATAATTTCAAAAAAATTTCAATTAAAAAACTACTGATCTTGCCATTATTATTGATATATTTGCATGTTTCATGTGCTGTAGGAAGATGGAAGTCAGAGGATTTATACTGGGCATTTTTGATGCTTACATATAATAGAACTTTGGTGTCCTTTTATGTGTAACCATAGTACATTGAAGGCAAATCAATTGAAGACTTAGATTTAGACACTCTACCGAAATTTAATTAATTGATATACAATGTAATAACCATAATAACCAATAAGCTAATGTAGCTATTTCATTCAGTTCAGTACAAAGCCTCAAGCTCTCAATAATAATATTTTACATACATGTACTAACATAGGTGTTGTTTCCTTGAGTCTGTCAGCATACTAAGGCTAATACTTACATTACAGGTCACTTGTGACCAACTGTGAGTGCCACAAATAAATGGATAGACCAATTATGTATACAGGTAATTCTATTAGAATAAGTATAATACATATACATATGGCTGAGCTGGTATAAATAAATATTCTGTACTTAGTTTTTGTGTTGAACCCATTAAAATAATACAAGGTATAATAGTAGTAGTAGTACATGTAATGTACATGTACATGTAGTACAATGCAGACCTGTTGTTATTCTGTGATTTTGTTTCACTGAGAATGAAACGAGAGATTGTTCTCTATATATCATAATACATAATATCATAATAATATATATCATAATACATTATATATTTTGTTATACAATTGTATAGCCAACATTTACATGTAATTGAATTGGTACCAAAACCCAATACCTACAGATTAGAAGCTACTCTTAAAAGTCTAGCCGTAGGCATACTTAGAATGTCATAACACAAAACTAAAGCTGAATAAAGACCAAAAACATTTAAAATACTATAATATTGTTATTATAGGCTAAAATAAACTAAAATAGAATAAAGACTAAAACATTCAAAAACTTCTATTGTTATTGTAGGCTGACTGGCTTACTGGCTAGACGTGTTAGTGCAGAAGATAATATTTTATTAACCAATAATCAGTAAAATCATGCCCGAAGTGATATAGTGGTGAATCGATGATACGGACACCTGACCCTAAACAAGGCCAATCACCGCCCACAATCATGGATCCCTTAGTACATAGCAATTAGAGTAATTACTTGTATATTAAACAGAGTGGTAGCAAGCTCATTGTATTTTTCTTACATGTATTTTTACCAATATTTGTCATGATTGTTCAGAGTTTTATTTGGATTTTCGGAATTATGCATACGACCAATCCAGAGTCAACTTCTCTTGCCAGTATTGGAAAGAGTCTAAATGGTTTTAAATGAGTGAGAATTTCTGTATTGAGTCAGTCATGCATCTATCTGCCCAAATCTAGTAGTAGTTTTTCAGACTAATCTACTAGCCTCTCAGCTAAAGTCCCTCATTAAACTAAAGCCTGAAGCGTTTAGAGTAACTAGCTAGGATACACACTCGGATTTGTTAGTTGAGTATAAACCCTAGTGGAAACTTTATTCAAAGTGGCAGCATTGCTAAGTCAGCCCTCGGGCTCTAATATGCTTTAGTGCATGTAAAGCACGAGGTCGGTTTTCCAACTACTATTCTAAATTCACTTGGAACACAACTCCAGATAGCCTTCACTATTGAAACACATTAATCTGTATTTATTAGATTCAAGGGATTACATAGTTCAACAGCACTAAACCGTTGTATAAACTAGCTTGTAACACATGTACATGTATATAATAATGAATTTGTATAAATAGATTCCTGTCTACTTGGTAATTCTAGTACATGTACATGTAGTCCACATTCTGTCAGGTACACCTGACCAATGCAATACTGTACATAACTTACTAAAGCTACATATGTATATACATACACATTAATAATTATATTCTAGCCTATTCTGATATACATGCAGTATTAGAGAAGGGCTGGTACTATACTTCTGGTGACTCCAGGCATAAAGTTATTAAGGTAAGCTAACACTTTCTCACTGCTTTTCTATCTACATGTGAACTTCTTGGTGTCTGATAAGTGAACTGGTTTAGTAGTCTCAACACAGGGGTCTAACACTACCATATGGCTTAGAAGTAGGCTACATATTCTACAGGAAAGCAATTGAGGCTCAAATGTCATGAGGGTCACTGAATATCCAACCCTAAATTGCTCCTGTACCACACTAAAGTCCTTGCCATACTGCCAGCACGGTACATACTGTTTCTCTGCATGGAATTGAGACTAACCTCAGTTGGAAACAACAATGGGAAGTTAGACAAGCACATTTCCAATATATATTGAAATTTTTTTCCTTGACAGGAGTGTGTGAAAGTTGGTCCGTCAATGTCAGCCAATCAGATGTCTTCTGTAGATACTTCACATAGCAGTATTAGAGTTGTGCCCTCCTACACATCACAGTGCAGTACAGGTTTGACAACTCCAGAGCATTCAGCTGTTGATTTAGATGCTGAAGATACCGTATCACTCGATACAGAACTGGAAGCACAATCTACATGCTTATCTAAGCTATGTAAGAATATGTTTAGTGCATATAAGAATATGGAGAGACTCTCCTGTGCTCTTCCATTACTGCTTCTGTTTGCTGCGGTAAATCTTGTCTCTCTTGGGCTTATATTTGCTTGTATTGCTGATTCAGATTCGTGTTTTAAAGTTAAATCTTTGGACAACACGACTGTAGAATAAACTCTGCAATTCTATTTAACTTGAGTTTTTGATGACTAGACGTACTGTTTGATAATTAATTTACATTTTAGTTGTATTATTACAGTTAATATACAGCTCATTGCACCACATATTTAATGTAGAAGTGGGTATACACATTCTATCTTATGTAGGTAGGCTGTGCTAATGTATTAGTATATTATGCAAACTGACATGTTTTATTACACAATACCATTTGAAACTATAAGTATATACATGTATGTCCTTATTTTAATCATATGGACAAAATCTCTTGAAACTATAAGTGTACAATCATGTCAATACAACTACATGGGCAATGTTGTTTCAGCTACAAGAACACATGTATACAGCCATGTAAATTTTTCTACATATACAAAGCTTATAATTTTCCTGTTAGGTGGCAAATTGTAAATTATTACTTCATTGACTAATATTCTAAGTGGTTCGTTAGCTTTTATAGTAACAAACTATTCACTACATTACAACATGGGGAAAGACCGTTCATTCTCTAAATGCTGCAACACTGCCAGTTTTGTGCTGCAACCTGTTGATATTTTTTCTGAAAGATGTTCGAAAATAACTAGGTATTCATTTGCTTCATGAACATATACCATTGCTTCACTGGTAAACATCTACAGTAAGGCTACATACACATAGCTGCATATATTTCATATGTGCATATACATACATCCTATAATGTAGTCATAATAAATATACACAGAGAAAACTTAGCGCATAAGTACTGTCGCTCCTCCTAGCTGCCTTATCCTCCGCTTGCTTTCAAAGCCGTTTAATAAATTCCTCTAAAAGAAGTGTGACAATCAATACGTACATGTATATTTAGTTCTAAATTGTTTTGATGAGCTCTCCCAAGGTGCAGTAATACAATTGCTACAAAAAAAAAGCAAAAACATATACTTGGAAATTGAGAGCAGCTGCAGAGGCTGTTGCTAGAGAGAAGGTAGCTAACATTAGCGATGAACCAAGTAGTGGTGGACGGACGTGGGTAAAAGTGCCTCTATTCGCTGTGAACAAGAAACATGTTGTTATTACATAGTCTAAGTTGCTTGATAGGTGAGTGCATGCTTGTAGTAATATTCCATAGTATTGACATAAAAAATAATAAATGTGTGTAGATGAAAAAACACTCTAGTTTTTCAGAACATCTGCACAACAATAATAGCTGTTTAATAAATGTTTTTCTGTTTTAGCCTACTTATGTAACCAGAAGCTACTCCCTCCATAACAATTTGTTTAATATCACCATAATTATATTATGTATCCATAACCTGTTTTCTAAAGTGTAAGTCTATGTATTGGCTAACATAATTTTTATATCAGTTAGTATATAGCCTAGGTGTTTAGATGCATTGCCTCTAGATCGGCTAGTCTGGGCTTGATTTACCTGCAGTAGCAAGCCTCTCAGGCTTAAGTTGACTATAATTCACCTCTGTGGGTAAGGACATAGCAGAGATCCCATGTGTATATCATCTGCATGCAGAATAAAGATCTACCTTTGCCCTCTTCAAAACAAGATAACCCACATAATGGTGGGGCAGGTGAAAAATGGCAGCACCAGCACTGTCTGTTCCAGCCTTGTAGTATTCTGCTTCACACTGAATTATTAATAGGCAGTGATTGACTGAAGAAGGTGAGTAAACTGATACACCACTATGCAGTAAATAAGATACATCAAATAATGTGGTATATTGAATGCCACAGGAAATCTCAGATGCAAGAGTCTGCCATCATTGATATTAGTAGTTTGCATTTTATTTTGTATTTTAGTTACCTGGTTGCCGTGTGGCGAGACTTCAAGCTTCCCGACTCTGTACAATCCAGTTACTTCAGTCAATAACTATTATACTTCGCCTCACCTCCAGCTCCCAGACACCGGCTTCACTCTCTGTTACTGGTGGAAGTATACTGATGATACCTTACTTAAGATGCTAGCAGGGCCTGTAGGAAGACGTCCTTTCACAATAACCGTCAACCCAGGTTTGTTCACAACCTGACTGCATACATACTATATGTAACAGCATGCCTATACACTGGCTAGCGATGCTGGTCGTAACAGAAAAACACATTAGATAAACAGCCGCACACAACTCCGTTCAGCAGTATATAGCAAAGACTTATTTGATTGGACAATCAATGTCTTAGAATATTAAAATTTAAGACTAGAGGGAAGTGTAGTTGTAAATTAGCAGTTTTTAAGGTTCAGTGTCTAAGATATGAATCAAATCAATGGATCAAGACTCATTCAAGAAATTTGAATTGCAATTCAAATCTCTTGAATGAGACTTGATCCATTGTCTATTTCCTGTTTCTACACTATAAGCGATCAGCGATCTTCTTGGTTATACTTTAATATCAGATACCGCAGCTCGATTGGCAATAGTTCAGACAGACCAGCAAGTAAAAGTACTCTATGAAGCGGCAAATGTGTTGGAATTATCTCATGAAGTTTCACAAAACTGGGAGTATCAATGTGTATCCATCACAAAACAGTACTTACTTTCGGTTGGTAACTGCACTTACTTTACTACATAACTGTGCTAGTTTGAGAGGCATGCTGTGCTTATCTTATAAATACGCCAATATACTATTTATGTCTCAAGTTACTGCAGTGCTAATAGATAACCATGATTTCAATATAGTTTGTGATACTAATGATATAAAATATTACATTGTTTCTTATACTCGTAAGCTTTTAGGAAGGGGTATAGTACAATGTACTATCATAATGCTACATAACGTACAACAAAAGAGTTTTACTTGTACGTAATATGTTTTCTGGAAGTTAATGGATTTACTCGTATATCCTCAAATAGACATAGACATACACAAACACATAGGCATACAAATGGCATACATTATATACTTTTTAATAATTTATTATTGAAATAATATGTAACCTCAGATGTTAGAATCGTGTGCTCCATAAACCTGAAGTTAGTTACAGTACATTAGCTGATAAAGCTTTGAAAAATTGTTTTAACCCTCGTACTTAAAAAGTGAAATAACTTATGCATAAATAAATATGTTTAATTCAAGTTATATTATTCAAGCCCTGAACGATTTTTTCAACAGTTTAATAAACTAGCTGATGTTTGGTTCTGGCAGCGGGATCACTATATAAGTGACCAGTCGGAGTAGACAGCATAGTAGCTGACCAGTTTGAGTGAACAATTGCAATGGACAGTTGAAGTGTACAGTTGTAACTGAATCACTTTATTCAACATTTCAGTACTATGCTGGGGGTCATGTTGATGGTGTGATGAAGATAGAAGAAATGGGCAATGTGACTGTTCCGCCACCTAATCTAGCTAGTTCCTCTAATCTGGTGGTTTATCAGAGAAAAGGTGACCAATTTATAAAGTACCATCCATTCTATTCCTATACTCATTCTAGTAATATTATATTACACTAATTTCCAAAGGAAGAAAATATTATATCTGACCACATTGATCAGATAACTTCAATTAAATCGAAGCAAGTTTTTGCCACTTTTTAGCAGTGATTTGCGAATACCTACGAATATAAGCCAAAATGATGCCTTATTCTACAATATTGATCAGGTGGCTCTTCGGAAAAGCAAGCAAGTTCTGGTTGGATGTACTGTCTGAACATATGGAGAGGAACATTCACCACAGAGCAGTTAGTACAGAGAGCTGAGTGTGCAGATATCATGAAAGGAAACCTGTTCTCTCTGACACTGGATGCAGGTACTTCACATGGAGATGTCACATGGTCTAGTGTGACACCCTTCAATGGTAAGGATATGTACAGCCGCCAACATGTCCATGAATGTGCACACACCTGCCTGTTACTATTACCTGTATGCATTGCAGTAATATACAGGATCACGATATTTTTTTGATTCAGATTAGAAATTAATTTTTAACTCATTTTATGAATGGGCAGAGGTTTTATATTCACAGTGTACCTGCACGCTGCGCATACATGTGTAGCGGAACTGTGTAATATTGTGTTTTGGCTAACTTTCACAATCTACTGATAATGTACATGTACATGTGTGGCACATAACAAACATCGGTGACCCCATTGGCCTGCGTTTCTCATCAGTTTTTTAGCAGATCTAAACATCAGCAAGGTTATAATTACATGTAGTGCAAAACATTCATTTCTCGTTTTTGCAGATTATGCGGAAACCAATTTTTTTTTTTTACAGATCCCTCCTTAAGGAGACCATATGCCACCACTCCGACGCTTTACAACCCCCGGGCTTCATTGACAAACTATTACGCAATGAAGTCAGCTGTGATCTTGCCAGCATCCAGCTACACCATCTGTTTCTGGCACAAGTATGAACAGGATACAGCTGACAGCATGGCAGCAAATTCCAGCAAAGTCTCCCCTGTAATCAATTTCGTCTCCAAGACAAGTGGTGAGAATTAATAACTTTTTCTTAGACGTGTACGTACAGTGTATGGACACATGTACGTACGGTGTATGGGCACATATACGTACGGTGTATGGACACATGTACGTACGGTGTATGGACACATGTACGTACGGTGTATGGACACATGTACGTACGGTGTATGGACACATGTATGTACAGTGACATACATAGAAGATGAATTTGAGCAACTACAGAGTCGCCACCATTGTTGACCGCTGTGGTTTGGCAATATCACATTGACTTACTTACCAAAATATATACAGTGGATCATGAATTATTTTGCTTACTTCAACTCATATTAAATAGCTTTTAGCTAGCCTAGAGGACTGTTTATTGCTTGTATCAATGCATTTTACACCGGCAGTATGTAGTGTATCTGTATAATCTGGTCATAGGACTTATATTGTTTATGCCTTGTAGCAAGCAATCAGCTTGGTGTCTATCAAGCATTGACCAAGATCGGCTTTCTCTATCACAATATTGAGGAAATGGAAATAGACGTACCAGCTAATATCCTGTTAGTGTATTCCTGGCAGTATCACTGTGTTATGGTTAAACCTGGCCCTGTCGGAAATTCAGCCGACCTAACGGTAGGAAACCTATTTGGTTCAATCGTTGAGTACTTTATTGGTAGTTCATTGGTAGAATGACTTGTCGCTTACTTGAAGTGTGTAGGATGACTTGATACTTGCTTGTCTCGTGTATGGTGACTTGACAGCTGACTCGTGTAGGATGATCATACTACACGTCAGGGTGACTTGACACTTGATATTAGCAGGGTTCTGAAAGGTCTGTTCATAAAAAACCCAAAAGTCTTTTAGTGCACTAGAATAACTAAAATTGTACATGTAAATTATTTTATATAAAATAGAATTGTTTGGGATGTGTATCTGTGAAGGCTAAAAGTTGAAGTAATTACATTCATTTGATGAGTGTAGAACTAAAGGTTTTAATACATCCAGTTCTACTATAATACGTACATGTCAAATCTCTCAAGATACACACACGTGAATACTAATTCTGCCTAAAATTTATCGGAGTTACTTGATAGTTATGACTTCATTTATATCATATTATGCTACTTCTAGCCTTGAGTTCATATTAGCAGTTGACCAGAACTAATATTTCTTAGAGAACGCTCTACTCTATGCTATATCACTAATATGCCATTACTTCAACTTATTTTAGTATTATGTGAAAGAAGAGAACAGTTTGACATGGTCGTTCACTGAGGGTGTCTTTGTAACTAGCAACTCCATCCAAAACGATGTTTATTTGCTAGAGATCTACCAAGATTTGTATGGAGGTAATCATAATTATAGAACATGTCATAGTCTAACTGCTAAGTGTGTGATAACCAGTAATAGTCTACTTCAAGTCATTGATTTTGAGACTGAAAATATGCATCCTGACTCGCAAATAATTTTGCTGTAATTCTGCAACAAAATCCCATAAATCTTGACATGAGAGAGGAGAGGATACAGTGATGTTACGGTACATAAATAAACAAGACAGAGTATGCGCTGCCTATGTGCTTTACATAGTTAATTGCCTGAATACAAGACTGTACAAGTTATAGTACAGGTTTTTTGGCACCAAGAGCTGCCGCAGAGAGTGCTGATTGGTCTCTACTGATTCTATATGTACAAAACTATAACTGAACTCAAGAGAGCTGGTACTGCATGATGTTGACACAGATTGTACTTTAATAATTTAGCCCATTTCTATTATGCGCAATGTAGTTGATAAATAATTTATACTATTCTCAGAAACTTCGCGATATTTGACGGAACTTGTTGTGAGATTGTCTCAATTTCCCATGACAGCTTAAGCGTTTGATACCCCAGCAAGGATGTCGATTTTTCCACCATTGCAGCCATGATAAAAAGCTACACTAATGTTTTAGTAACTTATCCATGTGTTTTAAGTCACAATCTTTGATAATACATGTTGTACATGTGCTATTTGTAGAACAGTTTAAAAGCCAGCACACAAGTTCTGGATGGATAAGTTGTTTGAACATCTGGAGCAGCACATTTAGCAGTGACGAGTTACTTCAATTTGCTAAATGTGATGCCACGGGTGACCTGTTCACTCTACAAGAAGGTCAAGGTTACAAATTTGGAGAGGTCAAGTGGACTGATGAAGAGTCACCCATACCAGGTAAATATTATTAATACAGGTAACAACTCCAACAGTTCGAATTTATAGATGCATCTATTAGCTCTAAAGTGGAAGGAAAGACATCTATGCAGCAGTCATACATCATGTGCTTAAAGTCATCATAAAATACTTTACCATTAACTTCCTCGCAAGCACATGATTTCTTCGGCCAGTTGTGTTGAGAACACAAAAATTAAAGCCCCAATGTTGCTTGTAAGATTGGAACTCGGTCCTGACCTTTAACCCCTGACCTCTGACCCATGTAGCTCTTTTCATAGACTATATCTACATGTACATAGTATGTGACTTTAATTGCAGAGGAAGGAAGTGGATCGGGATCATGCTCTTGTGGCTAAAGTCGTCTAGACTCTACCCACATGAGTACCAGTGGATATCAGTTGAAACTCCAAATTCATCTAGTTTGTCCAAAACTTTGGTCTTATCTGTGATTGCCATAGAATGTTTGCAATAGTGTGTAGCAATATTTGACATTATTTTGCAGAAAATGCAGTATGGTTATGGTGTGATGGATATTTTTAATTAAGCATATTTTTCCGATAATTGTTTACAAAAGTGGGTGTCTTGAAAGTCTAAGCTGCGTCTGCATTTCGATGTTTGTGGCTGTTGACTGTAACAGCTTATTGCAGGTTTGCTGTGCAATAATACATTCTCAGTAAATGGTAAATGCCGAGAGTGGATGTCTCCAAAAAATAGCTGGAGTTCGGCTAACTAGTTGAATCACTCTCCTCAGTACTTTGACATGAACGTTTTTCAATTGTTGCCATTATATTATTCTAGAGATTTCAACTTTTGTCTATATTACTGACTTTATATCTATGTGTAGCCTTACAGCATTGCAAGCACTCTCCAGTCGTTGAGAGTGCATTATCACAAATTCATTGTTTTTATAATGTAGTAAAAGAATTTCTCGGGAATTATCTGCTCTTTTCAATCATGTTACCACAAGAGAATGCAACTCACAACAATATTCTAATTTATTATAATATTACTATCACTGTATGATAAATCTTAGGTTACATCTAGCAACAATCAGCACAAATCACAAGCTCAGAGAAAGGGGAATCACAAAAGTTATATAATAGTTGACCACTATTATATAATAGTTGACCACTATCAATTAACTAATAAAACAGCATTGTACTTAATTAGTAACTATGACCTACAACTGCCAGGATTATGGTAGTAACTTACATATACATTGTACATGTAGATATAGTTAGAATTAAACTATTTGGGGTGGGTAGACTCCTGATTGATGGTGCAGCCCACTTCATTATACAGCTAGATTTAGGGCTATTGAGACTCTCGAGATGCCTGTTGGAGCAAAAAGGGACTTTTCTGGAATAATTCAATCCCAGCAGTTAATAGAATGGCCAGAAGGGCTATTGGCCTGTGATTTTGCTTGGCCAGACAAAACCATCCCTAGCTCCTCGGCACACCTGATTACATATACATATACATATACATATACATATACATATACATATACATATACATATACATATACATATACATATACATATACATATACATATACATATACATATACATATACATATACATATACATATACATATACATATACATATACATATACATATACATATACATATACATATACATATACATATACATATACATATACATATACATATACATATACATATACATATACATATACATATACATATACATATACATATACATATACATATACATATACATATACATATACATATACATATACATATACATATACATATACATATACATATACATATACATATACATATACATATACATATACATATACATATACATATACATATACATATACATATACATATACATATACATATACATATACATATACATATACATATACATATACATATACATATACATATACATATACATATACATATACATATACATATACATATACATATACAAACACCAAAACAGTACACTGTATGCAGATTGAGTATCGCGCTCGAAATGGGTAGCAATACCAATGTCTTGAACACTTTACCTGGGGGATACACTGAACTGGTGGCATTACGCAATTCTCGCTGTCTTTGGCAGCTTGAGAACTCTGGTTTATTGTACATGTAGTTCACACGTTTTAAATGTGTTTTGCTGTAAATATACAGTATTGCCAAGGTGTGCTCCTTAGCATATCTCTAAGCTGCACTGATGAGGTGTCAAACACCTAAACAGTACACTGTATGCAGATTGAGTAATATATATTATATATATAAATTAATCGCTGCTTCAAATTTAGAGCAAAACAACTTCACATGCCTCAAAACTGGTTATGTCTAGCTATCATTGATTGGAGAATCTTGGTAAAGTTATTGTTGAAACACCTACAGAATTCTTCAATAGAGAATCACAGAGTTCTTCTAATAACAGCTAAATGTCGATGCACATGTACACACACAGTCTGTCATATAATTTATACTCGCCTTGACTAGACGACCTCCTTGAGTTAGGTCAAGAGCTTCATCAACCTCTTCATTCCATGTCTTATATTGGTAGTTGAATACATTTAGTAGTGGACAGTAGCTTGCATTATTTCCTTATAAGTATAATATTGTATTGGTACAGGACATTTGTATACGACTCCAGCTACCGGACAAAGCCCTACAGCACCCTAAGTGCCTAGTAATTGTCACAGCGCTACTCAGCTGACACTCAAACTCTCATAACTAGCTGCTCGTATACCCACATTCAATTGTATTGCATGTTAAACCATTTAATTACTGTCTATATACGTGTATCCATGTGTTTATACCCATTACATACTGATGTGCATTCATGTATGATTATTACTAAGTCTTTTAGTGCCTTTTATACCCATGTACAGAGGCCCGACCTCTCAGAATCCATTGATATTCATTTTGTACATGGATTGGACCATTATAAGCAACTTTTGTAGAACCCGACCTATTTTGGGTCGGCCGTCGGGCTTCCGGCGGCCATCTTGTTGCGCAACTTCCGGACGACCTTACGTCGTCTTTTCCCGACACTACGTCGGGCGGAAGTCCTTATACTATATAAAGGGCATTTTTTCACTGTTCATTGTCTCAGTCTTCACTTGGCTTTCAATAAAGACACATCTATACTTGATACAGAGACTTTCACTTCCTTTTGTCAGGTCATTCGCTTAGCGAACCGCCTACTAGGTTGGATCACTCTCTTTCAAAGTATAGTCTGAAGGTCAGACTTGGGACCAGATGGGTCGTCTCTGGTAGCTATTGGGCTACTGAGACCGCTCGGTCTTTCATGTAATGCGAAGGCCTAGCACCACTCATAGGCACTTCAATTCTGGGTCGGTAGTCGTCCAAGGACGACCGCACCAAATCACAGAAACCATTACAATATGTACCATGGCTCTGTTACATTATGTTATAACATAGTGTTGATAAATATTGTTATTTACCCTGAGCCTCCTAACAAGGATTATACTAAAAAAGCCCTACAAGAATGACCTACAAGAATGATGGGCAAGGCCGACGACATGGCAAGTAATCATGTGACAGTTATGTAACCTATTGACCTATCACCAGAACTACTTTTAGAATTGTACATGTAAGTAGCAGGCTTTCACATTGTATTTCAGCAGTTTTCTGTAGGTTATTGTTCAATAAAGTAATCTTACTACACCGTTTACTGTGTAGCAGTAGGGTATCAGACACTCTCCAGGACCTGGAACTTTCCAAGCACAGTCTATGAAAAGTACTAGGACCCAGCAGTCCAACCCCTCTCTACATCTGCTCTTGCAAGTCCCAGCCTAGCTATAGGAGTCGGCCCCATATGACCGATGTTGTGTTAATTGAAGACTATCTCAATGTGACTGTGTCTACAGTGTGTCAGTTAGACCTGCTCTAGCTCTAGGCCTCTCTTGCTTGGTCAGCTGGTTCTGATTCCCTCTCCCCTGCACTCTGGCCTCAGCCACCCAGTCGGACACAACAGTATAACTATGAGACAGAGATAAGGTATGCGCGTAGCACCAACGTAGAAAAAGCAAGAACAAAATCTTAATATTAATAATGATATGATAAGCGTAGCGCATTTATTGAGAACATTATTATTTTGTTTAGCTATCAACTTTTAGAGTGTTTTACTGCTGATCATATCTCTCTACCTTTAGTTATTTGCTGTGGAGTTATCTCCATAATTAACCATGTTCTAGATGCCTTCCAACCTGACTGGACAACAGGAACACTGTACCCATCACAGGGGCTGACAGCTAACTCTACTCTCCTGTCTCCAGCATCCAAACCATAGCATGTACCGTCAACTAACAAAGATGATGTCAAAGTATTAAACGGAATAAAAGTACAGCGTGTCTATTTCTCTGTGAAATTCAGCATCTTTGGTCGACCAGAACACATATAATTGTAGATATTGTCAAACCTCAAAAGGACTGGGGTTGATTTGTTTGGAGGAAATGAGTTACAGCTTACCGTCCATGTTGTGATGATAGACACCATTGGATGAACTGTAGGTTAGCATCTCGATGGTTGAAGGACGTTTGCACTTTTCTCCATCAAAGGTCACATACCAATGAGCGCAAGCGGGTGGTTGAGCACTTGCTAATCTAGCTGTCATGTGAATTATCACTCTCAAACCTGCCTCTGCTTTCCTCTTAGGATATGTGACAGACTAGAATACAATGATAATGGTAATACAATACAAATGTACATTCCATTAATTAAACTACATGTACATGTGCTGCTCGATAGGTCTAATTGTACAGTGGCCACCATAAAATGCTCAGATTGCGAGCACGCTTGGGTGGAGGTGCAGATATACTCCCACCTACCATTAATCGAGGATTAGTGTGAAATCTATTTCTCTAATAAAGTTTATTTTTATCTATAAAAATCTGACACCCCAGTGTAATGCTATAACATAGGCTACCCTCCTTCCCTCTTGAGCCAGATATAATGTATGGCTGAACTGTGGATAAAGTGGTCAACACACAGGACACTCACCATTAGGGTGTCGTTACTGTTTCCGTTCAAAGTATTATCTACCCAGTATTGTCTCAAGTAGTTATACTCTCTGGAGAATTCACATTTTCCTTTTTGATCACCTGTATAATGTATGTCAATAGCATTTGTTATATTAGTTATCAAATGCGTAACAAATTTTAATTCAGGGCCTACTGAAATCAATTCAATTTTTGGCAGGAATATTACAAGTGAAGTTTGCTTACATGTATATCCAAAGCATCTCCTTATACACATACATGCACATGTTTCCACTCTTGGTAAGAATTGTATACATCTAATTGGGCCATGCCCACAACAAGTAGTTGGATGGTGCTTGGCATATAAAACCATGTCAAACTATGAGAAAAGTTTTAATTTACGCCTAATTTTTTATATAGCTGTACAACGAAGCTCATGACACATGCTAAACAGCCAACATTAGTATTGGTATACTTGATTCATAGCATATTATGTAGCTCTCCTAATGGTATATTCATTAGGAGAGCTACATAATATGCTATCTAGCACAAGGAACCAGTATACCAGGGCTCTCAAGTTCTTGGATTTTGAGTGCTTGCTTGGGGAGCTCGGGAGGTTTTCCATTATTGATGATCTGCTCGGATTTTGGGAGATTTTTTCACATTAGCTGCATTTTGAATTGAAATGCTTTACAATCTCCAAATTAATCTTCAGTTTATCTCATTGCCTGAGAGTTGCTTAGGAAAAAGCTATTAATGTTATTACTTTTCAAGAGCAAGGCCTGAATTACATGTATGTACTGGGATTATTAGGCTGTCAGAAATTACTCCTAGAGCAACAGATATGTAAATGTAGGTGACCAACAGCTTTATTTATTTATTTTCTCTGACCAATTGCTAGCAGAGTAATACTGGTACACTGCTTACACTGCAGTACATTACAAATTTGCTCGGATTTTTTGACTGAGCAACTTGAGAGCCCTGGAGTATACCAATACTAATGCTGGCTGTTTAGCATGTGTCATGAGCTTCGTTCTACAACTATATAAAAAATTAGGCGTAAATTGAAACTTTTCTCATAGTTTGACATGGTTTTAACACTACATGAAAATCATGGTTTTTAGAGAGGCTCCAGTGGCCTATCCTGCCTAGTGATTGGTTAATTGACACTGGGAATGTAGCCTGTGGTTTGTGATTAATCTATACCACTTTATTTGGTGGTGATAGACTTAATAGGTTTAAAGCTATTGAACTTTTTCACAAGCATGAGTGTGCGGAGAGTGTGCGGACTAAGGCTGTACATAATTACCACAGTTCTGCGAACGCGAGTTTAGTCACATGATATTCTTACGATTTGAATACCTATATTACTGGTGTTTTCAAGAAAAGAAAATATCATCATCGAAAGACAGTGACTAGCTAGCTATAATTTCTCTACCTTCTTACCCACTAAACGCTGCATTCGGTCACCTACAGTACTTCATATTTTTTATACTAACCCATAGTGAGCATGTTTACATATTACTTACCCACACAAATAGATGTAGACTCCATTTCACAGGATTTTATACACACCTCGTCATCTCGGCAAATTCTTCCACCACAGTTATCTCCCTACAGCACAGGAAGTATAGAATTTACATGCACTGTGTATAATGGAGAAGTCAAAAAGTCCTATATATGTAAATTCTAACGTAGAACCCTGGCTATTGCAAATCCATGTAAAGTTTCATCAGCCACTCTAAAATCACTGTCAATATTCTCTATATTATACTTGGTACAGTATATAACATGTACAGTATATGGTTCTGTTAGTAATCTACCTCGTTTACAGACATCAACTCTATAACATCTCCCTTCATGGATACATCTATTGTTGAATTACTCTGAAGTCCTACAGCTGCTCCGTTCAGTTCATAGCACTTTCCAGCTAAATAATATAAAACATAATATATAAAAATACGTAAAAACAGACAAATTTTCCAATTTAAATATTAGTTAAAATTATTAATATAGTATTATGTTTCGGTAACAATGGGGTTGCTACGTTAAAAAGGTGATTTCAGCTGCAAAATTACATGTAATACTATTCTAGTGGTTTTTAATATAATTTACATGTACATGTATGTGTCATATAAATTCAATTCAGTAGCTATCATCGTGTGAGAGTTTTATATAAATAAATACATTGTACTACTGCATTTACATGTACAATGTACTATGTTACTGTATGTTACTCTAAAATCTGAAGTATAATATCAATTTCAAGGTGAATTCTACTTTAGCACTGTTTAGGCTTTTGAACTTTTGTTACTTACACATATGGTGGATTTAGGAATAAATACCTACCAGGTATACATGACTGAATTAAAATCTGGCGCTACTACTACATAGTTCTGCAAATAGACTGCAAATAGTTCTAAAAATAGATAAATAAAACACTCACTTGCCTGATCTCTGTATGCTCTGGTACAATCAAAAAGAGAAGATCTCACACAGTTTAGAACACATTCTACTACAGTTCTGCTGTCAGATATCTTCGTAATCAGAGAGCTGGTAAAGGATGTGCTGACTTGTTCAGTTATGTTCAACTTACCGCAAACATTAATATCTAAAATAGACAAATTACAAGTTTACTTAGAATTATGAAAAACAATCTTTCTATTGTAATAGTCCAGGTAGAGCTGCCAAAAATATTTAATACTGAATCTATTATAGCTAGTTGCAGTATATTTATTATCCTAGTCATCTAATCTAAATTCCTGCCATGTCTCATAGCACATGTCATATTGTCACTGTAAACTTTTTGTATAATAATATTTAGAAAACCCGAGCAACCATAACATGACAACCACATAGTATTGTTACAGTTAGATACTAGACATATACTTACCCAGTACACTCTGTGCAGCTGCTGTCTGGTCAGTTGTAAATAGTGTCAAGATTGCGGAGGCCACTAGTACCTTGTAGATATATTTTAATATCGTCATGTTGACCTAAAATACAATGAAGATGATTTTCAAATGCTGTTTAGTCAGTTTACATGCACTAAATAGGCTAACAGCTTTACAGGTAGGCAGCCCAAACCTTCGTTAAATACCTACCACTGATTACTGACAGTCACAAATTCTGAGATACTACATAATTATATTATACCAACTAATACATACCTTTTACTATAATCAAGACTGTGTACTATATAATAAATGTATTTAAAGAAGGAGAATGCATCAGTATAGCATATTTACACGTAGATGTACTACAATGCCTGCGTACCTATGTGTGACATCATTACTACACATAAAAAATATTTAACGTTATTATAATTAAAGTTGGCCCTACTATGTGATTGTGAAATACATACTAGAATATTCTTATTACTATATATTGTACTGTAACTATTTTCTAGAACATTCTTACTATCTACACTGTATATTAATTTTATATCAATATAGTCCATTTCTCACTTACCGTATACGTTCATTCTGCTTGAGGTATGAAATAGGAATGACTGCTGGCTGCAGGTGGTTGGAGTAAATATACCTATAACACCAATTGATTTATGTTAATGTTAGCACATAGAGCAGGGTTTATAATAAATTCAATGTATTATGTTGATGATGGCTTTTGTTTCAATCGATAATTACTGCTTAGATGTAGAATTTTATAAACGATGTTTGCATTAAAAGCATTGCAAAACTTCACCGTCACTGGTTTACACTGAATTGTATAGCAGTTATTCGGTACATATACATGCAGGTAAACCAAAAAATGATGTTAGGGTAGCTACAGGTTCAATTGGAACCATTTGGGAAACTTTAAAATTTCTTAACTGAAGTTTAGGTAAAATGGCAGTTATAGTGTTCAAAGAGCAGGACTTTGGTAAACAGCCCTGCTAGATAATAAAAATCAATAATTTGCAGAAGTACACTATTGTTTTAGATTCAATATTTCATAGTGAAGAACAGGATACTTAATTACAGCTGTTTAAGATAATCCTATTTGCTTAGCTGCCTGCATTTTTATTTTTGCCAGATTTATCAGTTTTATAAATGTTGGTTGTTTGTAGAGGCCATATCACAGTTGACCATGTTCTAGGCTCATCACGGGTTCCCACAACTAACTCTACTCATATGCCTCCAGCATTCAAACCATAGCAAGCACTGTCAACTAAAGAAAATGATTATAACGTGGGAGCAAAAAGTAGTCATACCTGTCTATCTCCCAGTTGAATGCAATATCTTTGGTTTAACTGAGTAGAATAAATGTGGCTATTTTCAACCTAAGCAGAAATGGATCTGACTTGTTGTCAAGGAGGGTTGCAGCTTGCTATCAATAGTGTGAGGATAGTTGCCATCAGAGGTATGGTAGAGTAATTCTTTATTACAGCACATAAGACCAACTACTATGTATATTAATTGCACTTTGAAACATTTTCTCCCCATAGCAAAACTAGCATTTTGCTCATTTAGCTGTTCTCAGAACCTTTATTGTACGTATCTGTAAAACACTGTCATTATTTTTTGTTGTTGACCAATATTCTTTTAAAGTGAATTGTTGCTCAAGCTTTCAAAGAAAGAAAATCCTTTTATTGAAGGGCAGCGACCTTGTATTAAGATTTCTAAATGTTTATGTTTAAAATCCATTAGCGAAGCCATATTTATAGAGTTGTAATATTTCAGCCCACTATTGACCCTTTTTATATTACATGTATGTACATGTATATGTATATTACTCAATCTGCATACAGTGTACTGTTTCGGTGTTTAACACCTCATCAGTGCAGCTCAGAGATATGCCTGGGAGAACACCTTAGCAATACTGCATATTTACAGCAAAGCGTATTTAAAAGGTGTGAAATCCACTGAACCAAAGTTATATATTATTAAGATATGCAATGACTTTGTACCATTGTCTTCACTTGTTTTACATCGGTGCAAAGGCATCGATTTGATAGTCTAGTAGAAATTATACGTTATACATTACAATCACTACAGTGTGCAACCTGCTGTGACATCTGACAGGCTAAAAAGAGTTTCTATTACAATAATTTTAATTCTATCTTGTAAAGCAGTGAAATGGATATATACATGTAAATGTAGTATTAAATCATAATTTACATTATTAGCCTAGTAATTATACTCTATCTCTATATTATAATGCAGTTCTTCAATGCAGAATCATGTGAATGGCTAATAGCACTGCTATTACTAATGGTCTCATTTCCACTAATAGCGTCTACATAATACTATACAGCCAAAGCCACTCCGTTTTCTTTTTAAATAACCCATAGTTTATATGTATACATATTACTTGCCTACACAAGTGAATGCATCATTTTTCCACAGGATGTGATACACATCTCCTCATCTCTGCAAAGTCTTCTACCACCGTTATCTCCCTACGACACAGAAAGTATATTAGGGGGTTTGGCCATTTTTTATATATGATGTATTTTTAAGCAAGTATAGATTTACAGCACCAAGTGTACTACATGTAGATAATACCAAGACAATAAATGGCATAAAAAAGCAATTGAAATATCAACCAATTTTGCATGGTAGCGGGATCATTTCGAAACAGGATGTTCCGAAAATGTTTGTTTGTGCTTGGGGTTTGGTGTTCGAACGTTTTCGGAACGTCCTGGTTCTCACTGAAATTTCCAAACAGTCGTAAATTCACTGTACATAGCCCTAGACAATAGATTTTATACAATGGAGCAAGCAATAGTCTTTCTATTGTGAATTCATTTAAAATTGCACCAGTCTAACTACACATGAGTTTTGTAATATAGAATTACAATCCAAAATAACTGCACATGGAACTTGTAAGGTGGGCAGGGTAATTGAATATAACATTGTAGCTAGAAATTTATTGAAGCAAATACCAAGTTCAGCCATTAGAAATTACTTTTCAATTTCATAAAGTAGTTTCCCTTCCATCCACACAGTGAGACTACATGTTTCATCAAAAACTTTTAACATATCAAATTAAAATCAAGACAAGTCATATTATTGCCATGTTACGCATATAACAGAACCACTCTCTCTTTCCGTAGCCTCCTGGTAAAACATACTATCGGTGAACAGTAGGACTAACAGGTCATAAGGATTCAGTGGCTGAGAGTTCCCTTGAAGCAAATACAACCATGGTACTGTGTTACTCTGAAGTATAATATCAATGTCAAGGTGAATTCTAATTTAGTAGTGTTTAGAATTTTCAACTTCTGTAGTATAATATGCATAAGCTTACAGAAGTTGTGTTGCATTTAGTATTATTGTCTCCGTATGATGAATGGTAATGTTTTTCCAACTTTTTACATAGTGCAACTCATATACCACATTATTAATGGTTTAGCTAATGAAATATTATTATTGTGCTCTAAGAGAAGTGAGAGCAGATAACTCTTGCACGATCATACAGACTCTAATATTTTCAAAACTTATAAAATGTCAATAAATATTTTTCTGCTATTTCTATTTAGTGTGTAATAGATATTCGAATATTGTGTAGAACGAGATTTCTCTCTTATTTGTCCAGCTACATCAGTTAGTAGTCTAACTAGCTCTACTCTTGAGTGTGGCTGACATGCGGTGACAGTGCTTGCTGTCCCACTTCCCTGTTCACTTCTGCCACCTAATGGTAGAGTGCCATCAGTTGCCTCAGATTTGGATATCTCAGACAGGTGCTTGACCAGCATTTCAAACATCAATCCTTGCTTGGATCTGAGGGAAAAAATAGAAACAGTAGAGCTACCACTGCTTTTTCAAAATGAGAGCAATTGCTTCCTCTTGATAAAGAGAGCATGAACACACAACTCCTGATAAAGTGAGAGTGGTGAAGCAATGTGGTAATAAATGACTGACATAGAGTGCTACACACTGTTACATGTGCAGTTTTATATGCGCCTGCACACTAATGGCACATAACTATTACACGTAAGTACAGCACCTTTAATAGAAAAAATTCTGGAAATTTTGAATTTAATACATAGCCTAATCACTAATCACATGTACAACTGACTTAATGCCACTAATCTTTTCATTGGATTAGCTTAGTTTGGTAAATACAGAACTATTAAGTAGCATTTTGTAGAGCATAAGTTTCTGCATCTGTTGATATACCCATTGTTAACAACATAGCCCTAAAACTAAAGCTATAAGCCGCTCTAGAATGAGGTGTATAAGCTAAAGTCAAGGGTGGTCTCATAATTAAGATCACCACTGTTTAAGGAGGAACTGATTTTCTTCTGCACACTTGTCCTAACACGCACGCAAAATCTTACAATACATTTATAAGGTCCACACAGTCTAAAGTGTGTGAGTGTAAAACCTGAAAGGCTTAAACTCGGATTGGAGAATGTATATGATGGATGACAAAAACCCTAAACATAGAATTGCTGGCCACACAATGCAATATCTGGACGCACTCACTTGCTGTCTGGTAGAGTAGAGAAACAGATGTAACAATCTACTGGCACCTCCAGACTAGGAAACTCTGTCCTTCTCCACTCTGCTTCCCGTGCTTTCAGTGAAAGCTGTTGCCTGATTGGTTTGAGGGTCATACCAATTTCATTTTCTGGCCATGGAAAATCTGAGCTAGATTCGAAATTGTGTGCAACTCTGTTAAACTGTGGTGGGAGTTTTCCTTGGCAGAACGATAGGAATAAAATCTGTCAATACAATAAAAAATATCTTTGATGGTGAACTAAGCACTGTTGGAGGTCACACATTTACATACATGATAGGAGCTCATATGTATGAAATAATATGTTAAATAGGAATTCACCTACAGTTCAAATTAAAGTGGATAGTTATGTCATGGGAGGATAATAAAAGTATTACTACATTAGATGGATATCATCTCCTAAATAAGGTATTCAAAATAGACAACCTAACCTTTGGTATGTTATCGATTTTTCCTCCACGGAGAGAGTCAACTACTTCCTGTACAGAACACTCAGAGTTACTGTCAGCACCAGATATCTTTCTCTCAAACCCATGGGAGAAGATAGCAAGAGCTACTAGAGAGCCGTGATCCTCTGAATGAGAGAATTCAGAAATAGATCTCTTTATTTCACTTGCCGTCAGATTTGTCTTCTCTTCCACCTGGTGGAATGACAACACATGCTTCTCACTATGTATTAGTAAAACTTGATAGTTTCCTAAGGATGAACATGTGAAATGATGCACATGGTAGTTAAGTATTTGTAGTAGAATGAGAATAAATAATATAAGGTTGGTTCGAACATGCATTGAGCATAAAATATGTATTCAAGATACACATACGTGGAGCCTGAAGTGACTTGAGAACACACTCCTGGCATTAGCGAGAGATTTCTTACGATTCTCTGCTGTTTGAGCTAACTTAGCAATTTCTTTCGGAGTCATCTCTGGTTGAATTTCATATAAAAGTTGATTACATATGATGAGGGCTTTCCCTCGTTTGGGTCTGGTTATTGATACTGGAGTATCAAGTTTTCTTTCTATGCTAGCTTTTTCAGCATTAGATAAACCAGTATCAGCATTACTTAATCTAGTGTCTACAATACTTGAATTGGTATCAATTGTTTTTACTACTCCCTTTTCCTCTCTCAGATATCTCTTGCTCAGGGAAGAGTTGACACAGACTTTTTCAACTTCTGCGTCTTGTCTAAACTCATTGATGAGATCATCTGTGGACTCGTACTTGTTCAGTTCAACTTTCCTCCTGATAGAATGTGTGAGATATATGTAATAACATTCATGGGTGAAAGAATACACCAGACGAAGTACCAAATAAATTGTATATTGCATAATATTGCGTATGCAGTAGATCCTAAAACAACAGTTTACAGTAGATTTAAGGAATTGTCCCTTTATGTTATCAGCACTTCTTCTGTAAACTTCATGCACATCAGTCCAAATTCAAAACAGAACAGCTTTTGGAAGAAGACATAAAAGAATAGGAGGGTCGTAGTCAACTCTTTTCTAAAGTGGGTGTAACGTGAGTTGAATATGGAATGACTCCTAAGCTACCAAAATTCGAGTATGAAAATTACTGGGGTACTAACTTTGAAAGCACATGTATAAAGAGAACACAAGCTATGACCTTGAGCCATCACCACTAAATATATCTACTCACTTCTTATAACAAGTTGTAAAATATTTCACTGTAAGAATCAGATAGTCAGGATTAGGGGCTACTAGGTTGAGACTGTCTGCAAGTAATCTGCACTCCACGACTGCTATCTGCAAAAATAATACAAAGATATTTCAAAGAAGAATGCTGATTTTGTATCGCATCATCAACTGTACACTATATACAGAGATTGTAACTATAACTTCCTCTTTCAATAGAGCTATGCGAATTATTAAATTTTTGTAGAATGATGAACACTACACGTATATGTTATATTCAAGCCTAGATGTTTGTTTAGTTCAATGTTACAGATCTGAAAAGCAAGTTATAAATACATACTCTACCTTTGGTTTACCATGAAGTTCTATTGCATCCATGCCATTCAGTATCTTCTGTATATTCTCCTGTTTAGGTTCCTCTATTTCATCATAGTCTATGTGTATACACAGAGAGTCTATCTCAACCTTCAAATCACAAAATGACAATTAATGTTCTATCAAGTGTTTAGGGCTCTGGACTTTCATGTGTGAGTCCCAGGTTCGATTCCCATGAAGGTCATTGGTGGTGCTAGGAAGGGCATCCAACCTTATAATGCTCCTGTGCTACTTCAGTAACTTTGCCATTGGCGAAGTTCCTTCTCCACCCAAAAAACATAGAAAAAATGCAGATCTCTTTAGATTACTGCTTCCTTACCTGAGATTAATAATGAGAAGTAAGGACAGAAAGCGTTTTTAGATGTTTAATCATCAGCATAGAGCAAATTGTCTTAAACAACATAGATAAAACTTGGTAGGCCTCTCTAATTCGAACACATTAGACATTTACCTTGATAGTTTAAAGTGCATGTGGTACACACAAACTATCAGACTTATTCTATGCTTTTACTGCAAGGGAGTTTATCTATGAGCAGTCAGGGACCTGGTTCCACATCTGTGGAAGCCTGATAGTTAGTTCAGTTAACTACAAGTTAGTTAGTACAAGTGAGGAGATGAATGCACAGAGTTGCTGACTTACTGTAGTAGTTGTTATGAGACCTCTCTGTGTACTTCTTCGGTTAGCTAATTGTGTAAGAACAGCTGAAGAGAACAAAGTATGAGAAGTTGTGAAAGCTGAGTCCAGCAGTGAATATTCATTTAGAGCGTACTTTAGTACTTTGATAATGATCTCATTAGGTTTGTAGTACTGCTCAGGGTATCTTAGTTGATGACGTATGTCATCTCGGGCAAAAATAGAAAGATCAGCTGCTATGGAAAACCTATCGGAGTACTTCTGTGTCAGGGTGTCACATAACACTTTTTGTAGGTAATATGTCTCTGAAAAACTTTGTTGATGTATGATGCTGTTACAGTCAGTTTTCTGGATGTTTCTTGATCTGGCAATGTTAGATCTTTCCTGCCATGACAGTCGAAGTATGAAGTCAGCAAATACTTTACTGTCATATTTGGCAGTGGCATAGTGAATTGGAGTGTTGTTGTATATGTCAGTAGATAGAATCATACTGTTTAAATCTATGTCAGGCATGTAATCTTGAAGTGTATCATACAGAGAATTCATGGCGGGAGATATGGCTGCAAGATGAAGAACATTCTGCCTCTTACTGTTTGTCTTCTGAAATATTTCCTTGTATAAATCTGTACTCAGAGTTTGTTCAATGTAATCAAGCACCTGACCTAGAGAATCAGCCCTTCCTAGTTGAGACAAGGATAACACAACTGTGTTTCCCTCGGTGTCTGTAGTTTGCAAAAGTTTGACTATACTATCCGTGCTCATTGAGTTATCTGAGCTTATAGACTCAAGGACAATATCTACTATTTCGCCTGAGGCAGCTTTATGTAATACATTTCCACTAGTTGCTGTTTCTACATGTTGAAAATGGTCACTAATAGGCTGTATGCTGCATAAATATTTTACCACATCAGCTTTAGCTTGCATTGCAGCCATGTGTAAGGCTGTCCAATGCTTCTCATCAACAGTTGATATAAAGTCTTTCTGCTTATGAGGTTCGATAGATTCTACAAGGAGTTGTGCTATCTCTTTGTTGTTAGCGTAATGCAGTGCTGTTTGACCATACTTCTCCTTCTTTAGTATAAGTTCACTATCAGGTAGAGGTATGCTACACAAATATTCTACTACCTCAGTTCGATCTTGTATAACAGCCCTATGTAAGGCCGTCCACTGATTCTCATCAACAGCTAATAAGATGTCCCTCCGCTTACCAGGTTCTACAGATTCTACAATTAACTGAGCAATTTCTTTACTTTCTGCATAGTAGAGTGCTGTTTGGCCCCACTTGTCCTTCTTCAGCATTAGCCCATCGTTGGATTGAGAAATGTTGCACAAATATGCTACTATATCAGTTTGGCCTAGAAAAGTAGCTGTATGTAACGCTGTATAATTGCTGTTCCTATCAGCAGTTACCATAAAATCATACTTTTTATGAAGTTCTACAGATTCTACCAGCACTTGAGCTATCTCTTTACTCTTAGCGTAATGTAATGCTGTTTTACCTTCATTGTTCTTCTTTAGAATCAGTTCACTACCAGGTAGGGGTACACTACATAGGTATTCTACTACTTCAGTTCTACCGTGTGCAGCTGCCATATGCAATGCAGTCCACTGATTCTCATCACCAGTTAATATGAAGTCTCTCTGTTTATCAGGTTCTACGGATTCCACAAATAGCTGTGCTAACCCTTTACTGAAGGCATAATGTAGTGCTGTGTGTAATACTAGATCTTCATCTCCATCGTCAGCTCGACTAAAATCTACCTGGTGAACATCTTCTACAGATTCCACTTGCCCTTGTGCCATGTCTCCACTGCTATTTAATAATTTTATTCTATGATTATAAGAAGATTTAGTGCTCTGTGTAGATGTCCAATCTTAGACCTTACCTAAAGAAGGTTGTGCGACTAGCTAACCCCAGTACTTCCTGCTGGCCGAAGCAGCTATATACAGATCACTTGGCACTCCCCATACCATAAGTCACAATGTTGATTATTATACTTGCATTACTTGACTTGCTAGTGACACTCTAATCCCTGTGAAACCCTTATGAAATATATTAATTGTACAATGAACATATATATATATAATTCTATAACAATAGATGCATTGATTAGAGCCATACAATGGAATAGAAAACCTCACTGCAAATATAAACAGCATAGTATAATACTTTAATCACACAATATGTCCTTATTACTAATAGTAATCACACTATATGCTATACCAGTATACACTATCACCAACTTCCTGTATTTTAGTTTGCCTCCTTTATCAAATATCACAATGAGATTTAATCTATATGCACAATTCAATGCTTCAAATACATGTATTCACAACATCATTACCAGAATAAAGTTAGACTGTAGCTGCAAAAATACCAAATAATTATACACACCTTTTATATACATACACAAAATCTCTTCAAAACCCATTATAAATATATAGGATGTCTTTTATGCAAATGATTTGTTTTTTGAACAGTCAGAGACTTGTTTCACATTCATGAAAATACCAGTCCCTGACACCATACATATGGTGTGGCAAATTTTTATATGCATCATATACACGTGCCAAAACTCCTAACACCCTATAATAGCAATGTGACCATAATACAAGATCTTAGCTTTCTTACTTGATATTAACAATAGCAAATCAAACCTGGTAAGTTTTTCATATACATGTACATGTACCTGCGAATGTGTTATAATATATTTACATTTTCCATAACAATACTGCTATTTATGTATATATTACTGTATTACGCATCTCCAGGTTGAGTGAGGAAGTTTTTTTATACATGTATGTAAGTGTACAGGGTAAGACTAACATTGCATTCACTTAAGATTCTGAATCAGAATATTATGTTAAGCTGAAACTCCAAGTTCTGGTTATTCCACCACTAGCATGGAGTTGAAGGATCCACCCGCTAAATATCTTGATGACTCAAAGCTTTTTTCTCCAGATTTTCTGTTGATTATGAAATCAGTAGCCTATATCCCAGTGAATGCAGAGTGCTGTTGACAGCTTTCCATCATTGTTGATCATGGTACAACGGTGCTGTGAAGTTGTCTTTCCCTTATTGTCAATAATACCTAAGGGAGGATAACTCAAGCTGATAGCTGCTGCTTGAGCAGTTCATTGGAAGACACATCATGGTAACCATGGTAACCATGGAAACCATGATAGCAAGCTCACAGCATGGTCACTGGAAGCTTATGACCAGAGGTCGTTTGTTGACATAATTTGTTGACATAATTTGTTGATATAATTTGTATTTGAAACTTGACATATTAGGTATGTAGTTTGGCATTGTGATAGCACTTATAATTGATCATAACTGGTTAAACCTGAGTTTTGTCTTCGATTAAAGTTGCAATTAAAATATGAAGAAAATACTAAATTTCATATTCCAAAGTATACCACAAGACTATGCTTTACACAAGAGTGGCTCATTAATGGTCAAGAAGTGCTATTTTTTATAGATAATAGTATAATTATTATACTGTGCCCTCTCATGACTACACACCTACATGCAATAGTACAAAAGCAGAAAGCAAAAAGCATGCAATAATAGCAAGATTTACAGCAGTTAGAAACAGTAGCCCAGCTCCACGGTCTATCACTAATACCTTTAGTTGTTCAAAATGCCTCAATGATGCTGCTGTATGTAAAGGGAGAAAACTCTAGACCAGTTGTCTACTACAATGCGATAGCTCCTGGAAACCAGGAAGTGGAAGTGTAAACTGAAGATAAATATTTTTTACCTTTTTGTCTGTGTTCTTTTACATTAACAACAAAATGATACATTACTTTTCTGATAAAAATATTCTCCAATAAGTGTCATGATTGAAGTTGTAAATGTGATACAGTGCCCAATACTTGGTAGTTTAGTCTTCAAACCAGTTCATTGTCTTCAAACCAGTCCATCAGAAGGGTCATTTCCTACTCGGTTGCTTATTTGCTCTATCAGCTGGTCTCTCTGCACCTTTAGAATAAAGATAAAACATTTGATATATTGCAATGAAAAGCTTTATTTTTTAACTTGTTTTTGTCTGAAAAATCACTAACATTCTAACCAATTCCTCACCTTTTGCCGAGCGCCACTAGTCTTCGGTAGCTGATCATATGTGTAGAAAAATATTCTAACAGGCCACTCCAATGAGTTGTACATCTATAACATTAGAAATAATCCAGTATAATTTATGTAAATGTACATCTATAGGCTATGTTTAGTGTATATCTTGTGAAACATCCAACGTAACAAGTCAAATAGAGAGAGGAGTTTGTTTTATATCTTTGAAATGTAGACCTACATTTTTGTAAATTGAGATAAGAAATGAAATTCTAATATTTGGGGGCAATGTGGAAGAGTTGTGGATAGATTTCAACAGAAGCTGTTAATACAAAGTACTATCTGATTAGTATACATTCTAGAGAAGCAATTCTCTAAAGAATTCATGGGACCAAGGAGTAAGAGAGAGAAGGAGGCTTGTCCATGAGAATTTTGTGTTCGATGTGCTCCTCAGTTTAAAAATGTAAGCGCATGAGTCGCTGGCATTAAGCGAGTAGACAACTCCGTTGAATCGTGATGCGCTTCCTCATTGCCAAACAGGTATAAAAGCAATGCACATGTGCACGGCTCTGGCGCTCATCACGTCACAGTTATAGCATCCAATAAAAATCATTTCTATGGAGAGATAAACATTATTGCTTATTGACATAGCCTATAGTTTGAGCACTATTTTCATTTAGTGTGGGCATGTTGTAGAACCCACAAACTAGCCTACCAACTAAAATGGTATCTGAACTATACACCATAAATCAAATTAAGTATATGGAGTCCTGATGTTAGAGAAAAGTGTTCCACAAATTTTCTCATTTTAACCGCGATTTCGGCGTTTGTACATTTTTTTATTATGAGGGAGCAAAGTTTAAATTTGGAGTTCAACTTAACCAATTGCAGCCAGTTTAAATCTATCAGTATTATTTTTGCTTAATTTGTTGAGCATGTTGGTATTTGCAACAAGTGTCATTTTATGTTGAGATACGCAATTTTCTTCAAATCTGGCGAACTTACTTGCCGATATTTATCGTATCCCATTGAAATATGTAGTGTGTATATAGTCAGCCTGTTCATTAGAGTGTTACCAATTATTGACATTGTTTATATTTTAGTTTTGGTTGATGTGTGAATTTTACTTTTTTAAAAATATTTATCTTCTTTTCTTCTGACTTTACCAAGTACCCGAGGCGCACACCGAACACCAGAAGCCCATTGTAACATATATAATACAGGTTTTCATGGACGAGCCTCCTTCTCTCTCTTACTCCTTGATGGGACTGACACTTACCTGGTCGATAGCGTATTCTTTAACATCTCCTAGTGTCAAGTCACTCTCAGGTGCAGGTCTAAATTAATTAATCGATAATAAGTTTTACTTTTTTGATTTTAAAGTCACTACATGGTATTACACTTTCACTATTACACTATTCTGATAAGATAACTCTAACTTAAGGCCAAATCTGCGGAACTGAAATTGTGAAGCCACTCTCAGACATTATACTCATGTACTTACACGATGATGTAATTCAAATCATGACCTTTACCATTGTCTGTACCAACAACCTGCAAAAACAACAATCCGACTAGTTGCTGTAAGATTTAACCAACGGCAGCGATTTCTCGAATATCCTTCAATTTAAACTTCAAGTTTCACTTGGATTAAATAGCTGCCTTGTATTTGATTGGTTGATGACTCATTGTGCCTTTAAGTTAATTTAATACTCAAAGCATAAAAGAACAAAAATTCCCTGCACTTTAATAAAAGCGCACTAACTGATGGGCATATAAGAAGTCAGCCGTCACTCACCACACTACATCTTATTGAAGGATGCTTCATCAGAACAGATTCAATGCTTATGGAGTAGATAACTTTGTCATTGACTTTCCATCTCTGGGCATTGGACATTCTGCCATACAAGTACAGGTACCCTTCTTCATCCATTGCCACCATGTCTCTAGAAAAATGGTAAGTACTTCCTACTACTAAACCAAAACTGGTCAGATGATACCTATTTTCTACCCGATGTTGAGCATAAGATTATTTCTAAATGACATGCGAGTGCATGGCCAATCTGGCAGCCTCACTTTGGAATGCAGAGTTTTTTCTTCTGTAGTTCCTGGTCAGTGAAGTGCTAAAGAAATTATATTTTTGTTTCATGTGCAATTTAAGTATTCACATACGAGTATCGATTCAATGCATTTATGGTCTTTAAAAGTTTTTCTAACTTTGTCAATAATATTTTTACAAATAATTTGAAAATAAATTCTAAATTACTCCCAATTAGTGGTATCATTGTGAAAAAACTCTGTCAGAATTTCTGAATAAATTTCCTACCCAGTCTGGTACCACCCATCGGCGCCTTTAGCCTTAGCAGTGAGTTCAGGTTGATCTTTATACTCTAGAAAGAGAGGCCATCCTCTGACACACAGTTGACCTTTAATATTCACTGGTACAATCGCGCCGCTTTCATCTATTACCTTCATCTGCAAATACATGATCAGATATTTCTGCTTAGTCCACTTTGGCAGCATTCTTGCTTAGAATAATAATCAGGTGCCTGTCTATTATTCACCACAATAAAATGTGTTGTAATGTGGGCCATTGCATTTTAACCATGATTTTCAGATTAAAGACATGAAGTATACAATCATGTAGAATAAAATTGATTGGAAAAATATAAAATTCAAATTAGAATAAACTTATAATCATTACGTTTTAGCTTGACTGAGTCGGTGGTAGCTTATTCAGACTTTATTCAGATTAAGAAAAGTTAAATTGGAACGTGCAATATTACAAAAGTTCTGCGTCCAGGTATGCCTAAGCTCTACCAGGTTTGATGGCATGCAATGCTCTAAGGCTACCAAAATAAAAAGTAAAAAATTTGAACTAGATGCCAATACCTAATTGCAAGGCAAGGCAAGACTGCACATACCTCAACATTTGGACACGCCTTGCCGACGGTAGTCAGTTTAGATGGTGGAAGAAGCTTCAATGGCGTAGGTTTCATACTGAACAAAAATTCTGTAGCTCCGTATGCATCCTGAAATAGCAAAAAAAACTGTTCAATGCTAAGGAATTTTGTGTCACTATAAAAAATAAATATTTAAACAGGTGACAGACACAGCATGATGTTATGTTATTTTCGTTAAAAAAATTGTGACATTCAAAAGCAATGCCAGTGTTACATGGGAACATTCCTATGTAATAATAATAACACATATAATTATTGTAAACAAACCTCTACATACACCGTAAATGGGTCAACTCAAAGGTTGTTGAACTTGTTTCGTATTACATAAACTAACCTACATATCTCTACAGCAATTCTGTTCTATAAAAACTGGTTTGATCCTCTTCTAAGACTTTATAAGTCTAAAAAAATGTAGAGGGTGACTGTCAGGGTGAGTCAAAAAGGTTAGCCAAGTAGAAATCATTGTATTTTATCCTATGATTGGCCAACAGTTTAAAAACCTTAATATTTTGCATGGATTTTGACACCAAGAGAATTTAAAGCATGTGCTCACTTGTTCTGTTAGAAGTTAGAATGTAAAAGTTAGTCAAACTCAAAAAAATTGAGAAGAAAACCTTCACAGATTTTTGTTATCCATATTACAGGGGAACCAAGGCCCACCAGTCAATCAATCTAAAGCATCCACCGCAAATATGATGAGGAAATAAAGTAATATAATACTTACTACAGAGTATGGTGCAAAACTGAGAAGCTTTTTCTTCAGTTCGATGGACGAGAGACACCCGCTAACAGTCATCGCCTGCAGGCAGCTTAGGTCATACTTAACCTTGTATTCAGGGTTGTCGGCAATCATGGTAACATATTCCATGTGATAAATGAAGACCTGAACTCTGAAACCATCAAAAGAAAATATTTCAGATAAACTATGTCCGTTGAGTCATACCAATTGCAGTATACTACATGTAAAAGAGAAACTAGAATGTGGTCTGACCAGGTGGAGCTTGCATGACCACGCCCATCGCAAAGTGACAGAAAAATGTCTTTTATTTCCTGTTAAGAGCTGTGTACAGTATCAGTTCATCATACGAAGTCCAAGAATTGAGAGCCATGTATTTTATCTATGTAAATCATCAAACCATGCATTTTGCCTGCGTGAAACATACAATGATGTTGTACACTTGAGACGTACCGATACTTTTCGATTGTTGAGAGAACTTCGTGCAGAACGAGAGAATCTTCCTTTGAGTTGTGGGGTGGGAACACAATTAAGTTGTTCCTAGCGGCTAAAGTTCGGAATACAATTAGGATTAGTTTCACATCTCCTTCGATGACATCATTGCAGCCTTGTATAATAGCCTAAAATTCAAGAAAATAATTTATTGCAGAGCTGTCACTATCGTCTATTTTTAATATTCATCAGTACATGTTTTGCAATAAACTACGCACTGTTTAGAATGTTTTTTTCTTCTAAAAGTTATTTTGGAAAAATTCAACTAACAGACATATTTTATATTTCAAACACAATTTACAGAAGCAAAAACTGAAAAAAGCGAGCAATGATGAGATTGTTCGCATACAAAGTGTTTTTACTAACCTCTCTGTTGTTACTCTGGAGTTGGAAATATACCAGACCCACAGAGAAGGTACCAACTGTACACGTCACAATCTTTGGTTCACCAGTTGACCCCTTAAGAGTTAAGTCATGGATGAAAATATGGATAGAAAGTACATGATGTATAAATTAACAATTTTTATTGCTTACCGGGTTCATGTTAGCATGCTGGCAGCATTACATCTAGACGTGAAGATTTAGCATTAATTTACTGTATGTTTACATACACTTTACAGTAGATCAGTAAATGTTGTAGCTCTTTTGTTTTTATATAAAATAATAATCTTAGTTTATCCCACAGTTACCCTGATGTTCTAGAATGAAACAGATGGCATCTTACAGAGGAGCACAGATATAGAATTGGATCTTCAATGGTCACAAGAGATTTAGCAGATATCAGCATCTCATCTGAAACCATTTCCTGACCGAGTTTCATGATACTTGAAAGTGATCTCCAGCCCCTTTAAGTAGACATCATTGTAAGCTGTGACACTGCTACACCCACTAATACAGACACATGAAGATGTGGTGAAATAGGCAACATAGCATATAAGCAACTAAAATTGAAAATTTATTGAAATTTTTGCTTACTTTTGAATGTATGTACCAAAGCTGACATCACTTTCAGCTTTTCTATCATAAAGGATGTGAGGTGTATCATGAGACCCGTCTTTGGAAATCTGGTTTAAGACTTTGACGAATTCAGTACAGACGTGCTCCTGTCTCTTTCCAGAGTTGCAGTTACCTATCAGAACGGCGTCTGGTTGTATCTACAGCGGTAAGCTCAAAATTGTAGCAATAATATAAAATAATGATGTCTAGTGCATTCTACATACAATCTGATTTCAATGAGATTTGTGTGTTTTACAAAATCTGTGCTAAATAGTGTTCAATTACAGTCATGTACATGTTTGTTATACTTAAACAAACCTGTCAGTGTGCAATGTATTAAGACTGGAAGAGAAGGTTTTATTGAGCTTGGTCTTGGCAGACATGTGTTACCCACACAGGACAGAACAGAGATACAGTGCTGTGCGAAATAAGGTATCCGCCCTACTTTTTAGATACACATTCAGATTTAGAAGCTTGTTACTTGCATTCTTTCTGTCATAACACACGGCTATCATATATAATTTTATATAGGTGAGATACAGAGATGTGCAACGCAGTGTGTTCATTGACAATCCTAACTACATATTGTGCAGTGTACATGTTGGATACTTTTCCTTGATCTTCATATGCATTGTAAACACTACATGGAGGTATTTTGCTAGTAGCATAAACTAGTACTAAACTCATAGGTCTAGTAGAAGAGATAGCATAACTCCTACATAAACCTATTATTCATCGCTACACTCACCTTTGTTATCATCATTGTTATTACTTTGGATATCGGAGTGTAGAGGTAGTTGGCCTACAAATAACAATCCGATTACATTGCTTATCTACACGTACAAGCAGCCACCTGCAGCTGTTATTTATGCCACAGTTTTTACCTATAGACAGATGTGGTGCGTGTAGGTAAATTATAACCAATATATTGTTAGATCAGCTCTATGGATGAAGAATATGGATTACACCTATCAGTTGGATTACGTGTTTAACCTCTGTAAGGTCATGCATCCTATGAATACTTCATCTATCATACATGTAAATTAGGTGAAACAATACAAATTCTACATGTACATGTACATGTATGATTTCTCTTCAGCCAACTGTTGTCATTTATTGAATATTCTGTTGGTGTTAGTTGGTAGTAAGTGACAAGAGCTATCCAGTACTCCAATACCAAAACCTTCATCACAAGTGCTTTCATCAGCTCTGCTACAGCACACCTGGGTTGCATCATTATCTCCTTTGGATTGCTCCTTTGGTTAGTTCTTTCTTTTCATTACATAATATATATCATTGATGAAAATTAGCAAACAAACAAACAGACAGACAAACAAACAAACAAACATGGAAGCTGATGTAATACATGTAAGTGAATTTGCATCTTTAGGTCTTATTTTGTAGTACAAACCGTATATTTAATGCCCAGTGCACAGCATGCTAACAAAAGTATGACAGAATCCGAGCCTTGAGAGCCAAAACTGCAGAAAGTATCTCCTTTCTTCAAGCCAATTGCCAGCAATCCTTTAGCCAAGACTGTCACCTTAAACAACAAAATCATCATATTTAGCACAATTTTTATGATTACTGCAGGCTTAAAGGGTACATGTATGCTTTTTCTTCTATCTGAATCTATCTATCACCCACAGCATATCATGTAGTTTTATAAAAACCTCTGGCTGTGAGCAGTAAGCAAATTTGATGTATTGTTTTCCCCAAGTTATCAGTCTCATCCTTATATTATAGTGGTAGTCATGTATGGTCATTACAATGATACATGACAATGCAGTTTATATTATTGGACATGCTCCATTTGATTAGATCCAGGGAAGCTCTTCGCTACCCAAACACATGTACGTACATGTATACAGCTGGGACTTTAGTAAGGGGCTATAACTAGGCATGTAAATCTACAAGAAGAAAGTGAGTGTGTAGACATAATATTTATGTCATGAGGATACTGACCTTTCATAAAGGCAATCAGTGAACTACATGACTTGTGTGTATATCTAAAATATGTACCCACTAGTTGTAGTCTATCTTAGAATTTGACCACAAGTTTAGTAAAAACAATTAATTATCAAATTCATCAACGCAGAACTGGCAAACAAGTGAGCAAAAAGTAGAAATAGTAGTATCCCATCAATATGTCACTTGTCATGTATGAAATACCAGATTTACAACTCATTTGCATACAAACACCCAACATGTAGTTGAGTTGAAAACCTAAACTTTTTGGATTTCCTATTTTGCTAGATAAGACTAGTTATAACTAGTTGTGACTGGACCACAGCCAGTCGACTAATCTGCATTGATGCTACATGGAGGTACAGATAGTTTGACAGAGTTTGAGTTTTTAATTGAAATTTAATTCCAGCAAGAGTTATCTCCTCTGTCACACCCCAACTTACTACCTAACATCTAAGGCTACATAGAAATATAATGTTGCTAGGAACATGACTACTGCTTGGGCAGTTGTACTCTACTTTGAAATTTTAGTCACACTTCCCTCTATTACAGTTAGTGTGTTCGTGACCTCTTGGACGGACCCGGGTCACAAATAAGAATCACACGATACCCGTCCGACCTAGTCCAGAAAGACTCTTGGCCTGGAATTTTGCTTGGCCAGAAGAAACCATCCCTAGCTCATCTGCACACCTAACTTCTTTGTGCGGAAATGAGAATTCTGCTTCTGCATGGACCAGGCCAGTGTGTTAACGACTCTGTGATGGATGTGTGCCAGAAAATATTTTTGCAAATCAACCTGCGTCTGAAGTTTAGGTCGCAAAGACATCTGCTACAGCCAAGACTGAGCTCTGTCCTTGGCATTACCCACTAGAATGTTTTTTCACTCCAAACGGATATACTCCCTCAGCGCAACACAGACAGGTATCAGTGCTGTGACACCAATATGATAGCAACTATTTTCATGCACATATAGAGAATGACTTACCTCTTGGTAAAGCTGTTGGTGTGTCATCTTCTCGTATGGTTTCGCCCAGACGATGTAGTTCTCAACGTTCTCTTCGCACGCAGCTTGAAATATCTCATCCAGAGTCGAGGATGAAACGGGATGACTAGTGTCATGATAATAACTTTCTTCTAGCATCTCTACTTTTCAAAAGATGCTCTCACTGTACGTCAGTAACTAGTGTATACTTATTTATGTGAAGTCTTGTTCAAATATGAGGGCTCACACATATTCAAGAGCAAACTGAATGATAAGTGGCAATGTTCCAAACTGTTTACTAGCTTATCTCATCAGATTAATAAGTGTGTTGAAACTGCCACAACTATGCAGTTTGAACACAGCATGTGATTGGCTGATACCAAATAAGTGTACCTAGATGTAAACATAGTAAAATACCTAGTGCAAGTGCACTAAATGACATGCTTTTGGCAGCTGACTGAACTTATAATACTTTTACCGAGGAGTAAGAGAGAAGGAGGCTCGTCCATGAGAATTTTGTGTTCGATGTGCTCCTCGGTTTAAAAATATGAGCACATGAGTCGCTGGCATTAAGCGAGTAGACAACTCCGTTGAATCGTAATGCGCTTCTTCATTACTAAACAGGTATAAAAGCAATGCACATGTGCACGGCTCTGGCGTTTATTACGTCACAGCTATAGCATCCAATCAAAATCATTTCTATGGAGAGATAAACATTATTGTTTATTGACATAGCCTATAGTTTGAGCACTATTTTCATTTAGTGTGGGCATGTTGTAGGGCCCACAAACTAGCCTACCAACTAAAATGGTATCTGGACTATACACCATAAATCAAATTAAGTATATGGAGTCCTGATGTTAGAGAAACGTGTTCCACAAATTTGCTTGTTTTAACCGCGATTTCGGCGTTTGTACATTTTTTTTATTATGAAGGAGCAAAGTTTAAATTTGGATTTCAACTTAACCAATTGCAGCAAGTTTAAATCTATCAGGATTATTTTTGCTTAATTTGTTGAGCATGTTGGTATTTGCAAAAAGTGTCAATTTATTTTGAGGTACGCAATTTTATTCAAATCTGGCGAACTTACTTGCCGATATCTATCGTATCCCATTGAAATATGTAGTGTGTATAGAGTCAGCCTGTTCATTAGAGTGTTACCAATTATTGACATTGATTATATTTTAATTTTAGTTGATGTGTGAATTTTACTTTTTTAACAATATTCATCATCTTTTCTTCTGACTTTACCAAGTACCCGAGGCGCACATCGAACACCGGAAGCCCATTGTAACATATACACAGGTTTTCGTGGACGAGCCTCCTTCTCTCTCTTACTCCTTGCTTTTACATATGTTGTAAACAAGACCAGGTCAACTAGTGGTACACACCTGTTTTATATAGTGGTCAAAGGGTAACATTTTCTTTCCCCTTATATCAGGGTTTTTAAAAAAGTGAGATTTTATAACTAATAAAAATCACGTCAACAGTAACATAAATATGCGCGCTCACGCTCACATATATAATTTTATAGCCTAAACCTCGCCTTGGAGTTAACCCATATGCATGTAAGCCTACTGCTAGATGCTTGTTTTCCTTATTTTTTGTCCATTTCATTTTATTTCGATCAATTATGAGTTTGAGCCGAATCAATCCTGTTTTGGAATGAACCTAAACAAGGCAACATGCTTTATTAGGAGTTATCAGTTCTTCTGTTACAATATTGTATCAAGCCACCTATTAGATCATGAATTTATCGACACTCTACAGTGTCTAGTAATACAGAATAAGGGGTGGAATAAGACAGTTATTGTACACATTCACTGGCTTAGATTATTTAGTAAATGCAAAAGGAGGAAAGCTGGTCTTTGCATGTATTTACTTGTTAGGTGGAGCTTCTGCATGATACTCCACCCAGGTCTTAAACTCAATCTTTTACTCTAAATACTTCCAATAAATTCAAGTTTTCTATTGGCCTTCATTTAGACATGCACATATTCTATTGGTCCACTTTTACATGAGAACCAGGCAGCATGGCCCACAAAACTGTTTAAACAGTTTGGTTTTCTTTTGTCAGGATCCAAACAGCTACAGGAAGTTGTCTACTCTCTTTTTTGGAGTTGAGTCAAGAGAGTATAACTCTCCCTCTGTGAAACCGGCACATTTTATATTGTGCAAAATCCTTATCTGTTGTTTCCATAATAATAAGATATTTGATCAGGTGACCTAAATGTTTCTCAGACTTAATATTCAGCCAATAGAAACTTCTGTCATATAATTTGCGGGCTGAGTTTTGCTTGTGAATTTATTTAAACTAAAAACGGTTTTACAAATTTTAATCCACGTTTTTTAAACAAGAATAAAAACAAACATAAAAATTCATAATAACAACAGAATTAAAGAGAAACAAATTGAGTTCAGGTTTGCCATGTCTCAGTGAGGTGTCCATCAGGGTTAAATCCAGTCTGTAGAGTATAACATTCTAGTACCTGTTAGTACCTGCCATAACCTGCAAAACATGCTTATAGAGATTATACGATGCCTGGTTAAAGTTAATCTGCTGTTTCTACAGCACGAGTGACTTGCTTTATGCACTACATATTGTATGGTACTATATTGTGTTTATAGCAGCATAAATACATGTGACCAAAATACATGCAAAATGTACAATACACTAGTTTGCAAAACAAGTGTGGCTGATTGGAATTAATCTTACATCAGAAAATTTTGGAGCATTTTGAACAATAATATTTTTGTCAACAATATTTAGAGAGATTACACTCACATCCATAGGATTTACGGCAGGGTTTCGTCTGACTAGAGCTTCCATGACATCCGTATCCACCTCTACAGCTTCTAGTTCTGGTTCTCTTTGCATGTCCACAAGTTCCAACACAGCCAGACCAGTGGCTCCAGTGGCTCCAGCGAGCTAAACAGAATATTCCCATTCTTGTGTGTATTTTAGTGAAAACCATTAATGGCAACCGCTAAGAAAGCTGTAGGTTTGAATAACTTCACAAAAATCGAGTCATTCTCAGAATTTCTGTACCAATTAGTAAATCTATATATTATTACAGAAAATATGTATGTTGCATCTAGTATATACATGCCCATTGTTACTTCTCCTGCTACATTATTTGTTTGAATTGACTCGCTTCCTAATTTCCAAAAGGAACTTATCAAGTCTATACTGGAGTAGAGAGTCATGGATTAGCAGCTTGAAGTATAATGATACAATCTATTATATTTGTAAGTGTGTTTACTTACCAACTGGTCTACCGTGGCCATACCTCCCATAGTAGTTGGACCCAAAAGTTACTCCTAAAATATAATTAGTAGTTATGTAGGTTGATGAGCCAAACTGTTTTTATTGGATTCATTTAAAGCAATTCATCACTTCCTCTCAAACCAACAGTTGGTTCAGTAAACTGGAAATGTTATAATATAAACTTACCAATAATTGCGGCTAAAGCCAACAATACAAATATCTTGGGCATCATCCTGTAAGATGAAAAGTAAAGTTCACAGTCTATTATAGTCTTGGAAGAACTCCAGAAAATAACCAGATTGATCAACTTGATAGAATGGGTCATGTAGATTATAGCAATTTACTAAATAACAATCCAAGTATTATATGCACTATCCTGCACATGCATTGAAATACTGTAAATACTTTGTGAGCTTTTTATTCAACTTTGTAGCCTATATCTGTACACTGTATATGTATAGTGTACAAATAGGTATATAGCTGTATATATTATTTACTTGCTGTATGAAGGTAGGCTGTCTGTATCTCAATACAAAGTATGTAACTTGTGAAGAGGAAAGCCTTTCCTCTCCCTTTTTATACTTTTCATCCCAGTATGTGAGATAATACACCAGGAAATAGGAAAAGCTCTTTAAAAAAAGGTGACAATTTTTTGTATTTCTGTATTGTATTATGTAGGTTCAAAGACAAATGTTTTTTTAATGGTAACTATTTCAACTTTTGTGTAAATCTGCTAAAGGCAAGACAGTAATAATATTAACAAATAACAGTACTATTGGATGGCCTAATAAGACTATATAATTATATTATTCTCTAAAAACTGATATAAACATGGTGAACAGGTCATATATCATGTTATTGTGATAAATTATTTTGTGATTACAAGAATACATCATATTGTGTAACATTTTATTATGCTTTTATCTTGTGGTCATTGAATTGAACTCTACTTGAACATAAATTTGGGAGAAAATCTTTATGAAGTGTAAATTGATGACTTCCCTAAGCAGTCTACAAGTAGTCATCAGTCAACAGTAAGGAACACAAATTGCTATGAGGATATAACGTGTACAATGTAGATAAGGTAATAATTTATTTATATAACTGTTATAACACATCATGTGACAGGAAGGTATAGAAAGCTATGATTCAGAAATCTAGTAGCTCAGCTTTTGAGCAATTTTAGGTGTCCTCGCTACCAAATTTCAGACCATCTTTGTTGTAGGTCACAAGCAGTCGCTATTCGAGGGTACGAACAAGTAGTTTGACTCAAACTTTAGGTCAGTCCAAATCTTTCTCAAAGTATTAATTTATGGCAAGCTTGAAGACTAAACAGCTACATGTAGTACCAATTCACATTGATACACATTAAAGGGAAAAGGTGCATTACAAAATCAACACAGATGAATTGAAATAAAAAAAGAAAAACTCTACAAAAGCGAAGATAAACTCACCTTTGATGCTACATGTACATGTATGTTGCCCTGTTATGGATGAAAGATGTTAACCAACCAATCAGGCTAGCGAAGCTGAAGAATACAGTAGATCAACTCAGACCAAATAATGTTAATTCCTCAGACTCAAAATGTAGACACACTTTCAATATTTTGTCAAATATTGATTGTTAAATGCTGCACCATCCAAGCAAATTTTCTGGGTACCATGATCTACAGTACTGCTCACAAAACCAACATGCTATCATGTAAATATTGAAACTAGAGCTGTACATTAACTATTATTATTTTCAGAGTATTTCAATTCAGTTCCTATTTTACAAATGACCTACTAGATGTAATTTCTAAGAACTTGTGAAGAACTAGAGGGATGCATTCCACTGCCATGTAAAGCGTAATATAATATGTACGTGAATGTGCATATGCATGAGTATATTTATAGACAACATGTTTGGCCCCTAAGTCATTCAAGCTGAAATAACAGAATTTGTTTCAAAATACTGCACACACCTTACAAATAGGACTAGTTTATTTTAGATCAGTCGCTTTTGTCCAACACTAAAACCGGAGAAAGACTGCAACAGAAATCTGTCAGGCACTTCCTATATGTGCTCCAAATTCTAAGAGATTAGCTATTGATTTCTTCCGATGTTGGCCACCTGCTAGTACATGCGACTACTTTATGCCTCCGTTAGCGATTATTATACAATTTGTCAACATGATAAAATAATGTTTTGTTAACAGAATAGATTCCACATATCAGGTTGTGCCAGTTTAATCAAGTTATGCAGCATGCTGATTGGGTACTGATAGATGTACAATAACCACAACCCTGCTTCTCTCTCACCATATCTCTGAGCTCTACCATCAAATACAACTTATCTCCATCCAATGAAACAGAGGGGGAAACAAAGAAAATGGAGATTCTATTGATTTTATAGATTCGATCAGAAAGTTGTTAATACAACTAAATGTTTCAACTTATAGCAAGTGTTTGACAGAGCCCTGCTCTAGTCTTAGTCTGATTGTATTGTCAGACAAGGAATTCTTGGGTAACTGTACTGGCAGCCATCTTACTAGTTTCAAGGAGGGGTAAGGTGGAAAGTATTTTGGGGAGCATTAAAATATATCAGCTCAAACGACTTAGTGGCTCAATACAACTTCTCTGGGAAGCAATGAAGATGAATGTAAGTAAAGGCATCAGAGTCTCCTCTATGATATTGTAATGGTTTCTGTGATTTGGTGCGGTCGTCCTTGGACGACTATCGACCCAGAAATGAAGTGCCTATGAGTGGTAATAGGACTTCGCATTACATGAAAGATCGAGCGGTCTCAGTAGCCCAAATACTACCAAAGACGACCCATCTGATCTCAAGTCCGACCTTCAGACTATACAATGAAAGAGAGTGATCCGACCTAGTAGGCAGTTCGCAAGGCGAATGACCTGGCAAAAGGAAGTGAAAGTCTCTGTATCAAGTATAGATGTGTCTTTATTGAAAGCCAAGTGAAGACTGAGACAATGAACAGTAAAACAGTGCCCTTTATATAGTATAAGGACTTCCGGCCGACCACACGTCGGGAAAAGACGACGTGTGGTCGTCCGGAAGTTGCGCAACAAGATGGCCGCCGGAAGCCCGACGGCCGACCCAAAATAGGTCGGGTTCTACAAAAGTTGCTTATAATGGTCCAATTCATGTACAAAATGAATATCAATGGATTCTGAGAGGTCGGGCCTCTGTACATGGGTATAAAAGGCATTAAAAGACTTAGATATAATCATATAATCATATACAACAATATAGAAGTAAAGTACAAGCAGATATATACATGTATGCACACAATAATGAGTGTCAGATGTAAGATACGACTGGGCGTACCATCACAATATTTCACTACATTCATACTTATTGGGACCAAAATCATAGACTGCATACCTGTAGAGGGTATAAATCCTCCACATCTGGGGTACTAATAATATCTATAGCAGCAGAGTTGCAAACTACGAGAGTAAACTATGACCTACTGTATATTTCTAGATAATTAATATCAAAATAGCAAAATAAATTTAATGCTACACTTTTGGTAGTAATAATACAACTATTATATCGATGCTAACATATGTACACGTATACATTGGATACACATCTGCCTACTGTGAAATGTTTCACTACAGTTATTTATTGGCCACAGTTTCTTAGGGGTCTTATTTTGTACTGCCTCTGTAAAAATCCTGTTTTCCACTAAGATATCTTCACACTTTGACACTTTAATATTTCATCTTATACTTCACTAGTCCCAATATGTATATGTCAGTTTTGTAGAGCGAGTACAGAAGATCTTACTAGTTGTTTTGGATGGTGCAGCTTGAGGTAAACAACTGATTGTGTAGTATTTTAGCCGATCGGATTGCTGTTATATATATTCCATTTTTATTCCGGCAGAGAATAAGTCCAATGGACTTTTGTCCAGAGCAACAAGAAGCTAAAGTACACTATGTAAATAAGATTACAGTATGAGTAGAAAAAAAAAGAGAAAAGTAGAGAAAAAAAGCTAAAGTTTGAATTTTACAAAGGCCAACAACTACTGGTAAATTAGTTATAGTAATACATATAAAGATTGCTAGCATGTGGTAAATAAAACCAGTAGAGTAAAAGACGAGTAAAGGAAGACAAACTAACTATGTTAGTCATGCCACCTGATGTGTTATTACTTTTATATAAATAGTGATTTGGTTACCTTTTCCATATCCCCGTAGAAGTGCATGACCCTCAGTTTTGTCTGATGACTACTTATGGACCTTTCAAGGAAGTCATCAATTTACACTTTATAAAGATCTTCTCTCAAAATTACATTGTATGTTCAAATGGAATTCAATTCAATGACTACATGATAGCAACATAATAATATGTTATGCAATATGACGACTTATTGTAATCACAAAATCATTTATCACAATTAATACAGTGTATGATCACTTTTATATCAGTTATTAGACAATAATATATCAAGCCTTGTTAGGCAATCTAATACTGATTTGCCAACATTATTACTGTCGTGCCATTAGCTGAGTTACACTGAAGTTAAAATAGTTACAATTAAAAAGTAGTTTGTAACTTTAACCTACACACAACAAAAAGCATAAAAAATACAAAAAAAATTGTCACCTTTTTTTAAAGAGCTTTTCCTATTTCCTGGTGTATTATCTCACATACTGTAATGAAAAGTATAAAAAGGGAGGGGAGAGGCTTTCCTCTTCACAAGTTACATACTTTGTATTGAGATACAGACAGCCTACCTTCATACAGCAAGTAAGTAATATATACAGCTATATACCTATTCGTACACTATACATAATTATACAGTGTACAGATATAGACTACAAAGTTGAATAAAAAGCTCACAAAGTATTTACAGTATTTCAATGCATGTGCAGGATAGTGCATATAATACTTGGATTGTTATTTAGTAAATTGCTATAATCTACATGACCCATTCTATCAAGTTGATCAATCTGGTTATTTTCTGGAGTTCTTCCAAGACTATAATAGACTGTGAACTTTACTTTTCATCTTACAGGATGATGCCCAAGATATTTGTATTGTTGGCTTTAGCCGCAGTTATTGGTAAGTTTACATTATAACATTTCCAGTTTACTAAACCAACTGTTGTTTTGGGAGAAGGTGATGGTGTGCTTTAAATGAATCCAATAATAACAGTTTGGCTCATCAACCTACGTAACTAATAATTATATTTTAGGAACAACTTTTGGGTCCAACTACTATGGAAGGTATGGCCACGGTAGACCAGTTGGTAAGTAAACACACTCATTAATATAATACATTATATTATTATACTACAAGCTGCCAATCTATGACTCTCTACTTCAGTATAGACTTGATAAGTTCCTTTTGGAAATTAGGAAAAGAACCAATTCAAACAAACAATGTAACAAGAGAAGTAACAATGGGCATGTACATGTACATGTATATACTAGATGGGACAATCATATTTTCTGTAATAATATATAGATTTACTAATTGGTACAGAAATTTTGAGAGTGACTTGGCTTTTGTAAAGGTATTCAAACCTACAGTTTTCTTAGCCGTTGCCATCAATGGTTGTCGCTAAAATACACACAGGGTGGAAATATTTTATTTAGCTCGCTGGAGCCACTGGAGCCACTGGTCTAGCTGTGTTGGAACTTGTGGATATGCAAAGAGAACGAGAACTAGAACCTGTAGCGGTGGATACAAATATTCAACATGTCCTGGAAGCTCTAGTCAGACGGTACCCTGTCGTAAATCCTATGGATGTGAGTGTGATCTCTCTAAATGTTGTCTGCATAAATACATGTAATTTTATTCAAAGTATTCCATTTACGATTTTCAGGTACAATATTAATTCCAATCAGTCACACTCGTTTTGCAATCCAGTGCATCGTATATTTTACATGTAGTTTAGTCACATGCATTTATGTAGCTATGAACACAATATTACCATACACGTAGAACATAAGGCATGTTACTCGTACTGAAGAAATGGTAGATTGACTTGAACTAAGCATCGTACAATATACAATATATATGAATGTTTTGTAGGTTATGGCAGGTACTAACAGATGCTAGAATGTCATATTCTACAGACTGGATTTAAACTTGATGAAGACCTCACTGATTGACATGGCACACCTGAACTCAACTTGTTTCTCTTTAATTTTGTTATTATTATATCTTTTTATATTTGTTTCTATTCTTGTTGGAGAAATGTAGATTATAATATAATCTATAAATTGTTATTAGTTTGAATAAATTCAACAGCAAAACTTAGCCCACAAGTTTATGTCAAGCAACTTCCTATCGCCAGATATTAGCCTGATAAACACTTAGATCACCTGATTAGCTATATATCATCTAACTCTTTCTGAAAACATCAATATGGAAGCAACAGACAATTTTATATAAAATGCACATATTCCCCAGAAGCAGTTGTGCTCTCTTGATTTCGAATGTAAAAGAGTGTAGACAACTTCACATGATTGTTTGTGGTACTGACAACGGCAAACCTAACTGTTCAAACTGTTTTGCGAGCCAAGTTGCCTGGTTCTCTTCTATAAGCAGACCAATAGAAGACTTGAACACTTAGCTGATGTCTTGGACGGAGAGTATAAACAATGAGTTTAAGAGTGGGGTGGGGGTATCATGCCGAAAGCTGACCCAACAAGGAAATACAAATGTAAGACCAGTTTCCTCGTTGTGCATTTACTAGATAATATCGACTGGTGAATGTGTACAATAACTGTCTTATTCCACCCCTTATTCTGTATTACTAGATAGGCCTACAGTAGTACGATACTCTTGTTACACTCCAATGCATATATTACTACCTTTGTGATGTATTTTAAAAAAGGAATTGCTTAAACATATGTCGTAATAATATAAAGAAACTGGCCAAAGCCCCTAATGTACTACATTGACTTTTCTTTTTTTCACCAAGAGAGCATAACTCCTGAATATACTCATAATTCATTAGTATGAATTGGTTTGCTTGTTGCTTGCTATAAGATGATCTACTGATTTACTACAAGTAATTTATTACTCCACAACAATAGTTTTAGTGGAGTGGTGGTACCAACATTACCAAGGGGGCTAGCTTAGCGACTAGCAAAATATGATTAAATCCTATACAGGTCAATTACAAGCCTACGAATACTGAATATTTTATACTCATAAAAACCTAATGTTGCAATGTTACAACATTGTACATGTACATTGTGTAGATTATATTGTAAATACGTCTAAATTATATCCAAATTATATCCGGGCATGAAATATTCATTAGCATATGGTGAAATAATGTTATGACCTCCAAGATGATTGTCAAAGAATGTGCTGCAAAAATCCATATTTTAACTGCTACAACTTTAATAGCTGATGTCATTGCTCAGGGCACCTGCTTCAACTAAGGGTTTAGGTGGAAACATATGTTCACTATTTTTTGTAGAAGTAGCTCATGAGGGAATTGAACATCATACAGCTGGGTGTGCTAATACACCGGCAATTGCAACAGCATGCAATACTTCATACGATTTGATGTTCTATTACTCAACTGGATGCTTTGGTTTTTTATATTTCTATCTCAGCAAGCGGAGTGCGCCGGCAATCTACAGACACATCCTACAACCTCTAGAGGAAGGTTACATCATTACTGGTCAACACAATGAATAATGTTACAATACCTACTCTATTGGGGCGGTGGAATTCATTGGATTCACGTCATAAGTACAGAATATAATAACAATAGGATTAGTAATAAGGTAATGATCGGTTCTAAAATTATCAATATTTGCTGATTTTATGCGTAGTAATTCTCTGAGTAGACTCCATAAAGCTACAACATGGACATAAATTTATGCTAATAAGTCTTACATAATTCTTTAGCATTCTTCTTGTACGACTGAACAGCCTGTGATGCACCTAACAGCTTATGATGAAAGATGAACAAGCAACGTAAATTGTATCAACTATAAAACACAAGCTGTGCAGTGAGGAGAAAATTTGTTCCATATTTTGACCAGTGTTCTAGCTTCCCTCACAAGTAGACATATTATTATAGTGTGGACATGAGCTACATGCGTAATCAGATATGGATTATCTAAGAATAATGATATTTTTCTGCTGATCTTTCTGGAAGTGAACAAAGATGATGCCATGTATTGCAGATGTTGGTTAATTTTCTCAGGGCAAGAGACAGTCATGTTATTATTAGAGTCTTATCTAGTAGGCTGACCTTATCTTACTGTTCTATGTGAAATCAAACAGTAAATCTAGACTAAGTGTAGATACAGTAGTGATAGCTATACAGATGTAGACACAGTCTATAAATAAATATATAGTGAGACTCTCCCAGATCTCAGTCTAAGTTACTTTACACTTACTTTGCCCCTAATCTCATAGAGCACAATGATTCCTGAATACATATTCAACACTGCACCACTGAATCTATCCTCATAGTTGACAGGTATGACTGCATGTAAATGGCAGTTGCAAGGAGGGGGGGGGGGGGGTAGGGTGAAAATCGTGTTGTGTTATAGTAAACTAAACCAACTCAAATGGCTTATACTCAATACAACTTCTATCTAAAGCTAGCCAAGGTGAATACGGGCAAAGGCACCAGAGTCCCCTTTCTGACAATCCACTACATTCACACTTATTGGGAGCCAAATCATAGATTGTAGGGCATCCACAACTGGGGTACTAATAATATTTATATCAGCTAACTGTATAATACACATTGGTCTAAACTAAACTGTGAAGTGTTTTACTATACCTATTTATTGGCCACAGGTTCTTAGAGATTTTATTTTGTATTGAATTTGTATACAGGAGCTGAACCAGAATATTCTAATATTAATATTTGATGTCATACTTTACTAGTCCCAATATGTGTATGTCAGTTCTGCAGAAGCAGTGCAGTAGATCTCAGTAGTTTTGTGGGTGGTGCAGCTCTGAGGTAAACAACTGATAGTGCCAATCGGCTGTTGTTCAAAGGAAGACAAATTGAGCTCTTAGTCATGTCACCTGATGTGTTATTACTTGTATATAAATAGTGATTTGGTTACCTTTTCCATATCCTCATAGAAGTGCATGACCCTCAGTTTTGTCTGATGACTACTTATGGACCTTTTAAGGAAGTCATCAATTTACACTTTATAAAGATCTTCTCTCAAAATTACATTGTATGTTCAAATGGAATTCAATGACTACATGATAGCAACATAATAATGTGTTATGCAATATGACACCTTATTGTAATCACAAAATCATTTATCACAATAATATAGTGTACGACCACATTTATATCGGTCGTTAGAAAGCAATATATCAATCCTTATTGGGCAATCTAAGACTGATTTGTCAAAATTATTATGGTTGTGCCATTAGCTGAGTTACACTGAAGTTAAAATAGTTACAATTAAAAAGTAGTTTGTAACTTTAACCCACACACAACATAAAGCATAAAAAATATAAAAAAAATTGTCACCTTTTTTAAAGAGCTTTTCCTATTTCCTGGTGTATCATCTCACATACTGTGATGAAAAGTATAAAAAGAAAGAGGAGAGGCTTTCCTCTTCACAAGTTACATACTTTGTATTGAGATACAGACAGCCTAACTTCATACAGCAAGTAAGTAGTATACAGCTATATACCTATTTGTACACTATACATATACAGTGTACAGATATAGGGTGCAAAGTTGAATAAAAAGTTCAAAAAGTATTTACAGTATTTCACTACATGTGCAGGATAGTGCATATTATACTTGGATTGTTGTTTAGTAAATTGTTATAATCTACATGACCCATTCTATCAAGTTGATCAATCTGCATATTTTCTGGAATTCTTTCAAGACTGTAATAGACTGTGAACTTTACTTTTATTCTTACAGGATGATGCCCAAGATATTTGTATTGTTGGCTTTAGCCGCAGTTATTGGTAAGTTTACATTATAACATCTCCAGTTTACTAAACCAACTGTTGTTTTGGGAGGAGGTGATAATTTGCTTTAAATGAATCCAATAAAAACAATTTGGCTCATCAACCTACATAACTACTAATTATATTTTAGGAACAACTTTTGGGTCCAACTACTATGGGAGGTATGGCCACGGTAGACCAGTTGGTAAGTAAACACACTCATTAATATAATACATTATATTATTATACTACATGTACAAGCTGCTACTCCATGACTCTCTACTCCAGTATAGACTTGATAAGTTCCTTTTGGAAATTAGGAACAGAGTCAATTCAAACAAACAATGTAACAGGAGAAGTGACAATAAAAATACCTGTATATATATAACAGTATATAGATACAATATTATATATACATGTATTTTCTAATTGGTATAGAAAATTCGAGGGTAACTTTTGTAAAGTTGTTTGAGCCGACAGTCTTCCAAGTGTTTGCTAAAATACACACAAGGTTGAAATATTTTATTTAGCTCGCTGGAGCCACTGGGGCCACTGGTCTAGCTGTGTTGGAACTTGTGGATATGCAAAGAGAACCAGAACTAGAACCTGTAGAGGTGGATACGGATGTCCTGGAAACTCTAGTCAGACGGTACCCTGTCGCAAATCCTACGGATGTGAGTGTGATCTCTCTAAATGTTGTTGACAAAAATATTGTTATTCAAAATGCTCCATTGACCATTTTCTGATACAATATTAATTCCAATCAGTCACAGTTCTTTTGCAATCTAGTGTATTGTGTATTTTACATGGTGTTTGGTCATATGTATTTATGTACATAACTACATTGTATATATAATGATTGCATATGAACACACTACTACCAGACATGTAGAGCATAAGGCATGTCACTCGTGCTGTAGAAACAGCAGATTAACTTTAACTAGGCATCGTATAACCTCTATAAAGATATTTTGCAGGTTATGGCAGGTACTAACAAGTACTAGAATGTCATATTCTACAGACTGGATTTAATCCTGATGGACACCTCACTGAGACATGGCAAACCTGAACTCAATTTGTTTCTTTTTATTCTGTTGTTATTATAATTTTTTATGTTTTTTTCTGTTCTTGTTTGGAAAATGTAGATTACAATCTGTAAAACCGTTTTTTGTTTAAATAAATTCACAAGCAAAACTCAGCCCGCAAATTTATATGACACAAGTTTCTGTTGACTGAATATTAAACCTGAGAAACATTTAGATCGCCTGATAAAATATCTACCTATACTAATATGGAAACAACAGATGATGATTTTGCACAACGTTATGTGCAGGTTTCAGAGAGAGAAAGAGAGTTATGCTCTCTTGATTTGAATTCAAAGAGAGAGTAGACAACTTCACATAGTTGTTTGTGGTCTTGACAACAGCAAACCAAGCTTTTAAAACATGCAATTCTGTGAGCCAGGTTGCCTGGTACTCTTCTTTAAGTGGACCAATAGGAAACATGCATGTTGAAGTTAAGAACAATAGAAAACTTGAATATTTTGGAAGGATTTAGAGTAAAAGATTGAGTTTAAGGGTGGGCTGAGAGTCCACCCAACAAGGAAATATATAGTATGTAAGATCAGCTTTCCATTTGAGCATTTACTAGATAATTGCCAAATCAAGGTATACTCTGAACAAGATAGACTCACCGATGATAAGAATAGAAGTGAAGCTCGTCAATCCCCGCGCTCCAAGTCTGGTACAATAATCCTATTGGTTGACCTCAATCTCAGGACCCAATAGGTGACTGCGTTATGTACCATTGATCTCTAGACACTAATTCAACATGCCTTTTCTATTGATTGCTGGACTCCAATCTCAGTGAATGTGTGCAATGACTGTTTTATTTCCCTCCTCAACTTGTATTACTAGATCCCTTGTTACACTGTAATACATATTACTACATTGCATGTAGTGATGTATTTTTAAGCAATTCAAATTCTTTAAAAATACATCATTATATAAAAAACTGGCCAAAGCTCCTAACATACGACATGTACATTTGTGTTTCCGCCGTGAACTTTGTTGAACAGAATTTAGATCCCACATATCAGGTTGTAGCAGTTTAACCAAGCTACGTGTATAAGTGTGCTGATTGGGTGCTGCTAGATGTACAATAACAATAATTCACTTTCCATCTGAACTCTACCATCAAATGCAACTTATTATCCATCCAATGAAACACTCTCATCTTTTATCAGAAGGGGAACAAAGAAAATGGATATTCTATTGATTTTATAGATCACAAAGTTACAACTAGTTACAACTAGTGTCGTAAAGCCATCGCAGGTGCTAGCAGGTGCCCAGCATCAGAAGAAACTAGCCGTTGATGTTTAATGAACGTTGGCAGCACATGTAGCAAGTGCATGACAAAGTTCTGCTCCAGTTTTAGTTTTATTGCATTGTTAGACAAGCAGTTGCTAGGTAACTGGTACTGCATGCATACCTGTCAACCTGGAGTGAAAAATATAGGGAGTCCCAACTTCCAAGTGCACAGGTGAAATGTGCAAGACACTAACTTCCAACTGCAAAAATACATTTAGAGACTGTGGGGGGGGGGGGGCAGAGTATGGGTGCCAAGCTTCACTGTTATCACAGCACTAATCATTATCTTTTGACATAATCAGTAACACATGTAAATTAGCTTGTACTAAATCACAAAAAAGCTGAAAAAGTGACTGGTGGTGAAAACGATTTGCTCAAATATATTAGACTTATGTACACATGCACAATATAAGCTATGTGATAGCTGATAACTCCAAACCTGTATCAAAATACCAGATAGAGTAAATGAGACTGAACAAGGGTATTAAATTGATGCTATTTATTGGATAATCTTGGATTTTGGATAATACAAAACTGAAAGATACCTATCTGATGACCTAAAATCAGGAAGATATAGGGATATAGGGAGCTTGTAAGAGTGAGAGTTTGAAATAGGGAGGGTCCAGCCGAAATCGGGATAGCTGACAGGTATGACTGCATGTAAATGGCAGTTGCAAGAAGGGGGGGGGGGGTAGGGTGAAAATCATGCTGTGCTATAGTAAATCAAACCAACTCAAATGGCTTATACTCAATACAACTTCTATCTAAAGCTAGCCAAGGTGAATACGGGCAAAGGCACCAGAGTCCTCTTTCTGACAATCTACTACATAAACACTTATTGGGAGCCAAATCATAGATTGTAGGGCATCCACAACTGGGGTACTAATAATATTTATATCAGCTAACTGTATAATACACATTGGTCTAAACTAAACTATGAAGTGTTTTACTGTACCTATTCATTGGCCACAGGTTCTTAGAGATTTTATTTTGGACTGAGTTTGTATAACAGGAGCTGAATCAGAATATTCTAATATTAATATTTGATGTCATACTTTACTAGTCCCAATATGTGTATGTCAGTTCTGTAGAGGCAGTGCAGTAGATCTCAGTAGTTTTGTGGGTGGTGCAGCTCGGAGGTAAACAACTGATAGTGTAGCATTTTTAGCCAATTGGCTGTTGTTCAAAGGAAGACAAATTGAGCTCTTAGTCATGTCACCTGATGTGTTATTACTTTTACATAAATAGTGAATTGGTTACCTTTTCCATATCCTCATAGAAGTGCATGACCCTCAGTTTTGTCTGATGACTACTTATGGACCTTTTAAGGAAGTCATCAATTTACACTTTATAAAGATCTTCTCCCAAATTTACATTGTATGTTCAAATGGAATTCAATGACTACATGATAGCAACATGATAATGTGTTATGCAATATGACATCTTATTGTAATCACAAAATCATTTGTCACAATAATATAGTGTACGACCACATTTATATCAGTTGTTAGAAAACAATATATCAATCCTCATTAGGCTGAGTTACACTAAAGTTAAAATAGTTACAATTAAAAAGTAGTTTGTAACTTTAACCCACACACAACACAAAGTGTAAAAAATATAAAAAAATTGTCACCTTTTTTAAAGAGATTTTCCTATTTCCTGGTGTATTATCTCACATACTGTAATGAAAAGTATAAAAAGGGAGGGGAGAGGCTTTCTTCTTCACAAGTTACATACTTTGTATTGAGATACAGACAGCCTACCTTCATACAGCAAGTAAGTAATATATACAGCTATATACCTATTTGTACACTATACATATACAGTGTACAGATATAGGGTGCAAAGTTGAATTAAAGCACACAAAGCATTTACAGCATTTCAATACATGTGTAGGATAGTGCATATAGTACTTGGATTGTTATTTAGTAAATTGTTATAATCTACCTGACCCATTCTATCAAGTCAGTCAATCTGCTTATTTTCTGGAATTCTTTCAAGACTATAAAAGACTGTGAGCTTTACTTTTATTCTTACAGGATGATGCCCAAGATATTTGTATTGTTGGCTTTAGCCGCAGTTATTGGTAAGTTTACATTGTAACATCTCCAGTTTACTAAATCAACTGTTGTTTTGGGAGGAGGTGATAATTTGCTGTAAATGAATCCAATAAAAACAGTTTGGCTCATCAACCTACATAACTACTAATTATATTTTAGGAGTAACTTTTGGGTCCAACTACTATGGAAGATATGGAAAAGGTAGACCAGTTGGTAAGTAAACACACTTATAAATATAATAGATTGTATCATTATACTACAAGCTGCTAATACATGACTCTCTACTCCAGTATAGACTTGATAAGTTCCTTTTGGAAATTAGGAAAAGCGCTAATTCAAACAGACAATGTAACAGGAGAAGTAACAATGGGCATGTATATACTAGATGCAACATACATATTTTCTGTAATAATATATAGATTTACTAATTAGTACAGAAATTTTGAGAGTGACTTGACTTTTGTGAAGGTATTCAAACCTACAGTTTTCTTAGCGGTTCCCATCAATGCTTGTCACAGAATGGGAATATTCTATTTAGCTCGCTGGAGCCACTGGGGCCACTGGTCTAGCTGTGTTGGAACTTGTGGATATGCAAAGAGAACCAGAACTAGAACCTGTAGAGGTGGATACGGATGTCCTGGAAGCTCTAGCCAGACGGTACCCTGTCGCAAATCCTATGGATGTGAGTGTGATCTCTCTAAATGTTGTTGAAAAACATATTATTATTCAAAATGTTCCATTGACTATTTTCTGATACAATATTAATTCCAATCAGACACACTTCTTTTGCAATCTAGTATATTGCGTATTATACATGTAGTTTAGTCACATGCATTTACAATGTATGTAGCTATGAACACAATATAACCATACACGTAGAGCATAAGGCACATCACTCGTACTGTAGAAATGGTAGATTGACTTGAACTAAGCATCGTACAATATACAATATATATGAATGTTTTGTAGGTTATGGCAGGTACTAACAGGTGCTAGGAAGTCATATTCTACAGACTAGATTTATACTTGATGAAGACCTCACTGATTGACATGGCACACCTGAACTCAACTTGTTTCTATTTAATTTTGTTGTTATTATATATTTTTATATTTGTTTCTATTCTTGTTCGAAAAATATAGATTATAATATAATCTATAAATTGTTATTAGTTTGAATAAATTCAACAGCAAAACTTAGCCCACAAGTTTATGTGAAACAACTTTCTAACGCGGGATATTAGCCTGATAAACACTTAGACCACCTGATTAGTTATACATCATATAACTCTTTTTCAAAACATTAATATTGAAGCAACATACAATTTTATATAAAATGCACATGTTTTTCAGAAGGAGTTATGCTCTCTCGATTTTGAATGCAAAAGAGTGCAGACAATTTCACATAATTGTTTGTGGTAAACCTGACTGTTTAAACAGTTTTTTGGGCCGAGTTGCCTGGTTCTCTTTTATGAGAAGACCAATAGAAGACTTGAACACGGACGGAGAGTGTAAACAATGAGTTTAAGAGTGAGGTGGGGTATCATGCCGAAAACCGAGCCAATAGGGAAATACAAATAATGTAAGACCAGCTTTCCTCTTGTGCATTTACTAGATAATATAAGCCAGTGAATGTCTACAATTACTGTCTTATTCTACTTCTTATTCTGTATTACTATGTATATACATTGGCCCGATAATCTTGTTACACTCTAATCAGTCTAATGCATTATAAATAGTAGTACAAAACACATTTTTTTATTTTGATTTATTACCTAATATTTCGTTACTTGTCCAAGTACATGTAACATTCTCTGATTGTGCTACTTGGACAAGTAACCAAATATTAGGTAATAAATCTATATAAAAAGTTCGTCTCATACTACTATTTGTAATCAAAATATTATCCCACGCCAACATTTTTCATTCTAATGCATATATTATTACATTAGCGATGTACAAATGTATTTTTAAGTTTAGGAATTGCTTAAAAGTATATCATTATAATATAAAAAGCTTGCCAAAGCCCCGGATGCTTCCGTGGTAATTTTTCTTTTCTTTCACCAGGAGAGCATAACTTCTGAATATACACGTAATTCATTTGCATGAATTGGTTTGCATGCTGTTTGCTATATAAGAAGAGCTACTGATTTACTTCAAGTAATTTATTACCTCACAGCAATAGTTTCAGTGGAGTGGTGGTGCTGCCATTACCAACCACTGTTTAAGGGAGGGGGCTAGCTTAGAGACCAGTAAAATATGACTAAGTCCTATACAGGTCAATTACAAGCCTACGAATACTGAATATTTTATACTCATAAAAACTAAAGGCTGCCATGTCACGACATTTTACACTGTGTATATTGTATGAGGTTTGTCTGCGTGTTAGCTTATGGTGAAATGATGTTATGACCCCAATAATGATTGTCAAAGAATGTGCTGCCCAAATCCATATTTCAACTGTTACAACTTTAGTAGCTGATGTCATTGCTCAGGGCACCTGCTTCAACTAAGGGAGTAGGTGGACAAGTATGTTCACTATTTTATTGTAGATATAGTTCATGAAGAAATTGAACATCATACAACTGGGTATTCTAATATACCGGCAATTGCAACAGCATGCAATACTCCATACGATTTGACGTTTTATTACTCAACAGGATGCTTTGGTTTTTTATGTTTCTATCTCAGCAAGAGGCGTGTGCTGGCTATCTACAGACACATCCTACAACCTCTAGAGAAAGGTTGCATCATCATTGGTCAACACAACAATACCTACTCTATTGGAGCGGTGGAAGTCATTGGCTTAGACTTATAATAAATGTATAACAATGGGATTAGTAAGATGGCAATGGCTGGTTCTAGAATTAATGTCTGTGTATAATTACATATAGTTACACTGTAAATTGTATGTGTAGTATAATATTCTGGTTGGTTGTATAAACATGGGGCCATCTTCGTGAAATGCAATATCGAAGTTTGTATTAGTTTAGTTGTATCCACGCATCCAAACAACACTCAGAGAGAAGACCCCATAAAGCTACAACATGGTCATAACTTTATGCTAATAATTCTTACATAATTCTCTATCATTCTTCTTGTACGACTTAACAGCCTGTGATGATCCTAACAGCTTGTGATGAAAGATGAACAAGCAACGTGAATTGTATCAACTATAAAACACAAGCTGTGCAGTTTGAATTAGTGAGGAGAGAATTTGTCCCATATTTTAACCAGTGTCCAAGTTTTCCTCACGAGTAGACGTAGTATTATAGTATGGACATGAGCTACATGCGTAATCAGATATGGATTATCTAAGAATAATGACATTATTCCGCTGGTCATTCTGGAAGTGAGCAAAGATGATGCCATGTATTGCAGATGTTGGTTAACTTTCTCAGGGCAAGAGACAGTCGTGTTATTATTAGAGTCTTATTTAGTAGGCTGACCTTATCTTCCTAGTTTATGTGAAATCAAACAGTAAATCTAGACTTAGTGTAGATACATTCATTGCAATAGTGATAGCTATACAGATGTAGACATAGTCTATAAGTATATATATTGTGAGACCCTCCCAGTTCTCAGTCTAAGTTACTTTACACTTACTTTGCTCCAACTTTCACAGAGCAAGTTGATTCCTGAATACATTTTCAGCACTACACCACAGAATCTATCTTTATTGGCCATCGTACTACTCAAACAAGGTTGGTGCAAGCGTACCAAAAGTCTGTTACTGTGATCGTGTTCAGATAATAATTTAGCACCCATCACCTATTAACATAGCAGAATATCATGTACTAGGCCTACATGTACCTGTTATACATTGTATGATTGGATATTGAAATATGGCATTGTTGTCTGGAAATATTGAAAAATCCTAGTACCATCCCTGAAATGATATTACATACAGTATAAATAGTGAATGCATCGTATGAAATATTTAAGTGGTAAAGAGTAGATTACTGCTCAGAATCAAGTCACAGGTCACTTTTCTTAAAGGTTTTGCTTACAAACCTTGAAATGAACACAAGTAATCTTATACATTATGCATTAGCAGTGTCGATATTGTACTTATAAAAGAGTGCTATTTAATGGTTCTAGCAAAAAGACAGTGGTGGCAGTGGTGATGTTTACACAAGGGTTTGTATTCTCAACAAAAGTTTTCCAATGTAAAGGATTCACAGGTTAAGATGAACAACCCTGGTGTAATCTCACTTTAGGAGTTCTGATGTGGGAAAGAGTGTAGGGTAAACATGGGATGTCCTTTACCACTTCAAGGTGAAACATTTTCATACGTGATAAGAACATTGTTGTAAATACTGTTGTGAAAGTATGGATTACACATGAAAGTCATTATACAACATGATCACAATTATATAACATGATCACAATATACAGCATGGCTACAATGTACAGTATGACCACATATGAGCATGACTAGAAAAATAATTAATGAAATAGGATATTTTGGGTAATGGACATAAATAAATTTGCGCACTTATGTTATACATCAATAATATACATTGCCTGATGCAAGAGGTCAGATATGTAACTGAATACATTTGATGCTACTCCATGATGATGCATTTACAACGATAGATTTTTGCTTTATTTCAGATTATACTAATCTTTCTTTCCATGCGATTGTGTAAAACTATCATACAGGCGTAAGCATGATATTTATATACATGTAGAGCATTAAGACCATCATACAGGCGTTATATACAATCATGTAGATATGTAGATGTAATAAGTGATATCCACTGTGTCACCTCCTCAGCCCATCTTTCTAAGCTGATCAATTCTTCTACATTTCCAGTTCCTTTTAGAGAACAGGTATAAAAGGAGAGAAAATTCATCTGAGGTTCATATCGTCTCTACAGTGCTCCAGAGAGTAGATACTCCAGCAACTATAGAGAATATTGTACAACCAATAGTATAGGTAAGTGTTACACAGTGTAGCAGTGTTTATAGTTGTTTCAGAAAACACTATAATATAATTTGTAGCTGTGAAATATTACTTGCAATTTTACGTGTAGTTTGCTTAAATAGTCGCTTCATGCCAACCTCAATTTCTTCATATTTAATTTATTGAAACTAGTGAATCGTAAGACTTTAAAAATACCTGCATTAGACATGATGATTTAGGGGTGTGACAATTGTATGTATAACTAAACCATAGCTTTGTGAACATTATTTTCGAGTTTCCATCGCAATTTGCTTGCCCACTTCAATCTTCTTGATTAACAGTAAACGATTATATTCTATTACATTGTAGTCAGAGTACCGGAATATGAAGAGAGTTCTCGCACTCCTAGCATTGGCGGGTGCCGCAGGTAAGGTTATCAATATTTAACCACAAGACATACCACAACTCTAAGTTTCTCATTCGCCTCAGTCAGCAAGTCATTCTCTCACTATGGAAAAATTAAATCTCCCACACAGGGGGGACATTTTGTAGTGTAGGCTGGCTGCTGACATTAAGCATTACCAATACACGACTATGTTATGTTTCATTCAGTATTTAGCATGTTTTGGCAATCTACACCAAATGGTACCCTACACTGTTCTGCTCCCTGGGAAAGGTCGGAATAATCATTCTCCACTGCTAAAGATAAAAAAAATTAAATGTACATGTAGTTGTGTACGATATTTGTTACTACAAATGCTCTGCACTTATAAACTTAGTGCTGTGTACTGATCTTAACCAGAGGCTATCAAACTGAATGAAGAATACAGTTGTGATGAGTTATAATTGGCAGTAAAACTGTTACAGAAATATGTTTGATAGGTCTGGCTTTGGGTTCAAACTACGGAAACTATGGACCTGGTGGCATGAGCAATGGAGGAAGGAGTGGTGGTGGCAGATTTGGTGGCAGTAGTGGTGGCGGATTTGGTGGAGGAAGTGTTGGCGGCGGATTTGGCGGAGGAAGTGGTGGTGGCAGATATGGTGGAGGAAGTGGTGGTAGCGGATTTGGCGGAGGAAGTGGTGGTAGCGGATTTGGCGGAGGAAGTGGTGGTGGCAGATATGGTGGAGGAAGTGGTGGTAGCGGATTTGGCGGAGGAAGTAGTGGTGGCAGATTTGGCGGAGGAAGTGGTGGTAGCGGATTTGGCGGAGGAAGTGGTGGTAGCGGATTTGGCAGAGGAAGTGGTGGTGGCAGATATGGCGGAGGAAGTGGTGGTAGCGGACTTGGCGGAGGAAGTGGTGGTAGCGGATTTGGCGGAGGAAGTGGTGGTAGCGGATTTGGCGGAGGAAGTGGTGGTAGCGGATTTGGCGGAGGAAGTGGTGGTGGCAGACATAGCGGAGGAAGTGGTGGTAGCGGATTTGGCGGAGGAAGTGGTGGCAGCGGATTTGGTGGAGGAAGTGGTGGTAGCGGATTTGGCGGAGGAAGTGGTGGTGGCGGATCTGGCGGAGGTGGTAGATTTGGAGGAGGTCATTTTGGTAAGTTAATGAGGTGTTAAAACATTTTTATACAAGTACAATTATATACATGCACATGTTGGCCTTACATTTGCAAATAGCCTATTGTTATCTAAGATTATATATAATTATGCATTTTCAAAATTCTGAAACTAAACTTAAATACTTGCCACAACCTCGTAGCACATTATACTACAATACCTATATGTGATCTGGAGAATTCATCGTATTTGTTCAGATTCTGCTCACAAGGAGAAAGTAATATCATCATGTACTCTGATACCACTTTATGGATAACATTATTAAGATTTTGTGCACTTATTTTGTTGTATTCCTTTTTCCAGGCTATGGACAGTACTAAGAGGCATACAGAGATTATTGGTAACAACCCACACTCGCCCTACTCCTGCTTATTCTATATAACTACAAAATTTTTTATTTAAATCAAGTTAATACATCACATAATTTGTAACTTAGTTTAATTATCGAAATATACAGTATAACATCTACAAACCTAAGGTGTTGTAAACAATAATCATTTACTGTAACAGTTACAATGCTGTTTAACAAGGTAGAATTAAACAACCATTACTTAGGTGATATGATAATTTGTTTCAGCTGCGCTCCAAAGTACCTTTAGCTTATAAGGTACAAGTCATTGGTTTCCTAGACTAGCATAGGGGTCCAGACAGGAAATGTCAATGAATATATTATGATCAACTTGATAATGAAGTCTTTGAACTAGCTCCAGCAAGCCCCACAATACGATATCATGTGGGAATTGTAATTCTGAATCAGCAAAGTTCAATATTTATCAAAACTGATCATTTTAATAATATATAGTGATAGATAAATGCACTTAGCAATCTCTTACAGAGTAAAATTTACCATTGCAGCTATTTGTGCTTTCACTTAATAAATTAATATACCAAGAAGGTTGTTTAGCAGTTATAGTTAACTACTATATTATTCACAGAAATGAAGACTGCAGACAACACCTTATGCTTATCAACAAATAAGCTTATCAAAGATTTATCCAATCAATAGAGGTCTTTTACCCTTGATCTGTTAGAACCAAACTAGGAGTTTCAACCTAATAAATATATTCGTATAGAAGTCAGTGTAGAAAAAGCATTGTCTCAAGAATAAAGAAAATTAATGAATATTGATGACATGAGTATGATTATATAATAAATTGTGTATATTTAGTAAAATTTAGTATGCATGCAGACTATCTTCAAATCAACACCTATCTGCTCGATGAATTGTTCCAAGATGGCTAAGAGCATCATAGTTGAAGTGACTATTTTTATTTCAATCAGTAAGTTCCAGTACATATACATATAGGCTTATAATAAGTTTACCCAAGCACACTAAATAGTGACAAGGTTGGATGGCTATTCTTGGCTTAGCCCTCAGAGTTTTAGCAGAAGCGAGTAAAAAATTATGTTATACTTCATTGTAGTTCTATCAAAAGCTCATCAAAGTGAGCATTTTGGCTAATTATATCAAAGTCTAATGGGCTTCTGGTTGATACAATCCTTATCAATAATTGACAGCATAGTTAACAGTTGTCAGTTTTATCACCAAACCACTGTGTACTATACAACTAAATTGATTTTGGATTGCATGCCAATTGCAATTGTGAAATTAAGCCATATACAATCATAGTTCTACATGTATCTGTGCCCAGTGGTCAAAGTTGGGGGGTCGTGGGGGGACGCAGTCTCCCCACCATAAATTTCAGGGAGTCTCTCAGACTGATAGACCCCCTGCAGATTACTGTTATAATAATACTACTAATTGGATCATATTTTACCTTAAGATCTCGGACCATATTTTAACCTGAAGTTCTTGGATTTTGCACCATTTCGATGTCTAATTTTGATAAAGTTTCCAATTTCCGGGAGGGCGCTTCTCTCGAACCCTCCTCGCTGGCGCGCTGCTTGGGTGCTTCGCACCCTCGAATGATTATGTCTGCTACCCTAGAGACCTTCCACCTCTTTTCTTAGACTTTGACCACTGTCTGTGCCTACAGTGTACCATTTATTGTGTTTTATGTGTATTTAGGTGGCTAGGCCTACTGCAGCGTTTGATATAATATGGTAGGATCACATTCTATTCTATTACATAAGGTAGATTTGGTATAAGAAAATCTGTCTGGGATTGTCTTCTCTTGAGAGGGTCGTTAATCATTCACTGTTAAATTTGGAGTCATGTTCTCATGTTTCATATGCCATAATATAATATTGTTTCTAATCAGTAAATAATATACAAATGCATTTCTCCTAAAATGTGATACAGTAGTTTGTGCTGAATTGTCTATGGTACCCCACAATATCTACTAAGTATAATTTTATTTATACACAAACTATGGAGTTACAGTAATGGGTATGTAATAATAATAAGTGCCCGATACAATACAGACTTTTGTAAATGTAGTTGCAGCAATGCCTACCACAGCTTATATGTGCATGTCTATGAACTACAAGTTGATATTATAGTCCTCTTTAAAAGGCATGTGACAGGAATTAACAGTTACTAAATATGTGGTAAGAGACATCTATATATTATGTTGAAGTTGGGGTTTGGGGTAAGAGCGGACAACTTATAAAATGAAGAGAAGACAACTCTCATTTGAAGATGGTCAAAATACTGGCTACATTATAACACATTAGAAGTTTCTTGTCACGTATTTAGTAAATGTTAATGCCTCGCTATCAGTACGATGCATGTCACTTCAAATTGCCCAATGCATATATTTTAGTATACTCACTGGGAGAGGTTGCAGCTTTAGGACTAAGCCTTCTAGACTACAGTACCCTGTATAATCCAATTAGTTCCACTAAGAACTACTTTACTGCCACACCAATACAACTACCAAAAGTTAACTTTACGATCTGCTACTGGTGGAAATATGAGGAAGATTCTATTGATAACATGGTTGTTAATCAGCGCAATGAATTCCCATTTTCGATATCAGCAAAGTTACCTTGTGAGTAGAGAGTTTATATATAAGTGTGAGGAGTTTATGCACCTTTTCTTTTGATGCAAGAGTATCCACACAATAGGGATATCTGATTTTTCTTCAACATCATGTATTTTATTAGGAAAAAGAACTATACAATTTTGCATATAGCCCTTCAACTCGTACATGTATTACTGGATATTAAGTTAGCTAAATTGTAGCAGAACTTCTATTAACAGGACGTTTCCAGCGGTAACTGGAAGGCGTGTAGTGTAAAACGGGTAATAAGAGAAATACATCTACTCCTTAAATACAATAGTCATGTACAGGTGTTTAGTAGATTATTGTAAATGACTGCACTAGGATCTAATTTGTAAACTAGGTCTAGTATAGACACTGTATAGTGAAAAAGAAGAGCCCAACTATTATACATGTACAAGTGTGTATATTTCATACTTACATGTAGTTCTTTACATAATATGTAATCATGTGATCATCTTTAAAATTTTAGCTGGCAGAACAATGAGCAACATGCTTTCAGTCTTTCAAAACCAAACGGCCATAGGATTAAAGTACCAAAACACACTTGTGTACAGCCACTCTCACATCCTGTCACCAAACTGGGAGTGCCATTGCTTCTCAATTTCTCAACAGAACTTGACTAAAGACACTTACATAAGGGTATGTATATAATATTATTCATATAAATTGTTGTATTGTATCATTATAGCTGAAACAAGCAAACACACCCAATATACTGTAAATATCTTACTTAATTCATTGATAATCGTTCAGAAATTGTGTGGAAGGTGATTCAGTCTCGATCATAGCAGAAGCAAGAGTGGAGTGACAGTGTGTCACAAAATCATGCTAAATCGTTCGCTCAAGAACACGTAGTTTTATTATTTCACTCTTCGCCCTCGACGACGCTAGCTTCCTATTGGCTAACAAACTATTACTTTATAAAACTTTTGCGTGTTCGTCAACAAAAATATCAAATTGAGTCGCTGTTATGGTGTCACATACATGCAGTAATGGCGGTTAAGATGTGCATTGAGACATAATATGTAGAAAATAGTTGCCAGCTTTGTCACATACACTCAGACTAGAGGGGAAGTAAATGTCACCAGGTATACTTTATCCACTCGGTTAAACGTCGTCATACTGGCAACGCGCAGTGAAAATATTTGCTAGTCTGTTCCAACCTTTGCATAAGATTTGCTGCATCTATACATAAAACTATCATTAAATTACTATTAGCTCCAAATAATATGCATTTACATGCTGCATATTATTATTGCATATTATTTATTTTAATCTGTTCATGTATTGGTCGATCGACACAGCATGTACTACTTACATCACATGATTACATTTTGTACAAATTCCACATCCAGCACCACTTTGGGGAGTGGATAAATGGAGCGATAACCCTAAGAGAAAGAATAAATGATATCTCTCTTACGCCACAACCAGGATTAGACTATCTGATAGTTGTCTATCAAGAGCAGGACAGCTATGGAGGTATGTCGGAGTGTGAAATTTCAATGTTTGTTAGATAGGACCAGGTTTATGTAAAGTATCCTATTATCTTGCGAAAAGAGAGAACCCCTAATGTTTTTTGTATTAAGTAATTTAGCCCACCTGTTATAGTGAGGTGAGATATTTCAGTATATTATATTGTATATTCCAATCTCCTCTCCTAATACAAGAAAATAATCTCCCATATTGGTTTTGGTTTCTGGTTACTTAGCCATCGAACCACAGAAGCTGAAGCTTGTTTGAGCGACAGGAGCTTTGGCTTTGAATGGAAAGTGTGTCTGTTTTGAATCTGTGACCAGAACATCTGCAAAGCAGCAATTCCCTATAGGCTGGGTATTCTGTTGGAGAATTCTCTATAGGCTGGGTATTCTGTTAGGGAATTCCCTATAGGCTGGGTATTCTGTTAGGGAGTTCCCTATAGGCTGGGTATTCTGTTAGGGAGTTCCCTATAAGCTGGGTATTCTGTTAGGGAATTCCCTATAGGCTGAGTATTTTGTTAGGGAGTTCCCTATAGGCTGGGTATTCTGTTAGGGAGTTCCCTATAGGCTGGGTATTCTGTTAGGGAGTTCCCTATAGGCTGGGTATTCTGTTAGGGAGTTCCCTATAGGCTGGGTATTCTGTTAGGGAGTTCCCTATAGGCTGGGTATTCTGTTAGGGAGTTCCCTATAAGCTGGGTATTCTGTTAGGGAATTCCCTATAGGCTGAGTATTTTGTTAGGGAGTTCCCTATAGGCTGGGTATTCTGTTAGGGAGTTCCCTATAGGCTGGGTATTCTGTTAGGGAGTTCCCTATAAGCTGGGTATGCTGTTAGCGAAAGCTGTGTCTCTCAGAACAACTTCTCTTCAGAACAAACTATGTGCTCACTGTTCCTTATGTTACAACTGTATTACAGCTATATTACAGCTGTAATACAGTTGTAATATAGCTGTATTACAGCTGTATTACAGGCATTTGCAGCTATATTACAAGTATTTACAGCTATATTACAGGTATTACAGGTATATTACAAGCATTGCAAGTATATTACAGGTATATTACAGCTGTATTACAGCTTTATTACAGCTGTATTACAGCGATATTACAACTGTATTACAGCTGTATTACAGCTATATTACATCTGTATTACAGGTATTTACAGCTATATTACAGGTATTACATGTATATTACAGGTATATTACAGGAGTTGGGTATTTTTTTCTAACACATGTATATTATGTATGTAATGGACAGGTGGCTTCCAGAGACGACAAGCAAGTTCTGGTTGGTTGTATTGTCTGAACATATGGAATGGAACATTCACTACAGAGCAGTTGGTACAGAGAGCTGAGTGTGATGAGGCCATGAAAGGAGACATCTTTTCTCTGGCATTAGGAACAGGTGCCACAAATGGGGCGGTCATATGGTCTAGCGTGACACCTTTCACTGGTGAATATAAGATATGTGAATAAGGAATGTTTTATGCTATATTTAAATATTATATATAGCGAAGATAGAGTATGTAGCAGAGTGTGCATTAATTTATGACGTTATCTATGGACGCCTTGGGGTACACTAGTACCGAACTTCTATCCAGATCGCCAAGCACCACTAGAACCGAAACCCTTTCTTACACACTCATAGGTCAAAGGGTAAAATATAAATAGTCACTACCTGTGCTATCACACACCAACATGAGCATACACATGTACACGGTAGGTGTGTATGCCACTAATATTTTCTTTATTTTTAAACAAGTTTGGATGGTAAGTGCTGTGTGATAATACTCTTTTTTATATGCTTTGCTTTAGGTCAATCTCCATGGCGACCGTACGCTACTGTTTTAACCATCTACAATCCTCAGGCAACCGTAGGTAATTATTATATACTAGAATCAGCAGTTACTTTACCTGCATCTAGTTTCACCACCTGCTTCTGGTTGAAGTACGAACAGGAAGCTGTAGAAGCATTGACGACACGACCAAGAAAACATAGCATCCCACTCAGTCTTTCCTCTATTACGGACGGTAGGCCATACTAATACAGTATTTATAAAATACAGTAAGCTCTTTTTCGAAGCTCCAATAATCACAAGAATATCAATAGTTAGTCTTAACTAATAAAATTAGAAAATTGCCTGTAGTTGTGCAGAAACCAAACACAGTTTGCCGTAGTTTTGCTCGGTTCTATCCCTTGTCCATAGGGAGGTAAACAAAACATTTCTAGCCAAAATTCTAGCCAGCAATAAAAAGCCGATTCTTCATTCATGTAAGGTCTCCCACTAGAAACCTGCATATACATGTACATACTTGACAGGAAAAGCGGTACCCAATCAACTCGCAGTTTTTCAGACGTTGACCTCTATCAGATTCTATTACGAAAACAAATTCTTAGACGTTCCATATTCACTTCCTTTGGAAGTTTGGCAATATCACTGCGCAGTATTGGAACTGGAAGTTGCTCAACAGACACTCTTTCTTCATGTAAGTATAAATTCACTCCACGAGTAATCTGATATGGGAAGACAATACTTTTTCTACAATTTATAACTGTGAAGAAACCTAAATTACATGTACATCATTTTGTAAGATCAATAGACTAATAGAACTGTTGACTCTTTTAGTACTATATGAAAGATGAATCAAGCAGCGGATGGGCGAGTAAATTTAGTTCACATTTTCAGCAGTCAGCCATGAAGGAAGTCAGCAGTCTGCTTGTCTTGTACCAGGATCAAGATCAAGATTGTTTAGAAGATATATTACTGCATTATATCTTTGCATAGCTGTACGCTGCATAATAATTACAGTTATTATAGTATAGAATGTGTTATTACATTATTTCAGGTGGCTTTCAGGAGGTCCAATCAAGTTCTGGATGGATAAGTTGTTTGAACATCTGGAGTGAAACATTTGATAGTGACAAGTTACTTCAATTTGCTAAGTGCAATGACAAGGGTGACTTGTTCACTCTACAAGAAGGTCAAGGTTACACATTTGGAGAGGTCAAGTGGACTGATGAGACACCCGTAGTACCAGGTACACAGGCTATTAAGAATCTAGGCTCCTCTGCACTAGCCAAGAGCTTTAAGGGTTTGGGTTGCAGTATAGGGTTAGGAGTTAAAAATTTTACTATAAAATGATATAAAATATGCTTTCCAGCGCAAATCGGTCAATAACTCGAAACTAATAATAAAGTTCTAAATTGATGGCAATCTCTCACTTGTCTAGAGGAATTGTGAATGCATAATATTATTTCAATAACTTGACTAGATGAATTAACCTAATTCTTTACATCACATATTTGAACCTACCAATGTGTTTGTAGATGAGATGAAACTGTGTCAGTGTGGATAGGTGGCTTAGAGACCTGTTTACAATAACATCACATGGAAGCATGAACATTATTGGAGAGCACCGCAAACTGCATCCACCAATAGATTCACTGTATCTTCATACCCCTCCACAATCCCGCCCCTTAGAACATTATCCTTCCACCTATTATATGATAAAATTTACATTTAGATGGAGTTGTGTAATGGACGACCCCCAGTTTGTTTGCCTGCCAACGACCCTTAAGGTCATCGCGCCCTTCATTACATTATAAGACTGACTTCTCATAGTATCGTCTTTATTGTATACTTATAAGCATTACAAATAATGTCATTTATTTATATCATTTTTTCTTGAAGGACGGCTCTATCTTGGGCCGTCCTCTTTTCTAACAGGCTGTGTATAGACGACCAGAAGTAGTCAGACGACTTTCTTTGTTCTCTTTACCTGTAAAAGGAATCAGATTCTTGCCACATGTTTTAAGGTAGCATTAAGACACACTCAGCTATTTAGTGGCACAATATATTGAGTGCCTAGATATTTACTGTTTTAGTGCTGTTAGTTATCCTATGTTTGTGCCTTCCGGGCTATATTTAGAACAACTAGGCCACAACGCAATGTATAGGCATATAGAATAGCGCAATAACAGCCGCTGTATATAGTGTGGCCAGATGAAATACCGGACCTACCAATAAAGGCAGCTACTTATTACCAGCAAAAGGAAAGTCCAGAAAAATTCCAAAACTTGCACAAGTTATCCTACTGCTATATTGGTAAATCCTGTGAAATCATTTGTTCACTACTGTACTCTTTCTATGCAAACAGCTTGAATTCAACATTTTTCTCTATATGACATAAAGCACGCAGTTGCGTCTTCATAACAAAGTTGTGTTTGAATCAGCATTGAATAGTGCTAATGAGTCAAGCATGGGCCGGAGGACACAACTCTGCTTACAGCAGCACAATTACAACAAGCCTAAGTAAGAGATGCTGCTTTGAACATAGATGTAAAGTACATGTCATAACTCCTTTAGGTGCAGTCTCTTGTATGTTTTCAAGCTGTCAAGTTCATACAATACACTCTTATGCCTACTTATACTCTGCGTTGTGCTAGTGCATTGCTACTGTGAACATTGGTTACTACATGAAACATACATGTACCTTGGCATAGAGGTTGCTTGGCTAGGTAGCCGTTCTCTGCATCTGCACCTACAAGTCGGCGGTGGCTTGTGTACAGACCTTGGGCCATCTGAGACACATCCACAACAGTTGTATACGTTTCGATTATAAAATACAGTAAAAATAGTTTATTTCGTGTTGAGTAGCTACATGTATATTGTTATTATTTTTGTTTTTCGCATAATTATTGTAGTTGTTGCACTATAGGATAATAAAATTATAATCATAAAGCACCCATAATAAAGTACAGTTTACCCTATAATGCGCTGCCTGATAATACAGTGTAGGTGGCTAGTTAGACAATGGAAGACTTGCAGACAAATAAGTAATCATAGTTATTTTGAAATAAATACTTTTGGATAGTTTTGCATATAAAATTTTGTGAATACAGCACAATTCTTGTTAGATACAGTTTCAACATTGCTAATAAAGAAAGATGCATGTCGCATCTATGGAACCTAAATAGCTAATATGTGTTGACACCAAGTAGGTTTTGCTGTGTTTTATCAGCTAACCATCCCTACTAGCTTGTTGATGAACTAGTATAGCAAAAATCAATATTATGACTTCCACGATTTCAGTGAATGAATAATATATATTTTCACAGTAAAACTTTTCAATTGAAATGCAATGCATCCTACATGTACATGCATACATTACGACAATACTATTTCTACATGTATTATCTGTCATGTATACGAACACACAGAAAACTGAAAATTATCACATGCAAAATAGAGCCAAACTTGAGACTAATTGCAGTATTATAATACATGTAAATATACAACAAATAATCTAATTATCACATCAGTATAGGATCAGCAAACCATGTTTTGTTTTACTTTGTACCTGCTCACTTAGTGTACCTTCTGTAGATACTAAATGATGATTGGCCGGTTGTTGATACTGATCGTCCAATGGTTGTCCACAATATGCATATAATGACTATTGTTTACAATAAAAATATGAAGAGGATTGTCAGCAATATAATGTACATCTATGTCATATTGGTACTTGTTTATAAGAACCGGATGATAATTAGGATCATGGGGTAACTAACACTAAGTAAATGACCCAGTCTGCTCGCTGCATGAGGCTAGATGCTTGCAAAGCCCAGGAGCCTTATCTATTACAAGTCCCCATGATCCTCATATTAATATTGCTTCTTTACTAATACCTTACTGGCAGATGCAGGCATTATTATCAACTTCTGCAAAACAAGTTCAAAGAACAATAATTATTTATTGATGACAATATAAAATCAAGAGTTCAAGCGTTGGCTTTCTCTGTCCATGTATTCTTCAGATGAAGCAATCGAATCAACCTACATGTACATGTAAATGTGAAATGCTATGATCATGAAAACTATCGTTGTTGACTGGGCAGATTCCAGAGGTTGCAGACCATTTTGAATGCCTGTTATCTTTAGATCAAAGATGGCGGCTAAACATTGATTGGCCAAGGCACCACATTATACACAGGTATTAAAGTACAACTGAGAATTATATATTTAGCTTACCTGGTACAGGTGACTCATCAGTCCACTTGACCTCTCCAAATGTGTAACCATGACCTTCTTGTAGAGTGAACAGGTCACCCTTCTTTTCACACTTAGCTAACTGAAGTAACTCTTCACTGCCAAATGTTCCGCTCCAGATGTTCAAACAACTTATCCATCCAGAACTTGCTTGTCCTGATTGGAATCCTCCTAAAATACACCCTCACTACATGTATATCAATTGAGGGTGATTGGTGATTATAGGTGTCTTCGCGTCCTCTTGGACAGACCCGGGTCGCAAACAAAAGTCACCAGATGGCCGTTCGACCTAGGTCAGAAGGGCTATTAGCCTGGAATTTTGCTTGGCCGAACGAAACCATCCCTAGCTCATCGGCACACATGATTTTTTGTGCAAAAATGAGGATTGTACTGTTGGCCCAGGCCGGTGTGTTCGCGACTCTGTAACGAATGTGTGCCCAAAAATATTTTTGCAAATTGGCTTGGGTCTGAAATTTAGGTTGCGAAGACACCTTATAAAGGCCACCTAAATGCAAAAAACATGTTTCTTTTATAATGCTGTGGTAAACCGAGCTTGGTGGCTAGTACAGACTGCCTATTATATTACTAGCTAGTGTAAAAACATAAGCCAGAGGTCTGACTAGGCTCAGTGGAGACTAAGAATTGTGTGGAGTCTGACAGGAGCCAACTGAGAAAGAGCTTGCTAGAAGCTAATGTTTGCATTGTTACGCTGTTATAAAAACTTCTCCAGGTATTTGAAAGGCAATGTACTGCTAGTGGCATTTACTGAAGTTAAGCAACGAAGCAAGGTTATAGCAATATTGGTTCGAGTTCATAGCTACTCAAAAGCATGTCTACGGCCTATGCTTATGTTTATAAGCGATTGAGAACACAAGTAGGCTCCTCGCATGTTTTTATAATTTTCGGCAGCTGTAAAGTGTGCAAAACTTTAGTGAAATAGTAAAAAGTGGCATAAAATCGATGCGAAAAAATGGTCATGGTGCTGGATTTTCCCAAACAATAACAATAATAAGAAATCATATCACTGCATGAACACACATAGCGATATAATTTTGCTATTAGTAATAATAGAACGCTACCTCCATATTCGTCTTGATCCTGATAAAGTACTAGGAGACAGTTCACCTCCTTTGCTGTAGCACCGCTTAGCTCTCTTTTTTCATCAACTTCCCATGTCATGCCCCCTTGCTCCATAGCATAATACTAAAACAATAGGTCAACCAGATTAGATGAGTGTACGAAGGTCAACTTGAAGATACGATAAATTCAAGACTACTCTGTCTTAAAACTACATTTATAAATTTTAATCAAGATGTTGATGTGGGTCAACTGCTTTACAGTACATAGTAGCAAAAATTTCTATATATCATAAAGTAAAATGTGGCAACTAGTCACTATATAAACTGTAAATCTTTCACACCTTACTAATCTGGGCCAGTCAGAGCATCCATGCCATCCAACCTAATGTTTGATCATTTAAATGCAAAATACAAATTCAAAGATTTACTCAAAGTAGCTAAGAAAATTTAGAAACAAAGTAAGATTAGCTGTGTGGATACAGTTGACCGGTCTTTTAACAAGGTAGCTGTGCTATTTTACAGGAACTTTGTAGAATTGATGTGCTAACATAACATAAGGCGTTGCCTTTGCCCTTGCTGCTACATTTTTGAAAATAATAGTTGGAATTAGGCACTAGGTTCCAAGGCTAGGAAATGATTGTAAGTCGCAGAAAGCTTGCACCCAAACACTGTAATGTTTTGTGCTTTGAGTTTCACATGGGTGCCAATATTAGCACGAGTGTGGGAAGCGCTTGGTAGTGGCAGTGGGCTACCAAGGTAAACTTCCACACATTGCATAAAGAGTGAACAGTTTTGTAAGTTCTTATAGGTATTGTAGAGGACGTAGGCAGATGTTTAGACTCATTAAAGAGTCAAGGGTCGCTGTAGGTTCGATGGTTTATAGTCCTAAGAGTGAAGAAAGTGTCTATGTTAAAGTGGGGACGTAGGCCGATGCTTAGGCTCATTGAAGAGTCAAGAATCGACTAAGGTCCGAGGTTTATACTCAGCAAGGAGTGTGGTAAGAGACTTATACGAGTAATAGGATGAGCTCAGGCGCTAAAGGTCCAGAGGACCAAGGCTGGAGCTGCCTGCCTGCAAGAGTAAGACTCTGTAGGTTGAGTTAGGAGATGTTGCTTTATTAGAGCGCAATCAACAACTCACTTAGCATAAAAAATGTACTGGCTTCTATATTATTTGGATTTCCGGTAAAAAGACCCGACAGGGGGTTGGTTGGGACGATAAGGTATCGGTTCCGGAAATTGCGTAGCAATATGGCTGAAAAGCGCCCGAGGTCCGACCATAAAAGGGTCGGCCGTGCACAAACAGTGCTTACAATTATGTGATAAAGATTATATATTAAAACCACAATGTTCCAAGACATTAGCCATTAGTTATAATAGGCAAAAAGACTTAGAATGAATTATACATAATGTGACTTGTTATAATAATGCGTAGAACAATAGTAAACGAGTACAACGGACATGATTGGTTGATAAGAATAACATATGAGCTACACAGTTAGTTGATAATAGGCATAGAAAGGTAACCCATTGTAAAAGGTGTTGGTGGCTGAGTGGTCTAGCGCTAGTCACTCTGGTCTTGCAGCAATGACGCAAGTTATCTGCAAGGACGTGGATTCGAGTCCCACCAACAGCCTGGAGGTTTTCGTTCCGAAGAAGGTTTTCCCTCTGTGCCATATCGAACTATAATAATATCCAGCTCTAGGAGCCGTGGTGGCCCCTCGACTAACTCTACTACTGGGCAGCCACGTTAAAGAATTGTGTTTGGCGCCACGGATATATATTACATTATTAACTGTAGAGTTAGTTAGTTAATAATAGGCATATAAGGAAGTGCTAAGTATGGCATCAGGCTATAATGTCCATTTACAGTGTGATGGAGGGTCCAGATCTTCTGGGTAGATCGACCCTCGGACTCTGTGGATTGTCCAGAACACCACAATACAAAACGGACCTTACATTCTTATTGGCCAGCCATTTCATTTAATTATTACAATTGTATGTTGTTAGTAATAGTTTGTTTAGTTTAGATTCACCTGTAGAGATAGATGAGAATCGTCACCTCCTGCTACTGTTAGAACTGCACAGTGGTATTGCCAAGATGTTTTAGAGAAACTGTGAGGGATAGATTCTCCTTCTCCATCATAAACAAACTTTATCGCGTCCTGTTGTTGCCCAACGAAAAGTTGATTATCTTGCCCTATCAAAACAAAAATTAGTACGTTATAAAAAAACTCTACCATTTTGGGCCATTGCACCATCATTTTTGATGATTGTAACAATTTTTTAGAGAAACCTGTATGAATTTTTCGGGTTGGCTAGGGTAAATAACTAGCGACAGTCAAATGAGGAAGATAAACTTCAGTTGATACCTTGGTGAGATTCGAACCCACAACCTTCTGATTGTGAGTCTTGCACTCTACCAACTGAGCCCTTGGTCAGGGGTAGCTCAGTACATGCATGTGTGTTATGATAACACACATACATGCAATAACCAAGGAGTTTAACTGTGCCAATTAAAATAGAGTAATTCATCAATTATCGTTAAAAAGTCGTTCGAATATTATTGGTTTAAAAATGGGGAAGTCGCCAAGCTATTTAATTTCTATTGGGCAACATGTCTTAATGAAAAAATTACTAAACCACCCATGGTCACTCTATTGTTGGTCACTCTTGTAAAATCTATGTATAGTATATGTACATGTATTTGCGCCGCTGTCGAGATAACCTTGAGGTATCATATTGTAATGGTTTTTGGTATTTCGTGCGGTCGTCCTTGGACGATTACCGACCCAAAACTGAAGTGCCTATGAGTGGTGCTAGGCCTTCTCATTACATGAAAGATCGAGCAGTCTCAGTAGCCCAATAACTACCAGAGACGACCCATCTGGTCCCAAGTCTGACCTTCAGACTATACGTTGAAAGAGAGTGATCCGACCTAGTAGGCAGTTCGCTAAGCGAATGACCTGACAAAAGGAAGTGAAAGTCTCTGTATCAAGTATAGATGTGTCTTTATTGAAAGCCAAGTGAAGACTGAGACAATGAACAGTGAAACAATGCCCTTTATATAGTATAAGGACTTCCGCCCGACGTAGTGTCGGGAAAAGACGACATAGGGTTGTCTGGAAGTTGCGCAACAACATGGCCGCCGGAAGCCCGACGGCCGACCCAAAATGGGTCGGGTTTTACAAAAGTTGCTTATAATGATCCAATTCATGTACAAAATGAATATCAAGTAATTCTGAGAGGTCGGGCCTCTGTACATGGGTATAAAAGGCACTAAAAGACTTAGTAATAAACATTCAATTATATACCATGGTATAGAAGTTGTACAAGGTAGAATGCAAGTAGATATATACATGTAAGCACACATAATAATGAGTGTGAGGTGTAGGAGACGACTGTGCGTGCCATTACAATATAATACAGTTAGTTTAGCTACAAAGAAAAAAAACCTTTTTTATAAAAATCTTGAAACACCACATTGAAAGAAAGTTTTACTGTGTTTGGCAGTGTTTGCCCTAACTAAAAATTTGCCCTTCAATCGACTTGAGTGCCGATGTTTAGATGAGTGTCTTTCAATAAAATGGTTGACTTAGGCTTTTCTGCACTACATACTAGTAATGGAGATATAAATAAAGCACATAAATATTAACAACTTATATTGGTAATAGCTGAACATTTAATCGCTGTGTAACACAAAGAGGATACATAGTATGCTAGAAGTCATGTTCTCTCATTTAACGAAGCAAGATGGCATCCATGTGACTGAATACCACATACATGTACATATCTTATCCTATTTCATACCAAGTGCAGAAATATGAAAATTGTGAGTATTTTATACAGTCAATACCTTCAGTGGCAAGGCTAACTGATGCAGGATTAGATGAGATATCTTCTTCATACTTTTGCCAAAAACAAGTAGTGAAACTGGATGCTGGTAAGGCAACAACTGGTTTGCTTGAATAGATGTAGAAGTTGCCAACAGAAGATGCAGGGTTGTAGAGAGTTGGAATACCTCCATAATTTCTCCATGGAACCTGATCTGCAGTATGATGTACAAAAGCCTTACGCTTGCAGGTCAAAAGCTTTTTTATTTTGCTGATGGAGAAAATCTGCTCAGTCTATGTAATCTGCTATGTGTAATGATGCTCTTCACATGGTTTAGGAGATGCGTGCAGATGTATTAATAGAAATAACCATGCTGATAAATGGACTACAAAGTTGATATACATGTACATTAGTTTAAGTTCTGAGGTATAGGTCCTAGGGCTATAAATTGGATATAGATCTGTGGTTAGGGGATGAAAGATTTGCACTGAATTGCTCTAACTAACAATTGCACTGTACTTACCTTTCAATGGTCGCTCATTGGTCCAATCGACTGATCCTTTTATGCTGCCTGTACTTGATGCCAAAGAAAAGATGTCTCCTGCCATGGCCTCATCACACTCAGCTCGCTCTACCAACTGTTCTGTGGTGAATTTTCCATTCCATATGTTCAGACAATGCATCCAACCAGAACTGGCTTGCTCTTCGTCAAATTTACCTGATTAATAATATTGTAGAGCATATTGTTCTAGTTTTGTGAGTAGGTACAGTGTATGCTACCAATCATATCGCTATTAACAGCTGACAACGTAATCTGCAACCAAAGATTGTTTGCATTTTTCATCAAGGTTTCCTGTGTGGATTTAGACCCCAAAAAGGTTATGTCGGTTATTGTTTACTTGGTGTTCATTGAATTCACCTGTCCATTGAATATTAGAGAATTAACTTTAGGTAAGATGGGGCTGAGCAAGACATACTAATTTCTATACAGTTCATACTATACAGCTCATTGTATAGAGAAACAAACTAAGTTGACATAACAGATTTTTGTTAGACCTGATCATATCTTATTGTAACAGACGCAGGAAAGATAATACATTGCCAAGTGTTTTATAGAACATGCCAGGTACCAAGAGAGATTAGGACAAGAAGGCCGAAGTAGAGGTGAAAAAGAATAATGTTGTCTTGCAATATTAATACCATGGATCTGAGCAAATGTCATTTTGTTAATTGAACTTGTTGCCTTGCTAGACCATCCATCATGTAGTACAACAGCGATTAACATGAGTTTATAGCAATTGGTTTAGGGGTTAGAATGCTGAACCTTCATGCTGAAGGTCCCAGGTTCGAATCCCGTCACGGCAGTGTTAGGAAGAGCATCCAGCCACAATTGCTCCTGTGTCTCAATAGTTTTTGGGGTCATGCAAAGCATGGCTTCAAGGCAACTCTTCTACCCCTGTCAAGAAAAGGCCATGTCATCTGGGCCTTTTCTCACAGGGAGTTGGCTAGCACTGGCACCTGGCAATGCAAGCTGCAAGGGGCTGGTCACGCCGAGGAGCACAAGCTTGGTAAGTTTTTTTTTATAGCAATTGGTATTCATTCAAATTATCATATTTTATCAACTGTAAAACCCAGGTATATTACCGCCAAAGGAGTCCTGTTCCTGATACACCACCAGCTTACAGTTTGTGGTTGAATCTGGTTTCTGAAACTCGACACCGCCTTTTTCTTCTATTTTCATCATACCATCAACATAGCCTCCAATGTGGAACTGAAGTACACAATATATCCTATTATAATATTATATGATAGCAGATATCTTGACCGATTTAGGATATATATGCAAACTGACCAACTAATTACCAGTCATACACCAAGCCTATCCAGTGAGCTGTAAAGTTGTATTCAGTGGGTTTTCTCTTAACGCAACACTCCAGCCTTAATAGAACTTCAAAATATAGTATGCATACATACCAGTAGGAAATTGCTAGAAGTGGCAGACAAACACTGATACTCCCAATTTTCAGAAAGCCCACTAGGTATCGTTAGTTTATGTTCATCACCATAATATACCTTTATATCATATTCATTCCTAGAAATTTCCAACCTGTTTCTTTCTGCAAGCAATTATTATCACAAAAGTCTGATTACTCTTTTATAGAAAATTAAAGTGTGTGTACTGGCATGCATATGTTATGTTATACCATGTTGTGTTGCGTTGCGTTGCGTTACATTATATTACATTACACTACATTACACTACGTTATGTTATGTTACGTTACATTATGTTTCGCTACGTTATGATACATTTCATTGCATTGCGTTGCATTGCGCTACGTTATGTTAAGTTACATTGTGTTGTGTATATGTTAATCCACATTGTAATAGCACAAGTCATTAATTAATGGAGAGTAAGGTTAATAACCAGGAATTAACACTTACTAAATACATGATAAGAAACGTTTATATGCTGAGGTTAGGATTTAGGGCAAGAGCTGACAACTTACAAAATTATGAGAAGACAACTCTTATTTTCAACATATCATACAGAGTTTCTTATCACGTATTTAGTGAATGTCCATGCCTCCAATAACATGGTCATAAAAGTTATTATAAATAAAGCCTCCTATAGCCTTCAACATTTCCAACCAATAGAGTGGCAGTGCAAAAGAGAAATACCGAGTAGATTAGATTCCTATTAGTTGCTGCTGCATATAGCAAACACTTTTTCACGGAGTGTACCAATAATAAACCACTGCATATTATCAGCAATATCATACCTCCATATATAGAGAGCAGTGCTCGGTCAATTGCTGGGGTATCCATGATTAGCTGATGAATTGCCTTGTCATTAAACCTCCACCAGAAGCACAGAGTGAAATCTTTATCTGGCATCCCGTCTATTGTTACGCTATAGTAGTTCTCTGTTGAGATAGAAGGGTTGTACAGAGTTGCTGTGGACAAACCTGGTGACAACCAACTCACTAAAACATGTGCACAGTGATTGATTACCTGTACATACTATTTATATATTTGAGCATCCAACTGGGCAGCAAAAGTGGTAGAAGGAGTATAGTTAATCTAGATCATACTGCGGTTGGCTAATACTGGGCTAACTTGTCCACAGTGCTTGTCAGTGCTTCAAAATAAAAAAGGTGTATTATTGTAAAGAACAATATTGAGCACTAGTTGATGTTATTAAATGATGCAAGTGATATTCAAGAACAACCGACCAATGAGACATCCACCGACCAATGAGACATCCACCGACCAATGAGACATCCACCGATCAATGAGACATCCACCGACCAATGAGACATCCACCGACCAATGAGACATCCACCGATCAATGAGACATCCACCGACCAATGAGACATCCACCGACCAATGAGACATCCACCGACCAATGAGACATCCACCGACCAATGAGACATCCACCGATCAATGAGACATCCACCGACCAATGAGACATCCACCGACCAATGAGACATCCACCGACCAATGAGACATCCACCGACCAATGAGACATCCACCGACCAATGAGACATTCACCGGCAACTATACCTTCCGCTTATTTATTTATTCAAAGAACTTCAGATGTGATGCAGGAGCTAGTACATGTCAGAAGGAACAATACACACTTAGTATAGAAAAAAATCATAGTACACGAACAAAAACAAGGGGTTATGATGTAATGTTGGGCAGAAGATTGTGACATATATGTGGGGGGGGGGGGTTAAAAAAATAATAGGAAACATATAATGTGCTGTTTGTATTGTTGCTAGCTACCAGTGACCAAGTTGCAAGCTATTCACCACTGTAGTAAGCAACCCTGACACTTACAAGGGTTTGCTATTCTAATTTACTGTAGTATTCATCATTTTGAGGAGGTTAGTGTGGGTGGGGTGTTCACAATGAGGAGTAGTATATATAACTAGATGCATTTTTATTAAAAATGAAACCATTGCGACTAACACTTTTCTTTGTAGCATTGGTAGTCAAATATACACATGATATTGTAATGATCCTAGCGCACTAAGGGATGTGTCCGAGGGCCGAGAGCTGTCTATCTTTTATTACTTGTGCTGAGTGAAAATGACTAAGTGTTGACTAGCCCTAGTTGCTATTTGTGATCATTGAGACCAGGGGGTTTGAGTGATTCTTTTTGCTTATATATTCATGTGTATGATGCTACCCTGGTTTCTCTGGCTGCAGTTCCCATGGGAACCTAGGCTAAGAGACTACTACATGTAGTTAGAAGTCACAACTCCAGAGTATATAAGTTTGATATAAGCGACTTTGCTGCTTGCTCAAGAACAACTGACTCTCACACAAAAGAATTTCTACTTATATGAAAAAGTACTTCCGGACACTTTCGGGCATGAAGGGTACGAGGGTCAACCTAGGTTTGGTCCTCCACAAAAATATGCATGTTCAAGAATTAAGAATGTACAAACAAATACGAGTAAAAATTATAATAAATCGTAGTGAAATATGAAAGAATATAATAAAGCCCATTATTATATTATTTATACAAATTACGACTACTCGGGTGCTTACCATTATACATGTACATAGACCGAGGGCCAAGGTACGACCCTGGAGCGGGCGGAGGTAGCAAAACACATGCATATAATATTATATATATACTACACAAGTCGGCCCTCGGCCTTAAGAGTTTATATGTCAATAATCTACAATCAAAGTAATGTAGAAGATATAGCCAGCTTACCACAATACATGTATATCAATACTTCATTGTTTTAAACTAACAATGGAGGGCAGTATATGGCAAAATACTGTGATACTGTTGAGCACTTACCCATCAGAAAAATGGTGACTTTAGACGATAACATATTTAACGAGACTGTTTCGGCCTTTGAACTATGAATGAATGTTGTTTGCCTTACCAACTGTTAATATTACTTGACAACTTCAACATTTTTTAATATTGAATTTGTTTTTTTCCATGAACCATCGGGGGTTTTCAAAGAAGAATATTTTAACATTATCATATTGTTATGAGGAAAATATTGATTGGAGAGATATGCTCAGGAAATGAATCAATGGACTGGGAAACAAATTCGATCAGTAATAACTTATTTCAAATAGCATGTACAATACATTGCATTTATATAAAACTTTGAGATAAAGGTCACATTAATTTAGTCATGCACAAGGCCAAGTTATAGCTAGCAAAATATTTTTGTGGATTTCCACCTAGTCTTCAGGAATGGCAGATTGTCCATTTTAATAGCCACTGATGACCAGTGGTTAGTTGGTGTAATATTAATAAGTTGCCAATCTTTTATAATACTAATTTTAGCATTTCCGTCTCTAATGGCAGGATTTCCGCCGTTTGCCCTTCTGTCACTAATAACAGCAATAATGATTAGGTTTCAGGTATTTACCAGCTCATTGCTACACACTCTTAATTTCTAAGCACACTCAGCCGTTCTGTGGTGACCACAACTACCATGATAGTTACCACAGCTGCATAGCAACTACAGCTTCCATAGTAACCACAGCTACAATAGTAACCACAGCGACCATAGTTACCACAGCTACCATATTTACCGCTGCTGTCATAGGTACCACAGCTAGCATAGTAACCATAGCTTCCACAGTAACCACAGCTTGTAAAGGTAGCACAGCGGTTATAGTATTATAGAAAATAATGCTCTTGGATGAACAACAATGATATTATACAACATGTAATATTGATTTCCACTGCCAGCAGCTCTAATTTCGCTATGCATCTAGACAGCATCCACAAAGCGCTGGTTCTGAAAAGAGCCCATTTTAAGGTTGAAAAATCATTTTCAGATTACTTTTTACCATAATTATTATTTAGTTTGAAATCATGCCATGAACAAGGTATAACAACTCCAAGAAAAGGGTTTATATGATTAGTACTTTACTGAGCTAGTAGTTCAGATACATCAAAGGAATGGAGTGCACGTTACATAGTTTCGTAGGTCACTGTTATACGGCGATGCCAGACTCGAGTTAAAGACTCTCACTCGAGTTAATTCAAGCAACATTTTATGGCTTATTACAAAGACTCGTAACTTGAATACACAGCTGTCAAAAACTTGTAACTTGAATTGTAATTCAATTATGGCTATGATCAAAGACTCTCAATTCACACATCATTATGTTGAAATATTCAATAACTCGAGTTTTCATTTGGCAGCTGTGAATTGTAGTGAATAGAAATAACCACAGTTATAACCACCAACCACAACCACAATTATAAGACATTTTACACTAAAACTGTGGCATTTTGCTTTGAAATTTGAACTTCTAACACCATTTCCTAACAAAATTTCACCATAAGCTAAACAATAATACAATAACTCTATAAAAAGACTCGAGTTAAACAAGCAAAGAATTGAATTGAAACTTGCTTGTAGTTAACTTGGATAACTTGACAAAAATTTGAGTTCCTGGAGATATGTAAATATTTAACTCGTAACTTGAAAGTTTTGATCTGTCACTGAAAGAATTGACTTGTAACTTGAAGAGTCACAACTAAGAGTTGGCCATGGAAACTTGAGTTTCCAAAATGAAACTTGCACACATCTCTGCGTGTTATATATATATATATATATATAAGGGGCCATGTGTAAAGTAACTAAGCTTATTTAACATTTACCTATCTCTCTGTGAGTAATTTTGACTCTGTAGTCAACATTTTGCGCACTGTTCCACTTTCTAGACTCGTATTTCCAAGTCACGCTCGTTTAGTCCTGTAAACAGTAAACGAGGATCGGTTAATGTGATTGGTTAGCTTGTGATTTAACCTTGCACTTTTTAACAGCAGCTATCACTGGTGGAACTTGCTCTAAATATTGTAATGGTACAGGACATTTATATACGACTCCAGCTACCGGACAAAGACCTACAGCACCCTAAGTGCCTAGTAGTTGCCACAGCGCTACTCAGCTGACACTCAAACTCTCATAATTAGCTGCTCGTATACCCACATTCAATTGTATTGCATGATAAACCATTTAATTACTGTCTATATACGTGTATTCATGTGTTTATACCCATTACATACTGATACGCATTCATGTATGATTATTACTAAGTCTTTTAATGCCTTTTATACCCATGTACAGAGGCCCGACCTCTCAGAATCCATTGATATTCATTTTGTACATGAATTGGACCATTATAAGCAACTTTTGTAGAACCCGACCTATTTTGGGTCGGCCGTCGGGCTTCCGGCGGCCATCTTGTTGCACAACTTCCGGACGACCTTACGTCGTCTTTTCCCGACACTACGTCGGCCGGAAGTCCTTATACTATATAAAGGGCATTGTTTTACTGTTCATTGTCTCAGTCTTCACTTGGCTTTCAATAAAGACACATCTATACTTGATACAGAGACTTTCACTTCCTTTTGTCAGGTCATTCGCTTAGCGAACCGCCTACTAGGTCGGATCACTCTCTTTCAACGTATAGTCTGAAGGTCAGACTTGGGACCAGATGGGTCGTCTCTGGTAGTTATTGGGCTACTGAGACCGCTCGATCTTTCATGTAATGCGAAGTCCTATTACCACTCATAGGCACTTCATTTCTGGGTCGATAGTCGTCCAAGGACGACCGCACCAAATCACAGAAACCATTACAATATAATGAAAAATTCCAAGTACTGAAACGGGCCTTTTTGCATGAGAAACGTTAACTATGACTAGATACCAAGGTAATGCCATCTTAGGATGGGAGCTTTTTCCGCGAGTAGAGTATAATATTTTAGCTATAATCCTTTTCATTTTGTTACAGCATTCACCAGGCATCTTAACATTCAATCCCCTGTGGAATTGAATGATATCAGAAATACATGTACATGTATTAATAAATATGTAACGAATTTGAATAGACATAGCATTCATTTTCTAGTCAAAGGGCAAGCAAGGTGTACCAAGGAGTCTGTCAAGCTGGATAAATATGTCTAAAAGTAAAGAGATGTTGTTTGAGGTTACAATTTATTCTGTATTTGGTAAGTACTCTAACATGTGATAGAAGTTGTATTGTGGTAAAACAGTGCTGTTTGGAAGGTCCTCACCCACACTTGCTAACAACTGTTATAAACTGCAAAGCTAATTTGCTTGCAGTTTGTCGAATCGTTTAGTTTGTCCAGTTCACCTATCACAAAAATCACAACTGTCACTCAAACAATATGAATTCATGGGAACTAGACATAAAAATTCTCAACCGAAATTGGAGTCTACATCACTATTTTCGTTTTAGTGCTATGGTTGCTTCAGTGTCAATGTCAGGCTACTGACCTCCACACACTCCACAATCCAACAAGATCAATAAACAATTTCTACAGACCTCCACCATTTGCTCTTCTGGAGGATAGCTTTACCCTCTGCTTCTGGTGGAAATATGAGAAAGATTCGATCAAGACTTTGGCAAGCGAGGGAGTGTTATATCCATTTTCCATCTCATCAAATCTAGTCTGTAAGTATACTATGATCAAGACTTTTGTGAAGCACTATCATTCCCAATCTATCAAAATTATACCTAATAGTGTTAGGGGCTATGGCCATTTGCTATATATGATGTATTTTAAGCAAGGAATTTATTTTTGAGCAGTCAGAGACTTGTTTCAAATCCATGAAAATACCATTCCCTGACTGGGATTTTAACCCGAGTCGTCTACGCCACCTAACCGCCTAGCACTGTGAATAGAACATGCTACCACTACACCGGCTCAGCAACCTTCAAAAGGAAGCTTCACCAGTGAGCAGTAGACTGGTATTTTCATGGACTTGAAACAAGCCTCTATCTGCTCAATAAGTTCCTTGCTTAAAATATATCATATCTACATTTGTAATAATGTAAAAAATTACCAAGCATTTCCAAAACAAAACTCACCTATGTTCAGAGTTCACAAGGTTATCAGAAATACAAGTATCAAGGCTACTGAAGAACCTATGGAAATACAGATAGAAAAACATATAAATTAAATGCTGTACATTATCACTTTGCAATAAGACAATATTTAACAAGATGTAACAACACCTTACTACAGTAGAGAAATACAACATATTATTCTTGTTACTCTTACAGTGGACGGTGAGTTTTCTAGCAATTTCTTCACTGTTTATCAGTCCCAGACGACTATTAGATTGTACTATAGAGAAGCTAAATTATACTCTAGGTCTCACATTCTCTCTCCAAATTGGGTGTACCATTGTTTCTCCATTACTCACCAAGATCCTACTATTGGAACTTATGTAAAGGTTGGTAAATAATTACACGTGTAATAGAGAGCATCATTGAAATTCCTGGTTAACTGAACATGTTAAATGTCGTAGCAATATTTTTGTTGCCAATTATTGTCTGAAGAAGTGCGTTAGCTGAACATGTATTTCTGAGTCCTATAAAATTTTCTCATGATGTTCATACATTTTTCGTTTGCCAAAGAAAACTAAAAGAGCCTTCTGAAAATTTTCCAAGATCTCTACATACGTCATGTACAGTCAATGCTATTCTTACAATAGTTTGTATTAGCTGGTATCGTTAGAAGTGGGGGCAAATGACGGGGCAAATGAGGGTATTCACTTGTGCCGCACTTTCAGGGTAACGCCTCTTATAGTGGCTAGGCTCCAGTTTAGAAATGAGTTCACTCTGTGTATACTTGTGTCCCCCTTCTAGCACTACTGGTTACACATAACCAGACACAAGTGTCTCTTATTCATCAAACATTTTACTAACTTCAGCACAGGAGCCACATTTACTTTGGCAATGTAATACATGTATTACAATATACACAAATAATTTATTACAAAATGCTTCCAGCACCATTTTGGAGAGTGGGTTGATGGGAAGATTGATCTAACAGAGCACGGAGCAATGGGGGAGACACCATCTGGAGATTCCTTGGGCTCTCAACTGGTCATCTATCAAGAGCAAGATAACCACGGAGGTATCAAACCTCCAGATTTATATCATTTCATTGCGTATTACTTGTATATAAAATCAATATGAAAGTTTAAAACAGCCTTAAATAGTCTTGCTCCACTGCAAATAAAAATTCATTTATGGGGCTATTCATAGAAATAAAAATGCGAGTCCAGCGAGTAAGTGCATGAAGTATAAGTGCGACGCCTAACTACGTTCTGAACAGATACACTAGTCAATGTATTTGCTAATGAAGGGTGAGTTAAAACGCTTGCTCAGCATTTTTTGTGTCTGTTCATCGTTGTTGTGTTTAAAGTTGGGCATTTTGAAATAACTGCATATACGCTTTATCAGGCCCTAGGATAATTGATTTGCTCAAATTCAAGCTATTGATCGATCCTCATAAAATTTTAAAATCGTTTTCTTTGAATACCATTTTAAATGAGTGCGAGGAAATTTATCAATAGAACGATTGGTTAGGTAGAGCAAGTCGAAATGCAATAATGTATTTCTCATGGGATAAATAGGCATGGATAAAATTTAGGCCTACTAAAAACATGTTGAGAACCGACAGTTTTCGCATTCACCCAATGACGAGCTGAATACAATATAATAAGACTGTCCTTTCAAAATGGCCTTCTAACGAAAATACTCTCTTCATTGTGTTGTAGTCTACAGCAACAGTTGTCACAACAAGTTTTTGTATCTTTTAAATTTACTTGCATTGTGCACATGTAAATGCATGTTTCTTCATGGCTTAAGAATGCAAAATGCATTGTGTTGTTTTACTGATGGTAGCACTAAGACCGATGCACCGCATGTATCAAAGTATCCTGCCAGCCCGAATAGGATTATGCTGTTAGGTACATGCATGTTGTTAATTTAAACACTGAAGTTCAATCTTGTGCCAATAACCAACCTAATGTTTTCGGGCTACAAATCGAGCTAAGAAACCTTGATGCAAAATGCAGGCAATATTTGGTTATAGATTGTTGCTAGCTGTTAATAACTATAAAACTGGTAACATACACTGTAACTACTAACAAAACTAGAATAATATGTTCTACAATATTGATTAGGTGGCTTTCAGGGACACCAAGCCAGTTCGGGTTGGATATACTGTCTGAACATATGGAAGGGAACATTTACCACAGAGCAGTTGGTACAGAAAGCCGAGTGTGATGAGGCCACGAAAGGAGACATCTTTTCTCTGACACTGGGAACAGGTGCCACCGATGGGAAGGTCACATGGTCTAGCGTGACACCTTTTACTGGTAAATATAAGATATATGAATAGTGAATGTATAGAATCTACAAGTTCTATGCCATATTTTAATAATATACATCCATAGAGAAGATAGAGTATGTAGCAGAGTGTACATTGATTTGTGAAATTGTCTATGGACGCCTTGGGGTACACTATTATTTTATTACTGAACTTCTATCCAAATCATCAAGCACCGCTGGAACCGCAACTCTGCCTACTGTACGTGGAAAATTTCCACCTAATAATTTCGTTCCATAAAGGCAAATCCATTATTTGAAAAAGTTTAGGTAAGTGCATCGACTTAAACTACTTTTACAATATTCATATTCCACAACAGACACGAACAATTAAGTATGTACCTCAAAGTCAGGGTATCTCAGGATCTCCATGACTGCATTGTATATGAGTGGGAATTTTCCTTTTCTTCCAATTTACATCTCACCATGACTGCTACAATACGCTACGTCTAGTGTAAGTTTGCATCTAATAATAGATGGGCTTACTGCTACCACAGGTCAATCACCATGGAAGCCGTACGCTACTGTTCCAACCCTCTACAATCCTCAGGCGGCCATAGACAACTATTATATTCTAGAGTCAGCAGTTACTTTACCTGCATCCAGTTTCACCACCTGCTTCTGGCAAAAGTATGAACAGGAAATTGTTGACCAATTGAGAGCGAATTCATCAAAGCTGGCAGGGTCAGTTAGTATCGCCTCAATCAAAGACGGTAAGTTTGAGCATTGTGCTTTAAGTAGTCTGTTACTTTACACGCTTAGTTATCTCATTTAAACTCGAGACAAAGGGAACACTGACTAGCTCGTTTCTTACTGTCATAATGCAGGTTTGGGCCAGAAAGGGCCCAGTCTCTGCTAGAGACAAACACTCTCTTTTTGGAGCCCAAAAGTGCAGAGTGTTTCCGGTCTAACGAGTAGCATGGTACACGTATTAAAGTGTCTCGCCGACACAGAAATATTTTTATACTTGGTCCAGGTTCACTACTCGAATCTTTCAAAGGTCTAGGTGTGAATTGGGTTTTATTGAGAATGCAAGGAAAGATCAAATACTGCTTTGGCTTGTAGGTAAAGACTCTGTACTTTGTAGTAGATAGCGTAGCGACATGGAAGACTAGGTAATCAAGGTGGTAGGTTAGTGTGCTACAATCATGTAAATGTGTGTTTAGTTAAAAACATTGACACAATGACGGCAGGTACAGAGGAGAGCAATCAACTTCTTATCCTGCAAGGTCTGACAAGAACTGTAGTCCTCTATGGTGGAGAGAAAATAAATGTACCAAACAGCGCTTCCCTAGACTACTGGCAATACCACTGCGCCGTGTTGGATTTTGACAGCACCAGCAGCGAGGCACCACTCACTTTGAAGGTAGACAGTCATGCATTGAATATGTGTTATTTATTATATCATGGCCAGATCTTTCCATACAGCAACTCGAGTTTATTTTCATATTATTAATAATAAAATTCTATATAATAATTATTTTAGTATTATGTGAAAGATGAGAGAAACAGCGAGTGGACAACCACTTTTGCTGTGCCATTTACGACAACAACTATGCAGGAAGTGGATGGTTTGCTTGTTCTATATCAAGATCAAGATTCATACGGAGGTAACGTCTCAAGTGTACACAGTTTTATGGTTGAAATGGGATCATTACTTCATCATCACTTTGAAAAATGTACAAATATTATGGAGAATAGAATCGACCAGTAACCCAAAACTGTTTTGTTTTGTTGAGCTGTGAACATTCTAATTTGTTCAGCATACATGTACATGTACATAACAGTAAATAATACACAACACACCGCTGCTGAAAAGGATTATGACCATAAACCATATAATTAACAATGTGTACTAAAGGTATGAATAAGAATTTCAATCCAGCTCTAGTACATGATTTAAAATGGTGCCTGTACCTAAAATTTCTATTTTTGCTCTATAGTTATAATGCCCTACCTGCCATCTACTAATGCCATATCTACTTACTGATCACTAGCGCAATACAGAATAATAAATGGATTACTTCTACCTGCACAGTATAAACTAGCTTTCTGAAAGAAATGTTACACTCACTCAAAACTACCCAATAGATACGTTGAGCTTGTATTTTAGGGAGATTCGATCTAAACCAAGCAAGTTCTGGATGGATAAGTTGTTTGAACATCTGGAGTGGAACATTTGATAGTGACGAGTTACTTCAATTTGCCAAGTGCGATGACAAGGGTGATCTGTTCACTCTACAGGAAGATCAAGGTTACACCTTTGGAGAGGTCAAGTGGACTGATGAAGAGTCGTCTACACCAGGTATATTTCCTTTAGTTGAATACGCCGATAAATTTCTGAATAGAACCGTTTGGGTTTCAGGCTGTATTGTGCATGTGTGTACTTTTTATCATAATGGAGTTAAGCCAATCAGCTAACAGTCATAAGTGTAGTTCTACGACACACCCCAAATCCCAGCATAGATTCTACTCATTTCCATGCGACCTCAACCTATTTTATGTTGACTAGCTATTGTAATAGATCAACCCTATGCAGTGTACAGTCATGTATGCAAAATTCTTTGGATTACTTATTACTTGTACTATTGAATCTACTAGTACTACGAGTACTAGTACAGATGTAGACTAGTACTAGTCTACATCTGTTGAACAAGATGCCAATCTATTACAACACTAATATAAAATAAAAATTTGGTATCGAATCCTCAACAAAAGCAAGCAATCAGTTGTAAGAGCGTTAGACCTCATTGTCTGATGTTTTATTTTTACAGAGCAATGCCACTGCGGATAGAGAGTTTGGAAGCCTCAATGAAAACTACAGAATGTGAACGTTTAAACTATATCTACATAATATACACTCATATTATTATGCCATCCACAGATTCTAGAGCGTGAATATAATTGGTGAGACATGAGCTCTCAACTCCGTACATTGTATGTGTATCACAACTCCAAAAGGGACTGGCTTCCTCTATCCCATATAGTTCTGACTTAGTTATTTCAAATATTAAGCTTGCCAATTCACACATAGACCAATATTGATCAAGAAAAGGTGTATTCGCACTTTACAGGTTCACTACCAACAGCATACCTGTCAAGTCTCCCAATTCTTTTTATTTCTGATTACTAGACAGATACGATAACTGCTTTTTATGCACTATGACACTAGGAAACTGAAAATTATCCATGGAAACGTGTTCTGCTCCAACCCGGACACCAGTCTAATAGCAGAATAAAATATAATGGTGTTACTATTCGTTGTAATCATGTACTTTCCACATATTAATGGAATATTATAATGACTAAAATATGTTGGTTGCTGGTAGCAATTGCTTCAAAAACTTATGTTAAACTGTGTTCTAATATTTCAAATGTATATCATAATCCCACACTCTTCATCTTTTTATCTGTAGGAGTGAAATAAAATAATTAGTAGCCTTGAATATGATCATGTTTTATAATTATTATAATTTTCTATTAAAAGTGGTGATTTTATTTGGAGTGATGCAGTACTATTTTATTTAGAATATTTAAATCTAATGTACAAGTACTATGAGCAGAGACACTTCCTGTAAATGCATGGCTATATTCTTTCGTAAGCTGCACTAAGCACCAACAAATCCATACTATAGAACAGGAAATGATTGTATCAATAAAAAAATATTACAAAATGTTAACAACTAGAAATATGAGATTGATCTAACTAATTAGAATTACAATTTAGTTTAGCAATTAGTATCCATACAGACATAAGCTAGTGTATCATATGAAACATCTAATAAAATTCACAGGTTGTGTATGGTCCTACATAACCAATCGACTGACGACTGACAACTGACTTCCTCAAAAACGTACAAATTATAGTCTTTGAGTGTAAAAAGTGAGCAGTATTGTTACCTAGCGCAACAAACTTTCCACGACTCTTCTCGACTCTTCTCTGCAGAAAAAATTTACCAACTTGGAGTTGGCTGCCTTCCATCTTCCAAATTTCAAAGGTAAATCATTGTTAGTCTCTGACTAGAGAGCACTTGTTTGTTGTCATAGCAACTGAAGTGCAGCACCTCAACATCTACACAACTTTAATATCACAAATTGGAAATTTGTTTACTCTGCTCAGCATTAGTTTGCACCTTTTATCATACTTGTAAGGTTTAAAAATCTGTCTATCTAAACCTGGTAACAAGAATCTATGGTGACCAACAAAGCTTTACAATTTAGCCTGCTGTTTGAGTAGTAAATATCCATTAGAAAATATTTCACATTGTACTAAGAGCCACTAACAACTAGAAATCTTGCAGATAGGAGTGAGGTCATCGGAAATCCATTGTCCTCTACATTTCTGACTCGGACTGCAGAGGTCAATATTTTGGCAATATAAGTAAATGGATGAATTCAACAAAGGTTGACCTGGCCGCCTGCTGTTGATGGACATTTGGGCAGAATTTTTAAATGTTATGACAATATAGTACTTAGCACGCTCCCTAACCAAATAGAAACAGCCTCAGCTCCAGGGTCCACTCTAGTTTGCTTTTCTACTGGGGTATAACTGGCACGACCTGACTTGGCTTTCATATTTGCAGTGGAATCTGCACCAGACCTCACAGCCTACAGCAGAGAATAAGTACACGTTGTACGAACAACGTGAGATCATCAAAATAATTGAGTATGTATTCCCAGAAGACAAGTAATAATAGAAATACTGTCCTAGACATGTTGGCATAGCATCGGCCTACTAAATAATTGATAGCCATATAGCACAGATGACAGCATCCACAGAGAGGTCATAGAGTGGGATCACGGTCCCAATAGGGTTTATAGATACGAGGTATGTAGCCATAAAAGAAGCACCCAAAACCTAGTAGGAGTATTATTACAAATTTACTTATACCTGTAGAGCACTCCATGTGGCTATGATCTGCTGCCGTCACCAGCGTTAAAAAATCATATGTTTTCAGTAAAAACCTACATCTAATTTTTGTTCCAACACAAGATGATGCATTAATAATTTATTAGCTTGTTTTATACAATTGTAAATAAGCGAGTTAAACTACCCCGATGCCAGTGACCAGGCTGACCGGGTGCCAGTGTTGTGGCAGGTGCCAGTGACTTAACTTCTCAGGTACTAGTGACTTGACTTATCAGGTACTAGTCACTTGATTTATCAGGTACTAGTGACTTAACTTATCAGGTACTAGTGACTTGACTTATCAGGTACTAGTCACTTGATCTATCAGGTACTAGTGACTTGACTTATCAGGTACTAGTGACTTGACTTATCAGGTACTAGTCACTTGATTTATCAGGTACTAGTGACTTGACTTATCAGGTACTAGTGACTTGACTTATCAGGTACTAGTGACTTGACTTATCAGGTACTAGTCACTTGATTTATCAGGTACTAGTGACTTGACTTATCAGGTACTAGTGACTTGACTTACCTTCGCAGCATTACTAAGTAACTCGGCTAAAGGTTTATCGATTTGCTTGAGAGCCTCTAGACTTGGAATAAGCGCGTCCAACTACAACACAGTAGATATATCTACAATCTTCAGCTATAATGTAGTAAGCACAGAAGTAAGTAAGCGGGTAGGTAGCTGTAAAGAAAATTACACTGAGTAAGTTATGCATATTATAATATGAAATTCTAGACACACAAGCTATTGTAAACAACAGTAACTAGTACTATGTATACTTTACTACGGCCTTAGTATTACCCACCATAGTTCTATCCCCTGCCTCACTCCTTCCATACTTCATGATGGCCTTGACCCCGCTATCAAATGCCTTGATTATACACTCTGTGTTCACTTCAGAGACAAGATTAGCAGCAACAGCAGAGAAGAACAAACCGTACAACTGTGTAAGAATAGACAAACACATGAAAGCTATATTTGAGCAGCACATCCGATACAATTCAACATATTGGCTACTTACTCTACCACTGAACATAATATTGTCATAGTAGTTATATCCCAAATGATTCAAAGTGAAACGCAGAGTGTTAGAAAACATAGAAGTAAGTTATGCATGCCTAGAGCTAAGGTAAGTAAAGTAGAGGATGTATGGTTGTACTTGCATGCTTATAGCACCTAAATATAATACTCACAGCTCCGGATGTGCCGCCCATGTGCATCTCTATGAGTGATGATATCTTGGAAAATGCAAGGGCCGGTTTGGAAAGCTCATCAGAGTCCACTGTGTTTATATAGTCAAGGACAGCTAAAGACAGCATCATACCACTCAGTAACAAGCAAGCACATTGTATATGCTATATTCACTCAATGTGTAATAAATACTATTTGGTTGTATATCAACTCTACGGTCTTCATCTATACTCAGACACATTGTAAAGGATGAGATTTTGGACAAAAACTGCAAGTTACTAGCAAGGAGTTGTCTACCCATGTATGGAAGGGAACTGAACAGCAAGTTAAAATGGTACCAACCATCAACAATGGGATAAATGAATATCATTGCCTGTACATGTAAATAAGTGAGGACAACTCCAAACCGGTGATGATCTTAGCTGAAGTAGGTGCAATGTTGCGAATAGGATGTTTTACAAAGTAGCCTATGTTCTACAAACCTTGACAGCCCTGAGATAGGGTTGTCCCAGTGTCCCCATCTCCACAGCCCATATCTAGCTCATTCAGTAATGACGTGGAATCTATCAGGTTGCTGCATGCTGATGTTATACATGACTTCATCAACGTGGCATGTTCTGCAAGTACATAATATAATTACTGTAACACATACTAGGGGATATACTGTAACACATACCAGGAGATATACTTTAACACATACCAGGGGATATACTGTAACACATACTAGGGGATATACTGTAACACATACCAGGGGATATACTGTAACACATACTAGGGGATATACTGTAACACATACCAGGAGATATACTTTAACACATACCAGTGGATATACTGCAACACATACCAGGAGATATACTTTAACACATACCAGGAGATATACTGTAACACATATCAGGGGATATCCTGTAACACATACCAGGGGATATACTGTAACACATATCAGGGGATATACTGTAACACATACCAGGGGATATCCTGTAACACATACCAGGGGATATGCAGACAGCAAGTTTTTTTAGCTCATCTGTACTCGACATGGTTGAGTCAGAGAATGAAGGATCAGTAACTCCAGACTGGACACTGTCCATTCTCCATGGTGGACTCCAAGCAGGTGCTTGGGATGGGGAGTCCAAGTACCCAAGTGTTACCTCGTCAACCTGCCATACAAATTGTTCCGAAAATAATTTATACAATAAGCAAAGCACCTGTTAAGCTGAATATTGGGTATTTAGTTGTGGTAGAAGATCAGCTCACAATATCTTGTTCAACAACCTCTTTGTCTGTATCGAGTTAAATCAATCATAATCATCACAATTCATGTCACAACAAGTAAAGTGAAAATTTACAGCATTTCTATATACATGTAAGTGAAACTTCTTAAAACAATACACCAACCTTCAGTATAGTAATAGATATTCCAGCCATCTCTAGCGATGTCACAAATGTACCACAATATGTTCTGCATACCTGCAGACCTTTTACCTCTACAAGACAAAGTGCGAGTTAAAAATGCCGCAACTAGTGACTATATTATGGTAAAATATCTCAATAAAATTAATCATACATACAAACATGTAGGCACAGGTATTTACATACATGTACCTACATGTTTATAAACCCATACAAATCCTGTAGCATATATTATGAGAAAAGAATAGAGTTATCTTCCCACTTATCCGAGACCCCCCAGACATAAACTTACCGCATAAATTGAGAATCTCTTTGGCTACTATATTCAGTTCCAAGTATGAAGTACCACCCAGGTTGTTTACAACCACAGCCACCTTCTGACCTGTACGGATAGGACAATGAGAGGATAACTTCTATTTTACACAAAGAAATATTCATAGCTGGGCAAGAGAACACAACTACTAATACTGATTAAAACTATGCAACTCTATACTATTTTTGGTACTAAATGCGTATATGTACAGTATACAGTCACAATACAGCTCGTTGAATTATTAAAAGCAAAAATGATACATTGTGTATCTAGCTATTAAGTTGCCGGCTGTGCCATGACCAAACAAAATTCTCGAATTGACATTTTTCAACAGGCTAAAATTTAGCGTAGCATAGGGGAACTCTTGGTGTAGACAAAGATAGTGGAAGGAAATATGGATTTATGCTACCTTGCACTGTAATACACTATTCCTATTGGAGCATCTTAGACCAATCAGCGTTGCTGTTTTACTGCAGCTCTAAATATGTTATCACATATAATATAAATGGTTCAGATAACTATGTGCTATTAGAACAGTCATCCAAAACTTAGCAGAATGATGGCGAGAAAGAGTTAATCGGACTACCCAACTATGCTTAATTGGAGGAACAGTTTATTATCATTGAGTGAATCATCCTTTCACTGTCTTTGGTGTACCTCCTTCAGAAACTGCTTATAGCTAGTCACATGTATATTATTACTATCAAAACCTTCCCAATATCGCTTATTCCAGGTACAATTCCCCACCCATTTGGAGGTAAGATAATTCCAAATTGCCAACAAGTGGTATTATCGTATATAAACAAGAGATATTGGACATACCAGCTGGAAGAGTTAGATGGGAAGCGCTGCTAGGGTTAGTCATGTGACTGTATAACTCGGCCACTAAATCTTTTGCTGACATTAATTTGACCTTCCTAACACCTGCTTCACCATGTATACCTGCAATATACAGTTTATACAGAGGTTATATAACTGTATAAAATTTCAGTACATTATAAACCAATGAGTAGTGGTGTTACAAAACTCGGAATTATCATCCCAGCTGTACTCAACAACAATGAGCAGACAACTCTGAATATAAAACTAATATAAGCATGTACATGTACCATAGGATACCTATTACAATAATACACATTTATGTGCAAATCAGGCATCAAATAGATCTTTCCATCCGCCTCTTATCAAGTACTATTTATAATTCCTAGAACTAACCTAGCCCAAGCTCCATTTCATCAGATTTCAGAGAGAATAAAGGCTGGGAGCTTCCAGGAAGGCTACATGAACCCAAACTCACACCAATGGTTCCTACAAATGGTCAAATGGATAAAAATTGTACATATTAAATTGCAAGCTAATCCATGTCTAAATTAAGTTCTGACAGTGAAAATGCTTCAAGAATAATTATGACAGCAGGTAGATGTTGTCATTCTAGAGTTGTCCTACCTTTTGCATAATATTCCAACAAGACAAGACAACTTCAAAACTTTGGCAAAGGAAATTTGTACAGATATAGGCAATAATATTGCAAAAGACTCAACAAGATAAACATACAGTTTAGCTATTTCTGCAGTTAATACACACCCATGTTATTATTCAATTGTTTACAGGTGGAGACAATTTCATCTAGAGTCTTCCCTTGATCACTCATTGCTCCAGCCACCTGTTGACAGAGAACTCATGACAAGAGGTACATATACATATATACAGCTTGTGACTTGTAATCTGAGTAATAAATGGGATGCATATGCATAGTGTACCATTATTTATACTAATGTACTTGTAATGATGCACTTGAAGAATTAAGCGCCTCAAAACCTAACTGTACATGTGAGTGTCAATTCACTACTTGACGTGCCTCATGTAACTGACTGTAAATAATACATATAGGTGTCTTGGTGAGTCAATGCATCAACGATTAGACCAGAGAAATTATCACCATTGTGGCTTATCAATGCAAACTCGAATTGCTGTGTTGGTGAATTGTGTCACACAGCATTGATCAGACATCCGCAAGTGTTGACTCATAAGTCTAGAAGACATGTTGTAGCTATTGCAATTCTAAGCAAATAAAATTCTCAGCTGTCATGGTTATGCTGCCTTCACCGCAAATTATATTAGTCGTGTATCTTTATTCAACTGAAGAGAGCTTCAATTTACTAACTGATTATTCTATTACTAATACTGTAGACGGCGACTACAATTCTATAAAATAAAATGACAATGCGATAACTACTTTACCTTATGCATGAACATCGCACCGCAGAGCCCACGTCTGCCAGCACTGCGGTCAGCGGAAGTTAGAGCACAGTCTTCAGCTGCAACAACCATCTCACAGCGTAGCCCTAGTGCCTTGGCTCGCTCTATAGCCAAACCAAAGTTAACTCTGTCTCCAGTATAGTTCTTCACAATCACCAGAGTTCCAGCTGACCAAAATAGAGTGATGAGACAGATGGAGAGAGTTTTAAAAATGAAAATGGCATAACAAATGTATGGATCATGGTCCTTCAGTATTAAGCATGAATGATAATCTAAACTCTGCTCAACCTTGTCCAACTAAACTGTGTTTCTTGTATCTATCAAAACATTTCTTTATTTTTGTAGCACAGCACAAGGGTATGAAATAGATTTTCTTGACATTATACACCACGGCTTCAGTTATCCTTTGACAGTCACAAAGCAAGGTAGCAGTAAATGCTTGCATGTCTGTTTGGAACTCATGATGATCAATATTATTAGGATTATGAGATTACAAACAATAAATAACTAATTATAGCTGGTAGCTTCGAGGACAAAGATTTTTTAACTTCTACAACAAGCTTGCAAAGTAGATTCTGGATTTGTGACAAGAGCTCACCTGGATTTCCTGCTGCACACCGGATAACAGTCTCATATATTGTTTGTGAGGGCGGAGAGGCAAATACATTACCACATACACCAGCTGTAAGCATGCCAGGCCCAACATATCCTGTGAAATAGCAATAGCAATCATGGATACCAAACAGGAGTTGATGAAGGAACTAGACTACAGGCAGCTCACAGAGTCTACTAATTCAAGTGTGTATAAAGAGCACAACCACCAGAGTGTCTGGTAAGCTTTTTTTATTAACATGACCCAAAGCAAAAATCTGTAAATTTGACATGAAACGATCGCCCATAATTCAACTCATTGGAAATATTACTGAATGCACCTTGATCTACATCACATCCCCATGTAATAAGTGTAGGTCTATAGAACTCAGTAGATTGCCTTACCAGCCCAAGCAGGCTCATGTCCACTGCCCCCTCCACTAACGATAGTAACTTGACCAATTTGTTTAAGATGATCAACGTCCCTCCGTATTATCACTCTACCACCACACATAGTAGTCAAACCAGTGTGAACTCGAACCAGCCCTTCTATTGCATCATTCACAGCCATTTCTGGTGTGTTAATAATCTTCTTACTAGCCATTTTGCCACTGTCACTGTGGCCAATATAAGATTAGAATTGTTTTGATTAGTCGTAGAATTGCATTCAAACACTTATGCTACTGTGAGTTACTATATTAAAAATCTTGTAAAAATACGGCCCATTGCAAGTCAATATTGTATATTTTAAGGCCACGGGTCTATAGTTAGAAGTTTGAGGAAATAATTACAGATACAGAAGAGGTTGCCAAATTGAATAAGTTTTACAAAGTCTCAGAAATCATTTTATATCATCTGCCAAAATGTTTATACATGTACCAGGACTAAAAACACTATGAAAGTATTCGTCAAAGATATTTGTTGTATGATATGTAAAAGACATTTAATTCATTAATCATTACCAAAAAAGTTATGTTTTCAAATATCCGAGTGTCGGTGTGAGTGACTTGACTCTTGAGTTAACTGGGCGCGGAGTCAGTCAATGGGTTAATAACTTGTAATAATCAAACAAAACGGCTGTAAACCCAAAATACAAGTAGCTTTTTTGAGGTGCCTGGCTGAAGTTATTGAACCATTTTTTAATTATAATTTAAATAAAAATACACAATACAAGACAGGCCCTCAATACATACATACACCACACATTAGACTTATTAGAACAAATGTCTTTTTATTATTCATTTTGGCCCTGAACTCTGAGAGGGCAATGGCCTGGATGTATGACCGAGGCTAATAGTAGCACATATATCACAAAACATAAAAAATGTATAAATAAAACAACACAGACATTGACATAACACAAAAAAAATACAAAATAATTAAAATAAATTAAAAATAGTACATATGTTGCATATAAATAGTGACAATTAGTATATTTAAGAGTTGTCCACTCTTGTGCACTTGAGAGAATGTAACTCCTCACTAAAATTGATTGGCTGACTGTGGATAGGACAGGTATATATAGGAGAGGAGTACCTACACTGTAGAGTAGTCTCAGTAGAGAGATAGATAGACAGATACCTAGAGTAGACTGTGAAAATGAGGCATGGAGAGACAGCAGTATAGACTGTCGACATACCTGTAGATAAGTCACACAGTGACAAGAGTGGACGACTACATAAACGTTACACATACATATTATACAAATGTATAAGCTAGTAGAAAACACGAAAATGGAAGAAAAACTACAAAATAGAAAACCAAATAAAAACCAATAAAACACTAAAACAAAAACACTAAAAACTAAACTAAACTACAATAGTGTGGAGCGTGTGGAGTGTAGGTGGATCGTAGGCTACCCAGTAACTCATATCAATGCGTACTAAGGAGTAAGGATATATGCGGAACAACTATCTCCTTGTAGTCCTTGGAATAGAGTCAACACCGCCACATCCTAGACCACCGAACCAGAACCTACGCCCCACAGCTTACTACATTGGAGATCAAGGTGCTGACAAAAGGACCTACAGACAGCGTACTACTACTACATACTACGTACAGTTGGTGAGTCCTAAGTACTTTGGCTCCAATTAAATGTTATAACCCCCCAATTTTAGTTATAACACATACATGTATATAATCATATAATAGGCCCTATATATATATTATATGATTATATACATACTATTTTTAATTTATTTCAATTAATTTGTATTTTTTTGTGTTATGTCAATGTCTGTGTTGTTTTATTTATACATTTTTATGTTTTGTGATATATATGCTACTATTAGCCTCGGTCATACACCCAGGCCATAGCCCTCTCAGAGTCCTGGGCCAAAATCAAAATGAATAATAAAAAGACACTTGTTCTAATAAATCTAATGTGTGGTGTATGTATGTATTGAGGGCCTGTCTTGTATTGTGTATTTTTATTTAAATTATTTAAATAAATAATTATAATTAAAAATTATAACTTATAACATAAAATATACAAAAACAAAACGATTGAGTTCTCACGAATATTTACACATGAGTGTGGTTTGTGTGAGAAAATGCAACAAAAGAATAAGCATGATGTCAAATAATTACATTATTGAATAGTGTTATATTTATTAATGTTCACTATAATTTATTATCAATGTCCATTAGTATTAGTATGAAACACTAACCCCGGATCATCAACTCATTCGGTTCTTCGTAAGGGACGGTATCAAAAAGTAGCAAAGGATGCAAGATCTCCAGCAATCTAGGCACGCAATGCAAAAAGTTCCAAGGTCAAATACTTTTAGACCAATAAGAATTGCTATAATCTGTCGTAGGTAACGTAACGGCTCTGCGCACTAGAAATACAATTATACGATTAAAGATGAGGACCGTTAAGTAGTACACAATAAAATCTTTCGCGGGTCCATTTACAACCTTCAATCATCATTTCCGAACTTCACAGTCAGCCAAGGATAGTAGGAGTATCCTACTATCCTACTATCCTACTATCTTTGATTCAGCCCAAAAATCAAAACTGTTACTGGTGACTTTATTTTATAATTTACACCAGTCACTATGATAGCCAAAATTATATATTTTAATTAATTTCCAGTATTTTAACAAGCTACAAGCTTAAATAAATTTCTGTTATCGAATTATAGTAGGTGCATGTATCGCGTATGAATAACATTGATTTCCATTGAATTAACATTACATTGTCAATGAAATGAATCAGTGAATGATCATGCTCTAAGGAAATAATAAATAATTATTACTACTTAAAATTAGTCTATTAGATTAGTAATTACTTCATTCAAAATTACTGGTATGACTGATATTATTATTACTATATTTTATTATTTATTTTAGTTCAAATCAATATTCAGCGAATGAGTATTCTATTCTATTGGTTGGAATTGGTCAGTTTAAGCATGAACTGCATAAAAACTCACCGACTTTTACTCTTCGGCGTGACCAGCCCCTAGCAGCTCTCACTGCCAAGTGCCAGTGCTGGCCAACTCCCTGTGAGAAAGGTCCAGATAACATGGCCTTTTTTGGCAGAGGTAGAGGAGTTGCCTTGAAACCATGCTGGCTTGCATGACCCCAAGGACTTTAATATGGGGCACAGAGGCAATTGTGGCTGGATGCTCTTCTTAACACCACCGTGACCGGGATTTGAACCTGGAACCTTCAGCATGAAAGCTCAGCATTCTAACCCCTAAGCCACAGCTTGTGCATGAACTGCATGCCAAGCCTAAATTTAATATAATATAACTTGATCTGAGTAATAATCTGTTTTTGCTCACACTTAAATTATAGCTGTATGTGGAAGAAACCGAGGTTTAATGAGTTGCATGAGTGTGCATGAGAAACGATACAGCTATTCAGCCTGTAGCTTCATGAGTGCTCGCCAGAATGATGTGAATAGGCATACTACTGGGAAGAAGCCTTTTATGTGCATGAATCGGCGACTATAGAGACATGAGAAAAGCTCAACTACAGAAACATCTGCAGAGCCATCTAGGTAAAAAAGCATTATATATATTAATGCTTGCTTATAGTTATACTGTTTCAAGTATGCTATTTTCGGGGAGGTAATTCATCACCAGCTACTGATACAACATTTACTCTTACGGGGCTTGTTAGTCATTATGAAGTTTTATTTTAAGGGCAATAGGTTCATGACAGGACTTCGGTCACTATGTTAGGCGAGAGCGTCATACAATTGACATGGTATACTGTAGCCTTTTCACAAATACAATTATAATAATTTATATTACATTAAATTAATATAATATTGTTCGCAGTAGGTGTCTCTTGGAAACTTATTTTATTTATGCAAGGTCTCTAAGTATTATTGTTGGTAGTTTATTTTAATTATTGTTAAGTTTATTTATATTATAGAGTTGTCTTTCCATAATACTCAATTTATTGAGAGAAGATAACTTCTAGCAAGAAGTGAATTTCCTGCAACATTGTAAAATGTAGCCTATGGGTGCACCTATGGCTTAGGTTCCAAAACCGTGTACATTAATGGGTGGCTATGTTGGTGGTTTGCTGTAGGATATGTCAGACCCATTAATTGCCCTAGCACATTCACTAGGCATGCGTAATATTAACATTTTTGGAGTAGCTTTTGTTCTTTTCTTAAAATTTGTGTTTTCTTTGCATATTTTTGGTCAGCACCTCAGCCAATTTTCCCAGCAACAAACATAAACCTTGGTCTAACTCAAAAATGTTGGTTACTGCATTTAGATGATATCCTTGAGTGGGCGGCTATGTGTCGTGGGTATCATCTTGCAGCATTTAAATAGCTACTAAACAAATTATTGACACAAGTTAGTACTAACCAAACTGACTTATCAGTTTATTGATAAGGTTTGTAAACAAAACAGGCGCATAGGCCTACTTGGAGCATTATGGAGAAGTTGAAGTGGGGAATTGTATCATGTGGTAAAATTTCTCATGATTTTGTGAATGCTTTAAATGATAAAAGTGGACCAGCCGCAGCTAACAATGTGGTAAGACTGTCAATTTAAATTTTTTTCATTACAGTGCTTTATGCATATCTAAGCCATGGCCATGTGTGTGATGTAATGAAGTTTGCTCGCATTGGTAAATTTGACTATAATTCTATTTAAACTTGACTAAGACTTGATCTCAGTACTCTGTTACAGTCAACTGTGACATCAGGTAAACATGTGTTTCTAGTTACTGATCACCTAAACTTCATGTAACTCCATGCTAGCTGACTTTATTGCTGTAGGTAACGGCAGTAGCAGCTAGAAATGTGAAGAGAGCAAGAGAATTTGCTACTAAGCATGACATCGCTGTCTATTATGGTAGCTATCAGCAGCTTGCAGACAACCCAGATATTGGTAAGCTGATACATGTACGGGACAACAATTAACTTCAAAGTTGTAAATAGACAAGGTCAGGTGATACATTGCACTTTACAGTGTTCACTCTGTGCTCTATGACATTGTTTTTTTCTATTGGATCAACCTGTCAGATTTAGTCGGGAGTAGTCAACGTAATTCATATTATCAAACAAGATAATGATCTCATCTATTCCATGGCAATAATGTGCCATACCGTTATTTGTTACATTGTGTTTAGCTGACTGTCTGTTGTCACTCTGTTCTGATCACAGCTCCACTTTGGGTTAATCGTTTAAATATAACTATGCAAGAACAGCTTGGAAACACTTATCGTTGCATCAAACTGTCTAAACAAAATTCTGAATCACATCTGTATCTCTGTTTGGCAGATGTTGTGTATATAGGTATGATTGTACAGCACCACTATAATACGTGTATGCCTGTGTTTTACAGATGTTGTGTATATTGGTACTATTGTAAAGCACCACTATGATGCATGTAAACTGATGTTAGAATCTGGAAAGCATGTCTTATGCGAGAAAACTCTAACTCCCAATTTCCAACTTTCTCAGGAGTTGTTTCATTTTGCTGCAACTAAGAGACTCTTCTTTATGGAGGTAAGAACCAATGGCTATGTCCAATAATGATTTACATGGGTGATATATACATGTATCACTCATGGAAAAGTATAGTTGAGCATGGGTTAATCTAGTGGATGCTGTGCAGTTATTGTGCGGACTTTCACAATGGAAGTGGCGAAGGCTTGAACTTAGAATCTCAAGTCTTGATTAATAATAGAGTCCAACATTTCCTCCATTCGTACTCTACTATGGAAATTTATAGTTTTTATTTTAAAATTGTACTTAACCACTACAAGTACAATACTTAACTACTACAGATACAGTACTAACTACTACAAGTACAGTAATTAACTACTACAGGTACAGTACTTTGCTACTACAAGTACAGTACTTAACTACTACAGGTACAGTGCTTAACTACTACAGGTACAGTACTTTGCTACTACAAGTACAATACTTAACCACTACCAGTACAGTACTGTAACTACTACAAATACAGTACTTAACTGCTACAAGTACAGTAATTAACTACTACAGGTACAGTACTTAACTACTACAAGTACAGTACTTAACTGCTACAAGTACAGTACTTAACTACTACAAGTACAGTACTTAACTACTACATGTACAGTACTTAACCACTACCAGTACAGTACTTAACTACTACAGGTACAGTACTTAACTACTACAAGTACAGTACTTAACTGCTACAAGTACAGTACTTAACTACTACAAGTACAGTCCTTAACTACTACAAGTACAGTACTTAACTACTACATGTACAGTACTTAACCACTACCAGTACAGTACTTAACTACTACAGGTACAGTACTTAACTACTACAAGTACAGTACTTAACTGCTACAAGTACAGTACTTAACTACTACAAGTACAGTACTTAACTACTACATGTACAGTACTTAACCACTACCAGTACAGTACTTAACTACTACAGGTACAGTACTTAACTACTACAAGTACAGTCCTTAACTACTACAAGTACAGTACTTAACTACTACAAGTACAGTACTTAACTACTACAGGTACAGTACTTAACTACTACAAGTACAGTACTTAACTACTACAAGTACAGTACTTAACTACTACAGATACAGTACTTAACCACTACAGGTACAGTACTGTAACTACCACACTCGAAGTACTTGCCCCTCTTCTTATATTTTAGCAAGCTACATGTACATGTACAGATGAGAGTTTAATTTAATTTGGCAAGTGAAAAATATTTCTACTTGTACTTTACTAATGACAAAAGTTATAATCCATGTACCTATGTTAAATAAAACATAAATAGGTGGCATTTATCGACAAAATCAGCAAGTGCTGTATATTGTACGACCTCATTTCATGGGCACAATCCCAAATTTGAAGTGATTTATGTTTACTTGCAGGCGGTTTGGTCTAACTTCTTTCCCACGTACTATAAAATACAGAGGCTGATAGCTGAAGGTAAAGTAATAAGTTGTCATATACTATAGTATTAGGCATTGGCATTCTCAGTAGTCATTTTAGAATGTGGCCTACCATCAGTATTGTATTTGTAAGTTATCTCCTCGTGTTAATTTATATATTTCAAAGAGGGTTATACACTATAAAACTGATTATTTAGTTGCTATTATTCTTTGTGGCAAATAGGTACTATTGGAACAGTGACACATGTAGAAGCTAGCTTAGGACTACGGATAGACGGAATCGGTAGCGGAGCTAGCTTTGACCTTGGTATTTATCCAGTCAACCTTGTTAGGTTTGCATTCAACAAGGAGGAACCTGTAGAAATTATTGCACGAGGGGACATTCATTCTACAGGTTTGTTGAGGTGGATTAGATTTATGTATATGTGAGATATTTAATGCATTAAATATCTCACGTAAAAGAGTAGACAACTCCCACTTGTGATCAATGGATTGAGCGGCTATTTTTATGACTCATTCAAGAGGTTGTGGTTATAGATCAGGTCAGTTCTTCTTTGTTTGTTACATGAATGTCTGTATAACGTTATGTTGGAAGGTTCGACCCATTTCTCAGGAGCCCAGGCTTTAAGGCCATTATTATAGTAATACACAGACTTTTTCTTGAAACTGTGCTACACAAGGATAATTTGTACGATAATGTCAGCACTCAGAAGTTGAGTTTGTAATGTATTGTGACCCATGATCTTAAATTGTTTCAGGTTTAGATTCTAGCTGGGATGCAATATTAATATTTTCTGGTAACAGAAGAGCCGTTCTAAAATGCAGCAGAACTAACCTGTTTGATAACAGTGCAAGGATTTCTGGTACCAAAGGTTGTATAGAGGTATGTAGTTATTGGTAATAGCATGATATAAAGGTGTATTCAAATAATATTTTGACATCTTCCTATGAAAGCTATATTATTCCGCTTATTCGTCCAATCATTCTAGAGATTTTCTTCTGTAAAATGCAGCGAATGTAAAATTGGTTATTACTTCATTAACGAACATCCTTCATTAATTTTAGATCTCTAGCCCGTTTTGCTGCCCCACTTCAATTACACTACCATGTGGTGACAAGTTCACAATCACACTACCAGATCAGGCCAAGTATGAATACAACTACCTTAATTCTGCAGGCCTTGGCATTGAATGTGCTGCAGTATCTGATGCTATTCGAGCAGGTTAGTGATAGTTCATACTCCCCCCCCCCCCCTTTCTTTAGAGCATGTCTTGGTAACCTGGCACAAAATGCATGAGTTCCTGGTAAATTGTTTTGTGGCGCAAGATATTTACTGCACTCTTCAATATGCTTGGGGTCAAATACTATTTTCCAGTGCTATTGCACAATAACATCTAATGCTATTGGGATTGGACATTAATGATGCCAGATGAATATGGATAGTATTTGTATTTGGCTTGGTCCCAAGTCTGATTTTTAAACCCAGGATACCAGGCTAAGCCCTATTTCTGTTTCCTTCACTGCACATATTTGTCTTACGTACTAATTTGTGACGAAATTAGTTGCATGATAATCTCACCGAATTTGACACAGATTGTCGTCCACATTTTCTTGTCAAAAATCCAAAAACGTTATTTAATTGGGCCTACTGTATTGTTTCCATTTCTTTCTGCAGGCAAACTAGAGTGCGAGCAGTACACCAGTTCTGACAGCCTCTACATAGCAAAGATACTGGATCAGATTATCAGACAAGTTAGTGAGTCTTTGGTTTAGCAGAAAGACAGTGTGTTTAACAAAGTGTTGGCAGAAGAACAATCTCCAAACATTTCACTGCTTTAGGTGTATATGTACTTGATACACGAATAAAATAGATGAAAGCTTGAAGACTCGTACAATTTGTACATTTTATAATTTATTTTCAAAATACATATACATGTATACATGTATGTCCAATAATACTAGTGATAAACGGCGCTAAAGCATATCACACTATGTGTGGTGAATCAATTTCGATGTGGCATGATAACTGTTTTAGTTTTTTTAGTAATATTTGTCCTGCTAGTCAAAAATGGAAAGACAACTTCTGCCATAAGCGTTACCCGTAAGACCTAATGTCATGAAACTGTTGGTACAATTATAAATGATGTAGCAGTCATTAAGTTTCTATGGGTGTTGTTAAATTCATTGGGGATCTCATTTACTAGCTTAGAGCCCAGAAAGTTATAAGTGATCTCAGTGTATGAGATTTTCTATTTTATTAAAACAAATACACAAAAATATAAAATGCTTAATTTTTGAGCGTTCATAATAATATAAAATCTTTTTGAGATTAACATCAACAATACATGATACGTGAAGTGTGAAAAGTCTCATAGGAATGATGTCCGTAGTATAAAGTGTAAGGTACCAAAATGTTTTTAATTATAGTAAATTTATCCTTTAGTATAATTATATTCACATTATATTATACTATTGTAATATATGGTGCATCTATCGCAAAAAATAACGGTAATTGCTGAGAAAATTATATGTTATAGTAAAATATATTTGTGGTGTTACATAAGTTTTTGAAGTGCACCAAGAACTGTACAGGCAGCCCAACAAATTCAATAAATACATCACCACACCTTATTGTATTGACAGTTGTCAAATATTTCCATCTTTAAATAAAAACGCAGAGTATAAAAGCATTATACATGGAAACACGGCATATGCATTGAAACATGGCGTATGCATGGAAACATGGTGTATGCATGGAAACATGGTGCATGCATAGAAACATGGTGCATGCATGGAAACATGGCGTATGCATAGAGCATCTGATGACAAAAAATGTGATTGTCACTAAAGTTGCACTCAATTATAACACTGCACTTGTCTTAGGCAATAGTTGGGCTGTTTAGGAAAGTAGCCCCTCACATGCATCTACCTGCTCTGAAGCAATGCGATTCAATCTAAAACCTACTAACTGAGTGACCAACAGAGCACAAGTGTATCTGATTATGCAGAGATGAAGATCTATGTGAGGGTGTCTCCTCCCATACAGTCAATGGGGCGTTGCTCTTTTGTCTATCTGGACTAGAGTTCATTGACCAAATGGGAGTCGTTGACCTTACAGAGTTCACTGGTCTCGATGCTGAAAGGAAAAGTAATATTGTGATTGGGTGGAACATACATGTATCATCATCACTGTTTTGGTAACACTGTGTATTGTGGTTAGACATGAGCTTGCTGCGTGAATTTGAGGAACTAAAAAATATGTCTATTTGATTTGAGTGAAACCAGTTTAATCTCTTAGCGACTTACTGACAGAGACAGGTCTGGTATTTACTATGTAGGTTTCACGTCTGTTAAACTCAGCGCTACTGTGACTACTGTTGTGGCTTGTATGATGTGATCCTGCTGCCAGAAAGTAGCTACTAGCTGGTATTAGATAGTTTGTATCAATCATATGGGTGGCATAGTTTTCTACTTCGGCGAGATCTTTGAACCCTCTCATATTCTTATACAGCCACATTTGAAGTTCTACACCTGTAATAATTTAAAATAAAAAAGCATAAATTATTATATCTTATGTCAATACAGCATCTTTCGGGTTTTCGGGTGATGATGGAGTTATGACAAGGTACTCTCAAAACAATGCCAACAAAAACCGAACTAGTGTTTGTTTCTACACGTTCTACAAGACAATTTTACATGTACTTGTATGTCAAAATATCTTTGACATCTTTAGCTATTGTTAGTTATCATAACTATGCATTATTCTTCAGTCCTCCAGACTGCAATGAAAAGTATCATAATTATAAAAGCTGTCATAATATGTCCATCTGGATTTACATGTACATGTACCTACAGTCCTAGAAACCTTTGTATGATATTTTAGGTGGGTTACTATATATTATTTGGATCTATATGTTCTTGTACATGTAATAGTGACCAAAATATAGTCAAATGCGTGCATCTACTCCATTGACTTTAATAAAAATTGTTTTATTTTTCATGTGATTTCAATTAATTTTATACATTATTATCTTCTGACTTAATGGACATGGCACCCATGATGTCATCTAAGCCAAGCGGTTTATGGCTGGTGGTTCAAGAAAGTTGTTTTAATACCCTGTAATTTATTTTTTTAGTGAACACATTATGCTTAGACATAATAGCTGTAATACTGAAAATATCAGAAAAATTCCGAGTAATAATTATTTTCACTTTCCATTTTTATGTAGCTTAGCTGACCACAAAGACCCCCCATTTAGTGATATTTATCTTGCAGGTCCCCAGGCCACATGTATGTCTGTCTAACACAATGTAATTATCTTGTAATAACAAGTCAATTAATAGGAACATTTTTCATAAAATGTCTTTTGATCTTCCCACACTAAATTAGTTTAAACTGATAAACTCTGAGATCTAAATGATATTAATATTAATATGCTGAAGTGGGGCTGAAGCCATTTCTATGTACACTGTACTGTACAGTACATTGTAGCTCATGTACATATAAATGGAAAGGGTCAGTGTAACAGTATAACTTACAAGGGCAGTCCTGCTCCAGTTACCAGGCTGTTCATACTATTTCAAGCCAAGGAACTCAGGAAGTTAAACTGATTTGCAACTGAAGGAAGTTTTGAATAGAATCAATTTGTCACACTATTTACGTGTAGATACAAGCAGCAAATAACTCCCGCTCAATGCTTCAAATGCTACCGACTGTCTTCACTTTCACATAATTATAGAATCGCTACAATGTAGGGGCCTTGCTCAACCCGTGTACATATAGTATTTACCTCTCATGAGTCCCTAATTACATGTACAGTGTACTGGTATATTGTGTACATGTAGAACACAGAGTTTAGTTTCACCAGATATGCCTGACAGCTGCTGAATGTCACAATGTTCTTATTATTTAACTTACCATTAATGGAGATTGTAGATTTATTCTGTCCTCCATCTTCTACCTGTCTGTTGGTATTTCTTGCCACGATATGCAGTCGAAGTCTGTTAGCTATTATATCAGTGGGTGTCTCCAATGGTAAAGCTTGCTGTTGAAATCGAGATCTGAATCTCGCTGCAATAAAGGAAGCGAAAGAAAATATACCATGCATTGGTAGACAAACCACAGTCCAAGTTGAATAGAACAAAGGGAAGACGATTTCACCATCATATTCGTACATACTATGAAAGACTTAGATTAAATGTTATGACTGCTGTACATCACAAAATCAGCTACACGTCTCTGTAAAATTTAAGCTACAAATATATGCAATTAATGGCCTTAGCTTGTGTTCTATACATTGTAATTACCTGCCGTACTGGGCATACTGCTAGACAGACTGCTGCTTACAATGCTTGTCTGAGATTTTAGATTACGATATCTTGATTGTTGGGACAAGTTCGGTCCTTGTGATTGGTCGATGAGAGAGTTATGTGTCAGCCACAATAGAGGGTCAATAGGTCGCACACAGCTTCGATCACTGTATACACTTTCTTCCTCCCAGCTACCTACTACTGTTAGCACCAACGTCCTGGATAAGATAGTGTAGAACAGCATAAATATTCTATCATAGTATGTACTGTACCTGGCAGGAGGTGTATACACCTTTATATTATTATAACCTTGAGAAGGCATTTCAGTGTGATTCCACCTTTATTTAGAAATTTTGTGATCTTGAATATAAAATCAGTGTAGGAATTTTTACACACGCCAAGTTTCATGATAATTTGGAATGCGCTGACTCCATACTATATTTAGTGCTGCTTAGTATCATCGTTTTATTCCTTAAATACCAGCAGATCAAAGTGTTCATTTCTATAAATCAATCATTAACGAATATACATGTACATGTATTTTTGCAGAACTAGACCTACATAATATTAAAAAAAGTATAAATATAATTATTACGGATGGCATGATAACACAACATACCTAGTTGCCCGAACAGTCTGACGTAATGTGGTCACAGCTTGTTGACTGGATTTACCTTCTAAACTTTCTCCGTTGACAGCTAAGATGAGATCCCCTGGCTGTATTCTTCCATCTCTACTTACAGCTCCACTGTGAATAAATACGTACATTCGCAAAATGGTGGAATTTCAGAAATTGTGAGGGAAACTTCATCCTTGACAACTATAATTGTAAATTAATAAGACATATTGCATGATAGTTGCATAAGATCGAATTTGCTAAGTAACTAGTCAATAGGTAAGAAACTGTGTGGAGAGAATCAATAAGTATGAAAGGAGTTGTTGGCCCATGCTTGTAATTTTTGTCGATGAGTTTCCGATTTGGTGCAGTGTTCAAATCATTTGCCGTTGCAATAAATCAATGAATGTTTTGTTCAATTACCAACAAGAACTGTCTTTATTACGACCCCTGTCAACAAAACTAAGCAAAGTTTCTTCTGCCAGATTTGCGTTTAGAGCAATACCTTGTGCAACAATCACAATGGCGTCAAATATTACAATAACTACATGTATATACATTTGTAAACGTGTGAATTTATATGTTGTGAAATATGCGTACACTAAAGTAAAGTAAATTACTTACCCTGGCAAGACCGAGCCAACAAAAAGGCTAGACTCTCCATTACTGAAATTTTCTCCCACTATGCTTATACCCAAGAAGTCATCAACACCTTTTGTCAACAGAAAAATGAGACAACTCCTAACTTCTTATGAGCATGAAAATGAATTCCTATGGAGATATTTTTAGGCTTCGAGTAAAATGTAACAGGTGACAAATTAACAGTAGAGTGTAAAATTATTGACTCTCAAGCTTACAAAAATGGTAGCCGCAGTTAGGGAACTGAAGCTACGGCAACAACTAGACTAACTTACTTAGATGGATGGCGATATCTGTTTGGTTACTAAGGCTAAAGACAGTTGACTCATCACAGCTTTGGCCCACTCCACTCATCTGTAACATAAGCATGTATATACATTGTACTTTGGGCTCATAACACAGATTCTACTATGCTGCCTAAAAGAGAATGTGTAGGAAATCCCACTCTCTGATGCATTGACATGTGGCTCCCTGAACATATACATGTACATGCATTTGGATATGCCTTGGACTGTGAAGTTACCATTGCTTGTTTTCTACCACACTCACAAATGTGCAATCAACTGCTATGTCTTCGCACAGAAAAGTTAATGTACTCATTACAATTTGGAAGTTATCCTCTCTTTGCTACTTTAACCACAAATGGATTTTAAGGGCGATAATTTTGGTCCAGTAAATTCATTTGTGCTAAAAACACAATTTGTCCCTTGAAAAATATTTGCAATTTAAGTATTATTATTTTAGTTATAAGTACATTATTGTGCTACAACGCTACACGTACAATACACATACAGAGACATTAATCAAATTGCTGTCTTTTATATAGCTCACGTGAATGTTTTCAAACACATTAATCAATGTTTACAAGTGATAAGATTGTGTATTTAGTGTAAGTTCAGTCTTGTAAATGTGATGACAAAGAACACATTTATATCTTATTGTCATGTTATAACCATCAATCACAGAAACTATCAGGGCAGTTGTATACATTAATAATACTATGACTGGTACAACACAGGCATTAATTACAAACTGCCTTGTAGATGCAGGTAGATGCTCACCAAACTGCACTTGAACTTCAGAAAAAAAATTTGAAAAATTTAAATTAAATTAAACTCTAAAATTAAATAATAAAATTATAAAAAAAGTAAATAATTGTAGTTTCCAGCTTCAATTGAAAACCAGCACCTGCTTTTTAAATTTTGTTTTTTGCCATGCTTGTTAAATGATGTCAGCTAACCCGTGTATGTAATGTAATCGCTCCTGAAACTGCAACTGTTTCTTTACAAAGCAATTAATTTACTGAATGGCATGCACATGTACATGTACAAGTCATACATGTACAGTATATACATATTATATGTGTATACAAGTGATACAACAACCCAGTTAGCCACCAACTACTTTGCTGTGCTACAACAACACTATTTAGAAAGGAGTTTTGGTAATAATAACTAAGTAACTCTGTGAGATTAAAACAGTTACACCCTTTGAATTGTGTTAATAAGATTAGACTAATCACAGATAAAAGAGTTAATCCGGTTATGCAACATACCACAGTAATATTAATCTTCACCCCAAATATGTGTACATGCATGTACAGCAGTGTCTTGTAGTAGAATCAGTTGTGTGGAACTGATAAGGTATACATATTTTATAAGTCGAATTCTAAGGCGACCTTGGCTGTATAACGACTAAGGCAATATTAGCCTACGTGCCCCAAAGGGGAAGTTGTCAAGTTGTTTTAAATTTTGACGTGATGGCCAGTTATAATTATTTAAATTTGTTACAACAGAGGGTAGTTGTAAATAGTCAACACTTCACACATATTACATGTACATTTCTGTCTCGGTTTTACTCCAATTTTAGTATTTTATCTACATGTATGGTACAATACATGTAATACCTGCAGAAGTTGTGAACTTTGCCTACTGTTGCTAATGAAAATATAACTTGTAATGGAATGAATCAGAGCTTGTTTCATACCTGATCAAAATATTTGTTGGGTTGTCCTCCCTGTAAGTAAAATGAATCCATTATGTAATGACCTTGATCTGGGTCATACTCGGCTGAATTGATGGACGACGAGTCAACCGCTGTCAATACAAATGCAGACCAGCACCTTAAGATTCTAGCATATGCATTATATGCTAATATTATCATTATACTATATACACGTATGTTATTATTATATAATTATTACATTACAGATTATAGCTTACACATTGCCTTATACAACATGTAACAAACCACAAGCATTTCTGACAAGAACTGACAACTCCTAATGAAATAGCATCTCCAAGGTGATTCTATCCAAGTTCCGACCAAAATATAACTTATTAATTTATTCAGATAAAATATGGAAATGGGGCACATATCACTTATGCAACATGTTAATGCAGCTTCGACCTGTCAGTTGGCTAACTTATTTATACTAATATAGTATTACATTCATGGGAGTTCACATTCGAAACAATGAAATGGAACTAAAATACATATTATAATGAGCCTTGGTGCTCATGCTTTTGGGTATTAAATTTATTCGGAACTACGGCCAACATTAAAAAAGCTACAGCTATCACTGAAATATTGTGTTGTATTGTAGCAATATTGCTGTTAGTTTACGGGTGAGAGCAGCATTCCTCCACAGTACACATTTTTAAGGATTTCTAGATATTCTCTTGTACACGTACATTACTACCAGAGTATAGAGATACTCACATGAGTTAAGCGATGCAGATCGGCTAGAAATCGCTGTTGACTCATCAAAACCAGAAGTAGAATGACTTTCAACCACGCTACTAAATCCGCTGTCAGTCGAGTTCCTCTGCTTTCTTTTCTCTGAAGTAAAAACTTTGTTGAGCTCAGAGGGAGAGTGGGTCTCTACTGTTCGCAGGTTGACAACCTTCTTTATAAACGGTAGACAATTCATGATAACATTTACATGTATTATTTCTATTCCTGTCAGCCAGTCTTCTTTCTGCTCCTATACTTGACAATTTACCTGTTACAAAGCACAAGTATCCATCCATTACTGACATTCCTCTATTTAAATTAGAGCAAATTTCTATTTAAAATGAAACCTGCTAAAACCTGCTAGAACCTGCTAGAACCTGATAGAACCTGCTAGAACCTGCTAGAACCTGCTAGAACCTGCTAGAACCTGCTAGTTATACACCTTATAAGTTAGCACAGGTTACATTACAGTGTACATACTACAATGTATATTTAAATCTAGTTTGGCGGGTTACAACATATTGGGTTGTGAACTCGTGCAATGGACAATGGTGTAGAATATGTTGTGTTGGAAATTTGGATGTGCAAATCAGCACACTCATTGGTCAATGAAACGCGCATGCACTCAAGTCAAGCATATACATGTGCAGTATAGACATACCATACATGCAGTATTCGGTGACAACCAATGGACAGGGAAACCTAAAAAAATTAAGTTTTTAGGCAACCTCAATTAATATTGAAACATCAGAAAAACATAACACTACGCCTGCAGATTTATATTTTAATTTAGTGTTTTGCTTCACCATGTTTTCAGCAGTTTTCTCATTTGATGGTAACACAATTACTACCAACCGCATTCAGACAGCAGACAACTCTAACCAATAGGACATGGCAGTCTCTGGCTTCACTATAAATTTGGTATTTCTTCTCATGGTTGCTATTTTAATAACAAATTTGCATTTTGAAGAAATCTCGCAAAATTTTGGATACATCATTTTATATGTTTTGACAGGGATACATAATTTATGCAACTCAGGATCTTCTAAGATTCCTAAGCATGTGTCAATATTAATCATCATTTACTACATGTAGTATGACTGTGCTATTAATGCTCGACAAGTCATGTTTAGCATTCATAATGTAAAACATGGAGAACAAAAAAAGCTTGAATTCTGCCTCAATCAACATAAATTTATGTAAATATAAAATGTGAATGTATATATTAAAGTAACAGGAATAACTTGAAATGTGTCACTATTTGATGAAGCAGTCAACCTAACATAGTATTTATGGTTTTTGAGTTTCACACATAATTTCTAGAGCTTAGTCTACTGACTTAGATCGAAAAGAAATAATTGTCTTAGCTAATAGTACATGTTTCATGTATATCTTAAAATAATTATTCACAAGTGGCCACCTGAATAAAACTATACTTTGTATAAAATATCACAAAGTTACAGATATATTTTCAGAATCCTCCCTTCTCTGGACCATAAAAAATCTCTTATGAACACAAGCTAGCTGTCCGATGAATCATCTCCTAAAATCTTTGATAGGCCTGCCTTAAAGTTGGCAGAGATATTGTTTTTCTTAGTTTCCTGGCAAAATTTCAGATTTTGTTAGAATAAAGTAAAAAAATCAGTCGGACTGATTGCAGATTTGTTTGGAAAGAGAAATAAAACCAGAAGCACAACTCCCAATCCTCAATAGGAAGAAAAAACGGCGTCAGCTGAAAAATTAAACAAGAACTTAGGGATTTAAAACTACAGATGGAATGTCGTAGGGACACCTGTTTTATAGAAGAATGTGAGATTCAGGCTACACCTTATGTCAGAATCACGATTGAAAACAAGACCTGGAATTCTCTCCAAAATAATATGTAAAACAGGGAGACTCACCCAGCAACAGTTTTGGCACAAGAGAGGCTCTCAGTCGTGACAACTTTGGCAACAAATTTTATAATATTTTGCCACCTCCTGTTTATCGTGATATCAAGGGAGTTAGAAAGTGAGAATCATAATGAGATGTGTTTCATGAGGCTGATTAGTGAATGAACTAGCAGTTGCAGAGAGCAAATATAAGCATAATAATATAAAGATACCGTTGTTTGTGTAATAGATCCATTAAATTTCTATACTGATCCGCTTGCATCCTCAATAGCGATATAACGCCAGTGCTTTATGTTATCCTTGTAGGAATAGCATATGATGACTTATTTGACAAACAAATCAACCAGACAATAGGTCAGTGTAGAAGTATAGACCTACATAATGCACCAAAACAGTCTTCCCTATATTACTTAGCTGCACACATATGGTATGCCTGAATGCTTGTATGTGCATGGGAGTGATAGCAAGGGAGAGTTTAGTAGTTTTAATTATAATACGTGTAATTGATACTTCATAAGTACTGAAGTACTTAAAATATTTATATCCTTTAATAAACCATAGAAATATTTGTACAAAAATTTGTCACTTTATAAATTTTGAATCAACTGTCACAGTCAAGAGCTAACAAGAAGTTCGGCTTCTTGAGATCAAAAGTGTATCTGCAGTTGGATTCCATGAAGGGAACATCTGGTATAGATCAGACTATATATGATTCCATATCTATTCTATAGCACTGGCTACTTGAAACTATTAAAGGACAAGCTGCTGACAGATGCTTGCTGGTGCCTGTTTAAACAACCTACTGTTTCCTGTATAGTCAATAGCCCTTACCTTGCCACCAATAGCCTGAACAAAATTACATTTATATAATGTACATGTAGGCTACTTGGCACGTGTCTGCTATTAAAAATGTTTTTCTGCTGAGCCAAGGCTATAAAAATTGTATTTATAGTAGCAGGCCTAATTATTCATGTATGGATTGGGCAAGTGTGAAGATGACTTTAAAGTGTTGCTGAGAGTTTTTGGCATTATAAATGCTATAGGCTAAGTGAATGCACTTCAGCCATTTCTACTACAGTCATTCGGTTGGCTTTTGACTTGTATGGCTACATATAGGCGTTGTAACTAAGAAACAGGAATTAAAAAACTATACATATAGATGTACATGATACTAGCACATATATGTAAGTGATGTACATGAATTTTAATGCAAGAGCAAAATATAATATTATAAATAAGTATAGTCATTGTAGAGCGGAGTTATCCTCTCTCTTTCTGCATCTGCATCGAAATGGTGGCCAAAATTGGCAGAAAATTCAAGTCTGGTTACAGTGAATAAAGACCTCTAAATACTTTTTTCTCAAGGTCATATTGTCTAATACTACAAGATCATGTATGAAGTAGTGGAATTTGCTGTCAATATCGACAACGTCTTCAATAGATGAGTATATATACAAGTCATGTGCGTGCACATGTACCCTTCTAAGTACATGCAAGTAACAATAACAGTGTGCTCGAAGAAATGAGAAAAATAGACTATAACTGTTACTTGATTTATGTCTATTTTAAGTAATATTATATAAGACAGGAAACAGCTATATATCTGCTAACTAATATTATGCGTTTGTTTAGTCTTTTGTCTAAAATTCATCAGGTTTTAAGAATACATTCCCATAACTCCTCATTAAATATTTTAGTATGATAAGCAGTTGATTATATTTATTTGTTGATTTGAAGTTACATTTTGGTCTCTAAGAAGTCTACAGTACAGTGAGTGAGCTACAGCCCAGATTATCACGAGATAAAGAGATTATCTCTTATGTGCATAGAGTAAATCCATCCTATTGGCATTTTGTAATTAACCTAATCGTGGATTAAGTCTGGATTTGTAGAATATAGAACTAAATATGGAGAATATTTAAAGGCCGCTTTAATAGAATATTTATATTTCATGTGCAAACTTTAGTAATTAAATAGTTAATCTTGTATAATGCTTACTTTAACTATCAGCGGACTTTCATGTCTAGTTCCATTGAAGATTATCCAGTCTATGAAAAATAGCAATTTAATTATTTTATTAGTCGTTGGAATAATACAGTCTCCTGTTTTTCTTGAATATGTGTGTAGGTTTACTTGCAAAAAAATATCTGGCCCAATATCATGGCTGCAGGTAGCATTACATGCATTTAATTGGCAGAGAAATGGTACATGTAAGTGGTGTGCTTTGATTCAAGTTTGCAACCACATTTTAAGAGTCACCACTTACAAAATAGTAGACTACATGAGTCACAAATTCGTTCTACAATCTAATACGCCTACATCATTCAGCTGTATCTGAACTATTAACAAATATAATTCTTATACTATGGTCAAACTTGATTTCTAGAGTCCGCGTGTACATAAAATTTTGATTTTGATAACTAATTTTTGCCTGATAACCTCTTTTTCATGCATGTGTTAATTTCTACAGCATTATCTATTTTGTGCTTGACAACGAGTACAGTATCTTTGTATACACAAGTTCATATGTGCACAACACATAATCTAGGGTACATGGCTTGTATATTTAGTGTTTATCATTTGCCTGCTTAGTTTTAATTCGTAACTGTAACTGCCTTGCTATATAAAGGAAGTACATGCATGTACAAGTATTTACATGTACAAGTTATACCCTCATAAATATTGCAATCAACACATTGGTATGTGAGCCCATCCTGTGTCCATGGATCATCCAATGACCCGTTCAGAGGATTTACTTGAGGAGCAGATCTGTTGTTTCACTTTTTAATAGTTAAGTTATCATAAAATGTACTGCACAAGCACATGCAGGTAAAAATTTTACAACCCTAGTGCATTACTCAGTCTTGGTCTATATCCAGAGAGCCAAAGGAATGACAACTCCGGCTCCATGATATTCTGGATGTCAGTTGTAACAACTCTAAACTGACAGTGCTGTTTGCTCCTCTGGTGTGTTGGCCAGCCAGAGCTCCTCAGCATCCACAACATTAGACTAATTCATAAAACTATGAAATATGGTTTGCGTTTTAACCAGTCTAATTGGTTATTGGTTATGGAGAACATTCTTACTACACTCACTACACTTTTCAAAGGGAGACGATATGCAAATACAAATACATATACATGTATTTTGGATCTGGGGACAGTACTTCATAGTGTCCAATGTTCCCAATGATTTGTAAGTCTTACACTAGACATACATGGACATGCAATTATGATACACATGCACAACCAGAGAGAACCGATGTAAGACTAGTTTATAATATCATCGTATTACACAGCAAATAGTGGCCTTTGCAAAGTGTGCAAAATATTATAATGACAAAGTGCATTAGCAGATTAATTTGCAGTTTTAGAAATTTTGAAGTACATGTACATACCTTATCGGTGAATGTAGCTTTATAATTAACAACAAATATATAATATAATATACGTCTAGGTGTACATGTAAATACCTTATAATAATTAAATATAGAAGTAATGCAAGCAATATGTACATGTACATACCTGAGTGCAGTCCTATGGTCTGGAAGTCAGGTGTATCTACTACTTACTACATTCATAACTCTTGCCAAGTGCTACCAACACTTGTTATATCTTATTTCACATCTATGTTTCTCCTTAAATGGTGCATATCACAGAACACGGTGGGTGCATCCATTAGCCTAAGCTCCATAACACTGTCATTAGCATAAATTAAGGCAGGGAAACTGGTATACCTCATAATATCTAGCTATAGCATTGGCTCCACACATTTGGCATAATTGCATGTAGGAAAGCTATGAAGCCAAGTGTTATTCTAATGCCAGTGGTGGATTAAAAACCCCAGTCCACTGTCAATGTTCCTAAGATAAAAGCAATTGTTCGATCTTATGATGCTGTATTACTGTGTTGGTGCAAAGTAACGGTTTAAAAATTACCTACATGTACATGTACATGTATGATAGGCCTACTAATGGCTGAAGTCATTCTATGCTCTAGAGACCATTGTGTGAATGCGTGACTGGGTGGAACGTGGTCTGGCCAAAACATGGCAACTAGGTAATATTCATTTGGCAAACTACATGTATATTATTCACATTTATTTTAGGAGGATGTTGATTTTCCATAGGCCTACACTTGGATATAGTAGAAGCGATCATCGGCTACCTACATAATATACTAGCTTAAATATTCAATTCAAATTTTAAACTTATTTAAAGCTTTGATGACAAGAAATGTTTCCTTTATGGGAGGAAACCAATATGCCATATGCGTCTTATGGTTGCATAACATAACGTACCTGTCATCTAATTGATATATGAGGGAATAGTGTACGCCTTTCATCCACAGCTATGTGTCCATAATATTGTATTATACTTGTAGATATACCTAGTTAGTGCTTTATATTATTATCTCAACATTCCTAGAAATAGACCATATCTAAGAATCTTTCATCTTGCATCTCAGATGTCAAAAAGGGTGGATTGAGCAATGAATAATTTAAATATTCTTCAAATCGGCTAAATATTCTAATGTACAAGACATGTTTGATGTGTGGGCTGTAGAGGGCAGTCAGGCCTCCAGTATACACTGTGGACCACTAAGGTGTAGGCCTATTATACTGTACCACTCACAAGTGAATTCAAAACAAGTTGATGACAGAGAGGCCAGATTGCCAATTCCCTTGAACAAAAAATTGGAGCTGTGACAGTAGTTAGTGTATGGAATAGAGTGGCTAGTGCAAGGGTGACTAACTAGCTATCGAAAAGAATAACTTAAACCTGAGCAAAGAGAGCTTTGGCCACAATCATTGTTTAAAAAGTGAAAGTTTGACAATGTAAGTTGAGTAATGTAATTATATTCCAGAATATAGGAACCCTACACTCTCTGTCCTTCGAAACATTACTCAAACAGTAGAGACTTTACAGCTAGAATGATAAAATGAATAGAGTAGCAATATTTTAATTAGAAATTTCATAAAATTTATAATTGTATAGCATGAAAAGATCAAGATGGAACTAATTATACGTACAATTGAATTCTTTATTTGGGGGAGTAACCAGAAAATAAAAACATAAAAATTAGTTAATATTATACTAAAACTATAATCGTTATAGTTTACTAGTAATTGAGGTAATTTTCCACGTATTGGTCCCCTTGTACTCATAGATAAGAATGATGGTGAACATATAAAGTGAGACTGGTTAGATGAGCAATGACAGAAACAGAGATAACACGACTCCAAGTGTGTAGCCTAATGTGTTACCTGAGGAGTCAACATCTTTAGACTTATCCTTGGGTTCATCGTCAAATGTAGCAATAAGACGGGCAGGGCATCCAGTGCCCCTTTCTATTTTCATAGCGCCGACTGTCAGTGTAACTCCTGTAAAATAAAAATTTGGCTGATTAAAGCACAGATCCTGGGGAAATGCCCTTGTAAGCTAGAAACTTTGGCCAAAGTATCGAATGTCTATGTGAATAGGTGTCTTCACGACCTAAATTTTAGACCCAGACCGATTTGCAAAAATATTTTCCGGCACACATCCGTCACAGGGTCGCGAACACACCGACCTGGGGCAGAAGCAAAAACCACATTCTTGCGTGAAGAAATCAGGTGTGCCAATGAGCTAGGGATGGTTTCGTCCCGCCAAGCCAAATCCCAGGCCAATAGCCCTTCTGACCTAAGTCGGACAGCCATGTTGCAAATTTTATTTGTGACCTGTGTCCATCCAAGAGGTTGCGAAGATACCTCTTATGGTTTAATTGTGATGCTTCTATGAATAGTAAGCCTCCAGGAATCTTGTAAACTAAGATCAGATAACCCCAAATTCCTTGATCAAAAGAGGACAACTCCTGCACAAAATAGTTACGACTTTTTATGGTTGGAAGGAAAACCTCACAACAAAGCATGTAGCCTATATTTGCAAGAGAATCCTAATATTAACATTCTCACATGTACTGGGTCATATTGTAAGTATACATGATACATAGTGTGTCGTGTGTGTACTGTACATACACCTGCTGTGCATGTAAATGTATGTGTATAAGTACACTGTATGAACCTCATCATACAAAAACTAGATACATTTAGGAGTTTTCTTTTCATTGACAAGAAATTGGTAGAGTTGTCCTCCTTTTCTTCTTAGGTATATGTGTGCTATTATTAGTAGTAACTTGGTGTACCAAAGTGTACCAGAGTGTTCATGTATAACCTACCTTTTCCTCCTTCTGGCAGACCAGACATGTCTCCAACATTCTCCAGGAAGTAGATGTTCTTGTCCAGTAGATAGTAATGAGTATCAAATGTCCGGGATGGTCCGTAGTCAAGAGATGGAGTATCAATTCCTACTCCTGCAATATTTTCATAAGGAGGCTCTTATGATCTGCTAGATTTGTTACAATCATTCGTCTTGTAACTCAGATATCGGGATCTATTTACTACTAAGAGTCTCATTAAATTTTACTGTGGAAGAGATTTTGCCTAGCTTCAAAAGTATACAGAAGAGATCAAGCATGCTCTACACCGTATACTTGTGCCATTATTGATTAGAAGCGGGCACTTACATTTACATGTCTATATCATAATGTACATACATACGTACAATTATGTACATTGTTGCTTACCATAGACACCTCTCTCTGCCAGAACCTTGGCTGCCTCCATTCCAACTCCAGGAAAATGAAATGTTGTCGTATCTTCACTGGTAGAACCGAATACTTTCTCGTAACTGTCCCAGTACTCTGCCCAGCCAAAGTCAAATATAACCTGCCAATATCAAATGAGTAGTAAATGTGATAATAAATAGTACTAGCCTTTTAATGAGTGACCATAAAATTAAGAACCCTCAAGGCACCCAAAAATTACTAAGCCATATATTTTACAAATTAATAATGGCAAGCTATACAATGTATGAAATGTATACAATATTATATACATGTATAATTATACAGGGTATATTATTTTATTGTTTAATTGTTATTTATCTACAATTGTTCAAATGGGGGAGCAGATTGTATTTTTTATATTTGTCTTGGTATGAGCTTATGGTGCTTGTACCAGAAGAATAGTTGTCTGCATCCCTTTAAATCAATGTTATATATGATACATGTCGCTGTCTGCAGCCCTTTAAGTCGATGCCATAATTATTAAGAACATACTACGCCTCCTTCTGGTATTTTTCCAAACTTGGCTTCCCAGGATGTGATGTCATCAGCTGTAACCTGATAATCTCTGTTCTCTTTAGCCTTCCCTTTTAGATTGATAACACTGAGGGGAGCGACCAGTCTAGAAACGTGATATAGATGATGGTGTATAATAATTTACAACAATACAAATTGGCAACAAGAAACACCATGGATTTACTATCGTCTCAATTTATTTATAAGAAAAATTTTAGATGCTTCCCAGTAATGAGAAGTTGGAGAATGATCTTAACTGAAGGCATCATCATAGCAAAATGATGCCCTCAATTTAAGTGTAATTTGTTTTAAATTACACATTGTCTTTGTTAGTAAATACCTTTCAACTGGTATGGTAGATGAATAGAATATGCCGTCTTTGGAAGCAAAGTGGGCAGGGGCGTCTAAATGTGTGCTGGTGTGCTCGGAGAAACTGACATCGTTGGAGGCATACCACTTTCCAGCATCGTTTGTTCCATTAGCAATAACTGTTAGGTTAAACTTCTTATCTGTAGTATTTCAAATAGGATAATCTTGCTTTAGGCCTATTTTTTAGTTTTATTACGCAATACATGTACAGGATGGCAAGATGGTCTAGTAGTGAATTTGCTGTCTCATCATTGAAAGCATCATGTGATAACTATAATCCATTTGGGTAGGACAATCATTGGGTGGACTTCAGATATTACAATTAATTTTAACTATGATTTGTTTGCAAAATGTTTTCAAAAGGAAGAGAAGAACACTTCCCAATAGTATAGACTGTTCTGGGCATACATGCAAGGTTAGTGTTACAAACCAAAGAAATAGGAGAGAAAGTTGTTATTTGAACCCATAAACACTACTCAATATTTCATATGTATTTCCAGCTCAATGCAGATCTCTTTAGATCACCGCTCTCTTACTTGGGATTACTAGTGGGAAGTAAAATTGGTAAGTTTTATTTCCAGCTCAAAGCTATTAATGCTTCGTTACCGTTTACCAACACACTGCACATTGTTCATTGAAATTTGAAGTTGTCCTCTTTCTTAAAGTACTACTGAAATCATGCCTTTTCATGTAGCAATTATGCTATATAGGTTATTATTTTTCAATGTATGCAACATAAATCCATATAACATAATCAGCTTGTCTGTTTTCTGCAAATGGAAAACACTGCAAGCTCTCATTCTGCCATATTGAATTACAAAGGATGTAAACTTTGTTCACTCTGTAACTGTGGAAACAAAATGGAAGTTTTTACATAACAAAGCCTAGCCAATTAAATTAGTTTGGTTAATTTAGCTAAAATTCCAGCATAGGTAATGGGTGGGAATTAATGCCAGCAGTACCCAATATCCTCATCTAATCTGTTATTCCAGGTCTAGGCTTCAAACAGAAACTTGGATCTAGTTAATCACTGTGTCTTTGGTAAAATTTTGCTTGTTACAACAGAGTACCTCAGCTCTGCCATGTTTTCTTGTTTTATGTGCAATTGCTTGCTACAGCATGTGGCCCCAAATGATGTATGCCACACATACACCACTCTCAATTGGCTTGAATAACTGTTGCATTACTTCCTATCCCTCCCTCCAATGAAATATTTATTTGTATTAGAGTGCAGTACATTTTAATGTACAGTAATACAATGCATGCATGTAGTAATACATGTACATACTGATACTGTATTAGACCATAATGCAGTATAATGTTATTATAATATACATGTACATGTAGTTACACTATATGTATACACTGTGTTTATAATTCACTGTAATATAACACATTACAGTCAATCTGGTATATACTACAAAATGTATATACTAGATAGTATCTACTTTATGCTTTCATGCAAGTACTACTGTATAGGTGTACCTACATGTACATGATTTATATTAATAAGTAACATGGTTGAACATATTTATAATCTCAAACAGGTCTGGATGTACCTGTAAGTCTATATAACAACTATTACATGCATATTATATTGCCACTATTGTAATTTAAATATTACAATTATTTTGCATGTATACATGCATTATACTAACAATATCTGCAGTAGTATTATGTTACTACAACATAGCCATAGCCCTCAGCAAGCTTTGATCAGCCACTAAAGGATTTTTTGTCTCAATATCCACTCATTGCCCTGCTTGTACTGCATTCCTCAATGGCTGGTCATATTATTGAGAAAACCATAGGATTACAAAAGCCAATTAATTACAGAAAGCTCATAGCTGTGAGATTGTAGTGTAAGTATGGGGCACCTGGTAACTCCCCTACACAGGACTATAATTAGAGAGCCAAGCTATGGGCCTTCACACATCATACAGAATGTGGACAACACCCCTGTAACTTGGGACTTCCTTTTCCAGAACCCACTTTTCATTATAATTTTATATGCTGGCATATCCCAACCCAAATTATTTTCAGAGTTTTGATAAAGTGAATATAACAGCCTCAGGGCTTGAAGTTTAGATATACCAAACAAAATATTATCATTTCTGTAGCCCTTTAAACAAAGCAATAAAGCAGGAAAGGACAACTTTGATTATAAAATAAAGCCCAAAGATGATTGGTTTATCTAATGACGTATACTCACTGGTGGGCCATCTATGAGCTTCTGCATTGAGAGAGTGAGACAAATCTACAATCTTTAGTTTACCTTCTACAGCAATCAACAGCAACACCAGATACAAGTAGGTGTAAATGCCAAGCTGAAAGGAAACCACAGTAACAGGGTATACTATACTGGGTGGTGCTAAGGCTAAATTACCCAACATCAAGCCTCAATTGAATAAAGGGTACTCGATAATTTCTAGGTTTAAACACATGTAACTAATATTATTTTAGCACTTGACTAGTTGCTGCTGTTAAAAACAGCAACTTGATACATGAAATGGCACAAGGTAATCCTTAATTTACAACATAATTTTGTAAGTGTGAAGCCCAACATACTTTGGCAAATGACGTAATAACGCCCATCTTTTAGACTAATACATCAATATCATTAGAGTAAATGGACTAGTACACTGCTATCATACACAACACACAAATACAGTAGTTTCAAGCTTGCCAAAATACAGTTATAGCACATTGCATTTCACTTTATCACAAGGAAAGATTAATAATAATGCCAATGCCAACATTTATTCAGATGTGGTCATGTGAGGATATTTTTGCCAAGCAACTATGTTGCCTTGATATCTCTAAACAAATTTGCAAAACAACAACAAAATATAATTTATTTCAGTTATCTACACGTAGTAACATGATCATAATATATAATTAGATTGCAAACATACTAGGGAAGCAATCACATAAGAACTGAAAAGACCACTCCTTACTATCATACTACACTCATTGACACTATGTTCATTTTAAGCTCACGGATCCGTAGTTGTTATATTTTCTCAAATAATATTATTGTATTATTATCGTATTGTATTTTTGTATTATTGTATAGCCTGTTAGGTGCAGTGGCCCACCTACACCTACACATACATGCTTACAATTGACAGTTAACTGTCAATCAATCATTATAATCAGTAATCTTAGGGAAAACTTATTGACAGATTGTTAAACTTAAAAAGTTCTTTTCGCTTATAAAACTACATATTTTTCCTTCAAAACAGCAAATATAAAGGTATAACGGCGAATGTTAGCTGTCTGATATGACTGCCGACCACATAGGTGTCACCCCGGCCTGTTTCTGCCGGGTTAATAACACAGGTAAAAGGTCAGGTCAGTCTGTTATTATGTCAGACAAAGACAGCTGCACTCCCAGAGAGTCGCGATACAGCAGGTCCAAGAGACTCCAGGCAGGTCGGCCAGCAATACTCTAGGTAAGTAAGGGATGTACCCCAATACATGTAGGTTATAATAGCAACTGACTGCACTCTCAATGAGCTCAGCCTCGCCCAGAGTTAGCCATGATCTAGTTCATGCTAATTGGCATATGCTATTGCAATTGGTTAATATCAGACACAAGTTTTCAATTTTAAGCCCTAAAAGTTTGGTCAATCTCAATCTGAAAGTTAAAACTAGCAAACAGTAACTATGCTTTTCGGGTCATTTAGTAGGAATTGATTTTGGGTATTGGCTGAATACTAATCAGGACCACTGGTGGACTGGTGGTATGTTTAGCCTATGTACTTGTAGCCATGCCGACGAACAATAAAGTCAGTCTGCTGAAGCTCACGGCCTCTAGTGCAGCAGTGGGGAAATTTGAGACTACGGATTTATCAGCCAACATTGCAAGTTTCTCAGCCTTATAGTAGGTACTAGAATGTTCAATTTCATCATTTAATCTTCTCCATTGAGCAAAACACTGTTTTGAAGCTTTTAGTTTGGTTTCCCTGTCGTTTCACTCCTTTACACAGTTTAGAATTTCACACCACGTTGTACTGCTATATACATTAAATGAGCACGTCATGTTAGTGTTAGTTACCTGATAATAAGCCTTCATGATAGTCAGTCTCCCTTCCACTGTCTTATCACGTATTATCTCATACACCTTCTGAAGTAGTTGTAGTGATGCTACTTAGCTTGAGGTGTTTATGGACTGACTTACAACTTGTCTAAAGTATATTAAATAGTTTGGCTAAGCTTAGTCGCAATACAAGTCGATTGCGAAATACAGTAGATGATTACTAAATAGGAATTGAATGTACGACCACGTGATTTACTATTTACATGTACACTGATTGGTGGTTGTATTGTATCCCTGATCACTGTGAGGATTAGTGGTTTCTAATTAGTATAATACAGCTTTCACACTGCAGTTTTAACTAACAAACTAAAGATGAGCTATGTGGCCACCTGCACCATAATGTTGCTTTCACATTGTAGTCAAGGATAGTAGAACTACTTCTACTATCCTTGTTGTAGTTGGTCGGTCAAAGTGTGCGCTAAACATTAGGTGGTTAACTATTAGCCTACTATGCTATAATAGCTATACTTTAGCATGTGCCAGAAACTGATGGGCTTTACAAATTATATTGTATAGAGTCAGCCTCAATGAGCTGTGCTGGAAGAACATTGTAGTGACATTTATTGCAGGACCCCAAAATTACTATGGCCCAAAACTTAAAAGATATTCCTTAGACTTTCCCAACTTTTTTCTAATGACCTTCCTGGTAGCTTGGCCGCTATAATGTTACAAGCCAGTTATAACCCCAGTTGCATAACCTTCAATACCAACTATATTTATAAAACTTAGTAAAACTACAACAAATCATCACTGGGTGACACTGATGGTTGCAGCTAAGTCAGTACGGCAAGGATGACATCGACTTATAAAGATTGAAAGAGGCACAATATATAACATTCACGCATACGCCACACAATCTATTACTGAAAATGGGCAAGATAAAGGGACAGATGCAATTTGAATTTAAAACTGAATCGTATCGAACCACCATACACCGCATTCGGCTGGCATTTGGAAATTCCCGGTTTTTGAACTGGGAGAAAAAAGCTGAATGATACCGAAACACCATGCATTACAAACTAAAACCACCCAGTGGTATACTAGCACAAGCTTAACTTTACAGCGTAGTTATTAATTAAGTTAACATAAGTTTTAGTTTCAATTTTAAACAACTATTGTGTAGAGTTTATTATATAGTCTAAGTAGTATATATATTAATTTTATAACAACTTGTAAAAATTATATGGCACAGCTATAATACTATAATAATAATAATTATGCTATAGTCTATAGTGAAGCAGACAAATTGTATCTGTCATTCAATTTTGCAAATAAGTGTTCTGAATTCAATTATGCAGCATTGAGAGTGAACAATGTAGCCTCTGATCATAGCAAACACACTACCATCTTGTGTCAAGTTTTGCTGGAGGAATTATTTTTAGTTTTCCTTTGTTTGTCAGTCAGGCAACTAGTAACACATCACAAGCAGTGCAGCAATGAACGTAGACCATGTGTAGCCTAAGTTCTTAGCTGAGGAGTCTGCATCTGTAGCCTCATTGTCATACGTTGCTAGGAGACGGATAGGACTTCCTGTACCCATCTCAGTCTTCAGAGCTCCGACAAAAACTGTCACTCCTGTAAGATTGATAATTGATACTGGTAGCAATTCTTTATTTACACCTGAACAACTTATGTGCTCCCATATCTATATTATTGGAGAAAAACTAAAAATTGAAGGTTTGGAACATACATGTAATAACGTTTATGGCCTTGCATGCTGCACGGGTAGAGCATGTACATATATATATTATATTTGCGGCATTACATTAGCATCGTATATGTACCTAATAACATATACATTGTCTGCCTACATATACAATTACATTTTCGTATCAAAATAATCCACAGATCATTAATCACAATTTGAAGTTGTCCTCTCTTAATTGGGAGAAGACAACTTCTAATCACTATAATAACGCAGTAATATTGTTATGGATGGTATAATTTTGACGTACTATTTAAATTTTAAGTGCTGACATGGGTTGGGATTAAATAAAATAGCAGGTAGTTGCGAGTCATCGCTACACTGTGTATGTATATAAAATAGTAGGCAAGGCCTTTGAACATGTAACAACAACATAGGCATGTTTATGGAATGCCGATGTGCATCACTAGCGCACAGACAAAGCCGAAACAATTATGTCTCGTTATGTGAATGGATATTTGGTCTTTGCCATTTGGAAGTAGGTAGTCATGTTTTAACAAGTGAAGAATGGTAGACCATGTAAAAGCGGTTTTTTGATCGATGTATCCCATTGGTAGAATTCAAAAATCCGACCATACCTTTTCCACCTTCTGGCAAGCCAGACATGTCATTGACATTTTCCATTATGTAAATGTTTGCATCTGACAGAGAAAAATGTGCTGGAGCAGTAAGAGACTGACCAATGTCGATGGACATGACATCTGTACCAACCCCTGAAAGAGACGAGAATGGAATAGCAAGTACTCCAGTAAAGTCACATTATCAAAGGCATGAGAGGTTGAAAGAACAGTCAACAAAAACACCCATGCGGCGTTATTAGTGTTGTGGAATATACATCTCACTTACAATGTAAGTGGAGTGTAAAGTTCCTATGCTAGGGCAAATAAAATTTCTAATCTTATTAACTACTTTGTTTACAAGCCCAACCATCTAATGATCTACCACAATAGGAATAGCAGTGAATCAGAGTCATGACTGCAATATGCCTTGTTCCCCACATTATTTCCAACATCCTATATGATATCACACTGTTGCAATATGTGCAGCTTTTGTCTATATCTTACCATGTTTGGGCATATAGTTTTTATCTTATGAATCATAATAATTTTAGGTCCACATTTTCTTAGTAAGACATCAATTCATTCATTTACAGTTTGCAGAACCAGCAACATGTAATTCTGGATCTGCTTTTCACTAATATTCTACTATTCTATAATCTTATCAACAATACATTTATATATCTTCAGCAGTTATATTATTCCAAATTAAAGCCTAACTGTATACTCTGGAAGGCACCATAAGGTATGAGTTATTACATTATTATATTTTATGGCATTTGCTTGTTGTATCAATTATTACTATAACTACGAATTTGACAGTGTAATTTCTTTAGTTTAATTTACATGTACTGTTTAATTCTTTAATTACTATAACAAATATTTAGCCATGTCATGTTATATTTTAGTTTCACGGTGGTGATGGTTACTAAATAAAACAATATCTACAGTAATAATATCATCATCAGTTGAACTATAAGTACCAAACCAGAGGTGCAGTTATAGTGAAACTTATGCCTCAAGTGAAGTAAACCCAAGCCTAAGCCAAGAAGTCAAGAAACCAACCCAAAAGCTAACAGGAACAGCTATACAACCAAGAGCAACCAGCTAGAGCCAAGAGCAACCAGCCACAGACAGCTAACAGCCAGAGCTAACAGAGCCAAGAGCCACCAGCTGCAGACGAGCTAACAGCCTAAGCCAACAGCTAATTGCCAGAGTGACAGCTGCGAGACCTGAGCCAACTCTACCAACCCAAAAAACAAGAAATCCATCAGAAACAGATAAGTTAATTAAACCGAACTCTGAAGTAAATAATCCATATTCCATCTAAATAAGGTTACAGCTAAGACTTAGGAATTAATTGTATAATAACACATACTAGTCGTCAATTAGAATAAGTTAGATCTACCTGTTCATGTACAGTAGTTTCATAGATATACAAGAATTAGAGTAGGATAAAATCGGTTACATTATTTAATGTAATAAATATTATAAATAGTGTCTTTGTCTTACACTAATTAATTAATTAAGTTTTCTAGCTATACATTGTATTAGTGCTTGTTTTTTATCATTAAACTCCATTGTAATGTACATCATTGCAATAGTGTGATATCACAAAGCCATACCCCATCCTGCTAAATTTAGCTAATGCTGGATTGACTTTGAATCACTGCAAAGTTGTTTACTCAACCACATATTTGACATCACTTCTTTAGATGCTCAAGGGCTTGTTGACAGCCACATGATTAATTGTTTTGACAACTTTGCCCAGTATTAGAAACTAGTCGCTACCCACAAACAGTGCTAATAATAGTATAGTTGTATGTAACATAGAGTTGTCAGTACATGAACAACCAATAGCTCTACAAGTAAAATATTGTGGGCCATAAATAGCTACACTAACTCAAGTCTCATTTATAGTCATTACATACAGTAGTTAAAAAATGAATGATACAAACATGGAATTAGATTCTGAGTCTAAACAGACAACTTCTACAGTGTCAACACATACAATTACATTAAACGATGATGGCAAGAGATCTAATAGATTGAAGGCACAGCCAGTCATTGATGAACTGAAGCAAGCTATTGAAAACTTGAGTATAAGTCATAGTAGAATAATAACTGAGCTTGCTAGTGAAATTGCTTATGACAGACTTACAGCCTTACTTAAGGAGCTTACAACTGGCCATAGTCACATAGTAGGGTTGCATGATAACTTAAAAGCCATACTAAATGGTATAGAGCTTGAAAGCGCGATGGTTAAAGAAATAGATAGGTTGCTAGCTGACAATAGAAACCTGACGGAACGTGTCAGCCAAACAATGAGCGACTTGAGCGCCAGGCCCCGAGAACAGGTGGACAATGCATTAGTTCTAGAAAGTGTGAATGCTTCCAACCAACCTATGCAGAGCTCACCACCTCACTCTAGAAGCAATGTACGCCGCGCGCGGTCCCACAAATCAGTATCATCACGATCTAAAACAACATATAAAACACTTGCAACATCTGCTAGCCAATCTCTGCGCCTTAAGCAAGCCGATGCTGCCGCTGCAGCCGCGAGTAAGAGAGCCGAGTTGCAAGCCGCTAAAGACACAATGCAAATAGAGCAATCTATAGCGCAGCACCAAAATCTCATTACTCAGAGAAAACTTCAAGCCGAAATTGAAGCTGAGGAAACGAGGCAGCACATTTATATGCAGGCTATTGCTGAGGAGGAGCAAGGCTCTCTTTTTAGACCCCCTTCAGCTACTGGTGATCCACCACCAGTGGTCGACCTGAGAGGAACAACAGCAACCTCGATGCCGGTGCCTCATGTCAACAACCTGCAGCAAATACCTCAATTACAACCTGTCATTAAACCACATAGCACCCCTAGACAGAGTCAGAGGAACCCAGATACTTCTCCGATTACTATGACTGATGCTGGTGATACCTTCGCTGACTCATTAGCCACAGCCATCAACACGATGAGGTTGAAACCGGCTGAACCACCTGTATTCTATGGTGACCCTCTTCACTACATTGATTGGAAAGCTTCATTCGAAGGGCTAATCGAGTCAGGGAGGCATAACCCACTCCAAAGGTTGGCATATCTGCAACAGTATCTTGGAGGCAAGGCCCGAGAGGCTGTAGCAGGATACTTCCGGTTGGGCACCGAAGATGCGTACCGAGATGCTAAAAGGAAGCTCGACCGAAGGTATGGTCAACCCCATATCCTTGCCGAGGCATATAGAACCAAGCTGGAAAACTGGCCAACCATCAAGGAACGTGATGGTGAAGGACTAGAAAGCCTTTCTGACTTTCTTGACTCCTGCCGGACTGCAATGAGGACAGTCAAGGAGCTAGCTTGCCTAAGTGACAGAAGAGAAAACTTTAAGGTTGTGGAGAAGCTCCCCGGGTCAATAGGACATAAGTGGGTAAGTATAGCCTCACGATCAGAAAGGGATAACTCTACTTTCCCATCCTTTGATAAATTTTGCCAGTTCATCGCTGACGAAGCGGAAACTGCCACCCATCCATTGTCTCATGCACTTAACAGCAACCGTGCAAGCAGACCCCCTAAAGCACAGCAAACAAATGAGAACAGGCACAAGGAAAAAAGAGCTACCATGCTGCAAGTAAATGCATCTCAATCACAAAAACTAAATTCAAAGCCAAATAGACCATGTCTAAAATGCCAGCGGGACAACCATGTCACAGCCGATTGTTTTTTGTTGGGTAAACTGCCACAAAAGGCATTAGAGGAATTCTTTAAAAATAACAACTTGTGCTACGCTTGTGCCAAACCTAACCATAAGATGGATGAGTGTAGACATCCACAAAAATGTACAAAGAAAAACTGTGAAGGGCGGCATCTGACCTTGTTCCATGATTACTATAATAGTAGAGGCAGCGAAAATAAGCCCTCGCAATCATCTTCACAAACCAAATATGAGCATAAAAGAGGCAGCGAAAATAAGACCTCAAGCAACATACCATCAGCTCCATGCAATAGCACCAACAGCAACAATACCGATTCTGCACCTCCATCAAATAATGGCTTGGCTACAGCACGCACCTGTACCGATTCATCCGGTGTAAAATCTGCTAAGTTCATGTCCTGGACCTTACCTGTGTATGTGTCTACTCTGCAAGACCCAAGTAAAGAGGTGCTAGTTTATGCTCTCCTAGATTCTGGATCCAATCGCACCTTTGTGACTCAAAACATCTTGCGAAAGCTCAACGCTCCGAAGCATGACGAACAAATCAATATCAGCACCCTCACAGACACTGAAGGCTCCAAAACGAGCAGACAAGCTGCCTCTGGGCTCATAGTCCGTGGATACCATCAGCAGAAATATCTCCAACTACCACCATGCATTAGTCAGGACAAAATCCCATGCGATAAAGATGAAATACCTAGTTCTATGTCAGTGCAGGAATGGCCTCACCTTCGGCATTTGGCTGCAGAGCTGATGTGTGCTGAGGATGGCCGCGGATTAGAGCTTGGACTCCTCATTGGCTCCAACATGCCACAGGCCTTCTTGTCAAAACAAGACATCGGTGGACATGACAATGAACCCTTTGCACGCCTGACCCATCTAGGCTGGACACTCATGGGCAACTCCAACCCAGCATGCGGAAGCCCCACTGACCATTCTCACACCATAGTAAATCTAGCAGTGTCTCAACCAACAGAAAGATCAAATATGTCATTTAAAATTCAAACAGAAACCAACAAAATTAATGACAACCTTGAAGGCAAAATACTAGCATTATTTAGCTCAGACTTCCAATCAAAACCCACAGATGAAATACGAACACTCTCAATCAATGATGTTCAATTTTTGAAAACCATGAAGGCTCAGATACACAAAGACAAAGATGGCTACATTACTATGCCATTGCCATTTAAATGTAAACCACAAGCAAATAACTCAAAACATGTTGCGCATCAGCGTTTCAAACTGTTACAGAGAAAGCTCACAAACCCAATCTTTTCAGGCCATTACCATGGATTCATGAGTGAAATCATCTCACAAGGAGATGCAGAGCTGGTACCCACCAAAGAGGTGGACAATCCAAACTCGTGGTACATACCCCACTTTGGGGTGTACCATCCGAAGAAACCTGAAAAAATTCGAGTAGTTTTCGATGGAGCTGCCAAAGTGGGCAGCGTATGCTTGAATGATCACCTTCTTCAGGGACCAGATCAGCTAAATAGTCTCATTGGAATTCTCATGAGATTTCGCAAGGAGCAAGTGGGTGTGACATGTGATATTGCAAGAATGTTTCACCAATTCCGGGTGTCTCCTGAACACAGGGACTACCTGAGATTCCTCTGGTTCAATGACCAGGGTGAAGTTGCCAGCTATCGAATGAAGGTACACATCTTTGGTGCTACTTCATCCCCAGCATGCACCACCTTTGGCCTTCGAACTCTCTGTGACCTGAGTCGTAACACCAACTCTGCTTCTAAAAGCTTTATTAAAAATAACTTTTATGTAGATGATGGTTTGATCAGTCTTCCTGACCCAGACTCGGCGAAAACTCTCATCCATGATGCTATTTCCATCTGTAAAGAAGGAAACCTTCGCCTTCATAAATTTGCTTCCAACTCAGCTGAACTTCTCCAATCGCTACCCGCATCTGAGAGAAATCTACAGGACATTCAGTCCCTGTCTCCAAGTGACATCTCCCAACCATTAGAGCGAACACTAGGGCTTCTCTGGTCACTGAAATCAGACAGCTTTCAATTCAGTACTACTCTCAAGGAAACTCCCCTCACACGCAGAGGTGTTTTATCTACCATAGCTTCCATTTACGACCCTCTTGGATTCTTATCCCCTTTTATTCTACAAGGCAAGAACATCTTGCAAGATATGTGCCGAATAGCCACATCCTGGGACGAACCTCTCACCGGTGACCTGCTGTCACGGTGGGAGGGCTGGAAATCGTCATTACCTGATCTTGCTGAAGTAGAGATCAGACGATGTTACAAGCCTGCTGACTTTGGCCCCATTGCCAAAGCTGAAGTTCATCACTTCTCAGACGCAAGTACCTGCGGGTATGGAGAGGTCAGCTACCTCAGGCTCGTCAATTCTACAGGCGATGTACACTGTTCACTACTCATGAGCAAGGCTCGAGTAGCCCCACTCAAAGATGTTACCATACCCCGTTTAGAACTGCAAGCAGCAGTTATGGCATCACAGGTGTCCAGCCTCATAAGGTCTGAACTCGATTTGAACGTCACAGAGACATTCTGGACAGACTCTCAAGTAGTACTTGGCTACCTAAAGAACACAACAAAGAAGTTTCGTGTATATGTTACCAACAGGATTCAGCAAGTAAGGGACAGCTGTGAACCTAACGTCTGGCTTTATGTCCCTACATCAGTCAACCCAGCAGACTATGCCTCTAGGGGCATGACAGTCAAGCAATTGATCAATTCAGATTGGTTCACAGGACCCGAGTTCCTCTGGGGAGAACCCATACAAATTCCACCTCAACCAACTCCAGGGGTCAGCACAGATGACCCCGAAGTTAAGTCACTGGTGACCACCTCTTGCTTGCCTCAACCTTCCACACTTTACAACCGTCTCAAACGGCTGTCATCTTGGTCCTCTGCTGTGAAGACAGCAGGTGTCTTCATACACAAGTTACGTTCCATTAGTAAGACTCAGTTTGATCTAGATCCATCCATCTATATAATAAAATCTGCTCAGCAGGAGCATTTTCCAGAGGTTCAGCTACTAAAGGAAGGAAAGTCTATCCCTCATACCAGCAAACTCTTCAACCTCAACCCATTCCTCGGTGAAGACGAGGTTATGAGAGTTGGAGGTCGTCTCAAGAATAGCGTCTCACTAGACTACCACGAAAAGCATCCTATCATTATGCCGAAAGCTGGTCATTTCACCGAACTCCTTATTCGGCACCTACATGAGAAAGTTGCTCACCAGGGCAGAGGGCTAACCCTTGCCAAGATGAGGTCATCTGGTTACTGGATCATTGGTGCCAGAGCCTTAATCAGTTCTCTCATAAATAAGTGTGTTGTCTGTCAAACCAGCCGGGCAACACCCTCTATACCTCAGATGGCTCCTCTACCACCAGTAAGGTCTGCTGAGTCACCCCCATTTACCTACTGTGGGATCGACTGCTTCGGTCCCTTTTTGGTCAAAGACAGGAGGAGTGAAATTAAACGGTACGGTTTGATGGTCACATGCTTAGCTAGTCGAGCAATTCATATCGAGCTCCTAGATGACATGACCACCTCAGCATTCATAAATGGCATTCGCAATGTCATAGCAATTCGTGGTCCAATCAGAGAAATCTGGTGTGACCACGGCACAAACTTTATTGGCTCAATCCCGGAACTAACAGAGAAAGGAGTTCTGGAATTCAAACTGAATCCTCCCAGCGCTAGCCACATGGGTGGCGTATGGGAGAGAATGATAAGGACAGCTAGAAACGTCCTTCAAAACCTGCTAAAAAAACACGGTGGGAGGCTAGATACCAGTGGATTACGCACCCTCATGTATGAGGTAATGGCCATCATAAATTCAAGACCCCTCTCAGCCGTGTCAGAAGAAAGCATGCCTCTTTGTCCAAACCAATTACTGACAATGAAATCAGACATCATTTTGCCACCTCCTAACGAATTCATAGACAGCGACATTTATAGCAAGAAGCGCTGGCGCGCTGTACAGCATATTGCCAACCAATTTTGGTGTCGCTGGCGCATCGAGTACCTTTCCTCTCTGCAGGCACGTCAAAAGTGGGTGAAAAACCACCCCTCTGTTAAGGTAGGTGATGTTGTCCTCATCAAAGATGACAATGCTCACCGAAATCAATGGCTACGGGGAAGAGTAGAGGAGTGTTTTGTATCAGCAGACGGCAATATTAGGTCAGCAAAGATATTGCTAGGAAATAGAGAAAGTGCAAAAAATTCCGGCAAGTACTTGGTCAGGCCAGTATCGAAGCTCGTCATCCTCTTTGAATCATAAAAAAAAAAAAGGAAAGCAAGTTGAATCAAATTAAATTAAAGATAAAAAGCAAATAAATAATGAAATTTTAGGTGGGAGTGTAAAGTTCCTATGCTAGGGCAAATAAAATTTCTAATCTTATTAACTACTTTGTTTACAAGCCCAACCATCTAATGATCTACCACAATAGGAATAGCAGTGAATCAGAGTCATGACTGCAATATGCCTTGTTCCCCACATTATTTCCAACATCCTATATGATATCACACTGTTGCAATATGTGCAGCTTTTGTCTATATCTTACCATGTTTGGGCATATAGTTTTTATCTTATGAATCATAATAATTTTAGGTCCACATTTTCTTAGTAAGACATCAATTCATTCATTTACAGTTTGCAGAACCAGCAACATGTAATTCTGGATCTGCTTTTCACTAATATTCTACTATTCTATAATCTTATCAACAATACATTTATGTATCTTCAGCAGTTATATTATTCCAAATTAAAGCCTAACTGTATACTCTGGAAGGCACCATAAGGTATGAGTTATTACATTATTATATTTTATGGCATTTGCTTGTTGTATCAATTATTACTATAACTACGAATTTGACAGTGTAATTTCTTTAGTTTAATTTACATGTACTGTTTAATTCTTTAATTACTATAACAAATATTTAGCCATGTCATGTTATATTTTAGTTTCACGGTGGTGATGGTTACTAAATAAAACAATATCTACAGTAATAATATCATCATCAGTTGAACTATAAGTACCAAACCAGAGGTGCAGTTATATGGAGGGCGAACTAATGTACTTTTTTCATCACTGTTAATACTGGCTATGGCATAGGAATATAAAGAAAAAGTAAAAGTTTACCTCTGAGTTTGTGATAAAGGTCTACGACTGTAGCATCATATATTATATAAATATTACGTCAAAGTTTACAGACATCTGCAAGTTTGACGTGCTTCACCTTTTATATGGACACATGTCCCTTCATAATAACCAAGCATTTACAATGTCACATTATAATTACATGATTGTTGTGTACATATTATAATAACATGTGCATTATACTACTTACTTACCACATACTCTCCATCTGTTAACTTACCGTATACTCATCTGTTAACTTACCGTATACTCATCTGTTAACTTACCGTATACTCATATGTTAACTTACCGTATACTCATATGTTAACTTACCGTATACTCATATGTTAACTTACCGTATACTCATATGTTAACTTACCGTATACTCATATGTTAACTTACCGTATACTCATATGTTAACTTACCGTATACTCATATGTTAACTTACCGTATACTCATATGTTAACTTACCGTATACTCATCTGTTAACTTACCGTATACGCCTCTACTAATAATCAGTTGAGCTGCTTCTAACCCAACTCCAGGAAAATGAAAGGAAGTGACATCTTTCGTTGGCGATCCGAACGCATCCTCAAAATTTCCCCACTTATCGGCCCATCCAAAGAAAAAAAGCACCTGCAAACCTTAAACTAATGTACCATGTACTTCATGTCATAACATATTGTTTCGCATTTACGTTCTTTCAATCGAACAAATTATTATTTCACTTTTTATTGCTTTGGACACTGCTAAGTGTGGAGTATTTGAATCCTTCTACTTACTCTGACTGTATTATTTACAGTAAATATACTTTATGATAGAAAAATAAAGATTACGTTACGTGCTTACAACGGATCCTTCTTCAATTTTCCCAAATTCATCTTCCCAGGATGTGATGTCATTAGCTGTAACAGCATAGTCACGGTTCTCTTTAGCCTTCTCTCTCATGTCAAGCAAAGCAAGCGGAGCAACAAGCCTGTAAGACAAGTATTTCAATTCCTATGTCTATCTAGGTTGATATCTACACGTTGCTATTAATAGGGCTTACCACCAGGCAGTCTGCTCATTCACATGTTAATGAATAGATAAACATTAATTTAGGTTTTTTCAAATTGATTTTTCTATTTACAATGCCAACCTTTCTGCTGGTATCTCATGAATATACCAGTTCTGTTTCTCTCTGATGAAATGAGCCGGGGCATCAATATGGGTTCCTGTATGTTCAGACATTGCCAAGTCTTTAGAAATATAGTTTCCAGCCCCTTCTATTGTTCCACCCACACCATCAGTTAACACAAAATCTCTGACTGCATGATAATGAAATTAAGGTCAGTAACGTTTTCCTTCTTTCCCTAGAAACTAGCATGAGAGAGTAACTCTTGTCCTATTTACCAATTATTCAGAGTGTTGGCAATCTATCATAGCAGGGCTGTAACAACTGTTTTAGTTGAATAGAAAAGTAAACCTAGACTAGGGATCCAAGAGGCCACCTGGGGAGGAGGGTCTGGGGCAGTATCCTAAGATGCTGACCTCTGAACAATAATTCTGAGCAAAGGCAAAGCAAGTTCCAGGGTCTAGATAGTAAAAGCATTTTACTGGACTGACTTTTTAAGGTGCAAATACTCATTTAACCCCCTGGTTGTTACGGCCCTGCTATCATATGTACATAAATAATGATATTATACTAACTAGGCTAGTTTACTGGCATTTCACATAATTTATTTCTAACTGTCAAGATGTGTTGTACTGTAGCTTATAAGGTAGGGACTAGTCGTTACCAATGCATTATTAGCTCTTGTGATAGAAGTAAATTGCATATATTCTTTACAGAGCAAATGTACAATAGTACATTATAAAGTTTAAGATAGTGGAGGTGGAGGAACTATACTATTCTATATATCTCAGGAATTACGCCAGTGTGGTCATATAATTAGGTCAATGAAGTCATATTATAATTAGGTCAATGAAGTCATATAATTAGGTCAATGAAGTCATATACATGTAATTAGGTCAATGCAGTCATATAACTAGGTCAATGTAGTCATATAATTAGGTCAATGCAGTCATATAATTAGGTCAATGCAGTCATATTATAATTAGATCAATGAAGTAATATAATTAGGTCAGTGAAGTAATATAATTAGGTCAATGCAATCATATAATTAGGTCAACGCAGTGATATAATTAGGTCAATGCAGTCATATAATCAAGTCAATGCAGTCATATTATAATTAAGTCAATGAGGTCATATAATTAGGTCAATGCAGTCATATAAGTATTCAACAGTTGAATTACAATTTCTGCTTTCCTAACTAGCCTACACTTTAGGAACAGCCGTGGCCTAGTGGTAAGGGCTCTGGACTTCCATGTGGGGGTCCCAGGTTCAATTCCCATAAGGGTCATTGGTGGTGTTAGGACGAAGAGCATCCAGCCACAATTGCTCCTGTGCCCCCTATAATACTTTGCCATTGGTGAAGTGCCTTCTCCACCCCAAATTAGAAAAAGTGCAGATCTATTTAGATCCTTGCTTTCTTACCTGGGATTGATAGTGGGAAGTAAAATTGGTAAGTAACTAGCTTATTCTTTGCTTATTTTAATATTCAATACTTACAAGTCGGCCATTTAAAACTCTGGTTATTCAAATAGTGAGTCAAATCCACCGTCTTCTTCTTGCCCTGAACTTTACCAACAAACACCAGAGCAATCAGTATCTACAATAACAGTTATACATGATAACACTGGAGTAGATAACTTCAACTAGCCAGATATTATACATTCAGATGGTCAAATATTAGCCATACATATGAGTCAGTAGTCAGTAGTCGGTAGTCGGTAGTCAGTAGTCAGTAGTCAGTAGCCAGTAGTCAGTATTCAGTATAGTCTTATCTTACCACAGAGTGTTACATGTAACATGTTACATATGCATGTGTTGCATCATGCACATGTTGCCTTTAGCTACATGTACATTGTATATAGCTTCGTACAATATGATGACGAATATGCAAATGTTACCATGTTACTACAAATAGATTTAGAAATTGGCAAATTGTTAGCTTCTGGCGGTCTTCTGCGATGGTATATAAATGTATAATAGTACTGCAAGTTCACAAGGATATAGTGTTTTGTCACTTGTTATCATGTCCATGCTCAGCTACCTCAGTTTGTGAATAACTCATTGTACATCGATGTTTACTTGTTGTACATGTATGATAAGTGTATAAGTAAACAGTGATTGTCTTACTTACCCTGACACTTATCCCCACCATCTTTCCAGCAACTTCCTGTAAGAAATTTAGATTAGAGAGGAGACTGCAAAAGAGCTAAGTCCAAATAGACTGTTGGTAGGAGCCGTGTGTAAAAATCTAGTAACTTCAGTACAATCATAGACAAACTGCATTAGTTTAGCATACCAGGGGTGGATTTAAAACTTGGAGAAAGGGGTCTTTGTAACACACAAAATATTATGTGTCTAATTTTTCAGTGTACATTTAGTGGTAAAGGGACATTTCGAAAAAGACAGTTCGAAACAGGACGTTTCACAACTGGACAGTTCGAAACAGGACAGTTCGAAACTGTGTAGTTTACATTTAAAAGAACACAACTTGCAGATAATTAATTTTAATTAGTCAATTTAGTTAATTAAATCAAGAAAATAATATTATAAATAAAAATTCATTAAAATCTGGTGGTCGGGGTTTGGGGTTAGGCATTTCGAACTGTCCGGTGTTGAACTGTCCACTTTCAAAACGTCCTGTTTCGAACTGTCTTTTTCGAACAGTCGCACATTCACATCTAGTAGTCAGAGCTAGTATAAGTTTGTAGTAGTTAATAATTACTATGCTATGCCACAAAATATTGGCCATATTACATAACAATATTACATAACAACATTCAAGTATGGCAACCAGATAAGTCACAATATAGACCCTGGATATGATCAGCGTGTGGAGTATCTTTGCATCTAGAACGACAGTTCTGTCTCATAAATCACTACAGGCTTACTAAGTCTCACGATTCCGCAGGAGACTCCTTGATTTTCATCTCAAATTTTGGAACCCCACCCCACTCTAACTGGACACTCCCCAACCCAAATGCTGAATCTCCCTGATTTTCATCAGTCAAACTTGGCAAGCCTGAATCACTAGTAGTAGTGTAGTACTTTATTAAACTTTAGCACTATGCTACTAAAAAAAGTTTTTTAAATATGGAGGCTTGAGTGCTGTACAGTGTCTGTTGATTCCTTTGCCTGGAAAATATTTAATATAATATTTTGTGCACCAATCAACTTCACTCCTAAATGGGCTCTACCTTCGCACCATGTTCTACATGTAATTGTGAGCACTCGATTATAAGTTGAAGTTATCCTCTCCATATTGGATTAGTCACTTGGGGGAGTATAACTTCGAATCATTACTAATGGCTTTCTACTAGGCTTGGCTAGTAGGCTAGTAGTGGCTACTTGGCTTTCTACTAGGCCTGCTCAGTGTTCAAAGCGGAACAAATGAGGTGGTGGGTACAGAGTGCATGCAATCTTACAGATTAGTCTTTATCTTGTAGTATACTACAATTTCTTAGCTATTGCTAAGAAATTAGTGAATTACTAAAATGAAAAAATCATGCTTAGGTGAAATTTAACAAATGTCCCTGTGGTTGACAATCATGCACTACCACTACACTATCAGGCCCACAGTGGCTGTATGGGAAAAAAACTAGCTATTAAAATGAGGGTACACACCTGCTGACTGTATAACCACTAAAATTGAGGTGAGTACACACCTTATACTCCCGTATAACCATACTTTGAACACTGCCTGCTTAGCACTGTAATACTAATACTAACACCGCATTTATTAATAATGGGATAAGTAATGTATTATTAAAAAGTAACATATGCAATGTACATGCACATATGAATTATAATATTATGTAGAGGCTGCCATTTATAATTCAGTTTTTTACGTATTTCCTTGTTTAAAAAATTGAAATTATACTCGATGTAAGGTACTGTTACAAAACGACAATATTGTACATTGCTCAGAAGTATGACTGAAGCTCAGTGTGACCTGATTAAGTGTTAACCAATAGTGTTGTCTTCAATTAGTCAGTCAGCAGATTAGTAACACAGCAGACACAATGTGGCAACAAGAGCAGACATTGTGTAGCCTAAGTTCCTAGCTGAGGAGTCTGCATCTGTAGCCTCATCGTCATACGTTGCTATGAGACGGATAGGACTTCCTGTACCCATTTCGGTTTTCAGAGCTCCAACAAACACAGTCACTCCTGTACAGGAATTACTCGATAAAGTGGAAGTTTGTAAAAACAATTATGTTGGCTAACCCAAAATCATTTTAGCTTTGGCATCTGCTAGTATACATGCCGCAAACTTTTCTATAATATCATACAATGTACATACCCCTGGACTGCAATTGGCTGACAAATATAATTAATATTAAATGTCCAGCATGGCATGAACTGCATTTAGCATCCTTGTCAAGGACACCATATTTTGTAAAATAGACATCACCGTGGAAACCAACCCTCTTCTTATGTATAAACTAGTACATGATTTTGCCCATAATTATATGATTTTAAACTATATATATTCTTGGATACCCCCTACCTTTACCACCTTTAGGAAGGTCAGACATGTCGTTTACACTTTCCATGATGTAGATGTTTTCATCCGACAAGAAGAAATGAGCTGGAAAAGTCAGAGCAGTGCCTGGATCAAGTGACATCACATCTGTACCAACCCCTGCAGAAAGAAAGGCAGCAATAGCAAAATGAAACGAAAAATTAATGAATTCTTAAAATAATTATGTTGCAATAATAGTGCTCAAAATGCAAGACGCAAATCTGCTTTGTGGATCATCATGAAGTTTCCGCATTCTCTACGATCACCACTGTGATAAATGCATGTTCACATAACACACCCATCTCGGTTTGCAAGAGCCAATACGTCACCAACCTTATCTCCCTTTGCTGTCTATAAGACCAACATAGGTGAGCAAGCACATCCCCTACACTCACCGTATACTCCTCTGTCAGCAATTAGTTTGGCCACTTCTAGTGAAAGTCCTGGAAAGTGAAAAGTAGAAGTGTTCTTGGTTTTAGATCCGAAGGCTTCCTCAAAATTCCCCCACTTATCAGCCCATCCATAGAAAAAGAGCACCTGCAAAATAAGATAAGCAGAAATTTAGGACTATAGACGAATAAGGTGGTAAGTAGTGATAAAATTTGTTTGCAGTCTGAGATAGGAATGCCATGACCTCCATGACCTTTGTTGTGGACTTACATGTAGGTACTTACGATTGAACCCTTCTTAATTTTCCCAAATTCATCTTCCCAGGAAGTGATGTCATTAACAGTAACAACATAATCTCTGTTCTCTTTAGCTTCCTCTCTCATGTCAATCAAAACGAGTGGACCAACCAGTCTACAACAAGCACCTGCTAGTCACATCACTCCTACACTAGTTTGTTATATACTATTTTTATGCATTCTTTGCTTATACTATTCACAAGCACTCTCACCTCCCAGCTGGTATCTCACCTCCCAGCTGGTATCTCACCTCCCAGCTGGTATCTCACCTCCCAGCTGGTATCTCATCTCCCAGCTGGTATCTCACCTCCCAGCTGGTATCTCACCTCCCAGCTGGTATCTCACCTCCCAGCTGGTATCTCACCTCCCAGCTGGTATCTCACCTTTCAACAGGTATTTCATGCAAGTACCAGTTGGTCTTTCCTGTAGTGAAATGAACTGGAGCATCAATATGAGTCCCGGTGTGTTCTGCCAATGCCAGATCTTTAGAGACGTAATTCCCAACACCTTCTAAAGTTCCACCATTGCCCTCGCTTAGCACAAACTCTCTGACTAAAATAGGAAAAATTATATTTATAGCGTTTCATATCAGAGTGGTTACTTATTAAAAATAGACTTAGATGGTCACGCAATTTTTGATTTATATACTACAGGGCATGACTCTCAGTCAGTCCAGGATAAGGTCTGTCAACGAAGCAGGAGGACAGATCACCAATATCAACAGAGAAAGAAGAGCACATTTTATGGACTAAATTGTTCCTGCTTATTATTCACCTTTTGAGTTTCAATGAGTGAAATACATGTACACGTATGGCCACAGTTTAACACAAAAACAGCTGTGAGTATGAGCTAACCTAACATTATTAGATATACACAAGTTTACACTGACGTACTTTACTTACAAGTCGGCCATTTAAAACTCTGGTTATTCAAATAGTGAGTCAAATCTACCACCTTCATCTCACTCTGAACTCCACCAACAAACACCAGAACAGTCAGTATCTACAACAGTATATCAGCATATAGGTCCTCCAGCCTCTATACAAAACTGGAGACACAACTCCCATAACCTACTTGTAATAATGGGTATTATAACTAAACTGCATCGTTATTATATGCACAGCGGAATTGATTTGATATCTCATGAGCAGAGCCATACTCAATGGCTCTGCTCATGACAGAAGAGGAATGACCTAAATACTTGCTATTGTTTGATGTCCACTAGTGCCTGAAAGCTATAATATCATTGGTGGTTTTGCATTGTAGAAAATCACATTTTATGCTTTGATGATGAGCCAAGTGAACACCATACAACATGTCATTTTATCTGATGATTTTTACACTTGGACACAACATACAAGCAAGTGCCATTTTATCATATCTTTACACTTGGCCACAGCTCACAACTATCCTTGTTCTTTCATGTGACATCAAATACTAAATACCAAATACAGCTGCCAGTATTTTGTTTGACGTTTTTCAAATTATTCCATTCAAGAGTTGGGACTATAGGATAGTTGGGACTGTAACAAATATATTTGGCTGAGCTGGCAAAAGACCCAGGCCGGAATATGGAACTGCCAAGACTGATACTAAAAATAGCTTGAAAAGTTCTCTACCGAATTCTAACAAATATGCTGGACCAGGCAGCTTATACTTCTTTCAGACTACAACACTGGCCAAAACTCTGTGATTAATGTACTCAAAGTTAGAGAGTTCACACTATCAAATATTTGTGTTTGGTCAGATTTCTGGAAAGGCAAATGCCCACCTTGCAGTTAGGTGCAGAAGTGGAGAAATTTGGAAGTTTACGAAACAGTTGCGAAAGTTGTAGAAGAGTTACGAAACGTTGTTGAAGAGCAGCGAGCCCAAAATTTCTACACCCCATAAGAAGTTGAAAGCTGGTGGGAAATTGTTGGGCTGGCAGCAGCTATATTTGTTGACTTGTTGAGATGTTGAATTTCAATGATAGCATATAGAAACAAATCGTGAAAAAGCTGAACTTGTTGGCAATTCACTAGTTAGAGTTTGTTGAATAGCCGTTTGTATTTATATATCAACAACTATGCCAACATGTTGAAGTTGTTGGGTCGATATATTATTTTTTGTTGACTTGTTGGGATGTTGAATTTTAATGATAGGGTATAGAAACAAATTGTCAAAAAGTTGAACTTGTTGGCAATGTTGGTTGATACATTCATATATAAAGTCTAAAATATCTCCACTTCTGCACCTAACTCCCACCCTGATTGTTACAGCCCTGAGGATGGTATAGTAATGCGGTTAAACTTTTCTGCCTGTAGAGCTAACACTATCTGTTTCACAGTTGCAATGACCTTTGTAAAATGGATGTGGAAAAATGTATGGTTGCAGCTTAGCAATAGTATAAATATGCAGGCGCAATAATACATGTAGTCAATATCACTAAAGTATGTGTACTATATTAAAGATATGCGTATTCCCATAGAGGGCTTGAGTGTCCCAGTTGGTTGATTCACAACAAGTTATCATTTTTTCTCACAGCACTGGCCACTGTTTGGTGGAAGTAAGTATTATCTAAAATTGTTAAATAAATATATACATGTTTTGAGTGTTCGATAGTAGTTATAGTCATAAGCAACTTTTACAAGGTCAGTGCTAATTAATTAATTAAATTCAAAGCTGTGGCTATAGTTCATTAACTCTTCTATTAAAAGAGCCAATCAGGACAAATGGACCTGTGGCCTACAAACTTTCCACCATCTGCTATTGGCCTATTTCATCAGTTCTAGGGCTGATGAAACATTAAACTGATATTCTGTTTTCATTCCCTATCGACTACAAGCTCGGCAGAACTATCCAACCATTAATCCATTATTCTATAATACCTACTCTAGCCAAACAGAAAAATCAGTACGTGATCAATGCTAATACAGTCATGTTTTGCAATAGTTGCATTTACCATTGACCTGCCTCACATACAATTCAAAATTTCTCATTTCAACCAAAAAGTAGCCAAATGAAATAATGAGAAGATGATTCCGCGATACTGCAGTCTTGAGTTCTTCAGCAGAAACTGGAGTTTGGTACAAAAGTGGAGAAGTTTAAGATAGACTTTGCTCTACTCTAAAATTTAAGCAGAAGAAGTTGTCTTCTCTTTATGTTATTGGCCAACTGCTCTCATCCCCAACCACAAGCAAGGAACTAAGGCTAACCAAATTTCTTCACTGCTACATTTAATGGAGTAACTGGTGGGTGGTGTTGATATCCTAATGCTGCTCTAACATTACATGGTTGTATAGAATAAAGGGTTCGCTACCATAGGCACGTACGTAGCTTATCTGTTATTAGTAAGACATCTTGTGTAAAATCAGAAGGTGAAGCAGTTTTAAATAGGTAAATAGTCAAATTTTATATTCCATTGCAAACTATTATGATCTAATAGCTGGACCATTAGGGTAGAGGGAGCATCTACTGTCTACTGCAAGAATTGTAAATTATATAGACAGCACTGCAAATTGCTTGTAATCATTGATGATAATATTAACAACAATACTATATAAATAACATAATTGTACATGTTACCACAAATAAAAAGTAGCTTAAAAGCTACTATCCAACAATTTTATGTAATTATAATTGAAGATGAGTAAAAATAACACTATTTAAATAACATAACTGTACAGGTAACTGCTAATTCATAAAAATTCCTACATGTGTACAAGCCACCAGTACTAAAAATTGTATGTATACAAAGGCCTCTACACATACATTTCGAATTCTAATACATAACTTAGCTGTTTTATACTTACCTTCAGAGCTGCCTGCATCTTTACTGTTTTCTGACAGAAGTCTGTTCATAGAGAAAGTCCCTGGGATAATGGCTGCAGTCTGCTGGTCACATCATGTGCAACAGCGTAGAAGGTATTACCCTAGTCCATACTTGCCAAGTGTCCAGATTTTGTCAGGGCACACCTTGAATTTTGTGTCTGTCCCTACAGATTTTCCAACTCTCCTAATTTTTTCTCTAAAGCAGAAATGCTACCAAACCTCACAAAACATAAAATATAACCTAAAATAAGTCATTTAGATTGAAGAAAACATATTTAAAGCCACTAAATATCACTGAAATGGGTAACTTGGTACTAATTAATAATAAGCTTGATTCAAATAATATACACCCATTCTATGCCCAGGTATTTTAATCAGACAAGTCCGGGCGTTTGCTCTTGCTTCTCGGCAGGTATGTAGCCTAGTGAATGGTTGGTTTCCAAGTCTGCAGCAAGCTGGTTGGTAGGACTAAGCACCAAAAATTAGCATAAGATTCTAACTATTTATATGAAGCACTTGGGCTGAGTTACATGTAGATAACATTGAGACAGTGGAGTATGCCATAAATAGGTCACAACAGACAGTACACATACCATACATTCCTAGTAGATACAATGTGAAATCTCATACAGAGTTGGCTGGCCCTTGCATATGTCATGTTTCATAATTTAGCTTAGTGGTGACCTACATGTATCCATATATTTTGAAGAATGAACCCTTGCCATAACGAAATGCCACTACCCTATTGAACAATTAAACAATTATTTATACATGTAGTAACCAGTGTCTACCATGCTAGTATTATCCTAGACAGTTGGGTGGAACATGGCATGTGGTCTTAAAATTATCCACCAGTCACAATACCAACGTGTAATAACGATGATTTTACTTTCTAATATCATGCATCATGTGCATATATACAGTGGAACGGGCTTAGTTCAACCTCCAAGGGACCACCATAATTGGTTTGAATTAGGCCCGAGTTTGAATTATGTAATCCCTTCATTTTGCGTAATAACTTGGATGCCTACTTGACAAAATAATGTTATTTTACATGTATGTAGTAGCGCATGAATGTGCATGTTGTATGCATTAATTTTCATTTGCTTCAACTGTGAATACAATGGAGGAAAGACAAGTTTTAACATTGACAGCTTCCTATTTAAACTATCCATGCCACTAATAAAGTTAAATACAATTAATAAGGTAATTTGGTATGAACCTTTCGAATTTGTCACTAAAAGTAAAAAATACAACCTGCAAACACGTTTTTGGAGCAGTTTTTAGAAATATCCACTATCCAATCAGAAGTGGATTATTCTGCAGGCAATGGCAATTAGAAACCTCCTGGACCCTGGATATGATCAGTATAATTATGTAATATAATTGAGTTGGGGCCAGATGCACCCGTCTCATGAATCACTAGTAGTACTTCATTAAACTAGCACCTATTCTACTAAAAATAAATTATAAATATCAATGTATTAACGTGTGTATTGATGTCTTGACCTGCAAAGTAATCCTATTTTGCTGCAGGTCCATTCTTAGTCCACATGTATTTTTGTGCACAATTAACTTCACTCCTAAATGCACCTCCAACACCATGTTCTGTGACGTGGAAACAACGTTGTATTTAATTAATTAAAATAATTTTTTAAAATTTATTATCTGCAAGTTGTTTTCTTCTAAATGTGGTCTACACAATTTCAAACTGTCCTGTTTCTAACCGCCCCAGCTGTGAAACGTCCTGTTTTAAACTATCTTTTTTCGAAATGTCCGTTTACCGGTAGGATCATAGACTTTGTTACTTTGTTACTCGCGTTATTCTGTTTGCCAATTCTGTCAGCAAAGAAGAGTAGAGAAAAGAAAGCAAGAAAAAATTTCCAGTTATAATAGTTCAATCACAAACCAGGATAGATCCTATTCACAAGCCTTAGTTCTGTGCAGAGCAGTGCATGAAGCACAGGCTAAGCATTCAAATCCACACTATCATGAACGGCTAATTCAGACTGGGTGCTGATAGGCTACGCAAAATTGCACATGTATACATGTACATGTACTTGTAAAAGTACCTCAAGTTGTGGCTTCCACTGTATGACTATGCAGGAAGCAGTTGTCTTGTCAATTAGTAAATATTATACTTACATATACATGTACTTGCAAGATTCTAGGTAGTACCTAGGTACTACCTAGTAGGTACATGCAAGTACATCAGATACATAGGAAGAAGTATACTAACTGCACGGCAAGGGTATACGGATAGTGCACTAGGTACATGCCTTGTATATGATAAGATAATGGCAGACCCTCAATTCTGAGTGGCATTTTATACCAAGACCAGGTGTCTTATTGACTTATTTTATAGTGGTGTGTGAGCTTACTAAGTTCTCACCAGTACTCTTCAGTCACTGCCTATTATGAACCCAGCGCGAAGCACTGCTACAAGGCCGGAACAGAGAGTGCTGGTGCTGCCCTTTGTCACCTGCCCCGCTGTGAGGTGGCTGCTCTTGTATCGAAAAGGGCAGAGGTGGATCACACAGGGGTTCTCCATTATTTCAAGTCCTGATCCGCAGGTACATGTATGCTGGTACAATGTATAACTGAACTCGTAGGCTTTTTGTTATAAGTTGGAGTTATCCTCTTTCTTTGGAATTGTTGACTGGGAGGGGATAACTTCAAATTATAATCAATAGCTTTCTACTAGACCTGCTTACAACTGTGACCCACCCACCCATTTAGTACTAATGGAATAAATATTATTATAAAGTAAAATATACATGCACATGTGAATTATAATATTATATAGAAGTTGCAGTTGATAACGATCAGTATTTGTATATCCATTGAATTAAAAGACATTGAAATTATACTAAGTGTAAAGTGTTGATTATAAAATGACAATATTGTACACTGTATATATATTCTGATGTGTGTCTTTTGGTACAAGCCATAGACTGAACCTCAGCGTGACCTGATTAAATGTTAGCCAATAGTGTTGTCTTCAATTAGTCAGTCAGCTTATTAGTAACACAGCAGACACAATGTGGCAACAAGAGCAGACATTGTGTAGCCTAAGTTCCTAGCTGAGGAGTCTGCATCTGTAGCCTCATCATCATATGTTGCTATGAGACGAATCGGACTTCCTGTACCCATCTCAGTCTTCAGAGCTCCGACAAACACAGTCACTCCTGTACCGGAAATACTTGGTAAAGTTGCAAGTTTGTAGAAACAATTATGTTGGCTAACCCAAAGTTGCTTATTCTGCTTTGGCATCTGCCCCCTGCTGTACACATACATGTGTACCATACAATTTTCTATAACACATCATATAACCCAGTGTGCATACCCCTAGACTGCAAGTGGCTAACAAAATAATTAACTTATTGTAATGTCCAGCGTGGCATGGACTGCAGTTAGCATCCTTGTAGAGGACACTATGTTTTTAACTTAATAATAATGGACATCACCATGGAAACCAACCTTCTTCTATGCACATATATGTATATTATAGAATGTCATTTGTGCTAAAACTTTTGTTTCAATCTACAAATATCTGCCCCTGGATAGCCTGCTTACCTCTGCCACCTTTAGGTAGGCCAGACATATCGTTTACATTCTCCAAAATGTAGATGTTTTCATCCAACAAGAAGAAATGAGCTGGAAAGGTTAGAGCAGGGCCGGCATCAATTGACATCACATCCGTACCAACCCCTGCAGAAGGAAATGCAGCAATAGCAAAGTGAAACGTAAAATTGGTGAGTTTTGACAATATTCTGCAATGATAGGGCTCAATAATGGTAAAAGTGCAAGATGTAAATCAATCCTTACATCTGCTTCCTCTGCTATCACATAACACACACAACACACACATAATAAACACGTCTCAGTTTCCAAGAGCCAATAGGTCACGAACCTCATCCCCCTTTACTGTTTATCAGACTTGCATACATGTACAATGTAGGTGTTCAATAACATCCCTACACTTACCATATACTCCTCTGCTAGCAACTAGTTTGGCCACTTCTAATGAAATTCCTGGAAAATGAAAAGTGGAAGTATTCTTGGTTTTAGATCCGAATGCCTCCTCGAAATTTCCCCACTTATCGGCCCAACCATAGAAAAAGAGCACCTGTAAAACAAGATAAGTAGAAATTTAGAACTACATGTACATGTATAACTAAATAAGTTGGTAAGTGAAAAAAGTTGTTTGCTGTCTGAGATAGGAATGCCATGACCTTCATGACCTTTAATGCTTATTCAGGTACTTACAATCGAACCCTTCTTAATTTTCCCAAATTCATCTTCCCAGGAAGTGATGTCATCAACGGTAACAACATAATCTCTATTCTCTTTAGCTTCCTCTCTTATGTCAATCAAAACAAGTGGAACAACCAGTCTACAACAAACACCTGCTAGTAACGTGACTCTTTGATTACTTCTACACTTGTCTGTTATAAGATATCCATGTATTCTTTGCTTATTCTATTTACAAGCATTCTTACTTCCCAGCTGGTATCTAACCTCCCAGCTGGTAACTAACCTCCCAGCTGGTAACTAACCTCCCAGCTGGTATCTAACCTCCCAGCTGGTATCTCACCTCCCAGCTGGTATCTCACCTCCCAGCTGGTATCTCACCTCCCAGCTGGTATCTTACCTCCCAGCTGGTATCTCACCTCCCAGCCTGGTATCTCACCTTCCAGCTGGTATCTCACCTCCCAGCTAGTATCTCACCTCTCAGCTGGTATCTCACCTCCCAACCTGGTGTCTCACCTCTCTACTGGTATCTCGTGCAAGTACCAGTTTGTTTTTCCTCTAGTGAAATGAACTGGAGCATCGATATGAGTCCCGGTGTGTTCTGCCAGTGCCAGATCTTTAGAGATGTAATTTCCTACGCCTTCTAAAGTTCCACCATTGCCTTCGCTTAGCACAAAATCTCTAACTAAATTAGGAAAAATTATATTTATAGTGTTTCATATCAGAGTAATTGACTCTTCATTCAAAACAGGCTTAGCATTTGTAGTCCGCCAGGCATGACTTTCAGCCAGTTCAGGGCAAGGTCTGTCATCAATGAATGTGCGACTGTTTGAAAAAGACAGTTCGAAACAGGACGTTTCGAAAGTAGACAGTTCCAACACCGGACAGTTCGAAACGTCCAACCACCAGATTTCAACTAATTTTTCTTTTTAATATTATTTCATTTATTTACTTAATTAAATTAATTAATTAAAATAAATTATCTGCAAAATGTGTTCTTCTAATTGTAATCTACACAGTTTCGAAGTTGTGAAGCATTCTGCTTCGAACTGTCTTTTTCTAAATGACCTTTCACCGCCATCAATAGAACAAGAGGACAGATCATGCAACAAAATAAGAAGAGTACATTTTATCAACTAAAATTTCTCCAGCTTATTGTTCACCTTTTGAGTTTCAATTAGTGAAACATGGCCACAATTCAACACAAAAACAGCAACCTAATATTATTAGATATACATAAGTTTACAACGAAGTACTTTACTTACAAGTTGGCCATTTAAAACTCTGATTATTCAAATAGTGAGTCAAATCTACTATCTTTATCTCACTCTGAACTCCACCAACAAACACCAGAGCAATCAGTATCTACAACAGTATATCAGCATATAAGCCCTCCAGCCTCTATGCAAAACTGGAAACACAACTCCTATAACCTACGTGTAATAACGGGTATTATAACTACACTGCATCGTTATGCACAGCAGAATTGATTTGATATCTCATGACAGAAGAGGAATGACCTACATACTTTCTATTGTTTGATGTCCACTAGTGCCTGAAAGCCATAGTATCATTGGTGGTTTTGCATTGTAGAAAGTCACATTATTTACGCATTGATGATGAGCCAAGTGAACACCATACGTGTCATCTTATCTGATGATTTTTAAATTTGACCACAACATACAACCAAATGCCTTGTTATATTATCTTTACACTTGGCGACAGCTCACTACTATCATTATTCTTTCATGTGGCATCAAATAGCCAATTACAGCTGCCAGTATTTTGTTTGAAGTTTTCCAAGTTATAGAGCTGCCCAGACTGATACTAAAAATAGCTTAAAATTTTTTCTATCTAATATCAAACAAATATGCAGAATCAAGGCGGTTATACCTCTTTCAGACTAAAACACTCGCCAAAAAATTTGTGATCAATGTACTCAAAGTTAGGGAGTTGACATCAACAAATATTTGTTTTTGTACAAATTCCCGTAGTAAGTTTGGGTGTCCAGTTTGTTGATTTACAAAAAGTTGCCATTTTTTCTCGCAGCACTAGCCACGTTTGGTGCAAGAAAACAGTGTCTAAAAAACTAAACAGTTTTTGGGTTTACCTGTAAATAAATATATACATGCTTTGTGTCCAGTGATTGTTATAAAACAAGAAAAGCAACTTTTACAAGGTCATTGCTAATTGGTTCATTAAATTCAAAGCTGTGGCTATGTTCATTAACTCTTCTATTAAAAGCCAATCAAACAGAATGAGCCTTTTGCCCTACAATCTAACTTTCAGCCTGTGCTATTGGCCTACTTGGTCAGTTGTAGGGCTGATGAAACACAAAACTTCTGCCCTAGCAAAACATAAAAAAACAGTGCATGACCAACTTTGATGCAGTCACGTTTGACTAGTGTTTGTTTACCAGAACAGGAAAAAACCCACCACATGTCATGACCACCAGGGTTGCTTGAATAGACTAGAATCTACTACTAGTTCACATACAATTGGTAAAAACTTTCAGCCAGCAGATGGTTCTCCAGCATAAACTGAAGTTTGGTTCAAAAGTGGAGAAATATAAGGTAGATTTTGTTCTACGTTACAAATGAAGCAGGAGAAGTTGTCTTCTCTTTATTTCATTGGTCGATTGCCCTCATCCCCAACTACAAACAACTAACTAAGGGTAACCAAATGGCAATTGGTGGGCGGATTTGCTATCCTAACACCATTCTACTGTAGTGCCACATGATTTTATTTAGCAAAAGATTAACATGTGCTACTATCTGATGTGTAAGAGTCTGTCTATATTATGCTTTGGGTAAAGTCAGGACATGTACATTGTACAAATAGATAAATAGTCAAATTGTATTTCACACTGTAGGCTGTTGTAATATATACATGTAACTGTACCATTAGGTTAGAAGGTGCATCTACATGTACAATGGAGTTTAGTGTCTAATGTAAAACCTGCAACTATATAGACATGACTGCATCGTTTGTAATTATAATTGAAGATGAGTAAAAATAACACTATTTAAATAACATAACTGTACAGGTAACTGCTAATTCATAAAAAGTCCTACATGTGTACAAGCCACCAGTACCAAAAATTGTATGTATACAAAGGCCTCTACACATACATTTCGAATTCTAATACATAACTTAGCTGTTTTATACTTACCTTCAGAGCTGCCTGCATCTTTACTGTTTTCTGACAGAAGTCTGTTCATATAGAAAGTCCCTGGGATAATGGCTGCAATCTGCTGGTCACACCATGTGCAACAGTGTAGTAGGTATCAGCCTAGTCCATACTTGCCAAGTGTCCAGATTTTGTCGGGGCACACCCTGAATTTTGTGGCTGTCCCTACGGATTTTTCAACTCTCCTAATTTTTTCTCTAAAGTAAAAGTGCTATCAAACCTCACAAAACTTGAAATGCAACCTAAAATAAGTCATTTAGATTGAAGAAAACATATTTAAAGCCACTAAATATCACTGAAATGGATAATTTGGTACTGTTTAATAATAAGCTTGATTTAAATAATATACACCCATACTATGTCTAGGCATTTTGATCAGATGAGTCCGGGCGTTTGCTCTTGCTTTTTGGCAGGTATGTAGCCTAGTGAATGGTTGGTTTCCAAGTCTGCAGCAAGCTGGTTGGTAGGACTAAGCACCAAAAATTAGCATAAGATCCTAACTATTTATATGAAGCACTTGGGCTGAGTTACATGTAGAGAATGCATTGAGACAGTAGAGTATGCCATGAATAGGTCGCAATAGACTGTACACATACCATATATTCCTAGTAGAACCAATATGAAATCTTGGACAGAGTTGGCTGGCTCTTGTATATATCATGTTTTATAATTTAAGCTTAGGGGTGACCTAGCTATATCTATATAAGTGACCTATATCCATGTATTTTTAAAAATGAACCCTTGCCACAACGAAATGCCACTACACTGTTGAACAATTAGATAATGATTTGTACATGTAGCAACCAGTATCTGTATTATCTGGACCAGAGCGATTGAGCAGACTCTGATCTGGCCATTTGGGTGCAACCAGGCATGTGACCTTGACATTATTCTGTAAACATACTGCTGACCTAAATAGTCAGGACTAGGCTTTAGGTTCAAATAATTAGCAGTCGCAAGGTCAAGTTTTAGCAGGCTGCTTGTCCATCAGTCATACTGCCAGTGTGACAAAAACGATTTCACTCTTTAATGATTATACGTACATGTGCATAATATAAGCACATGATGTACGTATATAGGATGGAACTATGTAAATAGATAATGAAGTGAATATAAATGTTGTATAAATGCATCAACACTCAGCTGAGAATGTGACAACTGATTGACTACACAATCATAAACAATGAACACCAGAACAACATAAATTGATTGTTCATATTTTTTGGATTTTAATGTCCAGACTTTCTGACTCTTCCAAGCTTTATTCTCTGTGAATAACCTTAGCAGATCAAATGGGCTGCTTGAGCCACACAAGAAAGATACATTTTAATTTAAAGACTTTTATTGCTAATAATAAATTCAATGGGGCAAATTGTAAAACTCCATGTTATACTTGTATGTAAGACCTACATGTACTTAAAAATATTTACTGTTTCCAGTAAAACTTTGCTGCATCAAGTCTAAGAATAGACTGACTATCTATTACATGCATTATTAAAAGTTGTCCTCTCTCAACTTGTAAACTGAGCTACATATATTTATTATAAACCTACATGTATGTGCAGCATATCTATGCAATTCTAGAGTAGGGAAATCAGTAGCACGAGAAGAGTAGAAACAGCATAGCATGAAACTCTAACAGAAGAGTTATCATCTCCCTTAGTATTCTCATCGTCAAACATGGCGATAAGACGGGCTGGCCCACCACTTCCTCCGTCTATCTTCATAGCTCCAACCACCAAAGTCACTCCTACAACGACACCCAATTGTGACAAATATTTGAGATAACAATTTATCACAAGAAAAATCCCACCAAAGTATTAGAGCAAAATGCTCTACAAAACATGCTATAACAAATGAATATTTTTTCAATTTGCAGAGATAACAAATTGAGTAAGCATTATATATGCAGGCCACACTGTATGTCCTATATAATATATCACTTTTAGTACAAGGTGGTATGAATGCTGCAAAGATGCTGATAAGCTCTAGCTATTTGTTGTTGCAACATTATGTTATAATATTTGTACACTAGTTTGCTACAGTCAATCAAATTGCAGAGTTATTAACAAGTTTTTATTTCACTTGCTTCATTTTATGCATCAATTAGAAGATTTCTGCAGAACCTACCCTTTCCCCCTTCAGGAAGTTCGGACATGTCTGCAACGTTCTCCAGAAAGTATATGTTCTTCTCAGCTAAGTAGAAATGTAGGGGATACGTCAAACTTGGGCCATGATCTATTGAGGGAGTATCAGTTCCAACACCTGAAATATTTATTTCACGGAACTATAATTAAATTGTTTGGGTGATAAGAGACTGTTTATATTATTGTGTTGGTGTACATAAAGCATATAACTTTGTTGCCATTTTGTTGCCATTTTGCATTAATTGGGAGCTATGTTGTCACAAAAAATTGTTGGCATATGCAGTGTAAACATTTTAGTTGCCATTTATTGCAAAACATGTGTAGCTTTAGCTCAATGTTTATAAAGCTTTAGGTGTCCAACAAACAAGATATAAAATAATGTAAACATGTTCAAAGTCTGTTTTGTTGAAATATCTATTGAAAAATATAGCTGCTATACGGCAGGTAGTTGCATGCAATATAAATTCAAAAGTCTACTCTAGTTTTTAGCGGAATCTCTCACAATACCCTTGACATGCTTTAAATAGATATACACCTAATACCATCTTACCATAGACACCTCTGTCTACCAGAACCTTAGCAGCATCCATTCGAAGTCCAGGGAAGTGGAATGTTGTAGCATCTAGCAATGGGGAACCATATACTTCACTGTAGCTATCCCACTTCTTTGCCCACCCGAAGTCAAACAACACCTGGTGTAGAAATACATGTAGATATACAAATACAAGTATAGATTTATGCATTGCTCAGTGATAAATTCTAAATTCCTTGAAGAAAGAAAGACTAAAATCTTTCCATAACTATAAAAATCATGTTTATTGATTTTGTGATAATAGCACTTTACATTAGAAAATATGTTTGTAATGTTGAATAAGGAACAAAATATTTTTTGTTATGCAGGAAGATAGAGCTAACACAATACACAGACAACTGCCAGAATCATTCAAACTAGAATTTTGTGTGATTCTAAGTATATATACAATTGTAATTATGTTCTCAGACATAATTAGAAATACAAGACAGTTATAGGATATCTATGTATAGACTACACTGTTTTAGCTATGCAGTTTACTGGTAGTGTTATTGTAAATCAGGGGTGGCATGGGTGAGGTCAAGACCTTTAAAAATGTGTCAAATTTCTTGGTCAGGAAAAACAATCAGGCAACTAGCAGTGCAAAAAGAGGCTGGCAATATCTATCCTTCTCTAACATTAGATATTATATTATCATGTCACAAACTGATTGTATGGCTGCAGCGCAATGAGTCAATTGAACGCTTTACTTCAACACATTAGCTAACTTTTGCTGACTAGGAAAAAGCAGCAGTTTACTCTTCTAAAGTTATCTGCTCTGTGTTCTAAACTGACAATCTGTTGGGTTATTTTCGCAGTTTCACCATGGAATAATCTCATTCATTGAAGGACTATCAGAGGAGAGAATGAGTATAAGAAATGTGGGGAAATAGCAGAATGGGAGAACACGGCCAGAATGTAGAAGAAAGTGACATTATTTCACTTACGACGTTTCCCTTGGGTATTCTGCCAAACCTTTTCTCCCAGGAAGTGATGTCATCTGCAGTGACTTCATAGTCAGGATTGGCAGCAGCCTTCTCTGTCAGGTTTATCAGACTTACTTTGCAAACTAATCTACAAATTAAAAGCAAACACTGAACTCGGCGTCTAGTACGGCTACAGGTGCTTGGTATCTAGTACGACTACATGTGCTTGGTGCCTAATGCAGCTACACGTGCGTGTCTAATACTGCCACAGATAAATTTTCGTCTCCGCTGTAGGAATCTAATCTGACAGTAAAGCTAAATACACACTAGATAACATCTAGGAGTTGGTATTTATCATATAGAATTTTTATGTACATGTTTCTGATCACAACCAAAATTCTTATTTTTCCAAAATTACTATTATTTTTATCAACTAGTGTGACTTATGGTAATCACTAATTAATAGCAGATAACCCATTGTAGTATTGAATATATCTCTCTTGCACGACGTACCAGCACACACAGCTTCTAAACGCACCGTCATCGCTGAGTAGGCTACAACTAATACATGTACATGTAGATGCATACATACAATACATGTAGATAATAAATTGCTCCAGTCACATAGAAGCAGTACCAACCTCTCTACAGGAATCTGAGAAGCATGCCAGAGACCTTCTCGTTCAGGAAAGTGTGACGGAGCGTCTAGATGTGTACTAACATGCTCCGGAAGTTCAAGGTAGTTCATCATGTACCACTTACCATTGCTCAGAGAGCCGTTTACCAGACTCTTGTTAAATGGCTCAACTAAAATCATGTGAGCTATATAATACACGTACATGTACGTATACTGCAAGTTTAAAGTTATTGTTGTCTTTTGGAAATACAGTGATTACGCAGCTACATGCAGATGTAGATGTTGATATCATGTTCTCGCACTTATTGGTAGGCTACTAACTAATTATATTATACATGTACATGTAGTAATATATTATTATTTTACTGTCTCAAGAATTACGTCTACACATGGAGTTCTCTTGCCATGAGTTACTTGTGTTCCATCACTTTATCACCGACATACACAAAGCATCAGTTCCACAGGAACTTGAGTCTTGCATGAACATAAAATACTCACTGAACGGCCATGTTGGATTGTCACTATTTAGAGAATGTGACAAATCTACAAGTTTCATGCCTCCCTGTACCATATGCATCATCAGCGCACCAATCACTATCTAGGTAACCAAAATTCTGAATATACATCCTTGTCTATTTCTAGTACTGTACTAGTAAACTGTATATGTATGTAGCTCTAGTGGGATGCCAACTCTTTTCTGTTTAGCCAAAACTTGCCATGACTAAGTGCAAAAAAATAGTACAGGTAAACTTTGAAAGATATACCCAGAGACTTGCTGACTCACATTAGGTCAGCAGTTAGCAACATTTTATGTTATAAAGGATACATACCTTTATCAAAGCCATGATTCAGCCTGACAGCACTTGCTTCAGTAGAATTTTAATGCAGAGTACCAGTGCTGTTCATATACTATTAGCTATAATGTGGGCCATACTTGCCAAGTGTTCAGATTTTGCCAGGGCATCATCCCCTGTCCCTATAAATTTTCCAACTTTCTGGACTTTTATCAATAGTGAAAATGTTAACAAACCTCAAAGAAGTAATTTACATCGAAGAAAATATATTAAAAGCTACTACATGTAAGTAGCACTAAAATGAATAATTTGGTATGATTCAAATAATTTAGTACACTCAAACTATGTCCGAGGATTCTGGTACTTTTCCAGGGATTTTAAGCAGACCAGTGTAGACTTTTGCTTGTGCTCCTTGGCAGGTATGAATTTGGCCTTCACTACTTGTAAAGTATAGTGTAGTTTAACTATCTGGATTATTTAGGCAACTAAAGGTCACTATTTCATGACCTCCAGGGATCAGGGGTCAAGGGTCAGAAGTGTGTACATCAACATACATGCAAATACACATTCAGCTCTAGCAATACTATATGAAATATAAACTTTGCACTGTGTATTTCTAGGGAATGAATAAAAGCATAATTACAACTCTTTCGTTTGGTTTGGTTGCCAAATTAGGAAGATACTGTAATGCACATTTTAAAAGCACATTGGATATATTTATCTTATATTTGTATTATATTACAACACATCACAAATGCAAAAAGCAATCAAATTAGCTGGCTAGTGCTACCATGCTCATAGCTAGTCAATTATTGTGCTCTCCTACATGAAGTTGTAAAGCAGTTAGACCTGTAACCTCACCTCTACATATATGTCCATAACTAATACCTTTATATTGGCAGTTTAGCTGATAAACTTATAGCCAGCCAATGCAAACACAATACACATATCATGTGATCACTGATAACAATCTATTGGTGTTACTTTTTGAGTATAAGCATTATGCAATGTACTACATAAATATGAGCAATTGGCCTTATTATGGAGTTGTCCTCTCCCACTTTGAAGCCATAGTAAAGAGAGGATAACCACTAAACATAATCATTAGCTTGTGAGTGCCCATGCCAATAACCTGCTCATATTATATATATGGTACAGCAAAGGTATAGTAAAGGGATGAAGTTTTTTAGCAAAAACGACACTAAGTAATCACTAATAGTAGAAAGTGAAGTGTTAAGGGGTTTGAAAAAGTGTCTGCCCAACATTTTTATTACAGCTCTGTGATTACAGAGTTGTATTTCCTTTCTTAATGTCTATTGGGAAGACAAATCTCCAAAATATTTCAAATGTGAAAAATTAATATCTCTGTAAAGATCTCACTCAGAGTTGTGCTACCAGACTGTTCTTGTGGTCGAAATTATCAGAAAATTCATATTTGTGCATATCTGGATTACACTGTTAGGTGTACTAAGAGAAACCCGAGTGACATGATTCACCTCACTACATATAGTACATGTATATGTAGGTCATGTACATGTACATGTTGGTCATGTACATGCATATGTAGGTCATGTACATGTATGCCATCAACAATACATTTAATAAAATGATGACATGGAAGGAGTAGCTGAAATTCTGCATTCAAAATTCCAAGTTTATATTTCAATAGAAATAGACTTCGTAAGTCATATATCTTGTAGATCATCACACAAGCTGACTTTATATAGAATAATGGTTAGTAAACCCTATACTTGGTGAACATCATAACAAATAAGTAACTTTCGGGGAAAATGTGACATGTAATTTTCCATAATCAAATATAACATCACACCCAATATCTAATAAAACGGCATGATTAATTCTAATGTAAACATAAGGAAGAATTGATAGAGTACTTTACAGCACATAGGAATACTGAGCAGCTATCAAAATTGTATTCTGAACTAAACGGGCACTTGTTATAACGGTAATAGCTATAGCTGTGGTTCACAGTGCTGACCGTCTCCTTGGTAACCATTTGTGCAGAAACATGAGTACCCTGGGTAATAATTAATATTCTTACAGTCAGCGTGTTGGTGGCAGTGAGGCTTTCTCATCTTAGAACAGGCATCAACAGCTAAAGAAAATTTAAAAATTAATTTTATGATTAATAGTATCTGCAATATGCCATTACACTGTATATAATTAAAGCTTTGTTTTAGCTGAAAACAACTTTTTATTTATAGCAGCAGGAGTAGTGTTGCTCTTTTTTCATTAAGTATTGACTTAGATTCACAATGAATTATTCGTTATCTCAGTATATTACCTCTCCAGGATAAGAACCATCCTGATCTCTGATGAACAGAGTTTGTATGAAATACAATGACGACTGAGTTAGAATAGCTGTTGACAGATAGCCCATATTTTCGCCCACAAGTTTTACCAATAAAAGTAGAAGTTGCTCCATCGAAAAACTAAAACAAGCATTGATTTGAGCACGCTAGGCATTCATTCACAGCTGTAAAGAATGTACACTGTAGTTGCACATGGTAAATTCCACGATGAAAGAACAAATTCACAAAATAAATTTCAATATAATGGCTATCAATAACAACTGTAGGTGGAAGCAAACCTAAGCATAGGCAAGTTATAAATATATTCAAAATTGTCTCTTTATTTATTAGAAAAGGCAGAGACTGGCAGTGCAAACAGTTAGCAAGGCTGGTGAAGTAATCAGTCAATTGTTGCTGTGTGAAATAAAATTTGCAAAAAATGGGTTGATGCTTTGTGTGAATTTTTGTACTCCGAAAGCGCCTGATCCTAACGAAAAATGTTATCTGTTTCTTTATTTGGAACGCAAACTACCTGTTGGAGAGCGTAGTAATAATATTTTGGAGCTGATGAGTCTATTAGCAGAAAAATTCACAGGAAGCTAAAGTTCAGTTGAGACATATTCCTAGTAGGTAAAGGGACATTTCGAAAAATACAGTTCGAAACAGGACATTTCACAACTGGACAGTTCAAAACAGGACAGTTTGAAATTTTGTAGATTACATTTAAAAGAACACAACTTGCAGATAATTAATTTTAACTAATATATTTAATTAATTAAATATAAAAACTAATATTAAAAATAAAAATTAGTTAAAATCTGGTAGTTGGGGTTTGGGGTTAGGTGCTTCGAACTGTCCGGTGTTGAACTGTCCACTTTCGAAACGCCCTGCTTCGAACAGTCGCACATTCATTTTAGTAAGACGTACATAGATGACATCAGATGCACAGTTTTTACTTGGTTCAACGTCAAACCTGCTGAACTGCAGAGTTACCAGTCCTAATGGTACCGTGATGTTCCATACACAACAAATGTTACTTGGATAGGGTCTTGGAAAGTTTGCAGATGCGAGAACACCCTGGACGGAAGTCAAGTGCCCTCTGCAAGTTGGAGCTGAGAACAAAGATTGTATAGCATATAGTTACTCTAATAGTAGCATCAATAGTTGCTTTAAAGTAAATTCAAAGATGTAGTGTTCACTTTGGCGAAATCGAAAAAGAAACTACCACAATGCAAAGACACTAATTAGGTCTACAAACTACATGTACATTTTGGTTTTGTAATTACAATATTGTAAATATATATTAGTATAACTCACAATCTGGTACAGTAGATCCCTCTACAAGTATTCCTCTCAGAACAGCAGCATGTACCATCATTAACAAAACTCCATGCAGTATCTAATCAAGTATACAACCATGTAATTCTACTAAATTTTTGAAATTCTAACCTTTGTTGAACCAAATATTAAAGTGTGCACAACTTTTGATAATGTTTTTTTTCCTGAATAACCTGCATTGTCAAAGAAGGTGGTTCCCATGCTATTTACTATATTTTGTGGTTTTGTACTTTATATGAAAAAAACTTCTTGAACAGGAGTAAACGGTTTTGTGTTTGTAGCTAAAGGAAAAACATGCAACTGTCTAACAACTCATGTACAATGCAGTTTCAATATATTAGAAACTTACATAACAAAAGCTTGTCTTTGCCATCTCCACGATGTCTACACGTTTACACGTAATCATCTACATACAGCATATGTGTAAGGAAATGAACAAATTCAAAGAGGCGTAGCTCCACTGAGATTGCATAATATACTTTAATTTGACAGAATTTAAAATTAAATGATTAGATGCTTTACAATAGTAATGTAATATTCCTTAACACTGAATTGAAAGTACGGCAGAACAACACGGTGTGAATGCTAGATTTGTCCAATGTGATATTTATTTCAGGCTTGTTTTTATAAGCGGTGATGGGCAAATCCCTCCAATTCTGGATCCACCTTTGTGACACCATTAAGGTCATATGGTGCTCTGCTTATGAGTACCATCAGGTGAAAATGTGCTATTTCTATTGCATATCATTCATTTCCCATTCACAATCTTGATCTATTACTTTTTGAGAAGTAATGTGGCAAGTCTGTAATATAGAAAAGTAATGTGGTAAGTCTGTAATATAGAAAAGTAATGTGGCAAGTCTGTAATATAGAAAAGTAATGTGGCAAGTCTGTAATATAGAAAAGTAATGTGGCAAGTCTGTAATATAGAGAAGTAATGTGGCAAGTCTGTAAGATGGAAAAGTTGCCTGCTTTTTATTTTGTAAGTTGTCCGTCCTTACCCCTACCCCTAACCACAACATCTAGAAGGATATTGTAACAGATTTAGTAGGTTACACGATTATATTGTAATTTAATTTAGGTCGCAGCTGTTACAATGCAGACACTGGAAAACAGGAAGACCTTGCATGGACAGGTAGAGAAGTGTTTGTAGCATGGAATTATATTCACTTAGTATAGTGTAATGAATTACATACATAATTCCTTTATCTTACTAGAAACCCATACAAAGAGAGAACTTAGTCTAGTTGCTGTACATAATCTACACGTAAGACCTAAGAAAAGCATAGCTTTACATTGTTCATCTCTAGAGTAAAGCACCAATCAGAGTATTAGAGGTCATTTTGATCTAAAATCAATACAATGACTTCATATTCAATAACCCTATTATCTCCTCCTCCATAAGACAATGCAAGGGTTGCTGGCATGACTGAATATACTGGCAAACATGCATTACTACTATTGCTACTACCAAATACCACTGGTGGGTGTACTGGCATTTCCACCCTGACGATATCTATTGGAAATACAACTTTTTTCAAAATTTAGGTGTACATATGGTTTTCAGGAGAACCATGTCAAGGTCGTTAGTTGGACTGATGATGTTGCTTATACTCAGCTATCTAATAATATATCACCACAACTGGTAAGAAGAGAAAATAAAATGTTTCCATCTTATATTTTTAATTTGAAAATGGTGCAGTAGAAACTGGAATTAGAAAAGTTGTCAAGTCATCACCACAGTACATGTACGTTGGCATCACAATATGAGAATCTACAAAATCTTACACAAAAGAGGCAATTTATACTCGATTTGTACTACTGTCATAGTATGCTGTCTGCTGTAGGCCACTCCGTAGTATTGATACCAAGGAAACTATTAAGTCCAATACTCAAATTCTGAGCGTACACGAATCAAGGCGGTAAGTTAAACCTCTTAAAAATTGTGCTTTGGTAATTGGCAAAAGCTTTTCAACCTCACCGATTGCAGCAGCTTGTAAAATAATAAAGTAGAATCTATACATTTGAGGGAAATATAATTGAATAATATTATACTTGTAGTCATGAGAAGACAACTGCAGGTCAAGAGAATCAAACATTGTCAGAACACCTGGATGTTGACATGATGAGTAAATATAAATACATTAAGAAATGTTAGTAACCTGGATGTATTCAGTGCAAAGAGATTGATGTATAGGAAATGTATAGTTCATGTTGATCTATCTCCTACAATCTTGTCATTTATGTGCTGTTCGTACTGTCGCTTATCGCTGGTGGCCATCGGTTGAGCTACAAGTTAACCACAATAGATAGATGGAGCGGTACACTGCTGTGAGGGACAGAGTTGAACTAGCTAAACTTTGTCGCACACAGTAGGGCACCACTCCATCGATCAACTGTGGTTAACTCGCTGCTCGATCAATGACCACTGGCAATGAACGACAATACGAACAGCACATTGTGCGTTAATATAGAGTTGGGTAGGCAGTCAATAGAGGTGTAAACACGTATATTACTATTAGCCAGTTTTTTATCTGATGAATGTTTTGTTTTTATATTTCAGTGAATTTTACGTTTACTGAAATCTTTTATCAATCAAACATCGTGTGACCATTTTCATTGTATATAGTTTAGAATCAGATGCGCAGCGATAGCGGTCTCTCATGAGATGATTCCCTGTACCATGCTAGTTGAATCTATGAGTTTTTAGTTTAAAACTATCTCATTTATAAGCAGTGGACCAATCAGATTTGACCAGTTTATTGCTCACATTGGTCTAATTAGACAAATTCAATTGCTACACAGCTCTTTTAAAGAAGAACCTGCTATGGCTGGAGAAGGCTTCCAACCGAACCTTTGACAAAAAGGTCGTTCAATCAACACAGCTCAAAAGAATGCTTTACATTAAAGAGGTGAAAGAATGTGACTTAAGTATCTATTATAACCATGCATTGTATCCATACCATGTGCATCGTTGTATTATATTATTACTAGAACAGTTATGTTTTCTTGAGATGGGGAACACTGGAACATTGCTGTATATTATGCATATTTGCATTAAAACTAACATTAATATTAGTAATGAATATAAATAATTTAAATTCATGTACATTCTGGCAACAGGTATGCAAGAAGATCCCAGCAGACATGCAAGAGACTGGCAGATGTTGTTCATTTAGAAACACCACTTACTGCCCTATACCAAAAACCGGTACAAGTAGTATGTTTAGAATAATCTGTATGCTGATTGGTCCACGTTGTCCAATAACTAGAGGTGACCCACATCTCTTTGTCCCACAGTAAGAACGATACTTTAACATTTTATATTTATCTTGCATATCTGACTGCATGATCTTTCACTTATTCCAGTAAATTAAATGTAAATGTACAATAGGCCTACTATCCAAAACATCATCACCTGAAACTTTCTGTTTATAACCATCATTAGCGAAACTTGATTTATTCTGCTTAGATACAGTAGGTAGAGTACGTGGTTGCGTGAAATATTGAAATAAGTGATTGTTTGAGCACTGACTTCAAAGGACATATTATTACCCAGTTTAAATGATAACAGAGCATCACATCAGTGAACCTCTGCGATATTATGCCTTCAGACTATTCATGAAAGAGGTAAGCGTGACAGGTACGATAGAACATGGAGATGACAGACGTAACTGGAGGGATAAGAACTTTATTTATACAACCGTAAGGAATCCATGGACTAGACTCGTCAGTGCATTCACAGACAAAGTCACTTATTCCGACGAATACGTAGCCCTCTGCAAGCATGGAAGAAATCAGCTGTTCTATAAATTCATGTAAGTGAAATACATGCGTCAAAATTAATTTTCAACATTAAAACTATCGGCCATGTTGATTCTCCATTTTAATCAACTAGAAGGTTTTTTGTGTGACTCTTGGCTGCACTTTTTAATTTCGTCCATTCGAAACTAATTCCTTTAATCAGCCTGTGTTACATGATGTCTTCATGATGTTGACCTTATGTTGCCCATAAAAGTGGCAAGATGGCTGCTACAACTAGGTTGAAGAGCCAGCAGCTGTGCTTTTGCTTGACCAAAACAAACGAGCCCTAGCTCATCTGCACACAAATGGTTCTTACAACAAACTAAGATTTTGCTTTATACTGTGAAATTATTTGGGGAGTAGGCTAGAAATTTTGTGAGTGTAAGTATGCAGTACACAATTATATTTTAACATAATTTTCAATTTAGACCTACTATTGGGACTCGTAAATTAACTTTTGCGGAGTTCCTACGATACTGTGTGATCGCCCAATATGATCAGGCTGGTTATGAAGGAATGGAAATGCATTGGAGGCCTCAGTCTATACGAGGAGGGTTCTGCAGTGTCAGTTACAGTTTTATAAGTGAGTACTCAATCATTATACTCAACCCTACATCTCTGTGCAAATCATTCTCCTATCTGATAAACAGTGCTCTATTACAATTTTTGTTTTAAGATAAAAGTGGCATAGCATAACTTTTATATGCAAACAAATGAGTGCATAACGTTAAAAAATGTCATACCAAACCCATTTCCAATTTGATTTTTGAGTCATTCTAAATTAAATATATTTTCTTCAGCTCACTTCTCATACCTACTGAGCCAACTTTAATTACCTACTTGCAGTTTCCTAGATGTACTTTGTATAAACACTCCTTTTCCACTGCATGTATAGTAATATCTGAATTTAACTACATTTTAGGTAAATTGGAAACATTAAATGAGGATATAAAAGTAATTTTATCACAATATAAAGTTAAAGATCCGACTAGAGCTCTGAGACGGGCTACAGAATATGGTAAATGGTATGAGAAGTCCAACCTCACGGGAGTCTCCTACCGTCAGATTTGGGAATCCATAAATGAAGAAACAGTAAAAAAAATTCAACAGATCTATAGCTATGACTTTGAAATGTTTGATTATCCCGATAGCTTTCTATTATAAATGTGGTTTGCAGAAGGTAATGATCTTTTTACCATACATATGTGTAGATATTATAGCTATGAACAGCTGATGATACATTGTACTAATACATTGGATTATGCTGTCGAGTATAAAAAGGTTCTTAACTCCCAAAGCCTTGATGGTAGCCTAAAAGGTCAAGATCACCACTTTTCATGGTTCAGCAATGGGCTTTGATTTTATAATGATACATGGTTAGCTGATCAACAGATTCTTATCACATACATGTATATGGCCATATTATAAAAAGTAAAACCACAGGAAAAGATCATTTCCGCGCAATAATGGGAGCCCATGATTTGATGTGCATGTCAGCTCTTTGCCTGAATATAGTAGGCATATATTTGGCACAGTTAATACATGGCTACCTACATTTTAGTTCTCATGAAAAATGTTGTGTCAAACTACATGTAGGCAACTTGCTCTAAATGTAACGTGCCTATGTTATAAAAGATAAATAAAAAAGAATACATACAATGTACATGTAAATGGGTTCATCAGTAATTACAATGAGCGTTATTTAGTTGCCAACCAGAGTTATCCATCCATACACATCCTCTTGATTGCAGGAGAACACAATTTCTCTCGATGTGTATTAAGCAGTTTCAGTAAAAAAACATGGAGTCATCCTCTCATAAATACAAGAGGGGACAATCCTGCATCAGCAACCTGGTAACTACATAAATTATAGTTGTAATACTGATTTGATTACAAGTTCAGTAAGGCTTGCCGCTGTAACCAAACATTGCAATGTCAACATTGTATATATTGGTTATTTTATCAATTGTTTGCGAATCAACTGACTTCCACCTGTCTAAGTATGATGTTGAAGTAAGTTTAGATTTCTCATTCGGTTTACGGAACTTATTAGATTCTTCTGTTAGCTGTGCTACATCTGGTACTTTATATTGCTGGAGAATCACTTTAATGTCCTCTGCATAGGTCTCAGTTTTACCTGCAATACAGTGATTATTACTATTACATAAGAATATTATATAATATTACGTTACTACACAAGCAACAGGTAACTACATCATTGTGGTGACTTCATTGATAGTGGGGGTAAAGGACTCAGGGCTGCTTGTACAGTATATACCAGGTGAACTCGATTTTGGACCCCAAAGAAGAGACAGAGAGAGTTTAAGATCTATTTACGTACCGATAAAACTATAGCTGAGATCACAGAAAGCTCCACTGACACTTTGGGGCCTTAGGTGGGGCTCCATACCAACAGAGCCATGTCTCTCATACTGAGCTATCACACAGAACTGGAGGAACTGCAGAAAGGACATGGTCTGTTTTTTCCTTTGTAACTCGCTGCAAATATTCAGACATATTCATAATTTATATAACAAGTATATCGTACTATTCTAAAGCAATTATTAATGCTTCAATGATTCAAATGCACAAACTTGACAAGGTGAATGGAATAAGATACTAATAACTGCTTGAAGTATCGAAGTTCTGTTTTACATTGTACATAACCAGGAAAACTTTGAACAAAATATGCAGTCAGCTGCTAACTGAAACAGGCCCTATTTATGTTAGAATATTATGATTTATTGTCATCCCAATCTGTGGTGTTGCTTATTAATATGCTTACCTGTGTAAGTCTGTAAACTTTGTATTCTGCCCATATTTACAGATAATTATATACGAGTCAGTGAAGAGAACTTTCTCTATATATGTGCTGACTAGACGCTGCCAAGGATTTCTAACAAACACATAGAAGAAATGACGAGTCGACCAGTTGGTCTTCTGAGGTGAATAGACAGAAAGGTCACTGACTTTCTTCATAAATCTACAACCATAATATCTGTGTTGTAGCTGTGATTGCTTTTCTAGATATGCATGTCAAGCCAAGTAAAACAAATTGCTTATAATGGAAAAAACAAAATAATACATGAAACATACGATGGCACGTAGTGGTGTTCATCTGGGTAATTTGTTATACTCGTACACTTTGGTCCAACCAGAATACAGATCATTCTCAAGATATTGGTGCTTCCTGTTTTGGGCATCAGAATCCATGTGACGTTGCGGAATGACATGACGTAGTCGAGTGCTCCTCGAAACCTCTTGGTCACTGGAGGTTTATTTTCGTTGCAGTACTACATATAGGCAAAATATTATAACAATATTAGCTTTGCAGTGATAACAAAGCATCATCAACAAAGTCAAATCCAGGATTAGATAGTTAAACAAATAGTAATATGACAGAAATCTAATAACTTTACAAAATAACTTAATGCATGAAACCCAAAATAAGTACCAAAGATAACCTAATGCAATGTGCTATGATGCATTTTAGTTTGAAGTAGTATTGAAAATTAGTAGGGCAACTATAAGTTCCTTGATCAAAATGGTTACATATTAAACTACAATAATACTAATTTACTCGTAGTTAAAGTTAGAGAAGGAGCATAATATTCTCTGATCTGTTATAGTAAAAACCTACACATGATAATTACATAATTAAATTGTGCTGTATATTAACTTGCCACAGTATTAGTGAAGGCGTGGCTAACTGCCCATTCATCCCAAACGTACAAATTCGTAATTCCGAGCAAATTCCCTAGAATAACTATATTTTTATACGTATGTAAACTACCTGCTGTACAAGAGAGATCCTCTCAACCTGGTTCTGCATGGCATCTTGCAAGTTGTATTGCGGTTTGCTCACATTCATCATCCACATTAGGTTAGTCTTGAACAACTCTGCTTGCAAACGGAACAATGAACATGTCCAGCATTATAAATTATTATTGTTAGATTTTAACCATTGCTTTACTCTCATGCTGAAGTCAATAGCGTTAATTTATTATAGAAATCTAGCAAGATATAAAAATTTCAAGATAAATTCGTTAGTAAAGTCACCTTAATGAAAACTTTTTCTGTTTAGCTTTTTCACATTAGTACAACACACTATTTAGTCAAGAATTGCGCTCTATTGACTCATTAGATAACCACCAGAACATTGTGAACACATGGTTTTTATGAAATACATAAGTGTGTGTATATTATGTAAAGGTTCGGATGCACGGGAGGTCATGAGCTTCGACAGAACGACGCCGTTGCTCTCTGGCATGGCTCTATTTATAGGCGAGGCGTAGTACCAGTCTACCAGTGACCTTGGTTAATAACTAAAGCTAATTTCTAATATATTACATAGTTGAAGTCATCGTATCTAATATCAACCAATCACAACGGTGTTCCATGATGTCGGAGACCAACATGCTGGTCTTTTCATAGCCAGATAGACGGTGCCTAATTTGCTCTAGAGCCATTGGCTGAAAATGAACAGTCAGCCTCTCATGTATTCGAGGCTTTAAGATTTGTTCAGCATGTAGAGATGGTAAATTTTTACTTGCATCAACAATAACTTTTGAATGAACAGAAAAGTGCTTTTAAGTTTTCTATCGTAATTGAAGTGCAAATGTGACAGATTAAAAATCAAGTACAGTTACTAGTTGAACACTCTTGTCTAACTTGTGAGGTATGTTGTCAGCAGATTTCTGGTTCACCTGATTGAAAAACATGTTTAACTTCTGCTGGAGATGTTTTGGACTCAGTTGTGGATATACTGCTGTTCAGCGTTGTTGTTCTGAGTTTAACTATGTGTGTATCAAGTTTAGCCTCTGGTCCAGGAGCCCCCAGGTCTCTGTTGGCTTTAGCAGTGGTTATATTAGCTTTAGGATTGACTGAAATATAAAACAGTGTATTGCTATTTGAGATGACTAACACCAGTAAGAAAGCTTAAAACTTGTTGAGTTTACTAGATTTTTTATGATGCGAGATTTCTATACAGATCTTTTGGTAAAGGTAGTTACCCAGCATTATGATAGTGTCGCTCTGCCTTGCTACCATTACCTATTAACAATGTACTGTAACATAACTAAGTCTGCTACATGGGTGAGACAGTTCGGTGTGAAGTATTAATAAAACTGTAAGTAACTATAACTTATTGAACCTTCAGATGTAATGCTTCGAGTAGGCCCACAATATACACAGGTGTCTGTAAGACAGTTTTACTATAAACTTTATAAAATATAAAGATCAACTACGCTTTAGCTTTGGCAGTTTTGTGGTAACCAGTATGACTAGACAGTTAATTTCATGCCCGCCCTCAATCCAATCTAACACAAAATAGTCGTAAAGATATTGATCTGGTGAGACTTGAAGGGAGGTAGTTGATGGCCGACTAATGGTTAGTAACAAGATATAGCCTCACTCTTTTACCACACCTCAAAGTAAGTGAGGCTGTATTTTCTAGTTATCTTCAAATCACCTTTACAACCTAATCAGTGCAATCGTAACAGTATGGCACTAAAGCTCTCAATACGTTAATAATATTACCAACTGCAATATTTACCGAAATGACTTTTTATAAAATATATTTGTCATGCACAGTTGGCTGTAAGGGTAAAAAGTAATAGCCATATTTATTGTTATTATTAGGTTACATTTAGGGGAGAGCGGGGTAAGTTGGGACAATTTTTGGTTTTTTGGGAATAATACGGAGTCTAGAGGTCATAGCATCATCATTTTTTGCATGGAGGTACTTTAATATGTTGTCTAACTATAGCCTGAAGCAGACACATTGATAAGTCAGCATAGTGCGGTAATCCATGATTTGGCAGCGCATGTCAAACGTCCCAACTTACCCCACTGACGGGGTAAGTTGGGACAGGTGTGGGGCAAGTTGGGACACCACTGAAAATATAGATTTTAGATTTAGATTAGTCTCATTTTTTATCATGAACAGATAGAATTGAAATGTTACAATAATATTACACATATTTAAAATTATAGCCACGTGTATGTATGTCAAAAACATGTCTGTAAAAAACTGTGGACTTTAATTTAGTTCGGCCTCGAAGTGTTTAATTTTCTTTTATTGCAAAATAGTCTAGGGAAGGTATGAAAATTGTTTTGATGTAAAAGAGAATTTTTTTGTTAAGTAAATCTTTGTTAGAATAGGATACCACCTTGAACATGAAAAACCCTTAATTCGTTTGGCACCTTATAGGAGTTTGTGCAATAATTTATAATAGCTCTATTAGCTGTAATAATTTATAAAGCTCTTTTTTGACCAAGTTCCAGTCTACTTATGCATATTAGACTTAAAACTATAAAATAAACTAGCGCATCGTAGGTGACCATTTTTCTAATTTTGGTACAGCAAAATTTTCTTAAGCTTCAAGTTTGTCACTTAAGATTAATAGAATATAAAACCAAAACACCAGAAATAAACCAATACTAGAAAATATAGGCAAAAATGTTGATTTTTACTGTAATTATTATGAGAGTTCGATGTACGATTGAACAACTGACACTCTAGATAAAACAAAATCATTGAGCAGAAAAAAGATTGTTGAATTTTAATTCCACTTGGCAACCCAACCCAGAGTTCACGGCAGCATTTATGACACAGGCGATAGTAGTCAATCCGCCTCACTCGTGTGATGGAGTTGATCCAACCTGCGTCTTTCTCTTGGTGCTAATTACCTTTCCTGGGTTTTGGACAGTGGTAAATTGGATATTTACAGATGGAAAACCTATAACTTTGTAAATAGATTATCGATGATGTTTGATTAAACTATTCCTTGGTACTCTCACCGAAGATGGCAGTTCAACTGGGGTTGGGTAACAATAAGTGTGGAGAGACATTGAGTGAGTGTACATGTATATAGCCTACTTGTCTAGTTTGAACAACAAAGAGTGAATCTCCCAAACTTTATAACTAAATTATACCTAATAATCTATTGAATTATTAGCTTGGTGCTGCCGGATGGTGTTAGTTGGTCTGGTGGGGGTTTCAATGGGCGCAGAAACGGTGTTCGAAGTGTAGGTATGAGTAGGAAAAGGATGTAGTTTATACATTGTGTTGGTGCTACCCACTGCTGTCAGGGTCATGAGTAAAGTGAGGACAGAACAGAGATCAAAAGCTGTTATAGCAATGGGTCAGGTTTGACCTGTTTCTACTACGAGTAATATCAATACTAGCTATAGTGCCATCCCCACACAGGATTGGAGTTCTTTACCAAAGTCAACTGCTATCCAAGATTCATCAAACAACTTTTAGTTAGAGAAAAGGTGAAATTACAGTGTCATCTTGGATACATATCATTCCACAAACAATTTATTATTACAAATGGTGTCCCAACTTGCCCCACTTCCAGCGTCCCAACTTGCCCCACACCCCCAATTTTTTGTAAAACACAATTTTTTATTAAGATTTTTGACTTGAGCCTATTTTGACTTTAGTTGCTGTAACTAGATGCTATAGAGTCTCTATGTGCAAATTTTCAAAACTATGGAGTCATTCTTTCATTAAAAAAATTAGAAACTCGTCAAGAAAAAAAAATTTACTCAAACATGCAAATATTACACTATTGCAAATTGCAAAAAAAATATTTATTCAACTTAAAAAACAAAATAGTGGGTTATGTTTATTTATGTTGATCTAACCTTTGGTCCATACCATAAAAATGTAATGGGTCTCATAATACCCAAAACAGCCCTGTCCCAACTTACCCCGCGTCCCAACTTACCCCGCTCTCCCCTATATCTGGTAGATGAGGGTTCACCTACCTGATTGGACGTTAACTGAACCTCCATCAATCCTGATTGGAACTTTCCGGACTAAAAGTAAAATGATAATGACTACTTCAGAGGGAGAGATGGAAAGTGATTCATGTATATGACTTCGATAGTGCGGAATAGTCATGCAGGTACTTCTAATTTAAAAGTTGGCAGTTTACTCGTTTTTATCACGGTGTTGCACACCTATGCACCACCATCACAGGTATCACTGTGACAGAACGCTGAGTTTGTAATTATGTAGTAATAGACGGTAGGCCTACCTTCAGTCTGCAAGTATGAGTGAGTGATTATCAATCCAGTGACTAGCAGTGTGAGCCCAACTAAGACACGATACTTGGTAGACGTTTTCATCACAGAGGCTTAATGAAAATAATGCATTTATGACAACAATGTAGTAGCTATAACAAATAGTGTGGCTGAGATAGACTGCTTGTAATTTGAATTTTAGTTCTACACTGAGTGACCAGCTGATGATAAAACTTCTTTCACTAACTTACATGTATGGATTTTGTTATGCCTTTAGAATTTACCTTGCATTGAAACACTAAAAGAGATTGATATGGCATTGAATTTCTTACAATAATCTATTGTAATACACTTGGTTAACACAAAGCTGTCTATACAAGCTCTCAGATCTAGATACAATAAACAACAAGGTAGCCTTTGCTCATGTTGAAAGTTGAAGCAAAAGAAGTCTCCTTCAACATAAACTTGAATCTCAGTCTATCGAAATAGACTACTACAGTGTAGGGTAGTCCACTGAGTGGTTTTATGCACGCAAAAACACTTTGCAGCAAGCGCCCTAAGCAAACGCTCACACGTACTTGTGCTTGCAGCTGCTCAGCTTAAGGGAAGATATACTGTATATAACTCAATATTAACAACTTTCTTAAAGCAGCTGTTTTGAGTACCACCTTTTGCACCAGACAATTTGAACCAAGTAATTTTAGCGGAGGTGGTCCCTGAGAGCTTTTAGCTGAATGCTTTTTGATTATTGTACAAGCAGGGTATTTACAGTAACAATTACACTTGAAGAAGTTGGTGTTATTTATTTGCGGAAAAGACACTTACATGTTGTACCGGTAGTCCCCTGCATGGTCATCAACTCCGAACTATCATTTGCTGCCATAATTGCTATTTGTCTGTAATACCTCTGTTAGCTAACATAGCCCAGTCTCCCTGTTGAATGCTGAGCACTGTTTCAGCTAGCAATGGACCACAACCATTTTTCGATGGTTTTGCAAAATTTTATTACTTCTATAAAACAATACTAGGTTTAATCGGTACATGCAAGCGTTGAGCTTGAGCAGATACATTGGCTTCAAGACAACAGTATAAGACACAGTGTAAAGCACAACGGATGGTGCAATGTAAAACTACTAAACAATCTGACTTGTAAAGATACAAGTGCATCTGTCCCCAATAATAGAGAGAGAAGACAATTAATAATACTAATTGAGATAATAGTTTGTGACTTTTCAAGACAAATTAAAATATCAATACATAGTAGATAGACTCTCTAAAACATGAATAAGTGATCATTTACTCATTGCGTTGCTAAAAAAAAGTTAATATGGTAAAACAGGGTAATTAAACGCTCTTATATTAACGCTGTATATCCTCTTTAACCTGTTAATAATTGAACTATCAACAGATTTCCAGCTTTCTAAATAAGATAACATGGTGATATTTGACTTCTCAGAAGATCTTCTATGATTTTTAGCCTCTTCCATTATGCCTGCTATATTTGATACTTTATATTGGTCTAGTATTACTTTGACATCCTCGTTGTAGGTTTCAGTTTTTCCAACAAAGTTAGAAATGACATCACAGAAAGCTCCGCTAATGTTCTGTGGACGCCAATGTTCCTGTATGAAGACGATAACATTTGCATCATACTGTGCTAGTACACAATGCTGCAAAAATTCAGAGAATGTGGATTTCTTGCTTAGTTTGTCCGTATCCTAAAACATGAATTGGTGAAAAGATGCAACTTGTCTGCAAAAGTAACGTCATATTTATTAATAGTGAATTTGGTAGTGCCGTAATGGTTATTAAAAAACTCAAATAAAATAATTGTCCCATGAACTAATACAGTCTGCATAAACTAGCGTATATTATGCTGTTTATTGCACACATTCCGCCTGTCTATTGTATGGATATTACACAGTACAATATAATTTATTATTAGAAGCATCGGGTAGTTTGTACTTCTCTGGAGTAGAATTACAATCTTTCAACCAGAGTTTCAATCGCCAACTATTATAAAGTATCTCCTGTTTCCGATAGAAATTGTACTTTAAAATGCATGTAGTATTTAGAATTATTGATGAATTGTTTTACTGCAAGAAGTTGCAGGTATTTACATATACATGTATTTCGAAATAGTAGAATATTTTATGTAAAGCATGTGCATGTACATGTGCATGTACATGTGCATGTACATGTACGTGTACGTGTACGTGTACGTGTACGTGTACGTGTACGTGTACGTGTACGTGTACGTGTACGTGTACGTGTACGTGTACGTGTACGTGTACGTGTACGTGTACGTGTACGTGTACGTGTACGTGTACGTGTACGTGTACGTGTACGTGTACGTGTACGTGTACGTGTACGTGTACGTGTACGTGTACGTGTACGTGTACGTGTACGTGTACGTGTACGTGTACGTGTACGTGTACGTGTACGTGTACGTGTACGTGTACGTGTACGTGTACGTGTACGTGTACGTGTACGTGTACGTGTACGTGTACGTGTACGTGTACGTGTACGTGTACGTGTACGTGTACGTGTACGTGTACGTGTACGTGTACGTGTACGTGTATGTGTATGTGTACGTGTACATGCTGGCTGTGATGTGTTTGGCTAGAGATTCATATGCATTGGTGCAATAAGATGTGGGCCGGCACAATTCCCTCCCCAGTGCATCTAGTAGCATTTATTTTTTAGGAACCTAATCATCAATTCCGTTGATTAAACTTGAAAGAGGAAAGATAATACTGTTCATCATGGAGTTAAATGATTTAATGAGCAATGAATTTGCTGAGTAGAGTAAAACCTTTGCAGGTGACTGATGTTGGATGGCGTCATCCTATTCAAACCTCATGTATCTTCTGAAGGTGTTGGTGGCCGAGTGGTCTAGCGCTAGTCACTCTGGTCTTGCAGCAATGACGCAAGCTATCTGCAAGGACGTGGGTTCGAGTCCCGCCGATGACCTGGAGGTTTTCGTCCGGAAGAAGCTTTCCCTCTGTGCCATATCGAACTATAATAATATCCAGCTCTAGGAGCCATGGTGGCCCCTCGACTAGCTCTGCTATTGGGCAGCCACGTTAAAGAATTGTGTTTGCCGCCACGGATATTATATTAAATGCTGAGACTGCACAGCTCATTGATACCATATTATTTCTACCCCAAAAATAATAACTCCAAACCCCAAACTAACGGGACATCTTAGGTCAAGTTACTCAAGTATTGCTACTCTTTGACCAACTTGCTTACTTTGTTTCTTACTTACTTTACTACTTACTTACCTACCAAAACTGTAACAATACAAGAAAAACCAAAAACGGCAAATATTACCATCAAAACCAGATGTAGATATTTGCGAATTGTATTGTGTTTAGTAGCATCTATAAAGTTATTGGCTCCTAATATTCAAAAACAGAGAGAAGACAGTTGACAATACTAATGCAGATAGTGACTCGTAACTGTCAAAGGCAAATTAAGATATCAATATGCATGTATATAGTAGATACTCTATAAAACTGCTATGTTCAGCCAGATAGCTGAGCCATACAACATACAGGTCAGAGTACAAAGGCGAGGTATTTGAAAACGGGTGACCAAGCCAGAGGGGGTAGAGAGCTAGGGCTAGAGAGAGGGCTAAAGAAGGAGCAGGTCCAACCAATACACTATGAACACGCAACAAGGTAGTCTGACTAGGAGAGACTCTGGGGACTGAAGGTGTCGCCGAAGTCCTCAGAGTCAGCGCAAGACCAGAGGTGTGTGCTCGACGCCTATAAACAGGCTGAGCTGGCAGCAGCAGGACCTACAGCTGTGAGGAAAGGTTGAACTGCTGGGCCCTAGTCATGAGACTTTACTTGGAAAGACGGAGGCCAGCGAGACAGTAGGAGACTGCATAAGTTCAGTTCAGAGTGACAACTTTATTGGACAACAGCCTACTATTAGACAACTGAAGTTACCACCCAAAAGTGTGGTACTTTCATATAATATATGGTTTCAGTCCAAGATCAAAAGGTTGACCAGTAGTCGTGTTGGTCTCAGACTCAAAATGGGTTTAAGTTACAAATAATGCCAAGATGTATAAATGTATACAACTAGCATGATAAGCAATCAAGTAAGGACAAGATATGCATTATAGTGAAAGTCTATGTACAATTACCATAAGTGTTATCTTCTCCTGGGAGGGAACTTCACTCAAGACAAAACAATACAAATGTAGGTGATAAGTAGCTTGTCTAATTACTAATAAAAGTCAATATGGAGAAACAGGGTAATTAAACATTCTTATATCAACACCGTATATTCTTTTTAAACTGTTAATAATTGAACTATCAACAGATTTCCAGCTTTCTAAATAAGATAACATGGTGAGATCTGACTTCTCGGAAGGTCTTCTATACTGCTTAGCCTCTTCCGTTATGCCCGCTATATTTGATACTTTATATTGGTCTAGTATAACTTTGACATCCTCATTGTAGGTTTCAGTTTTTCCAATAAAGTTATAAATGACGTCACAGAAAGCTCCGCTAATACTCTGTGGACGCCAATGTTCCTGCATGGCAACAGCACCGCTTGCATCATACTGTGCTAGTACACAATGCTGCAAGAATTCAGAGAATGTTGGCTTCTTCCTATTCAGTTTTTCCCATATTCTAAAACAGAGACAGGAAAGATACAAGTGTCATCTAAGACAACATTGAATTTATTGGCAATCAATCGGATAGTAAAAAACTGATTTCTGGGGAACTCTGGTAAAATTCTTGACATATGAAATAACACAGGCAATGTAGACATACTGCACATTGTTATGTCAAACTGGATAGCTGAGCCACAGCCATACAACATACAGGCCAGAGCACCGAAGAGAGGGAGTCGGAACCAGCTAACCAAGCAAGGAAAGGGACAAGTCCAACCGGCACTGTAGACACACAGTGAGGTAGTGTGATGACTTTGAGAGACTCCCGTGCCCCAAATGTGCTGTCGAAGCTCCAAATGTGCTGTCGAGGCCCCAAATGTGCTGTAGAAGCCCTCAGTCAGCGCAAGAAGGCCCGGTTCAGTAGGTTTGACCCCTAAAACTAGGTTGGGACTGGCAGGAGCAGTTTTGAGGAAGGTTGCACTGCTGGGTCCTAGTACTAGTCATAGACTGTGCTTGGCAAAACCCAAGGCCAGAGAGAGTGGCCGATACCCTACGGCTAGCAGTAAGCAGTAAGAGACTGTAAGTCCAGTTAAATAGCTTTTTTGAACTACAGCCTATAGACAACTGAAGTCAAAGACAAAATTGAGCTATTTATACATTATATCTGGTGCCGGTTAGAGGTCAAATGATTACCTAGTTCATTAAGTCGGTCTCCGTTGCAAGAGGACTCGGAGCATTAGCGTGATAAAAGGCACAGAGGGCAGAATCATGCACGAGATACAAGTAGTTCCAGAAATAACTAACACGATACATAAGTGTGATTGCTAAGACATTAGTGAAGTAGTAGAGTAAAAAATACAAGACATACCAACGTCAAAACCATATACAAAGTCACACGACTAAGCAGTCAGAGATATGCATTATAGTGTATTTATACATACAATGTACATGAATTAGCTAGGAGTTATTATGTCTTGGAAGGTCATGTAGGTTAAACACAACAATGTTATGATGCCCTGCTCGTGACGTAGAGTATTTTTATTTAAATTAAATCTGTACTTATCTAAAGCAGAATTACAATTGTAAGCTATAATGCATTCTGTTGCTTGATATTTCCTGCTTCTAATAAACATTATACAAATGCACTTTGAATTGCTCGACATATCTGGCAAAATCCACATATACACGCGTCTCCAAACTACAGGACATTTTATGGAGCGCATGTACATATACATGTACATGTGAGTTAGCCCAAATATGATATAAACTATGTCACAATGCGGTAGATAGAATGGAGCAATTTTCAACTGACCTCAACTGGTTTGCAAACTTAGAGTTTCCTCCCTCTTGGCAGAACTTTTTGTACATCTCTGAGTGAAGAACCTTATCTGTGTAAGTGCTGACTAATCGATGCCAGGGATCTCTTACAATTACATAAGTGAATGGTCGCACAGACCAATCCGTCGCTTCATTTGTATATGTTACCAGATTAGCATTGCTAGTAATATTCCGCATGAACCGCCTATCAACAAAATGAATAACTACAGTAACTGTAACAACTTTTTATAAAAGAAAAGGGAGTGGACAACTTCCCAACATTTTTATTAGGTCTGCTCAGACTGGGAACTAGGATACTGAAAGTCTTGTGTACAAGATCTAACCAGTACTCTAGTCGGGGTGTCAAGAGGCCACCTCCGCCTCTCTAACAAGGGAAACTGGGCTATCGGCCTGATAAGTGTCAAGCTATCGGTATATGACAACTCAGAGGTTAAAGAGTAGTGTGCACGCAGGTAATTGCTACCTAAGGTTCCATGCAGCTAGCGTATCCAGTTATGGAGATACAACTAAACAAACCATGTAAATATAATATTTAGTTTTAGTTTTAGCTCATCTGATGCGAGTTGGTACTGGAAACTGTTTGAATGTGACGGTTTCAGAGTTGCCATTTGTTAGCACATGTACAAGACACCCGTCGCTGACCAACAAAAGATTTTAAAATTTAGACCATTGACTAGAGACGACACCAAATGAGGGATTAGATTCTTACTGGGGTACATAGTGATGTTCATCCGGGTAGCCTGTGATATCCGTACATTTTTTTCCTACTACAATGCAGATCATGCGCAGGAGATTTGTGCTTCCTGTTTTAGGCATGGTACACCAGGTTGTGTTTCGGAAGGAGAGGTACTGCACCCGTCCTGAAAATCTACCATAGCGTCTTGGAGTTGTGCTCTCACAGACCTGTAGATTAATAATACATGTACTATAGCAACATAGAATTCTATGGTTCACAATGACATCTTCAAGTTACGTTGTCATAAGCTTAACACAGAATACTAAAAAAATGCATTACTTTGAAGAATTCTTGAATCTATCTTTTCAGTGGGTTCTTGTGTCTGAGATATACGTACACGTAGTAGCGTAAAAGCGTAAAATGACAATGTATGGTATAAGGACTGGTGCTATGCGTTCCCCACATAGCCAGGCCTAAGGCCAATGAAGCCGAGTTGTTAAATCTCATGGCCTGTAGTACAGCCGCGGCCAACTTTATTTGTGTATATATTTGCCTTACCTTCTTTATCAAAGAGGCCCGCTTTAGTTGCGTCACCCTGGTTTTTTCAACATCATAAGGTTTATCAAAAACTGCATGAATCCAAAGCAAACTTGTATTTAGAAGTTCTAGATCTGATAAATCATAATCTACAATCATGCAAAAGTTGGATATTATTTCTCAGATCATCACTAAGTGTATTGCAAGTGTAGTAATTTGAAGTTATCTACCCATTACCTTAGAATTAGTAGTGCAATCACATCGGCACAATGATAGAGTTTTCAAGGCTTAAATGCTTATCAAAAGTATAGTTTGCTGCTTGTAGCTAATAATGACAATGTGGCTGAAATGGTAGGCTTACAGTGCATATGGGCCTGTGACACCGAGGTAAACAATTGATAATAATTTGTAGTTATCCTCTCTTACTGTAATCGCCAATCTCATGATAATAATAATTGATAAGCAGACTATGATTGTAACAGTGAACTCAGAAGTACCAGAGGCAAAAAAAGCAAGAGATGTAGTCAGCTATTACATTTGTTATAGTGGTACAACATAGCCTACTCACAGAAGTAAAAATAGTTGAATTTTAGGTAATCCCAGCCCAATTGCCTCACATAAAAGCCTGAATCTCAGTCTACAAAAGTAGTGTACTGCAGTACATGTATATAATCGTTTGGTGTACAGTATTGTACTTACAAGTAATAGATTATGTGATAGCAAGGTATCACCAGTACTACTGTAAAATAATGAGTTATGTGAAGATTTGCGATTTGACTAGCGTTGATACTAAACCGTGCTACCTGTATTTACCTATTATATGCTCATTTGGTCTACCATCTATAGGTGCATCTACAGGTACATCTACAGGTACGTCTACAGGTACATCTACAGGTACATCTGCAGGTACGTAGTCAGACGTGTTGTACTGTAAGAATGTAACTGCAGTTACTAAGATTATCATGATGGTGGTGATGAGTGTTAGCTTGCGATTCCCTCCGGCCATCTTGTCTTCTTCTCTGATTACATGGAACTTTTCTACAATCAAATTCGTAGATTAAAACAATGGTGTAATATTATTTGGTGACAGTTTTATGCAGGGATTTTTCAATCTCCCTATACATGTAGAGCAAGTCAGGAACTTGATTTAAGATACATGAAAATAGGGTTTGAGCTCGGTGGCCTCTACGGCACCTACATGTAATCGTCTAGCACAGGGTACGGAATACATTACCACCACAACCAGCTTTACCTATGAGGAGTAAATGTACACTAAACCAACTGCACACAACGCACTCCTCATAATATATGCTGTGGTGCACCCTGTTTCCAAGTCTATAATTTGAGGTAGTAACCATTCATCATAATATACACTTTCACCATTGAAATCTGTTTAGGTAGAAAGTAGCAATAATAGTATACATGTATTTGCTCCACTCCAATTTAGTTAGGTAGTACAAGGATCGATACAAAAGTTCCAGGACAGGTTTGATAATTTTTCAACCATTAATGTTATCCTGCTAATTTTTTTAAGCAGGTCTGTGCAACATTCGTTCCTCCTTTGCTAACAGATGAGCAAAATCAATGCCGGATTTCAGCAAGTTCTGAAATATTGGAAGCAATCGTTGAAGATGCAAAATTTTAGAAAGGTTAATTACTGCATGTAATGTAAATGTGTATATTGCAAAATAATATGTAAAACATTATTTGTACTAGAAATACCTGGCTTCTAAAAATATAAGGAGGCAGATACTGCAAGTTCTTGGAATTCCTGGTTAAAAGTTTACAGCTTGTAGTTGTACCAGTGCTGCCGTCTGCTGACCAATCGATTCCCAATCTTCCAAACATATAATGATACAAATCAGACTCTATTCTATACTGCAGGTCAAGTCCACTCTATATTGTTTCCTAGCTTTACAATTTCTAATCTTGTTGCAGTATGTTGCATAACATACTTATTACTTTGTGTACTATGTGTTATTTCATGTATAGCAAAATAATGATGTATTACCAGTTGCCAGGGAATTAACTTTATTATTTTCAGCATCTCTTTTATGCTAACAATCTCTTTCTGTATTATGTTGCGTTGAACTAAATTACATAACATGTTTACATAATAAATATATGGATATCACATTTGGCATAGCATAATTTTATTATATTATTAGTGTCTAGGCAAGCAGTCGAGCAGTGGTCCTCTAACTCCTCATTTGAAACAGTCTTGTTCGCCATAGAGAAGCTGAAAAGCTTGTAGCTAAATAGATCTACAATAAATAGGTGCAGGCTTGAAATGGTCTTTTTCCTTACCACTATTAAACTGTAACACTACTTGTTGATATTGCCACACTTGCATTATTACATGCTGCCTGCTTCTGTTTACTACCCTAAAAGCAGATACATTTTGCGAGTTTTAACTTTTGCGAATTTCGCGAGTGACAAACTGGCAAATAATTTCCATCGCTATTAATATCTGCTTTCAAACTGATTTAAATAATTTCTGGTTTAAACAGACCAAACATGCAGCTATATAGCTATATGATACATAGTTGAATATTTTACAAAGCAGCAAGTGTTTGCTGTAACATAATTGGTAAGTAGCCTATAGTAGGAGCTTAATCAGGGGATTTTTTAACAAGCTATGATAATTATTTTACCTCACAGGTGGGCCTACTGGCCACTGCACTACATAGGAGTCAGCTGTAGTTTTGTACTGTATGTAAGTGGGGTTTAAATCTGAGTAAACATACAGCTTAGCAAAGCTTGGTTTTAATGCTGGAATATGTTTAAACATCAATTTGGGACTTAACAAATTTCGCTATAGGCCAAACTCGCTAAATATTTCTATCGCAAATTGCTCCAGGATTAGCAAATTCCCGAAACTTTCTTCCGCGAAATATTTCTGCTTTTAGGGTACGTATATCATGCTAGCCATTTTCTTCTGAAAACAAGGTAATTGTTGGAACATTAGGGTATAAATAAAAAGTATCTAGTGCTACTCCTTATTTTAAAACTGCTTAGCCACACTAACAACTCCGAACAACATATTTTATATTCATTAAAATTGTTTATTCATATTCATTCCTGAACAATCTCTTTCACACTGACCAACTAGGACGCATAATGAGTCCACAGAGGCATTTTAGAGAAACAATTGCTAGTTGGACGCATGACACATATTGACTCATTTTGTGGAAGCTGGACTCATTTATTTGTTACAGTGAGCTGTGCTTTTAATCCAGCCAATAAATAGCCTATTTAGCTTAGCTTAGGCCTCTAAGCATTGTTTACATTTCTAGAGAGTTGTCATCTTTTATGTCTCAAACATTTTAGTGGACTTCATTCAGCTAAATATTATATGAAAGTTGGTCTGACAATGTAATAGAATACAATATGTACATGTAGATAGAAAGTCAGAATCCTTTTCATCAATCTAGTCAAATTAGGCCTGATAGTTCAACTAAAGCTAATGATGATAAAAATACTATAATACATCCTACTATTTGAAACATAAAATTATATGCAATTTGATACAAAAGTATAGAAAAGTTTTTACCATGTCATTTGTCCAGACATTTATCAGCAAAAATCCTGAAAAATTTTCCTTGAGTATGTTGGACTCATTTTTATATTTTTTCGACTCATTTTTACAAATTTTGGTTGATCACCATGTCACGTTACTACACTATTCAATCTGTCATCTTCTGGATTCAGAAAATTATGTTGTGCAAAGTTCCATTGTTAAGCCAGTCTTTTTTATGTACAAAACAGAATTTTTTCTTCGTTATTGACATGACATTCCCAAACCCCAACCACACGATGCTGCATTGGGCAGTCATACATTTATTAACCGACCTATTTGAACTTCTGCTGTACTTTTAACTTCACCATGACTTGAGTATTCTGGTTCTTGTTATTTGACTTATTTTACTCTTGCTTTACTTTTGCTAGTTGCTTCATCTGATGACTCGACTCTGAATGACTTGTTTATCACTTGGGAATATATACTCTTACTTGACTCTTGACTTGAGTATTTGTTTGCTTGATACAAATCTGCCAAATAGTGTAAAGTAACATAGTTTACTAGTTTCGCCCGTTTGTTTGGTCATGATGAGATAACTCTAAGTGGAGAGTAATTGTGTTGAAAATTAAGAGTTATCTGCTTCTGGTTCACAATAAGAATATGGTAATTAGCTACCGTGTTATCTTGGTGTAACAGAAGTTCTTTGATTGGTGCATTGACCAAATATGCCTGTTGCTCATATCAGACTATTTTTCACAGTTCAACATGAAGGCTATTAAGGCTCGGCTCCACAAGAGGCCGTTAGCTTTAACGGAGAAAATTTGTTGTTCATTGGCATGGCTCTAGGCAATGCATGGTACCAGTCCACTAATGGCCCTGATTGCTGTGTTTAATAAGAAGAGGGGAAGGGGCTGGGCTGAAACTATGAGGTAAGGTAAGGTAACTCCACAGCTTATAAACCTCTAACCAATACTTGCTATTTCAGGGTTGCCCTCTCTTGGTATAGTATTTTCTAAAGAGTTGGATAGAGTCTACAATTAAGCCAATGGGAGAGCCTTAGATCCAACAGTGATACTCCCCCACAGCTTACATGCACTAACATTGCATACACATAATTATTATATGATTCTATCACTACGGCACCAGTAATGGACCCGCCCTTCTTTTATTAATCTGTAACTACCTATCACAGTGCTAGTGGTAGTGTTACAAACCTGTAACTCTGCTCCAAGGTTTAGTATGTACTTCATGTACATTATTATTTAGATCCATTCAGATGACTAAGATAGTACATTAGTGATTATTCACTTACATAACACCCTGACCCACATAGGTAAGTTCTTATAAATTATTAGGTTTGCTGAAAATCTTATGTGTTTTAATTATTGTAACATTTCGATTGCGTTTATAGTCTTTCAGTCCACAGGACAGAGGCTGGCCAGTCTACTTTGTATGTATATGAATTAAAGTTTAGTGAGCTATTACTACTTAGTGTAAGCCTAGGGCTACCAAACTTCCATATATATATATACATTCAATAATAATAAGACAGTGTGCTGAATTTCCATTTGGGAGTTCCAGGTTCAGTTCCACTAAGAAGTCATTAGCGGTGTTAGGAAGGACATCCAACCTTGAAATGCTCTTGTGCCACATAGCAACTTTGCCATTGGTGAAGTGCCGTTCCCCCTCTCCAAGCTAGAAAAAATGCAGTTCTCTTTAGATCATTGCTTTCTTACCTGGGATTAATAGTGGAAAGTCAAGCTGGTAAATTTGTATGTATAAGATTGCGTGGATCATACAAACTTATGATGTATCAATATTATACAGGTACATGTATATACTTGTATATACATGTACCTGTATCAATGAAATACCGTTACATACATATTATCATTTTTCTTATTATAAGGAATTGCATTACACTAAGTAATGTTATAAGACATTGTAGTATAAAATATTGTTAGCAGATAATCCTATCAGTTTGGCCCTCATAGTATATAATTTCAACTGCATCATTTGCTCGCCTTTCTTTGCTAAACAAATTTCTTGTTAAAGTTTTATTTACTGGCAATCAACCTACCCATAGATATATCATCAATCCTAGTAATGGTTTTCATGGTAATGGTGCGTGAGCTAAATATCAAGTGTAGCAAAGTTATTCAAATTTAGTAGGTAATATATCAATCCATGGACAGCCAGCTGATGGATAGGACTATTGGTATGTGACCAGACTATCTGGGTTTTGATATTTAATGCTATAAATACTACAATAGACCACATTGTTAGTAGTATTTAGTAGACTTGAGTTTTACAACTTAGTTATTCTGTTAAAACTAACCACTAGCAGAACATGCAACCATCTACATTGTAATAGTAGGTAACCAGAGCTGGGGTGGAGTAGAGGAGATAAGAATCCATCTAAACTCATAAATAATTATGGATTAGTCTGGGTTGTTGAGAGACCAGCCCATAATTGACTCCGCCCACCCCTAGTAGTGACTAAAAATTAGCAAATGCACCAATGTACATGTAGACAAGGGATCTAATACTCGTTTATATACATTCACATCGATCCCTATTAGCACCCTGCAATGATCGGCAGCCTTGTGTGACTATAATATTATAGCTGAATAAGTTAACTACACTCATAGGCACTTACTACTAATGCAGTATACTGCTATCTATAGGATAAAAGATAAATACTCTGTGAGATATCCTAGTTACTAAACTGCAAACATGGTCGTATTAATGAAAAAATCTATACACCCATTAGAAAGAATTCTCTAGCAGAGTGTCAGCTATGCTAGTGTAGTGTAGTGTAGCGCAGCGTACCCTAGCGAAGTGTAGATGAGTAAGCATTGTTATACATGTATATAATTATATACAAGTATGTGAATATGTATGTACATGTGCAATACAACTTTGAAAAGTGAGACCCCACATTGTGCATCATAACGCAGATCATATATAGGTGCCAGTTGCATAAAGTGCTAAAAACCGCATTAATGTACCAGCATGCACAAGTAGGCCTATGTTATTTTGTGTGTATTCATGTACTTGTACATTACATGTATGTATCTAGACTGCCATATTATGCAATTTTGAATCAATCTAATTCTTGAAACCCAGGCTAATTTTATCTGTGAGATAAGCTAAGATTTTAGGCAATACAAGCACTTCGTGCTTGGTCTGCGACGCAAGCCTCACTGCATTAGTTGCTCGCTTCGCTCGGGTGTAATGATGGCTTGTGTTCATGTGCTGTGGTCATGCATGTGCATGACCTCTGGTGGCGCAGGCATGTTACAGTGATTCCATAAGGAGTTGCGCTCCCTTGCATTAAGAAGACAACTCCAAGTCCATAGCCCGAGTTCCAGCACCAAAAAGTTGGGTGGGTCGGGCACCCAACCCGCCCTTGTTCAGGGTTGAGGGCCTAAGGCTACGGCCACGCCCCGGCAGTGATGCCTGGGGACCCGATCCCAAGGTCCTAGCACCACCCGGAACGGAGTTCCTCACCGGCAGCATTGTATTATATATAAATCAAGGGTCCAAGAGGATCTCCGCTGCAAGCATAGCCTGAGTTCCAACACTTATTTGGCGGGTGGGGTGGGTCGAGCACCCACCCCGTCCTAGGTCGGGTCCGAGGGCCTAAGGCTAGGGACCCACCCCGGCAGCGATGCAGGGGAACCCGGTCCCAAGGTCCTAGCGCCACCCGGGGCCGAGATCCTGACCGGCAGCATCGCAACATATATGAATCGTCTCGATTTTCGACCCCAAATCTGATTGGAGGATGGCAGACCGCAGACCGTAAACCGTAAACCGTAAACCGTAGACCGTAAACCGTAGACCGTAAACCGTTTCGTCTTTAGTTATATGATAGCACAAGACGAATTTCAAATATGTCCGAACATTTTTTCGAAACATTTCTAGTTGTTATCATCAGAGGAATAACTAACCGCAGAGTTATTGTTATTGCTCTTTTTATATTCTACTTGACTCTAGAAGAATATTTTAGAAATTCTCTAGTAAGGAAATCTATTATTATGCAATGTATGTCACTCAGAAACTGGGCAGTTCAGTTTAGAATTGCCCATGCCTTTAAACCACGCATACAAATATGAACAGCATGTACATGTAGTACTATATTAAAAAACAATGGAATAACAGATGAAACCAACACTACATCTTGAAGTGCAAAAAAATGGTTTTCCAATAGAATTTCTATTCGTACTAGCTGTACATCCTGGTATATGTTATGACCAATCTTCCGAAACATCCCAAGACTGCCAGGCTGGTGATATCTAAAAACAAATTTGGATAGGAATATTATTTGACTTGATTTCACTGGATTTGTTAGGCTTCATTCCCTGTGAGTGTAAGAGAATTACAGGATGTACAGTGTACATATATTATATAAGTTACAGGCCTATTCGTTATTGTCATACAAATCCAATATACGATTCAAAAAGACATGATAGCACCAAACAAAAACATATGCATACTACATTGTATTCAAGTTATATATAAGCGATATAATAGTGATTTGTTCCATCCCAAGAGTATGAATCCTACCAAAATAGGAAAATGTATGAATTCAAAAAAATTTCAGTTGCTGCGAAGATCAATTGGGTTGCTCATGCTTGTTGGGGTGAACTGACGAGAGGCACTTCAACTATTTATATCTTATGCTATGATTACAGTTGTCTCTGTGGCGAGAATGGTCGGAATTTCTGCTCCAAGAAAGTTGGGCCTGTTCATCGTAGCCGGACTGGTAGTAGGGCTATTTGCTGTGTACAGACTTCATTACCATCCTGGTCCAGAAAGTGATCTCCATAGAGTACCGGGCTCTGACAGTGAGTAGACTAGTTAGGATTACAATGTAGGTGTAGGTGTGGAGGGGAGGTGGGCTAGTTACGAACTAATCAAAGCATTCCTTCTGCAATTTTTGTGTAGCATTATCGTTCCATAGTCTTAATTTAATAGAAACTAACTGCCTTTTTCGAAATGTCCCTTTTAATTATTTTACTTAAAATCCATTAACTGACCTTCCTATGGCAAGTTAAACTTTGATCAGATCTGAGATGATCTGTGGTCATCTCTAACGTTGAAGAAAGGTAAATATCATTAGTTTATAAACATTCTTTGCCTCAGTGCTTGAAATGACCACAGATCTAATCACCATCATTTCTAGACTTGGAGCCAAAGTGCTTACAGGTGCTTACAGGTACTAGAGTGCTTGCAGGTGACCTGTAGCCTTGACCTAGCTGAATCTGTTGTAAGTGACTGTCCACATGATCATATCTAGTTACAGTGCTTCTACTTCAAAGCATTCACCAAAATAATTTAGTTTGTGGTCAATTGATACTTCACTAGATATCCACTGATGCATCAAGCATCCAACGTGTACAAGTAAACACATAGCTGGAAGGCAGGGTGATAATTCTATAGCTGGAACAACGTACTAGTTGTTTACTTCACTACTATATTATGACACTATAATATGTGACAATTTCACAACTCTATGCATAAGCTAATGAATGTAAAACCAAAACTGAGAAATGAGGGAGAATTTGTTGAGGGGAGTTTAGTGCAGTACTGCCGGCCCTACACTAAGTTTATAGAATGAGATCCATGCTTGGGATTGGGACATTTAGGTGAGGAGGTAGCCTGTGTACCAGGCCCAATGGCCATGATAGCACACTGATTCGTGCCAACTCTACTAGGTAATTGAACCTGATGGCCCAGCTAGTTGGAAGGTTGCCCAAAAATCTGTTAGGTACAGTAGGGAAGGAATTAAGATAACCTTAAATCCTTGTCTTTGTTTAGAATCTGAGTTAGGGTGGTTAAGCACCAAGAAATAAAGAAGACAATTTCCTCATTTCAATGTTCAGTGAAGAACAAGTTAGATCAAACTTTTCTTCTTCTGCACAAAAGTGCACATAAGCATCAAGAGAGGGCAATAGTTGGTTCATGCACTTCCTTTTCTTCCCTTCCATGCATAGACAGAGGGTATTTGATTGACTGTAACATCCTTTTCTCCCCAACAAGACTGCAGGGTCTACTTACTAATAGAAAATCCTATCATTACTAACAATCAGTAGACTGATATTGATTCTCTCCCAGCTCATAGAGCGCCTATGTGCTCCAATGAAAGCCTACATTGTATCTCAAAGGCTCGTATTTGTATAGGAGCTGTAGATATGCATCTCACTTATACAATGTATGTCTACATTGCTTATCAATTGACTCTACAAACTTGGGCTACATGACTAAATGTACAATTTAGTGTACTTATATTGTGGGAAAGATATATCTAGCGATTTAACAGTATGAGTAGCAGTATTACATACAGCAGTAGGACCTGCAAATTGGCAGGTGTACCATAACTTTATACTATAGAAAAATCATTTTTGCAAGACATACAATACTCATATAGGTTACTATGTGTTATAACACATGTGACATGGAAACTTTGAGCAATTTGGGTTTTCCTGTCGATGGTGGATCTGGTGACCTACAATATCTTATACCAGAAACTGCAGTAAGATGCTCTGGTCTAGATCTGTAGCCTATATTTGAGGCCTTGAGGTTTTTCATCAGGTTATGCTGGGTATATTACTTTTGGATCAACTTTACCTAAAGTTATACAAGATAGACCTATTACTATAATACAGGCCTTTATATGGCCTATTGTAGGCTTGTAATAGGTCCTAAATAAAACAATGAACTTGTAACTGAGTTGTAAAGTTAGGTTAGTTTAATGCTGTGCAGCTGCATATTTGCATGCCTGTGGTTAGACAGGTCTCATTCACAGGTACTTATGGCAGCAATACTACTGGGGCAACATGAATTAATAGCAGCTGACTAGGTAGGTTTAGCTGTTTATTTACTAGATAATGCCTGTAGTACAATAAGCAATAGAGCACAGTGTAGGTAACACAATCCTACATTCGTGTTTATTCAACATCACTGATGTGTAGAGATCCAAACTCTAACTAAATTATAACCTTCAGTCTCACCTATTCACACTACTAATATGAGTATATCTAGATATACATTGTACCTATATGTACACGTATATTCATGTACATGTACCTGAACATGTACATGTACATGTACATACATGTATATATACAGTCATGTCTTTTTAAGCAAGGAGATTATTTTCAAGCAATCAAACTCTCTAATCCCCTAATATGTACAATGTATATACAGCGTATACATGTATATCAAATATATATTATGTACATATACATAATGTGTGTACAGTGTATATAATAATATGTCAGATATAGGCTTAATATTGCTCAAGAACGATCTTCTTTCGTTAAAATTACGAATATGAAGATACATTCCTCTATCCAGTTGACTTATCAATGTAAATGATCTTTCCAATGAGATATCTAAAATCACTGGTTAGGTGTGGCCATCTCTTGCTATGCTATGGTGTGTTTCACCGCCTAATGACACCCTGATAATGGTAGACCCTCAGCAGGGTGTGGGCCATTGGCATAATAACAAGCTATATTGCTTTGTACCAATTAATCCACACCATTTCTTCTGGAGAAAAATGAGTTTTTAACTGCCTGGTAATTATTTATTAGAAATAATTAGGTTTGTCTAAAAGCAATTACTCTTCAAGACAAACTGCTCAACTACGTTGTATATATTAATTATTTAACCTACTTTGAAATGACAGGCTATAATAGGTAAAGTTCTATTACCTACTACCTGCTACTGTTTGTCCCTAGGCACTAGTTCTGTTATCATGCAATATGATAATATGGGTTTTGAACACAAAAAATTAGTAAATTATTCATAGTTCATTGCCTACTGCATTTTATATGACTATTCCAATGTAATGCAATGTGTATGTAACTAACATGTCCTTGTTAACTCCGCACTCCTATATTTTACAGAAATCTTAGTTGAAGTTGTAAAGCAAAATGAAGGTAAGTTAGCCTATTACGTAATATGCTGTGCTCCATTGACGCTGCCACTGCATTTACATTATGTGTACATGCATGTGTATGCACTCTACAAGTTGCAGTCACTACAGTGCAGTAGCTTATTAAAAAGGCCTTATTTATAATATAACTTCTGGGCATATAGTAAAAGTTTCCCCCTTCCCTGAACAGGTTGTTGCATGTGCTGCAAGGTGCTCCTTCTGCTCCTTTGTAAATCAGTGTAACTCTAGGGTCATATGTTTACTGTCTGTCCGGTAGTATAACTAGACTTCATCTCAATTAATCATCTTTTAAGCCTGAAGCCAGCATTATCCTTTCCTTCTGAACTAATCCTAATCTGGCCCTGTGGTGGATTAACTGTAATTAATAATTATTAATAGTTATTTAAATGTATAACCATGGGAGCAATACTACGGACTCTTAACTGGTTGGTTGCTATAGTTTGACACAGTCCCTGTCAAAACTCTTAACAGGTAGTTGACTCAGTGAAGTGTTTCACCCTAGTAGGTACAGCTCTACTACTCGCTGGTTCAAGACTTGCCACAATTTGATTATTCTTTGAAATCTTTCAATCTATCATCAATTGCCTATTCATGTTACATACATGTAGTGGTTTTAGTCATTGAAATGCTCTGCTGTGATGAATTTAGCCTTAGGTATGAATGGATGAATGAATGAATCTGTATTTAAATTTATGCAACAAAATATAGCCTTAGGTTTAACAATTCAGACGGAAAATTCTATTCTAGTTTTTTACTAAGACTATGTTAATATGTAGAACAGGGCTGTGACTCTTGATGGCAGTTCAACAGTATCATAGAAAGCAAGTTGTGTGTAATAATAATAATATTATAACTATGTACAGGTGTGTACATGCAGATGTATGGGAAGTGCCAGGTAGTGTCAAAATAGATAGCCTACCTTCTGTTTACAAAGTTGACATGCATGTGTTGTGAAACCAAACACAATGTTTTGACATCAAATTACAATTTACAACTTTTGATAATATATCATCCCATCACAAATGAATTTCTTTGCAAGCAATTAATACAACTGTTGGAATATTTACATGCACATTGTACATGTAGGTGGGTAAACATTTGTAAAATTAGCATTCATAATAAGGGCTGTGCTCTCATTGCACTATGGCCATAAAATTATCCCTTCCTGCCAATTTTAAGCTACTTGTTGTATGCATGATAGACTGCTGGGGTAATCTACAACCCATTCTGCAGTGAGCAGTGACAACTTCACACTTGTGATATAGGCAGCATGGGCTTGTACAATGTATATGGTTATATTTTTTAGATATTCCAGCAGTTAGAGTTAACTTATCAGAATTTACCAGCTCAGGTGAGTGTGGGAGATTTACTGTTCCTGATTGGACTCTTTTTGGGAGTGTAACGTCTAGTGCCATTGGTTCACACATTTTGTATCAACCAATAGAATTTCTCCCTTAAATGCACAGAGCATAGTTTGACACTCCTACCTACCCAGTCAGTGTGACTTTACCAATTTACACGGTTCATTCAGTCACCTATGCAGAAACAGGATGTGGGAGTTGTCATCTCCTGAGCCCAACTGTTCCAGCCACATGCATCTGATCCTACATAAAGCTGTATAATAGCTATCATTCACACCTGATCAAAATTATAAGTGGACATTTCAAAAATGTTTGTTTATAAAATATCCATTTTGAAACTGCAGATTAGATGTAGGAGAACACAACTCACTTAGTTATTTTTAGATAAGATACATGTATTCACAGTTTCTCAACATGGTATGCCCATCGCTATCTTTGTGTACGTATAGACCCTCTCAGTAATATTGCTCTTTGTGCATGCAGATCTCGTTAAGACTAACCTGATATGGATGGAGCGTGTGAAAAAACCTCAGTACGACCTTCAAAATGCTATACAGACGCAGGTTGAAAGAATCTCTCTTGTACAAAAGGTGACTATACTTGAACTGTCTGAATGTGCTAAACAGTTTCCTTTGAGGAAGAACCCTTTATTAATTTGCACAGTGCGTGTCTGTCTAGAAGTGCACTGACTATACTACTCACAGTGATGGAATTGGTTTGAATTTGAACATGTCATTATTTGCTCATTATTACAAAGAGACAATAACTTCAGAGTGTGTAACGAGCAGATAGTAGTTCTAGAATATTGTATGTAGTAGAAAGAATTTGTAGCTGTAGAATAAGTCATTGTTTTAGACTCACAGTCTATACTCTAGAAACTATGTATATCTCTACAAGACTCTGGAGTCTTGTAAAGATAAGTGCAAACTATCTACTCCTTATTTATCTATTCCTTTATCATTTGCTCCACTAACTTATAATTACTAATTATATCTAGTGTAGAGCACTATATTTATATTTATTGTCTGATCTTACTTTTGTACAGAAAAATTTTTGTATAAACTAGATTATAGAGTATTATATACTGTGTCGGTTTGACCAGCATGCTTGGTTAGTATTATTCCAGTGGGAAGAACTAATAACTCATTGCTATACTACTTGGCAAATGGTAGAAGTACATGTTACTAGATGCATGTGGTACTAGCTACTAGCTAATTAGCTGGACTCCATCAGATAATGAATATTATATAATACTCCAAGCACATGAATTATAAGTACAGTGTATTCCTAATATACTTGTACATGTATTAGGATGAACGAGAGGCCAATGCTCTGTAGATAATATCTATGCTAGACAGATCTTATCTCAAGCTGCACTTGCATGCACATGTGAATGTAAAAATATGCCCAGGTGCATAAATATGTGTATACTAATGTATGTATAATATACCTGCAGTAATAAATACATGTACATGTATGTACTAAATATTATCATCTATCCATCCGAATACATTTACAAGTAGGCCTACACATATTATTTATAACACTGTCATAGCCTACAAGTCATGTACCCTGTGTCAGGTATGTATATTGTAGTTATACAGGAGTTATTTCCTCCTACCCAGTATTATATATTTGCTCAAGGAACAAAGATCCCCAGAGTTAGGGAATCTTATATAGGCCTATTTTATTAGCTGATAGAATACTATGCTGTTAAATTTATACACTTATGTCCATGTCAGTTTGTATGTAGTGCAGTAAGACTGTTAGAGTTGTCTACACATGCATTGCTATAATGTTGTTAGATTTATCCACTCTTGTATTCTGGAAATATTATTACAGTTATCTGCTGCTGTATTAAGTTAATATTTCTCATCATTGCTCTACTCTTTATAGTACTGCAAAGAAAATAAATCTCCAGTTAAAAAGAAGTTTCAGGGCGCACTTGACTACGTCATGATATTCCGTGGCGTCACATGGAGTCTGATGCCAAAAACAGGAAGTACAAATATATTGAGAATGATCTGTATTCTGGTTGGACCAAAGTGTACGAGCATCAAGAAATACCCGGATGAACATCACTACGTGCCGAAGTATGTACAGGACTGAACAGTAAAATTTTCTTTCTCAGAACTGATGCAGGGGAACCTGCCCTCTTTATTAATTTTTGGGGAACCCTTCATCTAATTGCCCAATCACAAACAGAAATCTCGGGCTATAAAATACTATATAGCTCCCAACTATATAGCATCACTTGAGATCATGCTTGATATATGCATAGAAAGCTGGGTGCAACTATAACCCAGTTCAAATTATTGTAGATTTATGAAGAAAGTCGGTGATCTTTCTGTCTATTCACCTCAGAAGAACAACTGGTCAAGCCGTAACTTCTTTTACGTGTTTGTCAGAAATCCTTGGCAGCGTCTAGTCAGCACATATATAGAGAAAGTACTCTTCACTGATTCTTATATAATTATCTGTAAATATGGGCAGAATAAAAAGTTTACAGACTTACACAGGTAGGCATACAGTAGAAGTGCTGACGCCGGTTTTATCGCAATCCCCAATAAATAAATAAATAGGACCCACTCAAAATGGCTCCACCCCATTTCCCGGTTATATCAATCAGGGTATTGGAATTTCAAACTGATGTCAATAACTTTCTAATTGTTTGTTTAGCTCAAAATTTCTAATCATTTGAAGCAATATTTTGCTGAAAATTTGACATAGAATATTGGCTTGAGAATACTGAAGATATACACTGTATTTTATATGAGAATACATTTTTTTTTGTACTTGAGTATACAAACCAATTTATGAGAATGCTCAAGTATACCAACTGTTTGTTGTATCATTTCATGCTGCTACACCACAGTGTTTGAATATTCCAATCTTGTAGTGAACTGCAAAAAAAGAAGCAGACCATGTCCTTTCTGCAGTTCCTCCAGTTCTGTGTAATAGCTCAGTATGAGAAGCATGGCTCTGTTGGTATGGAGCCCCACCTAAGGCCCCAGAGCGTCAGTGGAGCTTTCTGTGATCTCAGCTATAGTTTTATCGGTACGTTAATATGCCTTAAACTCTCTCTGTCTCTTCTTTGGGGTCCAAAATCAGGTTCATCTGGTATATACTGTACAAGCAGCCCTGAGTCCTTTACCCCTACTATCAATGAAGTCACCACATTGGTGTAGTTACCTGTCACTTGTGTAGTAACGTCATATTATATAATATTCTTATATAATAATAATAATCACTGTATTGCAGGTAAAACTGAGACCTATGCAGATGATATTAAAGTGGTTCTCCAGCAATATAAAGTACCAGATGTAGCACAGCTAACAGAAGAATCTAAAAAGTTCCGTAAACCAAACGAGAAATCTAAACTTACTTCAACATCATACTTAGACAGGTGGAAGTCAGTGGATTCACAAACAATTGATAAAATAACCAATATATACAATGTTGACATTGCAATGTTTGGTTACAGCGGCAAGCCTTACTGAACTTGTAACCTAATCAGTATTACATGTAGTTACCAGGTTACTAATGCAGGGTTGTCCCCTCTTGTGTGCATGAGAGGATAACCCCTAAAAATATGCAAATTTAACCTTAGTGTTCTAAATGGTAATTTCGATTTTCTATACCATTTTGTTCCAATCTGCTCAATTATTTATTTAGGCATAAAAATTTTGTCCTTTTGTCGTAGCATTTTTATGTTTTGTTTACAATTTTTGTAGTGTATGCAAGGTTTCTGACTTGTATTAGGCAAGTGTACTAGACATTAATTGATATTTGACAATCATCAATCATTTTTATCATTTCATATCTACTATCAAATTTCTGTGACACTTTGTATAAAACTAGGTCAATCTACAATGTATGTCATTTTCTTAGACAGTTTCATGCTTGCATGTACATGTACTAACGAGTCATGGCTGCCGAAGACTTGCCTGATAAATTTTTAGTGTTGAGATGGGAATTCAATTTTTTAATTCGCAGTTGTAGCATTTTATTTCTACTATTATTAAGGTAGAGATAGCTTTTTCAGAAATTACATTTTATTGATAGAATTCTGCAGGCTTACGTGTTATTTTGTCTGATTTAATTATCTTCAAGTCCTACCTACCTATTCGATCTCAAAAGTTGACAACTTTTTTAAATTTCAGATATTACATGTAGCTTTATTAGCAACTACATGAAAATAAGTTAGCCTAAGTTAGCCTAAGTTACCTGCATGTATATATTAACTCTTTCTGTGAAAATATAATTTTTCTATTTGCATATTACCATGTTTAAGCTTGTGCTAAGATGAAATGTTATATACAATGTAGCTTAGCCAGAGTTTCCTTGCCATATACACATGTGTAGGGTGTACGGTATAGCAGCCTATAAGATAGTCCCATGTGTAGATTGTGTAGGCTAAGAGATTGTACATGGCTATTCTACAATTCAGTCTCTAATGGGCTAGAGAGAAAAAGCAGTGCTAACAGAATCTGCCTATTACTGCTATTACATGTAGCTGCACTAGTCCATGTTAGAAATGGAACAAATAAACAAATTCTAGAGTGATATCTACATGTACATGTATTACAGTATGTACTAATTTGGGCCTAGGCTAATGTTTAGTGTACCTTTCTCCACTCTAAATAGTGGCAGAGTACTTGGAAATACACTAAAGTTGGGATCACCCACCTCAAACATAATGACATTTTTACAGTAGCTACAATGTAGAAGAAACTGATTCCAGAATCTAAAGGACTATGACTACTTCAGTTGATCTTGAGTCCTGAGGCTAGCCATCTATAATTTCTGTGTCCATTGTGTCATGTATTGTTGTCAAATGTTCAAACTTGAATCATCTTATGCTCCACTTGGCAAACCATCCAATGAAATTGTGGAATTGAACTATTGTACTTCCTCAATCAACTACTTCAGCGAAACATTAACTTGTTGTTACTGATACTTGCCATTGCTGTCTAGTGCAGTGATGAATGTTGAGTGACAGTTTGTAAAACTAGTCTTTGTAGAAGAAACAAGCTGTATCCTAACACCACAGTCAATGTAAGTAGTTAAAGAATGAAGTGATTAAATAAATCCTAGTAAAGTTTTTACTAGTCTGCATATAAATGTTAAATGTATGAACTTGTTGCAATGGGCACAATTATAGTATACACAGTTATATTCACACTAGATTAGTACGCTCTCTAGCCTACTACCCACTCTAGGATAGTACCAGTGCTTAAATTGTAAATTAAGAAGTGGGGGGACTGAGCTGAAGGGGGTGCGGGGGGGGGTGTGGGCACCCCCGCGCGAGCGGAAAATTTTGCAAAAAGGCTTCTAGAGACATGTTCTGGGAAAGTTTGAGATGAGCTTTGAGGATGTCTTTCTGCAAGGAATTTGTCTATTGAGCCGTCAGTTTTTGCAGATGAGATTTTGTTTGTAAATTAGATAATAAAAATTTAGCGTTGACTCATACCTTGTGAAAGAAAACACCCCTGATATTGGAGATGCAAGACTTACAAGATGCTGCACAAAGGAGCAAACTTCAGGCTTACTTCTAGGTGATTAGAAGTTGGATTTAATTTTTATTATACCATAGAAATATATTTGTTTGCATTAATACTGAGCTCCATGTGAACGCTGCCAGCTTTAAAGCATATAGTAAATGCTACCTGATGATGTTCTACTACTAGCTCAGTTTCATGTATGGATTGAGCACTGGTGTCACGATCATCCAGTTTCCCTAAGAATGGATGTGTGCATAGAGGAGTAAGAATATGTACGCTACCACTACTACTGGTTTTGTTGCTGAAGTAAGCAGTAGCAATACTAGGTAGAGTGTACTGATACTATTAGCAGTAGTAGTAAAGAGCAACTACTTGTGGTGAGCACTAGCACTATAAGTCTTTGTACTGCTACTATTGCTACTAAAAGATGTTATTATTGCGCCACTATTATTGTGAGTGAGTGATCAGTAGTGGCATATTAGTAGGAACTTGCTAGCTAGCAAGCTGTAAAAAGGTTCTTATTACTGCTAGTAGCAAAAAAGTACCAGTACTACTTGTTACTAGTAAAATCTTCTTCACACTTGCATCATTAGCTATCACCAGTGATCGAAGAGAAACAAATTAAGTGGGTAAGCTCCCAGTCAATATGCACCCCAGGTGCAGGGTAGAATCCCGGCCACCAAATGTTTCAAGTCTCTGAGATTATTAAAATTTCTTTTGCTGGCATTAGCCTACTTGGTACAAAATATTGTATATTTTTTTAATAACATGATACTTTTTGGGCTATAGCTAATGCATTGACACCAGAAAATTTTAATTGTTAAGTCATATTGTCTTCATACTTGCCAAGTGTCCCGGGTTTCTCGGGACACCCCCGGGATTTGAAAATTGTCCCTACACTGTCCCAATGTCCTGATTTATACCCCGGGAATTAGGAAATTGCTGCTCCAAAAAAATTTAGTTATTATTTCCTTTGGATTTTCCAAAACATTGACTGAAAAAGGGTTGAGCGTCGCAAATCCTGGGGAATTTTGCTAAATATATGCTGCACACCGTTTATTTTTAAAGTAGTTCGATGTCTACTGACTGTTGTGTCTATGCCAATTGCCACTAGTTATAGCCCAAACTCTGACTAATTCCTGAGCTATATTGGCAGTGTACTAAAGCCTCCCCAACAGTGGATAGCTATTTTATATAAACGCTCTAATGTCAATGACAACAACCGCGCAAATGAAAATTTACTCACTGATATTATAATTATTATTATCTGCTTGTACAAATAATGTTTCCATTATTTGTCTATTGGATGTTAATTTAGCTGTTAAGCCAAACAATTCTCACAGTACTGACAAGCAAAAGACTTGGCAATTTTCAAATTTAAAATCAATGGGTCAAATTTATTTATTTTATTTCTAAAAGTAAATTAGGTTTTTAATATCAATATTATAATTATGCCTTCTGCGCCCTCTAGTATTACTGATGGTGGCACCAATGACATAGCCAGGCACACGCTGACCCAGAAGCATATCAAAGCTGTTGTCTAAAAGCTGTCACGTCATCTAAAAGCTTAGAAGATTTGTTTATTCTCAATGATTCTGAAGTTCAAAAAACAGGCTTACATTATGATTATAATTTTTGATATAATACTTATAAACTTGACTTATGAAAATACTGAATTATATTATTATTATTATTATAATTCAGTGTTTTCATAAGCAAAGCTATTTATATGTTTATAATTTAATAAAATGAAACAAAAATTTGGTTTCTAGTAAATTTTTTATGTTGTAGCAAGTTTTATAGGTCTTCTGTAGATAATTCAACCTGAAGCACTCTTTGCAATTTCATTCGTATTCTAATTCTTCCCACCATTTTAAAACCATTCCAATATGCATGTAATATGAAAATATTTTTTACCACTAGAGCAGCATTCAAATACAAGTGAAATTGCCCTAACTACTGTCATTTTAGTGGCTCACAAAAAATATTTTGAATGCGGGAGGGTGCTCTTCTGCCCTTCCCGCACCCTTTCTGGCAGCCCGCTACGCGGGCTGGCATAGCCTGCGGCCATGTCATCAGTCCTCCCTCTGGTCCGCCCATATGTCCAGATTTTTTACCCAGGTTACTTGGCAAGTATGATTGTCTTTACCAGAAGAGATGCCACGCTGAAGCCACAGAGTTGATTCAAGGCCAGGGGAGCGTGCCTGATACCCTACTGTTAGCAGTAAACAGTAAGAGACTGTATAGCTCAAATAGTAAGAGCACTTTATTGAGCAACAGCCTACATACAACTGAAATCAGAATGCAGAAATGTGCACCTTGGATTATAAAATCAGTTTTAAACTAAGGTCAAAAAGTTAACAAGCATATTAGGTCGGTCTCGGACCAAAAGGGGTGTGAGTTACAGAAAATACAAAACGGTCTCGGATTACAAGCACTGCTACATCTCAGACTAATGAAAATAGTCAATATTATAGTGATCAAGGCATGTAGCATCAGCCAATAGCATGTAGGTTAACAAAAGGTATACAATAAAAGAAACCCGAAGGGGAAACATATATTCATGCTGCAATACATACGAGTTAAGACAAAATAACGCAATAAGGAGACTGTTTATTTTAAGTTAGTTAAAGTTATAGTCAATCGGGAGTGTCGGTTCAGGACACAACAATATACAGTAGCTATCAAACGCTGAGGAATTCAATTGCGATGGCTCTGTACAAGAACTCTCAACTCAGTTTTCTTTGAGAAGCTGTAAAGTGCAATGAATAGAGATAACCACAATCAAAATTAGTAAAATCAGAACATAGACCTATTTCACACTAAAACAGTGACATTTTGCTTTCAAAATCTAAACTTCTGACACCATTTAGTTTCACAAAATTTAAATAGTAGCTCAAATAACTCTACAAAAATCTTTAGCTAAATAACGAAAGAATTTAACTTGACTTGCAGTTGGTCTAGATAATTTAATAAAAACTTGAGTTTCTCTTCTGGGGCCATGCAAAGATTTTACTTCTAGCTTGAAAGATTGATTAGTCATTAAAAATGAATTGACTTGTCACTAAGAATTGGCCATGGCGACTTGAGTGTCCAAAAGAACACTTGCAGACATCTCTGCCTTTAGCTGTCTTAATTGATGTTGCGTTATCACATATAAGCTCTCTGGTTTGATGCTGATTATACGTATGGTTACACTTTCTAGCTTAGCAACCAGTGAGTACCAGTGTCCTATTATGTGCACAGAAACATTACTATGTTTGTTCCTGGTTTACATTCAAAAGAATTAAACACTTTGGTCGTGCTTGTAATAAAATATATAATTAATAATAAAATAAATAGCATTATTATAATCATTTATTAGTCCTATAAATTTAACAAAGTACTAGGTATCAAATTATTTAGATTACTTAGCAAATTATGTAACTCAATGATTAATCAAAATGATTGTGCAATAACAAACATGATATAATTTATATTAAGTATCCTAGCTACAATCCAGTAATACCTAGCTATCAGCCTGTCTGCACTAACTAAGCCCAGGACAACGAATAGCCAGCAGAGTAGGCTACCAGCACCAATTGTACTGGAAGACTTGTCTAATCATAATCACAATTGTATCGAATTATTTGGATTACTTAGCAAATTATATTATTTAATTTAAAAATTAGTAAAAATAATTGTACAATGAAAATTGTGATACAATTTATATTTTCTACACTATCCTGGAGCATAAATCTTTCTTTTCAAATCCTATATCTACACTTGATTTATTGAGAGCCACACTTGATATTAACACCAAACATGCTAATGCTTTCAATTCTGTTGCCTGTAATACTAACAAGTTTCTGCACAGCTCTCTAATCGAAACTGTCCAGGAGCTCTGCTGAGACCATAGAACTAGCAAAAAAGACTTGCAACTGTGATAATTCCTTCTTACTTCCAACCTGGGACCAAGGAACTTAGCCAAGACAAGATATCCTAGCTACAATCCAGTAACATCTATCTAACTATGATAGTTAGATAGTTACTATCAGCCTGTATGCTCTAAGTGAAGGATGAAGAATAGCTAGTAGAGTAGGCTACCAGCTGGTGTAATCATGATCACAATTATAAATACTAAAAATAACGTCAAATTGAAAGCATTGCAGTGCATTACTAGTTTAACTTTGTATTTACCTCTGACTCTTCGAGTCTTGGTGCCAGAAAAACATTCAAATCGAACTGCGTAGCCAACACTGATAATTATTAAAGCTACATGATTTGTGTTATAAAACCATTAAAGCTTTTTATTGTAATAACAGAATACACGTGAACGCATTTCAATAACATCAATCTAATATTATTAAGATTTTAACATGACCATCTTCAGAAACCGTTGACCAATTACTCAGGAAACTACAGAATAATTAAGAAACTTGAACCGAGAAAGATACTTGAAACGGTCCGTTGCTTTTTCGCTACCTTTGTATCAATAGAACGATACTATGGAGGCGCATATTTAATGCCGAAGAGAGAAGACAACTTTCTGATTATGAAGTGGGGGGACGTTATTGCAGAGCGTCCCCCTGGCTAATTTTTATTAGGGACGCCGTCCCCCGGCGTCCCCCCACAATTTAAGCACTGGATAGTACTCACTCTAGGGTAATACTAACTCTAGGATAGTGCTCACTCTAGGGTAGTCCGCACTCTAGGGCAATACTAACTCTAGGATAGTGCTCACTCTAGGGTAGTACGCACTCTAGGATAGTGCTCACTCTAGGGTAGTACGCACTCTAGGGTAATACTAACTCTAGGATAGTGCTCACTCTAGGGTAGTACGCACTCTAGGGTAATACTAACTCTAGGATAGTACTCACTCTTGGGTAATACTAACTCTAGGCTACTATGCACTATAGGCTAGTACACACTCTAGGCTAGTACCCACTCTAGTACTCACACCTAGTACTCACTCTAGTACTCACTCTAGGCTAGCATGCACTCTAGGGTAGCATGCACTCTAAACTACTATGCACTCGAGGGTAGCACGCACTCTAGCGTAGTACACACTCTAGGGTAGTGCTCACTCTAGTACTCACTCTAGGCTAGTACTCACTCTAGGCTAGCATACACTCTAGGGTAGCATGCACTCTAAACTACTATGCGCCCGAGGGTAGCACGCACTCTAGGCTAGTACACACTCTAGGATAGTACTCACTCTAGGGTAGTACCACTAAAGGGTAGTACGCACTCTAGGGTAGTACGACTGTGTAAGACTGTAGAATTGAGGTTCATGGAAAGGTAACTTTTTTTTACAGAAGTTTCATTTATATGCGTTGTGATGTGTATTTGTAGTAGGCATGGCATCCACAGCAATTATTGTCGGAGCAGGCAATCGTGGCAAAAACTATGCACATTACGCGGTATGTGAACCTGAAAAATTGAAGGTAGTGGGAGTCGCTGAGCCAATCGATGTGCTTCGTGAGTATATGAAAACTCAGTATAAACTGAAAGGCGACATGGTTTTTAATACTTGGGAGGAGCTTGCCAACAAGGAGCGACTGGCTGACATAGCAATTATAACAACACAAGATCAAATGCACAAGGAGCCTGCGATCAAGTTGGCAGAGAAAGGATACCACATTCTGTTAGAGAAGCCAATGGCAGTATCATACGAAGATTGTCGAGAAATTGTGACAGCCGTGAAGAAAAGTGGTGTGATGTTCGGCGTGTGCCATGTCCTTCGATACTACCCTCAATATCTCAAAATACGAGAGTTGATCAAGTCGGGAGTCATCGGGAAGGTTTGCAACATACAACATACTGAACCAGTAGGTTTCTGGCATTTTGCTCATTCTTTTGTACGAGGAAATTGGAAGAAGGAAAGTGAGAGTTCATGCTCTCTGTTGGCTAAATGCTGCCACGACCTTGACCTCATTTCCTATTGGATGGGTGAGGAAAACAAGTGCACCAAAATATCTTCATTCGGCTCATTAATGCACTTCCGACCAGAAGAGAAACCAGATGGCGCTGCTGACAGGTGTATGGACTGCTCCATACATGAACAGTGCGCATTCTCTGCTCAAAAGATTTACATAGAGAAGGCAAAGAAAGGAGGTTTTAGTTGGCCTGTTTCCGTAGTAAGCAAAACTGGAGACATGGAAGATCTGGTGAAAGAGCTGAAGACTGGCCCATACGGTCGATGTGTCTACAGCTGTGACAACGATGTCATGTCAAACCAAGTTGTCAACATGCAGTTTGGAGATGGTGCCACGGCATCACTGGCAATGGTAGCCTTCTCTCAGAGAGTGTGTGCACGGCAGACCATCATATCTGGTACTAAAGGGGAGATCTCTTGCGATTTCTTTCAGCCAGTAAAAGTGTTTGACTTTCTTACAAGGCAGACAACCGAGCATCTAATTGAGAAATCATTTGGTGGACCCCTTTCGGGGCATGGCGGCGCAGATTTTCATCTGATCAAAACGTTTATAGATGCCATACGAGCTAATGACCAGAGTAAGATTCTAGCAGGACCTGATGAAACTCTATACAGTCACCTTTTGGTGTTCGCTGCTGAGAGATCTAGAGAGGAAAACAGAACAGTAGATATGGAGATGGAAACATTCTAGTATTGTGAGAATGTTTAGCAAAATCTTTGGTTGCATTTCTATAAGGATAGTGCTTATACTTGTTATTCCTTTTTCTTGTTTCTTGTGATAACATATCTCCTTACTGTTATTGTATTTCTAATCTTTTACTATGATAAATGACCATATTATACTCTTGCTTGCTGTAAACTATCTATCAGCATGTAGCTGTACTCCTTTACACACCATATTTCTGTGACATTATAATATTTTCATATTCATGAATAAAAGAGGTTTGGGCAAAACTCGTTTTTACTCTAGTCATATAACATGTGAGTAGCTAGCAGTGCAAGTCATTGTATAACTTTGATAAGGCACTTCTATGAACCAAAGGATGATTGCACGAAGTGCTCAAAAATGCACCCATAAGGAAGTTGCCTTCTTTCCTAAGAGAGAGGACAAATCTGTGAATTGATAAAATTAATTGTAAATACAATTGAAGTATTAGATATCTGAAAATTTTGGCTGCTGTTCTCATGTGATATTCTCTCACAGATGATGAAACTTCATACATCATTTTGAAGTCAGCATTAGACATTCTCTCAAATGACAGCTGCTGCTTGTAGTCTTCAAAACAGTAGAAAATTATGTAACTGATATGCTAGGAGATCCAGTTGAATAAAATTTGAAAAGATAACCCCACAGCTACTCATTGTATAGGCAGCCTGTTTGATGCATTACCAGAATTAGATGATCAAAATTTTACCTCAAGATTTAAACAGATGTTATATTTTGATGTATGTTAGAAAGCCATAGATATAGCTCATTGAGTCAATGGTAATAAGTAAGGGGATGGTAGAAGAACTAATAACCTGTAAGACCACACAAAAAACAGTTTATGGTTCAAAAGGATACATTGGGTAGTTGAACATTCTGAGGTCATTGGAGTATACATCCCGGATTTTGTTTGTTATTTCTCTGTCTATGGAATGCCAAAGTTCCGAATAGCTTTTAGAAGTTAGATTGGACTTTTCATTTGTCCTCATATAGCTCCTTGCTTCTTCTATCATTGCAGGAATATCTTCTATGCCGTATTGTGCTAATATCATTTTAATGTCTTCTCCGTATGTTTCTGTTTTCCCTTTGAATGGCGAATGGAATTTTGTAAACACACCCTGCTTTTACTTTACCACTTTTCAAGTTCAGTTGCAACATTGTTGAACTGTTCACAAGTGAATTGCAGCTACTTGAGAAACAATGTGCTGATGTTTGTCTTCTTTTGGAACAAACCATGTGTAAGCATGACAATGTCTAGACCCCGCACATGTATGCCATGACTTTTATAGCCATATCACTAGATTATATACTGACCTATAAAACTGTATTCAACATCACAGAACATTCCTGTTACAACCTGTGGCCTGTAATGCGGCTCCATAGCCTTTGGTCCACCTTTACTGTACTGTTCCAACACGCAGTACTCTAAAAAGTCTTTAAATGTGAAGGTTTCATTTCTTGCTCTCTTTTGCCTAGAATCAAACAAATAAGTAGTAAGTTAGTAGCCCAGTTTTGCACTGTACCTTCAATCGTCTGTTGGCTGTTGTTCAATAAAGACATCGAACTGAACATGTACAGTCCCTTACTTGTCATATATCTTGAATTTTCTGTTGTTGTTCCATGAGCATATCATCTTGTACGACTCAGAAAAGAGTACTTTTTCTATATAAGCACTGACTAGACGCTGCCAAGGATTTCTGACAAACACATAGAAGAAAGGACGATTTGACCAGTTGCTTCTTTCTTCCGTAAATCTGTTAAAGTCTCTGACATTATTCATAAACCTGTAAAATTGAAATAATGAAAATTTAGTGATTTTGTAATTTTTGAGACAAAATGAAATTGATTCTCAACTAAATTCTAACAACACTATTCGCTAACAGAACCCAAAGTCTGATAACATTAGATCTAAAACACAATTATCCAAAATGAGTAAGGATTGCATTTAATTCATCAATCAGAATACTGAATTGTTTGTTGAAAGACCTCTAATTGCTCGCCTACACCACCTGCTCCTTCTGGGAAGGAACTCCGCTTCTAAAACGATGAAGATTCTTCTATTTAATTTTATATCGAGAACATTAATGTGAAACTACACCATCTCTTACTACAATGCATGTTTGAATCAAATGCTCGGAGGATGACAACTTTGGAGAAGAAAATTTATATTGTTCTCATGAAGCAATTTCAACCAATCAGACCTCTCATCCTTAATTTCAACCAGTCAAACCTCTCATCCTTTATTTCAACCAATCAGACCTCTCATCCTTTATTTCAACCAATCAGGCCTCTCATCTTTTATTTCAGCCAATCAGACCTCTCATCCTTTATTTCAACCAACCAGACCTCTCATCTTTTATTTCAACCAATCAGACCTCTCATCCTTTATTTCAACCAATCAGACCTCTCATGTCATAACTCCTACCAGCAGTTAATAAGTCTAACATTGCTTTCAACTTATAAAATATAGCTGAGTTAAGATTCGGACCTAAAACTGCACATCATAGGTTTAATCTTGCCTTGGTATATAGGCAAATGGGCTTGTATTATTTCCAACTTTGGTGCATTTCGGGCCGACTAATATACAGATAATTCTCAGTATATTTGTAGAACCAGTCTTCGGAATAAGAGTTGCAGCTACGTTGTCATAGGATAGAATATACAGGCTACGACCTTGAAATCGGCCAATTCCTTGTGGTCTGTTCTCACTGCAAGCCTGCAATACCACGTGAATACTTGATTTATTGGAAAACATGTTCTATGCGCGTATGCTTTAATAATAATAAATATTCACTACATATATTGCCCTGTCTATAATCTATTTGCATTCTATCAGTGATTCTGAGTGAAAGTAGAGAAAAGAAGGACTACGTGGTCTGCAGTGATTATTATATTAATAATTCAACGGTAATTTTAGCTAAACACATGATTATGATGACCGCTTATACGAAGGTTAATAAGCAGTTAGACAAAAGATCGTTTGGAATCCACTCACTGATTTGTCAAGCTGAAATAAACCCTATAGGTCAATTGATAATGGTGGCAATATAGTGCATTGAAGAACTTTAGCAAACTTTCTTTCGCAAACCAGATCTCGGCCAGCATAAAACAGCTTTCAGATACTAACTACTAGCGTCAAGCGGCCAGCACTAGCCACAAGTATATTGTATAGTTAGATGCTCCAGTGAGCGGTAGGGGTCAACGAGTTCAACAAGCTGAACTTTGAACCCAGCCGCTAACTAACAAGTACCAGCTATAGTACATGTATAGTAATAACTAACGGCATAGCCGTTGGCCGCTCACCGCTAGTAGTTGGTATAAACAGCTGACTGAAAGGGCTCTTACACTGCAACCAGAGCATTGCTTTATATTAGCAATATGCAAAAAACACATTGTGTCTGTAGATATACCTTCTTCACACGAGAGAGTCTTTCTAATTGCTGCTGCTTCATTTCTGGAGATATTGTAACGCCTCTCGTCCAAAGTAAATTTTTGTTTAAGAAGTCTACAAAAATCAAGTCAAAATGTTATGTATAAGTTCTGTGCACATATATGTACATGTAGAAGATTTCCAAGCTTGCACGAATGCAAGACTAATTTAATGTTCATTGTAGAATATTGTAGAATATTTTTGTAGGCCAGGGAAAGCTCGGGTGGTTTGCTATATGAAGGTATAGAAGTGTTACACAACTTCAATATGGCTACAAATAGCATATAATTTTCCTCTTGACTCACCTTTATTCCATTTCGTTCCACCTCCGTCCAACTCCGTAAAATTTCTTGATGTCCTCACCAGTGCACTTTCATTACTTCTTAGACTTGCATCTGTTACAACATTATTCACTATAAATACATAACAGGTAGTACTTTTATAACACTTTTACACACTTTTCCAAAAGCTTCGCTTAATTATTGGTTTGCTTATCCATATTTTGTCCCATTTGGTGCATATTTCACATGACAGTCCTAGAATCCTGGAATTAAATGAAACGCAATGTTACGACAGAAATCAGAAGGTTCAGCATAGATACACATGACCGTAACACACTTCTTAATAACATTAAAACCTCCAGGCTACACGCATAATAATTTTTCTACAGCCCTTTGGAAGTGCATTTATAAAATTCTGTCCATCACAGTGTAAGTCCAATTATAGGGTCAATTTCAACAGCAGGCTGCAGTAGACTAAAGCAATGGAATCTGGTCTACTCACTACTCAGATCTAGTAATCGATTGCAGCAAGAGGGTTTATCTTTCTATACAAGATCGGATTCTCTCTCTTCAAAGGAAATTTTGCACTTACAAAAATAATTGTAATAAATAATTAACATAATTACAGTAGATACATTATTTTTTGTTGCAAAGAAACTTTGTGGTGAAAAGACACAAAAATGACAATTTATAAAATGCATGAGCAAACTCCATACCACTTTAATAATATTAGTATATTGATTGTTAATTCATTTATTCAAAGTTTTTAATATTATACATTTACGTCATTTAATGCTAAAGTCATAGTTACTTCTAGAAGGAGAGATCTCATGGAGAACAATTATTGCAGCTACGGCAAGAGATAAAACTGTCATAAATCGTGACATGTTTAAAGGGGTCATCATGGCTTCTGACTTCTCCCATGTACATAGGACTTGTCTCCTCTCTAATCCGTGAACACTTTTCACTTCCACCAGTTACCTATTTATATAAAGAAGTATTTACATCATCAAATATTACTAATGCATGTAAATAGCTGCATTTTGCTGTATGCATATGTCAAAGTACTAACTCTATATAGACACACCACATTTTATATCTCTTTTCAAGGCTATTAACTACCTCATAAACCTGCATTGCTATAAAATAATAAAATGAGATAGGCCTACAACTTTAGCAGTAGGTAGAAAAAGTGAGTTTTCTAGTGTGAAGACTAGTGTCTGATCCATATCAGTCCACCAGTGATGCCAAGAAGAATATATTATTATCCTCATCACCTGTACTATTAGTCGCTGCCAGGATAATCAACCCAGAAAGACACACAATACAAACCCACCTTGAAGAATCATTTAGATGTAACGATTGGCTATTAAAATAGCTTCAACTGCTTTTCTCTGCCAAACACTAAATAACATATAAGATAGAACCTACGGTGAATACTGAATACTAGCTTATAACTGTCTGTATGCTGAAATTGTCTATATTGATTTCTCACTTGTCCCATATTCATGCTCCATTATCTCCTTATTGTTGTAGTATTCTGATCAATGCATAATTATTGTTTCTTTGTAACCTTTATATTCTGCCAACATGTCAGCATGCAAAGTTATGTCTGCGTATTGGAGAGTGCCTTAGATGCCAGAGCAGAGCAAAGTAAGAGCATAATTATTTAAGTTTACATGTAAATTTACAAAAAAAACTGAATCATACATTACGTAGTCTAGAACCTACTGTATCAGTATGTGGGAATAGGTAGTTACCCCTCCCTTATGATGACCACATTCACATGCTGTTGTGGCTTAACAGTACACACCAGACTATACAGCTATATTTTACAACAGGTTTAACCTCCAAGGTTGGATAGAAAGCTGTCTAATATTTAGTTATTATATACAACTTGTGGAGTGCACATCAATGAGAAATTGTACTAAACATCTGAAGGTTATTTATGCCAAAAGAATGCAACTCCTGGTAAAATACATTAGTTGTGTAACTAACTTCTAAATGTTGAAGGGAAGGAGCTTTCGCAGTAATCATGCAGTTCCAAGAATAGCTGGGTAGAAGACGTGCCACTCTCTCTTCCCCACAATGATACATTTGTGACGGATTATGCAAATAGTTACAAATGCACAACACAGGAGGGCACTAGAGTATAATTGGCATTTGCTTGTGTTACAATGTAAATAGATTTCCCTGCACAAAAATAAAATCTGTAACACATCAATCTAGTTTGTGCAAACTGTAAATGTTTAAAATTAAAATAAATTATAAAGGACTTCGGGGGTAATCAAACATTGCAAAGTCAATTGTGTATATATCTCTAATCTTATGTATCGTATCTGTATCTACAGACTTCCAAAGTTTTAAATAACTCTTTGATGTAGTGTTAGCTTTCTCATTTGGCCTTCTGAACTTCTTCGTTTCTTCTATCATTGCAGGAATATCTTTCACACCATACTGTTCTAATACGACTTTAATGTCTTCATCGTATGTTTCTGTTTTTCCTGGAGGAATATGAAGAGTATAGCCAGTGCAGAACTAGACTCAAAAATACAAATGCACTTAGAGTATACATTTGTGGAGTGTCCAGTTTTGCACAAGTAAAATTTAGATACTCAGTCACCTAATAATAATTTGATTTATGAAGCAGCAGCTACTGGGATACATGCAAACTATATTTACAGTCAAGATCCCCATTCAGGTAACAAGGTGGTAGCTTACCTATAAAGCTATAGCTGACATCACAGAAAGTTCCAGCTAATGACTGTGGTTTGTAATGTGGTTCCATCCCATTTATACCACCCAACCTGTAGTGCTCTATTACACAATATTCTAGGAAATCCTGAAATGTGAAGGTTTCGTTTGCAGCTTTCTTTTTCCTACAAAAATTAGATGGAATATAGGAGAGTACATTCAACTTAGGTATATATTCTAGAATTAGACCAACACTTTTAGACAACATGCCCAATAAACTTGCAAACTGTTTTATGTATCATAGGCATTGGTTAGAATATAGTCTAAAATATATTTTCTTCCAGCGTTATTACATAAAAATCTATATTTTATGCCGAGATTCCTCATTGAGGTGACACGGAACTAATGCTCTACTGTGTATAAGGATATGGAAATCTTTAGCCTATGCTATATACAAGTGTACGCGACCTTATGTATTCGAGTGCATATAGTATTTGCTATTCTCGCTTAACTTTTTACCTACACTGTATGTTATACCTGTTATATCTAAACTTGCAAGCAAACATAAACCTTACCTTTGATACTCTGTAAACCTGGTATTCTTATACCTCCCACACATAGTTACATAGAAGTTAGTATAAAGGACTTTCTGTATATAAGTGCTGACTAGACGTTGCCAAGGATTTCTGACAAACACATAGAAGAATGGACGGCTTGACCAGTTGTTCATCTCCTCAGTAAATCTATTCAAACTTGAAATGCCCTGAGTAAACCTGTGGGGATAAAATAATTATTGGAATATTATTAATACTATATAATACCACTTGTACATAACACTCTGTACATTGTAACACTATTTATACAAATGTATTATAATACTATACAGTACTATATAGTATTATATTATAATGATGTAACACTGCAAAAATAGAAAACGAGAGACAGACAAACTACAATACACTATGTTGAATAAGTCGTGAGATTATTTAGAAACTAGCCTTGGACTACTACTTGAACTAAATGCAAAGCGCTACATTGTATGTACACGTAGCCATAGTTACACAGTTACACAGTTACACACAGCAACACAACTACACAACTACACTGTTATATAGTCATATAGTCTCGTGGTTAAATGCTGACACAGCAAAGTAGTTGCATGGCTATGTGGTAATGTGATTACATGGTTACAACATTGCACGGTTACATGGATGCATGGTTGCACGGTTACATGGATGCATGGTTGCATGGTTATGTTGTCACAGAAAACCGACTTCCTCTCCAACGGTGCCTCACAAAGTCGTCCCAAAGCACCTTGCCTTGGAATAGCACTACTTTGGCACATAATAAAACACTTCTCATAGGAATAGCATTACCTTGGCACATAATGATGTTCATCCGGATAGCCTGTTATCTTTGTACATTTATTTCCAACTAATATGCATATCACTCTCAGTATGTTTGAAGATCCTGTTTTTGGCAGCAAAGTTGAGGCTACATTTCTGAAGGATAAGTACAAGTAGCGACCTTGAAACCGAGCACTAAATCTGGGCATCCTTTCTCGACATGCCTAAACCATAAATATTATATTATTATTACAGTTGAAGATTGTATTACATTTATATTGTGTTATATTGTATTACAGTAGAACTTGTTCTATTCGGCCTCAGATAATTCAAAAGCTTGGTTAGTTCAAACTATTCACCTTGGTCCGTGCTGAGCACTATATAAATAGTTTCAATTAAGTGAATATTGTTTTAGAATTCAAACTCAGGCCTAGTTCAAACTATTTTGGTCAATTGAAGTTTGAATTAAGCTAATTTCACTGTATATTATATTATATTATGTTATATTACATAACACTATTTATTACGTGTATTATGTGTGTCGCTAGACAAAAATGAATAACATGACGTTTAGTCACCTTTCTGGTCAGGGATATCCTCTCCAACTGGGTCTGCATAATCTGTGGAGTGATTGTAGCCTTCTGCATCCAAAGCAAATTTGTCCGTAAAATATCTGTAATGAGAAGATTATATCACTGTGTATGGGTTTGTATAGAAACGCATTATTATGTATTACAATATTATGCATGAGCTTATATTTATTCCAATGTAGATTTGCATGTATATTATTTTGTAATGGAAACTAGTACCATGTCGAATATTATTCTGCTACCTTTAAATTCAGCTGTCGCATTATAGTCTCCATCCTCAGATGTTGTCGCAGAATGCACGAGTATGCTTACACTTTGGTTACAGAATAGCCCTGATTCTCCTCTGTCTGCTATCAGATGTTTCACTAGAGAATTAAATGTAAATATTAGATGTGAGACTTCAAACTTTCTATTGTAGGAAATATAGGGCAGCAGTAATAGGGTATCGTAGTTCATTCTTGAAACAGTGTACACGGTTACTGTATAAAAACCGAAACTACAGCCAAATGTGTTCAAGCTAGAGCCCAGCGTGTAGCTACAATGTACTCGTAGGTGTCTACACTACCTCAGTCACTGTTTATGCTTTCAAGGAAATCCAAAGTCATCAAAAGTACTTGACATGGTCAAAGATCTCATCATTAGCCGCCATCTTTGTCTCTTGTAAAATGTGTGCATTGCATTACATGTGGCTATGTGAGTGAACAATACTCTATAAAATATGTGACTGACTTGGAGTACACACAGCTATATCTACAATATCACCCTACATGATACAGCTCCTACCTGTAGGATATGGGAGTATGTATATCATTATGACTCCAGCTGTAATGAGACATAGTATGACCAGTAGTTTTGACATAGTAGGCACTTCCATCGTGGGCACATCAAATATCAGCGATCCTAGCAAAAATAAAAACACCTATACCTATGACTTGGTAAGTATATGTATGTACATATATCACACACTAACTTTACAGATACAGGCTGTTACTACTGCTACTTGACAATCATAGCACGGTCTGTTGTAACGTTACCTTTAATGTCTTCAGCTGAATGGGTAGCGTTTGTATTTTTCCATCCCAAAAACTCCTGTACTGCCCAGTACCAGCTATAGAACTAATACTGATAACTATGGGCAGCTATGATGACTAGTGAACAAATATTTATTCACACTGAACCTAGTCTCGTCTGAAGAACTTAAATTGATTTTCCCTTGTGACACTGCTAATTTATCAAGGTAAATGCTGTGTATTGTAACTTGTAGGTACAGTAAGTATATAATATAAGTGAATGGATGCATTGATACGCAGAACAATTGCAACATTTGTCAATATACAGTAGCTTGCTTTGTTGATGCAGCAATATGAATATTGTTATTACTACTAGCATCTTCTATATTATAATCGATTCTTTTCAAATATTTTAATATTATGCAAATGCACACACTGAGTATTCACATCTGAGGTTTCTACCTAGATATGCTACAAATATGTTCATGTATTTAGTAATATACATGTAGCTTTATGTATATATATTTTGCGAGATTAAATATAATGCAAGATAGAATGCTTTTTATGACATGCCATAGCATGAGATTCGGGGTCGGGTATCGTTATATTACACAGTAGAACACTGCAATAGTAGAGTCCTCATACTAATAACTAGCATATGGATGTGTCATCATACAAGTGCTAACCGACTACTTTACCAAAACTATATACTAACAAATAAATCAAAGCAGATTGAGAACTAGACATCTTTGTTTTATTATACTTGTATGTGAAATACTCCTATTTCCTTTTCAACAGACAGGGCATCAGGCTGTTTGAAAATATTATTGAGAATACCCCAACAGCTGACTGTATAACTGGTTAAAACTGGATACATTGGTATCTTTTTTGTACAAAATTAATTTCAAGTCTGAAAATTAACTAAAGAACAGTTCAACTTCCAAATATTTCACAAACAGATTTAGTATGGTATATTATAAACCAGTAAAATAGCAGAAGTAGCAGTTGTTTTTATCTTGAATATAAATTGAGGATATGACATGTGGACAGGAAACCTCCAGACAGTTTTTAACGTCAAGTTTGGTTCACTTCTTTAAGCATCTTCATCGTTTATATAGGGTGTCTGCTGGCGGAACCTACATTAGTTCAGTTGGAGCTTTCAGCCCCTATAGTATGTGACTCATAAATGTAGCAAAGACCTTAATTCCGTTTGCAGTTCAAAATGGATACATTGGATAGTCAAACATTACTAGGTCATTGACATATATATGCCGTATCATATCGACTATTTGCTTGTTTATGGACTTCCACAGTTTTAAATAATTTTTAGAGGTTAGGTGCTGCTTCTCATTTGATTTCCTGTATTTCTTTGCTTCCTCCATTAATGTAGGAATATCTGTCACACCGTACTGACCTAATATGATTATAATATCTTCTCCATATGTTTCTGTTTTACCTAAAAACATGAAGTAGTCGAAAAATGGTGCAGATGCATACAAGACTCTGGATAACTTAATAACGACAGCTTCACATGCAGCGGGCATTAGACAAGAAAATTGAGCCTATCATTCATGTAGACCAATTTCAGGAAGCACAGTTAAATAGTAATTTAGTTGCTTATAAACCTCCAAATTTTTCATATCATATTTACTTTGCAGAACACAGTATATTGAATAAAGTGCAGGGTTTTGGGATTTATTTCCTTCCAAACTTTAAAAAACAATTCTCTACAAAATTTGCACCTTAAGTACCTAAGGTTCTAACTAGTTTTCTAACCCATTCAATCACATTATATACAATGTCAATATATTACCTGAATGGATATTCAAAGTATCATTGGGTGGTAAGGGATAAAGAAGGAATCATCTCCCTTGATCACCTTATTATCTCATGCAACTGTAGATACCCATTCAGGTAATGAGGTAATAACTTACCTATAAAGCTATAGCTGACATCACAGAAGGTTCCAGTTAGTGACTGTGGTTTGTAATGTGGTTCCATCCCATTCATACCGCCCAACCTGTAATGCTCTATTACGCAACATTCCAGGAAATCTTCAAAGGTAAACGTCTCATTCCTCGCTTTCCGTTCTCTAAAATTAGAATAAAGTGTGGAGATCCAAACCTCTCATAATAATGCATAATTTTACAAGGAATTGTTGCTACAAATGGAAGAGGCCCATTATAGACCTCTTTCATTTGTAATAGTGAATTGCCAACTCGCATGTAAATATGAATCTACAATATAGATTTCATTGAAGTAAAAAATCTATATTTATTACTAAAAAATAAACTCTCTTGAAGTTCATTCTCTACCCTTCTTTGTGTCTTCATATCCAAGTACAAGTGAATAGCTTTCAATCAAAGCCATTAGCACCTGAGACATGGACACCCATAAACTGTTGATAATAATTAGAAGTTGTCCTTTCTCAATTTTATTGAAAGAAGACAACTTCTGATTACTATAAATAGCAGATGACCTGAGATTGAGAATAATTTTCTAATGAATCTATAACACCCTTAGCAGCTCACCTGTGACATTTGGTAAACTTTTTGTTTCCATATCTTGAGCATATCTCTATATAAGAGTCAGTAAAGAGTACTTTCTCTATATATGTGCTGACTAGACGCTGCCAAGGATTTCTAACAAACACGTAGAAGAATGGACGAGTTGACCAATTGTTCATCTCTTCAGTGTAAACAGTCAGATTGGAAACACCTTTGGTGAACCTGTTAATAAATAACATAATAATATATAGATTATAATAGAGTGGACTGACAAAGAGAGGATAACTTTGATTATAATAGAGAGTTGTCCTCTATATTTCTCTCTCTTTATTTGGTTAACAAAATACTCTACTAAGACCTAAACCCTACTTAGTGAGCAACAAAAGATTACAAAATTATATACATGTACTTCTGAATTGACCAGTGATGTTATAAGGAAAGTCATGTTCCATCAAAGTGGAGGAAACCCAATGCAAACTACAGCCTGCATGTCCCATAGCCAGATTGAATACAAAAATAAGACAGTGTTTTACATGATTCGGGTAATTTTGTTGTTACCTGGGTACGTAGTGATATTCATCAGGGTATCCGGTAATACTGGTGCATTTAGTGCCGACTAATATACAGATGGTTCTAAGTATATTTGTAGAACCAGTTTTTGGCAGCAAAGCGCCATCTACTCCTCTATAGGATATGTAAAAGTTACGACCTGAATATCGAAGACCAAATTGAGGAATTCTTTCCTGACACACCTAAAAATGCGCCCATATTAGTTCTATAAATAAGTATGTATTCAGTTTATTACCGCTATATTGCTATTTGTTGTTATAATACTATTACATTACTGTTATATGACTATTGTCTGTTAAGTTACTATTACATTACTACTGTCCCCATCATCGTGGAGAGCGAGAGAGTCTAGAGAGTCAGAGAGTTTAATATTTCGAAAATTTGAAAAATTTTGTACTTTTCATTATTGCAGCTATGATGATGTGTGGATGCATGTAAGTAGTGATGTATAACACAGGTCTGGGCCATTCCATCCAACATCAATTCTGTTTACCAGAAATGCCTGTGGCTGCACGGATATCTTGTGGTGTTGGGCTAAGCTACAAGTACCACCGCTGACCAAACACCAGCCTGTAATACGCTAACTGTAAGCCAAGCATTAGCATGCTTACCAAAGCGACTTTCCTCTCACAAGATTGGAGGGCAAAGAACCCAGACTGGCTTCCTGCGTTCTATAAATATCTGAACGTTCAATGATGTGTGTAGATGTGTACATTAATATTGTTATCAAGGTCACATCAAGGTTGCATATAACAAAACTTATAAAGTACCTTTTTTACACGAGACATTCTCTCCAGTTGTTGACGTTTAATTTCAGGAGAAATTGTTAAATTCTGCATCCAAAGCAGATTTTTCTTTAGAAGGTCTGTATGAATTAAGTATGAAGAAGCTGTCACAGATATACATGTACATGTACATTGTATATAAATTACACAACAGTACATGCATACACATATTTAGCAAATAATTAACATAGTTATACTAATGGTTAAAAAGTCCTACCAGAGACACCTATAAGGCTTTAACATATGACAATAATAGAAAATGACGTTTGTAATTTACCCAACACATATTTTACCTTCATGGGCTAACGAGAAATTAAATTCTGTATGTTCCAATGTTTCTCTAGCAGACACATGCTTGTTATTCTTTGCCACTACAGCACTCCTACTGTGTAACAACACACGCCGACCTAAATAGTAAATCATAAAATTCATAAGACAAAACAAAGGCAAGTTCACTTTTTGCTCTGTCAGACACTGTTTTACAAGTTCTACTGAAGCAAGAGGGCGTCTCTAAGGATTGAACATGGCATATGGTATTCACTACTGCTGTCAACAGTACTGATAGCAGATTTACGACTCTAGGTCAACTTTGGTTTGTCTTTGTAAATAGAGCAGACGCTGTGGTAATCCAATAAAAGATGTCTGACTACTGATATTGTCTACACACTACACCGTTTACTCTTCAGCACCGACTGGCTAGTCTGAGTAACAGATTTTCCATAACATTGTAATGGTTACGCACAGTCTTCCTCAACCACCTGACACTAATTATATGCGTACTCATATGTATATCTGCTTGTACTCGTTGTTACTTAGTTGAATATTGTTTGTATACTTGAATATGGCATTGCTGAGTCATTATACTGCTTTTATACCCATGTAAAGAGGTCCGACCTCTCAGAATTACTTGATATTGATTTTGCATATGATCTGGATGATTCTAAGCATCTTTTGTAATAACCCGACTCATTTTGGGTCGGCCATCGGGCTTCCGGCCGCCATGTTGTTGCGCAATTTCCGGACGACCCTACGTCGTCTTTTCTCGACACTACGTCGGCCTTTTTACCGGAACTTCCTCCGGAAGTTCTCTTACTATATAAAGGGCATTGTTTTTATGTTTATTGTCTCAGTTCATGCTTGGATCTCAATAAACACACATCTATACTTATATACAGAGACTTTCACTTCATAGATAGGTTATTCTAGTTGTTAAGGTCCTCGACCTTGCAACACGAACTGCCTACTAGGTCGGATCACTCTCTTTCTCAGTATAGTAAACAAGCATTGACTCGGGATCATATGGGTCGTCTTTGGTAGTTCTTTGACTACTGACACCGATCACTCTTTCATGTAATGAGAAGGCCTAGCACCGCTCATAGGCACTTCACTTTGGACTCGGGAGTCGTCTTAGGACGACCACACCAGAAACCAAAATCCATTACAATATTATAGCCCTTGTGATATTGAAATATTCGTTCAGGGGTTTGACACAAAAGAAATTCAGTGTGAGGTTTCTCGGCGGCATCAAGTTCTCCAGATTGCTAGCTAACAAAGCTGTCTACATAGTGGTTTGGTCTGCAGGTGAGCTCGTTGTTTACTTGAGGGAATGCGAAAACAAACCAAATTAAATTGGGATCTAGAGATCATCCTCTGCACTCATTGGTTATCAGAATAATACGGTATATACCTGTAAATAAATGTCGCTACAGAGTAGCTTATACAATGTACCTCGTCTATCTGAGATCTTCATCACAATAAATAATGCTGCGGCTATCAGGACTAGGGTCGCCCATTTCATAGAGGTCATTGTCCTTTTCATAGCGGGTGTCACTTTTCTCATCTCATCAGTTTATTTACTTGCTGTTTGGTACAAACTGAGAATTACATCTACATAAGTATTTATACTGTTAATTATTATTTCATGTTGCATAGACCAAAACTCAAGACTCAACTAACTTTGTATTTGTAGAGCAACTTACAGTATGACATGTGAACAACTTACAGAAACTACTAAAGTTCAAGTCCATGTAGAATGTACATGTCTCATCTCAAATAATTATACGGATAAACTGTTTATAAAACTAGTCTTTTTGATAAAACAAATTTGTTGCATAAAAAGTAAAAAACTTGAAATGCTATTATTCCACTCGAGAGTTACGCTTCACACGGCAAAAAAACCTAGTCTCCACGTTTCACTTCTATTAGTGTAATAAAATGTGCTGTAGAAAAATGCATGTTTGTTCGTTATTCAATTATTATTATTCATCTTACCTTACCTGATATTCTAGTGTTACCGCAATGTAATTGAGAACACCGAAATAGACGTGTGAGGATGCTGCAATGTACTGGAGCACTGTGATGTACTTGACTTGAGTTAAACATATGATGTACTCATCTCAATAAAAGCATCAATACTGGAATGGACTAGCTGTGATAAACAACTTTTTTACTACACTTTTCCTACAAACAAGCTGACAACGTTGTGATGCACGTAACACACTGCACAACGACATGTAATTGTGCAGATGACAATATTAGAGCAGTATGTAACTAATAAAACTAGACTATTGTTAATGTTAACTCAACTACATGTAGAAGGCCATCATCAGCACCCGAGCAGAAAAGTTGGGGCTCAAAGAAAGATTTGATAGCTGGCAGATATTTAATACATACATGTGCATGTAAAGCAGTTAAAAGTGCCGCATGTTTGCATTTTTACATATTACTATGATTATCTTTATCCTTATTGTACAATTTGTAGTATAAGATCAGATAAGACATTAGGTGTCTTCGCGACGGTGGGTCGATGGGGTCGCAAAAAAGAGAAGATATATCCAAATTTCAGACCCTCTTTGTTGTAGGTTGCGAACAGTTGCGACCCCTGGGTCGGAAACACTGGCGCGGTTAGCTGCTCAGGCCTAATCAGTGATATTTTTAGTAAGAGGAAGTCGTCTGCGGATCATTCTCATTACCTTTGTACCCATAATTTGGTGAAACATGCTGTCAAAAGTGCACATGTGCTGTAACACAACAATATTAGTTCAATTATACTTTATTATTGAGAATATTGGGCAATTGTTAAGTAGAATTGCAATTTTTCAAAACATGTGTTGCCGTATTCACCCAATTTTAACATAAATACGTCACACTAATAATATGTTATACAAATTCAATATGCTAATACTAGTCTGACATAGAGATGTTATTTAATTTTGCAATAGTTCAAAATAACTCAAAATGTTCACCCACGTAACTTGGCAAGTCCATGGAGCAACAAGAAAAACAATCAAGAAACGACAACTACCAATGGAACTTTTGGTGTATAGATACAATGTACATTGAGCAATATCAGATCCAAAGCCCTATCTGGCAGCATCTATATGTTCAACCAAGCCTATATGGTAAATTTATTTAGCCCAGGTGAGTATGAAATAGAGGCATAGAAACGGAATGTGTACCAACTCTTGCTTTAGAGATTGTGGAATGTAGAATAAATTCACAAATGTCTTCTAGAGGTCATAGAGTATCAGCTAATCTTTATAAACCAGTGAATAGTGGAGATTCAAATAATTTATACATCATCATACATATTATACTTGTCTGAAGAATTTCACTAAATAATATTTTAGGACAAGGGCTGTGTAGGATAGTTAAACATCGCAAAATCATTTCCATATATATGTCTTATTTGGTCCACCATTTTGTCATCTATAGACATCCAGTAGTCAGTGTAACCCTTAGAGGTCAAATGGGCTTTCTCATTTGGTTTTCTGTACTTCTCTGCCTCTTTAATCAGTGCAGGAATGTCTTTAACACCAAACTGTGCATAAATCACTTTGATGTCTTCTCCATATGTTTCGATTTTACCTTGAAATATCCAAACTGGTATGTAATACTGTTCACATATAAGCTACATTACATGTATGTGCTAGTAGAAGAATAGCCTGAAAATTGCTTATTCAACATTTTCATGATTCCAAAGGCTATGCAAAGAATAACCTCATGGAGCTTCTAATACTGCAAATAACTAGCTTGCACCAAGACAGCCATTAGATGTCATGCTTTGCTACTTTTTGAGGAAATTATAATTGAAGTATTTCAATTTTTACCTATAAAGCTATAGCTGACATCACAGAAAGTTCCAGTTAGTGACTGTGGTTTGTAATGTGGTTCCATGCCATTCATACCACCCAACCTGTAGTGCTCTATTACACAACATTCTAGGAAATCTTCAAATGTGAACGTTTCATTCCTCGCTTTCCGTTCTCTATGGATAAAACAATGATTAAAAGTTAGTGTCAGTCAACATATTGTCATTATAACAGTATTAGTTTCTGTTATTTTACACAATCCATTAATAGCAATAATGCTGTGAAGCTGCTAAAACCCCTCCCATTACAATGTTGGTATGTGGATATTATACAATTTGTCTGGTTTTTTTAAAGGAGCTGCCGTGGCCTAGTCTGGCCTAGTCGTAAGGGCTCTGGACTTTCATGTGAGAATCCCAGGTTCGATCCCATAAGGGTCATTTGTGGTGTTAGGAAGGGCATCCAACCTTAAAATGCTCCTGTGCTACTGCAGTAACTTCACCATTGGTGAAGTGCTTTCTCCACCCCAAATTAGAAAAAATGCAGATCTCTTTAGATCTTTGCTTTTTTCCCTGGAATTAATAGCGGTAAGTAAGTCTTTTTGTCTGGTTTTTTGACTAAAAATGTTATTCTCTTGGAATTCTCAAAATTCTAGTGCAATCGACTTTTGTTACAGTTTAGTCAGATAAAGAATTCTGGAGATTAACTAAGCTTCTCTTGATATACAAAGTGATTGCCATGCCCTAAAGGAATGTCATTAGAATCCCAACATGTCCAGATTATGATGGTCCCTTTTTAAAGCAGTCCAGAGCATGTGGCGTGGCTAGGTACCTACACACAACACTATTATTCAAATAGTACTATGTTATACAACATGACTCTTTAAAAGATAGCTAAGGCTACAATTTTTTCAAGCAAGTCATGGAAAACATTATATACTCTCATCTCGATTTAATACTCAATTGAATCAATATTACTGCAACCTACTTATGGCGGGCTGGGAACTTTTTATTTCCATATCTTGAGCATATGGCGATATAAGAGTCAGTAAAGAGTACTTTCTCTATATATGTGCTGACTAGACGCTGCCAAGGATTTCTAACAAACACGTAGAAGAAACGACGGGTTGACCAATTGTTCATCTCTTCAGTGTAAACAGTCAGATTGGAAACACCTGTGGTGAACCTGTTAGTGAACAACATAATATAATATAGATTATAGTGTACTGACAAAGAGAGGATAACTTTGATTATAATAGAGAGTTGTCCTCTCTTTTTCTCTCTTTATTTTGTAAAGCTTAGGCCACACTACAGCGAATTTTCTTGCGAATAGCAAATTTTGGCCAAAGGCGATTACGCAAATTATAATCGAGCGTACCACACTGCAAAAGCTATAAGCGAATTCGCATTGTGGACGAGTTGATTTCACCCAATGAGAGATCAAAAATTATTATCCTCGGTCACGTTTCTCATTCACTGCAGAACTAGAACTCCGAAAAATGTAAAATAAAATTATAATTAAAATAGAATAAAATATAATAATTATTTTATTCTTACTTTTATTCGTTTTACACAATTCTTGCAAACGGAAGTATTCATTTTATTCATCAGTTAAAATAAATATTTTAATATAATAATTTAAACTCATGATTGATTGAAAATCCGTGGCTCTGAACACGTGACAGTAACGTGACAAGTAAAAATTGGCCAATCACAAATTAGCGAGTTGCGAATTAGCTGATTTAAACCAGCTAATGCGAATTCGCATGTTTTCCGCGAATTCGCACATATTTTGCGAATCTGCGAATTCGCCACTGGCCAAAATTCGCTTTTTGCTAAAAATTCGCTGCAGTGTGGCCTACGCATTAACAAAGTATAGACTCTTTTAAGACCTAAACCCTACTTAGTGAGCAACAAAAAAGTGCAAAACTATATACTTTTGAGTGTACATCATTAGCCCCTGTACTGAGAATGAGATGCTATTGACTATGCTACAAAGTTTGTTTAGACCAGTGGTGCCCAATTGTTTTGGTAGGAGGTCAAACAGGAGACTGGGCCCAAGCTTGGGGCCCAGTCTCCCGTTCCGTATAGCGATGTATATACATGTATGTGTGTTCACCTGTGTTTCAATGTGTAAACATGCATAAAATTTAATCGAATGTGACATGAATGTAGGCATCAGAACTACACTTTTAAAATAAGCGTTTATTACAAGTTGACCTGATCTTCAACAAGAGAGATAATATAGTGTGACAGGTGAATACGGTCTTGTTTTGCAAAAAAGTATTGGAAAACCAAGATCTTAACATACTCTCGGCCAAACGTACTTATCGGATATTGTATAAAATTTTGAACTTTTGTACATCAAGTGGAGGGCCTCCATTTGGGCACCACTGGTCTAGACTATGAGTAGGAGATAAGCGAGAGAGGACAACTCCATGCTACAATGTGATCTGTAGTTATTATGTTGTCTATCTTACCAGCCTAACCTAGCCTAGCTCTCCTGCATTTGTAGCCTGAATCACTTTATCTAGCTAACCTAGCTCATCCTTGCCCACCTGGCCTAGTTGACTACAAGTACTACAAGTACTGTGCCTTCATATATGAGTAGTTGTAAATTTTGGCAAACCCTAATTTAGTGGAGACTAGTATCATCTTCTCATGGTATATTAGTTACACAACATTCCAAATATCATTAGAAGTCAAGAGCTTTAGCTTCAAATTAAAGGAGAAAAATGCAGAGCTTGGCAAGGGTCAGGGTATGGAATATAAAAACCATACAAGTGGTCATGTGACTTAGGAACTCGCATATAACAGGATTCAAGTGCGTACATCTGGCAACAGCAGTAACTAAGGGTGCCATGAGAGATGATAAATCTAGTAGGTCTGACGTTACCTGGGTACGTAGTGATATTCATCAGGGTATCCGGTAATACTGGTGCATTTAGTGCCGACTAATATACAAATGGTTCTAAGTATATTTGTAGAACCAGTTTTTGGCAGCAAAGCGCCATCTACTCCTCTATAGGATATGTAAAAATAGCGACCAACAAACCGGCCACTAAATCGGGGCACTCTGTCATGACAGACCTACAATAGACACACATTATCATGACATTGTACACATTTATTAATCCAAATGTGGTTGCTTGGAAATTATTTAAACATGCAGCATGTGGCTACAATCCAACATATAGTAATTACAATTTGCCATTATCTATTAATTTCATACAACATGTTCATATGTCATGTTGGTTTGACTATTACTGTTTCAAGGTTTCAAGCTGTCTGCTGATTCTACATAGTGAAGTATGAGTAAATCGCCTTCATAGACAAGTAATTGATGTTAAATCCAACATTGACTAAACATTGGCATACCCTGCTTGCTGAAAGATGGTTCATTAGTTACACGACACTTAAAATATTATTATTAGAGACCAGAATGATTATAGCCATGATCGCATTCTAGCCTTAGTTGATACCAATGTCAATGGACCTTAGCATTTTCTAGTTTACTGGAAAATAGCCCATCTTCTTTTGGTTCATTAGCTACACAACATCCAAACATTAGAAGAGTGGTAATGGTCACGCTCTCATTCCAACTGTAGTTTTTCTGCCAACATAGCAAATAATCAGATGCATAAATGGCAAGAATTATAAATAGTAGGTGAACTGGGCCTAATAACATATTTTCAAATGTAAATACCATCTTCACGCGAGACATCCTTTCTATTTGCTGACCTATTTGCTTTGGTGTAATTTGGTAGGATAGATTCTTATTCTGTGTCCAAAGCAGGTTTTGTTCTAGAATACCTATATAAAAATACATGACTATATGAAGTAAACACAAATTATAACAACGGTATACAGTACGACATGACTGGCTAAATGTACATGTATGGCATCAGATTAGCAGACTCCATGTCCATAGCTCTGTGCAGTCCCAAAGGTTTTTGTGTGACAACAGTTTATTCATAGCAACAATTAAACTCGCTAGAAGTTATTCTACCTGGGAGAATAATTGTACACAAAAGCATCACAAGCAGCAGAGAAACTGAGAAACCGATCACTGAACGTAGTCTCACTTAATTTCTCCAACAGCATGATCAATTAGACCTGACATAGCTGAAGAAAATGCTATGTCAGGCTAACCCAAAGTAATCACATCAAAAACCTACAATGTATGTTGACTCCTTAGTTTAAAGGTTAGGCAGTCACGAAATTCTATGATAACCATATTTAGTACCATAATATTATGCCATTTATTGTCCTTTACCTCTACTATATTCGAACAATGAGCTGTCGCTCACTAGTGAGCTCTCACTCGGTTTTTTTTCAGAAGGTCTATATCTTGTCTCCCCGTCATGCTCTCCAATCTGTTCTTTGCTAACCAGTACAGTTGTTTCTAAGATATGAGAAATTATAAAATGTGTTTCAGTCAGCTGCTTGCTTGATAGCCAGTAGTCGTAATGCATATTGCTACCAGACGATAGGCATAGGAAAGAATACTGTCACCCTTGAATATATCACCCTCTAGCACAGTTCTGTTTGCCAGCTATATGAGGCCCTAAACAGGTGAAAGACAACACAATATCTTCAACTCAAAAGCCACTAGGTATTTTTCAAAGGACGGTGTAGAAGCAACCTTGTAGCAAAGGATGCCACTGATGGTGCTGCAGACACTACATAATTATTAAAAAATCTCTTTTTGCACCTATACAATAGATTACACTGTTTGACTCGAGGAGATCTGCATTGTTTTAACCTGGTACAATGATTGGAGCACTACTCAGTTCCTGTCGGCTAAACCTACTTACCCGTTTTACTGGTCCAAAGTTTAGATACGACTACTACCATGGTAACTGCTACCAGAGCCAGAGGGATCAACTTCAGTGGGGGCATCGACTGAGGCATCATGGAAGTAGTACCAACAGTTACAGTGTTGAAGTTATTCCACACCTCTGTAAATAAATGCATTACCATACATGGTAAAACTGATATAGTACAATATTTCAGAACATGCATGTAGATGTATAATTACATGATGTTGATTCAGAATCAGAAAAAGCTTCTAAAATGGCTAATGTAGCTATAGAGTTTCAACTATGTCCGAGTGTTACACTGACTTTTGGGATTGTACATGCAAGTCTTGACTACATGTATGTCCATTAATCCCCTAATTGCATTCACATGCATATAAAATGCAAATGGAACTTGGAACAGTGGAACTTGGAACAGTGGAACAGTGGAACAGTGGAACTTGCTTAATTCAAACTCTAAGGGATCACCATAATTGGTTTGAATTAGGGCGAGTTTGAATTATGTGAACCCTTCATTTTATATAATGACTTGGATACCTACTTGACAAATACTATAATTATAACTAATATAATATAGTATAGTATAGTATAGTATATTATAGTATATTATACTTGTACATGTAAATGTAGTAGCACATGAATGTGCATGTATGCATTAACTTTCATTTGCTTCAACTATGAATACAATGGAGCAAAAACAAGTTTTAACATGACAGCTTCCTATTAAATAGAACTTTATATAATGTTTAGTACACTCAAACTGCAAAAATTTATGCATCACATGTACAGGACAACAGTATAAAAACGCATTTAGCTAAGGAATCAGTGGGTTTTCCCAGCTTAGCTTGAGCAGAGACATATTGCAGTAGTACATTGTAACTACTAATAACTACTAACTACTAGTAACTACATGTATTATTAGGTGACTAATGCTTGCTGTAAGAGTATTATCATTGATTATAGTGTGAGCCTAAGCAGTGTGAAATTTGAGTTATAGAAGTTGATAAGTTTGAATTATTTGAAGCGGTTCATATAGTGCTCAGCAGGGACCAAGGCAAACAATTTAAACCAACCAAGTTTTTGAATTATGTGAGGTTTGAATTAAGCAAGTTCCACTGTATGAATTATACCAATCTATAATAGCAAAATTAATATATCTGCCTTTACAAGGGCTGGCTGTTACTAGTGTTAATGGTAAGAGCCAGTTAGCATCAGGGCTTAGCATCTTCAAGCAAAGACTGAACACTGCTGCTCCCTTATAGCGACAAGCCAACCCACACAAGCCAAGCCATAGTCTAGCCGCACAAGCCAAGCCACACAAGCCAAGCCTGGTAGCTCAGATTTTTCTCCTAAGGAACACTACACTCCATTCAATATTTTAATTAAATTTATATTGAGTTTTTCTTATTGATAAATTGGTAAATTAATGTGGTGGTATGTCCATGGTAGCTCTAGGTGTTTTGTATTGTAGTTATTACAGAAAAAAGCATCAAGCATTGATGCTACAGAACAGTATGCATGTAAGAGATTTACATGCAATATGCCTAACACGTTCATGAAAAATGGAGGCAGGAAATCCATGTTGGGATTAAACAAGCTAGAAATAGCATGAACAAACAACTTCAACCGAACACTATCGTAAAGAGTTCAGTTTACTTGCTAGAAATTGGAATCTTAATATAAATGTAGATCAAAATTATGATAATGTTTCTATGTATGGCAGTATGTATTATTAATTACTGCTTGCCCATAGAGTTAAACTTGCTGATATATATGTAACTTGAACCGCGAAACAAGAAACTACACACACTAATTGGCTTATAAGGCGGCCTCGAGCCTCCACAATTTTGTCTGAAGACTCCAAACAATGCCGCTATCTGTGAGGTAACTGGTTGGCAAGAAATCAAGTATTACTTTTGACTTTTTTCGACTACATTACATATGCATGTACTGATTATTTCTTTGCTAATATAAATGTAGTGCTCTGTTGGCAACAGCTGTGGCCACGATACCACCAACTTGTGTGTCTCTTGAATGTTAGTTGGTTAGTTAGTGACACTCTTGTATTTAAAACCATTATTAACTTCACTGCAGCCCACATCCATTCCTGTTCCATTGTCACCACTGTTGACAATAGCATGGGATGTTATATACATGTAATTTCTATATATTTCACCTCAAGCCTTATTGATTTTTTCGTAAACCCTTCGAAGTCATTATTGTGTAAATATATATTCATCTATGTGAAATAGGGTAGTAGATATTTATTGCCTTACATATTATGTGGAACTAGTCTCTTGGTCATGCTATAAACTGCATAGACAAAAAGATACATGTATACATGCAACATAAGATGTAGGCACGAATACATAAATTACAAGTATTTACCTAAATGCTATAGTCTTGGTGTCCTATATGTGCCTAGTCATAATACATCGTACCTGCAGGCCTGCTGCTAGTATACATGTATAATTTAAATAGTAACCTACTAGTGAATTTCTCTAAGATTGAATAGTGAATACTTACTTTAGTTATCAATGGGTAGATACTTATAATGAAGGACAAGTGTACAGTGTCAATTTTATTATTTCGTATAATAGTCGATAGAATCTTAGTATGTTATGTTTTTTATTACTATTAGTTTCATGTTGTAAAATGTTTCATGTAAGAATCACTGGAATATCAAATCAGGTAAAAGACATACAACCAACAGGTAAAGGATGTGACTAAGGGTGGTTTATACACAGCGATTATTTAGATAGCCAAATGCTATATAAATAGCTAAGAAGATTTAGACTAACCTTGGGATGTGTCAAGGAATCTTATAGTTTAGCTGTTAAACTATAGGATTACTTGACAGTTGACACATCCAAAGATTAGTCTAAATCTTCTTAGCTATCTACATAGTATTTGGCTATCTAAATAATCGCTGTGTATAAACCACCCTTAGTCACATTCTTTACCTATTGGTTGCATGTCTTTTACCTGATTTGATATTCCAGTAATTTTTAACTGAACTATAACACGAAGCTAATAGTAATAAAAGACATAACATACATTACTCTGTTCTGTTTTAAACATTGAGCACTTTAGCTGAGAATTAGCAGTGTACAACCATTTAAATTTTCATATATTATTCCATATACATTGTACATTGTACATGTGCATGTAAATATTATTTACCATTTGTGCAGCTTACATTATGTAATATTATATTGCTATCAATATTAAATTTGCTTTCATCACAAGGCTCTCGAGTTTAACATTAAAGAAATCTTATGTCAATACCAATACCGAGAAGGGACAGACACACTCCCCCCCCCCCCCCCCCCCCCATTATTTGACCCAATACCAGAAGCTAATAATTATATATACATGGTAGACTCCCAGTGAACTTGCCTTTACCACATCATTATCTGATTACTACGTGCATGCTGATGAATTGGAAAATTCAACTTCAAAAATCACTTGTTTAAAAGTTCAGTTGCTATACATAAGGAACTTCTTGGGTTAAGTATGTTGCAGATAATATAACCATGGATTTAAATTGAATGAGATATAGAGAGAAGAAGTTTGGGGGCCAGTATTGAAACAATGTCTAACTACATTTTGCACACACTAATTAGACCTATTACAAATAGTAGCGTTTATTGTACAAGGAATGAGTAGTAGTATTCTTCTACTACTTGTAGCTAGTAGAGCTGTAACTTAATTCAACAAATGTGAATATAAGTACAATAGGTTTATAATTTAGCTATTGGTTCATTCATGACAAAGTGACAGCATACAATACACTATACATGTATTTATGCTAGCCTGCTTAACAAGATAAAAAACTTCTACGGAATTATTGCTATTCAATGTAATAGGCCAAATATCATGAGATCTAATGCATACACTGTACCTCTCTCATTCACTGCTGTAAAGTGCGGTTGCTGTCTCTGTGTGTCCAGCCTACTCCGTTGTTAAAAATTGAAAAGTAATTTGTTTGAGGCAACTGCAATTTGCCTTTGCTGAACTCTACACAAAACTAACAATGAAATACAACACCAAATGTATATCTAATCTACTAAATGCTTTCGAACTGTCATACTTAGCAGAGTGAGAAGGAATACATTGTCTTGTTATTCAATATTACCCCTGTGTAATAATATGATACTATGAAACCTACTGAGTGATAAAATCAATCTGGACTACGTCCAAGAATTGATTTTTCTAAATCTGAAATCAATAGCTTAGAGCAAAGAAGCTATGGAGTTGTGTTCACAGTCATACTAATAATGTAAGATGTATTATGCAGCACTTTCTATGCAAAAAATCTTTGGAATATATAAATTCAGAGCTTTCTCCTACACAGCCCAAAAATTTTAGTAATCAAGGCATACAAGAAAAAATCAATTAAACACTTTATAAGCTTGGCCTTGAACTACCAAAATGAACTGTACAGGGGGTCTGCGATTGGGAGATGTATTGATGTATTGGTCATTTTGATTACTTGTAAATCCGAAATCTTAAACTATACACTCCAGTCACTAACGTAATTGCTAAACATCTAGTTACAAAGTAGAATTATCTGTGTACTATTATTTGCTTGCATTATGTAGATAGTTAGTATCAACTAAATTAAGAATATTATTTGTAAAGTGTTCACTACTTTAATAAGTGCACAGAAGCCTAGCTTGAATATGCAACATATGTTGTGTAGATTTCCATTCAAGTATGGTGTAGCATTAGTAGTATTAGCTATAGAGTCAACTTACCTCGTAGCCTTGTGTTGCTAGTGGCACAGCATACTATATAAATGGCATCTCAACTACTTTATTCACAATGTATGCATTCTCAAACGGCTATTGTAATTTGTCTATTGACGGATTTTATTGTAGCCTATTTATCCAATAACAAAACCTTAGACAGCTGGTATAGAAGTGTTTTAAGTAGGGTATGGAACTAAAATGTACTCTATGATTTCACTTGGTTATAAAAAGTCATTCCAACAGTGTAGTTCAGCCCCTATAAGGGTGTAACCATATCTACAATGGACATGCACATAATTTTCAGCTATTTAACTGAACTCTAGACTAGAATAGTGTTTGAGATGTAACTATTTTAGAGCTAAGGCTAAGAATTTCTGTGAAATTGATACAAAGTGTTGCTATCAGCAGAAATTTCATACAAGCTCACTAATTGGCCAACTGCAGTAACACTACATATTATTGGTTGACCTAAACACCTCAAGCACCAGCCACTAGAGGAGACTGATTGGTAAACATTTTTGCACAAGTGACCATATATGACAAAATTCCACCACTATGCATAATACTAGATGCTGTTGTGAATTTAATATCGGCATGTTTTAAATATTCATTACCTCGTCAATCAATGTAATAATGCACATTAGTTACGCTGGTGACAAATAAATTTCATATTTTAATTGGCTTATAATAATTTGTATGCATTTTTCAAAAGAATTGGAATGCTATTATGTTCAAGGGTGTACATGGTTTATAATAGCTAAATACTGCACTGGTAAAACCAGTCTAACAAGAAAGACATGTTAAATCTATATGTTTATGGGGCCTAAGGCCCGTGAGTGCAAGTGTGACGGGGACAAAATTTCCTTCGTACCAAATAGCAACCATTTGCTGCTGTATCTTGAATATTGGCTTAGTAGATGAGAAGAGACATCTGGTGTGCATTCCAGTAATTCACACACAGTGATACTCAGTAGTATAATTATTTATTAGTTAGTTAGTTCAATGAGTTGGTAGTTTACTCATAGACTACAAATATGGCTTATTGGCTTACTTTACTGGTCATTGCACTAGCAACTCCTTCTGGGTCTGACGGCATCGTGTTCCACTCCGAGGAGGAAGCATTACAGCACTACAATGGGAGAATCAAGGAGATACACAGGATCTTGTCTTCTGAATGTTCGAGTACATTATCCGAACATCCCGCTTATGAGATAGAGTTTAATTCGGCTAAGGAATCCTATCTAAAGATGGTGGAAAATTTTATAAAATGCAAAAAATTGAGCAGCGAGACTGGAACTTCTTCATCTACAACACCTGAATGTCTCTCGGCTAAAAATATTACAGATTCATTCAGACTTGATCATGAAGGTAATGCCCATCAACCAGGTGGAAATAACTCCTACCTCGGCTACGCCTGCGATATGCACTCCTCTGATACAAGATGGTTCCGATTTACTGGTGCTGCAGGTAACAGAATGCTCAATACTTGCCCGAAATGGTATAGCTGCGGAGCTATATATCCGCATTGGACAGATGCTAAAATGCCAACAGCTGTCGGTGTACCAACAGTTATTGATACGTATTTGGCGGGTGAATACGATTGTAAACTGGATACAACATCTGTTAAGGTAATGAGGTGTTCAACAGATACAGATCATGATTACATATACCAAGTTGTTAACCCAATATCTAGTATTTGTACCATGACATTTTGTGGTATGATCTAATAGAAATAAAACAGATTTCTTCCACAAAATGATGCACTGAGGCTATCATTGCATACATTGCAGTCACTCTTCTGTAACTGCCATAGCATGTGAGAACTGAATGAAGTTGGTAGAAATTGAATAAATTTAACACGGTGGGGTGGGATAGGATAGGAATACGAGTATAATATTTCTAAATATGATTCTTTATTGAGACTAAGTGTGATTGAACCCTTGGGTAGGATAAACCTTGATATAAAACAAAGCAAAAGTGTGAGCACCATAATATTAGTTAATAAAACCAAATAAGGGGGAATATGGTACCGTCCCCGCCTAAATTCCCAATATTTACATAAAACACTAAATGATTAAACATAATTTTCAATGTGAAAAATAATGATATGAAAGTTGAACTGTCCACAACACTAACGTGTTGAATTCAACTTCTACAAAATAGTAATCAATGAAAAATAATAATAACACCAAAATACACAATTGAGTATACAATATATATATATATATGAGCTCTGTGCTATTAAGTTATATATTATTGTTTTACATGTACATTGTATATTAACTAACATTAAAGTGAAATATTTACAAAATTAACTTGCCATGATACTTTGATACAAAAATAGTGCTGTATATGATGGAGAGAGAGAGGCGAGTGTGGAGAGGCAATACTATATGTGTATAGAAATGACATAGATATGTAAGGCATACTGGGCTTAAAACATAAACAATAATATATTCCCATAAAACTGCATACAATACAGAGCGAACGGATATGCAGCTATTGATGTCTAAACAGAACGACCCTTACAAAAACTAATGGACCCTATAGAAAGTACGGGAGCCAATACAGGGCCCCAATGACACAGTGGGTAAAAAATAATTCTAACTTCTTTATAAAATAATTGACATCTAAAAAAATGGGGGACAACTCCCAGTCCTACTAGGAGGCATATGAGCCGACGACTGGTTGAGCATATTTTGATTTGAAGCCGGTTTTACTAGAGCTACTGTCTGTTGATAGCTCTACTCCCATACCAGTGTTGTTGTGCCTTGCTTGGGCCCTCTTACGGCCACCCTTCTTGTTTAGTTTCATAATGTCATCTCCATACACATCACCTGTGGGATAGAAGAGAGACCACACTGATATGACACAATAGAATATCATAAGAATTAACGAGCACAGGTTAGTGAACATACACAAAAACTTACATGTATATAGGTCAATATAAACACATAAATATGTACAACATGATATCTAAGTTTTTGTTGCTATTGATGGAGATTTGTATAGAATAATACGGATATGTGTCAATACACCACATGGCTTAGGACTAGCACAATACTTCCATACAACTAATAACTAACAGTATCTATCTACACCCAACTAATAATATTCTTAGCTCATTGCACAACATACAGCCACCTAACACACCGATCATGTATTGACAGAGTCAGTAACAAATCACAATCTAGACTCGCTTTTTTAGAGTTTTATAATATTATCTTGCAATATCCTACTATACTATGTACAATATCTGTATACCACGGTACATTAAATATCCACTTGACATGCACACCTACATACATGGCATATAATATGAGTAAGTACATACGTAGTATATATGAGTAAGTACATACGTAGTATATATGAGTAAGTACATACGTAGTATATATGAGTAAGTACATACGTGGTATATATGAGTAAGTACATACGTAGTATATATGAGTAAGTACATACGTAGTATATATGAGTAAGTACATACGTAGTATATATGAGTAAGTACATACGTAGTATATACGAGTAAGTACATACGTAGTATATATGAGTAAGTACATACGTAGTATATATGAGTAAGTACATACGTAGTATATACGAGTAAGTACATACGTAGTATATACGAGTAAGTACATACGTAGTATATATGAGTAAGTACATATATGTGGTATATATGAGTAAGTACATACGTAGTATATATGAGTAAGTACATATGTAGTATATATGAGTAAGTACATACGTAGTATATATGAGTAAGTACATATGTAGTATATATGAGTAAATACATAATATGTAGTATATATGAGTAAGTACATATGTAGTATATATGAGTAAGTACATACGTAGTATATATGAGTAAGTACATACGTGGTATATATGAGTAAGTACATACGTAGTATATATGAGTAAGTACATACGTAGTATATATGAGTAAGCACATACATACGTACATACATAGTACACGTACAACGATTAGAATACTTACCCGTCTTGAGAGCAGATATCAAATCATCAAACTCTCCCTTGCCACCAGGTTCCTGGTCCTCTCCTTGTCCTCCTTTACTGCCCATCTTGGAGATCTTCCTCTCGTTGGCCCTCCTTTCTCTCTCAGCTTTCATCTGCACAACACGCAATGCTATGTAAGCTGATGTTACTAAATATACAGGTGAGAGCCTACCCTTCCCATAGTTCAAAGCTTGAAGCTGCTTTGACGATATAAAATCAAAGAGATCTACATTGTATTTCCTACATTTAAATATCTGGACAGAGCAACGTGTTAGAGTAGTGCTTTGCCCAGTCACACAGAAGACATAGTCGAGTCACACAGAAGACATAGTCGAGTCAAGCAGAAGACATAGTCGAGTCAAGCAGAAGACATAGTCGAGTCACACAGAAAACATAGTTGAGTCACGCAGAAGACATACCTGACTCTCAATCTTAGCTCGCTTAGCCTCCTCTTCCTTCTTCTTCTGTCTCCGCCGGTTCTGCCCAGCTACTTCATTTAGACTCTGCAGGAAGTTGTCGAATATTCCGAAAAACTCATCTGGACTAATCTTCTTTGGATCTTCGGCAAATAGCAGAGTGACCTTGGTATACTAAAAGTAGCAACACACTTAGTACCCCATCACAATAAGTATCACCCTACATCTCTCTTTCTGGTCAGAGGATATACACTTTTGAATTTAGCGAAATGCTACAGCATCACCTGAATCTCTAACTAATAGCGTCGCGTCACACGGTGTCAAAGACGTTTGTTGGTTAGGACAATTGTTCAGGCAATAGTAACTATTCTCACACACAGGCTCATACTTCACATCATTTCTAACAGTCGGAGAATAAATTGAGAACGTTAGACTTGGGTTCAATCAGTAGAAAATACTCAACAAAGTCCATGTACATTCTCGACTATTATCAAAGTCTGTAACTTCTTCACTTGAGTAGTCAAGTACCTGACCCTGACAACTCGGACTTGAATTAGCAAACATAGAGGACTTACCCTCTCCTGCATCTCTTTAAACTTTTCTTCAAGTTCGGAATACTTGTAGCTGGCCACGGTAATAAAGTCTCCCATGACAGCCACAAACTTATCGTATGGATGTCCTGTCTTGTGGTTCCTCTGGTGTAGCATCTCCTTCTCTATCTCTTTCATCTCCTTACCAAGTTTCTTCACTTCGGTCTCAAGCTCAGGCAGACTGTCATAGTAGAGAATTATATGGGGGTACAAGAGCTAAGTATGAAATATAATCTATAACACACCCAGCATGATGTCCATGAATGGCAGCTCAAAAAAAGTTTTGTACATACTCTATATCTATGAAGCGGTCAACATGCAAGCCTTAATGAACAAACAAGCTGTAATATTTTCAGTTACCGACAAGTAGTGGTGAAGCATCTGTGGCTTACAACTTCACATTCAGTGTGCTAGCAAACAGGTAAGACCTAACAGCCGTCACTTAACAACAGCTGTACATAACAGCACCCATTACATACAATGTAGTTGGTTGTCAAGCATAATATGCCAAAACATGATCCTTTCATGAGTAATATGAGACCATGGAGTTAAACTAATGCCATTCGATCCTGGATGCCACTACTAGCTAGACTGGATGCTACTACTAGCTAGACCGGGTTTCACTATAGCTAGACTGAGGTCCAAGTATGTTGGAGACAAACTTTTGAGTGGAATCATCCTTACCTCACTTTGGCTGCTTCCCGTACTTTGCTGATTTCCGTTTCTAACTTGCCCATTTCAGGGAACTAAAACAATATAATATGAAAGCTAACATCTTGTCAACTAGATATAGAGTATGTATACCAACATATTATACACACAACAGCCAATCAATTGGAAAGTACAAGTTCAAATAAAAAATATTAAATAACGTACTGAATATGAATAAATACTGAAATCTAAGTTATCATCATGGTCATCATCTGGTAGCCCAACCCATACAAGATAGTATAAGAGGGTACTAAAATGGCTACTTATTTCCTTTGCTACTGAAATGTTCCAAATCGACTACCAAACTCAGAGCTAGCCAATAGCAAGCAATCTAAAGATAAACCAATAAGATGAGAGTCACATGACTAACCTGTTTATCGAATAGTTCCACGAGGTAGTGTAACATAGTAATCTCTCTGTCAGCAGAAGATTTAGTATCCTGTATCTTACTCAGACTGGATATTTTAAAACCGAAAGCGTTACCTCTGTTACCCTTGTTCATGTAGTTACCGTACGCCAGAACAATCTCTAACAGCTTGCGAATCTTCCTCGAGTTCTGTAACTGTTTACAGGCCTCCAAGATATCTGAAATGTACGATAAAATATCAAATAACAACTGAACACTTATTATGTCACAGGTGACAAGAAATGTACGTTAATCAACAGCGCAGAAAACTATCACAACTCATTGATATTATTTTATATTTTCCTTTACCTCCAATAACATGGTGTAAAATAACACCAGAAGAATTCTTAGATAGACCAGTGTTCACAATAGCCAAAATATGTGAATACTTCAAACCCAGTGACTGAGACTCGTGATTATTAATAGAATCGACTAGTGCTTACCCATGACTTTAGGTTTGGCTTCTCCAATTCGTTCAGAGAATTTCTTTTTGTAAAACAGTGCCTTCAATCTTTGCTCGTAATGGGGAATTCTGTAGAAGGAATAACATAAATGTATCATAGAATATATCCACTGTATAATAAGCTGAACATACTAATACTATAACTAAAATCAGGTGTCATACTCGGTCTATACTTATGGTTATATGTCATAGGCCAACACTACGCACTAGTAATGACAGAGTTGCATATACAATGTACATATAAATATTAACCTACGGACTGATATATCAATCAGAGAAAGCAATATAAATGCAAATATTAGCTAATCTCTCCAGTTACTAATTAATTCCTTTAAACAAGAGACTGATTTGGTACTGATTTTCAACTTGTACATGTTGACTAGAGAAATGGGATATCAATATAATTATATATACATTATTAGTGAATTATCATCAAACATAACAATACCAGATGCAGTTACTATACTGGAAGATATAATGCAAAATAATCATGTCAAAAATGATTTCCATTAAACGCAACACCATACCTCACACAACAATATAAGGGTACATGTATGCATGACAGTTTAACCGCACAACCACTTGCAGCTAATGCACTGGTGCTAACCACTTTGTGGTTACATAACAGTCACTATAGTGAATTAGTGAGAACAAGTTCAAAATTTTGAACTTGTTGACCCTGCCGCAAGAGTCTGGTAAAAGTAGAATGTGGTTAGCAGCCGAAGCACTAGCTGCAAGTGGCTGCAAGTGGCTGTGCCTCGGCTTTAAGGAATCTACTTGCTGATATCATACAAGAACCTGCTCATGCTACAACCTAACATCGATCACAGGCACTGACTATGTGATGTCGATATGATAATATAAGAGTATGTATCAGAAACTCACTTGCTCATGTCATACAAGAACCTGTCAGCCCTTGCCATAGTATCCAATTCGTGTTCATGCTCTGCCAACATCTGAGTCTCTTCTGGAGTGGGCACAAACTTGAGCAGTTGTTCACACATGTCTTTAGGTAACTCCTCACTGTCATCCATTGAATAGATTGCCTGCAGTACAAGCAGTAATTTCATACAACGGAATATAGAGATAAAATAAAATAATTATTATTTCGAACAAGCATGTAGACAACATTTGGTATAGAAATTCTACCTTAGTCAGCTCTGTATTGTTCATCTTTAGCTTAGAAAGTAGAATAGTGCAGTTCTGGGCTCTACGGCCATCAATGAGCGACAATTCCTATTAAATAAGGAAGAAGATAAATAATAATATAAACATACAATGCAAGAGCAAACAACTTCTACATCATGTACTTGAAAAATAGCACAACGTTGTATAATTTAGTAATATTGTATGTAATATAATACACATTTCCATGGAATGATTATGGATCCATTTAAATATGGTTCCTCATGAGCACAGTATTTCATGTCATAGTGATACCCATGATATGGTGTACCGTTATAACATAAGGACACTATATTGCAGATAATCTCAATACACATCCTCTACAGGACTCCTCATCTGCTATGTATCTCAGTGTGCACACGTAACTCCTGTCATGTGACATCTACCAAATCAGTATTAACTGTACATTCTACTCTGTTAACGACACATTATGATAAAATATGGCCGAACCTCTAACCGTCTCGGAGATTATTACCTACATCAAATGTAATCATGTTAGCCTCTCTCTCTGAGTATAACGTACCTTAGCTTTCTGACTGATATTATCGACGACTGCTGGGGTTCCTTCTTTGGGTTGATATGCAGAGAACATCTGAGAGAATTCCTGTAGGTCCAGCTCTTCATATAGTTTCTCATCCTCAGTGCTGTCCCAGACAGTTGATTTAGTCTTATCCTGTAACAGTAGCCTATATGTATGTAACAAAGACACAAGACGAGTACCAGTACCAGTGGTGGACACTCCTGAAGCAACATTACCAGTAAAACTGTATTTTATTTCAAATGAATTTTATATGTCACCATTATAAATACTGAACAATAGTATCACTGGAAGTACATGCCGTGTTTTCGTCAAACAAATATCCAGAGACATAACCAGCTAACAGTCAGTTTATATACATGTATACTGTAATAGCATGTTGATGAGGATCATAACATGAGAAGACAACTTCAACTATTATAATAGATGTAAAAAATAACTTGAGAATCAATATCTACACAATTACTTTATTACTAATAAATAACGTCTACATGTTACTGTCTCAGATTCGACAAAATACATTGTATATGTACAACATTTAATTTTTTTAGAAAATCTGTCAAAGGTCTGTTATTTACACAGCAAAAACCTAGAATATCAGAGGACATGGATATAGTGCTCTGTAAGCTACAATAGTTTTCCATCCTGCTAGAAAGAAGATGTTATTGCACATGTACCAACCACTGAATACAGTCTAACATACAGTCTAACATACAGTCTAACATACAGTCTAACATACAGTCTAACATACAGTCTAACATACAGTCTAACATACAGTCTAACATACAGTCTAACATACCGCAGTTATTTTAGTCCAGTTGAACGATTTGAGAGCCACAGCTGATTTAGGAACCTTCTTTTTAGCCGGTGCACTAAAGCTGGGCATACCAGGAGGAGGGGGTGGGCCAGGAGCCCCTGGTGGTGGGGGAGGAGGTGGAGGTCCCATACCTGGTGGAGGAGGTGGTGGTGGCGGTGGACCTGTAGACATACTGGACATGTTTACATATTGGGGAGAGTTACAATCATAGATATACATGTACATGTAGATATGAGTCATGTAGCTATGGCTGTAGATTCGATTGTATGACAAACCCAACATTTCAAAGTAGGTTTCGTAAACTCACTAGACATGCACTCGGCCTACTCCTAACATAAGTTGAAAACCCCCATTGCAGACGCTTCATGGCATCAGGTTTGTTAAACATTTACACATAGTGATGTAATAATAGTGTGTCATGTTTCAGATAAATATCATATAAATCATTTTTTAATTCATTAGCCCTCGACATAATGCAACCACAATTCTATACCTCCTGGTGGTGCAGGTACGGGTGGTATAGGTAAGGAGTTGATAGCCCCCATCTTAGTATCATCAGGCAGGCTACCAGATTTAACAAATAATTGTAGCTTTTCTTTCTCCTGTCTCTCTACCAGTAGGTGTGCTTGCAGCTCGTTGATTTTAGTAGTTAGTTGTACGACTTCTGCTGTTTGACCTTCCAGCCGGGTCTTCATGTCATTTACTGTCTGTATAACAAGGAACAAAAAGTGGTGATAGTCTACCATGCAATGTATAATATAGACCTTGCATATTATACATGTACATACTTTAATAATACTGATATGATTGTACAATGTAACGCACATCTAGACAACACTTTCATGATAGTAAACGTATATGGATACTGCATTTTAGGTCTACATGTATATGTACATTGTATATACGCACAACAATATACTATAATAATTGACTGATGATTGATACTTATTTCACAATGAACTGTACAAGCATGTCAGACTTATAAATCATTCCATAATAGGCTTGTCTTTCATTACAAACTCATTTCTCTATGACATTAAAAAATATCTCTATGCATCGCTAGGCTATACTAAAAGGAGGCTAGTATCATGATTGCATCCATGTTTCTAAATTGATTAATAATAACATCAAATATGATTTCTGAATGACTGCCGTGTAGCCAATTTGGAGTTTTCAACCTCTGCACTTGATTGCAAAAGCAGAAGTTTTAATATTTTGATGTGTTGCTTTTATTTTGATGTGTTTCTTACAATGAATATTCATACACTGTGTACCATACATGTTGTACCACAGTATACATGCACTACATATGTAGAGTGACTATAGACTGTGTACCATGTAGAATGACTATAGACTGTGTACCTGCATAAGCTCCTCTTTCTCCTGAGTCTTAGCCTCACATTCTCTCTCCTTCTTAGCGAACTGTCTCATTAGTTCGTCATTCTCTTTCTGAATCTCTCGTATCTTAGACTGGGCAGATTTGACTTCATTTTCCTGGGCTAACCTATATAACGGTAACATCAAATGTTACACTCAACTCTTTATTATGTGTGCAATGTTTACGACTCGGTATGAAAATAGACTGAATTGTAATGCATGTACATCATCAATAAGTAACAAGTAGACCAGCATTGGAGAGCGCCATGGATAAGCATTATCAGTTATTTTACAGCGTTAGAAGTTGTCTTTCCTCAACCTAACATAGCTACATCATTCCCACAAATTCCATGATATAAAGTTTAACATTGTCAATCACCAAAAATATTCAACTACTACATGCCACTTGATCTTACCTTCGACTGATATACAATAGTGGAAAAAAATTACCTGTGGGACAAAAGCTAAAATGTTGCTAACATGCATCAAAACGTCAACTCTATTTAGTAACACCATGTGCCTCAACATCAGCATTCAACTTTGTCACAAATGTCCAATGCAGTTTATAGTACAACTTCTAAAACCCCAAAACCTTAGCTCAAGATCCACAATCGTTATTCATTCTCAAGCCAACGAGAACACATCTGACAAAGAGACTTGGAAATCGGCACCAACAAACGAAAGCAAGAAGAGACCGATTATGAAGCTGTGATTAAACTAGCATGCTCTCCGGACAGACCACACACCTACAGCATCCAGCCCTTATAAACAGCAGACTGAACTATATAACAGAGTTATCCTCTCTCTCCTAACGAAAGAAGAGAGAGGATAACTCCTGGATATAACAAACATCAACACTGCCCCAATGTTAATTTTACCCAATGGTTAATTAGACTCATTACTTTTTCCAAGCATATATTTAGCAGTTGCCATAATGCTCTGAATACTTAGGGAGGCGACCTTGACCCTTGAATTAGATTATTACATAAAAGCAGGACATTTGAAGAGGAAGACCAAGTAGACCAACTTAGCACATGATACTGTTCACCTAGCAACTCAATCATCGTTTACATTACGACATTCTCATACATGTAACAAGACCAGCATAGAGCTACTACAATAGCCAATCAAACGTGACCACCAAATCCTAGCATATGTAAACCAAACACCCTCAAAAGACCAAATATCTACATAAAGATTTCAGCAAAGCTGTTGTCATGAAGCTTTTACTGGGAGTTAGGTGGTTAGTAGTGATACAGTGTTATAGTATTACAGGCGTTGTTAGTCTACGAGTGGAATATTACAGTGAGTACTGCTACCAACTATTATGTACACAGTATTGTTGCAGGTTGGTTGGTTGTTTCACTCTACAATGGAAACGTATGACAGTCATGGAAAGACAAATCCAAAGAAATAGTTTCCAATGCAAAAATTTTATTATTTTCAAAACTAGTATTATAACACAGGTATAATTAACGTTACTAGCAGGCACAGAACTTACATTGTTGGTACTGCCCTACCAATTTTGATTTAACGAAATACACAATACTGACTGAAAATTTGTATTTATTGCTGCTGCATGGAAACAGATTTCTCAGAGTTGATGAATCACGCCATCCAAACCTGCCTTTGGGCTGTTCTAATATGATCTAAGTTATAGGCCAATACTACTACTAATGCGACCAAGTTTGAGATTGGTTAGATACCTTATCACAGCCTGCTATTCTACTACTCTTTACTGACCAGTAGCCAATAATAAACGCCACCCTCGAGGAAGCATTAATACAACATGTACTATTATATTATAACACAATTTTCACGCAGGTCTATCATGAAATCATAAATAGGAACTAAAATAAAATTGAATTGCTTATAAATTAGACAAAATAATGGTAGATGGCTGAAAGCAAGTGAAACTAGTAAAATTAATCGCCAGACAACTAAAACACTGTGCATACGTGAAGCTTCGGTGAAGGGATGCGAACACAGATGTACCGATACAGTTTAGGTGTACTGCTAGTATGAGGAGCTGATAATAGATACTCACTGCCTTACGACTTTGTTGACATCAATCTCTGCTACCTCAGTGTCGGGGTTAGATCCGTCCTTCTGTTGTAGAGTGACCTGCTGGACTAACTTGTCTATCAATGACCAGTACATGGTTCCTTTAGCCTGATCTGTTAATCATATAAACTCATTATTAGGTCCGCAGCAATAGAGACTCGTTACACAACGTAGACTGTCATTTACTCATAATACACAAAGTGAGGACAACTTCCAAATGTTAATAAAGTCCAGCCATGTGGAGCTTTTCGACTGATTGAAGATTCACTTCCATGTATGTAAGTATAAATATTTCTATTCATTGCAAAGAAATTTACTTCTAAGCAGCCATGAAGACTCCTTCAACTGGACAAGGAAGCATTCTGGGTTACCTAAGCACCTAGCATATACCGCATGGTGTTGCAAACAGTTTTAGCAAATAACAAATGAGAACTGATTTAGCACTACTTACTGGGTAACATGAGGAAGTGCTTGAGGATCGACAGAAGATGAGAATATGAAGAGGAGAGACAGAGCCTCTTTCTGAGTAACTCGAACATGTTAGTTCCACTTCTTGTGTCCACGTGAACCTGTGCGCAAAAAAGTGAACAGGAACTAGTATAATTAATAGTCATATTCATTTGACCTTCTAAAATAAATAAATCGTCATACATTGTGATCATAAAACAATCATACACTGTGAAGCCTCACAGAAATACACAACAATGGCCGGAAGCACGAATGCCATTTCCGCTCATCTTGAAATAATCTCCTTACCGAGTCGAACTTTTTGGCAAACTCTTTCTCATCAGAGTTCCTAACAAGCTCGAAGAATTCAATGTGTCTGTTGAGGGTGGAGTTGCCATGTTTCTTCATCTTTTCTATAACTGGCTGCACGCCAAGCATCAGGAACTCGTACCGCAAGTGCATCCTAAACTCCAGTATTTGCTAAAATAGAACAACTACATGTTTATTATACATATACTATAACAGAGGAAACGATAACTCCCACACGTGACAATGGTATTTTAGCAAGTAAACCCTTTCATATGCAGTTCACAAGAAAATGCTTGGTAAGTGGCAATTCTATTGGAGTTATTTCCTCTTGTTATCCCATAGTCATTGTGTAGACAATTCCATATTGTAGACAAAACTTCATGAGAAGTAAAATCAATATACAAGAAACAACCATTAGGTTCCACCTGTCAGATATGAAACCATATAACATATGAGCAGAATGACGGTGTGAGCAAGACTATGGTAAAGACAACATATCATAATATAAGGAGACCGACACAGTTTATCGTATCCTACCTGTCCAGAGCCGTACTTGAGCATGGCGTTGATAAATGACATAACGGCAGTCTTGAGAGCAACTTCATCTTTGTATACCCCAGTACTCCGGTCAAGGTCGTTTATAAGCGTCTACAGAATCAATACAATCCAATAACATATCTGGGAGTCAATTTGTACACATGTACATATGACTAACTAGTAACACACGAAACTGACTGTAATTCTTCAACTTCATCAATGTCGCTGCTTTATTTCAATCAACAAAAAGAACTGCACATACCTGAAACCTGGTCCTTTCTGAAGCAAAGTTCTGTAGGTGATACATGGCGGCTAAGACCTTCTTATGACCTCCAGGAACCAAACACATGGCTCCAAGAATCTCTATGGTTGATATCTTGGTTTTGAGGTTATCTGAAGTAAGACTCTGGGCTATTATATTGATAGCTGAGGGGTGTGCCAGTACATGAGCTCTCCCTTGCTGTAAAATATCCATGAGAGAGTGTTAGAAACAGAGTAGCAGAAGCTTAGAGATCGTTCCAAACTACGACGGTATCGCGCATGCATTCTCCCATTTCCCTCTTCTGTCACGTGTAAACGACAAAGAATTGCTACAATCGTTACTGCTTTATGACCTTCGCCTTTTCACACACTTAGCGAATAGAACGCTAGTTTTGTCAGTCAAATGACAGTGCCTATCGAACGCAACTTTCTGTTTAGTATAGATTCTATACAATCAAACAAAACAATTTTTGTTACTGGCGATACTGAAATGCAATGCTTCTTACATATAGATAAGGGCCAATAGTAGTTTTATACAGCAGCTAATCAGCTATCTGAGCTATCATGTAAAAAGCCCCACAGAACAATATAGAGACTGTTATGAACATCTTACCAATGTGTAACATCTAGCCTATTAAGGTAAACAACAACGCCAGCCAGAACTTTTAAAAAGTATAAGGAAACCAGAGTTATGATGTACATGTAGGCTTAACGTTATTGGAATAATATATGGTTATTTATACATTTCATACGTGTATATTATAATAGACATTATAGACGCCAAGTTTTAAAAGAGAGGATGTAAACTGAGCATAGCTAGTCAAGGTATATACATGCACCAGAATTTCCAATATCTAGGGCTATGTGTGTGTGTATACACCATACTGATGGATGTAAAGCGTGTTTATTACCTTCATCAATGTCTACTTAAATTACTCATTCAGGTTTATTAGCAGTAAATAAAATGGCTAATAACTCCACCCACCGTATTATTCATAAATGCTTTTAAACAGCCTATGATGCTGGTATGTATACTGCTTTGTAGCGTTTCGTTGTCCATTCCTTTTAAAAAGTCTAGCAAACATTGTAGACCATCTTTTTCAATGAATCGGGTCACAAAACTACAAGTATATACAGCAAGTTATACCCGCTATTATGGAACAAAGGCTATGAGCAAAGCAGGAGCAAAGGCTTCCACAGTGTGATGAGAAGAGCATTTCATAACCAGTCTGACCTAATAATTGCAGTGTGAAATATCCAGCAGGTTATGATGACGAAACTAAGAGGTGCAACATGAGTATATTGTAGTATTAGAGTGAGAGAGAATAATGGGCACTAAACATCCATCTCTACTTCAGAGTGTTAGTAGTTCTATAGAACAGTACAATATATAGTACGGCATCATTCCCAGACAGGATACGGAACTCTGGCAGACATGAAATATGCAAAATTTACATTTCGCTTCTGCAGAATCCAACAATATGGCTAGTAACAGTGTATTCAGTGTCGTTTATACATAGGTGCTTTGGTATTTTGGGGTAATATCCTACTAGTCAGGTGAGTAAGTTTTGCTATCTGATTGGTTAAATGCGTATAGCTTTGCTATCTGATTGGTTAAATGCGTATAGTTTTGCTACCTGATTGGTTGTGTGCGTAGAGCTGTTTTCAGACTATCCACCATGCTCTGTCTGCTATCAGCATCATTGTTGTAGGAGATGACAACTACGTCTGACATCTTACTTATGTGATCTATGTAGTAGTCAGGGTAGTGGCTAGTGTTGGGGTCATCCTGCTCCTATAATGGTCACAATCAAGGATAGGTAGCACAAGATGGACATCAATCTATCAAATCAGACACTGCCATTCCCTGGTACCATAAAAACGCCCCAAAATCTTTGCTAGCTCATTGTATCACCTCTATCTTGGAGTGTCATAATCTAAATGCTTATACAGTGCAAGTATTCATGAAGTCACCATTCAACTTTGACCTCCGGTTATTTTAAAATCGGATAAGTTAGTTGGAGCAGGTTTGACTTTATTTATCGCAAATGATGACATTGCGTAAAGACTAGCGAATCTTTCGAGACTTACCCTCTTCTTGCTGCAATATATTTGCCATTTTTTGTCCGGTGACATGGCAAACATGGCATCCCGGTGAGGTCGGTCAAGATCAAGTTCATCGACGAGCTCGGCAAACTTCAAATTGAGCTCCTGCTCCGGTGGCATCGGGAGATCAGGTTGCAGTTTGGCCACCATCCCGTTACCTGCAACACAAATGGTATCCACATCTAGTATTAAAAGAGGAGAACAGAGTCATGGAACTGAAGCACAGCGAGTGCCGAGCAGTTTTCTCTGACTAATAAAGCAACGACAACCTTCCGGATCTTCAGCAGACCATAGTAACCTCCGCAGTGACCAAGAAACATGTTATATGAATGAAACATGTTATATGAATAAAACATGTTATATGAATGAAACATGTTATATGAATGAAACGTGTTACAAGCAAGTTGAGAGGAGCTTTTATGATAAGATCAGGTTGAATGCTGACCACTCGAATCTCACGTGTTACTCTAGTTTGCTGCTACTACTACTAGTAACCAATATCCTGTTCTTGCTGTAGGATAAACAGTGTTTGGAAGGCAAAAGAACACTGTGCCAGCAAATATCTACCCTTCCAACTCTAATGGTAGGAAAGTTGTGTTCATTATAAACATTCATCTACATTTTTCATTGGAACGAACAACAAAATATGACACTAGGTGGTACATCACACAAGCTGCCAACTTCTATGGGCTATCCGATGGTCGTGATATCAATATTATGACATGGCTGTCAGGTGAAAGCATAGACTGAGCGTAAACATGTAAATCAACAACCAGTTGGGGTGTTGTACTTTGAACCAACCATCAACTATGGTAGTTGAAATTTCAGTACTTCTGCTGTGAACTTATTCTCTTAGATTTATAAACTATAGCTTTTTGTATACCCATAGAACAAACAATGCTGTAGTGGATAACAGTGGACATCATAAACAGCACCCATAGATGAAATACATCAGCAATGTATACATTTATAGCATTTTCAAAGCCTGGGTTTAACATAAAAAAAGTAACACAGATAACTGAGTCTGTTTGCAGGAGATGAGAAGACGATCCTGCCTTCTCTGTCGTCCAACAATAGAAATCAATATCAATATAATACAATCATTGTCTTACCTGTATGTTTGATTGAGGGCTGACTTCGAACTCCTAGACAGCCACAAAGGCTGGACATGACTGACTTACGGGGCGGTCTGACTCGCCTCCCGTTCTCCGAGTGCTAAAATAAAACAAAACTCGGGTTACACAGAGCTAGACAAAATACGGGAAGTATGTTTTGCACTTCACTCATTTCTCAATAGAAATCAACGACTAGCTCTAGTGCCACAAACAAGACGGCCAATTGGAGTTATCCCTCTTCTTCTGTAGCGCATGTGTGAGCAGTGAGACGTAGATGGACATTCTAATGAGATGACAGTCAGTTGTATATAACTGTAAGGAACTGCTGCCTCTCATAGGGACCAAGTAGATGAATACCATGCATAACATGACACTAGAATAATATAAATATTGATAGCATCTGTAAATAGATTAATCTTACTGGTAGCAAGAGTACTGAGCTAATCTTTGGGTTACAGTTACAGTAGTATAGACAACACTAATGTATGTACTAAACAGTAAACAGTACTCACAAACTGAGTTATTACAGAGTAGTTATTGTAAGAGATCTAGCCCAGATACCAATGGTTGCTTAAGCTGCGCCATACACGGGTAAGGGGCAATAAATTCAAACTGTGGGTTTGTATTTGCTAGTTTGACCACCATGATACAATTGTACCATATGCATGCTTCCATTAGTATAGTGGGATGATTTGAATAGGTAGTAGCCAACTACCAAGACAACTTGAGGAGATTAGTATTGCATAAATCCTTTAGCAGGGTGACCTGGGTGTGGAGCAGAGGAAGAATATAGAGTAATGAACTGTTAGTAGATACAATCATTTCATCACTACGTATAATCCTATCAGTCCATGATGGCAGTGTAATGACTGATGAGAAAGTAATGGCAGGAAGGAATGAAGACCATCCCAGAACCACCATATCTTACTGCAAAAATACTTGTAATGGCATTTGTGGGACATTCCAACAGATTCAATGTGCTCTAAATGTACATAGATTCAAAGGGCTTATCTAGGATAGGATAGGATAGGATAGACAAGCACATGGGCTAATAACTGGTAATCAAAGTCATGCACATTTATAATTTAGATTTGCTGCAGTATAGACCTACTGCAGCAGGGGTGTGTGTGTCTAACAGTACTTAGACCTACAACATGTACTGCAGCAGGGGTGTGTGTATCTACATGTAACTTAGTCCAGTTACATCATAACCTAAGCTAGAATTATAGGTTACTCCTTAGCCTTAGCTCGAAACTCTGATCCCCAAATTTGGGTTGCAAAACGAAGACTACACAACTGAGCTCTAATTTGTGTGTATGTTATAAATACTATATATTATAGTAGATAGACAGTAGTAATACTGGTGTAGCCACCTATTCAGTAGCTCACAGCTTTGGAGCAGCTGAGGCCAGCGTATTAACTCTATAGGTCAATTTATCAACAGAAAAACCAAAAGTTAGACAAACATGACCAACCCAAGCAACAAAGTAAATCGGCTACAAATCCCCAGAAAACATTGAAATTACCAACCTTAGAAATTAACAGACACCTGATGAGACCTAGTTATAATACAGTGTATATGCAATTCATACCCATACTCTACAGTTCCAGCAAGACATTCAGTACTAGCAAATTCTACCATGTACTAAGTATCAGTACTAGTAAACTCTACTCTTATCAGTTCTAGTATTTAGTGAATAATATAAAGTAACTTACTCTCATTTTGTCAGTATGTAGAGATGTTCCTGTAATACATGTAACTGCTATGCTGGCAGGGATAAGAATAGAATAGGTTATTCACTCTACTGTTGACTGAATGAATACCTATTGATTGGTAATTATTTCCAAATCTGTACCATAAACAACATCTCCAACTGATTCAGCTGAGCTAAGCCTAGCACTCTCTCAGTGTTATGTTATTATCTACTGATGTTTGCAAAGCTTGTTCATTACCCCTTTCCTGTTTGGCAGAATAGGTAAATTTAAAAGCACTATGCCAGGTGTAGCTGTTATATATTAGCTTGTACTAATTATTGTATAATATCACATCACTGAAAGCATGCCAGCCTACATTTATGGCTTGCTTAGATAATGATTACATGATATTTGCAGTATCTTACTGAATGTAAACTAAAGGTGGATTGAATTCCATATTTCTACTACAATTATGAGTATTTGACGTTTTATGCAAACAAAGAAGTATAACAGTATTTAACACTCTATTTACTGAACTATAATTATTGTACACAAATAGCTAACAAAGTTCACTATGCTTGGTTTAAGCTAATAACTACTCCATACAGATTGGGCCTATTAATAATACAGCTGCTCAAAAGTTTAGCTGCTCAAAAGTTTGCATGGATATGATTGTACCAGCAGGTCCCAACACAATCCTTACTGACTTTTTATTGCAAGTTATAATTAATGATAAGACATGAGTTATGTCATATATAAGTCTCCTCACCAGGGATTAGCAGGTGCCCTCTAATATTAGTAACAGCTAAAAGGGGAATCAGACAAATTACCCTTGTGGTCAAGTTAAAAGTTTAAGTTGTAGATAACTAATGAGAGATCCAAGTAATAAATCCATTAGTTCATAAGCTAAGTGGAATGCTGTGCTACTAATGGGGATTGGATAAAAACCTTCTAGACAGGGGAGCATCATAATACTACGTCTAATTGTAATCCACTCCTAGTTAGAATCTAATGCCAACCTGAACTAGATAACATACAAACAGCTGGTTATAGTTGAAGTTGTGTTTAGTAGTATTGTGTATAGAATAGTATAGAGATAGTGCAGTCTTGTTATAACACAAGTGCCACTCTGTTCTAAGTACAACGACTTTGAACTCAACTGAACACTGACTTATTCAAATACTAATAATGTTACATAAGTAATACAGTTATTCTACTTATCACTAGTTATCAGACAAGTTTGTGTACTCACTTCCATTGTAAATCCAGCTGATAGTTGTAAGTAAGCAAAATGAAGACCTCACTGTGTTTGCTGCTTACTTTACTTTGCACATTGACAGCAGCAATGTTATGGGACTCATCTTATAAGAGATGGGCAAATAAAGACATTTTTGACAGTGGTGCAAAGGTTCCCCACAGGTCAGGAAAATATTTATTAGAATACAATCAAACTACAATTTTGGTTATTTTTAGTACAACATCCAATTCCAAATATGGGGATCATGATATTTGATACAAAAAATGTGTAGGTTTTCCATGGCCAATTATGAGTACAGCCAACGGGTCATAGGCCAAAGATGAAGGGCTAATAGGTCATTCTATAGCCTCATAATTGCAAATGGAATGTCATAATAGGCTTATGCCACCAAAATCAGCTCTAGGGTGAACATATCTGGCTCCTTGACATTCCAATCAGTCAAAAGTGCTAAGTTTCAAAGATACAAAAATAATATAATATTATTAAACCATCAGCAGGTAATTTTACCTGCTAAATTGAGCAAACAGTTCATTGAGTAAGGAAAATAGAGCAGTTGAAAGGCTTGTGTAACCATATTGATCCAATGCCCCAAGTTAATACAATTATTATTGATAAAAAGAACATATTATTCTCACACAAAGAGCTGTGGATTGGCATCTCATGTAACATTGTCATAGGCAAGCAGCCAAATTGACAGGAAATTAGTGGAATACCCAACAGGCATGGGAAAATACGATTGATAAACAAGGTAAAATAACTCCTAGATCTATTGAACACGTTTGTTGCATAAACCCTGCTACTTTTTGGAATTATCATTAGGGAAGACAACATTCTAAAACCTTGAAGTCTACTGCACTAATAACAAAACATCAAGCCTCATAGGTACGCATGTTATCCTACATGTTATCACTTGAGATCGCTCATGTAGTAGGCAATACGTGCACGGAAAAAGAATGATTATGGTATCTACCAAATTGTTGGTATTGAATTACAAAAATGTTGAGAATATTTGACACCATCATACCATTACATGAGATGACCTGTGCACAAGGTTAAAATAGACTGGGTAGCCTAAAAGTAAAAGTCTAGATTTGTTATACAAATTCACGGAGTTTTTGTCAAAGTTCTATTGACTATGTAAACCAAAATCTTAGACACATTCATGTTTAGGTTTAAACTCATTTATATTGTTGTAGTTGGGGAGAGGATTTTATTACCGAGTGTAATTATTAGCAGTTTTGCCTCTTGTGAAAACCGAGAAAGTTTAAACTCTCAACCAGTATCTGCTTTTGAGAATATAGGGAGTTGTCTTCCCACTGCATCACAAAGCAGAAGACCACTATGACATCCTCTACACCTCATGCCTCTCCTCCTACAGTTCACATGAAGTAAGTGCTAAGTAATATGCAGTACTAACAGTACCACATACCTCCAAAACACCATAACATGTAGTTTAATGAAAATGGGAAGACAACTTCAAATATTGAAATTTTGAGCATAAAGAAATCTACATGGCACCTTTAGTATTACAAAGAACTATTTTAATTATTTTACTATGATTATAACTATTAAAAAACAATAATATTATAATTTTATATTACCTTCAACTGTAGCTACTGTTATTAATAATCCCTTCTCCAAGAAGAGCTATATGTTACCATGTCAAACTGGATACAGCTACTAGTAACAATGATATTTCTATCAAATTAAAATGCAATTATGTATGAAAAGGCTTTACTTGTACTAATTATGCAATTCTATGTAATTAGGTAACAATAGACTAAACTGAAGGTAGTGTTGACATAGACTCCATTAGGAATTCCCATAAATAATGAGTTATGTTTTACTAACACACCCCAATCTACTAGTCTAAATATATAACAAACTATAATATGCAAATAAATAATGGTCAATTATGTTAGTCTAGAATTTCTACTTTTGTTTAAATCAAACTATTACACATATTGGTTTCAAAGCATACAAAATGTGTAGAGAATGCAGCACAACGTATAACAGGATCAAATATCAAGTGAGTTTTAAACAGTCTGAGGAGCCGAGGGCCTATTATACTAATAATGTATAGGCCCTAACATAGAGTAGGTCTAATAAAGGCCTATATGTCACAGTTAGTTATATAAGTCTAGCCATATATATCTTAGACTGTATTATATAGGTACATTGTATATTATTTTTGAAATGAAACAGCACATGTGACTATACATAGATATCATGTCCTACTACCAGTTAGGAAACAGCACATGTGACTATACATAGATATCATGTCCTACTACCAGTTAGGAAACAGCACATGTGACTATACATAGATATCATGTCCTACTACTAGTTAGGAAACAGCACATGTGACTATACATAGATATCATGTCCTACTACTAGTTAGGAAACAGCACATGTGACTATACATAGATATCATGTCCTACTACCAGTTAGGATGAGTAGATAAGCTCAAAGAGTTTAAAGTGCAGCGTGATAAGTCGACAAATCAAGTGCAAAGTCAACCTTCACCAAGATGACCATTTGTGATACTATCATAGTGATAGTATGATATTCTTGCACTATCGATGATAGCATGATACAGTGTTATACATATTTGTATTACATTTTATATTGTAGATTTTTGTATGACAAATCCACTCATGTATAATACATGGGCTGTTCTTGCATAATGTTTTGTACATTTTTCCTTATGTCCCTAATCATTCATCCAAAACAACATCCACAAATATCACAATTTTGAGGTATTTTATGACTAATTTCAAGGATCACCAGTTTCATTCGACTGATTGCTAACCCGATACATATTTCCTGTGATTAGTGCAGAGCTGGCCCACCAGACTATGAAATAAAGTTGGTAAAAACACCAATTTATAATACACCTTGTTGAATCATGCCAAACTGGTAACCTAGGCAACCAATACCAAAACAATCATCTTCTCAACAACACCATTTTCTAGAAGTTCTGGTGGAGATGTCTAGGAAAATTAATTACTAACTATAATATATTATAATAATTACTCTATTGACACTGACACTAAAAATAGACACTAGCTAATGGTAAACACATTTTATATTGTACAGTACTAGTTAGCTTGGATACATCTTTGAGACCACATGACATGACTCCCTACCATACAGGTCTTATAACTTCCACAGTATTATTATACTGGTAGAAGTTAGTAAGACAAAAGTACTAGTATTACAAGTACTAGACTAGAGTTAGCAAAGCAGTCTAATCAAATAATGAAGTGTGCCCATTGTGATCGACTCAAGTATGTGCAAATACATCATGTAGTATGAACCTTCTACCCCATTATACTTGACATAAACTGATCCACCAAAGAGATTCATGACAACCACTTTTGGTAAACAAAAATAAACAACAAAGCATAAACAACTGAGATAAATAGACTGAAGGAGGACATTGCTTCGAAATGCTTTAGCAATCAGTCAAGTCATTATGATGAGTTATTTATATTAGCCATCCTAATGGAAGATAATAAAGCAATTGACCTTATTGTCAAAGATCATTATTCATCCTTCAATGCCCAATAATCTCATGAAAGGATAATAAAGGCAAATGTTTCAACACTCTCCTAATGTAGATCACTGTTATGAGCTTGGATGGTCATGAGCAGACCCATCCTTCAGGATGTAGAATCAAGAAATTCAGGCTTGGCTTGTCCAATGTCCGACAACTGATGACTGACTGAATGAACAAGAGATCGACTGACTGACTGACTGACTGACTGACAAACAGAAGAATGATTAAAAGGGTTGCCAGACCCACTAAGAAGCCTATAATCTGATAAAAATTAATTTCCTTATTTGCTCAGTTACTTGAAAAGAAAAATATAATTATTAGATTTTGTAGAATTCTTATCACCATCAGCTACAAGAGACAATAACAACAACGTGGTGGCTACTTGTGTCTCTGAATTCACTTGTAGCCTACAATTATTACCTGCAATACTAATAAGAGGGAACAAAGTTGCTGTTTTCTTGGCAGAAAGTCTTCAATTGAGGCAAGGATCAATTATCAGTCATGACCAACATTTGCCTAATTACAATGTTGAATGTAGTAGACAAACAAACTAGTCAATACCCAATAGTCAGACAGATAATAGCCAGGCCTAATTAGAGTTAGTGCTGTAGATTTGAATAACAGAGTTACATAATAAACCTAATTTTCAATTCACAGCCTAAAGTAGTTCCAGTTTACAATATTCATATTGTTCACACAAATAAGATGTGTGAATGTATAATAAATAAATAATGTAGCCTATATTACATTCGTAAATATATAGTGTAACATAGAATATAATCATATTATTACACTATAATAAAATAATAAATAATAAAGTTAAATACACTACATGTCACAATAAAATATAATTCACAGTCAACGAGCCAACTTCCAGTGCAAGTCATATTCATACACACATTGTGATATTGATATAAAAAAAGTAAAACAGAAAATAATTAATAACAGGCTAATGATAATCATAAATAAATGTAATGTTAACCTGTAATATGTATAATAGGCCTCCACGTATTAATATAGTCAGTGATAGGCAATTACTTGTAGCTAGCAACTTTCATCTTTAAACCTAACAAATAAATAATACAGCCTCACTAGACTATATCAATAATGATAATCAACAATCATAATATTTTGGAGAGTTGTTTATATTAAAGAACAAGATGACTGCGTGCTGCAACCATTGAGGTTTATCAGTACAGACCAGCAGACAGCTGTTCTGTACTCAACTGTACTGCTGCTAGCCTGCTAATCTTTCAGGTCAGGCTTCAACTTACAACTCCGAGGTAAAACTAGGTTGAAGACTAGATACTTACACTTTATTAGAGACTTTTCAAGCCAAGCAGACGCAATCAATATCAATTACAAGTTTGAATGTGTTTGAATCTCAACTAGTAGGCTCCTAGCTCCTTATACATGTGATGAATTATACTGTCAACTGGGATTACGTTACGTCTGCAACAGATGGCCACGCTTCACAGATTCACAACAAGATTTTATCTGTGTAGTGGGGGCGTGCTTAAAGCCCGTATTAAATTACAATTCTTTGTGAGAAGCAAGGCCACGCCTCTGCACAATAACAATCCTAGTCATAATCAATATGCTTGTGGTTTGGTACAATATTACATTAGGGATGTGATATACTGACAGTACAAAATACAATGTGCCAGTAGAATACCACATACACATCACTCAATGTAATGCAACTACATGCAATGTTGTGAAACTGACCAAACAAAAATAATCTGTATGTATGTAGAAAATAGCTGAAAAACCACAAATGAAAAAAACTATATCTAATATAAAATGTTGTTGTGTTGGTGGATAAAGAACTCATTATTCTGTGAAATATGCATTACAGGGTTGCATATATGCACACATGGTTACAGCTCTGGGACTAGCTGTAGCTGTAATCACTGAAGTCGTTTACTATAACATACTGGTTGCACAACATGTAGACAGGTAAGTCAAATATTTATTACATATATCAGTCACGTACAGAGTAAACTCTGTGACCATAATTTGTCATGTGATCAAATCAAAAAGGGAAGTAAAGTTAGATAGGCACTGACTCTATTTGCTATTCTCACAAACCCAGAGTCCATGGTATGATATATTGCTACTAGACTAGCTATAAATAGGAGGTAATACCAGTTAGTCTGATAGCACATTCCATAATATTTAATCCAAGATATAAGATGTAATATAATACTGATCACATAATGTTCTATAATAATCTATCTGACAGTTATAGACACACATAACTACATTTGATGTGCCACAAATGTAACAGACCTACAGCATCTGCTTGTACAATACAATGTATAACAACACTAGTCTTGCTGTTACATCATTACATTATATATTAAGAGTTGCCTTCTCGCTGACTATATAGGTAAGACAACTACAATATACACTAGTGAAGACACTTCTATACTATTTACAATGTACCTAAATCACAGTCTTATTTATACTTATAAGGCATTTGCATTTGGCATGGCCTGAATGCTGGGGAAAGTCCTATATTATATAGTTATTTAATACTGCAATTATATGGTATACATGTAGGTCTATGAGATCCCTTAGTATATAGGATAAGTCTAGAAGGAGTCCACATTTGTACTTGCAACGAAAGGAAGAAGTACAACAGCCATGCTGAAGCAAGAGAGCAAATCAAGGAATGGCATACCTCCAGAGCTGCTTGCGTATAAGCCTACTATGCTATTATACATGTATAACCAAAAGTAGACAACTCCTATAGTTGAGAGTAGTAGAGAGTGGACAACTTCGGTGAATATTTAACTAATATTGTGAATATGCATAATAATGGAAGAAAAGAAGATACCAGTCATGCAAGGCCTACCTTCGTGGCACCCAGCCTGTGCTAAAAGAACATGTGAATAACCAAATATGTCCTGTCACCTTTTAAGTTAATAAAGGTAAGATGCAAGAACAACAGAAGAATCAGAATGAACATTTGGCGATTTTAAAGTTTTCATTTTGGATTGGATCGTCAAAAGGAGGTGATTGTATTGTACAACCTCCAAAAATTGCTGTCAAAAGAACTTCAAATGTATACTCACACTTGCACTCTCGTCATACCTTTTACTTCAAAAGAAGAAACTATTTTATTTATAGAAAGGGTTTGGTGTTATGGAGCATTTATCTTTATTATCTGGCGTTCAATAGTCAATACTTGTTGTTGGGACTACATCAGATTCCCACAACATGAGTAAAAGTCTAGTGTCTGGACCACAACAACAAGCTCAAGCGAATGATTGTTAAAATCTAATTGACCTGGTGCTCAGGCAACTTGAGTGTGTGATTTTAGCCTATAGCCCTATATGAACATCAACTAATGCTTACTGGCACCTGGCAGTGAGAGCTGCTAGGGGCTGGTCACGTCGAGGAGTATAAGTCGGTGAGTTTTTTTTAATGCTTACTAGACTGAGTTCTATCCGTGTCACCCAGAATGCATTGTACATGCAGTTGAGTGTGAGAACAACAAACAAGTATACAATGGCTCATAGTGCTTACCATGTCCTCTTCCACCAAATTCATCTGTGACGAAAGGTTCTGAAAGGAGGTAGTAGCCATTGCCGCCATCTTGAACTGTTAAAATCCTTCCACCTACAGAAAGTTAACCAGATAGAGACTCGAATATTACCAGGTTTGTAGATGGTAGGATAGACTGAAATCCCTTCATAATAACCCATAAGGAAATTAAAGGGTTTGTGGTGAGATTATATCACAGCTGAGAGAAGTTAAAACTATTATTAGATAAGGTTCAGAGACTCATAGATTTCCAAGATAGCAATCACTAGGAGTAATATTCATACTTACTTAATGTGCAGAGAAACTAAACTACATTACATGTGCCACCACTCACTGAACAACCCAAATAAGTAACACCGCTCAAGTACCACAAGTATTGAATACTTACGTCAATGTGTAGCAGTACAACTGGAGTTATACTGTTTACTTATAGTCTGTATTCAGCCCTTAAGAATCATGCATTACTATAAAACTCGATAATCATCTAAAATTCAAAATACTAACTTGCAGTATGGAATGAAAACGAGATGTGAACTTTTCACTTTATTCCTCGAGAAAGAGTTGCTCTCAGTCACTGCGATCACACCTTCGAACTATATATCCTGAACTTATATTCAATGCTCAGCCCTTCAATCTACAAGTAAAACCGATTCTACTTTCCAACGTGACTTGAATAAGATCAAGGTAGTAGACACTGATGTATGTATCAGTTGCAGAAGTGGCAGCAGACGGCAGCAGATTTTCCAAGTATGTCAGTACTAGTAGGCGAATTTAATGAATAGTTTGTCATTAAACTAGTAATTAATGCCTAATAATTAGGAGATTTTATTCCTAAGAAACCCAACACTAATCAACCAGTTCAAAGACTCTCTATGCAACCTTTAGTTTAAGGCATTGATTCCCATTCCTATTTATTATGAAGGGAGTTTACGCTTGACTGTGATTGTATTTGCTAACAATCAGACTCGTTTTATTTATTTGGTCCCATACTAATTGAGTGTTTTCCATACTGTCTATTCAGTGGCTCCATATCATATTGTACTAATATCTATGTTCCCAGTTATTTACACACAATACACTACTGTTTACTACTGCAATAGCATGGTCGTATCTTTATATCATTATAGCTTTTCTAAACATTCATCTAAATTGTTTTGTATTAGTTTAATTATGAACTGATGATGAAAGTATACATAGAGTAAACTATTAGTCTGGACCCTAAATTGCAATGATGGAAGGGGATGTTGGTGATCAACCGCAGATTTTAGGCTAAGAACCAGATGAACCTTTAGCATAGGCTCTACATAAACCTTCTACTGAACCATCCGGTCTTTTGCACTTAATACCCTAAAAATGCTGTTTGTTTGTAGTTACAGCACTCCAGTTTTCTATATAAATTAGATGTTTATGGCACTAAAGCATCTCTTCTCTATTTATGCAGTGTGTGCATTTTGCATTGAGAAGTAATAGGATCAACAATGAAGTAGGAGCCAACAACTCCTAGATGAGTTCAGTATGGGTTCCGCATCCTTCAAAATAACGTATGGCCAAGACGTACAGTTAACCACCCACTGTTCTAGAGAGCTTTTTGTAACTCTGTAACACAGGCTAGGAACTGTCAATGGTTTGTCACTATACATGCATATAAATCAACCACTACTGACTGACCATATCACTATTATAGGAGTCAGACTAGAATGATTGATAGACTATGTGTACCACCCATGTCCTGCAGGTAATAATTTACATAAGATTAATTGTTAGTCTACAGGTCATATGAGTATCTTCACCGAAAAATCTTTTCTATCACCAAAATTTTGCTGTGACCTTGTATGAGCAGCAGGACCTGGGTGCGGAGTGGAACAGCTCTTCCACTGTCACAAGAGTGAGGAAAATATAATAATTTGATATAGCAGGGTCCAACACTTATTTCCGCTTGTAAAACTATGCCAACTATCTTGTATTCAATGTGTGTATTATTACCTATCATGGCTTGCCAACATCCAGTACAAAGTGGAGAAACTTGAGTGTAAAATATTCAACTATCACTGATCCGAGACCTACATGACTGAATGAATATATTCAGACTGTAAACATGAGACGAAATATGACATGCACGCTTAATTTGAGTTAAACTCTATCTACAATGTATGTATACAGGAAAGCATCAACTGGTGGGGGGGGGGTGTTAAAGTGAAACGAATTTTCAAAGTTTTCCAATCTAGATTTCTCTCATTTACCGACTATTTACTTATATTAGCAATGGATTCCAAGTTCTTAGACAAGACAACCACATGCTCTGCAAAGTGTCAATACCACAAAAGTTGGATTGTGAACCCTTGATGAACTCATCTATTGCGGGATTCAAAATTGATAATAAATTTGTAAATGTTCTCCTTTCAATTTTGGTTGTCAAACTTCAAAAATAAAATTTGAATAATGTTATCTATTTATAGTATTAATGAATATTCTACTTTTGGAAAAAGGAAGTTACAGCTCAGCAGGTGTGCTAGTCTGGTAAACAGAGAAAAGTAGCAACTGTATTTATACACTTGTGCCATTTATAATAATAAGCCATCATTCCACATGTACTCTTGATAGAATAGTGTAAAGCTGTCGTGTCTCAGCTCTAGGTTCTTGTAAACTCATAACTCGGCATCAGCGTTGACCTGGCTAACTGAATCGTCAACATCGAATGACAATATCGTAAAATCTATTCTATTATATACTTGCATGAACAAAATGGCCAGGGTTTCTAAGTAGTTTTGGGATATGAGTAATCCTGAAGCCCAGGCTACATGATTGTGTAATTGTTTGGGTGTAGACCATTTTTACAACAAAAATGTGATGACAAAAATATACTTTTGCAACATTATTTTAATGCTCCCAGGGATAGTCAAGCCTAGACTAATAAAATCACTAGTGATAGGTACGATGTATTTTATAAGAATACCAGATACAGATATCAGCACATTTCTCCGTTTCTCCGGTTTGATTTAAAAAAGTTTTTTTACAAACAGAAATAAAATAGGCCTACTACAGGATAAAGCAGTTTGGCTCATAATTAAATGAATTATCAGGGGATCTGCGTAACTAATAGACTATGAACATAAGGAAGGGGAGGAAAGGCATGTGTCAAGTGTTGCATGAGATCTGATCAACTCTCCTGGTGCCTCTACAGCACTAGGAAACCACTCTAGAATATCAGAGATCGGTTGCCGACAGAATGATAGGAGAAATCAACGTGCTCAGACTCTAGAGTGATGTAATCAGTGTTTCTTAAAGACAGGTTTAGAAGAAACATATTTAGAGATATGAAGCTCCTTCATGAATTCCATTGAAGTGTAAAGTCATGCAAGTGATGCCAATCTTCAGTAATCAGGTAATTTCCAAATGCTGACTAATGACACTTGCATAGCTGCATGTACACTGTACAGAATCACTTAAGATTTATCTACTCTCGACAAACAGAATATCAATGAAGTTGTTTCAGACAAAGTACTTGCCGATTTGGCAGTATGATCAGAGGATGTTGTGGAATATGAACCTGTAGGAAGTAGTTGAATCCACAGTAATTCGGTGCAATATACATGCAAATTTGTGTTACAGCAAACTGCTATGGTACAGTATTTGTGTTTATCACTTCTAAACTAAAATGGCTAAAACAAGTTAAATAATCTTGCAAACCTTATGATATCCATAGCCTGTATGGTTCATAGTAGCGAAAAAAGGAACAGGCATAGACGTTCTGACTTTAGACCTAAAATATTACATCGTAGTAACATCCGCCAATGTGCTAGTAAAATTTCAGTCTATAAATACAAATGAGGGGGTGTGGGCCATACCAGTGTGGTATTCAATCAGTGAAATCAGGCAAATTATATACATGTACTTGTGATACTGTAGATAGATTTGAAGGGACATTTCAGTTTGTGCGTTATACATGTTACATGTAGTGTAGTATTATATAAACACAGGTATGTTTACAGCAAGCCGATACATGACAATATAATCCCAGTTTGATTAACCAACCTGTAGTATAATGGGATATCACTATCGAACACATTGTAATCCATCTTATAAAAATCTCTAATTTCCGGATTCGCTCCCACATGTCAGGATTACGACATAGGTTTTGAGTCATGGCAGTTGTTTATCACCTGCTAACACCATGATGCATACAAAAAGTGAATAACATGAAACCGTGAAAGTCAAGGTAGAATGGTTTATGAATGGGATGGTTGACAAGATTGGTAGAGGATTGGGGAAACTGACTCAGCGGTCAGGTGTACAACAAGACCACTGCTATTTGGTGGCTTCTACCTACTGTATAGCCTAGTCTCCAAACTTTCAAAACACTGGGCAGGTGATTCTGAAACCTCAACTGGGGATGAACGCGCTTGCCGTTAGAGAGAGAGCTCAATGCTACAATACCTACTGTGTGACAAACATAACGTCACAAGGTAGACTTTTCAAACAAGATTTGACAAATCCTATTATCTCATAGTTTGAAGTGTCAGATTTGTCACCGAGTGGGAATCCTAACTCTATCATTCAAGTACATATACTTGAACTATACTCTATGCCCTACAGTCACAAATTTGCAGAAGTTATGAACAAAGTACAGAGTGAATCTTACTAATAAATTCTGTTTCGCAAGATTTTCGTGAGCATTGAAAAACTTATGGTAATATTATGCCATCACTCATCCATCTATACAACTACCATGTGACATAAATGACACATGTGAAACAGCTCATGTATAAATTATACATGGTGGACCACTTGTGACTTCGCCCATAATTGTTACTAGCTTTGAACCCTTTCGCAAGCACATTTATACACAAGTTGATCTGATACACCCATTACCACCTATGCCTAAGCATGCTCAGAGAAATATTTCTATGCTAATGGCATAGAGCATTCATCTCATCCCAAGGAGGAAATAAAATCTGATCAAATGTGCCTGTAGGAAAGTCTTGTATGAGAAGTAAAAGAAAGTTAAACTGAGTAATGGCTGTACATTCAAGAAACCTTCTTCTCTAGTAAAACTGAAACCTAAAACCTAATGGTTCACGAGATACTAGCAAATGATTGAATATTCTGCAGATGCCAAATCATCATCGAGTAAATGGCCTTCGATGATTGGTTGCATTTATACCGCAATCAAAAGGAATACAAGTTGGACAGAAACATGTACAACCTACAGTCGTACAAGTTTCTGCATTGGTCAAGTATGCGCTACTACCACCAAAATAAGAAACTTCTATTGAATTACTAGCAAAGCCAGTACTAGGCTGTAGTACTAGAAGGGTTAGACCTGCAGCAACTTCCACTATAGAAGGGAACCTGGAAGTACTAAGCACCACATGACTAGTTGTTAAGTTCCATACTAGGAAGAGAGAAGATACTAGTACTCGATGACTTACCTAGAACCCAGAAGTGCTTCCTGATTGACCACTGCCGTTGGTGCAGAAAAATTCCCAACTAACAGACGCTGGTTACCAAAAGTTTATATCCTGAGCACATATATCACCATCTGTCAACACTAACTACTGCCTTAGTGGGATTAACGGATAATTCGCATGCTGGGGAATACCATCGACTGTAACTGATCATACAAACTGAAATCCTTCAAGAGCAGCTCAGACTGATCTATTAGCAAGTTATCTTCATCTGCAATTACGACTATAAATCTTATACTTGTGCACACGTGCTCGTCTGGCTCAGTGAAGCAAAAGATCAATTATATTATTATGGAGTTCCCTGCCGACTTCCCAGAAAGAAACTAAAGTTTGGGAGGTGAATCTTCCAGCTTTCTTAAACAGGTAGCCTACATTCTCCCAAAAGTTTTAATATCTGTATTAAGCAACAGGACATTGATTGGTTATTTTTAATCGCCACACACCTGTGTTGTCACAGATTATGGAACCTAGGCTAATGGTCAGATATTGGGACCCAGGCTAATCTTGTTTTTTACAACACTAAGTAGACAACAACATACTGCAATCAGTTTATGCAGGTATACGACATGCAAAATCTAGATGCAGTGGTGCACCAACAGTTGAAGCAAGCCAATTTTAGAATAGATTAATCCACGTGGCCTGTAATTTATGGACACTGTCACTCGTCATACTAGTGTGTGACTGTCAGTCGAATTTGTGGATCAGAGCTGAGGACATTACAGATCTCCAACAGAGTTCAGTCCAATAATATATGCATAAAATTGCAAATGGCCTGCTGGAATGCACGTCATTTAGTGATGACAACTTCCCAGTCCCTTACTGCCCGCAGCAATAAGTTATACAGATACCAATAAGTTATACAGATAGGACTGGAATCCAATATCCCTCTGTGAATTCTGACATCAGATTGATTGATATGACACGCGTGCCGAAATTAGCATAATGTGCTGTTGGTAATTTTTATAATCTAAACTTTCGTACATGAAAATGTGAGGAATTCCAGTTTTCTATGCCTCCTAATGGATACGTACAGTTTTGCTGTTTTCACTCTGCTAGTAGTATAATAGTCAGTGCAGATCGGCACCGACTACACTACTCATGTTAGCTGTGATTCTATGATTCAAACTGTATACAAGAGAGTGAGGATGACAGAGACATACAGACGGAAGCACAGCATCATATCATGCTCAACAAAGTTTCTAGAAGCCTAACGAAATGAAGAAACAATTCCTCAAAAAACTACAGCCCCCAGCCTAATCCATCACATCTGGTCTGCTTAAAGTACGACTATATCATAAAGTATCTGTAGGTAACATGCGAAATTGTTCACATTACATATAATTATTACATGCATGATATAATACAATATTATTGGTACGCTATGTAATGTATAACTTACAATTCAGATACAGTTACAATCCTGTAGCAGTACATGTTAATACAAATTCTGCTATCAACATCTTCTCCTATAGCGAATGGCTGTCAACTGTTCAATGATAATACATGCACTACAAGAAAAGTGATATTATAATAATATACTACAATATAGTAGCAGCTTACTTGATACCAGCATATAGACCGTTGCCATAGAAATAAGTTAAGTTGTCACACTTTCCATCAGCAACCGACCAATTAGATTAATTTGTTCAGTAGGAAATCATAGTATCCTATATTTATAACTCAGGTCTACTATTGCTCCATCACTTTACTGGTTAACTTTGGGCTAAAATATTGCAAGTGAGTATTCGCTTGCACCAAAACTCAAGTACAAGTACTGTGTACTGCGAGTGTGATCCATTGACCAATAGGAATGAAGATGATAAAGATTGTCTAATAAATTATATACCTACATGTTGTTCTTAGAAAATGACTATTGAATTAAAACGATATATAATTAGCATAACAATAATTATAGTAAGATTGGTAAAGGGTGATAGATAAGCCATTTATCTTTATGTCATCCATCCATCAAATTATTAGAATTAATTTAAATCAGTTTGTCTCAACGTAGAGTCATAGTAAAAGTTGGACATGCACTGTTTCACATATATAATATCTTGTGGTGGTAAAGCAAATAGTTGTAGAATTACATAAACTATCTATTTATTAGCCTGTAGACCTATTGGACTTCATCTGCTCAAGAATGTGGTACATTAGCAGTAGTAAACCGTTAAACAGAAACACTAGAATCGTGTCACTACACACTATAAAGCTACATGTACATAGTCTTGTATGTACATAGAGAATGGTGACTATCATAACACTTTTGTTACCACATTCATTGTCACTATAATTATAGAAACTAAAGTACAATAAATTATAAAACACACTCCCCTATTAGCGTCTTAAAATGTATACAGTACGTCATCAACCCCAGTCGTATTAGCCGGTGCAGTCAATAAGAGGACCCCAACATCACCAGAACCTACACTACTTGATCTCTCAACATCACCAGAACCTACACTACTTGACCTCCCAACATCACCAGAACCTACACTACTTGACCTCCCAACATCACCAGAACCTACACTACTTGATCTGCCAACATCACCAGAACCTACACTACTTGATCTCCCAACATCACCAGACCCTACACTACTTGGTCTCCCAACATCACCAGAACCTACACTACTTGATCTCCCAACATCACCAGAACCTACACTACTTGGTCTCCCAACATCACCAGAACCTACACTACTTGACCTCCCAACATCACCAGAACCTACACTACTTGGTCATAGACTAAGAACAATTAATAAGTACACCCAGCTTAGTTGATTAATTTTTCCTGCTATAATTTATATTTTAACAGTACAGTACTGTAACTTTTGGTATGTACTTACACTGTATTATAGCACTAACCACAATGAATGATGTATTATTGTAGTTAAGTATATCTATGATGTATGTAGATTATAGAACCCCTACTGCTTATAAATTAGATATCATTATATATAATTAGATTGCATAACATTCAAATGCACATAATGTAATCAACCAATTCTAATCCATTAAAAAATTACATGAACTTTCACACTCTGTATTGCACTTCATCAATTTAACTAGTGTCATAGCCTCAGTACTTGTGCCCTTAAAAGTGGTAAATATCCTATTAATGAATAACAGGCTAGATCCTTCCCCTACTACTAAGCAAAACCTTCTGCTGTGAGACTGAATTCATTTTAGTCTATTTACCAAAATTTAGATGGGAATTTGCAGTACAACTCACAGTGAAGTCGTCTTTCCTTTATTCTTAATCAAAAAATCAAAAGGAGAGCAACTTCCAGGGATTAGTGGAGAAATGTACTACCTACAGTTGTATTGGTCAAATTGGCAACTAAACCAGCATATTTGCGTGTATACGTTTTATTTCTATGAAAAGTGTGTTTGGCCAATAGCAGTTTAAAATATACACTACAGTATACAGTAAAACTTAATTAATATATACAAAACAATATTCATGGGTTCACCCAATCTAAATAATTACACATACAGCAACAGCTGCAAACTCGTTACAGTATATACAATGTGCAATGTTTCATGGTACAATGCTACACACAACTATGCGTTACATTACAATCTTGCACCTATGTGTTACCTTGTAATAACATAAATATGTGACACTAATGCATTCCAAGCACATATTCCTGTAGCTTCTCATCTGAATGCACAGTCTCTAGCACTGAGTTGTATGTCTCCATATCTGTAAACAGAGAGATCAATGTTACAGTCTGCAAACAGAGAGATCAATGTTACAGTCTGCAAACAGAGAGATCAATGTCACAGCTTGGAGTTATCTTTTTGCTTGAGCAACTGTATATAACTAGTCACACGCGTGTGAAGTTAGTACGCAACTGAAATAGCCTTATAGAACGAACTGTTGGATTTAGTTTTAACTACTTATATTTTTGTGACATATATATAACTTATTACAATAGTGATGAAAGTTGAGTAGGCCTACAGATGTCTTCGGGAAGGCCCAATGCTATCAACATGTACTTTCTCTAAGAACTTCTACCTTTGTAGTTATCTAATCATCTGTGTTATACTAACCAATCAAAAAACACTAGAATACTACTGGATACAGAAGACTAGCAGGAGCGAGCAAGCCCTAAGTGAGCAGAATACTGGGATTCTATACATGCCTATCCGGGTTCAAACCCCAATCAGTCAACCATGTATCAACAGGGTGTACCGCATAGAGCCTACACATACACTTTCCTTCCTGGTTTTGTTACTAAGGTGAGGGAAGTTTTCCTTCTTACTAAAAGTGAACACTCATCAGATGTAAACTAAATAATGAATTCTATACAACATTGGACTCACCGAATACGCCCTCCCACTCTGGATATAGACACACCTCCCTGGCTGTCACAGACGTAGGCCCTGTTGCAGTACCTACTACTTCTAGAGGGCATGAAACATTACCATCTGGCTGTAACATAGCATACGTTGTGTAATGTCTTATACAAGATGTATGGTATAAACCATATTACAAATGCATTTGATGAATATTAACAGCCGGAGCCCATTTGAGCCTTTAAAATATGTCGATAATAAAATGTTAGACGAGTCTCGCATTTTTAAGTCATAAAGGATTTTGAGTTACAACATAACTGTGACTACATATTCGCAAAACTCGGCTAACTAAACCTGCGTTTATTGATATCAGCTTACTCTCATTAACATTTAGAAGCATAAGATGCAAATGGCATCATCTGAGTAATATTTAGTGTTCATAGTGAAAACTGTAGTCGAGTTTCTACTGATTATCTAATGAATTTGCTATCTCTCAGTCTCAAGGTAAATGAAAATGATTACAGTACTTGTTTGTTATGCACCAATGAGTTCGAACATGAATGGGTTTTTAAATTCCGTATTTAGTGCCTGAAATTGTGTTTTCTATTAGAAAAGTGGGAATCAATGACTCTACAATAAGGCTATATTATAATATTGTTCAATAGAAGAAAGAAAACGACTACCTATAGTAGCTCAACAATTTAATACCAAAACCACAAAATTTTCAGCTAATTGCTGCCTGCTATACAAAAATCAATAGCTTGCACAAGTAATACTTTACCAATGTGGGCCTAGTATGACTTTTGAAATGTTTTTGTTACTATTTTTGCACTCCTTTTGATAGAACAGCTGTAATTATGAAAAATCTTGGAAAATATAATGTGACTTGCCATGTCTTCATTTTCAAATTGCCTTTTGTAAAGTACATGTAGCTAATAGAACAATTTTGTAGAGTGTGAGTAAGTGGAGAGAAGTAGAACTCACCAACTTTCACAATTGCTGTTAACTTGAATAAGTTAAACATAAATCTCCTGTTATAACTCTTTTAATTTCACCAGCCTATTGGTAGTGAAATTGTTGAAAGCCACTCGCATACAACTATGACAACTAGAGCTGCAGCCAGAGGCAAACTGACATCAATTTCTGCCACAACTAATGTATATAAGAATTGGCGATCCTGAGTAAAAGTAAATCAGCAATATGCTGTAGTATTGACCTTTTAACTGTAGCACACTGTTAGTAATGAGGCATTCAACTTGCACAATATGTGATAATAGAATCCTCTATCAACGACGAGTGAGTAACGAGTGAGTAGCTACACTGAAACATCATGTAGGCTGAGTAACCTGATTTAGATATCTTACCTGCTGTAGCAGCTTCACATCGATAACTTGACCGTCACAAGCTTCCATTTTTAAGCTCATGTTTCCACACTAAATTAGAGAAATAATCTGATGATAAAGCCGAGAAATCCTATAGGCTTCGGGTAATTCATTAATCATTGAAACATAAAAGAATTAACACCCGATATTGAAGGCACTCACAACTAATCAATAACCATCGTTATAAAAATTCAAAAATAAAGAATAATTATATACAACCATAAATAGAAAATTTATATGTTATTTAAAAATAAACTGTGCTAGCACGTATTCACACACATACACATGTGACATGTGTGGCTTCAGTGAGACAATTAAACAAATGTCGAAATGAAATGAGGCATGAGCAACCTGCCTCAAACCTGAACCCTTACCTGAATTCCTTTTCCCAACAATAATACTTGATTTCCCATTTGAGAGCGCAGTTGCGAGCCATTCACCCTTATATTCTTCTCTTCACATGCCATATTTCACATCAACAAATTAATTGAGCCTCTTTGAAAAGAAAAACTAATAATTTATCAAAAACAACTCCCAAAAGTAAGTGGTTCACTTGAAACGCTAAACGGAAATATAACAAAGATATAAGTTCCCGCGTAGCTCAACCGGATACTCTTAGTACTTTACAATTAAGTGGGCTTGCAGCCAGGCCCCGTTTTAACGCTATAGCCAAGCATTCAAGCGCCCCGCTATTCGTCGTTGGGTCATTGGAACTTTTGTTTTAATTGGTGGTTGCGCAGCAACAAACGTTCTTGTTGCCTGAAGGTTAAAAGAATAGTTGCTCTATGGTTGTCTGAAAGTTCCCAATTTATAATATAATAGGTGGTAATAATAATTATTAAAGAACAATATGAAAACACAATTTCAAACTATGGCTAATATACCAGGTCCAACATTTTGTGAACAATAAACCCGATTTAGTTGAAGTTGAACTGTACAATAGCTACAATGTTAATGCCAGCTGCTGAGGAGATACCGCAAAATGTAACCAGGGCGATTCTCCATTTAACCGATCTTGGTAGGACGATTTTGCTGTGACTATCACTAATATGATATACGTAGGCATGAAAAACTATTGCGCATTGCATAAGGTTAAAAACTGAAAAGCTACATGAAACATTTGTTCGATTACTAGTGGATAAGAAACCGTTATGGTTGCCATAAATTAAGAAGCTCATGTATCACATTGTGCTTCTCACAGTCATGGCAGAATCAATATAGCCTATATTATGTTGATGTTGTGTTGTGCATTCAATAATTTGGTTTTCTCTAGGGTGATTGCTACCAGTAGTTAAACCTGTGTGTCGTTGCATGTACGCTTATGGATTATGATAAGGTATAACATAATGCGTACTGTATTTGATCATGAATCGTCATTCCTCAAAATTTTGTTCTTGCTGTTTTACTTTCACACGCTGTTTGTCATAATAGGTAATCGTATGCGGTCAAGCAACTTTGGGTTCAAAGAACAGGATGTGGGAAATATTGATGCCATCATAGAAGCTATCAATGAGCTGGTAATGTTTTTGAACAGGTCTATTGTATCTATCTAATAAAATAGCTACGTTAGTTTAATTTCCTTTACTTTTATTGGAACAACTTTGAGCTCGTGAGGAAGTTTAATTAGTTTTAATCTCATTTTTTATAAATTAATTAATATATCTGCAGAACCACAGCTGTTTACTTGGCTTGGCAAAGCACCTACTGTTTTAACACGGGAATCAAATAGCATTTGTCTCTTTTAATTTTTAATTCCTGCTTGTTTTACATTTGTTGTATTTTTTTATAAGATTTATAATGTTTAGGAAGCTCAACGTTCTATTATCCATGACCAACTAGAAGCTGAGACCATCAAATGTAGCATATTGCGTCATGAGCTGAAGTTTCTCCCAGGAAAATACAGACAGGAAATTCATGGTATGTCATTTTAGTGTTCAATATGCACATGCACATCTATTGCCCGTCTCACTAATGTGTAATCTTGTGTCTACTGATCAGCAGGTAGAACTTGTTCTTGTTTCAACCATCTACTCTCGGAGGTATCTGCCGTTTTTAGCCAATTTTTTTGAATAGCTTACAGTTATTATCATTGTGTATTTTGTTTGTATAAAGTTTAGTAATTATGCTCCCTTTATGTTACAGATGCTGTGGTTAATGCAAGGCAGTCTAATAATGACCTCGTTCAGAGTTTAAATGAAGAATTAACTGGCATAGAAGAGAGTATTGTACAGCAAACGGCTAGACATGAATTTCTAGAACATGACAACACGGTGCAATTGTAAATATGATATACAGACATGAATATATGTTAATATAAAGTTAAGTAAGACTGATCTGTAGATATTTGGGTCGCAGGTTCACCCCTCACTCTTCGGCTTTGAAAGTATGAAAGCCGAGCTCTTCTACTCAGCCAACCATTTAACAAGATGGCAGCATGTTTTGTGGATTTTGATTGGATATTTCTGTTTCTACAGACCAGAGAGGGATAGACTGAGAGTTCAACATGAGCAGGTTATTACTGTACTCAATCAGCGTATGGCAGAGAAAGCAGCCAAGCAGATTAAACTAAATGAGACCAGAGATAAACTCAGAAATACTCATGCAAAGGTTACTAAATACATTTGTATATTCGTTTATTATTGTACTTATGCCAGTTTATGTATGTTTATTTGTACTAATGCTGATATTGTTATGGCCTAGCTTTTAGGCATTTATTCACACTCATGCAATTTCGGCAACATAATCCGAACTTTGCTAAATCCTGTGACCATGTGAGGCAATACATACATGAATGTACAATGTATATGTGACTGAACCACGCTATGGCCAGCGTTTTGATGAATAAATGAGCTGGCTGTATATATTTAAACCGCCATAATTGCTGAACCTTCTGCTACCACTATTTCTTGTACTCGCGTTCTAAAGTTGAAAGAAAAATTATTGTTTTTTATCAGATTTTAGATTTTGAAGACGACCTTCTGCAGTTAAAGGAAGACATGATTAGAGAAAGAGCGGATGTCAGAGCTGAGAAATCTCGTCTTCGAGCGAGCATTGTAAGTCATCTACTGTAAGCTGTGATATATCAACAGTCGGCTCTTTCATTATTAGTATGTGTAGGCAATAAGTAACTGCAACTGTCACTTTTTACACTTGGTTATATTTTATGTTTCTGTTATTACATCAGACACTATTTGATATATCAATGAAAAAGCCATGATTCATGAACATAATTACATAACTTTTATTAGAATGAGGCCAAGGAGGCAACAGCACTACAAAGTAAAGAAAATAGGGAGTCAAAGGGACAACTTGACTTGCTACTTAAAAGACTTGACCATACTGAAAAGGAACTTGATGACTTGAGAAAGGTAATACACTGAGTAGGAATTTGAACTCATCACATTTTTTTGTGATTTTTATTTATTTATTAGCTTGCTCCTAATAGTTGGTTTCCGATTAATATTTCAGCTGACTTTTATGGGCATTATTGTGATTTATAACCCGTGTTTCTGCACATGTTTGTATCAGTAAATTAGCCAAACTACTATATACACATAAGTCTTACAAATTTGGACTTGTAATATGCTGCCTACTTGGTTTAATAATAATATATGTATGTGCTAGTATGATAGAGAGATGGTGAGTTATAAAGATTGTACAAGCATGAGGTATTTGTACATGTGACAGTTTTGTTATACATGTACAGTATATCCCGACCCTTCTAGGAATTGTCTGCTCACGGCACCTTTTTGTACTCGTAATTACAATGTACATCCAGGTATTACATTACAAGTACATTGCATGCTTACAATTTTACTCCTACTGCTGGACCTTGTGGTGCATGTTCATGTTTGTGTCTGTATGTAATTTTATGTTGTTCAGTTTAAACTTAGGATACGAAGCTTGGAGTTGTCCACTCTACTTAGTTTTTTGATTAGGAAAGGACAACTCCCAGATGCACTGTAGATATGTAGTAGCCCTACTACATATAATAGTGATATGTTGTACGGTAGCAGGACCAATTTGTTAAAGTCCTCAGTCTCAGTGTGAAGTGTTGTTAATAATGTTAGCATAGTTTCCATGGTTTCCGTATGCCCTGTCCGTCAACTCTGGCTATATAATATTCGGTAGGGAGACAACATATTGTACAATAGAAGACGATATGTATTTAAGATTAGCTTGCTCGACTGACGACATGAAAATTTGAAATTGTCAAATCCTTGTCTGCCTTCATAGTATTATTTTTATTAATAACTATAATTATGTAGCTATACTTATAATTTCCATGATTAATTTTTAGGTGATATACAAATCGGATGTAGGGAAAGCTAAAGGTGAAGGTCAAGAAAGGTCACTAACCAATCAGATTAATAAACAGCTGCGAGAGAATGATGAGTTACGTAAAACAATGTGAGTTCTATTTTCATTATCAAATATCATTGGACACCATAATGGTAATCTGCCTGCCCATAATTGGGGAGGACAACTCCTAGTAGCATTTAACTAGAGAGAGGGTAACTCCTGTTTATTTGCATATGACATGATGCTCTACTTTGACCATAGGCTTGCTTAGAAACTGTGTTATGTTTATGTAACCAGAAAACAACTAATCACAGGCGGTTAGATGGTACTTTTAATTCCTTCTTTAGATTAGACTTGCAGAGAAAGAAAATGGAGACAGAACAGAGATATAAATCTGACATCGAGTCAATGCAGAAGAGAGTTGAACAGGTTGGTATTCAGTAGCTATACGTATTACAGTATTACAGTATTACAGTAACTACATGTATTACAGTAACTACATGTATTACAGTAACTACATGTATTACAGTAACTACATGTATTACAGTAACTACATGTATTACAGTAACTACATGTATTACAGTAACTGCATGTATTACAGTAACTGCATGTATTACAGTAACTACATGTATTACATTAACTACATGTATTACAGTAACTACATGTATTACAGTAACTGCATGTATTACATTAACTGCATGTATTACAGTAACTACATGTATTACATTAACTACATGTATTACAGTAACTACATGTATTACAGTAACTGCATGTATTACATTTACAGTAACTACATGTATTACAGTAACTACATGTATTACAGTAATTACATGTATTACAATAACTGCATGTATTACAGTAACTACATGTATTACAGTATTACATATTACAGTAACCATATGCATTACACCTGTCTACCAATGATCGTCTAGTACGGTAATTTAGGCTATGACACTAGTCTGGGACCAAAGGCTGATACTCACCAAATGGTCTCAGCATATGAAGTTCTGAGGCTATTCAAAACTTTATGTACATGTACATGCAGTTACGGCTATCTATTATAAGTCATACATGTAGCCATGGCATACAAATGTCAAATGAACATCTGGAATGAGATGGATATCGATTGCGAAAAATAAATAAATAATAAAATAATATAACATGAGATGTTCATGGCATACCCTCATTACATTATGATATGTTTTATGTACAGCTACAGTCTCAGATTAAGGTGAAGAATCAGCGGTACGAGAAGTTGAAGGTTAGAAGAGATGAGTTGAACGTAGAGGCAGATATTATATCAGAGAAGAGAGCGGCCTCCCAGACTCAGGTCAACGAACTCATGGCTTTGTAAGTTACACTTTATAATTGTTGTGATAAGAGTATAAACCGTAGTAATGCTCATACAGGGAAAGCATAATGTCATACGTTGCTATACAATGTATTGTGGCCATGTATATTGTACTGGCATACAACTGATTGTACTAATAATATGATAGAGCATGTGACACATTATACCAATTATAGAGCAGCGTACATAAAATGTGTACATTATACATGTATATACAATGCATGTCGTGTTATTGGTGTGATGTGTTGTGGTTAGTGCAGTTGAATACGATTAAATTAATAATTTTGTCTATTACATGTATTTAATTTCTGTTAGGTGTAGACTTATGTAGGTACATGTAGGATACTATCACAGCTAGCATCATAAACACCGTTATAGAACTTCATCAAACGCATAGAGATTAAATTTCTAGTTATATCTATTCTACAAATCAAACCATTACTACCCTTATAAAGATTCAAAGTAATATCTAACAAAGTAGTTTGAGCCTTATATCACTGTGTGATGATTATGCAGCGTGTTTAAATTTAAACTGAATTCGAACATTCCAGACATGTTTCCACTCACAGGTTAGATAACTATAAGATTTGTGGCGAATGGTAAGAATACACAATGCAAACTACAGAATAAAATATTCCACTCTGGCAATGATCATCATTTTCCATGAAGTTTTTGTTTATAATTCACATACATTATATTAGTTAGAGATACATTAATTTCAAATATTATCTGAACCTTTTAATTGGAGTTGTCACCCTTACCCTACACATGGGTATGATAACTCCAGTCAAATAGTTAAAATCGTTTGAACTAGAGTTACCTTTTATAGACTGTAATGTGTGTTCACACAACGCTTTGGAAGTTTATTGTTTATATTCTTTGGTAGGATTTACTGCCGCCAGGAATAATTTATTAAATGTACATTTGAGCTGTTCATATTATTCACTGATCACTCAGTTACTGACGAATTTTAATTTGCAAAATATTTTACAATTTCCTCATAGCGGTCACTTTCACTAATCTTCTACTAACTGATTATTAACCGATGACTCATTCTAGCACCAAAGTTAACACTGAGATATTATTACTACGAGTGAGGTACCTGGATGTTGTTTATTTATTCCTTCGTTGATACGCCATTCCGATGACACCCATAATCCCCTTTTGACTTCCTGTTTACGTCGATTCAAACAACGGATTAGCCAGACACATCATTGCCATGCTAATAATTGTTTATCAGTTGATGTAAAAAACTTTTGAATTGGAGTGGCAAGTTGAAATAGAAATTTTGTCAGTCCGCCCTTATTTTTATATATCTTATATCAAATTTATCGAAATCTGATTCCCACTCATGTTTATTTCTTAATATATTATTTAAATCCAAATCTAATTTGCTTCCCAAAAATTATTGATCACATTAAAATCAGTTACAAATTCCATCTCACGAGTGCCAATGTTTTGTTTTATATTGCACAACCTATTGTATAATTTAGTAAGCGCCAACATAATATGCCTCTGTCCTACACCTGGCTGGATATCCGTTCAGAACTAGAATGGTAAAACTGCGCTTTACACACATGCTGTTAGTTTATGTGTTCGCTGTTACATGTTCAGTTTATACATAAGGAATCAAAGCTTTCTAATCTAGGAAACAGTTGGTGTGTACACGTTTAGAAACGATATACAGTACATTCGCATGTAATTGTGTACTGTCAATGTGGATATATTATTAGCAAAGTACAGATAAACCACGCCCACATTCTGAGGACCTGCAGTCAGCATGTTGTGAATTCACAAATTGCGGGAATATTTTACTAATAATATCCATTATGCATCTAAAGCAAACGTTTATGGTAATAATCATTAGTCTGAAGTTGTCTTCTCTGTGTTCCCTTCTGAGAAGACAGCTTCTCACTACGATTAATATTGATGTTGCATTGAGTGTTTTAGCACATTATGACATTAGGTGTACCATTCATTAGACATGCATATAATAAACATTATATTCACCATTATATATATATATTCCCCGTGTAGGGTGTAAGTATGCCAACAGCTTATATTATTATGTTGCAGTGTTTGTTAAAGCTAGTTGAGTTGAACATCATGTCACATGTTAGTTTGTGACGTTGAGTCACTTCCTCTAAGTTCTCAATTAGTGAGTAAGTTCCGTGCATAGGGGCTGTGACACTAATATCCTAACTAAAGATGGGATAACTCCTTAGTTCACAGCCTGGTAAATTGGACTCTTAACAGAGGTCCTACCCCATGGCATCTATTGGTATACATACTCTAGAGTCTGTTAGAGACCAACTGCGTAAGATCTGTACGTTATTCCAGTCCCGATGTAGTTTGAAAATGATAATGGTTGACTCATCAGGCCGTGTAGGAAATATGAACTATTAGTTGCTAGATACTCAGGCTATATGAGGTGGCACCCTATCTTACTAGTTTGTTAGTGTTTATTTACATAGTATGTTTACTTTAGTATGGTTCTAGCACGTTTAGAGCTTGAATTTATATTTTGTGTGAAGCTAAGTGTATACTTGCTAAGATTTTAGTTTAGACCATAGAATTTGTATTAGCTCTCTATATCCATATTTAACAAACACATTCTGTACATATTTATATACTGTAGCTATTATCTTGGAACATGTGATGATTTCAGTAACACCCATAATGAATCTAGTAAAATATAACCAGGTGTAGATAACTCTAAAGATATAAATGCAGTTAGATGTAGATAACTCTATGCACATATTCTGTAGTCTGCAAGAAGCTAAACAGGCTCTTGTAAGGAAGCAAGAGAACATTGCCAGAATGAGAGAGGAGACAGACAGGATGGAGGTTGAGGTTGTAGAGCTTGGTGAAACGCATCTGTAAGTTATACGTGTAGACTATTAACCTGTATGGATTCTATTTGTTATGTATATTACCAACAGTTTAGTCCAAGTGGTTTGGTGTATGCATAAAGGACTGAAGCTACATGCTCATTAATTTCTAATTTCCAACAAACATCTAAAAAATCATAAATACATTGTATTGCTATTTGGGTCATGTACAGTATAATTTACCATTTCCTGTCAACCTCGTGGCATACCACATGATTATAATAATACTGTAGAATATAGAATGCCTGTTGCACTATTATATCACTTTTATTTTATTCAGTATATGTGTGGAGACGTTCAACAGACAGATAGAGGAATACAGAGAACAGTTGGGTAAAGAGAGAATGGAAAGGTAGGTGATAGTGTACATTAAATAATGATGATGATTGTATTGTTATTTATACCCGTACCAATATGGAGTTGTCATATTCTATGTTGCGGTAAATATTCACTAATTTCACTAGCATACAGAGTGATAACATGTGGACATGGTTTCTGGTTCTACGGCAATTGGAAGCAAAGTAACTCTTAGTCCACCATGTTGGCGATGCATAGCTATTAAACAGTGAATATTATTGAAAGATTGTTGAAATGATGAATACAGGGATGTTAATAGCTGGCATTTTTCACTCTTTGCAAATTCCCCTGTGACATAAAAATCTGCCCTTCCTAATCAGAAACACTGGGAATCAAATAACCGATTCTAGTAAATCAGGCAACTGAGAACAGGCAAGTTAGTAACTTATGTTTCTCCTGAATACAGGATGGAGGTGCAGCAGAAGAGAGATGCCGTACAGAAAGACCTGGAGGAATTTAAGACGGCCAACAACAGGTTCATGGCAGGTGTCAACAAGAAGGTCACACAAGGCAAAGAGCAGCATGAGAACCTGACACATGAGGTATGGTGCTTCCTGTGGCAGTACTCGACACATCTACAGGCACTGGTGTTTGATATGTGCCTCTTGGCCAATAGTCTCTCAGAGCACAGCTTGCTAGTATAATCCTGGTGACAAATAAGGCTGTGTTGAAGAACAATGTTAGGTTTGTTTTTTTACTTGATACTTCCCAATTAATTCTGTTCATGTATTTCAAGGTTATCTATTTTATCCAATCAGGGTTCAGGTTTGCAGAAAGGACTCAAAGAACTCGATGAAAAGATCAAGGTCGCAAAGGTCACAGTAAGAGAGGAGCGACTGAACTTTGACCTGAAGAAAGCAGAAATCGAAGGTCAACTCTCGGCTCTAAAGGTAAATATTAGGTGGTTCTGTACGGTGTGTGTTATTAATTTAAGTTTTCCAAAGAACATTTTAGTAGGCGACTGACAGGTCCAGGTTGTTAGACATTCTTTTAGATAACATGAATATTGCACCAGTTTTGATCTTTTAACATTATGCTTTGCCCGACTCTGATCTGTTATGCAAAGTGGAAGTAATATTATCTTATTACTGCAATATAATAGAACAAGCACTGGTTTCCTCTCATATAGTTTACATGTTACTCAGTAATGTTAATCCTATCAGATAATAACATGTGATTCGATAATGTCAATCCTATCAGATAGACAGGACGGCGTCTCAATTGCCATTGAGTGAGATTTTTAGTGTAAGTCAGCTTACTGCATGCAGTTTTTCTCTTGTCTTGTCTGTCTGTTTATGTATGGATGCTCTTTATTGGCTACTGTCTAGCAGTTTTGTCCAATCACACCAGTTGGCGCATAGTAGCAGCCTATATTAGTGATATAAGATATACCTGTAGCAAGCTGCTAGTATATGTTGCATGTAGATGCCAACTTCCTTACTATCAAAGTTAGGAAGTGATCCACTTGTAGATCACATGGTATAAACATAGTTTTTGTTTATTGTTTACATCTTTTCTACTATAACATGATAATACAGACATGCTAATATTCCAGTTAGTAAGAGAGGACAACTCCATCTCACCAATTGATACCAGCTTAATATTCTATGATATTGCAGTAGGCCTATAACTGGGAGTATTATAAATGTACTCTATACTTTAAATATACTCTATACTCTAGGTGTTATCACTTATTTAGTAGACCTTGCTAGTACTAAAGCATGTTGCATGCCTACCCAGATGTTTTGGGAGTTGTGTGCTCTTGCGAGTTACTGCTACAATGCTACTGTATATTATACTTCCATAGCTAACTTTGCATAGCTATACTAAACTAGTTGTGGTCATGCACATGTATATACATTTATGTGTGTATGGTTATAGTAGCAATGTATATACATGTTTTATAGATATTTAATCGCATCTCATTCTGCTTGATCATTTATTGATAATTTTTCTACTTTACTCTATTAACATAAATCCAGGTTGCAGAAGTCACTGAAATGGTACAGTAATATACAGTGGGAGATGAACACTTTTATTTTTAATATAAACACATTTTCTTTCTTATGCAATAGCGTGTCAAGATATTATTATTTTGGTTTTTATTTACAATATAAGTTTCCTCAACTTGGAGATGCAGACGAGATCGCCATGCACTTGGCTACGATGAGCCCATTAATCTCACTCAGTATTGAAATGTTTGATTAATATAAATTGGTCCCGCACTTGTTTGAAATATTATAATAATATTGGGTATAACGATTTTAACTGTTCTATCTAAATTAGATGAAGTAAAACACCTATGTAAGCTAGTTCGACATTGCGCTATCGAGTTGACACAAAGTCGAGGCTAGATGGAAGAGGCGTAAAACCCTCCATATGTGATGGTCATAGCTTTAGTTCCAACAGATTCACTTCAAAGTAGGATTGCTGTATCATCCAGAACCGGATGAGTCTCAACTGGTTTAACATTTGAGTTACAAACAATTGTTTGCGAATTTTATGGGCAACTTCTGTGTCAAGGCCTTTAATGAGTCTGTATTACTTTGTTATAAAGAATGAGATTAAGAGATACGAGGAAATGACGAAGCAGGTTAAAGACACTCTAGAGGTGAAGATTCCTGCCTTTGCTAATCAAACTGAAGAGTTCAATGAAGCTCAGGCAGAGTTTGACAAGCTAAAGAAGCAGGTTACAGGTATGCCCCCCCCCCCTCACCACTCCGTCCCTTTAGAAATTCTCTTTCTTTTTCGTTTCTCAAACTCAGGTTCTCGTCTGCGCTCTATTGGTGTATGCTCTAAATCTTTCTATCCCTCTCCATTAATAGTCCCTCAGTGTACTTGGAAACACTAGACCCTCATAAGTCATTTGTATCATAACAGGAGTTGTCTTCTCTTGTTTACAAAAGTGGAAGAGAGGGAACGACTTTGAAGTGTTATCAATAGCTTATGACCTTATAGTAATACCAATGTGATTCGTTATCCTCACTCCTACATCCAACATTTCCATTTTTCTGTAACATCTCGAGCTTCCTCTTTCAATATCACACTCTTTCATATCTCTTTATATTAACACGTACCTGTGCACTCTGTTCATTAAACACAGAAGCAGGCATTGAGTACATAAAAGTCAGATTTGAGGATGAAAGTAGTTCATCTACTGACCAATCACAGCAAAACTTTCTAAAGGTTGATCAATCAGGGAATTACTCGAAATATGCTAATAAATCAGACACCATCTGCGGCACTATAGACCGTTTTACCGCCGCCGTCCGAGGTATTGGAATGATGACTAAACTAATAACAAAATGGAGGAACAACGTCTACAGTAGGTCATCTATTCCATCATCATCCTTCGATCACTCATATCCAGAAACTCTGTTGCATGAACTTATTCTTCACATTCTAGACAGTGTTATACATATTGCCTTATTTGTTGATCATAAACTGCTGCGTATTTGAGTTAACCATTAGTTTGCAATTATAATTTATAACTATTTCTACTCTTATTATTAATATTTCTGTTTAATCAGGTATGAAGTCTCAAAAGGCTTCTCTTGAAGATCAGGTAAAGAGAACAAGACTTGGAGTTGAGAAAGCTATAAAACCGCAGGTAACACTATGTTATCCATGTACATGCATTCTAAATATTATTTCAGTGGTTACACTGTTGCTATGGTTGCACTGTTGCTATAGCTTCACTGTTGCTATGGTTACATTGTTGCTATAGCTTCACTGTTGCTATGGTTACAGTGACATCGCGAGTGCATCAATGTTGCAACTTTCATTACCAAAGTAGAGTCTGCTGTGGAAATAACTGGCCGATATTTTATTCTATCACTAACACCTGAGTGTTGCGAGGTTTAATTAAAAGCTGCAATATCTGTGCCAAGGTAGCACCAGAGTATTATAAGGTTTGATGCTCTTAGTAACACCACCAATGATCTTTTACGAGAATCGAACCTGGGACTCCCACATGGAAGTCCAGCACCTTAACCACTAGGGCATGGCTGCTCCCTATGATGGCATTTAGTATATCCAATATACTCAAGGGGATGTTTGTAGAACTTTAGCTAACAATTGATCTCTGCAATACTTCTCAACCTATACATGCTATACAAACTGGTACACCGCACTTGATAGCTTCATCTATTTTCATATATATGCTATAAAGTAGAACAACTTACTTATAAATAATGTATTTCTTAGCCTGAGATCAAGAAGGAACTGCATACCCACAGGGCATCATTCCTAGCCAGCATGCAATCTCAGCTATCAGAAGCTGCTGAACTAGAGAGGCAAGTCTATGTGGTTGGAACCAAGCTGCAGACTATAGCAGACGTACGTAGCTATATCTTCATAAAAACTTAGTCGATAGAAAGTTGGGAAAACTCCTCCAATATGACCTACTTACGGGTCAAGAATATTGCAATTGTATTCCTTCTTTCTTATTGGCTCTCCATTAGATATCTCAGTAGTCGCTGTAGTTTGTCTGTGAAACTTTTTTGAAGCCCCAACTATTGATGGTGTCACACAATTCCTATTGGGTTAGGTAGTTTATATTTGCCGTCTGCGTACTTACAGGAGAATCAGAGGTTCACAGACAGCAATAAGCAGATGGCTGCTGACCTCATTACGATGCAGCAGGACCAGATAACGTGTGCAGACGACATTCACCGACTGAAGGCAGAGTACGCATTCCTTAAGAGTGAGTCAGTTAATTTTATTAAAGCTTGTGAAATTTGTATTTTCACACTGTAAAGGATTCGTAAATTACGACAGCGTTATTCTAGATACGGGCGGGGGGATAAAAGGGTTTGTTGGGAAAGACAGGCACAGAAGACATCTTTGACCTAGATTCTAGCGAATTCATGCTTATTGGCTACCCTCACAAATAATCTCAATACATTGACTAGAAGTGCCTGCACCAGCAGAGCTCAACTGACTACATGAGCAACAATATTTAATTCAAGCCACTGTTAGTTACCTTTAAATTACGAGGTTTCTGTAAAGTTATGATATAACAGGAATCAAATATGTCCCACTGCATTATTCTGGTGTATGTTGTGACGGTAGGTCCTTATATTTGATTGAATAATTCAGAATCTTATTGATAATATTATTACAGCGTTACTGGTGACAGCGTGGAATGAGGACACAGCTCTGGAGAAGCAGATGACGGAGAGAGATCTTGAAATACTGAGTAAACTCGCAGACGTTTTGGAAATCTCATCCAAGAGGACACTGGTTGTCACCCACGTCAGCGAGAACATGAACTCTGAACTCCTCAGCTTGTCAAACTTTCTGGATACTGTAGCTGATCGAAGACCTAAAAGTAATGGTTGTTTGATACATTGTATTATTAGCATTTTCGCTCCTACACTACTCAATGCCTTATATACTGCGCTGTAATAATGGAGATTTATTTCACTGTTGCCCTATGCTAATGTAATAAGAGAGACACATTGCGGTGTATTATGCATGTAGTTATTAAGTAATGTAGTAATGGGGACACATTAAACTGTTTAGTTATAAGAGATGTCGTAGTGGAGACATATTCCACAAGTGTCGTGCTATGGCTCTGTAGACATAGTTCACAGTTGTAGTGTAATAATGTAGAAATACTTTACTGTTGTTGTTACTAAGTAATACAATAGTGTGGACATATTCCACAGTTTCAGTTGAGGAAGAGGAGAGAGTAGATTCTGCTGTGAATACTCATGGACAGGAAATGAGAGACAAGGGCTCACAGCCTAGTCAAGAGTTCATGCAGAGCCTGCAGCAGCTAGAACAGTAAGTGGTTTCGCTTAGCACTAGCTGGGGATATGGACTGGAAAGTTGTTTTTGCCTCATTTTCTATATTTTGTTATTTAAAGCACATGGAACCCCAAATTGTCACAATATTCTCTACTGTATTAGCACAGGTTTTGCCAAGAGCATGGAGCATGAGTAGATAACTCTTTATTTGGAGAATATATTATGTTGTACATAACAATTTACATGTATGTGTATTTCATTTCGTATTCATACTACTGGAAGTTTTATAGCCACTGTGCAATGCATAATATGTATAACTTATAGGTACGGAATAGATATGCCCCTGATGAATCATGGCAGTATGGATACCAATGCTACACCTAATACAATGAGAAAAGGTAGTATATTACATGTATATAAATACGTAGTTATGGATGGTACATTGCTGCAGTCTTATGTAGGGCCTACTGCGTAGTTTACATACCTCTTCATTTACAAAAGTCCTTGGGGGTCATGCAAGCCAGCATGGCTTTAAGGCAACTCCTCTACCCCTGCCAAAAAAAGGCCATGTCGTCTGGGCCTTTCTCACGGGGAATTGGCCAGCACTGGCACCTGGCAGTGCGAGCTACAAGGGCTGGTCACGCCGAAGAGTATAAGCCGGTGAGTTTTAGTGTATTATAAATATTGCTATTCTCTTCAGGGTCGCGGCATCTAAACAAGAGATCTCCCCTACCTCCTATTGCTCAGAAGGAGGGCAAACGCAAGAGTGAGGATCCTTTCCATGTGATGAACCTCGTAGCTCCCACAGACATCCAAGTAGATGTCGATGATTAATAGCATATCATTCCATGAGAATACCATGTCTATGGTGGTGCCATAAATTGAACATCTAGACTGGTTATATTATTATTTTGTTAGAAATTTATTTGCTATTTCATTTCTTGAGTATCCGTTCTGTAACGTTATGTATTACTCTGTGATATTTTGACTGTGCTATTATGAAAAGTCTAAAGTAATTAATGTAAATAAAAGTTTATGTACCACATATAATGTACATTCTATGGAAAGCGGATCTCATTAAATTAACGAACATCATGTCCCCCCTCACCCACCCCACCCTCTTCCCCAGTGAATCTTGTGTGACAGATCGAGTTGACTTATAGGCAAAGTTGGAGTATGTTTTGTTGAGCAGTGTGCCCTGTCCAAACAGCAGTAATATATTGGGGGAACTGAATTATGAATAAAAATTTGAAATACTTCATAATTATTATTACAATATTTTCATTTTGTATTCATATGTATAATGTCATTGCATTTATTGTTTCACATTTTCACAGCTGATACTTCATTGAAAGTCATCATATATTTCACATGAGTATCTGTGTTGTGTATTATGACACTGGTATTGTTTTAATGGGCAGAGACCAATGTGGGTAACTTGACTTTACTGTTTATACAAGACACTGATAATTTGGTCATGTATGCAAACGTACAAAGCTATACTCATATCCTTACAACTGAACCACGACAATAGTGTGTTATTATATATTGTTATAATTAACTAAATTATGCATTCTTTTTAGCCTCATTTACGTTTATGTCAACAAAATAAGCCCCATGTGAAATAGTTGTTCAGTTTTTAATGAAGTTAATGTTTGATTTATTAATTAATAACTTCTCTTAGCCTGAGCTCCCACAACTTTTATTTTACCAACCAACTTGTACTAGATAGACTCTGATCATGGAATATTCCTTTGAAACGGAGCATGCATATACGCCCGTACTGTTCTATTTACACACCGTAAAGGCAATAAAATATTTAATCTAAATTCTAAATTAATGTTACAATATAATAATACTACACCAAATTAATGGTATACTATATTATTCAATCGTCGTTATTTGTTAGGAATTATCCTATCTCCACGATTTATATAACCTATGAACTGTGCATCTATTCTTCATAGCTACTATTATGTAATGGGCATGTACACTGTATGCCGGGAAATGATCAATAACTATGCATTCCCACTTCTTTTTGGAGATTGCTGCTGTAACAGAGCCTAATTTTGCTTATGTTGGATATTGTCAAGCCCGCTGTCGGGCCCGCTTAGAATTTCTTTTAATTTATTCACTTTAGATACTAATGTACAGTGTAAGTACATTATAACTCCACCTAATTTTGCCAAGTGTTCTGGTATTGAATCCATATAAAAAAATGCTAAATATATTTTATTAGACTGTAGCTTTACAGCAAGATATAATCATCCTTACTCTTGTTTTATGTTGAAAAGTGAGACTTCGAAGCAGCAGCAGCTAGTCCTAAGGCAGCATCATGTAAGACACACTGTCTCTGTTTGCCAACACACGTAATATGATCAAGTAAGCAGTGAACTCATATTTTGTTTCTCTCAGCAATTCCGGGCCCCAACGTTCCCCTTGCACGCCCTTGCTCAGCATACATGACTTGCAACATTACATATTAGATTGTATTCAATACTCAGGAGGCCTCATTGCCTAAGGGGCATCTGTAGTAAATTCTATTTTCATCCAGTCTTTAGTGCAAGAATAATTGCATTATTATATTTGTTCTGTGTACAGTAGGGTCCTGGCCTAGACAGGCCGATGTTATTACTTTCGGACACAGTGTAGCTTATTCTAGCACACATGCCGATTTTTATGCAGAGTAGGCGCTGCCTGAGTGGGTAGCTGAAGTACCGCCAACAGCAGGTCCATTCAAAAACTTCTGGTGTCTGGTAGAGCTCCCCTTCTGGTATTACGTAGGTTGGAACTTCTGTGCTGTTGAGTAATCTGCCGAGTTAGCTCGTCGGGTAATCCACTGAAGCGAATAATCAGCGACCATGCTTTTCTTCTAGCGGAACTTTTTCTTAGCAAAATAAAAATATGCTGCTTTTCTGAAAATGACTAGGAAACAATTGAACAAATTAATAATTCAAACTGCAATTCATTTGCTAAAGTTCACTCTATTTCACATCCTTTTGTTTGCTTGGGGTTGGGTAAAGATGTTCAAGAGTGCGCACTGCAGATTGGCTCTGCTGCTTTCGTTTCACTGAAGAAAATGGGTGCCGACAATTTCTTTACTTCTGCAACCAACCCCTCAATTGAACAGCTTAGAAAGGCCATGACCCTGAATATTGACTGTAACTTGACTCACCCGTTAGTTAGCTAGTCAAACAGTTATGGTACTTTTAACTATAGATGCCAAAATTTCTAAAAAAACTCAAAACAATATTAATTAATATGCATGCTGTTAAGATTAGATACAACAATAGGAACAAGATATGAAGCTGTGATGGGAGGCAGACAGACAATATGGAATAAATGTTTCATTGTCACTGCCATCATGCCTTTAGATTGACACTTAGATAAGCTTGCAATCTACGTTTATATAAAAATATTGTTACTCAATCGAGAAAATGCCATTATTTGTATAAAATATGAGAGATTTCTAATCTTTTCAGGGTTTCCGCGGTGTTAAGTTTTGTCAAAGAAAATATTACATTTGATTAAATAATTTAGTTGAATATAAACTGGCTTCACTTTGATGGAATTGTTCTCACCTACTGGCTACAGCGAAATTATAATATTGTTATGTAAGTTGTAGGACTTATTTTTCTATTACTAAGGACTTGGAGAGAAATTATACATTTAATTAGGTCACCAATTGACCAGTTTTATGTTATTCATTATTTTACCAATTTCATGTTTGTTGTGACAATAATATTTCTTCTGGGTGATCAGTTGTTTACCAAAACATATATGTTGTAGAAAATAGCCCAGACTCTGCATTTCATGAACCCTGAGGCTGAGCCTAAAGCTAGAACTGAGGCTAATAATGGCTGAGCAGCAACCAGGGAAGTCCAGAGCCCCAAAGACAATTAAATTAAAATAATGTTGGTAAAACAATAGCCCTCCCAGGAGCTATGTATGCTCATCTATTCTTTGCTAATTTGTAAATAGCTGTGGGCCCTTTTAAGACGAATAAGTCAGTTGTGTTATTAATCCAGGGGTGGATTGAAATATGGGGGTCAGAAACTTTGGGGTTCAAAGCAGCAGGAAATTGGACAATCATGTATTGGTCATGCATGATTAAATAAATTATAATGACAGTAAGCAATAACACTTTAGATTATTTGAACATGTTAATTGATTCCTCAAGTTTTCAGTAGGTCACTGTGCACCCCTACTACTTAGTTTTTAACCCACTCCTACATTACACTATCAGGTTGATTAATTTACTAATCATGCTGAATTAGTGTTCAACAATATAAGCTTCACTCATGCTGTAACTCTCACAGATTAAGTGTGACAGACAACTCTCTGTGTTTAGCTACTGAACAGTGTGATAATAGTTGCAGACACTGTTTACTGTTCATGCTGTATGCTGTATTTATATGGTTTGATGCTATATAGTATGCAAAGACACAAAGATTTCTAATCTGAAAATTTGTGAGCAAGACTTTAACTTTGTGGAGAAAAGGTCTTTCTTGAGTTGTGTCCAAGCCACATTTCCTGAACTTTGTAAAAAGGTAAGCTTTATATTTATCTCTTATTTTTCTTAATTGTTCAATTAAAACTGTTAACCTACATTAAAAATCAGTGAATACACAGTGATTTTATTGCATAGGCTAATTAATTACATTAGGAAATCCCTGGTCATGCATAATACTTTTCATATTTCAAAAGAGGAAAATATTATGCTGAACAGGAGTAAAATGATAACTTACTGAATGCGTGGACCATTTTTGCAATCTTTCAAAACTGTATAGAAAGAGTCATTAAAGTATTATTGTAGTTTTTATATTTAGGAAGTTGAATAACAATAATTTCCATATGTTGTGTAAGTTAGTCTGAAAGTCACCCAGTGCATTAAGAAATGAATCTACAAATCCTTAAGTTTAAATTCAGCTTGGAGATACAAACAGAAGAACATCTGCTACTCATGTGGTTTATAGTCTGTGTTAGGAATGTAGGCAAGCTCTCTGAATATAAGCCAATAAGTGATTGCTGTAAATAGTACATCGTCAGATGTGATAATCATAATACCTCAACCTGTGATCAGTTTTGAAAATTTAACTCTGAGTTGGAGCCAAGGTGTAGTAAGAATCATAGCTATAAATATTTTAGAATTTATCCTGAAAGTTCCAAGCTTGCCTCATGCAACAATTTCTGCACCGATAATTGGCTACAATTTAGCTGTAGGCTAACAGAAAAACTACTATAAAATATTTTAGCATGTTCTACATCATATCTCTAGTCAGATGGCTGTAGTACAGGAATTTCATCTTTATTTCCCTCAAATATCTCTAGTAGAATCCTGAAACAACACAAATGAATTATTTTAAAAAGTCAGCGGGTGGAGGTGGTCTACGTGTAAAATGTAAGGTACACAAAAGATGAAAACTATCCATGCAACACGTAGTATGCATTCCCATTTCCACTTCAAAACATGACGCTAATTTGTGAAATTAGAACTCTTATTGCAGCTGGTCGAAGCTTACTATTTGACATTTGTATGGACTAACGAACTAATTTCTTTAACTTATTTCTTTCACGTCAACCTCTTCTCCGAGGTCCTGTTAAAGCTGCCCCATGATATTTCTGTTAATTGGCTTACACCACACTTAATAAGACAGCCATGTGGGGGAGTAAACTCCACTAATTAAATAACCGATAAGAATTGGGTATAATAAATCTAGCAACTTAACTTCATTCACAGAGACATAACGTACATTAAAATGGAAGTAAAGCCGATGTCTGTGCTGCTTATCCTTCTTTTGGTGACTCACTGTGTATCTCAAGAAGTCTCCAGGACCACCATGAAGAAGCTGTGTGAAATGCCTGAGTTCCAGGAAGCGATGGCAAACGACGAGGGTAAGATATTTATTAGACTCCTGCCCTGTCATATATGTGGTCTTTCTTAGCCTACGTCTGGATAGACTATTCTGAAAATGTTTGTGAAGTATCTCCCCCCCCCCTCCCTTTTCCTTGCATTCATATCATCAGTCGTACATACTTTCAATGAACCGAATGCAAACAATTGTTGGCAGCATATTATTTTGTTATATTATTTACAATGCGTTTGCGACTTTAGCAAATTTAAAACTTCTGGTTAGATTTAAAATAAAAATAAAGTCAGATGTAAACATTTGGTTTTGCAGAATTTAAAGCATAAATTCACCAAATGCACGTTCGTGTTTTATATTGCATGCAAGCCGGCCTACGCTTTTTACTCTTCCAGTAAACGTACCCTTTCACTTGATAGTATATAAAGTGAGGGTTTCATTATGAGGGAAGGTCCATCTATAATTAGCAAATCAAGTTAATGAATGAAATAAGTAAAAATATACTCAAACATATTAAAATTAATATAGTGCTGCCGAGGTATCTCATCAAAGGCTAATAATATCCACGTACACTTACCATATGAATTATAATTAGGTTGCATAATACCCCCACATGTATAACTGCTAAATATGTAGGCATACCTCCAGCTAATGTAATTTGTAAAGTATGGGCTACAGGGATACCTGGATTGTAGCTGCAAACATAACTAGACAGCATCTTATAGTAGTTATACAAATATAATGTGTATGTGTGGCATTGTTTACCTCTCTATTGTAGTCAGCACTCAGTGCAGTGTACTTTACTAGCGTTTAATGTGCAAGTAGCGTATAGGAACAGGGGGGGAGGGAGGGCTACAATGATAACAGTAACGTGATGGAGTAAATCATTTAGTAAAAAATCTGTATGTATATATAAGTATCCATGAAGAGCCTTAGCATTTCCATACCCAACTGACAGCAGGTCAAGTCAGGTAGCTGACCAGTCTACTGCACACCTTGGCAGGTGGTTGGTCAGTCCTTGATACTGAGATTGCTGATGAGATTGGAGGGATACTTTGACGAACGTAGAGAAGACAATTTCAGATATTTTCACTCTCACTGGACACCGTGATGAGTTTGATATTTCAATTCAAAATAAATAGGCCTATATTAAAACCAGCTTACTAGAAATACAAACTTGAAAAATCTGTAATAATGAAGCATGAAAATAGGTGCTTAGATTCTATTTTGTGTATTTTTTCAAGGTTTTTACATAAGCCCTGCAACACACATGTAGGCTACAAGTATAAATGACAAATTTAACAGGAGTCAAATTGAATGTATTTAATTAACCTCAACAGTGGCTCGTTTTTACAAGAGACAAAGAGTGACTCCTTCCAGGCAGAAAGGTGTGAAATCCACCGAGAGGAGCTGTCAAGCGTTCACTGTTTGTGTTTATGTACTACAGCGCATACAGCTGTCATAGACATGTATGCCAATAAGGCGAACTGATTTTTATCTTTAAAACACTTATTAAACGCTCAGCTCCTGACATTTACCTTACTTTTGTGCCCTCCTCGAGAGGCGCAAAAAGGTGAAGGTATATTTTGTTAATGTAACTCAACCATGACAGTGAGAAATAGACAACGTGTACAGGGCTGAACTAAAGGCTAAAAATAGTTAAACCTGAGGCTACATTAATTAAACCAAATTTTACAATAAACTGGAACACAGGCTACAACAAACTGGGCATAAGATTGAACTACAGCAATAGAAAAGCGGCAAAAGACTCTTTAAATCAAATTTGCTATTTATTTTGTACATACATACTATACATACGTTCATACACTGATGCACAATTGAACTATTTACTAGAGTACTAGACTGTTGACCTTCTAAAAATTGTCATCTATAATTTACTAGGTGAAATTGTTACTTAGTAATAATGAAAATGGCAGCAGTGTGATAATTAATATAATTATAATTATAATAATAGTTGTAAAGCCAATTGATTATCACCACGAGTACCGCAGCTCCAAGCTGCTCAGCAACCTCCTAAGCCTCCCCTTGTTGCTGCCAACGCCTCCTTACGACCTGCCCAGCAAGCCAACGTGTTACCAAACACACCACTTATACTTGACAATTGATATTCGCTAGCGGAGAAACGTGTTTCTCCACTGAAAGACACACTCAATCTGGCGGTCGAGAACACGAGGTTTTTTGTCCTTGACCCGCAGCTTTCTAAGCTGCTACGCCGCTAACGGCGTCGGAATATGCAAATAAATTCTCCCGCAGCTTTCTAAGCTGCTACGCCGCTAACGGCATCGGAATATGCCGATAATATCCCACATCTCCCCTAGCTTCTCACGAAGCTACAAGGAAGACCCCTTGACCCCCAATGACTAACACACATAGTCATCCAAATAGGCGGGTCGTCGGCGCGTCCTCTGCGGCCGTCCATTACGGACCGGCGGCACATCCGCCGGTGCCCCAGGTCCCCCTGCGCCGACCTCGGGTTGCTCCACAGGCTGCCATGCACCGCCAGGAGGCTGGCCCGCATCAGCCGCAGGCTGAGGCCGGTCAGCCCCGTCCGCATGCTGCGCTCCACCAGCATCAGGGCGGGCCAAGCCCGCTCCTTCATTTAGCTGGCGCATCTCAACCCGCTCCCCGAGTGGCTCGGCCGACAGACCCCCCAGAAACCCGGCCAAGGGGTCCATCATCAACGGCCCGTCATTGACCTGACTCGCCCGGTCACCCGGTTCATGCCTGGCGACCCGCGGAACAGCACTCCTGTCCCTGCCATGCCGGCGCTTCCTCACGTCCCTGATGTGCCGTGGCACTCCGTTCACACATATCGTTTGCTTGGACACGACCCCGGTGACCTCACCAAGGGCCCACTGCTTCGTGCACGAAGGCGGTGATGGCTTTATCCACACCTCGTCACCAATGGCGAAGTCACCATTGCCAACGGCGTCGACTTCCGTGATGTTGACATCAAACGGTACCCGCCACGGGTAGCGGAAGAGAACATTAGAGGGGACTGTGCTCTCCTCCACATCCTTCCTCGGCGTCACATTATACCAGAATGTCGCCTCCTCGGGGGTAATTTCCCCCCTCTCCGCAATCCTCTTGATTGTCCTGTGGTTCCTCTCCACGATTCCGTTGCCACCCGGGGCGTAAGCGGCCCGAAACCTGAGAGAAATTCCCCACTCGTCAGCAAACTCCTCGACAGCCGCTGACCTAAACGCCATGGAGTTGTCCATGAGAAACTCGTCACATGGCCCTCTCTCAATCACAACACTGCGCAACTGGGCAACAATGTTTTCTGCAGACTCCGTCTGCAAGCGTCGCCAAATGGCAAACCTCGATGGACCGCAGTCGACCATCGACAGAAACAATCTGCCACCATAGTGAGTTACGTCAATTGCGACTCTGTGCCAGCTTCCCTCAACCGACAGGCTTCCTGTCGGAACGAGGTTCTCTGACCTCATGGCAGGGTCGACCCGCTGGCATGCCTCGCATCCAGCCAGCTCACGCTTGACCTGCTCTCTCGACAAATCGTTGCGGATTTGTCGAGCAAGGTACAGCGTCCGATCGACGCCCAGGTGGTGCGGCAGGTGAGCCGCCCAGACAGCGTCTTCCACACTCTCCCCCGTGGAAAGTGCCGCAGTCACCTGAGTCTCGGTGCTGCTGACCTCGTGGCGTCCTAGCCACTGCTTGGACACCCTCGACATGATGTCGGCTTTGTTTTCTGCCGTCGGCACAAAGCGCACGGATATGTCAAGTCCAAACTCGGTGATTGTATCACGGATCACCCCCAGGCGACGCTTTATCAGCATCTCCGCAGCACTTTTCGTCCTGACACGGTTGCGTGCATCGACGGTGTTTCCCATCCAATTCACGACTGTGAGTGAGTCAATTGCCAGCGTGAAAGTCCTGAAACCCCACGCGATCGCCAAATTGATTCCCCTCGCCACAGCCTCCAGCTCAGCAACGTTGATATGCGAGTGGTCTGACTCCTTTCGGAGCCACGACGCATCCTCCACCACATCGCCATCTACTTCGAGGGCCACGCCTATACCTATTGAACTGGCGTCAGTCCACACCGTGACAGGTCTGCCAGGATCCACGTGCCAGCGCCCTCGCACAGGGTCCTCTCGCCGGGCCCTGGCAAGGAGCTCGACAGCGAGATTGCTAGCTGTCTCCCCGACAGGAGCATCCCAACTCCCGCCACAGCCCAGACGCTTCAGGAAGCTGCAATGCAACCGTAGCCACCCGGCCACCGGGTAGTGTCCAACCAATCGACCGCACAAGGAAAACAACCCTCGTTTTGTCAATCCTGATGGATCAATGCTGACCTCCGACAAGGCTGTCGCCCTCGCCATCTGAAGCTCCCCTCGACTGTCGCGCTTCAGGGCAACTCCCAACAGTCGACCACCATCAGGGCCCTCTGGCTCCTTAGTCTCAAGCCCATACTTGGCTAGATGCTTACGTACCTCCTCGGCCCCAACGACAGATTCTTGCACCACTATATCATCGATATAGTGATCCGTTGCCCGATGAATACGCTCGTCCAAAGATAGTACCTTGCCAAGTATCGAAGTCATAATCCTAGGGGCGCACGACAGTCCAAAACCCAAGCGGGTCAGGGCATAGTGCACCCCTTTATGCTTCACCACCTGATACTTCCACAGGTCTTTAGAAACGTGGATCTGCAGATACGCTGACTTAAGGTCCACAACCTTAAGGTTGCCACTCAGCTGCCTCCACTTCCTGATCTTCTCGCCACACACAGCAACCTTGTCGTCACCAGTGTGGCACTCAACATAGGTGTTCAGCTCACGGTAGTCCATGACCGGGCGCACCTTGTCCTTGGTCGGCTGAAACACCGCCAACAACGGAATTATCCCCTCAACAGGACCGTTCCACGGCTGCAGCCAGCCCTTTGAAATCCAACTTTCCAACTCAGCGCAGTAGCGCTCGCGCATCAAAGGCGCCTGAGTGCACTTGTATTCAGAAACACGGGTCTGAAGCCTCAAGGGAGACTCCCCAGACCACCGCCAACTAATGGTCCAGCGACCTCTCTCAAAATTGGCCACAAAGTCGGGATCCTCAACCCGCAGTGACTCTACGACACCGCCGGGCCCACGACGACCCACTTGTGCTGCACCACAGGCCAAGCCGGGGTCAGCTCTCCTACGAGACATCCCACAGCACCCAGTCGGACTCGGCTTCCCCCAGACAACCGAGTACCGTGAATCAGGGCCTCGCCTAACGCTGACGCCTCCCATGTGATCGATGGCGTCACCACCAAGGAGGCAATCAACGCCCAGATTGCCCAGCTCACCCAGCACCGGGGCTGAAACACGAAAACAGTGCCCATGCAGCCCAATAATGATCCGGCATGTGCCCTCTACATGAGAGGCACTGCCATCCGCTGTTAACAGCGGCCGGCCTGCCTTGAGGCCTTGTCCCACCACCACCCGCGGACTTACCAAAGTCCGCTCGCTCCCAGTGTCCACAAGACAGAGGAAACATCGACCGTTCAAAACGGCCTGGACAACTGGCATGCGGCCTGATGTTAAAGACACGCCAGCCGCCCCCGACAGGTCCAACCTGCCACGTGGCACGCATGCACCACTAAACAGCTCTCTTCCGAGAGGCTGTTCGCAATGAGCCCGGCTCATTCCGTTTCCATGGCTGAGGACGCGCCGCCCCGGTCTGCGTCCTCTGCCCGAAAACCCTCCTCAGCGGAGGCGGCAGCCCTTGCCCGTGCGGGACAGTCCCGCACAAAGTGCTCAGTGTTTCCACAGTTGAAACACCCGGCCTTGCTCCTAGCACTAGCCTTAGTTGGAGGCTTCCTCCTAACGGTGCACTCTTTCACTCTGTGAGCACCTCCACAGCGATAGCACCGGTAGCTTGCTTCACCACCTGATTGCCCTTGCTTCCCAGAAGCAGCGACAACCTCATTGCCCGGCTGCCTAGCCCGACCGGCAACCGCTCTCCGCGAGACCAACCGCTCGCGCACCCGCGCCAACACGGTGCCAAAGTCGGCAGTGTACGCACTCTCGTGCGTAACCGCCCACTCATACACAGAAGTTGGCAGGCCCTCATAGAACTGAGCTCGAAAACTCAAATCGTTACAGGACATACCAACCCTGCCTCCGAATCGCTCCAAGCGATCCAAGTACACGTCGACCGTGTCCCCGGCCTCTAGCCTACATGCCATAAATTTCCGCCATGCTTCCTGCCGAGGCATGGCGTACTCGGCTATCAATGCAGCCTTCACGACACCCCACTGGGATGCGTCGCCCACTCTCATCCTGCTGTACACGCGGGCGGCGTTGCCGCCCAGCATGTATGACAGGATGTCGGTTGGAGCTATCCGCTCCAACATGCAGAGCCTTTCATACTCTGCTAGCCATACGGTCACCTCATGTGACCCGTCGCCTTTGAATGGGCTCAGTAACTGGCGAACCCTGGCTAGAATCGGCCCCTTGGCCTGATTGAGAATGCTGGCCAAAACCCTAGCGTCCACAACCACGGGTGCACCAACCCCACCCGCTGGGGCTGTTGGCTCCCCGGTCTCGGTATCATTACCAAGACCCTCACTCATGGTAGGAGAGTGGTCGCGCCCACCCTCTACCTGGGAGTGCTCTTCCCCACTCCCTGGGAACGACATTTCAAATGCCTGATAGCCGAAATAGCTTGTTACTTAGTAATAATGAAAATGGCAGCAGTGTGATAATTAATATAATTATAATTATAATAATAGTTGTAAAGCCAATTGATTATCACCACGAGTACCGCAGCTCCAAGCTGCTCAGCAACCTCCTAAGCCTCCCCTTGTTGCTGCCAACGCCTCCTTACGACCTGCCCAGCAAGCCAACGTGTTACCAAACACACCACTTATACTTGACAATTGATATTCGCTAGCGGAGAAACGTGTTTCTCCACTGAAAGACACACTCAATCTGGCGGTCGAGAACACGAGGTTTTTTGTCCTTGACCCGCAGCTTTCTAAGCTGCTACGCCGCTAACGGCGTCGGAATATGCAAATAAATTCCCCCGCAGCTTTCTAAGCTGCTACGCCGCTAACGGCATCGGAATATGCCGATAATATCCCACAGAAATATCTCTTTCAAAAGATTTATCCTTAACTATGCAATTAAGGATAACAAAGGTGTATTTGCTGGAGAAAATAGTTTTTGTATGACCTTGTTTGAATTGATCTAACAGTAGCTATAATATATTTTTATAACAAACAACGACAAATGTCATTAATGAATAATATGCTATAAAGTTATTTTTCATTGTGTGTAGACTACAATCCCTGTGTGTACTATGTACATTATTATTCTCTGTTTGGCTGTGTTGTATTGTAACAACCCAAGCTGGTTTACTTTGTCAGCCTGTGAATTGTAACATATGTAATATAGCTTGACCTCTAGCTTGCATTATACCCAACAATATATATTTATACACTCGTACATGTGGCGGATGGTGTATCTGATTGCTTTGGAATATCTCGTACGGATAGATAGCCTTATATTCATGTACAAAGCAGTATTACGGATAATGCAAGTGTAATCGTGTTGAACCTAAGGTTAATTTATAAAACAAAAGAGGAAATAGAAGATGGGTAGAGGATTGGCTAATCATTGTTACATAAAAGCTGCCGATAATTTGAAACAATAGCCAGGAAGTGAGTCATACCTTTGTATGGAACTGTAACTCACAATTATAAATAACACAGTCATGTTGTATCGGCAATGTGTATTGTATTAGTATGTGTTGGGTTTGATTGCATTTTCTAACTTGGAATTTTTCTACAGCTTTCGTGCAAAAGGCGAAATTTCTAGCAAATAAATAACGCTGAATTCATAGAAAGTAGACTAGGTATTATTGTACTATTACCGTGTCTAATAGGCCTAACTGTGTGTTAGTTGGTAAGGTGTAGCAAATACAAGTTGGAAAGTTTTGTGAGATGTAATATACATGTATATGCTAACGCACACAGAAAAACATAGTACTACGCAGTGTACACTGTACATATTATATAGCTTATCAATGCAAGCTCTATAATAAAAGACATGCTCCAGGTGTACATTGGTTACCTCTAATCATAGATATAATATAAACACTAGATAGGACACCCTGTGTTAATGCTCCAATGCTCTTTGTCCTACTAAATTATGGAAAATCCCCACAACGTAACGTAATCTCACCATGATACTTGTAGCCTGCAATCATGATTCACACTATATATTATAATGGTGTACTGCAGCATTAACTAGCACCACTTTGGTTTAAATCAAGTCCTGCTGCCATAATATCTGTATCCTGGCAAATTGATGTCTGCATAGCACATTACCACATAACAAGCTATCAAATGGTACTAAACACTACATATTTACCCTATCTAAAAGGGCTAAAAAGTGCTAATGCAAACCTACTACATGCATGTTTCAATAGAGCACTGCACAGTAATTAGGCTGCTTTAATTATAAAACTGTTTCCAAAGTCCTGTGTTTTGACATATTAATGTTCTGCAAATTTATTACCATGAAAAAATCTGTCAAGTGAGGCTAATGTTCATTGCCACCTCCCCAAAAGTAATTAATTTGTTCAAATATTTAAAATTATATTTGTGCTAAGTATAAAAGTTGGAGCTGCATGTTGTTTTGTCAATAGCTAAGCATGTGCTGACCATGTTACAGTATATCTACAAATGTAAGTGCCACAGATAATTGCAAAACAATGTTTATGTTCTCCAGCAATGTAGTTATTAGTTTCTCCAACAATTTGATTATAAAAATAATTATAAAGCTGGTAGTGTAGGTGAAGGTTACCCTTTCTAAATGTTGTTGTACAAAATTATTCTACTCAGCTTCTGTCGCAGGTTTCCTTTATCGCCTACTTCAGATGTTTCATGATGTATGCGAATAGTGCAGTACCTGCTGATAACTGTTTTTATAACAGAGGTGCTATGGCTAGCACACGAAAGTAGCTAGGGAATGTTAATGTGGCAGCATAGGAGAGCGTTCTGATAGCAGTTTTCTTATGTACTAGCTTACACATTCCTTCAGCTTGCAATATCGGTCTTATAGATTTCTCAGCAACCTGGCAGAGTTCAGTGACAATAGGGTTGGGGTTGCATTACAGCATTGCAGGTGATTTCCAAGTTTTAAATGTTATTACCTTTGTAGTAGATGTTGATGCTGACTCATAATCTTGCTTATCCATGGTTCAAAATCTAGCAAATCCTACAGTCTCCCAAGACCTAACAAACTTTCTAATGCATGCATGTCATGCATGTGTAAAAGCTAAATGCAAAGTGAAACATCACTGGAGTATGGAGTATCTACACACCGTAAGGCTGCATGCTGTGAGCATGGGCAGTGTTATTTTATATCCATGGGCTGATATGACATGTTCAAATCATGCCACAATATTTTATTATAATGCAGTGTCAATAAACTAAGCTATGTTACTCACACGTGCATGCACAGCATTATTATTGCTTTTAAAAATAATCATAATACTTTTATCCTCACTTGATAGGTCTGTAATTATCCGTGTGACGCTTAGATATACTTTACATGGTCAGCACATGTTTAGCTATTGGCAAAACAACATGCAGCTCCAACTTTTATACTTAGCACAAATATAATTTTAAATATTTGAACAAATTAATTACTTTTGGGGAGGTGGCAATGAACATTAGCCTCACTTGACAGATTTTTTCATGGTAATAAATTTGCAGAACATTAATATGTCAAAACACAGGACTTTGGAAACAGTTTTATAATTAAAGCAGCCTAATTACTGTGCAGTGCTCTATTGAAACATGCATGTAGTAGGTTTGCATTAGCACTTTTTAGCCCTTTTAGATAAGGTAAATATGTAGTGTTTAGTACCATTTGATAGCTTGTTATGTGGTAATGTGCTATGCAGACATCAATTTGCCAGGATACAGATATTATGGCAGCAGGGCTTGGTTTAAACCAAAGTGGTTCTAGTTTATTCTGCAGTACACCATTATAATATATAGTGTGAATCATGATTGCAGGCTACAAGTATCATGGTGAGATTACGTTACGTTGTGGGGATTTTCCATAATTTAGTAGGACAAAGAGCATTGGAGCATTAACACAGGGTGTCCTATCTAGTGTTTATATTATATCTATGCCTCTAATACTCATATGGGTTGCAGCAAGTACCTGCAGGTACCTGCAGTAGAGTTGCAGGTACCTGCAGGTACCCTCTCACTGTTGCAGGTTTAAGCCCAACCTATCATAACAATGTACTGTACATGTAAATTAAACTTTTTCAAATACGAAAATTTATGTCTTTCATAATATGTAATAAAAATTGTAAATGGACGAAAACGCAAACAGATGTCAGGGGGGTTTGGCCATTTTTTAAGTAAGTGTACTTGTATGATTACAGCCCTTCATCTCTACATACATGCATGCAGGGCTGTAACAACTAGTTTTGGCTGAGGGGGCAAATAGCCCAGGTCGTAGTATCAGGCTGCCCAGATCGATACTAAAAATGGCAGGCAGGGTGACAGGGCACTTATACTGTCTCTCAGACTATGGTGATGGCCATAAATCTGTGATCAATGTGTACCAAGTTCCATTTTGATAACTAATACCAACAAATATTTGTTTTTGGACAGATTTCTGGGGTGGCAAATGCCCACCTTGCCCCCCTGGTTGTTACAGCCCTGCATGCATGTATATGGTATAATCTACATGCCATTATTAAATAGTAACACATTGCAAAAAGTCTTATAGAATATTCACAATGTGAACAGAATGTAATGTGGGCCTTGGTTTGTCTCAGTGAATTCTCTCATCTTCAGCTTCTATAGCTAAATCTTTTAGTGTGATCATGAGGTGAACAAAAAACGTCGAGTGTAGTGCTAGCTCAAATCCAAAATTCCAAACACATAGAAATATATTATTATATTCAAGCGGACAATTCCATCAAATTGAATTTTGTATTCATCAATATAAAAGTTAAAGGCTAGAATATAGTACTCCGTCACTGTTAGTACAGACATAATAGGTACTGTGCTGCTGACCATTCAGGCGTATTTCCTTATTATATAGCGCATTAGTCCAGTGGAGTTTATTTGCTGTCGGCAGCCAAGAAATGACCTAGCTGGAGGGCATATACATTAGTTCCTAGTTAGATAGCACATACCAGGCCTATATATTATATTATGTGTGTTGAATTTATAATATAGACCGTTTATTACGTATTGTATACAATTATATAATATATGTATGTTATTGGCCTAGTATGTATTGATATTAATGAAACAGTATATATGTAATTAAATATAATACCTGTACATCTGTACTCTGCAATATTAGATTTATAGACCTACTTTTTACTTTGGAGGAAAGATTTTGTGTATAGTCTACCTTTTATTATGTAATTAATGATACACACGTGTCTGTGAGAAGTATATTAGCCTAAAGTTATAGTGCATTCTACATGTAGACGCAAGAACCAAGGAATGTAACACACTACCAGTATTCATACTCGATTTTATGCCACTTGATTTGCATGTTATTTGCAAACTAAACGTCGTGTGTCACCAACAGTAATGACACCAGTCCTCTCCTACTTGCTCCTACATTGAAAACCTTGGCGAATTTAGCTCACAGTTTAATCTCATACCAGAATTGAACACACTGGGCTACTGAGAAACATGTGAAGATGTGCAGCTTAGAGTTGATACATATACGAAGCTGTACATGTATGTATGCTGATTTATTTCACAGAGTTGGAGCCGGCAGCAGTCGTCTATGACGTTATGTCAAAACGTCTAGAGAACCTGGAGTCTCACGTAGAGGGACTGCAGAAGCAGCTCGACTCTAAGCCCAACCAGCAAGACGTGCAGGCGGCTGCAGCTGCCTTGAAGATGGAGTTACTTGACCATGTTGATGAGAGGTGAGTGCGGCTAGGTATCGCTAGCCTTAGCACTAATCTAGCTGTCTATTCTTGTCCAGCGGGAGGGTACAATGGATAGCAGGGAGCTGGAAGGGTGTAAGTGGTTGAAATATCACATGCTCTCTTGGTGAGGTGGTGGGCGGCTTCTACAGTTTTGATTTATCTCATAATAAACTACACCAGTCTGAATATCCTACGGAGTCTGCATGTAGGCTATATCTATTCGATAATCATATTGTGCCTTTTTCTATATCATAGTCTCAAATGTGTGTACAATCTATTTGAACAATTCACAAAAAAAAGGTTAAAGTGAAAACTATTTCAAGTTGTGAATTCTCAATGTTTCTGGTTTGGACAAATAAAGACTACATTTAATATCAGAATTTTTACAGAAAATCTGAATCAATGCAAAAGCTTGCATTTCCAATAAGGATTAAAATCATCAATCATAATAGCGCACTTTACAAAAATGTCGAACTACGCATCAACTTGTATGACTGTTTGAAATTTGAGCACATCAACCTATTACTAATAAAATACTATGTACTGATTACAATAAAACCAAAATTATAGCTTTTAATGTTTATTGTACAAAATACAATGGGGCCATTTCGCTCTAGTAAAATCCAAAAGGGCCCTCAAGCCTCTTTGCTCTTTACTATTATTGGAGCAGCAATAGCAATAGGAGTCACACAATGATACATTCCTGGAATTATTAACTTAATCTAGTTACATAAGGATAGGCCACAGTGGCGGTTTGGTTGAACATTAACTGTAAATGCATTGCACTTGTACGTTGATCAATTACAATTTATCGTTAGCCAATCAGAAGCAATCGATCTTATCTGGCAGCAATGCCTAATACCCTGAGGCAACATTTTATCTCCGTCGACATCGGAGCAGGTGCTGGTCACTGATTGTTAAGGCACCTCTTTCTCCTATTTTTCTTTAGCAACTTTGCAATGGGAGTTCTAAGGTGACCAAGTTTGTTGTAAAGCTTTCACACAATAAACATAATTTAAACAAGCAATGTTGTGCGCTAATCTAAAACCAAATTATATATTTAAGTACTTTCTATTCAAAGACATATTAGTTTTCTCTTTTCTATAACTTAATGGTTAATTTCTTTTGGTATATCCGGATAGGCAAAGAAATGTTAACCCTTTTTCCACCTGCATTTATTCCAGTGGCTATAAATATATTATGCTATACTATTAAATTAATAGTATAGTATAATATTTATAGATGTTATCCATCTTTAACACAATTATATTTTCTGAAATATTTCTATTGGGTTGTGCATACACCAGTGAAATCACTCGAATGAAGCGTTCTCACAGTGATTTCAGCTTATATTCACAGTGTATGTATGTATCATTCACAGGATGGACACTTTAGCTAGCAAATTGGAAGCAAACGTCCAGACCATTATAAATGACCTCATGGGTAACCTCGCTAACCTGGCGTACGAACGTGGGTTGGATCTATCATCACATCCACCTACTACCACCACTACTCCTACTACCACAACCACAGAACCACCTGTTAAAGGTATGTTCATACAATGTAATACAATGATACTAAAGGGCACTAGTACAGTAACACTGTTTTTGGATCATATAGTATCAAGACAAATCCAGTGTCTACGAATATCTTGCCAAGAAAATGGGTGTTGACTTTTGTAACATAAAACGTTGAGCTAAACTAGCTGCAAAATTCAGTTCACTTTATACCGGATGCACCAGAATTTGAGAGATTTTCTTTTGAAATGCTTTCAAATTACTGTGTGAAGAATTACCTAAATTAAAAGAAATACAATATTTCTATTTGTAAATTTTTTTGGAACAAAATGACTTGGAATAAAAATTGCCTGTATTGCCCATTTGTAAATCTTTGACGTTCCTTGAATCAAGCAGACTCATGAACTACATATAATAATGCTATGGTGCAATACTATGGTCATTTTACCTGCTGACAAATTAATTCAGTCTAGACAAGCTTCCACATTCTAAAAATACAATTCGATTAAATATATTTTTACTTTTTCAAGTTGGCCACTTTGAAGTGAAAACATACTATACATAGAACTCTTTGCTTATAGACTGTGATTACCTCGCCTCCATGAACTATGAGAGTGGGGTGCACGGCCTCTCGTACAATGGCACCACAATTGAAGGCTACTGTGAGATGAACAAGGATGGGTACAACTGGCTAGTCATACAGAGGAGAGTTGACGACAGATCATTTTACCGAAACTGGAAGTCATACAGAAATGGTAAGATAACTATAATATATTTAGTGGGAATTAATCCCTGAATTTTCCTCGAATTAGAGTACTTCACTTGATATTCACATCAACTATTCAAATGTTGAATTTTCCAAATTTTCCAAAATTTCCAGTTGTCCTGTTTAAATGATGCAGTGAAAAATTCAAATCAATAAACAAAAAAATATGGTATGTTATGTCGAGTCGTTAGTAAAATAGGGACAGTTCTATTACTTAAAATTTGAACTTCAAGTACTGGAAACATCATCTTACTAAAAGTACTGCATACATTTCACAATTGCCATTCTATTTTTGTCTAACAGGTTTTGGTGACTTGATGGGTAGCTTTTACTTTGGCAATGAAAGAATACACGAAATAACATCTGACCAAGAACATGTGTTACGCATAGAAATTAGCGATGGGTTCGGGGACACAGGCTACGGAGATTTTTCTAACTTCAGGTAGATTTACCCACTTCTTTGTTTTCTTAGTTGAATTAGAGGAGAAACAATGTTTGAAAAAAGTATGGACTATTGCAGAGTCCCACGTGATTAGATGCACTCACATGTAATTACCCAGAGTCTTGTGATAGTACATTTAGTTGTTGGATCGCTATTGAAGGTGTCCAGACAGTATTTTTACTGTTGAAAACATTAGGCCTATCAGTATAATTTCTAGTTTTAAAACATGTGTAGATTGTGCTTGATGAAAACTGTCTAGCGGCTGGGGATGGTGGTGGGGGGAGAGGGGGTTTGCAGAAGCGGTAAAGGTATTTTTGCATTCCACAAAGATCTTATTCCTATACTTTTTTCCATCGCCAATAGCTTGTATTTCTTTAGAGTTTTAATTTACATGCATGTTTTATGTGTATATAATTTTGCTCACAGTCTGTCATCTGAGGACGACTTCTACAGACTAAACTTTGACAAGTATGCCGGAGGCGGTATAGGAAACAGTCTGGTTAAAGCCAGGGGAAGACAATTCTCTACGTTTGACGTCGATAAGGATTCCACATCTCTTTACAGCTGTGCTAAACTTCACAAGGTTAGTAAACAGTGGATATCTACACTAAATGTGCCAGTAATTGGAAGTTGTCATCACCTAGCATGAATAGTTGGTAACTGCTATAACTATTGTAACATAAATGTCATAGTTGAGCTTTTGTAAACTTCATCAATCTTGTCAAATGATTATGTGGATTGAACACAAAATGGGGCTACTCGTTTCAACCAATGTTGCATTACTAATTCATTACATGAAGTCTGCTTTATGTCGTAAGAGTCAACATTGTACGACAGTATACAGAGTGATATTGTCTCAAATATTCTAAGCCAACAGATTGTTGCGATTGTCGATGCTCACAACATGGTAAAAAGTAATATTGTATTTGCTGTAATATATTCGGAAAAGTTTTCTTCTTCAGGGAGCTTTCTGGTACGACGGGTGCGGCAGTGCGAATCTAAATGGTGTGTACCAGGATGAGACGTACACCTTCAACTGGAGAAGTATATTCTGGTACAGCTGGAAGAGAGATCTCAGACCTTTACACATGGTTAAAATGATGATTCGTCCAGCACACTGATCACATGGTCATTACATGCATGATATAGAAGAGAGAGAGGATAACTTCCTGAATTCAATTATTATAATCAAACATGGTATAAGGAAAGCGCAGCAGAAAGATAGTAATATCTTAGTCATCAGTAGCTAAAAGTTAAACAGCTTTTGATTTAGATGAAATCGTTAGGTTGCCTCAGTTGAGAAATCAATTTTTAAGGTCATTACGGATATTGTTACATTGGAGCCTATGTTTTATATGCTGTTTGCACAAAGCCAAAAAGAAGATAGATTGAAGGCTGTAAGTATGTCATTAGTAAGTATAGTATTAGTATAACTGGTGCTTGTGTTTTATATTTCATACATTTTGTCCACAGAAAACTATTCCACCTCAGGCTGAGACAAGATTGAATCATTTCATATTCATAAATACATTGTAGATGTACTCTAAACACTGGGAGAACTTTTAAATTTTTGTAACCTTTAATTTTCATTTTATAGTCTCCTATCAATCACATTTATTTCTTATGATCATTAATGGTAGTTTATTGTAGCCTTAGTACATTAGCAGCAGTTCAATACAGCAAAGTTTCCCCTGTATTACATACAAAGAGCAGATAACTCTTACCCAAATACTGTTATTTATTATTTTGACTCCTGAAACCATTTATAATGTGTGGGATTGTATTATATTATTATGTTATGTAACACTATTACAGCAGCGTATATTACACACACTATATTACACGCACATTTATTATTATATTGTCACGAAAATTTGTTATTTTTGTAGAGGATTGTATGTATATTACAACTGATAGAATCTCTATTATAACAATTGTACATCTATGTAAATGTGCAATGAATAGAAGAAAATATATACTGCTGTATTATTAAGCTGGCTATATAGCTATGTCAATTTAAACAGCAGCATGCATGCAAAGGATATGACATGCAGATATTAGTAGCTAAGTTTTCTTGCTTTAAATACATAAAAATATGTACTTAAAAACATGGGTACATGTATGATGTTGTGGTTAGCTGGTCAACTGTTTTGTAATAGCTTGTAACTGTCAAAGTTTTCTGTTTATCAAACGAAACATATACAGTAGATAATTAGATAGTGCAAGGGGAGTTTAGACTGATTGGGAAATCATAGACTAGCAGGGTATTGTGTTACTAAGCATGTCTCTTTATAACTTGCCACTTCAACTATCAAATTAAAATAATACACGTTGAAGTTTTAGATAAACCTTCTAGATGCTTAAATATTGCAATCTTCAAAGTGGATTCTATAAACTTGTTCTTATTTTGCTCACCAAGACATGTGGAAAGCTATTTTTTGGCTACATGACTATTACAGAAAGCTTAGCTACTGTATATAGTTACATTATAATATTGTTACTGCCCAGGTCCTGCAGAGTTAATCAATTCAGTATGGATCATCTCTGAAATCAGGGTCACTAGGGAGTTAGTGTGTGTAAATTATCCAGGTATGCTCTTGGTTTTTAGAAAGTGTGAAAGATTATGAGGTCACTATAGCTTGTGTGTGGGGAGGATAACTCTTGTTGATGAGTACTGTGTTGGCTGGGTGTAAATTCCACAAGTTTTGATAAGCAGATAAATCAACAGCAAGCAACTAGATTAGCTTATCAAAGGTCATATACATGTGCATTGTAACATAATTGAGTGAAATATTGACAACCACTGTGCGAGTCTATCACTCAGTGACCACTTCTAGAGAAATGAGTATTCGTGGTCACCCAGCGTATCTGGTATACAGACATTATTCTCTCAAATCTATTTTTCACCAACGATTTTGCTATATAAGGCATGGACTAACTATCTAGCTGCACCTTTACAAAGCATCTGTCTCCCACTGTCATTTGTGAAGAGTCGCACACTCAGCTGATCGCCTCTTTGATAACGGCAGCATCAAAATGAGGAGGACAGCATTTGGAGGCGTGACCTTCCTGTTAATCATGGTTTTATCTCTGTGTTTCTGTGTGCTGTTTAAAGCTCTTCCTCTGCTACCGCTGCTTCTCATCAGCCCAAAGTGGTTCCGAACTTTTATAGATTTGATCGGGACATTTCTTCTAACCTACTTCACCGTAAGTACAACTTACACAGTTACAACATTTAGAATGCTCACTTCAACTAGTAAACAATCTCGTCCACAAATTCTAGGAGAATCTTTCTCCTTTGTGATTGGTTGGAGAGGTTGCGATAAATCTGCAATAAAATAATGATTGGTTTCTGCAGCACTTTTTTCATTTTTTGGAAGAGAACTGCAAGTACGATGATACCTAAGTACTTACTCGTATACATGCAATCTCAAAGTGATATTTGTGTTTTTTCTAACTATTTAGCAGCTTTGATATACATGTAAGTTGTAGATACATGTACATGTACATGGGATGATGTGTTATCGGCATTTCTACTATAAATATAGTTGTTATAACTTCAGGCACTGATGGAGTTGGTCTACGGTATAAAAGTTATAGTGAGTGGAGATAAGATAGTGAGTGGCCTCAGTTCCAACAATCTTCTAGTCATGAATCACAGAACCAGGCTAGACTGGATGTTTTTCTGGTGCTGCCTCTACAGACAATCCAATCTTAGCCTTCATAACCTCAAAATTAGCCTCAAATCCCCACTCAAACACTTTCCAGGGTTGGGTAAGTAATTTTCTACATTAACCAGATGTGTTGTTAGAAACACCAAAAATGTAACCCAAGTTCCACTTCTCCACTTTACATAGGATAGCCATAGACCGACTATCAGTTTCCGTAGGAGTACCGGCACCAGTTTCTACGTATACTGCAGGCAAGCATGCTGATCTCCTTAAAGATTATTCACTATTTTTCATCTGAGCTGTTGAACCCGTGTCCAAGGTTTAGCTGACCTATATTCTTCTCTAAACCAAATCTAATATGACATGTTTTAGGGCACTTCTGCAAATTAATTAATTTCTTTCACGCATGTTTACATCATTCATATTATATATTATTATAAATTATTTATGTATTATGTATCAAATCAAACAAACTCTATTTAGTTGTAGGTTCCTTCCTAATCTAATCTGTAACATTCAACCTCTAACTTAACCTCTAACCTGATGTGCGTAGATTCACAGTTAAATAGGAGAGATAACTCAGAGTGCTAATAAAGATAAGAGGGAACATAGTCTATCTTAGGTTATAGTACATCTACATGTACATATACATGTAGATGGTAATGAATAATGTATCATCTACAATGTACGTGTTCTTTAATTCTGTTCATAGTACAGAAAGCAAGATTGGAATGCAGTGTGTTGTTGGATACAACCATGAAATAACCGCACAATCGAGATCTTACTAAATATTCTTTGTACTTTGATTTAATGTTTGAACTCTGTTTACTGTACACGTGTAAACAAAACTATTTCATCTAGTATTCCTTTGGAGTAGTTGTTATCAGTAGCAAAGACATCGCTGCATAAGGAGACATCACTGGCTGTGTAAAAACTGTTTGCAGTTAGAACATGTGCAATAGTTAAGCATAATATTATGATTATAAATTCTAGTAGAGGAATCAATTATAATGATTAGACTAATGCGCAAGTATTATTAATAAATCATAAATATTATAAATTATATTTATTGCTTGGCACAACGACTATAAAAATTATTACACAATCTGATGGCTTAATGTCAAGGTTATATGTTTTAGGTTGGGCATCACAGCTCATGTGTTACATATTTATGGATAAGAAACTAGAGAAGGACGAAGTACACATTGCTAGAATGCTACAATACTACAGGAGAATGGGGAAAGACGTGAATGTATGTAGATTTTACATACCATTATGCGGTAAATACAGGTGTACAATTGTATACCAGTTATTGCACACTCCAACCCATGCATACCAGAAAACATACTTTTTGCTATATAGGTGTTTTAATTATTAATAAAATATACATGAAAATTATGATTATAATTATTGTTTTGTAGAAGATTGTTACATGTATATTGTTTGTTTTAATCATACTGCCTGATGATTGCTAGCTTTATTGATAATATTTATAATTACATAGTACTATATAGTTATGTAGCATGTGTATTTGTGTCAGGTGCTCCTATTTCCTGAAGGCAAGGATCTGAAAGAGGAAACAATAAAGGAGAGTGATGAGTATGCAGATGCTAAAGGTCTACCACACTATAGATATGTTCTTCACCCAAGATCTAGTGGCCTCTGCTGTTTCCTCTCGGAGATGAGACAAGCTGGTAAGATAACAGTTACTAATGCACACACAGTCAAATCTGATAGGATAACAGTTACAAATGCACACACAGTCAAAGCTGGTTTTATGAGAAGCAGTTTGGGTCAAATAATGCGCCGTTCCAGTTTGTTGATCAAAGATGAACATGCATGCAGTGCTGTCTTGATGAGAAAACCCTAGCGGCATGTCATTTGGTCCAGACGGCCTCTCTTGGAGCCAAACTATAATGCAAGCATACCAGTGTTTTGCGTTAGGAGGCATGAGAAACTTTTTACAACTTTAAAATTTTCTTTCCATTGAAAGGATTCAAGTACACATTTACTCGTAATAAGTCCATGTGGTATGCTAGTAGCCTAGCTATCCTGCATACCCGGCTAGTTGACATTGCACTCTATAAAGTGCAATGACATTATAATGACTTTACAGGCTTCAAAGTGGAATTTTGATTTGGATATATACAAAAGAGCAACAATCTACAACTGGCAGTGGTTGATTACAGATAGCATCATGATGTACATGTATAACAGGGGTAGAATTTGAAGTTGTCCTCTCCTGCCTCATATCGTTCTCTAATAACATTCTGCAGGTAATTTGAAGAATATGTATGATATAACAGTGGCATATAGAGACAGCAATCACATACCACTAGATGAGCCTACAGTACTTAGAGGAGGAATACCTCTTGAGATACATTGTCATGTGACTAGACACCCTGTCGACACTCTACCTACGGATAAACAAGGTATTGTATTATATATAGTACTCGGCAGTTCACACTCTACCTACGGATAAACAAGGTATTACAATATAAATATATAGCATTCCACAGTCCACACTACCTACAGATAGACAAGGTGTTACATGTATATTAGTACGCCACAGCCCAGACTAGTAGTATAGTCAGCGTAGATTTGTACCGACTATTACTACTCACACTCTACCTACGGATAAAATACAGAATTGATGCTGTTTCTACTTTCAGCTCTCAAAGAATTCTGTGCAGAGCTGTACAAGGCAAAGGAAAGAGTATTATGCGACTTTTATACTAAAGACAAAAATTTGCATAGCCCTAAATCTGAGTGGCAAAGGGGAGATTATGATGGTCTCACACTACGGTGGATATGGCAATGGATGACCTTAGTCTATTGGATTCCATTTACCATTTTATCTCTATATCTAACATGTACCAACAGTCTAGTATTATCTTATGTTATTATATGTGTTGTTAGTTTGGTTATATGTGGGAAATACTTTGGTGGACTCGATAATATACAGACTAGATTGTGAACACAACTCCCGATAGAAGCAGTTGTGTCTAGTATTGCAAATAAATTGATACTGTACAATCTGAATTTTACATTTACCACTGCACTAAAAATGTCAAACTTACATCCATATACATTGTACAGTAAGCCGTGGATACATGATTCATATACAAGTCATTGAGTTTACAATTTACAGGACATGCAGATATATTATGCTTGAAATCATAAATGAAGATTCTGCAAAATAAGTATAACTATTTGAAGATGTTGGTGTGGGTAGAGTTTTATGATATAAAATAATACAACACCCATTTTTAACTACATGTTGTATTCTATTCCTGAGTAATCTGTGTATTCCAATACTAATTCCTAGTATCATTGTAACAGGGAAAATTATGGCAGAGATTGATATCCATAAGTATTACATCTTGCTGATGTACGTGTTTGATGTTTGATTAGTTGTTTTATTTGACCGTCAAACTTTGAAGTTTGTACATGTTACATACGTGTACATGCTACTAGTACATGTTTGAGGGTTGTCTGCTCCTAGTAACCAAACGAGTACAATGTACGACAACTCCAAATTGGAACAAAAATTATTATGACGAAAAGTAATATTTTTACTCCTTGTAGCAACTCCATTAAACCTCGTTTCATGAATCGTATCCGGTTCAACTTGACAAAGGAGGGGCAAAACAAAAGTTGACTTATTTTATTTTTTATTTATTTTTATTGTGTTTACACCTGCAACCCGTTTATTTTAAGCTACCTATCCAAATTGCTTAGAAGTTGAAGTTGTCGTTCTATATTTAGCAGGTAAACATCATTATTTAATGATAGAGAGAAATAAAAATTTTCGTGGTGAAGTTCAAGTTGAGTAGTGAGTAAGAGAGTTGTAGTTAAGTTTGTTTTGTTTAAGCTTAGCTTTAGTTTTGATTGTTTTGTTTTTAATTTTTCTATATATTTGGTATAGTATTATAGTGTTGATTTAATGTGCAATTTACTTTCTGGTGCATTTTTCGCCTCGGAATTGAGTATTTATGTGCACCAGTGACCATGCAGGAGTTACAATTTCATTACGTTCTGTAGATCTGATGAGATCAAATATTTATTTTTTGTTGTAATTATTTATCATGATCATAATGACAATTACAATGGTTTAATTAGTAATTTATATCTATTATCTAGCCTATATATCAATATTTTGCTAAGCAGTAGATCTAGATTTATAAGCAATGATTACCTATGGCTATTCTTCTATTAAATTATTGTGGTGTTTCAACTCATCTAGCCTGCAGAATCTAACTATAGCTGCATTGACTATACCTTACTGCATGTACACTTGCGCATTGTCTATTACTGTCATTACTATTATTATTATCCAATCGTGTTCGCCTGAACTTGTCTATTGTTGTTTACTACGCATTACGCATCATTATTGATTAGCAAGTTTGTATTATTGTATTAATTATTCTAAGTCTCTTTGCCTATAGTAGTTTTTACATATAATATTTTCCACATAATTATAAGCCCTTTTTCTCAATGGCCGACCCTTTTAAGGTTGGACCTCGGGCACTTTTCAGCCATATTGTTATGCAATTTCCGGGGCCGATACCTTATCGGAATTTTTACCGGGAACTGATTTAGTATAAAAGCAAGCACCTTTTTTATGGTAGTCAGTTATTGGTTGCGCTCTAATAAAGCGACATCTCTTAGCTCAACCTACAGAGTCTTACTCTTGCAGGCAAGCAGCTCTAGCCTTGGTCCCTTTGAACCTTTAGCGCCCGAGCTCGTCCTCATACTCGTATAAGACTCTTACCACACTCTTGATAAGTATAAACATCGGACCTTAGTCGATTCTTGGCTCTTCAATGAGCCTAAGCATCAGGCCTACGCCCTTACAACACTAATGGAGCTATAAACTGTTTACTCTTTATGTAATGGTGGAAGTACAACTTGGATAGACCACTCTCAAGCACTTCCCTCACTCGTGTCTACATCGGTACCAGTGTGACATACCCATAAAACATTATATTACGTTAAAATATTTTAACTAATGTGACAGCTTTAGGTTTTTCATTCGGAGATACAAGTATGTTACTACATTTGTTCGCATTGAATATTTATCTGACCACTTTTGTTTAACTCACAAGTCACATCTGTCTATTCTCGATCGTTGATAAACGTAGGTTTGGCATTTTTTTGATATCCAAGTTAGGAGGCAAGTAGACCTGGAACCTTACTCTCTATCAGCTAATTACCGGACAGCTAACTCTTACCACTTATTTGAATGTTACATGCTTACAGGGGACTTGGGCAGTCTATAGGTCCTATATACATGACATCACAATAGCTTACAGAGACAGCAAACCTCAGGTGAGCTAGACATACTGAATAGTACTAAATTGTGAAATTTTATCAATAATAATTTATTATTTGACTGAAATAGATGTAGTGTGTGGTAGAAATTAAGTATAGACACTTTGGGCACATGTTAAAATTATGTGAATGTGTTTCTTTTTGTAGTAAGAGATGAGGCGGACAGTTGTAGGAGGGTTCCTGTACTGGGCCTTCTTGGCTTTGTCCACTTCGTTTGGTACATTCTTCATGCTGATCCCGCTACTTCCTCTCATGTTCGTAGCTCCCAAGTACTTCAGGAAACTGTCTGATACCATGATCACTATTTACCTGTCATTTGTTGTGGTGAGTACTCAACGTCCCGTAGTTACATCATCATATGTTTAGGTTCCACAGGTTATCATATTAATCAGGTATCCAACTATTGGTTTTATTTTAGACTGAGCATATAAAAGTACTGATTTGCTTGTAGACCGGAAACTGTACTTTACATTTAGTGTGAGTCTGTAAGAGAACTTATTGCTGTACCAATTAAAAAAATTATGCAGGAGTGAAATAGAGTGGCAATATGCAACACGTTTGGTTGCTTCTTGCTGAGAAGTTACATGTACATGATGTATAATATAATTTAACGCAATATGTTTAATACATCTCTAGGCATCCATGGAGTTGGTCTACGACGTGAAGGTCATAGTGAGTGGAGATAAGATAGAGAGTAGCCTCAGTTCCAACAATCTTCTCATCATGAATCACAGAACCAGGCTAGACTGGATGTTTTTCTGGTGCTGCCTTTACAGACAATCTATTCTTAGCCTCCATAACCTCAAAATTAGCCTCAAATCCCCACTCAAACACTTCCCAGGGTTGGGTAAGTAACATGGTGTAGATGGGTAGACCCACTACGAATGGTTAATCAAAAGACAGTTGATATGGTACATGAGGTACAAGCATGAGTTAGATAATGCTGCTGAGTGTCTATCAGATAAGCTTGTTGGGGGTCTATCAGATAAGCTTGTTGGGGGTCTATCAGATAAGCATGATGGGGATCTATACACTGCCTTTAGTTTTATACTGCTTTCTCTTCACTTTTCAAAATGTAGTAATTAGAGTTAATACACTTGTTATGGTTTGTATATGATGTATACTAATTAATTATGAAGTTTATTATCTTCAAAACTTTATGGCCATTTATAAGAATCGCTACTATTATATCAATGCATATATACAACATAGCCTACACTGTGTGTGTAATTACATGTATAAGTGAAGTTATTTATCCATCTTGTATATACAGGTTGGGCTACACAGTTTGCTGCATACATATTCATGGAAAGGAGTCTAGATAAAGATAAAGTGATCTTAGAGAACACACTAGACTACTATAAGAGAGTGGAAAAACCTATTAATGTAAGCAGTTAGCTATTTACTTATTACATAACAATGAACTCAAGCATAAATAATAATATAATAATGTAATGTATAGACATAATTGCAGTAATCCGGTATTTTGGTGTCTGCTAGCATGTCTACATTGTAAAGCAGCCATTCAGGTGTATTGTTTCACAAGAACATGTGAATAGACTTGCCAAATGGTGACACATTGTAAATACAGTGTCCACCTATTATGCTTAGTTAGTAGGTAGGACTACTAGTCTATCTTACTACAGTGGTGACTAGTAGTTAAGTAGATACAAACCCCTTAGGAATCAATACCATCAATGATTCTTAGTATTTACACTGATGCAATGAAGTACTCTCTACTCCAGCTGCGTGTAAAATGTCAATATTGTTACTATATATATTAGAGGGTACACCGGAGCTAGTATCCTATAAGCTACCGTAATGCAAGTCTGCAGGCACCGACAATAATTGACTACTGATCTATTGAACCTTTGCTAATCTTCTAGTTGACCTCTGCACCCATTTGAAGCACACAATATACATTCATGATTTTTGACTATTTAGTTTCTTTACTCGTATTGCAGCTACTCTTCTTCGTGGAAGGTACAGATAAGTGCCCAAACGCTACCAGGCGGAGTCACGCTTATGCAGACAAGAATAATCTACCTCGATATGAGTATGTCATTCACCCCAGAGTTAGCGGCTTCTCTTATGTCCTGCAACTCATGTCTCAAGGTATATAATAGTAATATAAACTTATAATAGGTCTATGCAGTCGAGGGTTTCATACACAGTCAATGGTTTATTACTAAATAGTTTCCTGCGTACATATAATCTATAAACTAAATGGTACAATAACTGTAGGGGCTAGCCTAGACACATAGGACCTGTGAGTGCATACAGATAGGCACCAGTGTGGCGACTGTTTGATACTGGTAGCCGCTCACATATTAGTATCTTATATTCGTGCATACTTTATCAGGTGTGAGTGTGACTGTTGAAAATAATATGGAAAGACAAACATACATGTATATACATGTATGTAATGCACATTTTGGACACATTTTTGAGTTATCTTCTCTTTTTACATTGTTTAGATTGTGAGTTTGTTAATCAAAAGGAAACGATTCCAGTTAGACCAATCTGTCACACGTTACAGATTGGTCTATTTGTGTTTGTTGCATAGTATTCAACCATGCCATCTTTTATTGTATAATATATTTACAATACTTGTCACACATGAACGTACGAAAGGTTCAACATAGGCAGGTTGGCATGTCATTATGATATGAAGTTGTTTGCGCTTGCTGTTAGAATTTTTATTCCATTTACCATGTGAGTTAAGGCAGAGGTAGACCGGGAACCTTACCGCCTTTCAACTAATTACTGGGCAGCTAATTCACACCCCGTCTGTATATTGCATATTTACAGGGGACTTAGACAGTCTATATGACATCACAGTAGGTTACCGAGACAGCATACCTCAAGGAGAGCTAGACATAGTGAAAGGTAATTTCCCCCAGGAAGTTCATTTTCATGTGAAGAGGTACAAGAAAGAGGAATTACCTGAAGGAGAGGAAGGTGAGTACATTGTCAAACGAGCAGTATTATAATAGTACAGTGTACCTACTGTACCAGTATATAATATACTAGTTTAACCAGAGTTGTCTCCTCTTGCTTCTATGTTTTATGAGATAGCATAACTCCAAACATTTTTGTTAGGAAATAAGTTTGCATGATTCCGCTATAATATTTTGGTTGTGAAGTAATAAGTTTTTACTGAGTATTGACCATCACTATGATTAGTTCAAGTAAGTAGCCTATTCTAGCAAAAGCACAGCCAAACTATTTTTTCACTTGTAGCGTTGCAGGAATACTGTAAAGAATTGTGGAAGGCTAAAGAAGATCAACTCTGTACTTTCTATAATGGAGAGATGAAGCCAATGTATGAACCAGGTGAAGAACATAGTGAGGTGTGTTCACCGCCCCGTAACATATGGCAATGGATGACCTTAGTCTACTGGATTCCATTTACCATTTTATCTTTATATCTAACATGTACCAACAGTCTAGTATTATCTTATGTTATTATATGTGTTATTAGTTTGGTTATATGTGGGAAATACTTTGGTGGACTCGATAATATACAGACTAGATTGTGAACACAACTCCCAATAGAAGCAGTTGTGTTAGTACTACCAATAGTACACACTTTTATTGTATCCATGTGAGCACAACTCCACATCTAAAATGTATTGTGGTTATTGTTGCTCTAGCAAGCACTTGGTGATATCCCATACCAAAGTCTTTCTCAAAATTGCTATAAATTTTATTTGTAACTAAAACCTGATTTTGTCTTATAAATTTATCTCCTTTAAACTATTATAACAATTATAGCATCAGTTACCTATGCGAATTGTGCAGCAAAATATTTGTTTTATAATGTAGCTGGTAATTATATTTAATATTTACAAATAATCTTAAAATATAGAATTTTATGTACATGTATTAACAGCTTTACATTTGGGATTGTTTTTGTTTAAAATATTGTATTTATGCCAATGTACATGTTGTTATCTCTTGATATGTAGCCTAGTGTACGCTCCTATGGAATATGTAGTCAGAATTGAAATACTCTATTTGTTTTGTAATTCTTTTTCAAGGATGGTTGCAATTAGTATTTTAGTGTCCTTAAATCTGTCATTAATTTGATTTCGATTGTTTTAGACTTAGGGCAATTATCAATGATTTTCTTCTGTTTCACTGCTTGGGTACGTTGCACTGCACATTGATTGTTATTTTATGAATGTCTGGCAATGCTGTCATATTTATACTATGTTGCCAGGAAACATAATTATCCACCAAAATTCTATAATTGTACATGTACAATTGATTTTAATTATACTTGCCAAGTCTCTTGATTTAAGAAAGCTACTCTAGATTTTGAAACCCTGCTCCCTTTTTGCTGATAGCCTCCTATTTCATCCAGATTTTCACTAAATTTTTGACTTTGTACTCCAATAAATCTAATCTCTAATGGGAAAAACTGTGATGTTTCATAACATACAGTTTACTAAAGAACAAGACGTATAATGCAAGTGAGATATTCTGTGTCTCGTGGGAGGAGGGAGAATGAATGATTGTGATGTTAGAAAGTACAGTTTATATTTCTCCAGCATGAGGCACTCATAAGCTATTGGTCATAATTAGAAGTTGTCCTCTCTCAATTTTACTTTTGCTCAAATTGAGATAACTGAATATTGCACAAAAGTTATAGCCAGGTGATAGAATATCCATGGGAGCCTTTGTTGTAAATCTAGGGAACCCAGGCTTGGGTGAAATTACAGTAAATGAAAATAAAGCCTCACAATATAAACTAAGGTCTACTAAATAGAAATTAATAGTTGTAAATGGGTGCTGCAAGTTTGAAGCACAGTCTAGGCTTTATTTATAAAAAGCCTCAACAAATTTTCAAGGAGGCTATGATGTCCAAAATATTGGTTGTAAGGGGGTGTCCAAGGGGTGCATTTGGATCACAGTCTACAAACATGATTTTTGACTTTCAAAATACATAACTTCATGTATTTTGAAAGTCAAAATATGCTTCTGGGGGCCAATTGTAGACTGTGATCTAAATGCACCCCTTGGACACCCCCCTTCCAACCAATATTTTGGACATCATAGCCTCCTTGAAAATTTGTTGAGGCTTTTTACAAATAAAGCCTAGACTGTGTTTCAAACTTACAGCACCCATCTACAACTATTAGCTTCTATTTAGTAGACCTTAGTCTACATTATCAGGCTTTATTTAATTTGGTGTGATTACACCCAAGCCTGAATTCCCTAGATTTACAACAATGGCTCCCATGTATACTCTATCACAACTATAATGTTGAATCACCTGGCTATACTTTTTGTGCAATATACAGTTTATTGTGTTATTATAATAACATATAATAGTGACATAAAATATCAAAAATATTTCTTGTTTGTTTTATTTCTTAACATTTTATGAAGTTCATATCTCTTTAGCATGAGGGAGCTGCTCAATCTACTGAAACCAGTTATTATTTAGAAATATTATTAGTATTGTACTGTACCATACTGTGTCATGCTATCTATGTCACGCTGGACCACACTAACTGTGCCAGATTATATCTTTAGGCATAATGAGATCATGTGGTAGGTTGCAGATTGGTGTTAATATTTTTATGGTAAGGTCATTTAAGTACAACATCATGGTTGCATGGGTTGTCACTCCACTTGCCCAATCCTCCCTATTTAGAGTAGCAGTAACTTGGCTAGTATGATTTAAATGTCAAATATAATTTTATTTTGATACATTTCATAAGGTTATAACTTGTTGAAGAGTCGCTCTGGGGTAAATAATACATGCATACATGTTCATATTGGTAGATAAAAAAGACACTATATAATACTTGGTATATAAGTATAACAAAATAGCAGAGTGGCAAGTATTGTACAAACAGACCCATTCATATAACATACAAACATAATAACGTTCATATCTAGGAAGTTGAATATCTGGGGCCAAGACATCTTAAAAAGTACTACATTCTTTACACTAACTACATAACACTTGTACATGAAAATATACAGATGGACCAAGTTCAACTTCTGTGAACGCTTTGTGGGGAGTTGTCATTCCACAGGGGATGAAAGTATGACAACTCCGTATAAAGGTTTCATATTATTGAACACAGTAGGAGCTGTTACCAAGGTGTAGCTTATCATAGCTATGCTGGCTTCCTCACAACAAAGAATACACAGTCGTATTGATACTTTAGCATAGACTTGGGGTTCTCAGTGTATGAGGCTGGGTGGGACCTGGTCTCCTTCTATAAAAAACAACAGACACTCAATGGTTCTCAGTCTAAACCTCCTTTTTATCTCGGGATAATTCAATAACATTGGAACAAAATTTATGTTATCTTCACTTCTGACAGTGTCCAGAGTAGTATAAGAACTACCAATATATTGATGACTACAAGTACTATTATTCAATAAGCAATAAGATATGTGGGCCATCCAAACTCTAACTGGTCACACTAGACCAAGTGTAAACTCACTACGCATACAAGGAGTTTATGATATAAAGTAGTATAGCTAGTAGTAGTATCATGTTTGATATTAATTCTTATATTCTGATACTAGGACTAGCACTACTTTGTATAACACTTTACAACAGGTTTTTTCAAATGGTAAATTTTGAGACCTGTTAAAATAGTGGAATTTTTAATATCATAAAATACCCTCTACCAAATCAAATGGAGTGCAACAATTAACAAACAATGGCAGTCAAGTTACCAAATTTCAGACAAAAACTGAATAAAATTGGATATACATGTACATGTAATACTGGCAAACACTCATTATTTTATTACTGTAACCTACATCTACACTAAAAAGAAGATAACTGCAATTTGGCAAGACGTTTTGGTGCAAAACTGCATTGCTGAACCACAGCTGTACACATCAAATGTATTTTATGTATTTAGACAGCACACAGAGTATAAACACAGAATTGCAAGACAGATTTTGAGAAAAGACTATCTAAGTAACACTTTCAACACATCAGTATATATGTTGTATTGGTAAGATACTCAAGTCAACTTACTATAAACTCAAAGCCTACGGAATTTATAACATCTCTCATCTCATCATAGCTGAGTTCTATGGAAGGTTCGTTAGCAGTATCAGAGTAGTGCCACAGCAAAGGACCTACAAGTAAACCACAGGCTAGATTTAAAGCTCTCCCAACATTTAGTCAAGAGAAATGCAGAGCTTAATCAGTGAATAGAGGGAGAAGACAACTCTATCTATTTGTTACTCATAGAAAATCTCTCAGTAACAGTGTTAGTACAGAGCAGAGGTATATTTCTAGCTGAGACCTATGAGCATCATAATATGAAGAGCATACTAGTGTATAATATAACTGCGCTAATATAATTGAGCTACATTATACGGTATTAATTGTCACGTAGTCTATATATAAATTGACTAAAATTCATAAACAAGAAAACTTGACTTGGTCTATTAATACCTTCTGGAAATGGAAACACACCTGGAAAACTACAAACCAATAAAATTATGTTCTATCATGAATGCAAAAATAAATCTGTTAATATTAATGGGCATAACAACTACATAATAAACATATCCAGTAGTATCCAAAGCCAACACGGACTGGCGGATGGCTAGATCACGTTCCACAAGGGGGATTACCTAGCAAGTAGTGAAGGGCTACTTGACAGATGGAAAGATAAAGCAAGATTTATTATAACAAAGAACAATCACCATCTCTACAGCAAAATTATGAGTTTTAAAAACATTTTTGACCCAAATCAAAAGATTATTTAGGCCACCAGAATTTCGAAAACAAGTGCATTAATATTATATAAGCACTCAATTGACATGTAGGTATGATGTTATCAACACAATATATCAACACAATATATCAACACAATATATCAACACAATATATCAACAGTTGTAAACTGAGTGCCTACTTAACTAGAGGCCTACTACACTAGCTGAGCCAGACTCACATTTAAAGCTTGTTTCAACTATGGCCCCTAACCAGTGATGGCTAAGGCAATGTGGTTTACATAAGGTTATATATAAACATACTCCATAAGAGATGGGGTTATAAGTTCAGCAAGTTGAACTTTTGACCTTCCATAGCTTACTGAAGCATGCTTGTATATGAGACCATACAAACCAGTGTGGTGGCTGGTAAAAGCCATAGACTGAACAAACCTTTAGACTCACCCAAGTTGATCCAGTATCCACCTGGTTGAAGAATCTTATATATAGTCTCAATGTAATCCATGACGTTATGTGCAGTGTCCACAAAAAATACTGTTGCTATGCAGTTCCAAGAGTCTACAACATTTAATCATAAGCATGTTATTGTGATAGTACATATTAATTAGTTTATAAGGACTACACTGATGTAATAGGCAATTTGATACACTTATTGAGAGTTGTGTACACCCAATAATTGAGTGGTAAGGAGTGACAACTCCGAATTATGGCACATCATTGTGAATACAGACAGTTGATCAGTACAGCTACTTTGCTGGACCAGCTGTATTCACCAAAAGAGTATTGGTGGACACAGAACTATTTCTAGCTATGGTGAAGCAGATTAATAAAGTGAAGGTGTTGACCACGTTACTAGATGGTGGCAAATCAACAAGTACAAAGTGTATCTGGAACATGCTCCAACTATAGCATCCTAAACAGATACGATGGCCAAGCACCTGTCACCTTAAGTCAGGTAAAAGGTCAGTCGTTGTGCATCCATCCAGCTAACGTTGTAACACAATACAATAATATAAAAAACCTACAATTTGATTGGTCATGGCAACAAAGCTGAGCCTAACAGAGTGTAATGTTACCACATGCTTACAGCGTGACTAAGCACTGATATATTATGATACAATAAGTTAATGAATTTTTAATTTGAAATAATATAATAAAAAATAACCGTGAACGCCACATAAAATAGAAAGATGTAATCTATTTTCAAGTGATTGCTTCCATATGAAATGTCATCATTACCCGTTAACAGATATGACACTTTCTCTCTCGATTGTAATAGCATAAAAAATTTGAATAATTAGATATTGTTAAATTAATTTTATAACAACATACTATAAATAACGCAGCGCATTCATTATCCAGGGGTGGAATTAGCCAATTGCGAAACAAATAATACAAAGCCTATCACTCTCACACACACCATATTACTAGTTATTACACCCTACTAGTAATTTATCTCAAGTGTTAATTTTAGGTTAGCTGAGATTCAAGATGGACTGATTACTTTAGCCTAATTTCACAAGAAATACGTTGAATGGGAGGAAATTGGAACCAGAAGGAATTTTGCATGAAGGGTGCATAAATTAACTGCAACATTATTTCCATACACCATTATTTAGGATTTAATAAACTGGCCATAGAAGCTGAGATTCTCTGCTTGATTGATTGGGGGAAACTAATGGAAGGGATAAAGTGAGTTGGGACATCCATGGATTTCCTGCTGTTAGTGTTTATGGTGATATATGAGTTATGGGGTAGGTGCTCTGGGTGATTAATCACTGGGAGAACATAAGTTACTACTACATACACAGTATGGATAAGTACTGTAATACGCCTAACTACATGTAGATATCCATATTGTAGGCTTATAGTAACATGTCACACCAGCAAGTGTGTACACACCTTAACACAGACCACCCTAGATGTAGTATGGAGAAGTTTTACAAATGGTAGATCATAATTGTGTGGCTTGGGGCTACACATTGCTTAGATTTGTCCCCCTCTTTCTCTCTTTATGTACTAACTGTTGATTGGACAAAGGACAAACAGACAGACATACCGGGTTCAGTGTAGATTTCTAGGAAGTCCCCAGCAGCCATACTAAAGTTGGAGCCAGCAGGTATGCTATTGGGACTCTTATCAGGGAAGGTAACAGACTGGAGCTGTGATGACCTGGTCTTGTTGTTAGTGTATTGGTGTATCCATGGAAACAGTGTGTACTGATTGGCTCTATCACATCTACATAATAACAACTTAGTAACATGGATGACAATATTAGTAACTAGTGGTAAACAAGGAGCCGCCGGGCTTCGTAAATAATAGTTCACAAATAAATAGATGCTTGACAACAAATTTAGCATTTGGAGCGTTAGGGTTGGGGACTATGAGGCATTCAATTTTCAAGTGTCAGTTTCAAAAAGGCACAAGTTTGATAACAAAGTGTCACCAAGTCTGTTTTGAGGATAACTGCATCATTAGATTGTTCAACTACAATATAGAGAGTAAGATTAGGCTACAGCACAAAAATATTCTTCCAAAACTAGTTAGTCAAACATTGACATATTCCCGCTCTGGTAACAATTTTTGTAGCATATTTAGGACAACTTAGACATAAAATTCCACACCTAGTTCAACCACCCATATGGCCCCTACATCATTTAGCGGAGGCATTTGAATAGCCTTAGGTCACCGTTTGCTACTGGAGCAATCAAGTTAGGGGCTGCTCAACAGTAAAGCGAGGAGACACCTTATCCTGCTTCAGATTTAATGAACTGTTTCTAAATCACACGACGAGTGAGTGTGTGTCATCAGCTCGTAGGATTATATACAGCAACATCCTGTGCGAGCTCTGACCAGGGTATGGATGGAGAAACACAAGACCTCAGTTGTAGGAAGAATGACTGAGCAGAGGTAACACATGAACATATGTAGTCTGAAAGATCCTACAGTAAGCTAGCAATAATGACTAAGCAACAGGAGGAACTAAACTGAACCATGAAGCTGATTCATGCAGACCACAGCTGGACCAGGGAGAGAGAATAATAACAGTTCATATTCTACAGCCTAATGTAGCAACAGGAGTGGTGGACGTGAGGGCACGTACACTTTAATAGCCGTCTTTTATTACTACATCACAACATTGGGAGATCGGCTTCAAATACAGTGTACAGTGTGTAGGGATTACAATTAGTCACGGTCATGATACAACCCATTAATCATATGCTGCAGTGAATGTGTGAATCAGAGAGATCTGTATGCCCTCAACTGGTCTACAGAATTAGATACTATGGAAGCATTAGCCGGTGATACACACCTAGGCCTGCAGAAAAACTGAGGTCAACGTATTCTATACCAACAGACAGGGAAGACTTATGAACGCCAAAACTATGCAGCAGTTTATCTCATTTCAACTGTTGTGACTAGTGATAAGCATACAAGGCCTGGGTTCCCAATCCTCTAAAGGAATGGCTGGGTGGTCATTGGTGGATTGCAGATCTTGAGCTGTCAATATTTGAGGGTCATTCACCAACACACCCAACCAATTTCTTTGAAGAGGTCGGATCCCATGCTACTGAGATATGTACAGACGTATCATGTAATCTACAAACACTCCATCTATGAGTTACGTCTATGCCATCCAATTTAGTATTCACCACAGACGGGTGGAACAAATATTCAATTCTGTACATGAACTAAAATTCCAACACACTGATTGGCACACGCCTTACACATACCGAGCTCTCAACTTTACAACTACTGCACAACAAACCAGCAAGTAGCATCCAATGTAACACAGATAGATAATATACTGTATAGAGGTGCATGAAACTAAACAAGAATGACAACTCCTGATCTAGCCCTCTGATTAGTCCATTTGCAATGAGAGCATTAGTTTCTTTAACTCTGCAGTCAAATCCTTCACAATGTTGAGCCCAATTATCTCTACAAGTTTCGCAGATAGTTGACCAAAGGCAGGCATGAGATCAACAGTTGAATGACATCTCTGTATTCACTGCACACAGACTATTGTCACACTGATTGAAGGTGTTACTATGCACACCCGACTGTTACATATTTCTCTATTTTCTTCCAGGCCTTATGAAACTCATCATATCTCTGCAGGCATGCATGTATGCTGAAATTGTAATGTTGGTTACAATCTAGAACAGAGGTTGCTTGGTAGGTAAAATGAGAAGATGTAGACAATGAGACTGTTAAGGAACAGTGGAACCAAAACATTGGCAATTGATTCTCACCCTTACGTCATTCTATACGACCTTTGGCAGAACAATATGCACACTCACAGGTGTATAGGTGTAACCAACAGCCTCTTATCAAATGTATAAATGACTCAAATTAAATAAGACAAGGAGAGACATAGGGGCAATGAAGAGCTCGATGAACCCGAATAGCAGCTCTTATCTCTCTTATCTGATTATATAGTAGAGCAAAGTTGACTCACCGCTAGCCAGTCACCAAACTTCTAATATATCTAGGCTATATACATGTACACATGCAGAGCGTAATATACGCTAACACCACATCTCGCATGTCAATGTTTACATTTTCCGATGCCTAACAAGAAGCTGCCTTACAGCAAGTCATAGGGCACAGAATGGCAAACCATTCAGTATTCACTGGGTTCAGGCTCTGTCTTTACTACTTTCCTATATATTTACCCAAATAGCCACTGGAAGTCAATCAGACAAAAGGCCATTCAGTGAAAAAGTTGGCTAAAATACACTCAGTGTGCTAGCCGATTTCCTCACTGAATAATCAACAATAATTGATGACACTGCACTGTGTTCAGCATTCCAGGAGAAGCTCAGTGATGACAAGCTCACCTTAATATTTCAACGGCGACTAGAAAACACATTTTGCCTGGTAGATTCTCTCATTTAAATTCAAATTGAAGGACAAAAACCCCCGGAACAGGGAAGACCATGAAGTGACACCATGAGTTACATAACCATTACACTAGATAGCAGTGTGGACACCAACTAACGGCCATAATTACACAGTTTACGGAAGCTCGGTATTCTGTAGCAATAGCCACAATGATTGATGAGAGGTCCTATTGGCGGGTCATTGCCATGAATTAGCTTCTCAAAAACCTACTAATAAAATACAAGACAGTGATTCTATGCTTAGATAATCCCCCCTCCCCCCCCCCCCCCCCCCCGGAGGAATGCCTTTCCATCAACCAATAGAAAAATACAGGGGAATCCTTTTTTATAGCCATTGAAGTTACCAGCACTTACAAAAATCCAAGATATTTGCAGAATCGTCCAGTAAATGGGATAGCCTTTTACTCTTTGCTAAATTTGAAGCAGGAGAAGTTGTGTTTCGTTTGTATTGGATACTTCAAACCCCATAATATCATGCAGTACTACATCTAATCGGTTATCTGTGTTAAATAAAGATACCTGTTTAGGACGAAATGGGCAGTACATAGCATGTAAAAACTCCATTCATTTCCTTGACAGGTGAATCCGAGTCTAGCAATCTCATGAGCCAACCTGCCCAGTCCGGAACCGGGCACCAGAATTCTGATGTTGGGAGATCTGCTACAGAGCAATATACTTCGTGTAAATAAAACATACACATATACTATACATACCCACACACATATACAGTGCAACACAAATTATATAAATACTAAGACGTATGCCTCAAAGGGTAAATTCACCAGCGCTGAAAAATTGTTATAGTTGTGGACTAATGGGTAACGGGACGTTTTGAAACAGATATAGTGCTTTGGGTCATGAAACAGTCATTTTCTAAGATGGTGAAATTTACGAAGTCATAAATTTCCCTCTACTATGGGATGTCTCACATCGACAGGTGTGCCAAATGTTATCCCTTGACGTCATACGATGTGGCGTGACCATATGCTTGCGGTGTTTTACTATGCATTCTACAACCCATGTATAGTTATGCTTTCGATGTGGTAGAAAACCGATTTGCAACTAGCGACCGAAAATTAGGCACTACTTTGCCATTGGGGGTTTGCATTGTAGTTTTCCTCCATTTATACTAGATATTACGGCTGTTATATATTATAGGGGATTCCAATTCTAAAGGTAATATTGAATGTTGTGAATTTAATTTTGCCTCATGCAGTGAGTAGACACCGAGTAGATGAGCAATTAATGTAGGGTAACATAGCCTAGGTCTAAAAGAACAGGTAATCAGTTTTTGCTGCTATGAATTGCCTGTTATTGTCAGTGGGTGTTGTGATACTCTGTATTGTATAACAAAATGTAGTCCTATAATGGTTACATTTTTGGACACACTACAATGTATTTATATAATCACATTATTGTAGTCATAATAAATGATTTATTTATATGAGGAGGGAGAACATTCAGTCCCCATGAATCATTTGATATTTATTTATTCCTACAGCTGTATTCCATGTGCATAAAGGAGTACTTTTACACCTCAATAAAGTAAACATTACCTCTATTATACTCTATGGTAAGTGTCTCAGTGAGCTATCATGACTAATAAATGTATTCAATAAATCATGAAATAAGGGTAGCAACAATTGTGAAGCCCATCAGCTGGGGAAAATGATATCAATCTCTGCCAGAACAGAGTTGCGCGATTTTATGATTTAATCATGCTCCGAACTTCCATGCAATGCTGTGTAACCTTGGTAACTAGCAACCATATGAATGCTTCCAGCTTTCCTCATACCATTGGGTACATCTGTGATTTTTAGTGTAGCCCGATTCTAGCTGTGCCAACATTTAGTTTTGTTTGATAAAATAACTGAAAGCATTTTCCCCCCAAATGTCACACACAAAGAATAAAAAGATATTTGCAAATTCGAACAGCTGACAATGTCGACCAAAAGTACAGACCTTACTTTAAAATGCATTGCAAATGATAGATTGATAGACAGCTTACTTATGTACATTGCTTGCAAATTTAATAGTTCTGAGACTAGCAATTACAGCATTTGTAGATTGAATTTGTACATACAGTTCTGCACTGAACATACGGTTTCAAACTAACACTTCAAAACAGTTCAAGTTGAACCAGTTCTTTACTGTTCTTAAAGATTTTCAAATATCGTTTGAAAATTGATCATGCTGCATTTGGTATGGGGGCAAAGTAGCAATGCTACCTGTAGCCTATGTTATAGCATAGTGTCTGCTATCGGTAACCTACACAATATGTGCAAGGAGAGACTATTGTGCTCTATCAATAACGCAAGACACTCATAACATCCCACTTTGAGATTTGAACAAAATGCTTGATACAGATGCACACAACATTGTCGACAAAAATGAATAACTGCCTCAGGTATTATTCAGGAAAGCAACTGTGTACTTTATTGAAAAATGCATATTTGGGTCAATAGGGTTTCCATAGCATATATTGAATTGTTTTCATTTAAAATGTCAACTGTTTATAGACTGATACAGGCTGTTATCGAGTTTACTTATCTCAAGAATTTTATCTGAAATGAGTCAATATAGGAAACTGGTTTAAAATTTTCACTAAAATAATTTCATAACAGGCTCAGTCAGACCAGAAGAATTCCTAACTCATGGCAATGTTGATCCATCTATCGAAGCTAGCCTATCCAACTGCCCGTTATTTTGAACAACTGTAGCCCTACAGAACATGAGTAAAGGTGGTATCTGGGTAACTGACATTACCATCCCCTGAGGTCATACAAGGATAGCCATAATATATCACCTAATGGACACCAGTGAGCCATTGATTCTGTTATTAATTACATGAATAGAAATTTGTGTTTGGTGGCAATAACAGCACACTGTACCAATATGAGCAAAAATACTGGAAAGTCATAGTGCTAGTAAAATAAGTAGCGGTATTTCATATAATTAGCAAAATATGCAAATTTTGGTTGAATAATATTATAATAATTATGCATAGTATATACTATATCATACAGTGTTGATGATTTCCTATTTGTATGCATCCATTACCACTGCACTAGACAACATTCAGTCTATTACTAACTATATCTCCCAATATTTGCGATTTTGTGGAATACTGAGCATAGTTTAGACTCTGATCCTCATATTTATTGTAGCCTACATAATACTATAATGTAGAATATTATAGATAGTTTGGGGTGTGATAGCATTGGGTGTCTCCAAGGGGACAACTCTGCCAGATAAGGTAAGTAAGCTTGATTCTTTAAGCTGACAAGTTATTTATTGACATAAGATTACTTTCAATATTAGAGTGACTAAGAGCGATAAAAATGAATTAATATAGCAACTACTCGCACCAACTGGTTTCATTTTGACTAGTGTTACCAGCGAGGTCTATTCGAAATTGACCAATTGAAGATATCCTTGAGACTGGATTACGTGCATTGTTGGAAACTTGGTAAGGAATAACTCCCACTATTCGATCCAGCTAATAACGCTTATATTATTTTCTGCAATAGCCCTATTATCATATAAATATAAAATTAATAATTCTCATTATTATTGTGATTTGGTATTCATCAGAGTGTGACAGTTGCACGTAGTCAGCTAAACTTGTAAGTGCACTGATTGAAACTAGATGGAATTTGATTCAAAATCTTTTATTACATTTGAGTTCTCCAAATACGCAACAGGTAGCAAATTACTTGTGTTGGATCGTATGGAGGTTGATTTGGAATGAGGCGAAATGCTACGAGACAAGCGATGCAGTCATTAAAATGTTACAAACATGCATTTGCAAAAGGGCTGACATATTGTATGTTCACCTCCTTGCTTTATTAGTGCAATGAACATGGTGCGATGTGTGGGCAATATCTCTATAGAGATGAATGACAGCATTGAGCTTACTGATTACTAAAACGACAACTGAACTAATACGATACTGTAGTTGTATATAATTGTGATAACCCCATCAATTGAACTTTTATGATGCAGCAGAAGTGGACTTTAAATGGATTAGTCAAGGATTAAGATTTGTATTTTGATAAGTAAGTTGGAGGGCAACATAGTATTGATAATTTATTGAGTGTTATTATTACATTACCTAATTAGTGCTACATGCACTAAACTAAATATCTCAGTAATGGGATGTAGAATTTATTAGAGAATAAATAATGTAGGAGACATGTATCTTGTAACACAATAGCTTATTATCCATGTAGAGCATAACAATCCTTATCTCCTTCTCAAGTTTGAATAGGGATTGGTTTGGCGGGTTTTATGAATTACTGCATTGTTGTGACAAGCTCGAATGAACATTAAGAATGTGATTATAGTCGCTCAGTAGTGAAGTGAGTTTGCAAATCGATCATTCAGAAACGAATTCTAACTAAGTTAAGACTGTTATAGCTCTATAGTAAAACGGATAGCAAACTTTCGAGATTTGACATCAGCTTTGGATAAGTTTGAGGTAAGCTAAGTCTCTAATGTAATTAAGTTGTAGAATACGAAAATTGTAAAAGATTTGAGATCCATAGGCTGACTTAGCACATGGCATCGCATTATATTGGCTAAGAGACACGCAATGGCACGGCGGACATTCCAACTTGATTCAAACTGCAAGATGTTCAAATTGTAGCGATGCATATCAAATTTTTATACCTTCCATGGTTACTTACGATAATATTTACTAAATGGCGAGTGGCTTGGGCTTCTGTTACAGCTGTGACTGCACGAATTTATAGACTATAATGTTTGAATTACAACTCCGACTAGACTACTAACTATATTACCATCGCTACGTGTTTGAGTCTCGATCACTGCTCAGAACAATGTATTTACTATACGATTAAAATGAAATTCTCCCAAGAGATCTGCTCAAGTTTCATATAAACATAGTTCCAAGAATGATTTGAGGATGAGATGGGCTTAATCACATTCTGTACTTCCACGGTTTTCAGCATCGTCATTGTCATATCCAGCAAAACTGCTGCAAACGACGGACATTAAAAACCAAAGTTTCACAATGCTTGATTTTCATAAGCCGTTGCAGCTGCATGCATACTTTTTTTAAAACTTGGATTCAACTAATTCTGGAGTATTATTCCTGCAGAAACAACCGAAGGATTTTGAAAAGTTGAAGCCACATGTTTACACTTTAAGGTACAATTCAATGCATATATACATCAAGTCTGCAAGGGTATTGTTTAGGATTCGTCTCTCTACTGCGCTAGAATGAACACATAACAATGCGTCAATGGACACATGGTACACAAGAATCAAATTATATTTTGTCAAGTTTTGCTAATTTGCAGTAATTCAACAAACTATTTGTTCTCTTGGTTAACTTTCAGTGATTGCATTGTGTAGCAAGACAAAACTACTCGAGTGTGGATTTAAGAAGTTCTGAAAAGGATTCAACTGTTGGACTTTATGGCAAATTAATGAGTTAAATATTACATGAACCACATGAGTGCAGCTCAGTCTTCTGTTAATATCCAACGTTGAATCACGGTTGTAAACGGACATGACTTTTTTGCTGACCAATTTAGTTGTGCAACAGTCGCATGTAAAAAAATCCTTCATAAATCTCTAGTACGACTACTATCCAAAAGGTGTATTACTACAGTATATAAGCCAAAATTATTTCGTGGTGATAAATCGTATATCACTCCATGGCATTATGATTTCTGAACTTCTTGAAATATAGAATTTGAACTTCATTATAGGGCCTAGTGAAACACTGGAATCACTAATACCGACTAAATGTCTTAGAAGGTGTACCACGAAGAGCCCATTTTGATGTTAGCTTTTATGGAAGGATATTTCAATTTGTCTATTAGGTTTCTAGCCATCCTCTGGTAGTCCTTCCTATGTTCAAATTTGCTGTTGGCTGTTTGTCATATAACTATTTTGCTATACATTGCATAATTAGTTCCTGGCACGGAACAGTGCTATTGAATTGCACTTCTACCTGATTAAGCTGCCATTGTGTTTGCTGACTGACAAATCTAATAGCATAAGCAAAATCAATAACTCGATTATGTGCTTATGCTTTGTAAACATTATCAACATGTGAGTCATTGGTTCATGTACCATGACGGTACACATGCAAGTGAAGTACTGTCCTGTTTCACATAAATAACTTTGTTATTCATTCCATACCTTTGCAATTTGTCAGCCGTATAATCTAACAGAATGTGTTCATTTCTCATTCAGTTTTGCACGACATGTTTGCCAATTACTTTTCTTCCGAAGCTTTAACATAACTGAATGAGATGACAATTTCAAAATGATTCATGTAAATAATTATGTGCAGTACATGTGGCATGAACAGACATTCATCTTTTCCAAGCTAATCAATCAAAATTCTTGTTGATAGGAGGCAATTGCAGCTGTTAAAAGGGTAAAACTTTGCAATCCAAGATGAAATATCAGAGAAGGAAGCAAAAAAAGACAAGGAGAACCATCATAGTCTCGCCTTGTCTTCCAATGCAGACGATGATTAAAGAGGAGATTGATGATATGATACAGGAAGAAATAGAACAATCATCATCAGATGCTGGGCTAGAACACTTTCTAACAAGAAGGGTTCACCCATTGAAAGGCACAAGCAAAAAGCTCTTTCCAGCACATGCAAGTAAGTATTTCATTATATCATAAACCGCGGCAGGTTTACTGCAACACAATGGCATTAGTGTTACTTGTAGTAAATCAGCTGAATTATATTTCAAATTCAGTTTTTACGGTTGTAATGGCTTATTGATTGCGGGATGTCAATATAGAAAATTCAAAATGGAAGAATTATCACATTCTTTTGAGTCTTTTGGACTATCCATGTAATTGTTGTACAATTTTTGCAACATTAATCACGATCATATTCATAGTTGAGGGTTAATCATTTTCGTATTAATATACTGCATACATTAGCAGGGGTTCGTCATTACCACACTTCTTTTGTTTATGCATATTCACCTCTCTTAGAGCAAGTTTATTGGCTTAGAAAGTTCTAGTCACCATCAGTGTAAGATTTCATATTAGGAGTTGGGCGTTTTAATTTTGAAGTCAGTTTCGACTACTTATGTTATTATGGACTTGGTAGTTGATATAGCCAGCCTATTATGAAACTATATGCAGCAACTAACTTTCAGCTTGAAAGGAGAAGAAAGATAAATAAATGCACTTGAAATAATATCAATTTTTTCAGTCTTGGATTTCTCCAAACTTACAATATTATTGTGGTGATGGCACATTATCATTTATTAAAAAAGAATTATTGTAAAGCAGGATCAGCTTTCAGTCGATCGAGTCTAAATATTTTATCAAAGATGACACTGAAGTGTAGCTTACATTATAAAGTGAGTAATCAAGCCATAAAGTTATCTGATACCACTTTTCAATAGTATTTACATGTAACTCTGAGATAAGTATGGAGTTTGAATCTTGGCAGGTAATTATAGTTTTACAATCAGTTCCATCTCTGTGAATATTGGGGCACTTAGTCATGGGACATTAGTAGTCTTCAATCAGCTAGGCAAGGCGTGTTTATTATGTTCAAAGAATAGTGCCTAGTTATTTGTATGCATATACTACAGGTTGTGTTATAGTGGGTTGTGCTTTAGCGCTGCTTTTAGAATTATGAATGAAGGTGCACTGATTGTAGGTCACTAGATAAGCAATTTTATTTGCATACACCATTATTTTGTTTTGAAATTAAGATCATTAGCTATTTTAATATATATGAAGGCAATTAGCAAATCACTAGTCTGGTTTGAATTGGTGCTAAATGTTTGAAATACCTAGTGCTCAGCAAAGACAGGAAACGACATGAACTTGCAAGGGTTACAAGTCAGCTGACTACTAGATTCCATTATATAATGAACAATTGCAAACATTCTTTCAACTTTTGTGAATAAAAGAAATGACTTCCAAGCTTAAGTTAGGAATGCACTGCAATCTAGCTTAAAAGATAAAGTGTGATGATTCATTGCAAAACTTACTGAATGTTTTCACTCTGATCAAAAGTTAAACTAGCAATAAAAGGGTTACGTATCCTTTAATGCATAAACTATAAATAATGTTATAACAATGGTATCATCATTGGTTAATAAATCATAGAACACAATTTTATTTATGTTGATCAGGTGTTGGGATGTAGACTGAGTCGTGTACATATATTTAATTAATGGGCAGACAACTCTAAATTCTGATTTGCAACACTGGGGTTACCAAATCATTGGGCAAGTGTGTCGATGTTGGCAGTAGCTTTCGTTAGAAATTTTTATGGTATAGCTCGATTTAGGTGTGGATAAATTGGGTCGATAACTACATCCTGATGTGTTGAGTACACAACTACTAATTAGCCCCATTTTCAATGCAAGCTGTTAAACGTTTAGAAATATGCTTGTCTGAATTGTGAGTTAACAGCTGCGACCATGCACACAGTTTGATACGTCTTATCCTGACAATATTGAATAGCTGGACCATACCCTACAGTATTTGCTAATCTAACAGACCAATATATAATCAGCGGGACTAACCAGGGTGGTACGACAATACTTAGGCCTACATGTGGGCCCTATATCATGTGGGTCTACTGTGTGACATCCTCATTCGATCTCTTAAAAACATGCTAAACCATCCATTTTAGGCAAGTGAGCGTGACTAACATTAATCTTTACCTTATCAACTAAAGATTTGTAACTTCTTTTTGTTTGCTCTTAGATAATTAATCTACCTGACCAAAGAGAGTTTTCATCTTTTTGCTACATGTAGAGTGTGATCAATATAAATGTAGCCTACTAGATGAGTTCCTGATGCATCCCCTACTGCCAAATGTAGCTAATTTAAAATAAAGAGCAGACTAACAATATATTTAACTAATTTTGAATGCTACTTTCATAGTGCCAGATAAAAAGTTTAATACTTGAACTACTGTTTTACGGAGAGAAATAGTATTGAGAAGATAACTCTTAAAACCAGGCTATTATCACTACTTTTAATTTTTATTATGCTACATTGCAGTTTCTTCTTTTCCTAGTAATGATGAAAACCAGGAGGCGGCATTGTGATGCAAACCAATTTTTAGGACCTAGCCTAGAGCCTATTGGCAATAGGAACAATAATAACAACTAAACCCTGTGACTCCTATCATGAGCACCACAAATCGTAATCATAATCATAATGAGCACGAAAATGTCAGTCAACATAGTGAAGATCTGTTTTTGTTTGGTTATAAATAAACAGAGACAGTGAAAGTTAATGTATATTAACATTATGATATGACAGAAAGGTCTACCTACCATTCATTGGGGTAGATGTTGAGTATTTCTCTAATTACTGGTGAATAACAGCTTTCTCTTTCTAATGCACCCGCCTCACTCCAATCTCTAACCAACTGTTTTAAAGTTGTCTTCACCTTGTCCATGTCAAACTCTTTTGGAATATTGTCAGGGACTTCATTTACAGTACTCTGAAATAATGCCAATAACAGTTGATTTATTTTGGTCTACATCTAAATACACACAGCTTCGTGGGTGTTACATGTAATAAGCAGTTCCATCTTTTCCTGAACAGGTAACATCTGAGAGAGATTCAACACATGTGTAGTATTAAATAATAATTAATAAATAATAGTGATTGGTTAATCAGCATTTATCAGGAGTTTTGTTCTCATGTTGGCTGCATAAGTAGGAGCTATCCTCTCTGTAACACTAGATTAGAGTATCTTAATTTTAATAGTTTCCAGATATTGAGTGGGTTGTCCAAATATTAGGTCCTAAGCACAGAACATCTAAGCTAACAGCTGAAAGCAACTTATAAAACTTTCATCCACTTTGAAGCCACAATGCTAATTCCCAATCCCCAAAGATGAGTCTATGTTGCACATCAGCTTTGCAAAAAACAAACCAAGAAAAGACAACTCCTCCATACAGATTGCTCTACTTTGGACGGCATGGATAAATGATAATTATAGCTTAATGTAATAATAATAATATAGGCTGCATAGTTTGCCTATATGAAAGCCACCCTCAGCAGGCAACAGTCTATTTGTAAACATAATATTGTTGGTGAATTGGGAGTTGCACTTCCATGAGTGAATTTCACCAGTCATGACCTACTTAGAACCTTGCACAGTTATACTTACAGAATCTATCTGGAAGGCTCTATTCTCAAATATTTTATCTGCTGACTTAATTATCTGCTTTACAACAAGGTAATTTTGATCTACAGCTTGTTGCAGCTTGAGTAGTGTGTCACCAAAGCTTGGTACTAGACTTTGTTGATGTGCAGGCAAGTCATTGAAACACTTTTCCGCCACAGCAATCCTTCTAAGTGAATGGATCCTGAATTAAAATTGAAGAGTTAATTGCAAAGAACAACTTATATGAACAATCAAAAAGCAATGAATTGGGAATGAATTAATACTTATGACCATAATATAAAAATGAAAAATAATTAATAATAGTTATTTATGTGCCGATGAAGTTTTGCATATCAAGAATTAGCATAAAGTCATAATGCACTTTACAGGGTGATGATAGTAATTTAACTTTGCGCATAATCAGGTGAATTTCATGAACCAGAATTGCAAATGAAATAAAGGTTGCTCTTTAAAACAACAAATATAAATTTAATAAAAATGAAAATAAAAACATATAATTAAAAAATTATAGCTAAGTTCACAGTCTCTCAAACCTATAATAGCGAAATGCATCAACGACTTTCTGGAAGTGTTCTCTTTCTTTTTGATCCTCTTCTGGAGTTAATAAATTATCTTGTTCGCTGTGGCTGTTGGAATTATTGGAACCACCAGAACTTTTGGACATTGATGAGGAATTCATCATTATTTTTCCCCTTTAACACATGTGGCGATATAATACCGAGACCTGTTGCATGTTACGCCGCAGTGTTTTCACTCTAAAATTTGTAACAATAGCCTGGGGCTTACTATGCTCATGTTGGTCTGTTAAGAATAAATAGTAATCGCTAGCTATGAGAGCATCTCTGAATATAAAACACGCACAGGCTAGATGATTTAATCAATGCTGATTGGCCAGTCTGGTCGCGCTCAAAACATAATTATCTTTGAACACGTTTGTTGTTTCGGTTTCAATTTGGTTTGTACACAGTTTGTATATTGACACTGTTCTCTCCTAATCACTCTTCAAGGCGGCTTTAGCAAACTTGGCTGTGTCAGCAACATCCTTCACATTTTAAATTCACTTTCTATCATCTCAGCTATGAAACCGGGCTCTTCTCATACTAAAGGCATAAAAGGTATTTTTTAATAGAGTTTAACCATTCTATTTTCAGATTTAGATTAGCAGTACCGTTTCTGTTAGATAAATAGTAAAATATAAATAAAAAAAAAAATCATAAAAAATTGTAATAGGATATTACTTTCAGTTTAAGTTATTTACAGTTGTGGTATTAAATTTAAGTTCATTTTCATTCACTTTTTATTACATTAGATGTTTCTTTTTTCTAGACATGACTTAACTTTGACTTACACATTGACTCTCCAAATGTTATAGAACTTGTACGTATTTGTATACCTAAATTTGTCTGTTGTGCCCTGATCTAAGCCTACCATGGTTCATAGTGGCACTGGGATTGTCATTTGTCATACTATTTTAAAATTTGTAATTGCTGCACAATTTGCAACTGCCTTGCTGTGAAATAAGTAGTAGGTATTATAAGGTTGGTATATGCTTGCTTATAACGTACTTTTGCTACAGAGTAACCTAAGGCTCCATCGCAAGATTAAACTCCGAGTCTGTGGGCTAGCTACATTCTAAACATTTCAGTTTTATTTTTTGTCGTCTCAACTATGAAACAATGCAATCAGAACATTTAAATTTCATCTTTGGCTGATGGCCTAAACTATAATGCTTTAATTGGAGATAAAAAGTGTCTACTGAAAGTTAATTTTTTTATCAATGGAAACAAATACTACCAAACACTATAAAGAGACTGTGATTGTGACTGGAATGACGATTTATGAGATAGATAGATAGACTTAATCGTCAGTAAGATACTGATTGTAGGCATTCACTGCAACTAGCAACCGTTATACTCTTTACTGAACTAAACGTTTAATTTAAAATCTGCGTAATGAATAATGCAATCAGCTTCATAAAAAGGATTACAGTTGGGAACACTAATTGTGTTAGGCCAGATTGTTAGTTTTCATTCAGTAGATTTGAATACAAGACATACTTTTGTTGGGATTCTGCCAAGCTGGTCAGTGTATTGATTATAATTAGTAAATAGTATTAGGCTATGGTTGTATTGTGTTAATTTGAATAAGTGTTAGTAATTATGCTACTTCACTTTACAAATAATAGTAAAAACACAATAAGACTTGGCTTCAATCAGGAATACAAGTTGTTATAATTGTTTCTTGGTGCATTAGAAATAGAATACTAGATGCTGCAGGAGCTATTGATTTTGTTGGTCCTAAGTTGTATGTTTCGAGTTTTTGATAGTCTTGTGCTTCAATCAATATTCTGCATTCATAATGTGAGGTACAGCCTTAAAATTTGTTTGCACCCGGAGTGAGTTAAAATTATGTCATATTTTGATCTTTGTGTGAAGTCAATTAGCTAGTTGGTGGAGTTGTGTTCGGGTTAATACAAATATTGACCTTCATCGAACTTTTGTGGCAGCCATTTGTTTACCTGAATTCTACATGAGAGCTATTCACGAGTGAAGGTTTCAAGAACAAATTCATTCTTTCTTCAACAACATTTCATCTGTTGCTGCGATATGCTGACTAGCCTATATTCAATATTGTACTTCATAACATGAACAGATTGGTTGTTAGAGTGGAACACATGTCCATCTTATTGAGTGGAGTGATTCAATTGTAAATTAATGAATAATATATCACAGCTACATCACAGCTGACAGTATCTCACTCCAAAACTTTCGCAGGGTTGGAAGTCTAATTATAAAATTCAGTTAATTTATTCCGTTTTATAATCACCATTGTATCAGGCCTATTATTTGTCAAACAATTAATTCTGAATATGGACACAGTCATAACCATGATTAATAAGCATTTTGTTAAATCTGAAGCCGTTTCTCAATCTCTTCATCTCTCCATAGCTGACTAATGCACTGCTGCCAACCCATCAGTCTCGCAGCATAATTTATTTTAAAAATCTATAATCATGAACTTGAGACTCTTGGGACTTGAATTTGAAACTTTATTGATTTAAATAAAACTTGATGCAGTTTTAATTGATGATTCATCGTTTGTCTGCACTAAGTTTGCTATTACCTTCAGTACATCTGCCTTTCCAGTCTTGATACCAAACTTTAATTTCATGGTATACTTGATACTCGAGTTCATTAGTTCAAGCTGAAAGACTTTTCTGTAATAAGTGCAAACTATTCCATTGATAGAATCAGATAATCATGTGATCGTATACTCCAATCGTCTATTATTAGATTCAGGCTCTGTCAATATTCGATGCTCCAGTCTATCTGTCAATTAGCTAACATTCAACATGCTTCAAATATGTGTATGCACTCTTCCTGCAAATATTAGTGTGCATTTCCTGTGCATTGGAATGTGGAATCTTCAAATATACTTAATATTGATTATGTCTGATTAGCCGGTGGTCTTCGAGTGCATTAAGCATTGCTGCAGAGAGTTCCTGCAGGCAATCCAGCAGTCAATTAAGATGTATGTAAATAATTGTATGCGTTACTTATATTAACCAGATCTCATTAAGCAGTAGGCATGCATGTATGTTTGTGCATGCAATGCCCAACTCCACATGTTCATTTGAAAATTATAAAATGCAAAATTTGCAGTTTATTGCAATTCTATTGGTCACTATGATATTCTATTTATTTTTGTTCTCAAAATGCTATTATTATTTTACTAATTCTAATTTTAGCAATTTAGCCCAACATGTGCTCTGAATAATAATATGAATTATCATATTGTGATCAAGTGAGTCTCATGATCACTGTGATGAGGTTAACTCTAATTATAGGCTATCGTGGCTTTTCATGCTGAGCAACTGCTCTCATAATACCTAGGTATTAACTAACAACAACTAAATGAAGGTAGTGGTAGTAGATGGTTGTTCCCTTTTGACCATTCCGATTGATATTTGAAAGTAAAACTGACAGGAAATAGAAATGAATCATCAAAACATCGCCATCACCATTTTAACCAGTCTCACTTTTTCTCATTGTAGCGGAGATTGAGGTGATACCCTGTAAAGTATGCAGTGACAAGTCGTCAGGTGTTCACTATGGTGTCATTACATGTGAAGGTTGCAAGGTACTGTACTAGTTGAACTACTAAACTAACTAGCAACTAGTCACCAGAAAATATAGTTTGTTTCCCACTCCTCCTTCCTAGCATTCCTCTGTGATGAACTGTTAGCATTCTTGCATAACATCACGCTGTAGGCGTATACGACACATGATTACATTAAGCCGACCATCTTTGCAGCTTAAATCAAGATGTATGATCAAAAAGGCGTGGGAGATTTTGTAGTGGCATTAGTGAAAATGATACATTCCGCTGTATTGAAACTAATTACTTGTAGAATAAAGTCCAAATTATGATTGTACATGTATGTGGGCTATAATAACAAATCCCTTGAAGCATGATGATCTCCTGAACTGGTCTTTACCCGCGAATGATATCAGTACTACAATAATATTTCAGGGTTTCTTTCGAAGAAGTCAAAGTAATTCCTCAAACTATATGTGCCAGAAGGACGGGAAGTGCCAGATTGATCGGCTAAACAGAAATCGCTGTCAATACTGTCGACTGCAGAAATGTCTCGCTCTGGGCATGAGCAAAGAAGGTATTACTAGGGCTTTCAACTCGGGGCATATATGCTTTGCAAATTTCAAGACTGCAGTTCCGCTCATTGTTTCTCTGGCCAACTGATTATTGGCTGAGAGATAATGAAGAGCAATCAGACAATCTTGATTAGTAAAGTAACTTTATAAATAATCTCACAAATAATCTCATAAACTGATGCCATTAGACAAGTAGATAGTCTGCCAAAATTTGATCTAGCAGCTGTCTGTAATCCACTACAGACTTGTTTGTTTACTGCTCCCCCTAATCAACTTTGTAGTCCAAATGATGCTGATAACATTTGCTAGAGCAGTAGTGTAATTGGGGAAGTCATTAACTCTCTGGCACAAGAGTTATTAGGCCTTCAATTAGGCCATTTGGTGTTCTAAATGACCTTCCTTTGCTCTTTATTTCAAGTCAGCCAACTTTGTTAGACGATAATCTCACCTCACTGGTCACCGTCATCAGAACCCTGGGCTAATGTCACAGAAGGCCAACTGCTGACATCATTGGTAGGCAATACCTCTGATGGGTGTTGCTGCAGCATCAAGTATCTGCAGATAAAAGTGTTTAAATAATAAACTCCGACCATTTTGGTATTCATGGAATGCTGTGTCAGTAATAAAGTGACATAACTAAATAATAATTGATATATTATGCTGTTGATGAATGGACAGCTGAGGACGTCCCTGCAAAGCATTCCTTCAATAGAATCACTCAAAAGGTCAAATTCTGTTCAATCAAGATCAGGTTTTACTATTGTTCAAATATTCAAGCTATTTTAGTAAACACATCCCATTGACACTAAAAAGCATTTGGTGAACTTCAAGCGTCTACCATCAAAACAGTGTGTCAACTTGACAGCTTTCCTCAATAAATATTTAGCCAATTTAGTTGGTATTAAAAATATATTACACTAATATAACAATCAACCCTTTCTGGGACTCATAGTGTTTTTCTAACCTTCTCCAGGGCCTTGGGTGGTTTCATTGATGTACTTAAAAATGTTCCATCAATTTCTCCAGCATCTGCAATGCTAGTCACCTAGATGCTGGTTTCTGCAGAGTGCAGTTTATAATCTTCCACTGCTCCGTAGAAGGGCTAGTACTGAGCAGAAGTACCTACATGTCATAATCAATCACCTTCACATAGCTCTGTGAGTCACTTTGGAATATTATTTATAATGTTAGCAATGAACTATAATAAACAACTATTGTAAACTGTGGTTGCCAAGACAGATTCAAGGATTGATGACTATGTGTGCAGATATTGGCCTGTATCAGAGAGACTTTGGACCTACCACTACCAAATCATTCCCCTGGACACAAAATAAATTGAATGCGTAGGTTATTTGGCAAATTTTCAATAGAATAATATAGCATTTTGCCCTGCTAACTTTAGTCCCAAACTACCGGTGTATAGGCTGGGCGTAGCTGGGGGAAACTTGCATATCCTGTCAATTAGAATTTCTGTAACTTGGCAAACTAAGGCAGCCATTTTGGTGATTGTGAATAGACATAACCCCAAATATTCATGAGTAAAGGTACTCATGCTTTCATACTCAAAACTTCACAACTGTAATTGGTGATTATTCCACTGAATATGAGGATGAAAACCTGTCTTGTATTACATCATAAAACAATAGGCCAAAGAATTATCTCAGCTGGCGGCCATATTTGGACTAATTACACTGTGTTCATTGAGTTAGAGAAAAAGGAAGGCACTGTGCAAATATAACAAGCACTTGCTACAAATGTGTAACATTACACAAGTTCCCTATCAGTTCAATCGTCTTTTATAGTGCGATGATAACATGTTCAATATGTATTTTGGTACAAACCATGTCCAACTTGCAAACTTTGTTAGCCTTGGGACCACCTTCCATGCTAATATCTGTGTGAGAGCTCCTCATTGTGCTTTATCTTGTCACAGTTATTGAAATCGAAATCGCAAGTTTGCAGAGCTTGTCCCAAAGACTGAGTGTGCAATAGTCATACTGCTGGCACCAGTAGACACTTGATATACTACTTTTCATGAGCAAAATGATCGGCTGAGCCCGAAGTGAAATGGGCAGTATACGTTCAGCAACTACACAGGCTACTACTAGCCAATGTGGATGCTGAATTATCACACGTCTGCAGACTCTGCTCACCCATCCACTCGTCACTCAGTTATGAATGTAAACACCAATTGTATCTAGTTATCATATAAATATAAGTGTACTATGTTACTAGCTGAATCACTAATTCTGGAAGAACTTAGAGACCCAGTACACTATGCATACCCCATAAAACTATTTAGGCCCACAACTGTCTTATTAGAGTAAATATATGCCATATGCAAGCTCACAATCATGAAAGATAAACTATCTTCATAATTGGGAAATAAAAGGAATTAATTGTTTAATACTTTTTATTACTCTTGGGCTATTAATCCATGAAATTGTCTTCAACTTTAGTAATGCTGAAATTTAATAGCCTTCGTCAGCATATCATCCCTTTTGAAGAATCTTTGTAAATGTATCTTTTATATACAGTCTATGTCCTATCAAATTTTCCCCTTTGGATAATGTTTCAATAGAATATGATGAATGCTGTGCCAAAACCTGTTTTATCACGGACATTTGAACTAGCTTAGAAAAATATTTTTCAATGGAGATACCTAAATGTCAAAGGTGTAACGTTTGTAAGGTTGGGTTACTCATTGATCTTCCGCCTGGCAAAAAATAGTGTCTTCAAGTGGCTAGGAGATAGTGATATGTCTCGAATCCTTTAATAACACATCTTAGAGAGGGAAGCATTTACACTTACTATTAACCAGAAGACTGTCCATTCATGGCAAGCGCAAATACTACTCCCCATGTTTGATAAAAGCTATTATATTACTACTGAATTATAGGGTTTCCTGCGATATTAATAGCCCTAGCACATGTCTTCTACTTGGCGATTACCTGCTATACTACTGCTGCTGCTGCTATCAGGTGATTCACTACAGATGCTCAATATCACTTTTTGGACCAGAGCCAAATATCATCGAGGCAGCTGCTGCTAATATTTTACTCATATCAAATAGCTGAACATTATATTCTCAAGCAGCATTCCTTGGAATTATCAGCGATTACAAAAATCCACTCCCAATGCTGATTACAAGCCACTCATGTGTGAACCTTGGGAGCAAATTAGAACTTGTGAATGAAAAGGTATTCTATTTCATGTATTTAGCATGCACAATTTGTATTGAAAGTGAATGCCATGGCTTGTGTCCCTTGCCTAATGGCCTGTAAAAAATCCAAGTCATTGGAATGCAAATTCCCTTAGTGATGCTAATGTCACTTCCTGTGAACATTTCCTACATAGACTTGCCCTCTTCTTCTTAAATCCTATAACTTGGCAACAAACATTTTCCCCCCATGATGCTATTGCAACCATTTGGATGGATATTACTTATGGGCGGCTGAGTTTATGTAGTTACATTTCATCCATTGGAATGCATTGGCTATAAGCATGCCTTGAGAATTTTTGAGTACATGCTCTGTAGTGAACCATTCATAAGTCATAGACCTCTATGCCTAGACATTATTAACAAATGTTACATAATGCTAATAGCTCTAAGTACAAATTGCATAATGTACCATGAGTAATAAGTGTATGCTTGTTCATAATAATTGCTGCTTCATAGTACAAGTGGTCAAATTTTTGCAATAACTAATCCTGTATTTGATAGACATGACGGTTCGAATATTTTGCTGAGACCCACGGAAGAATAATGGAGTGTTGGTAAAATCTTATGCAACAAAAAGATTTTGAAATACAATATAGATTCAACTTGAATAGGCTAGATACTAGACAAAATCTTCCTGCAGCTTACAACTTCATAATATTTGTCACCTAATAATCAAATCTACAACTTATATTACATTGTTGGCGTGCTTTATCAGTTTTATTTAGATCCAGATATACATTTGTATCTTAGTACCTGTACGTAAGCTCTTATAAAATCACCAAATCTATCACAAGAACCTAAGCCAAGTGTCATTCAGCGAGCAATCATTTTGACATGTATTGCAAGTTCTATGCATCTGTTATGTCATGATATCACATTCAATCTAACCACAGGAAGGCAATGCTTTTCTATTTGAAACACCACAAAATAGGAAAGGAATGTCTGCTATTATAAACAGCTATGCAATAATAAAACATGTGTGGTATGGGCTGCCTCATCTCTCCATTCTCCTCCACAGTTCAGTTGGAGGGAGGAGGTGTCCTGGTCTGTAAAAATCCACTGAACTTGTTGATGTGGATTGGCCATTGGCCATTCCAGTTGAGCCAGATCGGATTTGGGTCAAATTCTGGTTAGCCAGATCTGACATCTCGCGATTGATAGTCCCTCCATTATCTCATAACAATCATTTGTATTCCTACCTTCATCTATCTTCGAAAGCATCCTTCAAGCTGTAATACATCAGCCATCTTCTAATACCTGAAACTATCAAAACAACATTTTTGTCATACTTTGCCTTCCGCTAGGGACGTAAAAATGTGCAGAACTACAATTTTCGGTTTGTTTGGCCTGCCAGGTATAAATATTCACCTGATTTATCAATGTCATACTCATACAGAGTGTTCAACTCCCTGACACTTGATTCAACAGTAAATCAAAATTATTTGAGCATTATAGTAGTTGAACTATTCCCAAACAAAATGGCAACCAGGTTCAGCTGAAAATATGCATAAAATGTCTGAATTTCAACAAGTTGGATGGGTTTTTAATAGACTTGGCTCATTCCCGAAGGAAGGGTGAACCCAATATAATAGCAAATGGAAGACCCGCCCTTCTTACAGTTGTCATCTGAGTTAGTAGTTTCTTCGAATGTTATGAAGAAACAATTTAGTAGGCTATCTGTTTATATTTGCTCTGCTAGCAGTCCTCATAAAGAACCTATTATTTATCAACATATGTTTTTACTTTCACATAAAATTTGATTATTTTATTGCTCCTAGCAACATTCCCTCATCTGCTGCAACTGTCACTAACAGCACTATGTCTGTGACCTTTTATATGATACAACCTCTCAACGCTTGGCGTGGGAGTTTCCAAACAGTCATTTTATTCCTTGTAACTGTTGTCAGATTCTAGTGCTATTTCAAATCAAAGTGATAGTGCTAATAAACTGTTGGATATTTTCCTTGAATCAGACATTGGAAACAGAAATTGTGTTAGAATAGTAAATATAAATACATGATTGATTGATCTTTGGCCAAGAGTTTTTGACTGAGAGTTTTACATGCCTCATCCAGTTGGAGGGCGTGAATGGTCACTCCTCTTTCTCACGGTATTCCTGTCCAATGTTTGCAGCTGTCAAGTTTGGGAGAATGTCCAAGAGGCAAAGAGAGATGGTGCAGGATGAAGTCAAATACCATAAGAAAGTCAGAAGCAATAGCAGCGACTCCGGATCCGACAGCGATATGAGTATCAATGACATGTATGTATCTGATTGGTTAAATACATAGCCTAATGAATACCATTGGCTATACATATATTTTAGGGGTATTCAGTCTGCTAAATTCTGAGCATTATTCTAATAATGTCAGCCTTGGCCCAAATTTATTCAAACAAGAAATTGTGTAATGTTCATCTTTTGAAAAGCACAAAGGAGGGGCATTGTTTATAAAGTAGAAGGTTCATGCAACAACCACAGAGAATATGAAATAAAAATAGCAGTGAGTACAATCCATCACAAGTTGAATAATTGCTAATGTACTTTAACCCAAGCTTGCATATGGCCTGCAGGGAGATGATATGCAGCTTATATGAATTCCCATCATTACATGTCAAGCTATATTTAATGTCTTTGAATGGCATCATAAATGATTAATCATAGTCATGCTCAGCAACCCTAGTAATGTAAATCCTGGTAGACCGACTACAAAAAATAATATTGCTGTATGTCTACCAGCACATCAAGTAGGCCTACAATTTTTTAGAGTATCATACTTTTCCTAATGGCAAATTAGATGAATCATTTTAATTCTGCAGTTTTTAGTATCATGGTCTTCATTTGAAAAATGAAATCAATGTTTTTCACAATTTAACGAGAGTTTGATGTCCAAATTATTTCAACTATCTGTCTGTAACACATGAATGTTATCAGCATTCCAACAAATTTCTTGATCAATTACAGATGTTAAAAGTGTCAATTTGCTCATCTCGGAAGTCTCTTAGCTAATTTAAAATAATTATGAGAAAATTGTAAATTCAAGTATTCAGGATGTAGTTCAACTGTAGATGCTGCTGCTACCACACTTCATCAGACTTGTGTCAGCGAAGAATATTTGTATTGTTTATTAAAAGCATCTAATGAAGCAGGAATTGCATTCTAACTAAGGAAATTAAAAAGTCCTATTTCTATTTGAATATTTAGTAATGTTGGGGGGATTGTTGTGGATCTCGATGATGTTTGAAGAAGCTTAGTCTACAAATACAGTTGCAGCAGTCTGTTGTTTGTACTATTGACAATCGTATTCACTTGATGCTAATTAGTACATGATTATGACAAGTTTGATTGAAATATGATCAAGTCTATCATGCAATGGAGAGTGGTTAATCTAACCTTTATATATTTGTATAACTGCTTACTGATGATATTTAGGCCTATATGATTCTCATACTAGTTTGAGTCAGTTACACTCATATTGACTCACTGTGAGAATCTATTCAAATATTAGTATCAAGTGACTGCTGCTACTATTCCCTCTGATCAAATATTTATGAATATCTCTAGTCCATTAGTTGTAACCACTGAGCAGCAAGCATTAGATGTTTCTAAAAATAAATTGTCTGGCTGCCGGCTGCTACATTCTGACTAAATTATTGATTTTTAATTATCAGAATTCAATTATGAGTTAGTAATCATACTGCTGGCTTATCTCCTAAGATATGATTCATCTCACAAGGATTGTAATTGATCAGTCAGTGTTGTAAATGCTAAAATAGAATAATAATCCCATCACTTGTGCTATACAGCTCTGGGCAATGTGCATGTAGACTTTGGAATGCTTGCAACATATTGAACATGAAACCAATTACTAGTAATTTAGGGTTTTTAATATATCTTAGTCAATCTTCTGTAGTAGCAAAGCGATTCTTTGCAGATCTTCTCCTTATCTTTTGCATTCCATCAAATGTAATTGTGACAGTCTTGGTAACTAGCCATTTGCGGCTAGACGTAAAGTGTTAGATCAAGTGCCACCACACCAATTGTTTTTCATCAAAGCTGAATTTTAATATTTTTAATTAATTCATCTGCAAAATTATCCAGAAATTTCAAGATTCAGTGATTGATTATAAATAAACTTCTGCATCAATCATTGATAAAAATAAAACATCGTATTCGTGTTATTCAAATATTTTTGAATAATTTTTGTGTTATTGTCAACGAAGTTGGCAGTTTCTGAAGGTGAATGAATCACTGATCAGTGCAGGCAACAATTCCTCCCACATTAGAAATTTTAAACAGTGTCCTGGCAAGTGATGTTTTATTTATACAGGATTAAAATCTTTCCAAGCGTAAATAAATCAAAAGGTTATTTGTGCCCAGAGCATAAATCCTGCTGGTTTTGGTATTTCACACAGATATGTGTTCTTTGAAGTTTAAAAATCATTGCCTTTATGTTTTGGTTTATTAAAAGAACTTAGCAGGCACTAGTTGCTGGTGATAATATAGGGTGGATTTAAATTATAGTTTTAAGGCTATTTATCATTTTTGATTGAAAATGTATCAAAAAAAAACTTTATCTGAAGTAACCTAAGGGCCAACCTCATTAGGCCATTACCCTAATGCATGTTAACTGACTGGTCAGCCAAGTAGTATACTATGCTATAAATAATAATGTCCGTATCAAAGGTGGTGGTTCGTTAATAAATCACTTTGATATTGTTTTTTTTTTTTCAGAGACCCGAATAGCATAGTGAACACAGAGCAAATGTTTGCTGATCAACTGTTTGACATCACAGTTCAAGTGTTAAGAGAAGACAACTGTGGTAGGTTCCACCTGTCATTCAGTCGTAATTATTTGGGGAAGGTTGTCTAAAAGAAACTATAGTATATGACTGATATGTTATCTTGCCGATGTAAAGCACTCTTTGTATTTTTAGTTTCGATTTTAGCAGAACATGTTAAAAACTATCCATACATGCATGTAGTTCCTGGGATAACGAATGCTGCTGCTGTAACTTGCTTTCTAAACTCCATAAACATTGCCAATCGTCTACCTATGATCATATCTAGAAATCTAACCTTTGCTGTTTCACAACACTTCCAGATACACTGGCTAACTTGATGTTACAAGCTCAACGCAAGGCTTTCTATAGTGACGACCTTTTAAACATGCTGACATCGACAGAGGAGCTGCACGGTCTCACTCACACAAACTTCTGGGAGAAGTTTGCTGCGAAAATGACCAGTACGATCCAACAGATCATCGAATTCGCTAAACTCACACCTGGATTCAACAGCCTTGATCAAGATGATCAGATAATGGTACTGAAAGGAGGTGAGTCATTCTCTGCTATATGTAATATGTGATCGGATTGGCTGACTACTGTGTTATGTAATAGCTGATTTGCTGACTGATAGGTTTAGCTCAATGGTATAGAGCGTGTGTTAGGTAGACTTCACTCGCCTTACCGTGCAGGTGATGGCCTGCTCACTGATATATCATATGGTTCCTCAAATGTAGAGGACATCCGGGTTTCCCCCATATTGTGTGGGTGAATGAGTAACTTTCCACTAGCGTTCTGTACTTAATATTATTAGTAATTATCAATACAATTACCCTTCTGTTCCCCTAATTACAGTATTTAGAATGATAAGTCACCATAGCACATATAGATTGTGATAAGATGCTACTATTAATTCTGTGTCATGCCGGTTTGGCTGTGGGGGCGGAATTAAGCAGCCAAGACATTGTAAACGGGTGAAAATGAATACAAGGCCTTCTGGGAATTAAAATGATCAGAACTTCTGGGAGTTGGTGCGATTGATTCATCACTTTTATATTGTATTTGCATATGGCAGCATGAAATGTCAGCCAGCTGTTACATATGTTATTTCTGGCTATATTCGTAATTTCCAGTGATTCACTTTATTCTCTGGATTGTTTCTGATACTTCAACAGCATCTATTAGTACAATCATTGATACTAGCAGTGACTCACTTCTCTCTATTTAATTACCAATTATTGATGTTAATTATTCTGTCTGTGTTTTTCAATAAGCTACTTAGATGATGCTGAAGTATCAAGTGGGGTCAATTATACCTCTGCGACAATTAGCATGAAAAGCAGATAAAAAAGAGTTGATTATATAATTATGATGTTGAAACATAATAAACTAATACTTCATAGGCCTATATGCAATTATGTGATTCAATTACTATCAATATTGCAAATAACTGCAACAAATACTTCTCTGTAGGAAACTTAGCACAATTATTCTAATAATATTCCACACCGAATTGGAGTTGTCTTTACTATGCAATAATCTCCTAATCACCACATTTCAAATTTTAAATAAAACAAATCCGCCAAGACGACAGTGAAGCATAAACCTTTATATTACTTTCCAGAAGGGCTTCTGTGATAACTTTCAGTATTTGTTCCATTTAATGTGATCGGTAGCTATTATCACTTTGATCGTATGACTGCTAGTAGTACAGAAGTTACTAGTTTAGTGGCATTGTATGTCGAACATTTGATTATCTAATGGTGTATGTAATTTGTTACAGCTGGCTATGAGATGGTGGTAATGCACCTACTATGGACTAGCAGCGTACTTGGCTATCGATTTCCCAACACCGACCAGATGAACCTGGACGCACTTACCAACATAGGTAAAGTGATAAGCCTATTCTATATACAAGTATATACAATGTACATATTGCATTTTGTTATTACTTTTCATATCTTAATACTTTTTGCATGTTTTGTGAGTTACATCATGCCTTTGGCCGATTGAGTGAATAGCTCACGTAAAACGATGCAGTGAGAATGAACATAGCCTCGGTCTCACAACTAAATAACCCCCCACTTTGCTCTTGCTTTTGTGACTCATTGTCACTCATTCATCTTCAAATCCACCAAATGGTGTATGTGCAACTCGCACTTCGGAATCTACAGCATGCCTTTGAACAATCGTAGTGTTGTGACATAAATGTAAACCGATGGCATGGCTGTTGCTACCACTTGCTGATGATGTTATATAGTCTCATCTTTATCTAAGAGATGTCAAACCAACTGAGTCACACATATAAACATGTGATAGTTGTGGTTACTTGGCAGTTGGTGATATGCAGCTGACGATTTTAAAAATATTTGTATTATTTATGCTGGTAAATATAATAAAGTGATACATAATAATATATATTTAATGTATTGGACATTCCAAAATCTTACTCATATGTGATTAACTTGTTGCCAACTTTTAGATAAATTGTATTACATATTACAATATTCGAAATAATTGTAGTCCATTCCAAGATTTATGCTTTGGCAATGTAAATAAATAGTTTCTCTTAATTAAGTTATGTTATCTTTATCGTTATGTGTTATGCATCATTAAAATGATTACAGGCAATGTTGAATGCATGTGTATTAATATGTTATTACACTCTGTGCCACTTCTTACAAACCTGTTACAGATGGTGCTAGGTGCATGCTATAGATGTACAGTGCTGTGCGAAATAAGGTATCCGCCCTACTTTTTAGTGACAAATTCTGATTTAAAAGCTTACTACTTGTATTCTTTCTGTCATAACCCACAACTATCATATATCAATTTAAACTAAATTTTGTGTAGATTCCAACTTTTAAATTCATTTTCCCATATATTCATTGGGTTTTCTTATGTATTTGCTGAAACTTAAAGTGGTCATCTTTTGCAATACTAGCCATCAAAGCCGCCTCACAATTGACATGCAATTACTTGCCTTCTATTTGAAAATATTGGAACAGACTCTTTGTATTAGTGCATGGTGGCCCTGAAAAGGGCTTTTGAGGTTGGGGAAGATGTATGGTCAGTATTTCATTGACCAGCCTTTGTTGTTTTTGAAGGCCCCCTCACATAATCGCAGCATGCTGTTGACTAGGGTTGTCAGTTGATCTGGAGTAACAGTTCTGTGGTAGGCTTCTATGATATCTTTGATTAAGGCTCTCTTTGTTGTGGGTTTATTCTTTGTTATCACCAAGCCCATTTGATGCCACAGGTTTTCAATTGGATTGACATTAGCTGATTGGGCAGACCATATGAGAGTTCTGATTACTTTCTTAATCATCCACTTCTCTACACTCCTGGCCCGGTGACAAGGTGGATTGTGGTCCAGAAAGACAGAAAGCTGCTTCATCTGTCTAAGAGCTGTCGTCAACTCACAAGTGTTGATTTGTGCAAGCAATGGAGCTGTGATTATAGTGTTTCCAGATGGTGCAGACTGGATATTTTAAGAGCACAACCCACCTTGTCACCAGGCCAGGAGTGTAGAAAAGTGGATGATTAAGAAAGTAATCAGAACTCTCATATGGTCTGCCCAATCAGCTGATGTCAATCCAGTTGAAAACCTGTAGCATCAATTGGGATTGGTGATAACAAAGAATAAACCCACAACAAAAAGAGCCTTAATCAAAGATATCATAGAAGCCTACCACAGAACTGTTACTCCAGTCGACTGACAACCTTAGTCAACAGCATGCTGTGATGATGTGAGGGCGGTCATCAAAACAACAAAAGGCTGGTCAATGAAATACTGACAATGCATCTCCCCCAACCTCAAATGGCCTTTTTCAGGGCCACCATGCACTAATACAAAGAGTCTGTTAATATATTTTCAATTAGAATGCAAGTAATTGCATGTCAATTGTGGGGCGCCTTTGATGGCTAGTATTGCAAAAGATGGCCATTTGAAGTTTCAGCAAATACATAAGAAAACCCGTTGAATATATGGGAAAAGGAATTCAAAAGTTAGAATCTACACAAAATTTGGTTTAAATTGATATATGATAGTTGTGGGTTATGACAGAAAGAATACAGGTAGTAAGCTTTTAAATCGGAATTTGTCACTAAAGAGTAGGGCGGATACCTTATTTCGCACAGCACTGTATATCTTAATAATAACCTTGGCAGTATTGCTCCATATTGACCATGTTCTCCTTGTACAATGTAGATCAAGAAGTACGAGTGTTGATAGCCGCCACCCTTGATGTTCTGAAAATGTTTTCCAATCTAAGGCTAACAGAAAGAGAGATTGCACTTTTAAACACAGTTGTACTATTTCAACCAGGTAAGTGTTTAATATGTAGTGCTGGTGCATTGTGGTAATGTAGCACTGGTGCATTGTGGTAATGTAGCACTGGTGCATTATGGTAATGTAGCACTGGTGCATTGTCTTAATGTAATGCTGGTGAATTTTGGTCAAGTAATGCTGGTGCATTGTGGTAACAAACTGGTCATTATAATCCTCGGACCATTGTTTAAGCTATTACCCACACTTCACTCTTTACAATTGCTTAGTGCTTAAACTCAAGGCCAAGGGAGATAATTCCCTCTTATCTCTGCTGCCCAGTTCTCGGTTTGACGATCTTCTTATTTCACTCATATAGTCGTTGCCCTATTTTTACTCTGTGCATCTCTCAGTGTTTCCTACTCCCCTCGACTCCTTGCTGTTGGAATCAGACTATTTGTTAGTTACTAAGGTATTCCGGAGAGCGGTCGGTATTCAATTTCACAGCTCTGCGACTGCATATTATATTACCTATTGAATAATTACAGCTAAGGGGCTGTTTTACTGCCTAGTGCATCACTACAGTACATACTGAATATACACCAGTTATATAGTTCCTATAGTTCCACTATAAATACTTTAGTTCATATTGTATGTGCATAAATATGCATACTAATGTACCATGGGAGTGAGCACTGCGCCAACACTAACACCACATCGCGTTTATAATCCCATTGAGACCATTCAATTCTAGAGGAAGAAAAACAACAATTAACTTCCAAGGTATTAATATAATAGTCTTTGCCCCTACTTGATCTTCCATCCATAAGTTTGTTGGTTGCCATAGTAACCTGATTGCTTAACTACTCTGTGAGAATCTCCCAGGCTATGTAGACGTGTAATTACTGTGATCCTTTGGTGTCTAGACGTGTTGTATCTCTCCCCAACTTCCTGTTAAATTCAAACTCACAGTATTGATGAAAGTATGCAATGTATAATCAGCATTCCCATTTCACATGATGTCCCATATACTGTATATGCACGGTTTCCCATAGAAAGCATGCATCGGTGACAGTTTGTCAGGTTTGCAGTCATTGCTTCTTGATTTTTGCGTTTCTGAACATATCATAATGATTCCACGGAGGAGCACACGGAGTCGTCTTCTCGATAGCAATAGAATTTCATCCAGAGAAATAAAAGCCTCTAAACATCACTTTCTCCGTTCAAATGGGAGTACTAGAGTACCGACTGTATGCAGTTGATAACTCAGCAGAGTAAAATTATTCAAAGAATAGAAACTTGCGAACTATTTGCTCAAATGTGATGCAGTGTTTGTTTGCCTCAGGGAATATGCAGTATGGATGTCATTACTTAGCTCATTGTCTGCTGCACGTCTTCTTGCCTTTGGTTTTACATAGGTCACGACCCTTTACAATGACTCACACTTCTGTCTCATCCATATCCTCCATATCAATCGTCTTACCTTGCCCTAGGTCTCAGTCGCGGATGAATTACAAATATAATTTCTAAATGGTAATATTCAGTTTGAGGCTTTTGGAACCGAACATTGGTGCAGTGTACATTATACATTCTGTATAAATATATATGGCCTCATGACAATGAAATTTGTTTAGCTTTTAGCAATGTCTATCGCATTGTGTTTGTATGTTCTATTGAGCACAGTGTATCCACTAATTGTAACCAAAATAATTATATTTTGTAGACCATTTCGGAGTACAAGATACCACAGAGCTGGAACAGTTGTATAATAAACACATGACAGCCTTCACACAGCTCATCAACCGAACCCACGAGTCACCTGATTACGCCGAGAAAACGCTCGCTCATCTTCCCTACCTGAAAACCTTGGCCGCTCAGCACCTCAAGACACTGTCTACTTTCAAAAAGATTACTAAAGACACTATAGAATTTCCTGCTTTACACCGGGAGTTGTTTGCTACTGAATTTACAATGTCATGAGAATGTAACTCCCGTTAATGTGTGTTTGATATAAATAATTCAACTACTGATTGGACTGTGTGTACCTTTGTGGTTGTACATTTTAAGAAACTTTTTCAATTCTCTCTTTAGAGGTTCTAACTAAGTGTTACTTTTTCTGGGATGTTCATGCGCTTTGCATTTCTAATTCTGTAGGCTACATGCAATGCTTATAAGTTTGGTGTTTGCTTCAAACCTGAAGTTCATAATTACAGTTATAAAAATGTATGTAAAATTTCATTTTGAACTAAATAATGGGTACAATATTATTCTATGTTTTACTGGGGAAGACAATTCTAATTTTGATCTCAATGAAAGGAATATTGATTCAAGCAATATTATTATAAAATCATTGATACATTATATAATATATGTACATTGGTACTAAAAATTAAATGTTTATGTTATATTCTATATTGCAGCATCAAGCATCTGTATATTGTAAATATTTATGTATGGCATGAAATTATGGTTTCAGCCATGCTATGGTGCTTTTGCTTAAAAAAGAAATTAGAGGACAACTTTGCTGTTATTTTTAGATTTTTTTCTTAAAATTTATGTTATTAAATTAAAAATAATATTATTGCTTTGTCTTGTAATTAGCTTTTGTATCTTTGTAATTGGTTTACTGACTATAATATATTTAGCATGCATGTCATTTTTATGTACAATTCCACAGTTTTCCCTTTCCCTCCCAGTTGGTATTTTATTACCAGAGGTTCCTAGTTTTTAGACTAATATTTTAGCTTCTGTCATGTTTATTTAGTAACAATTATGTAATAAAATAATATATTATATGGGTTATAGTATGTGTATATTATGGGTAGTACATAGTGATAATAGGCATAGTGTATATGCTCTTGTACCTAGCAGCACCAATGTTTTGTATTTGCTTTATAATTAATGTATTAAATAAAAATAAAACTAACAAATAATGGCATTGTTAGAATATCTTACTAAATCTACATGTTGTATATCATTATATGGAGTAATGCACGTGTTTGTGCACTGCTGAATCTCAGAGAAAGTGCTCAATGTTTACAACAGAGCTAATTAATATTTGGTAGAATCTCACTGTTTTATCTCTTTTATCACTATTAGTTTCATGCTATACACTAGAATGAAATATATAGCAATATATAGCAATGCTATAGAATGCTATATATTTCATTCTAGTATATAGCATGAAACTAATAGTAATAAAAGAGATAAAACAGTGAGATTCTACCAAATATATGTTGTATATCATTATGTAGACAACAAAGTCTATTTACAATTTCAAGCTAGCTAATTAATACCGTAGCATGTACATGTATATTAGATACTTTTCAGTGGCATGTCTCATCTCAAAACTTGCTTTACATCTATTACATTGTAATGTATCAAATATTCACTGTATAGCATTATCTACTTTTTGATGCCAAATGAAACATTATACTCCTGTGATGAAAACTATATTTTCTCATTTCTGGTCTGCCATGGTCAATGGTAATGTCTATTGGCGGTAATGACTATTGGTTCCATGCATAATTGGAAGTTGTATTATGCTTCAAAATATTTGTAGAGGTGAGTGACCTTACTATGAAATCAAAATAGTTGTGTGTCGTTTCAGTGATGAACTATTTATTGCAAGTCGATGCCTTGTAAACATATACATAATATATAATATAATATATTAGCATGCACTTCAAATAGGTATAGTTGGCTGTCCCAGTAGGCAATGATAACTCCACATAATATATTTACATAGTTCAAGGAATTGTCCCACCATTTCGCTCATGATAAACATGGCCACACCAGAGAGCAATTTATATACACCAAAGATAAAATATTATATTATAATAAAAAAGGTTGTTAGCTAATAATTTAATCTAAATTTAGTTTGCAATCGCTGAGGTTTATGTGTATGGTAGAGTATCCTCTCTTCTATCCTTTCAAGAGCCGAGAGCGTTAGCACAAGCGTCTCATGTTTTAACATACTGTACACATTCAAACCTACAATAGAAACACATCCAGGTTACGGCCATTGCAACAGTAAGGAAAACACCAAAGTCCTACGGTGTCCTCACATGTAAGGCTAAGAGTAACCAACCTCATTTATTATTATAGCGACCAGCAGCCAATCAAAATCAGGGTAATAACAGTGGGACACAAATGGTTTTTCTCGTAGGTGACCCAAATGTCTGATTTTATCCCAGTTTTGAATGACTAGAATGTGACTAAACATGTGATTATGTTATTGGGCAACAAAAATTAAGATTGCCATATTAGTTACCATTTTATAGCGACATTCGTGGCAATTGTAATGTTGGTAAAATCCAAATTTCGCCATTTTTCAATATCCCATCAATATACTAGCTGCCCGATCAATCGTTAGCACCAGATGAGAGAGTCAGCGCTTACCATAAGTGGGCATGGCATTGTATTCAGGTATCTTATCCAGTGCATTGGCAAACACCTGTGGCAGCTCATCATTATCATCCACAAAGAGGACAGAATAGCCCCAGTCTCTAGACGTGACAAGGTCTCGCAGGTACTCCGGGTCCTCTATTGGTATGTGCAGAGAGTCTACTATGTAAAGGTTGTTCTGTAAAGAGAGTGACAACTACTGAGTTAATATCAGCGCAAATCTATATTAAGTGAATGATATACAAACAGTAAGAGAAAGGTAGGGCTAAAAAGGACATACATGTATACACTAAGTATCTCCAGAGCAAATGTAAGAAAGTAAAAAAATACATGAAGACATAGTATAGGTCATCCATCATTCATATCCACTGTTTCTACCATTATACCTAGTCTCAAGGGGTAAAATAAGGCTTGTGAGGGAGAGAATGATTGGCTGGCACCATTCCACATGAGCTCGTATAGTAAACACTCATCTACGTACCTGAGCTAGCTTACAACTGAGCACTGTACGTAGCCCAAGTAGTCTTTCCCCAAAGGGCAGCATGTAGAAGCCACTAGTAGGACCACGGGGACCTTTTGCAGCGCCACCTAAAACATTAGAGCTCCATGGTCAGACCTGATTTCGAGCTTCCATATTGGGAACAGCGGTGTGTGCTACTAGTTGATTTATGAGCAATTACAAGGTACAAGGAACACAACTCCGTATATCAGCTTGTGTAATAATTCAAATAATGCATTTATAATCTAGGAAAAGTGTTAATGTCTCGCCCCACAATATACATGTATATTTTTAATCAAACCTGACTCAATACTAAAAGGATTCATGAGTTAAGTACTTCACTGGTAGATGAACATAAGAATTTGAAAAATAAACTGGATAGCCTCAGTTCTACACCGACCTTTATTCCAAATGGGAGACCGTATACTGCCATGCCTAGCTTTGCCCATTCCCTTCTGAGGCCAAGGCTTTCTCCCACCTCCTGGCATTTCAGCCCGTGTCCTAACTCGAGCATAGTCCTACAACAGAACGGTGCAGGTAATAGACCGAGATGAACTAGGTGAGAATAGGATTATAAACATATCCCAGCTTTTGGCAGAGATGTGATACTGATACAGCAAAATAAAACCAACCATCCACCCACAAAAAACAATGAGGATATCATTCTCTATCTAGCAAAAGTTAAATCTAAATATATATTACATTTAGAGCAACAGTATACACTTACGATTTTCTTATATTCCAGTTGCCACATGACATTCCTGTGAATTACGTCTAACCTAGGAGACACAGAGTACAGGTAGATAAATTATGATATAAAGAGATACTATAGATAATCTTGCATGACTGCGTGTTACTAACACTAATATCATCATGTAATTAGTAATATATCTTAGAAGGGAATTACCATGCGCCCATATACCTTTGTTGCAATGCGTATAAACCTTATTTTAATTCCACAAATATTTATTTGTCAAGTTGTTCATCTGATTCTATACAATACATCAAAGTATGCGGTCCCATATATTAGTAATTACCTTGGGTGTGCACCGAACACGGTAGGGTGGAGATCAACGAGCCCCACCTTATCATCCCGTAGTCTGGATAAGGTGCTGACCCAACTTTGTACCTTTATATGAGGCTGATCAGGCAGACAACTCATCTGTCTTTTGCATAGTTGCTCTGTGTTCATTGATGGAGATGAATGGGCTGTAGAGGGTGATGAAACATGCTGTTGTTCTAATAAAATAACACAATATAATCACTATTCTGGCAGACCTTTTATATTTGCACAATTCACAGTAGCGTCCAATCTTCAATCTGCTTCAAATAGCGAATATTTTGTGCAGCCAAATATATAGGATCAGTAGGGTATGCCGATTAGTTTATCGACAATAACAGAAACCCTCAAACTATCAATTTGAAGACTGTTGGTAAGCAAGCGTACACAATGTCAGGCTAAGTTAGGCCGGCCTGTTTGCTAGCACATTAAGCTTGTTGAATTACTATATGAGCTTACCTAGGGAATCTGTTGATGAGGTGCTGGTGCAGAATGTCAGATTTTGTATACACCTCGGAATCAACGTCTAGAAAGGTTGGAGGGAAAATAAAAGGTGTCAAAACTGTTATTCAACACTATATCAATAGCTTAGACGCACATATTTAAAACGATATAGGCCTAGCTGTCAGCAGCATATGAAAAAATAGGAATCTCCTAAACAAAGAACAACCACTGGAGAATTTACCTTTGAAACAAAAATTTTCAGAACTAATTGAGCTTTCTTCGATGCATGCAATGACATAGGCCTATAGCGCATGTTCAGACAATAGGCCTACTAATGGATTTTCTGACAACATTTATATTCAGTTCAGTTCAAAAATTTTCCACTAAGGTAAAGTAGGTAAAATAGCAGCGGAACACTGTAATAACATATTGAGATCTCAGCACGTATGTGTCTCACTGTTCGCGGTGAAAAAGAGTACATAAACTGGTCAGTTTTTTCAGGTAAGAAAGATAGAAATTCCCTAAATGGGTAGAGAATACATGAGGCCTATCCTAATTTATTAAATCACTATCCTTAATTTTAGCGCCCTATATTGATACATTGAGGTATCCTGTACAGGCAGGTGCAGCTTTGTGCTTTTGACCATAGCTAGGGTTCCTCAGTGAAATTGCAGATAGAGAAGCTGTCTTGTCCATTATATGGCGTCACCCCCCCCCCCCCCATTCACAAACAGAAATCTTAGACTACTTCAAACAGTGCAATATTGCACCTAATTGGAGGTATTGCACATAATTTGTATCTGTACAAGTCATATAGTCTGGTGATATCACAAAAAGGCTTTAGTCATTGTTTAATATGTTTATCAATCAAGTTACTTATACTACTGGATTTTCCCACAGAAAGATGATAGCAGTTATCTAATTACATGTATTAGTAGGGCGGTAGTAGCAGTAGTAGTAGTAGTAATAGTAATAGTAGTAGTACAAAGTCATGTAGTTCCAGTAAGAACGATAGAAAGCTCTAGCTGAAGCTCAGTTGCCAACCTCACCTGGAGTGCTGGTGCATTTGCACTAAATTTCAAAGTAATGCTTCGAATCATCGTTGTCAGATTTTCAAAACAAGTTAGCTATACTACATAGAAATTCAACATGTATTACGTTCAAAATCTATCTATAACCAGTTTCGAGTATTGTTTATTTTATTTTTAATAGTTTATTATACAAACAATTTCATAGATTTATGCTATAGGAAGTCGCAAGAAAGTACTCAGAGAGAGTAACCGCATGTCCGCATATATCCGGAATATTAGATATGAGGCGAAACGGTGTACAATTACTAGATTATAAAAATTAGCCTGTGTCCTACGTAACCTACAATCACTTTATTATCACAAACCAATACCATCGCAACAGAGCAATTAAATGTCAACTGCTCCACAGGCTTATCCTTGTAAGAATGAAGAAAATCAAAATGGGTTTTAGGAGTTTTCATTTTTATTCTTAATATTCTAATATCCCATTTTATGACTCGTTTTGTGATCAATTATCTTTATTTATTTTGTATGTGCCTTAATGACTTTGGTGTTACAAAATAAATTACTGATACATTGCGATCACAATACTAAGGGCAGGGAACATAAAAATATAAAAAATAAAATGAAAATTGAATAAATAAAATGAAAATTAAATATAATAACAACATTAAAAATATGATAGTAATTATTGTTATAATATAAATATATTTCAATGTTAATATTTATATTGTAATGAAGTCTTTAATATTTTAATAATAATATTTATATAATTAATACAAACAATAATGAATGAACATAAACATTTATTAAATTATAATTATATTATTTAATTAACATAATTATTTTTATTAGATTATAATTAATAATTATTATTGGATATTTATATTAATTAATGTTATATAAAATAATGATTATTATATATATTTACTATAAATATAGTTATAAATTGCTAAAGAGATTATTTTAAGATATGTATATGCATTGTATTGTTAATCGATTATAACTGCTCTTTTAGTAACACCTGTAGTCCTATACAAAGCAGCAAATTGAGGATCAACACTTTGAGACTAAATGAGCAATCGGAAGGACCATCATATATAAGCCAAGCACTGTTATGTTTTATCACGTAAGTTGTATCAATCAGTAAATATGTAATGTGAACCTGAATGTCATTCTGGTGAACCTTCCTTCTTTATTTTCAATTTTCTCACGAATCATTTTATATGCATTATGATATATTATGATGACTTATTTCCTGGTGTTAACTAATTCGAGTGTCTTTTGTCAACCCATTAATGCTTTTGTTGATCATTCTTAATTTTATAGGTTTCTTTAGACCATGAGGTGTTACTTCATCCTCGATATTTTGGACCAAGTTTACTCAATGTCGTGAAACAGAAGTTATTCAGTGAAGTTGAGGGCACATGCAGTGGAAAGTAAGTTATTGGGGATTAACTTACATTTTGATTATGTAACACAAAGCGGGTGTAATCGTGAATGTGTATGTTACTATCACAAAGGGCAGGTTGAGTTCATGCTATGAACTTGATTGTTGATATCTCACTATAACCATTTTTTACAAGTCTCTGCTAGAGCATGTGATCGATAATGGTAATAGGCAAGTGTAGACTAAACAACGAATCTCTGGTTCATATCTTTGGAGTATATTCCAAGAATAAAATAGATTTCCGCCGTTCTTGGCATAACAGATGTTCAAATCTGTAAAAGTTAGTAATTTTTTCATCTGTTTTTCTTAAGCATTTTCCTTCGTTTGCTGTGAGTGACAACTTTTACTCTGTAGTTCTATTATAAGTTTTAGGATAGCGGCTCTGTCAAATCAAAAGGCTCCTATGCGATATAATATGCTCGTTTGCAGTTTCACTTTGCCTAAATTTCATGAATGTTCAAGGGCCTAAGGAAATTAATTATCATTTTCAACGTCATCTGAAGGTTAGGTTGACATTATACTGTATTCGGATTGGAGCACAATGCACAAGGATATAATATATGCATTGCTAAATATTCCTTTATTTACTTTTAGATATGGATTTGTGATAGCTGTCACAACTATAGATAGTATTGGATCTGGCCAGATATTGGCTGGAAGAGGGTTTGTAAATTACCCAATCAAATATAAGGCGATAGTATTTCGACCAATCAAAGGAGAGGTGATTGAAGCCATTGTAACACAAGTAAACAAGGTAATAACCAGAACTAGGATCCGACTATGTAAACATTGATAGCAATTGGGCTCAGTGAGATGCTCATTGAAATATTGCTAGCCAAAATTTGTTATTTGCCCCTTTGTGGCAGTGCATTTGGGAACACTTTAATATAATGTTTATATTGTGCTTTTTACTATAGTGAATATCGTGTGGATATCACTATTCATTGGGGCAGGGTTAGTCAGGCTAATGAATGCTTACTATTTTGCCATTCCACTCATCTTACGTCTGCTCTTTATGTTGCCAATTCTGTTGGCAGCACTGTTGCTGTCACATTTAGTCGATACATCTTCCAATGGGTAACAAATGTGTGGTGATGCTGAGGCCATGCGACTATTTTGCGAGTGTAGGCTAACTATATAATAGCAAAATCTAGCTAAATTGTAGTAACAATGTCTAATGCATGACTGTCTCTCATAAAGGTTGGTATGTTTGTGGAAGCTGGACCACTTTCCTGTTTCATCTCTAAACATGTGAGTCAACGAATAATATATTATATACATGTAAATATATATACCAGGTTATTCTTATGCAACCTGCAAACACTGTTCTGTTTCGGTCTTTGACCTTTTATTAGGTCAGCTGTGGCAACCCTAGAAGTACATTTTTGTAATTTACTACGTACAATGTACATGTACATGTGTGTAATATTTATATAGGAATTTTTTATACAATGCGCATTTGTAGTATAGCTATAACATTCCTACACGACCTTATACATGTAGGATTTCCATATCTTTATTATTATAGACGTAGCATAGTCATCTACGATTTGTGTTCTATGTGTTGTAGTCTATACCAGGAGACATGGAGTTTGACCCCGAGTCTACCCCACCATGTTATAAGACAAAGGATGAGGTGGGTTTAACATGTAGCTACACGTACATGTAGATATACATGTACATGCATACAGCTTACAGTTTAGTTTTATTACCATACAGTATCACTCAGTAACAGGCACCGAAGATAGAATTGATTGTATATGTACATATACATACTCTCTAGTCAATATTCACATGGTGTAGATATTACCATCGTTAAAAAATGTCATAAAATAAACCATGTTGTTGGATCGTAGGTATACATGTATATGTAGGTATGTGTACCTGCATGTACACGTATACCTATACCTATACCTATACTACATGTATACATATATCTAGATTATATACTTGATATCCTCTGTGATATCATACATAGATTAGTATAACAACTAGTAGAGGTAATTGGTACTGAAATTAGTAGGTCTAATTATATTGTGTATGTTTTCATTGTGATTGCCAGACTGCATCCTCTATCATTGAGTGGCTGTGTCCCAGCAAGTATGAAGAGCGCATGACTCCCTACTTGTTACTTGAATCTTACTGCTTTACATTTGTTTTCCTTGTAGGCATATGCACGATTTCATTCATCCTGTATAAGTGCACGGTGTGTACTAAATTTACTTGGATATTATATTATATTATACGCTATTCCTGCTTGTCTAAAATGTCATTTATTGGCTGTTTTATTTAATGAAGATGAATGCATGTTGTAGGATGTAGTAATACAAGTGGATGATGAAATCAGAGTAAAGATTATTGGTACAAGAGTGGATGCTAATGATATTGTAAGTTGTATACCCATTTCTATACCAATCACAGCTATGAGTTACTTACTGAATTTGAAGTTGTTGTTGGTTTATCTCTGGTATGAGTTGCCGTTATAAGCGATATTTCAAGTTGATCTGTATGATTCATGTTATGTCAACTTTATTTCTTATTTTAACATCGAATGGGGCAGCAGACTAGCTGTTGTCGTTGTTGATAAGTGTCTTATTTCTGCTACAGTTTGCTATTGGATCTTTGATGGATGACTACTTGGGACCAGTCGGTTAGGGACACAGCATACAAGCCATCTCTCCTGTATATACATTGTACACGAAATTCTATATTTACAATACATAACATTTTCTTTATTCATTGATAATAAATCTTAAACTTACAATCAAATGTCTTGTGCTATTTCTATGTTAGCGTTAGAATTTGATGGCAGAGAGGATGATAAATGCAATAGCTGTCATAGTGTTCCATAGACTATCTTTATTCAATTAGAGCATGGTCACTGGAATAAATTTCAAGGTTTTGGTAGATAATACTAGCTGCTTCGCTGTAGCACCACCCAACGGAGAGTTGTCTGCCCCTCAGAATTTGGGTAGTTTCAGCAGAAAATGTTGATGCGTTATTGTTTCTAAGATTTTGCTCAGATCCAACTATCATTCGTCGGAAATAGTGTTGTGATTTCGAAACTTTCAACGTTATTGGATTGGGCTGAACCGGTACATCGACCAATGAAATTCTCTCTAGGAACTACGTTTACACCGATTGGCTAGTTTTGCCTTACTAGGTCAGGGTCAATGAAATTTGTGTTGAGCATTTCATTTCAGATTTGATTTAATTCAGAAAATTAATATTTATTTGATTTTTTTGGACGAAATGAATGTCTGACCGCTTGTTAGTTTAATATCTCCTTGCTGTGCGTTTCCATATTTTGTTTACTATGTATAGAAGACTTTATGGACTCGATTGGCTTTTAGTGTTGTCATGCATAATAATATTAGCCTGGTCAATAGTTTGGCTCCTCTACTTTACAGCTCTAATTTATGGGTGAGTAGCAGGAGTACAGTATGCTTTTATGAGGATCTATGCAGACTTCATTGGTAGCTGTAGTTTAGTAACTTAAGGGGAACATGTACCAACAGTCCTCTCCTGTACTCTCCAACCAGGCTCTTCCTAAAAAATTGTCGCCAGACTTCGACCAGGTGCTACCAGTTCAGAGTCCAGTAACTAATAACTAACTGACTTACTAGGGTTATATCTCTAGCTGGGTAAGGTGTTTAATTTAAAAGTTATAGTTTATAGTGCCAAGTAGAGTAGTAGAAGATGTTTGTGTTGGCTAGTAGTCGAAATCGGGAGTTGTAGAATGGCTAGAAGTAACAGGTATAGAAAGGAATAGTTATAGTTGCCCTAAATGTTTTAATCATATCTTTAAATTAACAATATTATTTTTATTATAACCAGTGTAGTTCAGTGAGGAGCTATTTTACTAATGGCAAAACTGCTTCGTAGTTATGATTAGGCCTATGTTCAATCGTTCTTTCAAGCCACAGAGTTGTATAGGCGATACCCAATACTTCTTATGTGCAGTAGATTATTGGCAGTGTCTCATATATGAGCAAAGTTTTCGTCACAGGCTTTTTTTGTCCACCCATTACGCTGTTTGAAGCAAAAGTGAAAGTGGGTTTGGTCTAGTTTAAAACAGCCTAGAGTCAGTCTACGCTCTTGTGGAACCCTTTTACTATAGATGTTTGTCGAAGTAAACATTTAAATTCTCAGAGTAAAAAATAGCCAGGATTCTGTTTTCTCACCATGGATATATATATCACACATAGTGTGTTGATTGTTACATATTCACTGTGTGTCTAATAGTAATAAAATGTAGCCTAATGGTAATGCTGCACAGTTAGGAGAATGTTCATGTCAAACGAGAAGAGGCCTAGTAGTTCTCCATCCTCTGTCTTTGTATGGAGTTTAGTACTCCATAGATGAAGTGAAGTGGTTGATAATGTTGGATAGTAGAACTAGTGAAAGGTTACAAATGTACCGGCACCCGGCAATGGCAATATAACTCAGTGGATTTTCGAGATTGTTTTATTAATTTTAAAATATACGAACCATTGTCAACTAAGCTTATGGTTAGACTAGCAAGTTCACAAGTACTTCTATTTATTGGTACATGAGTTTATTTAAAATCTCAAGTTTTAAGCCTTTTTATTTTCCCATAATTCTCAATTATTTTATTTGACTAAAGGAAATGGCTAGACACTAGAGCCATTGAACTACTTTCAGCCTTTTAATTTGTATAGAAAATACAAATAAGTGTTCAAGGGTGATGATGTGAAGCCTTTTTAGAACTTTATTTAGATGCAATGGAGAAATTACTAATAGAAATTATAATAATCAATAGTTGGCAATCACTTCCCAAGGTGGTCTGTGATTTCTGTCTTCATAGGTGATACTATATTCTTGTCTGCAATGTGCATTATCAGATAGAAGCTTGTTACCATAAGATTATTAAGTTATAATGGATGCTGACATACTGATGCAAAGTAGCACACTGAAAGAAATTAATTAGATATTTTAAATAAAATTAATGGCTAGACATGAAGCTGTATATATGCGTAGGCCCTATATACATGTATATGTATATACTCAATTTGCATACGCAATCTGCATATATATACATAATGATTGTGATATTGTAATGTAGGCCTATTTGTGGTGTTGCATAGTTTTCTTATGATATATGCTAGTAGTTAGCCTGCATGATAGTACTTTTACTGGAAGTATCAGAGATTGTCGAGTGAAGATTTCTCCTGGTTGTGAGGGTATACCTATTGGTGGCGATTAATAGAAGCTTTGAAATTTGAAAATAAATGGATATTTTGTTTTCATGCTTAAAACCTACATTCCATGAGATGATACCATTTTTGCTTTGCTACTTTTTATGAGCAGGTGTGTGGAAAACAAGAGCTGAGCATGAGCCTCTAAGGTTAAAATCATCTTGCTGTTACCTGGGCACATATCTCTCAATGTGCTATGAACATCACGTTTAACCTACCCTAAAAGTAGAGTTTACTAATCCTGGAGCATTTTATCAAAATTAATGTTTAAGCATATCTTAGCATTAGAAACAAGCTCAGCTAAGCTGTATGTTTTCTCAGATTTAAACCCCATTTATATAGCTGTATGTATGGTCTGTTTAAACCAGTAATTATTTAAATCATTTTGAAAGTAGAACTTGATTGAGCTGGAAATTCTCACTCGCAAAAAGTGTCTGCTTTTAGGGTAGTTTGGGTAATATTGTAGGCCTACAAGATGAGTAGGCCCATTAAACTGCCATGGTATATTGTGATAAATTTTGTATATATATCTATATTATTGATTATAAAATAATAGTGTATACTTAGTACTCTGCATATTACAGAAAAATACATCTACACAAGAAAGTAAAAGGAGAGGATACAGAGAAGCTATCAGCATGTTTACCAGGAGTGAGCATAGTCAAACCTCTCTGCTCGTCATCTGATTCAAACCTAAGAGAAAATCTCATCACGTACTTTGAGCTGGACTACCCTAAGGTAGGGGCACTCGCTTATCACCTTCTCATTTATAAGGATAATTCATACGAGCTAAGGCTATATTCTTAGAAAACCATGTATAATGTCTTATTCAAATAAGGCTATGAAATGCACCCTTCCAACCTGGCCTTATACAATGTACATATAGGTAACCTAAATTGTGATCCTGAACTATTACAATCTTCATAGATGCTCCTCATTTGCCTGATTATCTAGGTCAGTGATGGTTGCTAATGTGTAATTTATAAATAATTATTGTTTAAACTGTACAGCCCCACAGCCCTCACCTGAGCAATTAATCATCTAGATTCCTAGTCTGACTAATTAGCTGTGATACTCTTTGTAGTGGGTGGAAATCTAAATCTATATACTCTTTTTCTAAGGCTATCATATATCACAGGGAACTGTGTATTTGATAGTCTACCCAGTGTTCTACAAAGACTAATATTAAAAGAAAGTATAATTTCCAAACAGGTTGTAGAAATATTAGTGTATCATTTAGTATATGAGTGTCATCCTAAGCCAATATCTAATCTCACTGTGGCGAACTAAAAGGGGGGATAAGTCCTGGTAACCAAGACAGTAATGCATCCTATCATGTTGGTGTAGATGTGAAAATGAAGGAATTTGCCCCCTTCCTTGTTCACTTGTATACAATAGTGTTCAACTCAAATCTCTACACTTGGAGTGAGGTGTTAGTCACATGACTGTAATAAGAGCTGGCACTTATGCCTCTACATACACGTACATAGCACCTGCCTACAATGGGCTATTATAATATAGTATTTATTGAAGGGTTGTGTCTGTAAACCCTTTTATACAATCTATATTGTTTTTGTTCACATTCTATGGTTTCCAAATCCTATTGTAAATAATACACTACTTCAAGACATTTCTTATTTTGACATTAATTTTCAGTTACTATTATATCGAAAGTAGGCTAAGGTTAGAGTAGGTCTACAATATATATGATGTATACCTGACTATGATACCATGATACATGTATGCCATATGTTTTCTAATAAAATTCCTTAGCATTTAAAATATTAAAAAATTTTCCATTTTAGTTTGAGCTGCTGTTCTGCATACAAGATAGAAATGATGGAGATTTAATACAGCTAGTCAATGACCTAAGGCTACAGTACCCAGCTGTTGACTCACAAATATTTATTGGTAAGGGGACCAGGGTTGGTATGTGTTATACTGGCAAGGACAATAAACCTACTAGATATCTGTGGTGAGATGGTAACTGTAGTGTGGGAACTACTATCTACTATCTGTACTGAGATTTGGCTCACTGTATCACCCTCATTAATATGACGAGGGGGACAACTTCCAATTTTACCCTTTATTCTTTTATCAGGAGACTAATTTTTGCATCAGTCCAGGCAAAACCGTCTAAGCATACTTCTTTATCTAAACTGTGTTTAGCTAGGCCCATTAGAGTGTTAACCACACAGCTGTTCAGTTTTCTTGTCTTATAGCTTACATGTAGGCTATACAGGTATAATGTATACGCTGATACGGATATATACTGTATATACTAATAATTAAATAGCATATGAAGTACACTAATATAAATCTATCAGACAAAGCATAATATCAACTCAAAGATTTGTAATCCTTTATTTTCACTTCACTTTGTACTTTCATACTATCGATTATAGTTGAACCAATTGAACTATGCTGGTGCTGTGCAGACAGTATAGTTTATATAGCTTTATAGCATATAAACTATTTATAACATGCACTTAGACTCCTATTATGTTGGTGCATGTGTATTGTGTTATATTGTAGGTGCTAGGGATGCTGTTGTCAATCCAAAAATAAACAACATGCTCAGTGCTTATGAGAATGCTCAATACCCACTCTTTATGATATCAGATGCAGGGATCAAGAGTAAGTAACTCCTGAACTACATGTATGTATATTAATAGTAAATCTGTAGATATTTTAGTAACATGGGCGAATAACTCTCGACACAGCGGTATATAATGTGATGTCGTAAAGTAAAGCACCACACTGTATGCCAGTATGTATGGTATAGGCACATGTGGAGGTAAATCTCACTCTAGTAATGTGCAGTCAGCCTACGTACCATCATAAAGCTATCGCCATGTTTTCCAGCATTATCATTTTGTATTTCCTATCTGTTCAACCAGTATAGAAAACTGTCTATCGCTAATATATGGTATATATGCATAGTTTTAGTTGCTTTGACTATGTATTTTTAGTGAAGCCAGATACTCTCACAGACATGGTAAATCACATGACAGAGAAAGTTGGCATTGTACATCAGGTGCCCATTATGGAAGATGGAGAGTTGACATTCTGCAGACAGGTTGAGCAGGTGAGTGTAGAGGACTGTTGGTTATTCTTTATCCAGGCATCTGCACAGTGACCCTGGGTAGGGTGGCACATTAAAAGTACGCATACTTGACACTGACGATATTATAATTTGGCTCATTTCATATCTAAGTCAATGTTGAGCATCCAACTGTCACTCTACATACTAAAGCAAGAGTGAAATATATTTCTAAGAAATTACGTTTGATCTTTGATTTCTTGACTGTAGATGCTTTATTTAATTTATTTCAACTTTAATATAAATTCTACTTTGTGTTTAAAATTTAGCATATTTTGTGGAACATGGACATTGTGAAATGCTCGGCTTTATATAGGGTGTACCTCAAACTGTGAGAGGTACACGTTGGTCCTTAAGCTAGGCTGTGGTTTTTCTTATGAGTTTTCTCTATGTTTTAGCTTTGGTTTGGTGGAGCCCATGCCAGGGTGTATATGTCAGCTAATGCTCTAGGGCTAAACTGTATGACGAGCATGTCCTGTATATTCCGTAAGAAGATACTGGATGATGAAGGAGGTCTCATGCAGCTCGGCAGCTACCTCGGGGAAGACTACTTTCTAGCTCAACTTATTATAAACAAGTATGTATGGCGACTCATGGCAAGTGCTCTAATAGCAATAGTGTGGCATGTGAGAACAAGTGCTATCATAACAATGGTATGGAATGTGAGAACAAGTGTGAGGTTGGGAGAGGAATGCGTTTCAGAAATGAGTTTTAAAATGTCAACTAGAAAGTGCTGGTACTTGCGGAATGATTACAGTGCGTCATTGGAGTTGTGTTCTCTCACCCTGTATTTGCTCTGGAAACTGCAGAGCAAGCAGTATGACATGTAACTTACTTGACTCTCCTTGATCTATATAGAGCTTAGGAACGCTGTTAGTCATACACATTACTCTGGTTAGTCTGTAATGGTGGAGGCTTGTCACCCAATATAACAGGTGCTTACAGGTGATTGTAGCATTACTGTTGATAGTCTGCCTGCCTGTTGACTGGTATGCTTGTTTTTTAGAGGCTGGAGGTTAGTTCTTAGTTCTCAGCCTGCCCTCCAGAACCCTAGACCTACTTCTATACAGACATATCAAGCCAGAATGCTCAGGTACGTCTCATCACTTTATTCTCATGGCACTTTGTCTATGTTTTCTATCTCTATGAAAATCAGTTTCTACTCCCTGAAATACTGTGTGAATAGCCAAGTTTGGTGCAAGATTGGCTCCTTACTGATATTTTCTACCCTACTTGTTCTGTTCTGTTCAAGCCATCAAGTAAAGGGTTATTAATACTTCCTGTGTGCTACCTAAACTTTGTTTACTGTTGTATCAATTTTATTAATCTTCATGTCTGTGGTATTCCGTTAATATTCTCTATGTCTATTGTCTATTTACCTGCAGGTGGATGTACCTGCGATCTACACAGCTGCCAATACTTATGGTCCTGGAACCTATACAAGAACACATATTTCTAGCCCCACTCACATCTTTAGCACTATTCTATACCTGCCATATTCCACCATACATATTTCTTCCTGCGCACTTTGTGTGCTGGATAATAGCAGACTATATATTGCTCACTGTTATGCAGGTTAGTATTCCACATAGAAGTCTGGTTTACCGGATCAATCTGATTGATTGGATCATGGCAAAGAGTGTATGTGATGTCACTTCCTCGCTAGTAGTATCTAACTACCTAATAAAATTCAGCTGAGTATTTTAAGTGAATAGTAGACAATGGTTCTCATCATTCTGGAAGTCATTAGATCTGGCAGTGTTATTGAATTTAATTATTTATTATTATTACATTTGCGTTAATAGCCTTGTACACCTTTCACCACAGACTATGCATAGTTCAATAGAACAGATTTTTGTGATTGTTATTTCATCATGCATATAATTATTATTATTATTATAAAGGTTTGTGTTTTATATTTTTAGAATAAAAAGCCAGAGTTCTCCATATGTTCATATATCAAAGCTTGGGTGTTCAGAGAGCTGTCCCCTCTCTACCTTTTACCAAGATCTTGGAGAAACCATGACATCATGTGGGCTGGAAAAAGATTCCATGTGAAGTATGGAGGAGTAGCGGAGAGAATAGTTGATAGTAAGCTTAGTCATATGTGATGATATATTAACTTAACTATAGTGACATCACAGCACATTTAAATGATGTCACTGCTTCACTACTTATAACATCACATAAACAGGTGATGTCACCAACACCTCTTATCAGCAGCCGCTACAGCAACTAATGGATTCACTGTGGGCTAGGAACTCCATGTTCAGCTAGGCAAAGTGTTGTTAGTTGGTGAAGGGGGCTTTAAATGTGTTTGTCTACAGGAAATATTTGTGTGGTGGCTATGTAGGTTATGTGACATTTAATGTGATCTCCCAGTGTCAATTAGATATCTCTAATAGCTTCTACGTTTTGATCTGAACTATATAGTATTATGTTTAATATATAATGTATTTTGCATTAGGTAAATGTATATTTGGTAATTTTATTATGTTGCTGTTTTTACTTATTTAAACCAAAACCTTAGGTATAGTAGAGCAGATGGTGATTTTTTTTGTTGTTTATGTTAAAAAGCTAGATATTGGATGGTGTAAGTATGACTGTCATAACTTTCAGTTGTGTGAGTTGAGAGTGTATGCTTTACGCTCTGCTTCTGTGGATTTTGTGTTGACATCTACATCTGAGTATTGAAATATAAAAAACCAATGATTTTAAACTCTCTAATGCCTCTGCTGAGCTTTACTAGCTTGTAACTAGCTTACTGGAGGTGAGGGTCAGGGTCGGACCCCCACTACCACTCTCAGGAATATTTAGTTTCATTTCTGGCAAACAGTGAAGTGTGACACATAGTAGCGGCTTGGAAGCTCAACTGTTCTTCCCTTACAGCTAATCCTCTATATAATTTTCTCGCTAGAGTAACTGTGTGGAATATCTCTGTCAGCACATACTTCCTTTGCCAATAATTACTTGCACAGCTTTAATTTTACTAAACAGGCCTATTACTAGTTTATAAATAGGCTGTCTTGTTTGTCATCCCTCTCTATCAGTCAGGACTCGGCACTGCTTATATTGTATAACTGTTGTACTTGTATCCCTTGCTGTAACACAAATTAGTACTATGAGTCTACTAGCACTACTAAATTAGTAAAATATCAGTTGAACTTAAGTACATACTTCTAATTTTTCTGTGTTGTTAATTTGCTAGCCCCGGAGTCTATTCCCTGCAATAACTTGGAATACATTTTTCAGGCTTGACATCCATACCTTTATTACTGGAGGGTTTGGAACTCAGGTTATTCAATGCTGTATGATTATAATATACTGGCACCCTTCATGTATCTACATGTATGTTTGTAGACATTCTCTATCTCCATATTTATTATATTTCAGTTTTGCTTTCATTTGTAGCTAGTACAGAGGATTGAGGTGGATATGAAGTCTCCAAGAAAATAGACAAGTTGTATTATTAACAATCATGGTTTGCTATGCAGCACAGCATGGTCAAATGTTTTAAGCATACAGTTATATTATCACGCATTTCACATTTAATTCATGATAAAGAAGAAGATGAAGAAAAAGCCTAAAAATAAAATAGATTATACTCAGACACTTCTTTGCAGAAACTGTTACCAATTTCTATAGTAACTGACCATCTAGCGGTATACTGTAGAATACAATAGTGTCTTCAATAGTATTTTATTTGATTGTTTTGCAAGTACAGTATTTATTTACCTCTAACAGAGTTATATTACCTTGTTGCCATTCCTTCAACTGGAAATCTCATACATTATACATTTATATATTATATTATACAAATAGCTAGTTGATGAATTGTGTACAATGTAGATGGTACATTGGAGTATTAGTTAACCTCTACATATTGGTTATTCAATTACTAGTGTTGAGGTGAAGTTTCCCTCAGCAACTTTTTGACACTGCTGAAGTCCAACGTTGGACCTGGACCTTATATAATATATTTTATACTGATTAGAGAACTTTTTGCCATTGTTATCTGAAATATTGAATTGAAATTTTGTATCTACATCATGAAAATAAAATAATAAATACCAGTGAGTACCCATGTATTTGCAGTATTATAGTAGATTGCAGTTGCTCGATGCTGTTCATAGACCAGATTTTTTCAAGTTGTTTTCACAATAATTCATAGCAATAATAGCTACTTGCTTGTACATGCAAAAATAAAAATGTGTAGAAAACAGGCTTCTGTGCAGGCTTACCAAGTCTCCCTGATCTTCAACTCCAATTTTGGTACCCCACCCAAAATCTACACCCTTCCACCCAAATGCTGAATCTTCATCAGTCAACTTGGCAAGCCTGCATGTGTGCTGAAGAGGAATTCAACTAAAATGAATAAAAATGCTGGATGTAATGCAGTTGCTATAATTTATAACAATACAAATTGTAGGTTTTGATCAATTCACACAGCCCAGTGAAACTATAAGTAATGAGCAAGTTGTCTTCTCTTTTGCACACATGAGGCATGAAAAGACAACTATCGATTAGTAGGAGTGATCTAGCCTATGCTCTAGAGTTTCACAATAGAAATTGGAACTCGCAAGTATCAATTCAACTTTAGACCTATGTCATCGTACTAAGTTTCTTTGATATCTTAACACATATTGCATGTAAAGATTAAAACGATTGGAACATAGCCTGAAGTAGAAAAATCCTGGATTCAGTCGCCGAAAAACCATTACCAAAAGAAAAAGGAGTCGGACAATGGAAGTGCTCTAATTGAGGAATTGTATAATTATACACTAAATCTTTGCATATGGTATTGGCTCTATGATTTACTTGAGGAATTTGACATCTTAATGCTATGGATCAAGACGAAATAAGCGAAAAAATAAGGGTAATACATTAAGAAAATTGAAGAAAAGCAAGTTCAAGTTGCATTTGAAATTTTAACATAACATAAACATGAGTGATGAGATCTAATCCAATTAAAACTCAAATGAAATTGGCATTTTTGTAGCTAAGTTGAACAGCTTTACTTTTTTTCAGTACCTAATTTAAAATGTTGTTTTGGTAACTCAAAAATAAATAATAAATGACCAGTCTCAATCAAGCCTGAATTCCTTATTGCCCATTTCGTGATTTTGAATTTCATTTTTATTTACTATTAATCATGTTATCTTATAGTTATAATGACAGTCAGTTAGTAATTTACGGTAGTTTAGACATTTTGGCTTTATTATCTTACATTCAGTCAATGGGATATTTGCTGTATGCTGTCTTATAAATAGTTAGGCCTATAGTATTATAGTAATTATAATTAAGTTAGTCTTCATTAATGTTTTGTTATAAAGATTATTATCATCATGGTCATGGTGCATTGGATCGTAATAAAATATTAATATTGATATTTATATTCATATTTGAATGATAAGTTGACTAATAGCATAGTAGGAAGTGCCTCACCGTAAATTAATATTTGAATATTACATAGATAATATACTTTTTGTCCGACCAGTAGCCTGTCCTGTGGAGCACGTTGTTCTAGTCTAGCTCAGACACAGCTGTGTCACTCAGACTCAGTCGCTATAGGTGTCTTCGCGACCTGAACTTCAGACCCAGGCCGATTTACAAAAAAATTTTCCGGCACACATGCGTCACAGGGTCGCAAACACACCGGCCTGGGCCAAAAGCAAAATCCTCATTTTCGCGCGAAGAAATCATGTGTGCCGATGAGCTAGAGATGGTTTCGTCCGGCCAAGCAAAATCCTAGGCCAATAGCCCTTCTGGCCTTGGTCGGACGGCCATCTTGTAATTTTTATTTGCGACCCGGGTCCGTCCAAGAGGTCGCGAAGACACCTTATGATGTCTCGCCATACAACAGGAAATTTTATAATAATAATTAGCCTCAGTTCCATAGCAGTTCTAGGTGGTTTGGCTTTGCGGCCCACTGCATCCTGGCCAGGTAATAAGGTACTGAGATGATCCCTAATCTGTCACCGTGTATTTGTAACATATGAAGCTCCAAATTGCCACATTGATCTCATACCAGTCTTTCGTAAGCCTGGAATATGCACACATGAAGGCATGCACGCGCATAGGGCCTACAGAAAAAAAAACTGTGTCATCAGTACCTACGTAAGACAATAACTTTCATTGTTTAGTCATAAATTACAACTAAAATTATTGAATAATGTTATAAAACTAGAATAGTTATCCAGTCTAAAAAAATTAAAAATGAAACTGGACTCACAATCCATGGTGGCTACTGACAGATAGATCTTTATTCATAGTAATTCTTGGCATTAGGCATAACAATTAACTAATTATTTTTGTAGAAAGCCATAAAGGCAAAGCTGACGGAGCTCGGAAGTTATATAGGTGAGTAGGTCTGAAGAGTGCTGAAGCTCGGGATTGTCAATGTATTTCTTAGACTTGGTATTCATATTTTGTTTGTGAACATTTCATTCCAGTTATATTCACAGTTGACTGTGTGACTAGTACCTCTCTCTCTATTAGTATTTATTATTTCCAATTTGAACAAATGATATTGTCTAAAGCACAGGCGAAGATGGAATAGTTGTGATTCTCAAAATTAATCCTAATTAAGGGTGGGAAGGCTGACTTTCAAAAGCACCAATGGCCCTAGTAGTAGAAACCTAGTAGTTAGCATGTGGTCAGTAGTTATTGTGTTTACCTGCATAACAGATGATGAGTTGCCAGACTACATCATGGTTATGATCGCTAATAAAAAGGACGTCAAGCAGATGTCTAGTGACCTTGAACTCTTCCTAGGAGATAGTGCCGAGCCTTTCACAGAATGGTAAGTGGTTTAGGTGTACCATACCTTGGTTAGTCTTACCCTTATCTGATGGATAGATTTTATGCTTCTTGGCCGAGACTCATATTTTTGGAAGTATATAATTAGGCTTATAAACTTAAAGTAGCTTCTCGCTCGTTAATTTTTGGTCTGTTGATACACGCGTTGTTATGATGCTAGTTCCTACCCATATTTGTCTAACTACTATGCAAAGTTGTCTTCCCGTAAATAGGTTGGACAACTTGTTGACGAGGCTCCAGACTATAGCAAAGTCTGTGGTGAAGGCAGAGCCAAAGCCGAAACAGTCTGTAGCCGCCTCAACCAATCCACCTGCACCTGCTAGCACTCAATCTAAGGTAGCAGCAAAGGTCAAAGAGACACCTGTTGAGGTTATAGAGTCAGAGAGTGACACCCAGTCACAGGTGCCACAAGAGACTGCTTTGCTGACACTTCATGCTCAAGATGGTAAGATATGTTTGTTATGAGCATTTCTTTAGTTTACAGGTTATAATCGATTCAAACACGTGAGATATAGACAACATTTATTTACCTTACTTCGCAGATGAAGTAACATTTGATGACGACGATGATGATGAGCCAATAACGGATCCTTTACCCATTGCTAAACCTATGACCTCTAAGTCTGCAGGATCTAAGACAGTGACCTCTAAGTCCGTAGTTTCTAAACCAGTGGTCGCAGAAAGGAAACCAGCAGCTAAATCATCTAGAATTTCATCTGTCAAGTCCGAGAAATCTGTACCCAGCGATCTACTGGCAGCGAACAAGAAAATGATATCTACAAGGTATTTCCTTTGATTAGCTTATTGTAAAATGGGGTATTTTAAATTCTCCAGTCAGGTGTATCTCTATCATATTCATTTTGTTAACGTAAAAATACTTTTACTAGTAATGGGAATCTTCTTCACACTGCATGATTAATCATTGGTTATGTATTATTAATCATTGATTATGTATGATTAATCAGAGGAGACAGTGAGGTGCTGATACCTAAGGCAGCGGTACAACCGTCACGCCGAGTGGCTCCGTCTTCCAGCAGTTCAACTGGTCTTCAGTCTAGACGGCGTAGTATCTCTCCACCTGGTAGGGGGCGCAGTGGTAGCTCCAGTGATAGACGCCGTAGTCCTGTTCTCCGTGACAACAGGCGGAGTGCTGAAAGGTTAGAGTTTAGACTGTAACATTGTTGGTGTATGTGTTTGTCGGTGGAGTATATTTACGCTTTCTTGATCATCATTTTGCGGGTGTGATTAGTTGTATGCACAAGGATGGTGATTGGTTTAATTATAGAACTCCACCGCGGCGAGCTACCGCGATTTCTAGATTGGGTAGCAGACCCGATGGTAGAGGGGGACGGGACTACAGACGAGACGACAGACGTGATGACCATAGACCTAGAGATATAGACAGGCATGATGACTATAGACCTAGAGATATAGACAGACGTGAAGACCATAGACCTAGAGATGTAGGCAGACGTGAAGATCATAGACCCAGAGATATAGACAGACGTGACCACCGTACAGCTAGGTCTAGATATGGTGATAGAAACATGGCCAGAGACCGAGGTAGACGGCCCATGTGGTAGGTGTATTAACCACATCTTAGTTTGTGATTCTAGACTTGGCTAATACGGGTATATTAGCTGATAGTTCATCTGGTTATATAAGTCTCGGTGCTTTTGTCCGGGAATTCTCCCTCCAATCTTACTGGTTGATTCCCCGGACACCTCCTTCTACCAATTCCTACCTTCCACCTCCTTACCGCTCATTCCTGTCTCTGTACAGAGGTACATTGCTATAAGCTCATGTGCCATTTAAATCAACTCTACTGTTAGGTAGTTGTGTTAGCTAAGTTAAGATGTGGAATCAGTGATTTGTGTAGCAGACGTACAGGCTAGTAATATTGTGAGTGGTGAGTGGCATATAGACTGCTATGTAAACAGTCCAGTCTATGGGTGGTGGAAGTAGACACTTACTAATGGGTGAAAAGCTGTCAGATTTCAACAAACGTGGTGAACATATCATTGTATTACCCAGTATGAGCTAGATATGCAAGGGGAGTTTGTTAACCTTTGTTACTAATCTTCAGGCAGGAGGATGCAGGGCGGGACTCAAGGGAGCGATCTCCTCTACCAACTAGTGGTTTGGTCTCTCAGATAGGTTCAACTGTACAGAGAGTAGACCTGGTCTCTGATAGCAGTGAAGATGAGTACAACCCAGACCGACCACAGGTCAGTATGTGTGGTCATCTCACCGGTCAGTATGTGTGGTCAATTCACCGGTCAGTATGTGTAGGCAGTTCACCGGTCAGTATGTGTGCCGTGTGGTCAATTCACCGGTCAGTATGTGTAGGCAGTTCACCAGTCAGTATGTGTGGTCAATTCACCGGTCAGTGTGTGTGCCATGTAGTCAATCCACAGGTCAGCATGTGCAGTCAATCTACAGGTCAGTATTTGTGGTCAATTCACAGGCCAGCATGCGTGGTCAATCTGCTGTATGGTCATTTGGTAAGGGCAGTCAATGTGTCTGTATGTATGCTCAGTCCACAGCCCAATCTGTATGATTTAGTAAAGTGCAGGAGACTGACTAGACTATCATAATCTCCTTAACATGATTTCTCTACCCTGTGTGTAGATCGGCTCTGTCGCCAGTATAATTCAAGTATCCAAGAGGAAGAGTAGCATACCGGAGGCTCTCCAGGCTAATAAGAAGCTACTACTGAGGGCAATGGCAGACGTGACCAAGTCTCTTGGTGCTCCTAGCTTAGGTAGGTAGGGGGTCCATTGACCTCTACCTCTATCAGCAGCTCCTCCAGCACTTTCTACTCATACTCAAATTCGTTTTTTAGTTTGGAGTTATCTTGACTTTGATTCATAGTAAGCAGAATGAACAGCTTTGAATAGTACGATATGCTCTGTAATCCCTGTGTAACTTGACACTGGTGAAATATTCAAGATTTTATGAACTTTGTGGGTATAATGTGGCACTCTGAATACGAGATATTTTGATAATACATTTGTAATTACAGTAATGTCAGTATTCTAAATTCTATCCATTAGATTGATTTTTTATTCTATTCCTCAGATGTGGTACAAGTAGAGGAGGAAACTACGGCACCCACAGTAGTATCTCCTCCCTCCAATAAGAGACCTTCTGCTAAACAACGTATTGGACTATCAGGGTCTGCCAGGGACAGGCTTGGTAGACGACCAGTTGCAGGTTTGTGTATATATATTTGGGTATATGCTGTAGACTTGTTCTAACCCTTATAATATTGGGGAATATGCAGTATATATGCTGACAGTACAATATATGCGTACAGCCGTATACACTTGCACTGTGCATAGACTTGTACTTCATACTTTAAGGAACTGAGTAAGTAGAACTAATGGGAGTAAACATAAACAGGAAGACACAACTTCCCATAGAGTGAGCTTAGATAGTTAGTCACCCACAGTGGTAGTAGTTTGATTTAGGTATTGTGCTCCAGACAGTTTTATAAGTCTGTACAATATCAGTGTTTTGTGGAAGTAGAGGGTGTGGCACTCCTGTTTCTTTCATGTACAGTGTGTAACACTCTGTACTAAGCAATCTGTGTTCCCCACAATGCTCTCATGTACCACATGTATTGGTAGATGTACGCACCGGTAGATCGCCAGATTACAAACGAAGAAAATCTAGATCAAGGAGTATATCAAGGTCAAGGAACAGATCAAGGTCAAGGAGTAGATCAAGATCAAGAAACAGGTCAAGGGTGCACCCTTTAGGGGACTATGATGGTAAGTCACCTTTCTATGGACTGTGAGCAGTCTACTTCTTAGAAATTGTCAGACATCACCATTAATATGTTACGGAGTAGTTCTAGGTGAATACATAAAGTCATAAACTGATGCCACCATCCACCTGTATCCACCTGTATTTCCTACCAGGCTGCCAGTCAACCACTCAATCGAAATATAAATGATAATGGAGCCTTTTATCGAGAACTGACTTTGTCTTGTCATGCACTGAATTAGCAGAAGAATTTACGCTGCAATCAAATATTTAATTCACTTTGCAGAGGAAGATTTACTGAATATGCTGGAAATACTCCGAGACAAACGTATGAGGAAACGCGAGCAGACAGGAAGGAGGCGGAGTCATGAAGATAGACGCCGAGATTCTTCTGGTGAGAGGCAGCCGGCGAAACAAAGACTAGATATACAGCATCTACAGAAGCATCTCTCCGTCACTGACCAGGATGAAAGGTAAGTTGTTGTGTTTATTTACCTTCACTTAGTCAGCCAACTCACTGTATTTACTTACCTTTACTTGGTCAGCCAACGCGCTGTATATACATATACCTATTTTTACTTGATCCACACAGTGAATAGTGAATTTACTTGTAGTTCAATTTGGTGCAACTTCTCTGTATTAACCTTCTCTTCAACCAATGAGAGTGACTGTTACATTTTGGTGTTGAGTGAACTCTCGTCTTTTCTGGTTTGAAGTACCTGTCAAGTATCACAGGGTAAGTTAAGCAAGTTTTGCCCCTTGATAATCATTTGGTTTCCATTTATGTTATATTTTTCAGTGTGCCCAATACAAACTTTGTGGTGACTCTTGACGGAGCTATGGATATGTCTAAGCTCTTCCCACATAGGAAGGACATTAATTACGAAGACGACGTTAGCCTTTTGGATTTAGATGACACGCAAGAGTCTGTGGTATCAGACGGCAAAACGGAGGTGAGAAATAGAGTAGAAATTATTATTATTAGTAGTACATATACATACTAGTACATTGTAGGTATAGGTTGTGAATTGACTACAGTTTTAGTGTCCTTGGTAATAAAACTGTGATCAGTTATCGATGAGCATATGGGTGCCTTTCAATGATCTCTAACCACCGAATAACACATTTCAGGGTGACAGTTCTGGGGAGCTCAATGCTCCACTCATCTTGGGAGCCGAAGGTGCAAGCTTATCAAAAATGTAAGTAAATGTCGGGTTTAATAGGAATTGTAGACGGGATATAAAAATACTTGTCAGTTATCTCCCTTGGTGAGAACTACACTGGTGTCATGTTTTTATTTCATTGCTTGCTTGTTTGTAGAATGTGCCGGTTTCTACCCAACTGTAAGGCTGGCAGCAAGTGCCCTTTCTACCACCCTCTCTGTAAGAACTATCCCGACTGTAAATTTGGTTCTCTCTGTACGTACACCCATCCTGAGGCTAAGACAGCTCAATGTCGATATGGTCAGCGCTGCACTGCCCCAGCTTGTCCATTTATTCACCCTAAGAAACCTTTCAACCACGGTAAGGAGGGGATGACTACTGCTACTACTAATCTATTGTTTCTCTATCTGTACTCTAGACATACTCTATCTGTACTCTAGACATACTCTATCTGTACTCTAGAGATACTCTATCTGTACTCTAGATATACTCTATCTGTACTCTAGACATACTCTATCTGTACTCTAGACATACTCTATCTGTACTCTAGACATACTCTATCTGTACTCTAGAGATACTCTATCTGTACTCTAGATATACTCTATCTGTACTCTAGATATACTCTATCTGTACTCTAGGTATACTCTAGCGTTGCGCATGATAGCAAGAGATAGTCTGTGAAAGCTTGTCTGCACACAATTACCAAATCATATGATGTTACTGCAGGTACAAAACTAGCAGCAGGACCAACTAAACCAGTGTCTAAGACAGTTTGTAGATTCCACCCCAAGTGTACCAATATGGACTGTGCTTTTCTTCACCCTAAGGTAAGTCTGCCTGCCTGCCCGCCCGCTCGCCTGCCTGTCTGTGAGAACATATTGCTAGAAAAATATAATTCTTATCTAGTGTGGCAGACCTAGGCTAAAATAGCCACTACCCATCATAGTGCTCATTGAATATCAAATTCAATAGTAGATAAAGTATTGACGTAACATTTCACACTCACATTGGTGTTCACCTGTCTTTGTCTCTTTTTTGTAGCCTTGTAAGTTTGGTATATCATGTATGAAGAAGAACTCGGGCTGTATATTCACCCACCCTACCATCCCATCCAAAACACAACTCAAGTGGACTAAGCCTACCACAGAAACCAGCAGCTAAGAACAAACACTATATACTATTATAAACTATAGTCTAGACTAGTCAGTCACTCTATTGTTATTGCTGCATTTACATTTACTAGCTCTGTGTATAATCCATGTAGGGGCCTAGTAGTTGGGGTTCTGGAGTTATCTTCTCTCTTATAGTAATTACTATGTTATAAACTTGGTAGACTCTGTTTGTATGTCTCAATGATAACTCTAACATGAAAGGTCCACTTAGAGCTAAGGTCTATTTAAATAGCCCCCAAGGTAATTACCCACCATAGGGAAAATCTATAGAGACTGTCCACACTTGAACCAAATTACAATATAATAATAAGACTTAGTGCTAGTGCACCCAAGTCCTCCATTTTTACTATTTTGTTCTGTACAGCTTTTAATACTTTCGATACTTCATATTATTTTGTCAAGTCTTAGGTGTAGAGTTCAGGTTATATTACTTTCACACTGTACATAGAAATTGAGGTTATGACATTTTATGTATATATTAGGCCAAATAAGTTACTATAAAATTGATGAATGTTATAATGTGTAATAAGTATTTAGAAATGAGTGATTCTGTTTACTGAATAAACTTTTGGGCTATATTACAGTATTTCCAATTCTAGTTATTCTTATAATTATATACTATTATACATTCCCTGGAATTGTCTTGCGAATTTTAGACAAATTGTAGTTGCTAGATAGAGCATGAGTATCATGGATATGATGTCTTGCCCTTGGGGATCACTTTGTTAGCCTAGCTACACTAACTCTACCAATAACTAGTGTGTTTGGTTCTTAGGCTATGATTTTGTCCCCTACAGGTCAGTTTGTTTTCTGCGGCCATGTTTTACTTTCTTGCTGTGTTTGAATGGTTTACTGGCCAATGGTGTTTGTGTAGAGAGTTTGGCCACTCCACTAAGGTCACTAACTTCTACAGCAGCAGATGTGGACTGAGCTCCATTGGTTACTTGAGTAGGCTGGGTTTGTGGGTCATCTCTAATCCTCTTGGCCTCCTGTAAGATTCTAGTGCGAGGTCCCAAGGGTATACCTATATACGAGGGGCAATCCAGAAGTCCTTAGCCTAGAAAAGACAAAACTATAATATTTGGGGAGCTTAATAAAGTATTATTTTCAGCTGGTTTTGCAATAACACTGTTTATCACTAATTGATCAAAACGTAAACCCCTCCCGTCATACCCATCAAATAATCATAACTAATAACCTGGAGGCTTGATTAGAACAATTTCTAACAGATTCTTCAGTTGAAGATGGCTAAATATGAGTTTACAAACGCACCAGCTTTTTGTTTGAAATTCCGTAGAGAATAAATAATTTTTCACACATGATTTCAACTTTAATTCAACTTAAACTTTGATTGTTTTGATGTCCAACTTTGAAGTTCATAATTGCAGATGATATATCATATATTTGCTTCAGCATTTTTCATTCAAAAAATGCTTTTTCTATTTCTAAAAAGTTCTCATGTCATCTTGCAAAAATTGGAAGAATCTCATCTGTGAGGTAGAAAAGTACTCTTCAACACTGTTAGAATGTCTCCGTGAAATCTGGAGACTTGACAGGTATACCAACCACTAAGCTGATAGGCTTTGCTTGCAAACCAGCTAAAAATAATACCTTATAAAGCTCCCCATTTAATAACTTTCACTTTTAGTTTTTAATTTAGTCTCCCTTGACCCTAATACACATCTTCCATGTTTGTATAATATCTCGTGTTAGCAGAACTACTATCACAATCATAAGGTGTTCACTTTCCCATTGAGGCTATTTGACCCTGACCTTTCCTCATCAACATATTCTTTTCTTTAGTTCCAGACTCTCCTTCATCTTCACTGGACACTCGAGGTGAGACTTTCTTCTGCACTCTTCTACAGGTGGTTTAGATGAGTTTACATGAGCACCTTGCTGGTGTGTCTGACTTGACTCTGGGAATAAATTATTGGCAGGATACGAATCACCAGGAATACACCTATACACAAGACACATACTCAGTGTTCAAAGTAGAACTAATGGGGTGGGTACACTGTGCATGAAATCTTACAGATTAGTGTTGTATAGCTATCCACTTGATTTTATGGTAGCTAAGAAATTAATAAATTACTAAATGGAAAAAAATCTTTGCACTGGTGAGATTCAACTCTAGAATTTGTGAATAATAGTCAAGTACTCTACCACTAGCTATTAGGTTCACAGTGACTGTATTGAGAAAACTAGCTATTAAAATGAGGGTACACACCTGTCGACCTTTTAACTACTAAAATTGAGGTGGGTACACACTGTATACTCCTGTATAACCACACTTCGAACACTGCACATACTTTTCTGGATATGTTGTTCTATTATTCATCATCAAACTATTAGCTCACACCAACATGTTCAAATAACTAATATTATACTTACTCCACTTTATGATTACATATATAATATAATACAGCTAGCCATAAACCTTTTCCTTTATCTTTTCAGTAGAATCAACGCTGCTAGATAGTCAAGAGATGTGACACAGGATATTAGAGAAAGGTAAACATATGATCTGTGAGCTCCTGTAACACAGTCAATGACTGCAGTACCAACGCTACACCATTTCCTGAAACAAACCAGTATTGCATTTTATAGTAGTGACGCATTTTTGTTACAGTTTTTGATTATGCATGTATTTCTAACATTTTTATGCTTGTCCAAGCCTCATCATCAGAGGGTGAATAATGTTACAGAAAATTAAGGGCTACTTTATATATATTATACGAGATAAGCAATTCCTGCGATGAAACGAGCATAAAGGGCTTTCTCTTTGATGCTCTTTTCATAGCAGGAGTTACCTACCTATTATAGGAGTATATATAAAGTAGCCCTTAATTTACTGTAGCATTATTCATTCACTGATGATGATGCTTGGACAAGCATCAAAATATTAGGAATATAATCAAAAAGCTGTAAAAATATGTTTTGTTTTATTGATATTAGTTATAGTGTCCCGTAGCATCAATGTAGAGGCATAGTTTTATAAATATGAAGATTAGACTTTGGTCCTATTAGATAATGTACTTATTCATTATAATAGGCATCACATTATATAAAACATTATATAATATTTATAGCATCTGTGTTCATAGGCACTTACAAGCTATTGATTATAATTAGAAGTTGTCCTCTCTCAATTTGTTTTCCTTTTGCTCAAATTAGGAAGAGAAAGATGAAGGTCCATGCATGTTATTTTATTTATGGCATTGTACTTAGCACACTATATATTCATGTGATATACTGTGTAGTTTCTTCCTGTGATATTTTTATGCAAAAAACTTCATAAAATGTTAAAAAATAAAGTAAACAAGAAATATTTTTGATATTTTATGTCACTTTTACATATTATATATTATTATAATAACACAATAAACTGTATATTGCACAAAAATTATAGCCAGGTGATTCAACATTATAGGTGTGATAGAGTATCCATGGGAACCATTGTTGTAAATCTAGGGAATTCAGCTTGGGTGTAATCACAGCAAATTAAATAAAGCCTGATATTGTAGACTAAGGTCCAGTAAATAGAAGTTAATAGTTGTAAATGGGTGCTGTAAGTTTGAAACACAGTCTAGGCTTTATTTATAAAAAGCCTCAACAAATTTTGAAGGAGGCTATGATGTCCAAAATATTGGTTGGAAGGGGGGTGTCCAAGGGGTGCACTTGGATCACAGTCTACAAACATGATTTTTGACTTTCAAAGTACAAACTTTATGTATTTTGAATGTCAAAATATGCTTCTGGGGGCCAATTGTAGACTGTGATCCAAGTGCACCCCTTGGACACCCCCCTTCCAACCTATCTTTCGGACATCATAGCCTCCTTGAAAATTTGTTGAGGCTTTTATAAATAAAGCCTAGACTGTGTTTCAAACTTGCAGCACCCATTTACAACTATTAACTTCTATTTAGCGAACCTTAGTCTACATTGTGAGGCTTTATTTAGTTTGGTGGAATTACACCCAAGCCTGGGTTCCCCAGATTTACAACAATGGCTTCCATGGATACTCTATCACTATAATTATAATGACAAAGTATTGGTTGGAAGGGGTCCCCAGTGAGCCTGTGTTCTAGTCTGATCCATGATGCTGGAAAGTACTGAACCAGCTATTAGAAAGATTATTAGTATTGTACTTTTCCATACTGTGCCATACTGGGCCATAGCATATCTATAGTCCAACTAGACTAAGTGATAATTTGCAGGTTAGTATTAATATTTGTATGGTGAGCAACAGGGAGACACTAGTTTTATAAAGGTCATTTAGGTATAACATTTTTGGGTGCATGGGTTGTCACTCTGCTTTATCAGTCCTCTCTATTTAGAGTAGCAGTAACTTGACAAGGCTCCATGCTTGCATATTTTTGGTTTCACCTACATGTACCTACAGTACATACAGTGTACTTGAAACATAGACTAGTATCTACGGCCAGTTTTGTGATGGCTCCCTACTCTATACGAGCTAAGCTGTTATAATTCTATGTTTTTCTTGCTATGCTAGGTCACTAGACCCCAAAACCTGCCTTGTGTAATGTTACATCTCATTGTAAAGGAGTACATGGTGTACAATGCATCAGACTTCAAGACATTTGCCGAAGTTACTGAATATCATACAAGAATGGACTATGGAGCACACATTATTTTATAAATCATAATATTACATATATATATTGAAATAAATAGACCAGCACGGATAAACAAATGAACATGTAGTAATTTTGCAAACTATCAGTAAATAGAACATTACTAAATGAAATATGGGTCATCAATAAAAATGCACTGTAACTATATTATTGTAAAACATAATACACACAGAGTTCAAGTCTAAATCAGTTCATGATGCACAGTGGCTGACTTTGTAAATAACATACAGTTTCAATGAAGGAAAAGGTATAAAAAGTCATTAAAATTATAATAATAATATGGACGATTACTAGTAAATACAGAGCAGATGCCTTATCAGGTGTCTTAGCCTGTAGTTCTTTGTGTAGGATGGTTGCCTGCGGTACGGGCGTACTCTCCATCCACATGCATATCAGATCAGGCAGACGTAGGTTCCTTAGACACATGGAAAGTTCTCTCATCATCTATCAATGTATGTTTATAAAAATGTGAGAAAAATATATACATGTAGTATATTCAAGTAATGAACATAAAATCAACCACTTACTGTATAATACTATATCTACATACATGTAAGTTGCAAGTAAAATGTAGAATTTCCAGTTTAATGGGGCACTGCAGCAGGTCACAACATCTGTGGCGCATACATGCATAAAATTTATAAAAAAGTAGTCAACTTTTGAGATCACACAACTCACAAACTAGTAGACTTCATACTAAATAGTTTACACAAAATGGTAGATGAAAAGGCTAGTAAAGAGCCTGCATAAAGCAAGTCAGCTGATCACAGCTGGAATCTCAATGGACCTCTTGAAGGCTATCTCCATAATTATAAATAATAAGGAAAATGGATAGCACAGCCTATTTGGGAATTCCAAGAGAAAGCAATTCCCAGTCACAACGCTACATGCTGTAGTTGCTGAACTATGAGTGACTATGCTTCATGCAGACCAAACTCAGATATAAACTAGCCTGAGAAACAGAATATTAGACATCTAGATTGAGGGGTGGGTATTTACTCACCGTCTTCTTCCTCACTATCAAAGTCTACCCAATCACTGTCATCCTGATCCTCTGCTACAATGATCTTTTGTTCTTCACTTGTGTTTCTTCTTTGAATGCACCTCTACATTCCCCTGAACCTGTCAAGTTCATGTGACAGTCTAATCTATAAATATTACTCTTTAGGAATTCATTATCCAGCTGAAGAAACACAGCTCACAGCCTCACACTAGTGATAGCCTTAGCCCTTGGTTACCAGTACATACTCTCACATGGAGATTTAAAGGAAAAGAGAATAGCAGAGTTCCAGATAAATCAATTTTGAACCATGGAAACCCAGTGGTATATGAAGTGGCAAACTGGAACTAAATCAGAATGAAGTTAACAGAATTAATGACAAGTAAATGTGCAAAATTTACAAGATGAAAGTGTAAATATAACTAGTTAATGTACAAACTTACCTTATTGGATGGTTAAACAGCTGTTCCAGCTACATATTCACTCACCCTACCATCCCATCCAAAACACAACTCAAGTGGACTAAGCCTACCACAGAAACCAGCAGCTAAAGACAAACACTATATACTATTATAAACTATAGTCTAGACTAGTCAGTCACTCTATTGTTATTGCTCCATCTACCAGCTCCATGTAGGGGCCTAGTAGTTGGGGTTCTGGAGTAATCTTCTCTCTTATAGTAACTACTATAATATAAACTTGGTAGACTCTGCTTGTACATGTATGTCTCAATGATAACTCTAACATGAAAGGTCCACTTAGAGCTAAGGTCCATTCTAATAGCCCCAAGGTGCGTGCCAACCATAGGGAAAACCTATAGAGACTGTCCACACTTGAACCAAATTATGATATTATAATAAGACTTAGTGCTAGTGCACCCTAGTACTCCAGTCCTACATTTCTACTGCTTTGTTCTGTACAGACTTTAATATTTTCAATACTTCATATAATATGTATTATTATATCCATAAGTTTTAGTGTAGAGTTCAGGTTATATTACTTTCAGACTGTACATAGAAATTGAGGTTATGACATTTTATGTAAATATTAGAGCAAACAAATCATTATAAAATTGATAAATATTGTAATGAGTATTTAGAACTGAGTGATTTCTGTCTACTGAATAAACTTTTGGGCTATATTACAATATTTTCAATTCTAGTTTTACTTATAATTATATACTATTATACATTCCCTGGAATTGTCTTGCGAATTTTAGACAAATTGTAGTTGCCAGATAGAGCATAAGTCTCATGGATGTGATGTCTTGCCCTTGGGATCACTTTGTTAATCTAGCTACACTAACTCTACCAATAGCCAGTGTGTTTGGTTCTTAGGCTATGATTTTATCCACTACAGGTCAGTTTGTTCTCTGCGGCCAGGTTTTACTTTCTTGCTGTGTTTGAATGGTTTACTGGCCAATGGTGTTTGTGTAGAGAGTTTGGTAACTCCACTAAGGTCACTAACTTCTACAGCAGTAGATGTGGACTGAGCTCCATTGGTTACTTGAGTAGGCTGAGGATGTGGGTCATCTCTAATGACCTTGGCCTCTTGTAAGATTCTTGTTCGAGGTCCTAAGGGTATACCTATAGACTTGAGGGCTTCATCTGACATGTAAGGCAGCTCCAACAGCCCTATCTTCTCACTCTCAAACTTTGCACTGTATTTCTACAAATATTGTTAGGGCCAGATGAGAAATCATTTTAAATAGACGCGTTGTTGAGCTATATATTCAAACAGTTAGCTTACCTTACAGACTTACCTCGTACCCCAAGTCCTTTAGAAATAGTTTCATTAAAGGTGGCTCTTGACCAAAGAATCTGTAAAAGATGAAGGCATTGGTTAGAGTTTCGAGTACGAGTAAAGAGTGCGCATTGACTGAGGTCCTGGTTTAGTTCAACATCTACGTAAAAATTACACTCAAAACTCACTGATAGTAAATGGTTGCCCCAAAACGAACCAGTTTATGCACTAGCCTTTATATTCTAATATCCCAAAAATTGAATATACTCAGCCGTTAGTTACTGAAGTTTATGCTGCCTGAATGGTACAAGTATTTGTTTATTGAGTGAATGAATGTTTGTTTACTCTTAGAAATAAAACGTAGTAATACTGTCCACCTACTTGGTCAACTTGTTTAGCTTCTGTGCCCTGTCTTTGCTGTCTATTAGGGGCTTAAATCTGTCCACCCTCTCAGTCAGGGCATCTCGAGCTGCTGAAAGTGGGTTAAACAGGCCAGCTGCTTCTAAGACCTGCAAGTAAATGAAATATTCGAAGCCATTTATCGTCCAAAAGGTTTCAGGTTTTAGTCCCGTTTCAGTATCGGGGTTCTAAATACCCAGCTCCATCGTACTCTATAAACATATGCCAACCTGCGCGACAAGTAATTATCTATGAGAAGTCTAACAATAAGTTCTATAATGCTGTGATTGAGATATGAGGTTTGTAACTGTGTAGTTAGAATTGTTTCAAGACTTAATGAAATTCTAGCTATACTGTTGGCTATTCTAACCTCTTTGATGCTACTGATCTCTGCGGATAGACTCTCTAGCTGAAAGTAGATGGTGGAGTTAGACTTCATTTCTGACGAGATGTGTGCTACGCTTCTCGCCAAAGTAACAATGTGAGACTCTATTCTCTGAATCTTCTTCTGTGCAGTTCTGTAAGAAATATCATAAACTCTTGAGAACTGTTCTCATTTAAATATTCTGTTTTTCTCCTATAGAACACACGCTGACTATTTCAGGTATGTAGTCAAAAGATGAAAATATCTGTCTAGCAGTGAAGCCTATCCAGGATAATTACTAAAGTGCCTTCAGATTTTTAACCTGGTCTAGTGTCACGAGAACCAAACTAAGGGAATGTTAACCTAGGGTTAAGAACTCTTATCATGGCTTGCTGGGTTTGGAACCCAGACTAAAGTGCTGGCAATTCTATACTGATACTCTGTAAGCACATGATTTGAAAGAGAACAAGATACAGTCCAAGTACTGTTACTTACCGTGATTCGGAGGATCTGTTGTTCCTTCCCTTCTTACCAGTTCTTCTAGTTCCACCACTGTAGCTTCTCTGGCTGCTAGCAATAGACTCAGTAGCCGAGTGCCTTCTCTTCTCCTCTTCTCTATCTACCCCTTCAACCCTTGACTTCTTGGCATCAACAGATCTTCTGCCTATAAGATTCATGACGTGTTTGTATAATATTCCATGTTAGCAGAACTATTACCGCAAGCATAATGTGCTCACTTTCCAACTGAGGCTATTTGACCCTGACCTTTCCTCATCAGCACATTCCTTTCTTTAGTTCCAGACTCTCCTTCATCTTCACTGAACACTTTAGGTGAGACTTTCTTCTGCATTCTGCTTACAGGTGGTTTGGAGGAGTTCACATGAGCACCTTGCTGGCCTGTCTGACTTGACTCTGGAAATAAATCGTTGGCAGGAGATGAATCACCAGAAATAAGCTTATACATGAGACACATGTAGGCACATGCTGTGCATTTTTAGCTAAAAGCTGTTCTAGATGTCACCAGTATAAAGTACCATGCTGGTTTGTTTATGGAATTGGTGTAGTATTGGTACAGTCATTAACTCACTATGTTACAGGATCTTATAGCGTAGATGACACATTTACCTTTCTCTAAGGTCTTGTTTGTCATCTCTTGACTATCTAGCCGTGTAGATTCTACTAAAAAGTGAAGAAAAAGGTTTATGGCACACTTTGTTACTTCATTCATGCGATGTTATTGTTGGCTTAATTTATTTGTTTATATGAAAGTTGTCTTCTTTCAATTGAGAGCAGGCAACTTCAAAATGAATTCGTAGATTTTGATTTAGACATTACTTTGTTTTGCTATAACACCAGCTTAAGGCTACACAACTCCCAAAGTAACAAAATTGGGACCATTTATGCCTTTTATGGCTTCTGAAACAAAAGGAGATAAATCGGCCTTGCAAGTAATTCTTAGCACACGCAGTAGATCCACATCAACACTGGTGAGAGAGAGAGAGAGCAGATGCATTAAAGATAGAGAGTAGGTACATGAACTTGGCAGGGCAGGTACATTAAAAAGGAAAGGAACTGACATACTTGGTATAAACTGTATCCTGTCACTAAAGCTTGCCGATCTCTTGTATCTCCTGATGTGGAGGGCATCAGTCACACTCTCTATATCTGTTGTATCAGTTAGTGCTGGTAAAGATGGAGTTGTAGGCCTAAAATGCACACGTAGATATAAGTGCTAGAATTCAGAGCCCAAGAAACCTAAACTGAACTACAAATTCTGCTCCTGACAAATAGGTGTAGAGATCAAGCATTGAGTTAGTTACAGCTTTAAGTTTTTATGGAACTCACTCATAAGCCGACAAGTTGAGAGTTAGAACACGACACCACACGACCGACACCACACAACCGACACTACACAATCGACACCACACAATCGACACTACACAACCGCATGATTCAAAATCACGTACCCTTGAACAGTGTGCATGATTCTACAACATTACAAGTGTTTGAATTTGAACCCTGATCAAATGATCTCAAATATCCATATTGGATGTTACACATTGTATAGTAAACTAAAGATGTAGCTTTGAATTTTGTAAGAGTTACGAGTACGGTTACATCAACTTTAATATATCTAATGAGAGATTATGTTATATAAGCTTTAGTTTCTTTCTTAAAGTATTACCTGCTGTCATTGCTATCGGCACCAGCTGCGTTTGCATTATCGTAGAATGAATCAACCATTGCACTGTTCTCTAATCTGGAACCGTGGTCAAAATCAAAGTTATCCTCCCTCTTGGATAAGTCTTTCCACTGGTCCAATATACCTTCTCCTAGTCCATTTTCTGGCCCATCTATCCAATGCTCATCATCCATATTATAGTTATTATCTGCCCATGGATTGTCGCTAATATGAGAATTATTTCTTGGTGTGTGTTTAGCTTCACCGTTACTGTATTGATAACCCATAGGCATGGATAACCTGCGTATTTGAGTCTCTGTTAGACCATTGAAATCAGAGTTTGCAGGTTGATGATGTTGACTAACTTTTACCTGCAAAAGAAATGTTGACATTCAGAGAAAAATTCTAAAAAATAACTAGCACAATACATATTCCAATGGTTCTTGGGTAACTGAACAGTGTTGGAAAAATAAATCTAGTCTCTCTTATTCCGAACCACAATTGATGGAATATAAAATTCCAATTGAGTCAAACAACTATCACAAAGAGAAAATATTTAATCTTTCAATGAAAACAGATTTTAAAATGTGTCTATGATGTCAGGGACAGTGATAAGACCATAATATTTGATTTGGTTGGATATTTGAGTAAAACGAGTATAAATAAGAGGAATTTTATGATGCTGCTATTATTCACGACTCTCACCATATTGTCCGCTGCTGATAGTGTGATAGTTGCATCAGCTGCCTGCTCTACAGGCACTGGCTCATAATAGTCTTGAGGTACTTGGTATGCTTTGGCTCTTTTACTCTACAAATTAATTCATGCTGCCAGTTTTGAATGTAATGTAAATGTTATAATTTTATATTCCACCGTTTTGATAAAATGCACAAAAATTCTACTAACCACATATTTGTGTGATTCAAATTTATTTCAGCTCCATACACATACACAGTAGGTAGGTTTGTTTTAGAGCTGAGGTTTTTGAGAAGTTTGGTGAAGTATAACAACTGATTGAAGTATAAGGTAGAAGATATCTCTAGCATAGATTAGGGTCACTCTCACCTGTGCTGAATGATTCTGGTCATGCCTTTGCTCCGAAGTGATTGGTGAAACATTATTTAGAATGTGCTCTTGACCACTACCAAGACTGTGTTCCTTAAATTCTGAAGGTGGTGGAGTGATAGTGCTGCTCGTTGATGTGCTCAAGTATTGTGGCATTTCTTCCATTACGCCTAGAATCTCCCTGTTTACCTCCCTGCAGCATAAAGCTGAGTATTATAACTTCATTCAGTTCAGCTTGTTGTACAATTTGAAGTTGTCCTCTCTCATCTTACTTTCTATTCTATTGAGAACAGTCTTGGAAGAAGAGAGGACAACTTCAGAAACAATCGATAGCAAATGAGTGAGAACAGCTCCCTGTCTTTTGTCTCTACTTCCTTTCATCTTACTATAGTCCGTGCGAATACTTTTGTCAACTTACTCTACCCTAATAATTCCATATAACAACAATGCAGTTAAGCTTGCCAGAAATTCACCTAGTACTAAGTTTAATTTGACTTGGAATTCCATAAACCATGGGTTACAGGCTAACCTACGAGTATATGTATGGCAGTTATAGACTGTGTACCTGAACTCGGGCATGAGAGGTAAATGAGAAGGAGGCTGTGATCTGGAAGATCGGGGCACTGACTTATGGGTTGCTGCTGTATTAGACTTATTTTTTGTTGCTCTCATTGATTGCTTAAAATTAGGGTCATGACTTGTTGCATCACTATTTGGTTTCCTCTCTGTACTTCTTGCCTTAAACTTCTGATTAGCTGAACTCATGCTGTTGTGAGACCTCTGATTGACTGAACCCGTGCTGTTGTGAGACCTCTGATTGGCTGAACTCATGCTGTCGTGAGACCTCTGGTTGGCTGAACTCATGCTGTCGTGAGACCTCTGATTGACTGAACCCGTGCTGTTGTGAGACCTCTTATTGGCTGAAGACACACTATTCTTCTGGTTGATAGGCTTGCTGTTTTCAGTGTGTTTTCTAGTTTGCTTTTCCTTTTCTTTAGACTTGAAGTTTTTAGTTATCTGTTTGAAACACAAGATAGCAAGTAGAACTATTTCAGCATCTGAATATGTATTCTACATGACTAAACTATTATGCAATTTTAGTATATTTTGCAATAAATATGCTTTGCTGTGAATATACAGTATTACTCTCAGGCACTGATGAGGTGTAAACATCGAAACAGTACACTGTATGCAGATTGAGTATATAATTACATGTATATTATATACAGGGTACATGTATGTAATATGTATATATGCCTACATGTGTACTCAATCAGCTGTACTGTTTTAGTATTGGGCATCTCACCAGTATATTGAAGCGAATACATCAAGGGAAGACGATTTCAAACTGCATGTATGTTAACATTATTGTAACTCTGTAATCCCAAAGTACCTGTGGTGGCGTGTCAATACGTTGCTCTCGATCATTATCATCTACTTGTCTACCATTCCTAACAGGTCTAGATTTCCTCTCTTGAGTACCAGGTCTGTCATACAGGTGGTTGTTGGTTGTGCTGGCTTCAGACAACTCCAGACGTCTCTCCGTGTCTCTTACACTCGGTGTTGCTGGATTACTTTCTCCCGATGGCTGACCTCGCACCATCTGTAACAACTCTTTGTATTTTATTTTGTCTTTAAGACTTTAATTAAGTAAATTCAGAGCCCATAGTACAATGTAATATTATAACTTCTCATGTCTGGTTCTAGTTGCCTAGTTAGTTGGCCTTTATAGCACTTAATTACACTGCATACAAACCAGAACTAATACAATTAATAAATTTGCAAAATAATGTACAGAATTAAAATAATATTCTATTATTTTCATTTTTGCACAGCTCAGTTGAGTTAAGTAGAAGACGTTAACAATAGTCAATGTTCCATTTGACTATGCAATCATATTACTGCAGTAAAATGATTGACTATAGTAGCTAAATACACACAATATAAGAATATTACGATAAATTATTACATGTTTAAAAGAACGTTGTATATGTACACTTTGCTTAAGATCCCTCCACTGCTGCACGCCGGGCATAAGGGTACTCCCCCTCTTCTTCTCACTGAGAGCAGTCATTGTAAAGCTATGGTACTGAGCCATGGTCTACCTAGCTCCTTAACTTACCAGGTCTTACTATTAGTGTACTTTCCCAGGGACCAGTGCTGGTACTTAAGCTATAATAAAAGCTGAGAAGCTAGCAGAGACTTGTTTTGCTAGCCTTTGGTCTAAGAGTCTTACTTAGCAGTTTTAAATTTTTATACAATCTTGGCTTCCTACTCAATAGCTTTCTATGCATGCTAATTTTAAAGTTTGCAGTTGTCATCTCTCTACTTTGTACTTCGTATTCCAGAGAGTAGACAACTTCAATTTGTGATTCAATGCTTGTCATGTTGCCACGAGCCAGTGAGCAGAGGATCTTTCTAGAAAGCGCAGATCTCTTCAGACTCTTAGATTCCTCACCCGAGAATAATAATGGCGATAAAGTGTTCATTTTTAGTGCAAATATAATATAATATAGGGTCTGTTAATTTTACTAGAGGTAATATAGGTAGGTTTACCTAGAATATCATCTTACCTTAGCTCTCTGCTGCTTGATTTGGTCATCTGTATTGTAGGAATTGCTTGAAGCTAACCTCTGAACCTCGGAGACACCGTAATAATCATTTGAATCGGGAGTTATTTCTCCTGCAGCTTGTAGTGACGAGTGAGGCATTTCAAATTCCCAATCTCTATGATATTCCTGGGGAGAAGAATTAGCACTTACTGAGAATATCTTAGGTGAGAAAGAAATTTGGGTCACAGCCAGATTTGGCAACGTTAAACGAATAGAAACTACTGCATACGTAGGACCTGATAAGGTAATTTTTTGACGAGAAACTACGGAGCAATTAGATGAAAAAATGACGATATACTATAAATGTCATGCCATGCAGTTCTCAATAGTCACATAGCTACATACATGTATATGTATATATACGTACATTCATACTAGCTACATATCATAGGACACAATGAAATATGACGCTTGCATACCTTCTCACCGCTGTCAACGTTTATGCTGATACTACTGGAAGATCTTGTCGAAATTCTTGGTTTCTCTGAGGATTGATCTTGTGACCTTCGTCCACCATCAATGTTGTCCATCGACAATGAGCTCTTCAGCAGTCTGCTCTGTGTTGGCTCTTTACTGAATGGAGGACTTTGAAACGTAGTCAGGATCTATAATAATCGCCAAGTCATGTGATGTGCTTTGCGATGCCCAAATTATATCTTCATAATTATAACTATTTACAGTATTTAGTATTTTTAGTATTTTATTTTTATCTACACTCAAAAGTACCGCAATCGGTCAGAAATGAAATGTTTACAATAAAAATTAAAAATAGATCAACCTTGGTACATAAAAGTGTTATTATAAAATGTAGTAAAATAATTAAAAAAACTGTTTGATCTTTTCTCGGTTCGACATTTTTTTGGATAAAAAGGAATATTTGTCCTGGTAGATGTTCTGATGGAGCTATATTTGGAGGTTAGAGGTAGTCTTTTATGAAGCGGGTGTGTTGTTTCTTCCCAGATGAACTTAAAATGGTTGGCACATAGTTTAAATAAAAAATCAGTTAGTGAAGGCATATCTAAAGTTTTTAATCTGTCGGCGTATTCCTTATCTGGTAGTATTGTGATGGTACGCCAAATCGTATCTTACATCTGACACTCATTCTTGTGTGCATATAATTGTATATATCTGCTTGTACCTTGTTCCTATATTGTTGTATATAATTATATGATTATATCTAAGTCTTTTAATGCCTTTTATACCCATGTACAGAGGCCCGACCTCTCAGAATCCATTGATATTCATTTTGTACATGAATTGGACCATTATAAGCAACTTTTGTAGAACTCGACCTATTTTGGGTCGGCCGTCGGGCTTCCGGCGGCCATCTTGTTGTGCAACTTCCGGACGACCACACGTCGTCTTTTCCCGACGTCACGTCGGCCGGAAGTCCTTATACTATATAAAGGGCATTGTTTTACTGTTCATTGTCTCAGTCTTCACTTGGCTTTCAATAAAGACACATCTATACTTGATACAGAGACTTTCACTTCCTTTTGCCAGGTCATTCGCTTAGCGAACTGCCTACTAGGTCGGATCACTCTCTTTCATTGTATAGTCTGAAGGTCGGACTTGAGATCAGATGGGTCGTCTTTGGTAGTATTTGGGCTACTGAGACCGCTCGATCTTTCATGTAATGCGAAGTCCTATTACCACTCATAGGCACTTCATTTCTGGGTCGATAGTCGTCCAAGGACGACCGCACCAAATCACAGAAACCATTACAGTATCACTTTGGTAGCCGCTCTCTGGATCGATTCCAGCTTCATTTTGTCATGATTCAAGAGGAGGCTAAACCATGCTGGTGCAGCGTAGCAGATAACCGATCGGATGTTAGTGATATAGAAGGTAGTTAGTCCACTGTTACCTAGACCTAGAATTTTGAGTTTCCTCATCAGGAAGAGTCTGCTATTGCATTTGTTCTTTATTTGTGATATATGCTCTGAAAAAGACAGTTTGTGATCTATGACTATGCCTAAGAATTTGGTGTAGGGGCTCGGCATTAGCTTAACTTCACCTGTTTCTACTGGATTTCCATAGTTATGTTTATATGATAGGCAGGTGTTCATAACAACAGTTTTGTTAGTGTTTAGCTGCATGTTGTTCTCCTCAGACCAAGTTTGTGTTGTTTCTATTGCAGGTGCTATAGTGCTGTGATTAGTCGTGTTCTTTACAACAGCAAAGAATGTTGTATCATCTGCATACTTTATGTGATGGAAAAAAGTATGTTTGAGGGAAACGAACGGAATTTGACAAGCACATTTGAAATGTTAGCTTATGTGAGGAATGATGGAATGATGCCTACCTCAATAGTAGGAGACTCTCTCATTTACGATGCAAATTTGGCACTTCACCCAAATGCCTAATTTTACTGATTTTGATCAGACGTGCTTGACAGGTCTATTAAGGCTATTAAGGTAGTTTCGTTGTTTTTATCACGCACCAGACTTATTCCCATTACCTTAAATGATCATTCTATGTATGCAAATTTCAACTGGCATTGAAGACATCAAGTATCCAAACACTGGAATAATGCACAGTACCTTGATCGGGCTTGTATGTTGTCTTACGGGAGACTGGCCATGTGTGATAACAACGGCGTCTTCCTCAGTTCGCCTCATTCTACTGCGGCCATTTCTCTTACTTATTTCCTGCATGCCATTACTGTTTACCTCCGGAGAACTGTGCGTGTTGTCCACTTCCTGTTTGATGACATCATAAGGAAGAAGCTGAGTTTGATCTGTTGACTTGTGAGGCTGTAGCTTACTCTTTCTCTGCAAAGAAATGCAAGTGATTTGATATAACCAATTATATGTACATCAAGATGTGTAGCTGGCAGGAGGAGGGCATGGCGGATATCTCAACCCGAGAGGCTAAAGAATCACAGTCTACGATAATAAATATGTGGAAGTTCTAGAAGGTTGCTCAATGTAACAAAGGCAAGACAAGAACTACTATGGTGTCTACAGATGTAAACTTTGAGTATTCCACATGTACAGAAACTAATGCAAAGCTTATACTCTTCTATTTCAGGTTGGAGTTGTCATTCCTTTAACTGACCAAAGCAACAGTTCAGTGTACTATAAATTTATTGGTAAAATAATTCTATTACCTGACCCATTTTCTGTTTGATAGCAGATAGGACAGTTAGCACAGCCTTCAGATCCCCAGCGAACAACTCTGACGAACAATACATAAAAAATATTTACAAAACTACAATACACAGTTGATGAACAATGCATGCAACATACATTAATATGCTTGCAATCTAACACAGGTATATTGGCGAGATAGTCATAGTGAAGGAGTGATTCATACATTTAATATAATAGTACTGCATATTACTATAACATTCGTTTGCTAACTGTGGTGAGAGTCCATGCTCAGCTGTGGGGAGTTGACTACGAGCCGAGGGGAAATTATCGGACACACACGGAAAGGAGAGTAATGGGGGACTGAGGCCAATTCTTCGATTTTATTTAACATAAGTTTATGTGAACACTACAAGGAATCACAGGCTCATGAACCCCTTCAGATTCTTTTGGTGAGTTCTTACCTGCGGCAGAGATGTCGACTGTAAGTTGATGAGAATTCAAGTATTCTATGCAATCTGCTAGCACCTTATGTCTATCATTATCTGAAAGGGCACCTGCTGTTCCTGCCTTTGAATCTATCGTACTTTCAACTATGAGATACAAAACAAATTTCCCACTGTATGTATGTAAATGACAGATGAAGAAATAATCGCATTGTAGAGGATTTATATTTCATATCAGTTTGAAATACTTTGAATAAAATGGCTGAATGAAGAGAATAAAATATTTAATTTCCGTCATTTAAGTTTTGCTTTTGTGGATTTACATTGTACATGTTAAACTACAACATACCTGGTAGCCTATGATGTAATGCTAGTCTACTACTAAGTGTTCTTAGAACAGTCTAGTGCTCAAATAATCCTTGCTGATGCCAGTATAAAAAACCGTAGCTTACAGCATCAGCATTTAGTTGTCAAACGATACCAAATCTCATTAGAATTGCTCTACATTGTTTATAAGAATTAATTTGTTATGAATTCATTGTTCAACATTTTCCCAAAAGACCTGTAACTTTCCTGTCAAGTCAATATCTTTATTTATGTTCATCAAAAGCATTGACATACATTATAATCAATAAAACCATGTAACCACAAAAGTTAGTCATGCCTTAACGCTGTGCTGTCTGTGTCAGTGATTTGTTTATTCTATTATTTACAGTTAGTTTGGTTCATTAACAAATTTTAATGAGAAACAATTACAGTGTCGCTTGTAAGTTTTTTTCAACCGAATAATATCCTCTATATTATGCAAATCATATCTTCCACGTCTTCCTTGATTATTATTTTCTAACTGCATATTATATATTTATTTATTTATTAATAAAGAGAATAAATAGTCCATAACTTAGGGACCTGTGTTCCAGATTATTCCCCGAATGATTCCTCTATAACATAATGTCATTGTTTACCTGCAATGACAGAAAGTATTTACCTGCATGATCTAGCTACTTACAGGCTATTTCTATGATCATTGGTAGAGTTGTCCCATCGCTGATTGCTTTTCTTAGATCATGGTTTAGTCTACCTCCTCTACTTCTGAGCAGATCATTTGTCCAGGTGGTCAGTTCCTGCACCCAATCAGATTACACCATTGAAGTTGACCCCAATCATGTATTTATATTACGGATCACTGTTTGTAACTTTGTATACAAAGCTAATAAAGGGTGAGGTGAGAATTTTTCAAACTTATAAAAGTTTTGGTTGCTAAATTGAATATTGGAAACATAACGGTGTTATTGCTATGTTAAAGGCAATATTAGCAAACCTGATGAACAGGGCAAAGTTCAACACAATGCTCTATAGCACCTTGCTGTCTCAAAGATACCAACCTCACACTGATCTAAGGCCCACTTCCTGTCGAGCTCCTGTAGAGGAGTACCAGTTCGTTTTTTGTTATCAGTTGAAGGTTTTTGGGAGAGAGGCTTGTCTATTGGTGCAAAGGTACTTTGGATTTGTCTTATCCTTGGTATTCTAGACTGTGCATCAGGAGCACCGCCTCCTTTACTAGATCGTGGTAATGTCTACAAGTAGTGTAATGGAATATGGCATCAAAATTTGAAATAATATAGTGTTCATGTACCATCTCAACTTGGATCTGCCCATGTAGAAGCCTAGCCTAGCCTAAAAATTATGTTTGCTGTGCAATCACCATTATTTTATGAAGACTTCATAATTTTACTTTAACTTGGCAAAAATGACTAAAGATATAACGATTGTAGGCCTACATCCATACGTTATTTTGGAGCACATGTAGGCCTATCTTATATAATATTCATGCAGGGTGCTACACATAGTATTTTGTCACAACACTTACAATATGCTTTGATTTCACAGAGCTCTCCGTGTCTCCATTGTTATTCCTGTCAATATCATCGTCCAAGTTTATCACTGCGAGCTCATCCATACTTGCAGATGGTGCGTTTATGATGTTTCTATGGTTACTGTGTTGATCTCTATCGCTGTTTTTAGGGTATAAGTGTTGCATATTATTAGTTGTAGAGTTGGAGGTCATGGTGTTCAAGAAAGTTTTTTTCCGACAGCAGCTTCACCTCTTGCGTTATTGCGGCTTGCTGACTCTCCGTCAGCTTCTCTCACTCCTGTTCTAGATTGTTAGGGAGACGAGTCCAAGTAAGAAATTGCCAGCATTTCTAAACAAGAACATCTTTAGTTTATTAAATGTATTTGATCTCTATCCAACATACAAACTATCATTCTCTATACCTTAACAACTCAATGACAAATTAAAAATTTCATCTTGCAGCACCTGTACTAAATAGTATTCACATGGCATAGTCATTCCAGGACTACAAGACTAGATGGAACAGGCCGGTGCTTGATTATTTACATGTACATGTATGTACACCGCATTGTGCAACACATATAGGGCAGCTAGCTTGTAGATCCAGTACAAGCAGGAAAAATTAATTTGATGGTACCCCGTGAAGTAGTTTGCATGACAGTATGCCGAACAGCTATTTGACTTACCTTAGATTATATCGAACAGGTGCTTGTAAAATGAAGAGGTGCCCCTTACATCCTAGATAGAAATGATATCATGACTCTAGTAATATGGGTGCCACAATATACAATCTCAGAGGGGTCTATGCACTCAGTGGCACAATGCTCACTGACTAAAAGTAATGAGTATAACAAAACATTTAATCCTACTCTATTCAAATTAACAAGAAAAGTGAAACATTTTCATAAGCATATGAAAAACTTATTAAATTCTTTGAACAATGATGTTTGCTATCTGGGGCATAGATATCAAAGGATTGTGTGTTTACATAGTATACTACTCAGGTACAACAAAAAGTTACAAGGTGTATAATATAGTAGATACCACTATATTCAAAGTCAGCATGACTGCCTCTAACTCGGCAAGTGGCCAACTACATGAGCATGCTGCTGTTGCAGGAACTACTGGAATTAAGTCTATTATTCTAGCAAGATAAATTTTAATAAAAATATTTGGCATGCATATGCATACCTAACTACACTGATTTCGGACTTTTCTTTCTACCATTACAGGTATAGTGTGGCAGTTAAGAGAGTTTAATGCTATGGAAGTTCTGATTGGTTCATGGTCAGAAAGGAGCAATACTATCAACCAGAAATATCTAAACTCTGATTCCTTAGATACAGTTTGCTAACCGAACACCATGCTGATTACACATCTATGGCATTATTTGCTGCTGACGATAGTTCATATAACATAATAGCTTCCACTACTCACATATACCAGAATACAATCATAAACTTTGTGCGATGTATAATCACAATGAGTTTGTATTGTGAATCATACATTTCTCACCCTTTAAGTAAATCATACCTGAGAGATGAATTATTTTCCACAGATATTAAAATCTGAATGAATATTATACATATTTGACCCCATCATTATTATTAGCCCACAGTGCAATAATAATTCCTATTGTCAAGGATAATTCTCAGTTATTTAAACAACAAAGTGGTGATTGTTACATCCTGACATGAGTGTATCTACAGTGTATATATACACTGTACATGTAGAGAATATAATATACATACGTGTAATTACATGTATATTATATTATATATACATGTGCATATACAGTGTACATGTGCATGTGCATATACAGTGTACATGTACATGTGTGTGCATGTATATACGCATCTACAATGTACAAAAATGTTTAAATATACAAAATCTAGTCACAATAATACTGTTACACTGCAATATTAAAACATAACCATAAAAACTAATTATATACAAAATAATGTGCGGAATGTTATTTGCTTTCGGTTTATACTTGTCGGTGTGAGTGTGAATTAGGCATTGATCAGTATACTTACTTAAAATTACGTTGCGATACATGTTTAACTTAAATATACATGTAGTATTACTATAAAATACTGAATATCATTCCTTACGTAAAATTAAACTTTCTTAGAGCAATTACAAATAAATATTAAAAGCTCACTGACAATCTATAAGTACAGGTTATCCAACTTCATTGGTAAATGATGTTTTGGTGTAGAGGAGGGGTCTTAGCACCACCCTCACTCTAATCCCAATGTTAGCTCTGTGATTTCAGGCTAGCAACTCCAGCTAGTAAAGCTAGCTCACTGAACCATTGTAGGAATAGCTGTTGGAGGCTGGTCAGGAGTCACCACACAATGATACAATATCTGCATCATCTACTGTTAGTGTCTTCGAGACCTCTCAGACCTGCTGAGTCTCAAATAAAAACTCCCAAGGACCTGGGATTTTCTTTGGGCAGACAAAACCATCCCTAACTCATCAGCTAACCTAGGTTTTTCACACGCAAATGAGGATTTTACTTTTAGCGCAAGCCGGTGTGTTTGTGAGCCTGTGATGAAAGTGGGCATGGCCTGTGCCAGAAATTTAGGCATTATAATGTTTTGGAGCTGACACTATGTGGGAAATTCGGTAACGGGAAATTTAAAATAAAACAGTTCGAAACAGGACATTTCACAACCAGACAGTTTGAAACTGTGTAGATTGTATTTAGAAGAACACAACTCACAGATAATTAATTCAATTACCTAAACAAAAAACTGATATTTTAAGTACAAATTAGTTGAAATCTGGGGGTTGGGGTTTGGAATTTAGAGCTGTCCGGTGTTGAACTGTCTGATTTCGAAACGTCCTGTGTCGAACTGTCTTATTTGAACAGTCGCAAATTTGGGAAATTCATTGCAATGGTATAGCAACTCCCACATGCATTTCCTACGTAGTTCAAACTTAGGAGTTCAGTCTGAACCTCTATTTGAAGCTAAATTTTAGATGTCCGTAGCGACTTCAACCTGCGTTAGATTATGATCTTCCCAGTAGCAGCATGGGAGATGAGATAACTCCTATTATAATGAACAGATGTGGCAGAAATGCCAATATTTACAGTCCTAAATTTGTATTTAATATCACAAACAGTGGTAAAATACATGTACATATACGTATATACAGGTACATGTACTTATATCTAAAACATATAAAACCCATTCAATACCAGATGTGCTAGTTGCTAAAACAGATGTTTGTAACAATAATGATACCAAAAAAACTGTTAAGTTTAATATGTTTATACAATAATACCTCTCTCATTAATCCAGCTTAGGGATGCATTATTTTCTTTGACTGCTCAAACATCATAAAACTATACAATTAAACAATGGTAATTTGATAATTTGGAATGTAATAAAATAAGAGAATATCATAAATAAATACATCTAATTGTATTAAATAACATAAAAAAATGCTTTTAGACTAGAACAGGATATGTACATGTACATGAAAATTATTCCATAATAATAATAATTATATAAAATATGTGCAATGCATGAAAATAATTATATACGCGATATCACAACGTTATCGGACTCAAATCTGAGCAGCTTGTTAGACTTTACATGGCTGATTTCACAGTACAATATGTTTTTCAATTCAATTTGTAAGTCAAAGTTCGTTCGTTGTAAAATTAATAAAATTTAGTCAATTTTGCAGTCCAGACATTTTCAGATCTACTTGGGAGTTTTCCTCTCTCTTGGTGGAACATTTCGATTAGAATGATAATCTCTAAATACAGGAGACATTCTGATACTGGGAGAACTGATCGACATAAGCTTCTAGTATTTGATAGATGTGTTTGTATTCATCCTGCAAAATAATTAACAGCAGCATGAGTCATGTGTGACGTTGTGTAGGTACTGGAAGGGGCTGGGCTGGTAACCGAAGAGAGTGCTGTAAGGCCTGAGACATGCACATTGTAAATGTACGAGACTAAGTAATTCATATCCTGCTTGTTGTTGCACTTTATAGGTGTAGAGATGAAGATATAGGGATAATAAGTTCTACATTATACATAAAATGCAATACAGAGTGCATCATGTGTAATACATTTACATATTCTTACACAATACGTATTGTAAAATCTGTTTTACACAATTGAATTATACTTTCGTTGTTTGTGCTACGTAACGTAAAAGTACACAACTTACAAAGTTGCTGAGGAATTGTCTTCTCCTGTACCTGGCCAGTAAGACCTGACTGTATACTTCCACTTCCTGTGTCAGTCTTATACTCTCCAGACAGTTGAATGCACAGATGAACATTCCACAGAGTGCGGCTCCATCCCTACAATACACCACATCTTACATGTACTGTGATTCGTTGTTGTAAACCATTTCAACCAATAAGTGAACAAGTACTATTGCACCTACATGGGATATATTACGTAAGCGCATCATAGCCCGAGTCTCCAGCAGACTAAAGACAAAGGCCAGGTAGGTACACAGGTGATTCAAAGTATGTTCACAAATGTGCTAGCTGAATACTTGCTCATTATTTATAGGACATGGACTGACATTTTAGCTACATGAGCATACACAAGGTGTATACTATATAGTTACAATTTACTGTATATAAATTGCAAGTGTGCCACTCCTTATAGCTTGAAGTTGTCCTCTCTCAATTTGTTTAGAGGGGACAACTCCAAGCTCTAATCGATAGCTTACTGGTGAAGAAACACCACTAAATACTAACAGTACATGTAAACATATGCAATTGTGATACCTGCTAACTACTAGAACATTGATGTCTCCACTCTTCTCTATTATCCTGACTAACTGTTCTACCATAGAGATCATATGCATGGGTTGTATATTAGTTCTGGTGCAGAGATTCTGTGGCAGCTTTATGAGGGTAATCTCACTAGTTTCCTGCAACGATTATTCACTAATTGTCAGCAAATTTTCTAGTAGAGTGACACCAACTATCTAAATATCATAATCGGGAAAGAAAAACAGAAATTACATGTGATTGATTGGATGTTTCGTTTACACTAAGCTGGATGTGTACATAGCAATACCAACTCTACCATGCCACCGAATGTTTTTATAAAACACATGTACATAACTGTAGTCTAAATATCTGTTGCCTCATTGGTCACTTTGGTTCATATGTTAGCCAATCATGTAACTTGATCTGTGAACTTACAGAGTAGATTCTTGGTTCCTTCAGGATGTTTTTCTTCTCGATGGCGTGTTCAAGTTGGAAAATCTGAAGCGGGCCTCTTTCTGAGTACGATTTGTTGGTGACTGTGTGTGTACCATTGCCGTACGAGTAACCAGTGCCGACTCTGGTAGGGTGGTATGTTACCTACACAAATACATACATAATATATATTATGTACAGAACTACGCAGGATACAGTGACGGCAATAACATGCGACGCTACTTGACACTAAGCCACAATATAACATTGCATCATTACTATAATTTAACAAACATAGGTGAAGAATGGAATGCATGGTACGCAAGTTTTTCAGCACTGTTTGGTTCCAGGCATCTGAAACGCACCGGTTTCGGCAGGAAAACGCTCTTAACAGAAGCACAATGTAACACAGGGCATAGAACACCACGTACTGTAATATATTATGTACATGTAGGTAGGTAGATATACAATATTTACATTATCATCAGCATCTCCGAGCTGTACGATGACTCTACAAGACCTCTCATGAACAAGTTGCCACAGATCTTTAATTGTCTCCTCTAGAGGTACTTGAGTGGCATAGAACTGGTCTATCTTGTGGTAGCCCTAAAAAATAAACAGCAGGTATGTCTATCGATGGGAATAAGGCTAACAAATATTGTATTCACACACTCATATGCTCAGCCTATAGATTTTCAAACACATCTATATATTGTAGACATCTTTCCCAAAAGTAACCAACAGTGGTATCTATTGTTACTAGAAGTACATGTAGAATTCAAAATTGCAAATACATTATTACGGCACATTTACAAAGTGAATCACAATACTTATGAAGATTACTCGAGTGATTTACTCACGTTGACTCGAACTGCATTGATATAGGTCTGCCCATCTCTACTTGATAAATATATTCTGTATTTATCATCTGAAAGCAAAAATATACACAGTCATGTGTTATGATCATTAATTCATAATGATGATCATTGGAAAAATTTTTTCGTACATCAAGCTCCACAGATTTTTCTATAAGTATGATCAGTGTTGCCAGTCCCTCTTTTTCTGAGCATGGTCTATCTTGCAGAAAATTGTGGTTTTCTATTTACTATGCGAAAGAACTGAGAAAAATGAGGTAGGTGTCATTCTACGAGAAGTTGACATAGTCAGAGTTCCTACCTGGTAGAACATCTGGGTATCTATTGAATGCACGGTGCTCTGGTAAACCACCCGAGTCAGCAATTATAGGAACCTTGCTAAGTGTCTCCTCAATGTACTAAAACAGAACAGAACATTGAGTAATTGAGGATATTTCTGCTTATTATTAAATATTCACATAATATTCATCTGTAGATAAGACTAGAGGTTCCCAGGCTATGCAGGGAACTTGGGTACTGAGACTACCATGTCAAAAGGAGCTAACAATAAATGAGGGAAAGTCAGATATCAATACGTGGAAAGAAGAAAGAAGTTAGTTGACCTCGGGGATTGACCGAATTGATCTCTAACCAAATCCATTTAATAAACGCATGTCCAGTTATTGGTGACAGTCAACAAAAAAACGTGTAGACTAAGGTCCTTCTTACCTCAAACTCTTTAGTAAGGGCTATCTGGTTACCCCTCTTACCAGGTAGCATATCTATCTGCGTAAGAAATCCTTCTGTAGAAAGGGCATCGTACAGAACTCGGTGCACAAATAAGTATTGTTCCTGTAAGACATATTATGATATTATGATTTATAATTATTGAACCTCCTGTAACAATAAAATAATAAGTATTCAGATAGGGTCTAAAATCACAGCACTTTTTCAACTTACATTTTGTAGCTCACACGTTATATCACATATTGTACATTGCTATTGAATATTTTGGTCAACGAGCGAAAATCGAAATTTTTCCAATATTTAATTTAGTTTTGCTTGTTTTGCTTTGCTATTCATGTAGAATATAAATGCTGACAGAGCTTTATTCTACTAGCCTGTGTTTGTATCATATTTGGCCGCCTCTCCCTCATTGCCACTACGCATTTGTAGAAATCCACTTTAGACTCAGCTTTGGCTTGTCCAAGCAAATAATCTAAGGCTATTATTGCTCCACTCCTACCGACACCAGCACTAAAATAATACAAATACATGTAAAACAGACTTCTAGATGGTGTTGTGAATTGCTATATTAGCTAGTTCAGCACTTTTTAACAAGATGATATTCACATACGAGTATTATATGTACATGTATGTACATACAAGTACATATTTCTCCATAGCATTTTTGAGCCAAAACAGCACAGTGAATGAATCTCAAGATTTTATGCTGTGGCGAACTACGCACACTGTATAAAATTAAACCATCAGATTTGCTGCTAGTATAAGATAATGATAAATAATAATATTATTACCTGCAATGGACTAATATTGGGCTTGATGTAGCTGATCCCTGAGAGGTGAACTTCCTGTAGAACGAGAGGAACGGTTGTGACATGTCAGGTACATCGTGGTCGGGCCAGCTTAGAAACTGGAAATGTTTCAGCCATTTTTCTTCTGAACCCTGAAACAAGATGGCCGTTGAATGATTGAACAAAATCGTACACGATAAAATATATAACTCTATTGATTAGCTTTAGTATGTAAAAGTCGTATACGGAACGATGTGGGAGCGGAAGTAAGGATGACATTAGCACAGATAAAGTTATCTAGCATCTCGCTGAAATGTTGATATTTGATAAACCCCTCACAGAGCTTTTAATCAGTGCACGATGCCTTGTTCAAACTTTAGTAGTATCACTGTAAGTATTCCAGAATCTGCAAACTTGAGAAATTATCTTACCTTGACCACCTTGAGTTGTGTAATAGAATAGTCAGGCCATCGTTCAACTCCAATATTTGTTATATGAAAGTCTCCTATAGTCTGAGATTCTTCCTTAGTCTCAGGCCAGTACTGCATACACTTCATCTAAAACACAGGATAGAGTACAGTGTAGGTGCATTTTTATCCTAAGAGCACAGGCTAGCATTTCCTGAATATTCATGACGACTGCGCTGTTCCATAATTATCTTGTACATAATGATCTTCCCCAACTACAGAATCCACCTCATAGAGTGTTAGCTGGCTCCTACTATGGACTGTATTTGTTAATGAACACACCAAGTGTAGTTTGTGTCTGACTTTACATCCAGCCGCTGCCTAGATCTATGCGTATAACTGGCTAGTATAATACATTGTACAGGTGTATTGACAAAAGACAGTTTGAGGTTCAGTAGCAGGTATAGAATACTGCATTTTAGAGCCCTCAATCTTTGTGGGTATTTGGTACAGTTGTATATTACTGACCTTATTCGTTTCAAACGTCCTTGTTGCCATGACGATAGATGTGATTTCCTGTTGCCAAATCATCAACCAAAAGTCTTCTATAGTTACATTTGTTGGTCCTGCAGGATAAATTAATATGATATAATTCAAAATCAACTGTTTATATAAATTAAATACCATTGTATCAGTGCTACTCACAAGTAAACTCAAAGCTTTGTTGTTTCACATAAATTGCAGGGAACAGCAGTACAGCAGCAAAACCAATACTACGGCTAACAGCAGTTGTCTGCTCTCTTCCATATTTGGTTATTAGTTAAAAGGAGGAAGTAGCTTTATCAGGTTTCCTTATTGTTTATCATAAATTATACCAGTAAAGGAAAAGGAAGACAATTTACATATTTGCACATATTAATGTCCAACACGGCAAATTGTATAGTCAAAATACATATAATGGCACCAAGCCATTTTGTGGGGAATTATTTGATATGTCTAATATTAGGAATTGCTTTTCCTTTGCAATAATTTGATGCTTACCTTGTGCTGCTATAAACTTTCTATCGTTTTCATACCCCTAGAATACAGAAAGACAGGAAACATATTATTATGTAATAACAGTAAGAGTGAATCACACTGGTTAGTAAAAACACAAATGTGGAGGAGACATGTAAATACAATTATAAACTTACACTCACTGATAACAAAGACAACATCAAAATTCAAACAACCTTCTTGACTGTATTCCTGCATGCATACATGAATACGATGCTACAATGGGACCCGTGATGATTAAGAGAAGACAACTTCTGTGTGTGCAATGTACATGGAATACTTACCGGCATATAGCTTGCATTTATGAAATCTGTTCCCTGTGATGGTAGCCGTTTAAGTATTACCCTGAATTCATCCACTGCAATGGTACAGTAATAACGTGATATATGACACTAATGTTACAATGTGGTAGGTAGTATTATTTGTTTTCATCGAACATGGGCAGAAATCTCAATGGGTTCAGTATGAAGACTTAGAGTACGTAACTATGGTAAAATATATTTGAGCATGGATGGTCTGGGCAGATAATGTTTATTAATATACAGTTACATATTAGATATGAATCTCTAAGGTAAATGTTTATTATAAATAGAAGAAATAACAACTCCCTTGAGTATTGTATAAGAACATCAACTCCTAGGGTTAGTAATACTGACAGTAACACTGTACTAGTTGCACTAGTAGTAGTAGTAATACATGTAATAGTTTATGATATCATATACCCTGACAATACCATGACAACTCCGGCATATTATTTTGGTGTTAGTGATTGATTGTGACATTGTTTAGTCTCTTTCTTGCTGTTTTGACTATGATGAGGTATCATCAGGAGGTGTGACTCAAAACAATACAGTATTTCCTATTATGGAAACATTACATTATTAGGTGCGCTGTTACATAATCTTATGCAGCCTTAGATCTTTTAGACCTACTAGGTAAGGGTGACTTAATGGGAAGACAACTTCGGCATCCGGAATTTTATTTAGGAATACTGCCTATGTTAGACTAACATGAACCTGCACCTATCTACCAGCACATAATGAAGTGGTATTTATAACAAATGAGTTACAACTGTATACATGCACAATAATTTGCATGTACATGTACATTACTTGAGTAATAATGCATGTATGTTGTCCGGTATATAGGGTATATAGGGTATATAGGGTATTTACATGTACATGTAGGGTATATAAGGTACATTGTATATACATGTACATGTAGGGTATATACATGTAAGGTATATACATGTACACGTACTTGTAGGGTAAATCTTTTGTTATACAGAATACTTGTAAATTCAGGAAACTGAAGACATTTTTACAGACATGATTACTTCCAGTTCTCGTAGTAATTAGTCTAACAATTAGCTCTAGTTAATTCATCTTTATGTAAGGCACATGTATGTCTGAAGATGGGTGCAGGTAATTATTCAATATGCCTGTATGAATCATGGTCTAGTTAGCCTCATTTGATGTATGAGATATCAGGAATGGGTAGATTATTAGCCCTTCTAATTATATTAGAACATTAGGCCGAGAAAAAAAGAGTCATATGGACTAAATGTATGGAGTTTGTATAACTCTATAACAAATTACATGTAAAACTATTTACTTAGAGGATTGAAACTCTAGGTCAGCAGTACACGGCTTAGGGCCAAATCTTGCCAGACTGTTACTTTAGTGATTTGATCTCTTCAACCTCTTACCAATGCATTCTAGAGCTCATTGGTTCATACTCACAGATAATTGTAGAGAGAGAATACAATTCCCAGGATGTACACATAGTGCGATACCGTTTAGTAAAATAATGATGATCATTTTAATAACTTGAGTGCAAATCTCTATTCTTGGACTTTAATAAGAATGTATTTAATACTTCTGGCATACTTTCTAAGAAATGATATTGCCATGCAAGAAGAGCTAGCATGCACTTGGAGAATTTACTGAAACGCTAGGTCATGTTGACTTAATTCTATGAATCGTTAATGGCTGACTGCCATGGAAAAGTATTACACGTGAAAATCTTTGTTGCGTTCAATGGTTTACAAAAGATTTATTTTTCCGCATACAGAATGGACGGCTGAAAGAATGTTTTCTTAGTCATCCTTGGTTTGAGATTACATGTTTTGTCAACAAACAAGATCACAACCGTATTGGCTCGTATTCTAATGTTGATGCAGATAATGATATGCAGGTTGGGAGAAGTGAGTGGTGCTGCTATTATTAGTGCAGGCCTAAGATTACCTCCAAAAGAAGGAATGGGTAGGCTGATGCCCTTTCTCTATGGTTGACACCGCTGTAGAACTTGGGCACTAGAGAGCCTTTGCAGCCTATACACATCTCTTACAGATGATTTATGTCACACTCTTTTTATAACTACCTAATTATAGTTTATAAGTGCTACAAGTTCACTGCATTAACTTAGACTACCATCATGCCAATTTCTTGACATAATGTACATATATACATACACAACAGGTGGTTATTAGTAGAGCACCTGTATTGGTTGTCATTCTGTTAACTTACCTGGATATAAGGATTTGTATCTACATTTTGATTTGTTTTCTGGTAGGAAAGCAGCCAGTGTCTCCCCAACAGGTACATCTGCCAATTTCTGCAACAATAATTAAGATATGAGATGGCGCTGTTGGATGCCTAGTTTCTACTCCTCTGTAACCATCTGTGATCATTATACAAATACCCTTGTAAGAATATCTGGCAGATACACTTCAAACTTAGTAACGAGTTGTGGATCATCTCAGATGATGTATGTAAATTAGATAGACTGTGGTGTAAGTTACATGTAGGAACGAAGGGTGCCCAAGCCCTGGTCAGTTGGTAGCTGTGTTTGGTGTGTAGTGTAAATTTACAGAGTTCTACTAAATACAATTTTCATATACTGAGATTTTGTTTGTCGTTGGGCAATTAGGTTGGGACTACCCAAAAATAAACACAGAAGACAGCTTCATCCGCATTAATTGTCACAAAGATCAAAGGCTATCCCATTTGCTGTTCGATCATGCACCTATCACGCCCGAACATCGCCTCTAAACAATAACATTGTCTTGCCAATTCATAGCCCAAAAATCAAACCGTAGTTTGAGCATCACCTGTAGTATTTGAAAATTTGCAATAGTAAAAGGTAATAACATAGAACTTTTCACAAAGTAGATTGTTGTAATACTACAGATGTAGTAGTACTGCTACATATACAAGTAAATACTACACCACGCAATACAAAAAATTTACATTTCCTTACAATACATGACTAACAACCATGCTGTATGAACTAAACCAACATTACCTACTTTCATCTCCCTCACTATAAAATCAATAATGATGAAATCGGCAAATGTCATGACATACCCGTTGCTATGGTAACAGATATAAGGGTTGGTATTTGTAAGACCGACAATATGAAGTAATAAGTATGTTATTACTCATGGTATGGATTAGGTCTAGGCACTAGACTCACCCATCATCTACTAGGTGGCTAGTAGTACTTACCTCGTACTGCTCCAGAATCACTTCTTGGTTAGACTCAATATACCATTTTAGTTTATCTATGGGTATAGCCTCACTTTCCTCACGTTCTGTTGAGGATGGTAGTGAGGGGCAGTTCTCATAATCACCCTTAATATTCCTATACTTTTTGCTTCTTTGCTTCTTGGTAGTACCTAAAAGTAGGCCATAGGCTGGTGACAAGGGAGTTATGTTATAGGGCGAAGTGATTCGTTATGATAGTGGCTGATATCTAACAGTACTAACATGCACATTATCTATATACTTACATGTACATAAGTGTAGGCTATACAGTTATACAATGACTTACAAATGTGTATATTTACTTACACTTAAGTAATAACATTATACATCTAATATACTTTCATGTACATGTACTTATGCAGCTAGAATAGAATAAACTGTAGAGAGTTAAAATCAGGAAACAAAGGCTGCTTTGGATACAGATAATTTCTTACTCTCAATATTTTTGGAGTGTGAATTTTGCAGAGCACAGTACAAGATGATATAATACTTTAGTTACCCTTACAAAATTTCTCACACAACTGAACGACCTCACATGTACCATCTTGTTGTCACATGGTTAACCTAATACCAGCATCATACTGCTGACAATGACATATGACTGCCCTTACTGAGATGCTATAAAGTTTGGACTTGTAGAAATCCGTTGACCAATGGCTCCAGACAAGAAAATTTTATGTTTTACTTCTAGTTAATACATTGGAGATTGAATGCAAACTTACCTCCATTTGTTTCGTTCGATTCTCTCAGTGTACTTCGAGGTCTGGCGCTGACTGAAGGTGCTGTCGGCGTTGTGTATTCATTATCCTCTGCACTAAATCTGACTGTTGAAGACTCGTCGGTCTTCCTTCTAAAACAGCATAAGCATGACATGACACCGAGTGACATGTGCTTTCAGGTGTCGGTCAATAATATGCAGAGCAAGTGACAAGGTCCTGCTGGTGCTTCCTACTGCTATCTGGTGCTCTCTCTACTAGTCTGCAGCCACTAGCATTCAATCTCAGTTTGTACAGCAGTCAACAGATAGCTGAACCAACCATATGTACTGATACAAACAGCTTTGTCTTAACTATGTTCATTCAGCCTGATCTCTAAGGCTACAATTATACCTGATTGAGTGAGCACTAAGGCTATAATTATATACCATGTAAATTTCTATTGTCATTACTTACGCATCCCGATGGATCAGTTAGACCTATGCGTAACAAATTTGTTTTGCATTCGTTAAGGCAGTGAAGCGTGCATAACTACTGGTTATGGTTAGTGGTTTAATTATCTGCAATGTTGTTATACAACGTTGTTGTTTCACAGTGGCATTCAAGCATAAGGGGAGGAAGGGAGGCACCGCCTCCCCCAGCTACGGCACATTATATTTATCCGTGAGATAGTTAGGTGAGAGAGATTGCTCGCCACAAAATTACTGCAACATAAAACCTTGTGAGGTACAAAAACTTTTTTTGACATTTTGTGTATGACCGCCCTTTCATTGTTTGACGCTCACCTCGCTCTCTTACCCACTACTATAATTCATTGCCTCCTATTGAGGCTTAAGAGGTGAAGGAACTGGAGGCTACATACAGTATATTGCAGCACAAACTTGAACTAGTTTATCTCTTTGAGTAACAAAGCTGAACCTGCTTCGTGCATCTGTCGAATTGTCATTACACACAGACTTGAAAAAATATGTTTTAGTAGCATAACCAAACTCTAAACTCTAAATGAACTATTTTAACGCTTGCCTTATTTAGGTAGGCTCGGTATTCTTGAATAATGTACATTTAGATATCATACAAATACAAAGCATGTTATTGTAAACTTATCTAAATGCTCATCATGGAGTTGTCTGCTTCTAGTATTGACTTCACGAGAAGATAAATCTAACTACAAAGAGTGAACGACTCTCACTTGTCCAAAGTATTTGAGGAATGAACAATGTTGGTTACAGTAAAAAGTAGAATACTGATGTTGAACTATATTCCACTACAAGATCTTCTTTGAATCACAGAACATCATGGAAACTCCAGTTTCAATGTAGATCCCCAATTCCATTTGTAAAAAATGATGAGATTAAAAATACCAACAGAAATGCTCATTTGCAGAGCTGTTGTCTCGCTGCTGATAATGACTTGGGACATACAAATACTAGTGCTGGTCTATAACACATGAGAACCACTCTGTACTAATACTACAAATAACGCCATTACTAACTATGATAATGGGAAGTTGTTTTCTCTTGTATACTCACAGTTGTCTACGTTTCCTTAGCAACAATATTGTAACCACGGTAACGGCGACAATGACACAGACTACAGAGACTACCACAGCTATGATGGTTCCCATTTGCCCATTTACTGATAAATCGTTTCCTTCATTCTCTGGGGGACTCTGTGTGGGCCTTCTAGAAGCTAAAACATTCAAATAGTTTGAGGTTTAATGGTGTTTCATTGAATTTGTGCTGCTAGCTCTATTTAACAGCCATCAGAGGAATTGTTTTACTTGAAAGCTAGGGAACTCGAGTATATTAGCTGGTTGTAGCATTGTAATAACCATAGGACAGTAGGTGATTGACAGTTGATATAAATATTTGTTGTATGTATATAATGCATGATGATCAACAAATAAAATGTATATGTAACAAGTACTGCTGCATATACAACACAGTGTTGCGTGTTTCAATGGTTAATTAAACACATCTGTACATGTAGCATGTAGATGGTGATGCAGTATTCATATCATGTTACATTTTGTTACAAATCAGTAAACACTTTAAGGAAATAAGGTACAAACCATGACAAGGGTAATTTATTGCTTAATAGCATTATACAATGCATAAAGTATGGCACCAGTTGAACAGATATAGGTATTATAGCTGCAACCTAATTTCACGCTAGAGTTTACATGACCCATTCTTTCCTCACGATTCAAAGCTCTCGTTATTCTGACCGAAACATGACAAACATAAAACACAGTATGCAGTGTTTTCTATATACAGCATAAGATACATGTACATGTAGATGCTAATTGCAATGAAGGAATTAAACATGGCAAGCTTACCTGTAAATGTTCCTAGACTTTTATCAAGAATCTGAACCACCACAATTGTCTCCCCCTACAAGTAAGTGACACACACATAGACACTTCTATAAACTTAATACACTACAATGTTCAGGGATAGACATTTATATGAGCAGGGTCATGTGACAGTACAAGGATAGCCTGGGTTCTACGCCGTCAAAAGATAGGTAGGTACAAGTTGAAGTGATTTTGACTGAACCAGGGCTACTTGGAAAAACTTTTAGATAAAACCAGTTATTCTCCATTATAATCATATGGTGTTGCTAGAAGCTCAGTAGCCTCAAACACAAAGAGCTTGGGCTATTTTAAGTGATACAGTAATGGAGTTACACCTAACTAAAACGGTTGATGGCCTTTTATTCAAATTAAAGCTTAGCTTAATATAGCCACCCATCTATTTGGAGGGCTTCAAATTTGGACTATTCTATAGATGTACCCATAACCACATGCTTTACAATTTACCATCCTATATACTGGTGCATGAGAACACTACTGCTACATCAGATAAACTTCCTTGATGGTAGCTGATTTCAACTAGCTGCGTTTTTCCTCAAACATAAATAATTCTGCCTGACATGAGAATGTCTACATATATTTATTTACTTGGAGGAAGTGATATTGGTGAACAGCCAGTTAGAATATTAATGCTAAGTATACCTAGGGAGCTGAGCCTATTAGGTACCAAAGTAATAGATACACAGTGTATAAAATTATATCTACAATATCTGGTATGGTCGAGTCAGTTGCCAAACCACTGTCCTGGAACAACAATAGTCACAATAACACATTATCTCAACTGCGAGTCCACATTTACAGCGTTTTAATAAAGGTTTAGATTTACTTCACTGTCAACACGAACACGGCTGTTGGTGGATACCGATGCATGTCAATTAAAAATTTTAAGTTTTAAATTTGGTCTCAGTTTAAGGAATGGATAACCGCTTCCTCCAGTTTATAATATATACTAGTATAGAGTACTATTCTATAAAACAAAAATACCTTGAGCGTGATGTTAACCCCGTAGTATACGCTGTACCTGGACCCTTCTTCTAACTCCACATTCATCACTCCGTTGTAATCCTTTCCATCGCCAACAGGAAACCTGTATCCTGCACAGACGATAATAGAAACTATTACAGTTCACAACTGTTCGAAAACAACAATTAGAAAAGTTTAGCATTTAAGAAAAGTCAACTCAGTTGACAATTGGCCAGTATTTACATGTAGCTGCTATTTTAAAACGGCATTCTACCCAGACAATTATGAGTAAATTTACCTTAGAGCTTATTTCTAAGCCCTCGAAATCAATGGCAGGAGGTATACTTACTATAGGGTATGCCAAGATATACATGTAGCCCACCTAGAATCAGAGTTAAGCCAGATGCCACACTTGGCTCATGTACAATACTTTTAATGGCACATTTATTATTAGTAGGCTTCTCACTACATTATCGGCCGCCATGACTAAGTGTGCTTACCATACCACACACAAGTACGTGATGTGCATGTTTCGAATAGGAGACAAAAATTTTGTCTGATTAATCACAATATTTTATGTCAGTGGATATCCACAGCACTAACCATTGGTATATTACCTTGGGGAACAGCTCGATCTAGTCTAGCAGCTAAATAATAGTCCAAACCACAGTCTTTGGCCTCGTCATATTCTAACAAGGGGTCAAATATCGGTGGACCGGCTTTGGATCGGTCGATTGATCGCTTGCATTTCTTTCCTGTTTGTCTCTTTGTTCTGCTAGAAGTAGACTCTCTGCTCACAATCACACTGTAGCCCCTGCAAATACGTCATACAGGTAACATGCAGGTAATTCATGGTCCTCGCCACTGTGCTAAACTGTAGCCTTTTACATACAAGCTTAGGTCTACATAGAAACGACTAGACTTCAAACTTCAAACTTAATTTCAAAATTTCTATTAGTGGGTAAAGTTTATGTTCTAAGCAATTAGCATTAACTAAGTTACTCAAGATTCATTAGGATGTCCATCGTAGCAGCAGCAAGTTAATCACGTACTCTACAAAAATTTAATTTGAGCAGCATACACATCACATACTTGACTTCGCCGTCTATTGCTCCAGTATCCACAGTTGGCAGTAGTACCTCAAAGAACCCAGACTCTCCTCTAGAAGGCGGGCTAGGATCAACATCTTGTAGTTTAACTGATAAGAGGTATGTATTGAAATCAGGAGTAAGAACAATATACATGTACATGTAATATACCATGTGATACTGCTGTAAAGCTTGGTCGCTAAGATATACAACAGTAGTAGCTTAGTCCAGATGCAAATGTATAGGCTCCATATGAACCTGAGACTGAATGTTTTCTTGTGATATCACAAGTATAAGCTCACTTCTGCCCTTTAATAGATTGCGCTCTCCTCATCGGTATTTCTTTTTCTCGAAAAGTTTTGGGAAGAATTTTACATGAGACAGCTACTCACAGAAACAAGTCATTGGGAATACTATGTAACATTTGAGATTAAATACTTACAGTCATACTTTGTGACTGCGTCTACCCACGCAGCAACTCCTTTCTCTACAGTACGGGCACTGATGCTGCAGTTTATTCTGGATCCTGATGGCTGGTCACAGATGTTGCTTGAATACGAAAGGACCGTTCCACTCACTGAGTGTTGGAATGTAATTTTTTCGGTTGCAGTATCGACACAAATTACCTAGAATATATTAACAGCAGGCCTGTAAGTAAGTAAGTAAGTAAGTAAGTAAGTAGCAGTAAGTAAGAAACAGTAAGTAAGAAACAGTAAGTAAGTAGCAGTAAGTAAGTAAGCAAGTAAGTAAGTAAGTAAGTAAGTAAGTAACAGTAAGTAAGTAAGTAAGTAAGTAACAGTAAGTAAGTAAGTAAGTAAGTAAGTAAGTAAGTAAGTAAGTAAGTAAGTAAGTAAGTAAGTAAGTAAGTAAGTAGGTAAGTAAGTAAGTAAATAAGTAAGTAGGTAAGTAGGTAGGTAAGTAAGTAAGTGAGTAAGTGAGTAAGTGAGTAAGTGAGTAAGTTAGTAAGTGAGTAAGTAAGTAAGTAAGTAAGTGAATGAGTGGGTGAATAGGTCGGTAAGTAGACTATCCACTTACCTCATATGATCGAATGACACCGTTTGGTTTTGTAGGAGGACTAGTCCATGAGAGGACCAGACAGGAAGTGTTGGAACTCTCAAGTGCAATACCCCCTGGAGCATCACCGGGACCTGCATTAAAAGTAAATAAATTGTCCAAAACTGATGTCCATCGAGAAAAATGTCCAAACCTACATTACTGAGTTGTGATTAGTTTAATAATACAACAATGCTTATGGAATCTGGGTAGTTCGGAAAAATATCAAAACTTCAATAATAAATGAGCATGTGCCCACAAACGAAACATATTTTGGTACTTTTATTTTTGAATAGTCATCACCAATTGCTAAATTTATGAACATTCGCTCACACGATACCATAGATATGCAGACCTATTTCTACCGATACACCCTTAGTATACGGCTGTAGTAGCCTACTCACCCGCTTCCTGTGTTCTCACAACAAAATGACTGTCTGAATATTTGTTCTGTTTATTTGTGACCCTGATTATCATATTGTAGGTGCTGTGAGGCTGAAGGTTTGAAATGGCAGCTGTCCAAGATTGGACACCAAGCGGTTTACTGGCAAATAGGAAAGTAAAATTTCCACCATTTATAGATACAGTGTACCTTGGCCTCTGTGTGTGGATGGTGCACCCAGTTTCTGGTTCCTGTAGACGAAGAGAGTAACAAATTCGAACGACTGTGATGTACAGTGTATAAACACATATATACTACTGTTCAAACATTTACTAGATAGCAGGTGAAATATCTTGGTAAACACAATACAATCTAAAATTATGACCTAAGGTTCAATAATATGAAGATTTTACGTCTAATCTAAAGCTAACTAACATGAAGATGTTATGATCTAAGGCTAAACCAATATGAAGTTCTTCAGAATCCAGTAATGTAATACATTCTAAAGGGTTACGGAGATTGACAGAATAGCTCTGCTGTGTGGCCTTCAATTTTGCCTCCCAGAGGCTCCAGGCAATGGTGAACAAAGATAAACTTTAACAGGAAATAGTATTATTCATGGTCAATACTTACCGGCCAATCAATAGAAATACCGATCCATTTGTTGGTGTCATTTCCCCCAATCCATTGAGCTACATCATCAACCCTAGGAGTTATCTTATCAGGAGCTGGAATATTATTATGGAAACAGGTGGTATTAACACTGATCGCTACATGTTAAAGCATTCAATGATCATATAGATACACAAATAACCTGTAACTACGTTGGCAATTAAAAAGAAAAGTAAATGTGAAACAAAATATGCGTATTCTAACGGCGTCACACATGTAATTATCATTATACCCCTACCAGCGCTATTGATTGTTACTAGTTGAGAGTAAAATTATCAATTGAGAAATACTTAGCAGTCAGACACTGAAAAATTGGAAAATGACTTACCCACGCACACCTCGTCATCAGTGGTGACTCTGTGCTCCTGATTGTATATCGGGACTCCATGTGATATGATGACCACCTGATAGTGATACTGAGTAGAGAAGAGCAGGCCGCTATCAGAATAAACGTGCTCCCCGGTAGCGTATATCGTCTCACTGCCTAGTTGTCGGTAGTTAGATCCATCTCCAGTCGCTGCAGCTATGCTAAGTCTAAAGTAAAGGAGTTCTTTGCAAATTTAGAAGCATTTGCTGTTAGCAATTCTACGTCTATCACAAATCATATGGCATACATTCTGTACATATCCTCCTCAGCGAAGTATAGACTTTAACGACTTGTACACATGCACACACATATGTACAATATAAGTGAAGAAGATACTTATGACCAATGAACATACACGTATTGTATGTGTGCTGTGTTGTCACATGGTAAGCGACCTTCACCGCTCCAGAGCTCTACCTAACTTGGCTACACACTTAATTAGGAAGTAATGGACTACAAGTTTTCAAGCATATTTTGCACTGATCTGCCAGAACCAAATATTGCACACAAGTGCACTATATATATAACACAGTGGTTTAATTAAATGCACTTACTGAGCACTTTCGAATATTTCTGCATCAAACCCGTCGATTCTAATCCTCAGTATCACAGTAGTAGAGTTTGCAACATTAGACACTCTTACAATCACTTTATCTATATCTACAAACAGATTTACACGTACACGTCAAATTTGATGGAAGTTTGTAAAGAAATAGGAAATACGAAAAAATTATTACATCTTACCTTTATGGTCTACTTATGTAGGCTATACTCCAAACTTTTACTTGAAAGGAATGCTCTCTAACATTTTGATACGTGTAGCTAGTCTATATTTCTTATATTTTTCTTTCATGTTCTATCATAAATATGTAAGTAGCCCCAATGGTAGTGCATTATAATATGGTACAAAATTGAATAAAATTCTAGTTTCTGACTCACCATCTTGGCTGAATCCATTAATTTGTACTTCTCTCAAAGTAACACCATTCGGTCCATTATTATATACTGCTATATGTCTGGCTGGAAAGCTTAGGGTATTGCCGAGAAACGTCACATCTGCAAAGTTATCATAAGCAGACCCACGGAATGATCTATCTATCCATTGGCTACCCGAGACCCGGTTGGGAGAAGTAGGGTCTTCATTAATGTTACTCAATATATATATACTGTTAAGCCGCCAGTCTGCAATAGAGAGAGAGAGAGTTCAATTTAGCATTGCGGTAGTGATATAGCTGTATTGATTTACTGTATGCAAGAGGTAGTGTGCATAAATAGAACAAAATGCTGTCTTCTCATCCAAAAACACATTCATCCATAAATTCAATGTATTAAAGAAGCTCTTGTAAATGGAGCCCAAACCTGAACCCAATATAAAAGCTTGGACTATCCGCTGAAAATATGGTAGAGATTAAATAACTTTATATGCTATACATTATTACATGGTTATGTCACAGTTATATTGACTGGGCTGCTGACTTCTGTAAAACTCACATTTTTGGTCAACTAGACAACCAGAACATCTGTGAGAATATTTATGTTAATTATTGTAAGCTAATTAAGTTAATTAATGTTAAGTTGTGCTTCTAGGCGTAATATCTCTGAGATATACTGATAAAATTTCAAGCGAGAAAACTGCATAATATTAGACTTACTAAATGAACCTCTGTTACAAAGTGTTATTCTGTAGATGTAATGTACTTTCTGTAGATCAACCTTCCACCATTGACTGTAGTAATTGAACCCTTCCATAGTATGAGAGAATTTTCCATCATTACCAACATTGGTTCTGTAATATTGGTTGTCACAAGTTTGGGGGTAGCCATCTACCGCCCGGAATGCACCCAAAGGAGTCTCCCAGCCTTGGGCTTGTGATGGTGTGTAAGTTGATGACTGGCTGGCTGGTTTCTCCAGAGCAATGTTCCTTAGGCAGAATGTTACATCTGAAATTAGAGAAATTTATAGAATGATAAGATGGAAGAAAGGATGGTGTATTTTTCAAATGTTCTAATCCATACATGCTAAGTATTGGTGAAAGAGTCAAGTAGCATAAAAATGATTATATTTTTTATAATTGTTGTGGATGGTGCAGTAGTTATTGCTTTACTACAGAGTATGTTTTTAGCTGGTGCTGTCAACAACCAAACACTGTGGTACACTGAGTGAATTGTGTTGCTGTTCGTAATACCAGTTGTTACACCAACAACAAGCATAGTAATGAAAAGGGAAGGTAATTCCAACTAAGGAATAGACTACACAGATACTGTAGGGCCATTGTCATAGTTAGGCCAATAGAAACTCTAACATGCTAATGTAGACTTCACACAATTTGTGCACAAATAAAACAATGTGTTGTTTCACAAACTAGGATACTAACATTATTAATGCACCTCAGAATAGTCTAAAAGTTGTTTACTGTGCAAAAAAATTTTTTATTCACAGAAAATAGACTATGGGTGCAATTTATGCAGGTTCATTAGTTATTAAACAAATAGCTGAAAAGTTATAGCCTATAGACACACAGCTCACATATTTACACATGCTATTTTCGTTGGAAGGATAAGAACTTAGGCTATTTACCACCTGACAGCCTATGTAACATTTAGTTTGACTCATAACTACTAGATGGGGTATTGGATTATCTATACAGCAGTCACTATCGGGATACCAGTGTGATTTTGCTGAAATGAGTGATATTCAAGCTATTAATAGTAAAATAAAATTAATAGCAAATTTTCTTTCATTTAGCATGAGCTCTACATCCAAAAACCCCAGCCCCAATTGACATAATAAGCATTTGAATTATCTATTATTATGTTTGGAAGCCAGGCTATTTATAGGAGGGTAGTCTCACTACATTGTTATCAGTTATGTCATGGAATGACGTAGAAGCTATGAAGCAAACCTAAATGTGTCATTGAAATATGAACTCCATTCTCCATTCGACAGTTTAGAACCTATTTATTTATATCAATACAGGATATACGACACGCCCATAATTTATGTAGGCTACTAATAGCAATGGGTTGACACAACATCACCTTGACATGTTTATACATATACTGTGTTGGGCAGTAGTTTGTTAAAATCTATTTCAAAATTGTTCTGCATAAACCCCATACTCCATAGATGAACCAGTAACTGATCAATTTGACAGTTTCTTGGAAATACTTCAGTTGAAAATGTGAAAAATGTCTCTATCCAGATCATGGTGCAAGTATTGTACTTAGTTCCTGTTCACTGATAAGATAGCACAAGGCTGAAGGTAGGCTACGTCACGGCAGACATGGCACACACGTCAAGGTATCGATAAGCAGCTCAACATAGTTCCTCTTGTGCCATAGGATGCAAATAGTGTTTGGTATCTCCAAATTTCGCAATTAATTTCACTAAATTTCACAACTAACAAGTTCAAGACAATTTTGAACTTGAACTTGTGACACACAAGTTCTCCTCCTGTGCCTCTTGGATTTACTGACTAACTTATTCAGAAAGGGTCATACTTTTATTAGAAAATCTACAGGGACCACATTTCTTGGGAAGTTTTTCAAAAATGGGGAAAAATACACAAAACTAACAGCCAGTAATGTTGATCCACAGACAGATATTCTAGTCCCAGGAAATCAATTCTCTGGGCCTGAAAGGGTTTCTGGACAGCTATTTAGCATACAGTAAACAGAACTGCAACTCTATTCTGAAGGTTTGCTGTTGTAGATATAGGATATGTTTACAGTGTTTAGTCACAAGACTCTCTGTAATAGAATCATCTTCATATTATTTGATCTACTTCCCATCAAGTCACCATAATCATTATCATGTTAGTTGAATGCATAAATTTACATTGTCAACTGATATAATTACACTTTGTCCTGGCTATAGGTCAGATAAATATTATACATTCTACAAACTTCCATGGATAACATGATGTACTCAAGGTTACATTGCACAGTGTAGATGTACCAATGCCTGACCTACTTGTATACATGTATGTACAGTACATAATATTATTTACCTTCTCTAGCGATGAGAAAGTAACAATGTAAAAGCAATGTTTATTTACTGAGTAGCAGTATTCATGGATGATCTGTGTTCACTAATGCAAAACAGAAATTTGATGAAATCATCTCATTATAATATAATACAGTATAACTGTAATACTGTAATACTACATAACCTAAAGCGCAATAGTAACATGTCTGTTATTCTTGTTAGCCATGTCAATATTTACATGTGCAATGTACATGCAAATGTAAGTATCCCGGATACATGGGAGCAAGTATAAATAGACGTATTGTAGATATACAAAGAAATATGTACCCAAAATACATGTAGGACATACCAGTATAACAAGTACATACTCCAGGCTTACCAAGTCTCCCTGATTCCGCAGGAGACTCCCTAATTTTCAACTCAAATTTGGGTACCCCACCCAAAACGGACACCCCCCCCCCACCCAAATGCTGAGTCTCCCTGATTTTCATCAGTCGAACTTGGCAAGCCTGACATACTCCTACACACATTGTACATGCACTAATACTATAAGTTCACTTTATAAATTCCTTAGCCCCATATAACTACTAAGTGATGAGTGATGTAATCTAGGCTATTAGGGTAAAGGGACATTTCGAAAAAGACAGCTCGAAACAGTGTAGATTGCATTTAGAAGAACACAACTTGCCGATAATCAATTTTAATTAATTAATTTAATTAATTAAATAAAGAAAATAATATTAAAAATAGAAATTAGTTGAAATATGGTGGTTGGGGTTTGGGGTTAGGCGTTTCGAACTGTCCAGTGTTGAAGTGTCCACTTTCGAAACGTCCTGTTTCGAACAGTCGCACATTCAACTATTAGACCACCTCCCCGCCGAGAATCTGAGTATTGTTCAGAGTTACCCTCTCCTAAGGCTAGTGGTAAACAGCAACTTCACAAATGGTGGATATAACTGATTTGAAGGTTTGGGTTAGAAAATAGTCATTTATGAAGACAAAATTTACCAAGCATAAATCTGTACAGACCAACAATAGCCGGCACCCTCTGCCCCCACACAGCTAACCATTCACCGTTACCCTATTTACATGTACACATAAAAATTTACAGGTTTATCTAACTGCTGTGTTTGAACTTACCTAACAAACCAAGGGTCAACAGAAATTTGACTAACAATATAGGGGGCGTGAAGTAGCCACCCATCTCCGGTCAGTGTATGCTTTTAAGATATATCCCAATCCAGTAAAATCGATCTTGTTCCTTGCTAGCCACTTATTTACTTACTCACTGTACACTGAATTCACAACTGTCAACCCAAATAATATTACATCAAGTTACATGAATGCAATCATCAAATAGATCTCAGGCTAAGCAGCTTTGTGCGGGATATCTATGTCTGTAGCCTACACTAATTATACACATAGTTCACAGTCTAATGTGTTTATGGTTATCAAATCATCAATCATTCACCAGTAGCTGTGAGTAACTTTATAATTTATCATTATGAATTCCTCATGCCAAAGATCATATAACAGGTTGCACAGGTTTGTATCCGCTTTGACTGCAATAGAATGATTAAACATAGCCTGAATTCTTAACAATATAAATCTGTGAAGGGCAATAACCTACCTCCCCTTAATTGAGATAATAACAAGAGTACACATTCTAAAGTTAAATTCAATGTGACCAGTGAGGCTTCAACAATGAATAATACCTCTGTTGATGCAGAAGAATAATTAAATAATTACAGTGATAATACAAAGAATAACAATGTATTATTAAAATATGCTGTTTTTATGTTAGGTTGATGGAGTGACACTGTAACAAAGAGAGAGGGAGGTCACACAACTCCTATTCACTGAATGTAATGACGCAGGGAAAGAGATGATAACTCTTAAAATCAGTGAATCTAATAACATTTCATTTAAAAATTGAGTATACAAATAGAGTAAGTGATACATGATAGATGTAATGTAATGTAAAAGTACGGCTGATACAAAGGAAAGATTTCTAATCAGCGAATATAATTAGACATGAGGAGAGAACATAACTCCTGACTACTACTGGAGGAAAGTCCTCACAAAGTTAGTGCAGAGTGCCCTACACAAATATTTTCTGATCACCTATGCTTATATTTTTGTTTTTGGGTTGCTGTCGGAGCATTTGGACATCCTATTTAGTGGACCTTAGAAGATTTACCTTGAATGAGCAACAGGGCTCTGGCTCTGCTCAGCTTCCATGACAGGAGTGTGTGATACTTGAACATGTGACCCTCAGGTCCGCACATCAGTAAGTTAACCACTACACCACCCTTGACAACCAAAAAATTATAATATAACTGTCTAAGTATTTCAGTATATTATACTGAAATACTTAGACAGTTCTCTAGAGCGTCGGATAACTTTCGTATATTTGTTGCAATTATCACAATTATGACTGTTCATTTTATGTGAAGATTGTGTACTAAGGACGCCACCCCACTGTAATAAATGAAATTGCCAACAAGCTTCTCACCAAGCTTGCCAAGTTCGGCTGACGAAAATCAAGGAGGTTCAGCATTTGAGTGGGGTGTCCATTTTGAGTGGGGTGGGTTACAAAAACTTGGATTAAAAATCAAGGAGTCTCCTGCGGAATCAGGGAGACTTGGTAAGCCTCCTTCTTCCATCTCTTACTAAAAGTACATTATTTGTACATGTCTAAAAGATTTGTGTGTTTTGGGAGTTGCTTCCTTTTTGAAGCATCATGTAAAGAGAAGGCAACTTTGCATATTGCATACTTACAATGTATATTGACTTTACCCACACTTTGTAGTGTAGGCCTATAGGGTAGAGTAAACAAACATTCATTTGGAATTGGAAGAGGCTGTGAATCAGTTCTATCACATTTTGAACATTGAAGTTTCAAGCTTTTAAACTGCAAACTGGAAAGATCGACTAGCAAATTGACTGAGTCTACGGACATCCATAGAATTTTTGACCCTGAAAGTAGTATTGTAGTTGTAGTATAGATTCACAAATGCCTATTGATGGCTTGTTAGATCCTTGTTGGCTTTGGTACCCTAAAAGCAGACATTTTTTGCGGAAGAGTTTGCTAATCCCAGAGCATTTTGCATAGAAATGATAGAAATATTTAGCGAGTTTGGCCTATCATGAAATTTGTTTAAGTCCCAAAATTAATGTTTAAGCATATTTCAGCATTAAAAACTTGTTTACTAGAATTTAAACTCCACTTACATACAGTACAAAACTGCAACTGACTCCTATATAGTGCAGTAAGCCCACCTGTGAGATAAAGTAATTACCATAGCTTGTTAAAAATCCTCTGATTAAGCTCCTACTCTAGGCTACTTACAATTATGTTGCAGCAAATACTTGCTGCTTTATAAAATATTCAACTATATAGCTATATAGCTAAACAACTGCATGTGTGGTCAGTTAAACCAGAAATTATTTAAATCAGTTTGAAAGCAGATATAGACAATAGAGAGAAGATAACTCTAAGGCTATAACAACATCCATTCATTCAGTAGCCACCTCCAGTTATAATCCTATGTGTATCACTAACCTTACCTTAGCCCAGTAATAACAGGGAGAGATGTATTTTATTCAAAAGTTTATTTAAAGCAACAGCGTTTATAATAATAATCCATAAAACCACATTACACATTTGTATGCTGTAAGCTACATAATATTATAATGGTAGGAGCAAAATAATGAGTGTGTCAGAGGGGTCCAGTGTTTCTATATGCTCATGAGTTCTAGGGTATGATGCTACCCAAGATACTCTGCAGGCTGTTAACTCTCTAAGAGGCCATTAATCAGAATCTACTCTGAAGAATTGTATAAGTGGAGTAGCAGTGACTTTGAATGCTCAGGAACAATACTGACCAATACACAAATGATTCCCAACTGTTATACTAAAAGCACTTGGGGGGTGAGGGTCTACCTGCCATCTACATCAGTAATAAAATAATAGCATAGGAAGATGTACTGTCTAGACATCTGGAGGGACTAGGACGTAACAACAGGCACCGAGAGCCGATAGGTCAATATCACAGGATGCTAAGAAGAAAAATAACTATACAATACTAAATGTAGAACTATACATGTACGTCCACTTGGCCCTCGGCCTATTACAAAAACATAAACAGCCTGCAGAGTGATTTATATATAATAGTCAAGTAAAGTATATACAATTATAATTATAATTATAATAATTGCTGCCAACCAGAGGTGAAGTAGCCTATAATTGCTGCCAACATTAAATCCATGTTCATAATGAGATTATATAATGCAAAGGGGCAGTGATCACACAATGTAAGTTAGTAATACTAGGTGTCTGGCCTAAGTTCTATGACCTAGACAACTTACAATGTGACTGGATAAGTTGTAATGCAGGGAACCTTGTCTACAACTTATCAAATCAGGTAAATCACTGTAGCATAAATTTCTATAGTACAATGTTTGATGTTTTGCTATGTTTTCAATAGCTAGGAATAGTTGCATGTAGGATGCTGAAATAAAGAGTAGGGTGTATATATTTTGGTTATTGACTTGTTTATATTTGTTATTCTGATCACAATGACTGGCTGCATAGAATATGCACAATGTCTAAACACTATTGTATATGATAAGATTTATAGAGAGAAATCAGTCAAGGATACTGCATCCTGTTGAACAGCAGTCAGCATAATGCAGCCTACTGAAAGGTTATTCAGATGACAGACAGGGGGCAGAAAAGTAGACTGATCTAATATTAAATTTTGCGGAACTGCAACATGATTTTGAGAAATATCCGGAATAAAACTTCAATGACTCTATCCATAGTTTCTATACTTGTAATCTATGTGATGTATCTCTACACAGAACCATCCTACAAGGTGATGGAGGTCTTCACACATACAGGTGAGACTTAGTTACTTGTACTTCTCACTACTGTTATGGTTTTCTAAAGACATTCTGTTATACTGCTCAGTACAATTCCACATGTAGATGTATTTAATTAGTGTACATGTATGTGCACCATATACAAATGATATTGCATTGTGCTGTGTTGCGTGAATTATATTACATTATATTATAATATTATATTATATTAAATTATATTGTATTGTATTATATTATATTATATTATATTACATTACATGTATATTACGTTATATTATATCATTAATGTTAGATTATCATTATATTATGCTATACTGCATTAAGTCCACATATTATTTATGGTTAAAAAATGAAAGGGTGATTTCTAAAGTAATATCTACAATGTAATACCTCTAGTATAAATAAATTTAATTACGGTATTATTTATTTATACTGTATGTTAGTACCCCATTATCTGTACTTTCTAACTGTGACTGCAAAGTCATAATATATGATATAGTCTAATGAGACTGTGCATGTCGGTTATATACAGCCATGGTGATATCTCAAACAGCACTCCTAATATTCCCTCTACACATACATGTATAAGTATAACCAAATTACTTTTACATGGATTGATAAGTACATGTATGTGTATACTGTATAGCATTCACATCTAATAAAATTCAATGTCTATATTGTGCATCCACTATAGCTAAGTAAACAAGCGCAATGTCAAGTTGTTCTCACAAATAACTGCTGTAAAATTTTAGTAAAGAGTTTACTATTCGATGATTGCAGTTATTGTGATGTGAACTCTAGTACAACTCATAAACCTCTCTTGGTTATTCTTATACTATAACTATTACAGTCATAATATTGTCTTACAACCATTACAGTGGTTAATACTTATCGTTGAATTACGAATTCTTTCAGCAGATGACGGATCTCGAAAGGAATTGCCACTTTTACTAAAACGAAGACCCGCCCCTTTACAGCACGTGGTGTTCATAAAGACCCATAAATCAGCCGGCAGCACAGTGCAGAATATTCTGATGAGATATGGTCTGGCACACAACTTGACTTTTGTTCTACCCAAGGGATCTTCAAACAAGCTAGGCTGGCCAGACTCCTTTCACCCTACAAAGCATATGCGCCCAATAAAAACTGGCAAACCTGACATTCTCTGCCACCATTCAGTATTTTCGCCAACCATGGCGAATGTGATGCCAGCGGACACATTTTATTTCAGCATTATCCGAGAGCCTTTCTCTGTACTCCGTTCATTTTACGTTTACTTTAACTGGCAGCACTGCTCAGGGAAGAGCTTGAGTGAGATCATAAAAGGATTTCCTGAGAGCCCGAAAATCTGTAAGATGAACGCTTATAACCCAATGATGCTTGATCTTGGTTTTAACGTCAGTCAACTTCTTAACTCTTCAAAATCAATTTCCGATTATATCGAGATGCTGGATAGAAAATTGCAACTTGTCATGATAGTCGAATATTTTGATGAGTCATTGATTGTTCTTAGAGATCTGTTAGGATGGAGCAATGATGACGTCATAGCTTTCTCTACCAACTTTAGAGGAAGTGAGAATAGCGCCACAGAACCACTGAAAGCAATACCGGGAGTTGACATGACCGACAGCAATAGTAGCCGCGCACTGCTTTATCAAAAGGCAGAAGCTGATGCAAAATTATATTCACATTTTAAATCAAAGCTAGAAAAAATAATTAATGCTAACAAATCTTATATTATGCGTGAGAAGAGGAAGTTACAGAATGCCAGAGCTCAATGGATGAGTCATTGTATCAAAGATATCGTACCAAAAAATCTGATTAACGATCCCAGATTTGAAGGTCGGGGATACGGTACATACGGGTATATCCTTACCAGTGAAGGACTTAGAAACCAAACTTGTATCGATCTAGCAATCTCACCTATTCCTTTTCTACGTCGCTTAGATGCATACCAATCCTTTGGTAGGAACTCAAGCTACACTTAATTACTGTTTTTTCTACTTTGGAGTTTGTGCTCATGGTTAACCTAAATTTACTGTGCTCTTGAATCAGTTGCTACAAACAAAATTTCTAAAAAAGTTGTAAGGCTAATATATCTTCATATTATTATTCATTGAGAACTAATTTCTATTTAGCTCACAGCTATCATGTGTGTTATTAGTATTATACAGTATTACAACTTAGGAATTACTACATAATATAATTATATTGTGCATAATAATTTAATAAGATATAAGTGCGCCAACACCACTTGCCAAGGGTATTAAATGTGTTTGTCATTGAGCCTATGGCATTCATTTTAAAGTATAGTATTTACAAAACATACATAGCTAAGTGCTGCTAATACAAATGCATGCATATGTATGACGCAATGTTGTGATCCTTGAGCCATCCCAATCTTCTAGTGCATTCATAAATCTACATTTTGGCCATTTATATTACATCAACTAGACAACCAAAATAGCAAATTCAATTGTTTGTCTGGATGTAATTACAGTCTGCAAACAGCTGAAAATTCCTTGACTGTGACCATCTTATCAAAATACTTTAAGCTAAACAATGGACAACAATTTTGATCTCTTCCCTCTAAGTATTTGAATACAATGACTGTCTAGAAAGATTTTCATGAAGATATCATTAAAATTTTTAAAAAGTAATGTCACAAATTACAATTTTAGGTAGCGATCATATTATATCCTTTAATTAGCATAAGTTCTCACTTTCAACACCCTGCTGCTGGCACCGGCTGCTAATAATCTCTTATGATGGGAAGTATTGAAGAAGGCGTGTTAAAGAATTTATCGTCGACCGAAGCCTTACAAGCATTCACAACTACCTCTGACAGCTCTACAGGAAATTTTATAACACCATATATGCTACTAGTTGGTGGAGCTATCCTAGTTGTGGGACTTGTCTTTAGCCTGTGGACAGTCAAAAGCAGGGGATTGTAAGTAAAATCCGAATTGATTGATTTGCTAAAGGAAGACATAAGGCTGCTAGTGTTGTGAATTTGTATTGTACCTTGTGAAAAACATCTGAGCAACCTCTTTCTACTTTATTCAAATGAAAATATGGGCGAAGTCAATTTAAACTCAACATCGAAGTTTTACCAATAAATAATAGAGAGGCCTATCTATGACCGACTTCCAGTATGTTACTGAATAATCGATCGTAAAACGTATCAAAACACCTACCAAGTTTTTATTCAAGTTTGCCATTGGAGCAAATGATTTAAAGTAGCAACATAAAAAAATTAAAAAAAAAACTCTTACTGTATCACAGATGATATACTTTCTATACACTTGGATACGTAAGATGATGAGTGCAGATTAAATAGATGAAAGTATAAGTTCTTTTATTGATATGATCAATCGAACAGAGAAAGGGAATTTATTGTCTACATGTACAATAATTCAGGAATTAATTTAGTAACGCTTAGGGCAGTTTGGGCGTGATTCTAATCCATAATAGCGTGGTGTTCCTCTTTCGAAATTTGTAGTCAATCGACTAGAAGAGCATAATTCACTAGCTGCACCATATTAATGTTTCCACAGAGAGAAGATAAATCTTAAGCTCTTTAGGTAATTTAACTTCACAATTTTATAAAACCTCTATCATTTGGTAGACTTAACAAAAACAGAACAATACAACCTCTGTGGGAGGATCCAACCACTAGACCTGTTAGTGAGCCAACATCACTCACGACACCGATAAACCGCCGTAAAAGTGTTGCCAGAAGTACTCGACGCAGGACAACGCTGAAAGACCATATCAAGAAAAACCCATTGTATCTACCAAGTGACAGAGATATATTCTGGAAAGAACGGAAAAAGCACCGAGGGTCCCGAGAGTCAGGAGGTAAGCAATTGAGCTTTGACTCACTTCTATAATTCATTGTTTAGTTGCCTACAGTGTCTGATCTTTGATTGGTTGAACATATTATATGGTGCTGCCTCAATGGCCCTAAACATGGTTCAAACTCTGATTGATGGAGGACTCAGTTCTGATCCTCTTTAGAGATTGCCAGCTGGTAGTCAGAGTCGAGACTCTTATTAGGTAAATACCAGCTCAAATATTGAGGAGTTCTAGGTGCAGCAGTTCAGTTGACTTCACCCAACAAGGCAGGTTTGCTTGATCTGAAGACAAAAAGCTTTTTTGCAGGAGCTAAGAAATCTTATGATCTAGCTTCTATTTTTAAGCTTTAGCTACGACTTATATTACATTAGAAGATTAGAGTAATCAAAATATATAAACATGTATAATATAACTGTTTGTTTCAATTTATATTAGATGTGACAATCGTGCACATTAGTCCGACTATCTCATTTGCCAGCTACAAAGCGCACCTTGAAGAGGGTAACACAAGAGGGAAAGGTCGTCCATTGACAAGGTGAATTCTAGTCTCGTTTCGGTATTATATCGCTATAATATTGTAATAGTGACTGTAGTACAGTTATGATGCGCATGATAACATTTCATGATTGGTTGCCAGTCAAAGCTGTGTAATATAAGCTACTATATTAGCTTACTTGTAAGTTGGTGACATTTGAACCACATGCTTAGACCATTAGACGATTCGCCAATATAGTACATTTTGTACATATTATATTACAATAATTGTACTTTCTGTTTCAGGAGGCAGGAAATTGCTGCGTTTTGGCAATACAAAGTACGTGAGCTAATTTTGGAATCATCAAGAGAAAACAGTATTTGTGAGTATTACAATCATGTATTTAGCAGTATTGATTCAAACACGAGTGCTAGTATTCTTGTCAACAATGTACATATTATACTCGTATACGATATGCATGCACAATATGGTGCATTTTTGTGGCAGGGAAATCTTTCCCTCACATTGTTTTGAACGTTTGAGAAATTGTGATATCGTAGCTAAATGTCGTACGATATTATAGTATAATAACAGCTTTACACATTGTATATAATAGTTTTAAAGGCAACCAAAGAGTGTGGGGCCAACAGGATATCATTGGTCAGGAGTTACGCCCATAACATAAGGCCATTATAGCAAAGATAGAGTTGCGTTCTTTTAGGCACTATGGAAAATTTTAAAGAAGGCTTTTCCAAGGCTCCTACAACACACGCCAAGTCCGCCAGAGAGAAAAGGAAAACACAAGCTAATTTTGCTTCAGTGGCCATGGGAGCAATGGCTAAGTTGTATAAAGACAGAAGACGGTCAGTTAGAATTTCCCGAGCGGATTCAATGAGAAGTTCAGGGTCAGTTTCATGATCATTTTTTAATCGCAAACGACTACATGTACTCCCTAAAATATTTCTCAATTGGAAGTTATCCTCCCATTAGGAACAATCAGGAGAGGACAACTTTGCATAGGAAACCAGTTTAATCTAAAGCTCATAGAAAAATGTTAGTGTGAGCTAGTAGTTTTATTATAAATAAAAATACAGGACACATTTTTGTTATTGACTATTTGCTTAATGTTTCAACGCTCATCCGAGCATTATCATCGGAGGATAAATCCTCTGATAATGATGTTTGGATGAGCGTTGAAATATTAGGAAATGAATCAAAAATAAAAATGCGTCTTATTGTATTACTATTTATAATAAAGTCCATAGAGCTTGCAAAACTACTATGATCAGTCGACTGATTATGATTAGCTACCGAGTAGCAGCCACTAATGACTTGTGATAGTTCAGTGCTCATGCTATCCACTGAGACCATCATTATATTTCTGGATATATATCATGTATAGTGCGATTGTAATAGAAGCAAATATTCAATAAAATTCTACTTGGAAAAGGGGATTTGACTTGAACTTGATTTGTATTCAGGGCATAATTGGCAAGGGGAAAGTTTTAGCCGTAATTCTAGCCAAACATTTGTTTCTCCAAGCGAAAGTTTCAAATAGACACTAATGTGGTTTTCATAACTGCCTAGTTCCGTGCCAATTTTTATATATTTCACTAAATTTCAACGTTTCACGAACAACATTTATTCGCTTTTTTCGACAGTGACAGGATGAGGCATTAAAGATGATCTCCTAAGTTTTACATTAATAATAGCCATCTTCTATATTTTAGATCTCAAACATACCTCTACAAATCCTCTGAATCACTGGATTTAACCAATCGGATGTCAGTAGATCTCTCAATACCGCGTAAGTCAACACCTGCAACTCCGAGAGCGTCGGGAGAATACTCTAGCGGAACAAGGAATAGGACGGATAGATATTCAAATCTAACAGACAAAATTGTTCTAACATCATTAACACCGGCCATGTCTGTCCGTAAACCATCTCAATATACACATACGTCGAGGTCAAGCGAACAGGAAAAGCCACCTCCTACCATTATGATAGAACATGTTGACCAATCCAGGAGCAACAGATCTGACAGCGAAGTGTGAAGTCTTATTATAGCATTCGAGTTTGATAGCGTCAGTGCAATCACTAGGTCAGCTGTAACTGAACGAAACAACTATTCCACCCTTGTAATGTAGTCACAGCTTAGCAATAACTACTGGTTGCTGACAAATTGATGGGAAGCGAATTGGTCAGAAAATTAGATAACTAAATTCGACGTAGTATGACATGATTTATTGTAGTAATAAAAAATAAAGTTATAATTATAAAATTACATAGTTAAACTGATAATATAGTAGTAAGAACAATACAAACTGTATTATAAAACTGAGTGAAAGATATCAAAATAATCTAGTACAACAACACAATAATACTATAAGAATAAGAACAAGTTGATTTTATAGCTATTTGGTAGAAATTGAATTTAATGATCACCTCCTTCATAGTTCAATGTTTAGGTTTAAAAAGCAGAACTTAAAAAAATGTCCAACCAAAACGTTAGGCCAGCATTCACTTGTATTATTTAGAGGGCGCACACAGTCACCTATAAAGTTAAAATCGGCACAAATTTTCTAGTGACTAGCTCTTAATTTATCAAAGTGCATTAGCAAAAATATCGGCAAGGGCATGTGTAATGAGAGTAACCAAGAGAAATGTAGAGCGACAGCGATCAAGTCAGCATGAGAAACTGTACCCATCCCCACATTGGCTAAGTTAAAATACTATACATGAGCCAGTAATATAACTACTTGTATTAAAAATAACTCTTGTGTAAAGATTAGGCATGATTCTGGAATAATCGTACATGACGTTTTCACAAAAAATTAGCGCTTATTCCCTTTCTTTAGTTGTTTTTGCTGCATTTCAAACTGTTGACGTCGTTGTTCCCTGCTTTGCATCTGTTGTGGTCTTTGCTGGTTTGAAGTTTGACTTCGAGATTGAGCGGGTCTCTCTGTGATAACAGAGCTGTAGGCAGGGGGTGCATCACCCGCCCCAACCTCTATGTTCCCCTACAAAATGAGATAATTGCATATTTTAATAGAATTACAAATGCTATTCTATATTTTCAAAAGTGTTATTGTAATTTTTATGTATATTATTTGATTGCATGATGTTTATTGCAACCGTGACGTCCCGACAACTAGCTAAAATATTACATAATGTAATAAAAGTTTCACAATAAGAATACAGATGCATTGCATAGACCATCTACATGCATATTCTAATGAGGTATACATTATTATACAATGGTATAGAGTTTAAAGTACGACTGAAAATTGGAGAAAGGAGTGAGTAGTTGTTAAACTGCTAGAATGTTTTTAAAACGGAAATGTTATAAAATTAATTTGATCTTGTGCGTACTTGGTACACAATGGTCAATATAAGATAAGCAGGGCAACTCTATACAAAATTGTATACAGAAAATTCAGTACCACGTTTCAAGGATGACAACACTAAACTAAAGTAGTGTGTTTAGATACCATGACTTGGTAACTACCACAAAACTATTTATTCTCCACTTTGATTGGCTAATGATGATCTATGATCAAAAGGATGATGATAGCGAAATAGTCGCAACAAAATGGGCACAAAGAATATGCAGTATATACATAAAAAAGCTCACACTAACTTTTCAAGTTGTCATACTTGAATTCAATTTAATATATATATCATATCAGACATATAACATTGTACTGAGTTGCTGCTTTTAGCTTATACGGTATGGACATAATTTGGTTTTAAAGGATATGTACTGTACCCTCACCATCACCGCTATACTCAATTCATAAAAGTATCGACAAGGTCGTAAAATAGCACACAACTAAGAAGTGAAGATAAATCAGCGTACGGCACAAACTTGACCTACGCGGAGCAAACTGACATTGGCCAAAGGTTAAGAGTTATGTAGCCTTGGATAAAAGATGTCACACAGTTAAAAGAGGGGTTTACCTTAGGGGTGTTTGTGCTCAAGTAGGGGTATATCCTAATAAAACATGGCATATTAACAGATTACAAAAAGTGAATAAGTAGTCTCAGTTCCATATCTACAAACCACAGATGGGTGGGTGCGCTGAGTCACCACTCTGATGGGTTTATTACTAAGACTCTGAAGCTATTATGAAATCAAGGAAATCTGCTGCCCAGGTACTAATATTAAATGTGACCGAGAATAGCTGGGGTACACTATATTGCAATAATTATTCTAGCACTCATCTCGGCCTATCAAATTCCCACACACAATGGTGCATTTCTGTGCCTTCCATATAAGGCAGAGGAGTTGTTCACCTTGCTAAACCTGGAACGATTTACTACATCCCACCAGTTTATAATTCTAAGTTGGAGAAGAATAATTAACCATGTGACGAGGTCTGAGAATTCTACTTCAAGCATTGCACCACGTCAGTGTTAGTTATTCTAAGGAATCAAGCCTGATATTTTAAACAATTTAACAAAATAATAGTAGATTATGATGTTGGACACCGATAAAAACTTTTACTAATGCTGTGCAGTTACCACCCCACTTGATAAAACAAATTATAGGTTAAGTAAATAGTAATAAAATTTGTTGTTGTTTAAGAAGTTGTCCCCTCTCATTGCTAAAATAACAAAGGGAGCACAACTCCTTTGTAGAAACTTCACATCTATAATTTAGTTGTACAATACATTGTACATAATTGTATCTCTGAGTACATTGACAGCTACAATAGAGGCTTGTAAAAATGGTGAGAATGGTGACTTGGCCAAAATTTACAACATGTACAAATGTACATGTATGCTCTTCAACGGATTGAAAAGCATACATGTACAATACATAAACATGGTAAATTTACTTTTTTACATGTACATTGTACATATTAAACCTATTTATTAGTTGATGATATAATAATACAGTGAGGAGCATTACTGTTAGTCCATGGATCATACACCCACATGACACCTCACTTGTTACAAACACTCATAACCACAATGACCTCTAAACCATAAATAACCCGTTACATTGATAGCTGTGAATAAAACAACGAAGGCTTCACCAATGCCCAAGTTCCTAATCGGCCAAAAGCAGTAGACAACAGACACCAGCCATAGTTAATATGTAAATAGCTGACACCATTACAGTGTAACAAAATGGAGGTGTTGTTAGAACACTTAATGATAATGGCTGGACTACATGGATACGTAGTTCCGCACGGGAGAGGAAATAGAATGACTGATACACAATAATACCTAAATGAATGTGTTAGCTGAGAGAGGGTCCTGTAATATCAAACATCACAGATCGTATCATATAACAATGACAGTATACAACATACCAAACGCCTACTACTATTAACTATCTAATAGATATACACAATCAAATCTATGGCCCATCGTCACGGCTATTTAGCTTCCTAAAAAGTATATAATACCTATCAGCGTGGAGTATGTGTACCTCACCATATACACGTAGAATACTACGTATAAGGCATAGTTGAGCAGCATGAGCAATCGTCTATTTACTTACTAGTTACGTACATGTACATGTTAGATAACTCCCCATACGTAGGGTACCATACACACACTATAAATGAACAGCCATTCACACTCTGTGTGCATGTTAGACTACAGACATATCAATGCAGGTAAACAGTGAGACATGCAGACATGGTAATATAACTTACTCTATGCCCTCGGTCCGCGGCAGCAGCTGCTTGACCTTGCTGTCGACGACGTAACGTCAACGTCTGAGTGAGCCTTCTGGCTGGAGCCTTCTTTGGGTTAGAGCTGGGTGTGTGCACTGCACAGCATTTCACAAATAGGGCCATTAGAATAATAAACCCTAGTATTGAGAGGGCAACCGCCCACCAGTGTACCTGAAATACAGCAGTGATTAAATATATGCAACGTTTATATTACGCTAGCCTACACCAACTCTCATGTATATGTGCTCCTACTGTAAAAAAACATCCCATATTTGAAGTTGTCACTCCTTGGTTTAGAATGTAAGACAACTCCAACCACAGTAAACTGATGAGGTGTGGCTGTGGCAGAGCTGATAGCTTTGGATAGCTCATTGATACAAAAGGAGAAATTCTTTCAACTATATTGAGACGTACATTTTAATCTACCCACTTTGTAGTGAGACATGCACGCAAGGCTCTATGGGAAGGGTAGGTAGGTATACAGCACTTACGGTAACCCATTCTTTTATATTCTGTAATGTACTTTCACTAAAGAGCAGATTTTTAAGTCTAGCCAGAGGTCCTTGCCCATTGATAAGACGACATTTCTGGAAATGGTCACAGAATCCCTTATCTTTGTCACAGATATGTCCTGTTTGATAGAATACGACGTCATTAAATACACCACGTACACTATTACTGTAGCACTCACTGCCTATCTCCCATTATGTACACTGGTCATCGAGAAGAACAAGGGCTAGAGACGAATATTCTATACAAAGCATAGATCAAATAAAAAATGTGACTTGAGTTAAACTACTGGCCTTCGCATGACGTGTGCCAAGTGCAGGTAACTGCAGATAGTATAACAAGAAACAGAACATACCTGCAGGCATGCTTATCTTCCTCCCACCGAGTTTCTCATCCAGGAATTTCTTGAAAACTGGATCAAAGTCGGGGTCGTCCATCTTGGCCGAGGAGTAGCATGTCGTGTTATCCTGTGTACAGGAAACGTAACACAGACTCGTTGGGTCATTCTTGTCTTTCTCAGGTTCACACTCGAACCACGTTCCACCAGACGAGGACGGTATGAGTCGACAGATGGAGAGAGTACATTCCTGTAATAGTGCAAACAGTTGTATGCATAAGCAATGGTGAGGCAACTCATGAAATATACTAAGCTATGAATTATAAAAGAGAGTTGTCCCATCTCTATCTCTCCTGAACTCAATGCTTACTACTTACCCCAGCTCTACATATCTGAGTGTCCCCATTGCATGGTTTATCATTAGGGGCAGGTATTGGTTGAGGACACGTAGCAGCATTGCCGGAGCAGTTTGCTGCCAAGTTACAGTCATCCGCAGGTTTACACATATGTGAGTTGCCCTTAAAGCCACAGCCAGCGTTACAGCAAGGTCCTTCAGATGGGTCACACCGCGTGTCTAGTAAACAGTGAGTACAGATAATATCACACTACATTGACAAGTGCATATACTACGAGAGTATTCTGTAGGGTTTTATTCTCTAACTACTAAAACTCCACTACTACCACCACGAAACCTTTTAACACCACACTGACACCTTCTAACACCACACTGACACTTTCTGACACCACACTGACACCTTCTAACACCACATTGACACCTTCTAACACCACACTGACACCATACTAGCATCTTCTGATACCACATGACACCTTCTGACATCACACTAACACCATACTTACTAGGCTTCCTTTTGCAGGCATCAGGGTTATCATTTCCTGCAAGCTGACCATAGCAGCAACGGCAGCAGTCTAAGTCATTCTCTGGACAGTCCTCCTGGTATCCACAGTCACACTGCTCATCCCCTTCTTCCCCTCCCTCCATGATCTGATTACCACACCAAGCACCTGTAGCCTCTGTAATGTGCAAGTCATGCTGACATCACCGAGTATCTAGTGAACACAACTTTCCAAACATAATTTATCTCAACCATTTCTATTGGTAGGATAAAACAGAAAATAAAACTCTGTAGACCCCTAACTAATTCATTGGGTTAATTAGTTGGGCCAGTAACTGTTTTATTAGCTTGAGACTCATTGGTTGATGTCTAATCAAGCTAGAGAGGCCGAGACTGATGGAGCCTCGTGTATATATGTCCTACCATTTAAATGATTGGGTATTATAAATAAAAAGTACACTCTAGCACGCTTGGTGGCAGAGAATGTTGTTTTCCAGGATACTCTGTAGTTTATGTACATAACCTTAAGGAGGTCACGAACAAACAGTGTAGCTAATCAGACATATTAGCCTGCCGATACCTACAAAATCGCAGATCAAATTAGTAGATATCGAGAACCAGGATGTTCACAAAAAGAAAGGTAGTTAACTGATTTAATCATGACATTACCTCAAGCATGCTCACGCACAATAACAAATATAATACCTTTGAAGCAGTTCTTCTTGGAACCTTCTTGATTCACAACAGCTCTCAGGACTCGGGCTATGCTGTTTAGACTGCAGGGAGAGAAGTCATCATTGTTAGCCTTAGTTCCTGTAGTGGCACTGGCAAACATTATGTAGTTACCACTACCAGAATTGTGGTCTGTATAAGGAGTGCAACTATCAGCCATGCCCTCTGCGTCGTGCTAAGTGTGGTAGACAATGGTATATAATTGTATACGTTTTAACATACATGGTTCAAGTGCAAGTGAATAATGTCAGTAGTACAATATGTAGTACATAATGTACATCAACCACCATGATAATTTGCTATACAGCAGGTAAAAATGGGAGCCATCCAACTAGGCTGTCTGCTGCTTGGACAAATATAGTAAACATGACTGGTAGAGCCATATATAGGACACTAGCTGATTAGCCTTGACCCTGGGACATTGACATGCACATGGGAACATAATCAGCAGCATAGCAGCAGGGCATGCAATGAGCGTAATGCATAGGAAGAGAGGATCTTGGATGTCCACATACATATTGTACAATAATTATTATACGGAATAAGCAAGATATGATAATTACAATGTAGTAGTTAGTGCTGACAAGCCTCCCTTTACCCCCAGTGACCAAGTAGGAATTACAGTGTATAGGCCACTAGATAAAGAAGATGGTATATGAATGCTCACACCAATATTTTATCAGCCATCAACATTAGATGCTGTAGCATGTTCCAACAGGACCACACAAATTCATTCATACACATATAGCTATATAATAGGTGAAAGAACCCACCCACCTTGTGATGGTACAAAAAACTTGAAACAGTTGAAAAAGTGATAAAGAGAATTTTTATTGTAGGACTGTGAATGGTGATGTTGGGAAGTGTTGATGGACCCAGTAGAGCTCTATTACTGTTATTTGAAAATCATGAAACGAGAAAATCAATTTCTACACTATGCATGTATTTTACATAAAGATGTGTTTTTATAGAAAGTATCAAAATGTGCTGCTTTAGTGAGAGGAAGTGATGTCATTGTAGTAGCAGGAAGTGATGTTACTAGTAAAAGAAATTCATGGCACACGAAAAAACGTGTGATGGTTGAGGGTAGATTCACAGTAAAGGGAAGCTTGTCCACAGGGAGGGGGGGGGTCTAGTTACCTGAGCACCAAAGTTATGTCCGACCTCATGCGCAAAGGTCAAGGCAGACACTCTGGGAGGGACACGCCTCTGAAAATTTTGGAAAGTTACAATGCCAGTGTTAAGGCTTCTCCGGCCACGAGTGACATTGAAGTAGGAATTTCTGCTGCAGATACCCCCTTCACCATCTACAGTAGGCGAAGCACAGGAAATAGTCAGCGTACAGGAAGCAGCAGCAGCATGGGATATTAAGCAGAAGGTTAGTTGTTAGTCACTGCAGATTACACCTCTACTACAGATCAGCTTGACATGATGTCACACTCTGACTTCAAAGGCAAATAGAGAAGGAGTTATATTGTATATCGATGGAAACTAATTAGAGTTTGAGTAGAGTGTGTCACGATCATACATATTGACTGCATATCTACAACTGATGGATACAATACACGCACACCTGTATCTACATACAAGAGGTGGAATATACCACAAATTAAGAGAATTTTCAAAACGGAATTTCAGTCAGATGACAACTAGATGCAAACTTTTGTTACCCGAATAGCAAAGAAAAAGAGAAGAATCGCTAAAATCTAGCACCTGCATTAATAACTCATGTGTCACTGACATCATCTAGACTGTCAACCCCACAAAGCAAACTCTGTCATAGGAACATCAGTAGAGTATATTATATTCCAGCACTGTATCGGAAATCAGTGTAGCTCCGAATAGAATAGAATTTGCTAAACTACCCACCACCAAGCTTATCACACAACCAATCAGAAACTTGATTACAAAGATTGAAAGAGCAAATACCAGCAAGGTTTGAAAGAAGAGCTAGCGGGCGACCACATGCACCTTGGTATGGAAACCATGCAAGTTGGACAAGCAGACAGACAAACGAATAGACAGGAGGATGTCTGTGCACAGCAACTCACTTTAGCACCAAAATTATGGCCGAGTTCATGGGCAAATGTGAGGAAGGAGACGCGGGGAGGCACCCGTTTCCTATAGTTGTTAAGGGTTATGATACCAGTGTTTAGGCTACGAGTACCAGTGATCTCTCCATCTCGAACCTTAGAGTATGTGGAGCAGATGCCACCAACCTCTGAAATGGATTCACCATAATGTTAAGATGTGTAGGTGTAAGTGATAGTACACATGTACATGTATATGTATACTAGGTGCATGTATACTAGGTTCTGTTACAATAATTAGGTACTCCCATTACGACAGGTGTTAAGCTTTCTAACATATGAAACTGTTAACCTGTGTCAGGTTTAGTGTATTAGTCTTCACTTTCTAGAAGCTATATGAAAGGCATAGGAGATTTTTTGCTCATTTTACAATAAAGATTTTATACACTTATACTGGTGCTACAACCAAAGCTGTATAGAATGGAAACACTGGTACTACATTAATTTCCAAACACAAAATTTTGCTAATCTATATCTTGAAATATTGAGATTTGAAACAGATGTTCTAAAAACTAGTTTCCCGCAGACGCCCGCTCAGCATTTTCAATGTTTACAGGTAGAAGCGCTACTACTAGCAAAGGATTTTCTCATGTTTACTACTAGCAAACAGTTTTGACTCCCAAAACAAAAATTCAATACACGTTCCTATGATTATTTGCATGCTTATGAAAATACGACTGATATAAAATTTCGCCATACATGATGTTATTTGAGTTCTTTGCAAGCTCAATTTGTAAAAAACAAGATTTTCCACACATTTAATAAAGTTTATCGAGAGGGAGTTATACTCTACATGTAATTGACACACTACAAGGTCAAGGCCCTACTAAGTCGGGATACATAGTGAAGGTATTACGTTGAGTAAGCCACCCACAACACATTGTACCACAGACTATAACATGACTTACTGCCAGCTTCTGCCACCCAGGCTAGTCCCAGAGTTCCACCATCAAAGTCTCTGTAGGTAAAGAGGTAGGCGAGGCAGTAGCCATTATGACTCTTATCTGAGTGCAAGTTTAGTAAATTACTAGCATCTATGTTAGCGCTACAGAAGGGGTTGGTCGCGCACTCTCCTGTTCCACAGTCACATGACTTGCTAATCTACAAGACGAGAGAGAGGCTATGTTTCATCCGTCACCCTTCCAGACATATCAACATATACACTGCAAGATTTGCAAATCTAAATCTGCATATTTTCGTTCAGTGAATTAATGAATGGCTGTCGTTTACTCATATTTTACCTCAAGATCAAGTAGGCCTACATGTAATATAACATTATGTACAAGCAAACAGTATGATAACTCCAACTAATACACAGCGTTTTATACACTTTCGGGTGTATCCAATCATCTTGCTATTGGTTGTCTAACGCTAATAAATTGAAGTGTTTGTGTCAGTGAGAAAGTCGCATTTGACATAATACAGCATCAACAAGTAGCTGAATCGATGGCTGTATTCTAGGCAGCTTTTTCTATAAATAAAGACAAGGTAACTCTAACCTGCATTCTGTCGACTCTAAAACCATAATTTCTAAATATCTGTCCAGAGCTACCTTCTCGGAAAGAAGTACGGGAATAGATATCGTGCACACTCGTGACATGCTGATGAAACAGTGCACTGATCTCTTCACGTATCTGTTCCTCTGTTGCCTGCAGTTAAAGAAGTCAATTGTATTACTAAAATCAATGATACTCAATTTCTCATCAGTATTTAAACCGTAGATTATTACTAATGCAATTTCCAATTTATTTTCAAAATGTTGAAATCAAGCATATAAGGTTATAAGGCCATAACTCTGCATAGTATTGGACACAAAGCATGATAACACAGTAGAATCAATAGTAACATGGTAGATTTACCGAGTTGCCAAATATGTCATCAAAGTACTTCCAGAGCATAGGATCTCCTTGGAGGAACAAGTTACATATAGTATTGAAGTTAGTAGCTCTCTTGTCCCTACTGAATGAGTAGTAGAAGTTGTCTCTCTTGCTACGCAAGTAGGGATTGTCTCCCTTGGTGTGAGTGAAGGATTTCTACATCAGATAATAATATTAGTAGGTAATGATGACACACAGTGATTAGGATATGACATAACACAGTGAATAGTACTTGAGCAAGACATACTGTAACTTCTGCTATCAAATCGTTTCTTTTCTAAACCAATCTTGAATGGAATTGCTAAATTTTCTTGCTAATCCTTCATGGGAATATCCCACTGACATAGATGTTAGCATCAGTAAGTTGAAGCTGCATGACGGCAACCAATCTGAATTGAGATCTACACAGAAGATACAAGAGGGACAAACCTCGGGTATAACCGATCGTTGTACTCTGCTCATCCAGGCACGTGCGTTATCATTACCACAGACCGCTTCTTTAGTGGTCTTTCCTTCTGCCTCCCTCTTTTCTCTAACACCCCTGTAAGACCGAGTACAAGCATCTATGGGTTGGTATAGACTATCAACAACTAGTTAGAGTTCCTATGAACTAGGATTATACATAGGTAATCAAGCTGAACAGGTTAGACAACCGTCATAGTAACACGTGGGAACATTAGCAAACAACTAACTAACATGGTTATCATAGAGAGGGTGGAGATGGATACGCCCCGCATTATGAAACATAGAAAGAAGTCAGCCTTACTTATAAAACTTCTCTACATCTACACTCTTATCATGGTAGATAACAGAATGAGCTTTATTGTTCTTTGAGAGATCTTTGTTGTCTTTATAGTGTTCCTTTCTCTCCACATGGTAGGTGTTGGTGGGAGATAGCTGTATTCTACCTTGGAACACTCCACTAGTGACAGCCCCTGTCACCTTACTACCAGGATAACCTGCAACAGTAGACAACGACCTGCAGGGTGTGTCACATGCACTTGTACTATGGAACTCGAGAACTTGCCATTTTATGCCAGATAAGTGAGTGACAAGGACTAATATGACTTTATTTCATCGTCAGTGTCGTATAATTTTCTTCGCTTTCAGATAAGTAGGTCCAAGATGGATAGCTAAATGATATTTCCTACAGCGGCATAAGTTACTACGCAATAGTCAAGTCAAAACTGATTCCTGCCACCGCTAGTGAAAGTAACAGGTGGTGTTGATAACTAGGCCACAGGACACCACTCTATCAGCTTGGTGCCGATTTGAAAAAACCAATATATGGCTTTCAAACACAGATTTGGGTCATAAAAGTCAGGAAACAGCACAGGATAGGGTTATTCTCAATTTTATATTCAGATGATTCAATTACGGTTGCTATGGTAACATACCAAATGTAGGCCTACAATATTATTATAGATTATTGATATTACATTGTTCTATTTATTGGATGAGTTGATTGAAATCTAAACGACATTTCCAACAACAAAATTCTGAGAATGAGAGAGAAGGAAGTGCAGAACTGCACAGGATCAGTTGATAAGCCTGTGATATATCTCCTCATTACCATAGATAGTGTGCAATCAACTACTGGTACTCATAGATTTCTATAACATAGCCTGAGAAACATGACATTCAAACTCGGCACTGAGTAGTGTGGTGTACTACTAGGGCAGTGTGGCCTCTGCCTGTAGAATCACAGGCTAAGGTGATATAGAAGACAAAGATTCCTAGGGGTATAATAATGAACATACATGTACATAATAATGACTGTGTAGCACACATGAGTGTAATGTTCTATGGAAACAAGTCATACAGTAACTCCTATAGGCTATTTACATTTGTATGTATGTAGCTCATGGGACTAATGATTATGCTTATTACAAAGAGCAAATACAATAGGTGCAATAGTTGTTATCACACTTCTATAGATTATAAAAGCCTCCACCTAAATGATGAATATGTATTATGTATAATATGAGTCACAATGACTTGACTAGTTCCTAGTTTGGTATCATAGTACTGCGTAGCTAGCACAAGTACCTGTTGTCTAGGACCCACATGGATTTCAAGTAACATTATCAACCCCTTTCAGTGGGTGTGATAACTACTTCAGTGTACACAGAATAGAGTCATAGTGTCAGCTATTTGTTGATATCAGATATTCACATGAATACAGCCCTTCCCCACATACTGGCCCTGCCAGCATCAACCGATTCAGAGACTGATCTTGCAATGACTATTATAGTGAAGGTTTCACACCGCCCCTACTAACGGTTCCTAGTAGGTCTAATAACTGGTTCCTAGTAGGTCTAATAACTGCATGTATGTATATTATCATTATTTACAGACATTGAATTTTCTCTGGACGTCTGTAGATAAAGTATTATATAACACTTCAAAGTCTGTCTCCATACCTCAAGGCTATGACCTAGCTATCACAACACACTAATGGATACAGTAGGACTATTATTATACTAGTAGTACTATATCTCATATAAACAATTCTGTCTGAACCATAATTACATGTACTACTCTTAGCCAGGCCTGGGTCCAATAGTATTGATGACAATACCTGATACAACATCATATATGGAGTGTTGGAGATTGGTAACTTCATGAGAAAATTGGTATTGAGTTAGTGGTCAATCATATGGCCCAGTCGGCTGACTCCCTCCGATACCAATAATACATACCTTCTACGATACCATATAATATACCTTCTACGATAGCATAGAATACATACCTTCTATGATAGCATAGAATACATACCTTCTACGATAGCATAGAATACATACCTTCTATGATAGCATAGAATACATACCTTCTACGATAGCATAGAATACATACCTCCTACGATAGCATAGAATACATACCTTCTACGATAGCATAGAATACATACCTTCTACGATAGTATAGAATACATACCTTCTACGATAGTATAGAATACATACCTTCTACGATAGCATAGAATACATACCTTCTACGATACCACGGAATAAATGTGACGTATCGAGTCTCTGCTCGGTTCCCTCAAACTCCAGTACAGCTTCTGGGTGGAAGGACTCAATATCTGGGTGGAGTCTCAAATTAAGCGTTCTATTAACAGAAGTACTAGATTTAGTTCACTAAAACCACTAATTACATAATAATTGATGATAATTTCCATATCCACTGGTCTAGCTGTGAACAGAAGGGAGCAGTGAGTCGCACACAAAAGCTTCAAAAATTAGCCATCCAGGGCCATGCTAATACAGCCAACGATAATATAGTAATAGTATCAGGATGGTATCGACATGTATATTGCTACAGTAAAACAACTAAGAAATCCCAGAGTAATATGGCTGACCGTGAATATCATTGTTCAGCTAACAAGTGGAGCAACAGATATAGAGAGGTTATCGCAGAAGAGCTAAGAGATGAAGTGAACTGAGCTAACATGGCTGCTAAGGAGTTACTAAAATGGAAGGAATAGAACACCTATACACTGTATACCATCGTTTATAAGATAGTATCAGAGACAGTAATCTTTTGCTACTGGAATTCGACAGCTTACCTGTTGAAGGCATTTATACTCAGTTTGATAACCTTATCATAAGTGGATCGTCTTGATCTTAGATGCCTTTCTCGAAGGCTGTGATGGTTATACTCGAGTGGCTCATAGTGGCCAATATACTCATTCAGTTTCACTGATTCTACAACCATAATATAGCGAATAATAACGTTTACTACTACTACTACTACTACTACTACTACTACTACTACTACTACTACTACTACTACTACTACTAGTAGGAACGACTATTACTAGTAGACGTTAGTTAGTTACGAACAGCTCAGCTACAATAAACAATACAACTAAACATTCATACAAGTCATTACACAGATAATACGTACAAGGTAACACATGTATAACTACATGTACATGTAGATAGTTAAAACAAAAATAAATTTGTCTAGAGCTACATACGTTTGTCTATACATGCACATACGCATACATATACAATAGATTAATTACAAGTCATGATAGACAGAAAACCCAGTTAATGGATTGCTAACATTTATAATGGTCAAATAGAATTAAATCAAATTCTATCACATGGTAGTTAATAGGCTACTGTTATACAAGTACATGTACATTGTTACTGGATGCTGAAAAAGGAAACAAAAAGCGGTAATTAATCTCCACATAGCAGACTCCTATGTATGTCATACGATTGTTCATATTCTAATTTTAGACCAATCAAGTAAATTACTATGATTTAATTGCATATAGTCATATCTACGTCAGTGTATCTACCATTACAACATCTTTTCTCTGGTCGAATGTCGCAGGGAAGTGATGTAGTACAATAATGTATATTGGTTATTTTTTCAAAAATGCCCAGCACCTTGGGAACCTGTCAAACTAATTCCAAAGACTACAGGTTAACAGTTAACATTTTGTGAGATACAATGTGCAGGGTTATCTGTACTGTTACTGTTACCTGCATCCCAATAGTATTGGTATTGGTATGATGATCGTCAGGGCCTACCAACTAAACTGAATGTACATTGTACATGTTGCATGGTCTTATATGTCTACTAACAAATCAGAAGGGTTGCTTACCTGTAGCACTTGTTAAACATAAAATTAACCATAAATAAATAAGACAAGTTGCTGTTGACGAGACAGACACCAGACTGAATCTATTCCATTTTCTGCAGACCCAGACCTCCATCAGTTTGTATGTTGCACTATTCTGCCTCTTCACTCTACAATTTAAATGATAGACCTACACACATGGCGCATTATAATGCGTTGCGCAGATACTAATTTATGTTGAAGACGATTGACAAAAATTCTACAGCCATTGATATATCCTTCATCCTATTTACTATGATGGAAGTAAATTGCGAGAGATTGAACAATAAAACCTCATTTGATGTAAAGATGTTAGGTGCGGTAATAAGTACAATGGTGAAAATAATGGCTAATTACCCATCGGAATACAACTTCCCATATAAAATACCTAAATGTGCAATACTAATCTCGAAAATAAAAGTATATTTTTAATCTCAAAGTATTCAATCATGGTCAATTAAATTTATAACCAATAGTAATAAAATACGTCCTAAAAAGGAATATTTGAATGAAGTAATATTATAACCAGGTTAGGGTACCACGCATCATCACTGCATTTGAGAGGTAACAGTAACCACTGTGTAACTATGTAAACCTTTGTGTGGTACACACTGTAGTGTTGGCTAGTTGCTAGTGATTATGCACCTAAATGATGAGTGACGAAATTACTTCTAAACTCTGACATTTTAAGGATATTAGAAGTCAGATTGAATCAAGAGAAAAATACTTCGCTTAGTTATTACAGGGAAATTTTTTACAGGGACTATCATCTACCTTGTCTACTGTCTAAGAGATACGTGCTTATGTGTAACAACCTTCGCTAAATTTCTTCTACAATCCAAATCTAAAATGTATGCTGGTAGAGTTGTCTGATGCGTTGCCAGCTTTCTTCATTCAGCCTTTATGCCTAAGGCAGCTAAATCTTGCTGCAATATTGTGGTGGAAGTGTCCAGCCGTGTGTGTGGGCTGATTGCCGCTATATACATGCGGTCGTTGAAGCTTCCTTTTTTGGGGTTGCTGAGATGGCCGTGATGGTAGCGGCTTCAGACACATGCTAGGCGCAGTGCTGGAGGTTGGCGGTTCTAGATCACATTGCTCCCAGGAAAAAGTCCACAACATTGGTGGCAGCAGTGGGATGCTGAAAGACCCATGGCTCGTTGTGGTGGGGAGAATGTGGTGGAACTGTCCAGCCGTGTGTGTGGGCTGATTGCCGCTATACATGCAGTCGTTGAAGCTTCCTTTTTTGGGGTTGCCGAGATGGCCGTGATGGTAGCGGCTTCAGACACATGCTAGGCTCAGTGCCGGAGGTTGGCGGTTCGAGACCACATTGCTCCCAGGAAAAAGTCCACAACAATATGAAAAAGTCTATGTGAATATGAATATTGTACCTCTACTATACTCAATATTTATATCATTTAGCATGCACTTGAAACATTTAAATATAAACTAAACTGACAAGGTAGCCTAGCCACATTTAAAAACAAAATGTATAATAATATCTGTTTTATAATTTAATAATATGGCACCCATAGGCTTATTAATCCAAAAACAAAGATTAGATGACGATGTAATTAATGAATTAATTTTAAAAAAATCAAATCAATAGTTATAGCATAAATTTACATAAACCAAATAACAATAATTATTATTATAATTATAATAAAATAAAATATATATTAAAAAAGTATAAACAAACTAAAATAAAAATTTGACCATTTTTTGATTTAATCGATAATAATATAATTACAATATAAATAATTCTAATACCACAATTTATTTTAAAAACAATAATAATTTTAATAAATGTATTTATTTATTATGAAGTTTGAGATGAGATAAGCTCACTTCAGCTGTTACTGTTTATAATTAATAAAATGATAATAAACAGTAACAGCTCAAGCTGAGCTAGCTCTGCTTAGGCTTATTTCATCTCAAATGCCGATCAATCTCGTTCGAACAGTTTAAAACCATCTGGAATACACATTCTCATAACGTTTACAAGTTATTAAACAATCCGCTCGCTCCAAATAAATTATTTCAAATCCAGAGCAGCCTTACAAAAAGCATGGAGTTCCTATTATATTGTAGTTCCTTATTAAAATTATGATTTTTAAATAGGAACAATTATGGATTTCCGGTATTTAGAGTGTTATCTGTGAGCGAGAGCAAACTTTAGCAATACGATTTTAGTTATGCGTCGTGTTTAAAAAATACAATTTAGCAAAAACAGGTTTATATTACAAATACGATCAAATAATGTTTAAAGGTAAAGCTCTGTAAAATTCTGAATTTGATTTGGTTTTACTGGATGATACAACAGTAATTGGCGCAGATATTTGCTGTCATAAAGTGAGAATATCAAAGAAGTTGTGCACCCCTTGTCATAAAGAGAAGATAAGTCATTGCTTATACGTCTGCGGCTGATGATCACGTGATCTAAAAATGCCGGAAATTCACTTTCGCTTTGTTCCAAAATGGCGGACAATATAGAAAATGACCTACAAGAAGTAACAGTTGAAAGCATGCCCATAGCTGATCTTTCCGAAGTTGCCCACGTTGAAACAGTTGACGGGTTAATCGAAGAGCAACAAATTGTAGGATTTCATAACCTCCCTGATCAAATACAAGAAGAAATTGTATTACAGCCCCAAGAAGAGATTGTGGGCGAGGACCAATCAGTCCTGGTTGGTGATGATGGTTTAGTTTACATAGACTCAATACCTGTTCCTGTGCCTGGTAATGATATAGATCTATCACCAGTGGCAGTATCTCGGTCACTGAAACATAAAAACTCTCCCAAAAAACAGACATTTGGGCGCAATCAGACTGTCCTCAATGGTTCTGAACAACTTTTCCATGGAGAAGCAAGCAGTTCTGATAAAAAATGGGAGCAGAAAAAGTTTCAGATTCAAACAACTGATGGAGAGTTTTCGGTTACCATGTGGGCCTCTGGTAAGTATGTTATCTGGATGGTCCACCCATCTCTCTTGGCTAATAACCAACTCAAACGATAGTTGATCTTAACCTCCTTCGGCTAGCTAAACAAACTCACAATAAGGAGCAAAGCTGGCCTCAATTGAAGTAGATTCTAAATCTAGCCCACCTTTCAACTTTTAAATTATTCTTTAATTTCATTAAGTTTGTTTTCATCTAATTGCTAATAGAAGACATTGAAAACTTGGTAATTCACTTATTGGGTAGCTTAACAGTAGGCCTAACACTAGGCCACTAATATATTTAGGGCTTGCTTATCTTGCTTTAACTTAAGCCCATATTAATTGCCAACCTAGGGGTCAGGGCTACCTAAATTTTGAGAACAAGCTGATGTTTCTAATCCCACTGTCTCAGTTAGGGCCTGTTCTATTTGTTGACCTTTTCTACACTCAAGGCCGTTATAATCGTTTTTTGTTTATCAGTTTATGTTGTAAGAATTATCAATCAATTAATAAAAAAAAGGTACTATAAAACTTCAACATGGGGCTAAGCAGATAGTCCAAATTTGAAGTTGTAGCATCTCAATCCAGCGTCCAGCGAGTCCCGACAGCTGTAGTTACGCAGCTGTTCTCACCATTGGCTAATTGTGCTAACATTGTTGTGATGTTTTTCAGAGGATGGTACTTTAGCGACCACGGAACCAGATTCAGAGTTCTCTATAATCGAAAGCAGAAAACAGACTGCTCCTGTAGCCCTTGATGTAGAGGAGACAGTTGTCACTACTGCGGCTGCCGAGGTGGACACTGATTACACCGATTACATGACAGGAAACAGAAAAATACCAACCAGTGGCCTACCTGGCATTGACTTAACTGATCCCAAACAGTTGTCAGAGTTTACCAGGTAGTTTACTCATCCTCATGTAGCTTTTACATGCTTATTCATTCATCACTGTGTTAATGCTGCTGAGTACGCCCACACCTGGCCAAATTAATACGCTGCAGCCATAAACGATTTCTAAAATTGTACGTGCTATTCGAGTTTTAACTTTGACTACGTTGGAGTTGTCATATCACTTTGTATTATAGGATTAGACAGCACAGACCCTCAGATGACATACCGAGAACGGTGCCCTGTCCACATAAAGGATGCTCTAAGATGTTTAGAGACAATTCTTCTATGAGAAAGCACCTGCACACCCATGGACCTCGTGTTCATGTCTGTGCTGAGTGTGGGAAAGCGTTTGTAGAGAGCAGCAAACTGAAGCGACATCAACTAGTCCACACGGGGGAGAAACCTTTTCAGGTAATGAATGAATTAAGTAGTTATCTCATGGTCTGTTTTGTTTACTGCACTTTAAAATGTTGGGAAGCAGAACCATTGTCTTATCTCTTCAACCACACGGTTACTCTTACGGAAGCTTCGTCACCGTTTTTTATGTCATCGTTCTCAATTGTATTGCAATGCTGCGCTTGATGTGAGTGCCTGGTAATCCCAGGGTTATTCGAACGTAGGTCTACATAATGTCAAAGATTTATTGACTAGATTGTGCTCGAAGCCCACCTACAGGTGCATTGGGAAGCATATTTCATAGTGTTAGCTGTCACGTTATTATGTTACAGTGCACATTTGAGGGCTGTATGAAAAGGTTCTCCCTCGACTTCAACTTGCGGACACATGTGCGTATCCACACAGGAGACAGGCCCTATGTATGTCCATTTGACTCGTGTAACAAGAAGTTTGCCCAGAGTACCAACCTCAAGTCACATATTCTCACTCACACCAAACCCAAGTAAGTCAAGTACTGTATGGGTAATTCAAGTAGGCCTCAAGTCAAATACTATGGTTAATTCAAATGAGTCAAGTCATGTTCAGTAAACGTAGTAGTAGGCCTACACAGTTTTGTACTTCCATTATTCTATGCAAATAGGCTACACACTGACATTGTTATAGTATTAATAATGTTATTCTAGTAGCGTTATGCTGGTCAAGCAAGTTAGGAGTAAAAACTTTAATAGGCTAATAGAGTAAACCATATTCCAATCATGGAAAATAATGGGTCACTCTTGAACAATATTTGACCACGTGTAGATAACAGTCATGCTTGAAATCTACAGCCTATGATTTCTGATGTACTTTGTAGATTAGATATATATATGTATATATAATATCAATACCAGTCAGAGAGTGAATATATTTCATTTCTACCGGATTAATAGTAATGTCTTCCAATGATGTTCTTTCTTTTAGAAGTAGACCAATCATGAATGAGTTTACAAGGACGCACGCTCCTGTACAAGATTACGGGTTCTTAGTCTACAGTGACGTGTCCGTCTCCACCAGTGAATGAAGGCGATGTGGTATCTCCCCTGACTGTTACTGGGAATGAAGGCTAGTATCAGACTTACAAGTATGTAAGCTAAGTTCTACACAAGAAACTGAATGCTAGTAAGGCTTGATAATTTACTCGTATGTATAACTGTGGCTGGCTGGACATTGATGTGTAGATCCAATCAGGATTGACTACCATTGGTCAATGTTTTGGAATCAAACTATATTAGTTTTTTTTAGTAATAAGTAGTGAGGGTTGTTGGTCACATAAAAAGTGCTCCATCGAAATAAATTGTATAGAATTGTTTAATCTTTCTCTTTTTTCTTTTCCCGATATTTGTTATTTGCTTTGATTTAGTGCAAAGTTCAGCATTGCAAAGCATATTGTATTACACAGTAATAGTGTGGCCTATAACGGCTGGCTAGCTAAAATTTGTAAAAAAAATATAAAAGTAGCTTTGAAAAACATAATAGCTTATGTTAGAACTAGATGCTTTATAAAATGTTATTCAGTAGTGAAACTGAAAGGTGCATTTAACCAATTTCAGGCATGAAATATGTTGTAAAATTCATAATTTTCACATGGTTTGGGAGTTGTCTATTTATTATTTGACATAATGTGGAGGGATAACTCCTTACTATGTTATCTTTTCCTATTTTGTTCAACCTTGTATATACTACCAGTTTGCTAATGTCTCATACCTCTCAGCATTGTCATTGTGCATTCTCTTCTAAACTATTAAACCGTTCATGTTATGATACAGCAATCTATGTAACCTATTATTATTATAGAGGTTTGTTGATGAGTTCTAAAATACAGCGTTAGACTAATACAATCCTTTGTCTTTCTATTTTCTGACTTTCTTATAAAACCTATCTTTCTTCAAACACCAAGTATTAAGAAATTAGGATTGTTGAACATTTCTGGCTGAGTTATGTTCTCCACAGCTTGAACATTTATATATATCTATATACCTGTTCAGCGGAGGTTGCATCTGTAGTAAGTTACACAAAGCAAGAGAATGCAACTACCAACTAGGTGCAGCCTACCTCTGAATATTGGCTGTTACTTTTGTTAGTTTCATGTACCTTCTAGCAACTTGTAAATCTGGTTTATATAGAGTGCTACAGTAACACATACCACCTCCAAGGAGACAAATTAACTTGAATTGAATTTATTCTAAAAAGCTCATGATTTTATTTATACTGGCATAGGTCAAATAACTAGAACAGCCATCTCTAAAGACTCCATTTATAAGCAGACATCCGAAGAGCTAACCTTGATGATCTAAACAGTTAACAAATAGTGTTTTCTCACAGTCATGATGTTATTTATTCTGTATATATATCCATAAGTAGCTTAACCTGAGCATCATAAACCAATAAGTAAGTAAGTATACTAGTATACAATCTAGTATGAGAATGTACGTGTAAATTGCTAGTATAGTAGCAATTTGCATTCTCAAAGTTGAAAAGTTTGCACTCACCAGATAAAAATTGATTCGTCAGGTGCATGATAGACCCTATTCTATATTTGTATAATCCTTCAAACCTTTTTTACAACATTTACCACTATTCCATGAAGCAGTTAATACCATTGCTGCAGATTAGCACTGATAAATGAACATTTTTCTTGGAAAACTAGAGGGCAGCTCAAGTCAAACCTGCCCTTGACTATATTGATAGGTGTAATATGTGGTGCATGTGGCGTCTTTATCCTTTTAAAACATTCGAGTGATATAAAAGTGAGTAGATGATGTACTTAGATTGTGCAACTTTAGAGACCAATGTTAGAAGTGGAACTAAATGAGGGGGGTACACCATACCTACAACCTATTACAGCACATAGGCTAAAGTCAGAAGGTGGATGCTCTCCAAGTATACTTATTGTACCCTCATACTTCTATCACTGTTAGAGACTTGGAAACAGGTAAACTAGTAGTTAGATTTCTATACAGTTATGAACTTTGGAGAACACCCAGAAGTGATCGCTGAACAATGGTTTAATTATAGACACTGGCTTCACAACAATATGCATCTATAATGGCTGTGGCAAAGAAATTCTTGGCAATGTTTTGGTGTCATTGCGAAAAAAATTAAAGTTTTTTATTTTGTCAATAATCGAGATAGTAGTGAGAGGCAGAAGAAAGGAGGCTAACTATGAACTAGTCTAGAGTTACTCATGTTTTCCAGAATCTTCTAGTGTCTGCCCAAAATGTAGCCATCTTGGTTGAATATTTTGTATCTAGTGCTGGCCACTGGTAACATAATTGGTTTGTCCCAAATCTTAAAATTAAAGAAATTTTATGAAAGTTTTAATGATGGAAGGGTAATGATATGCAGAACATCATAATATAATAAGTAGTAAATGGTCTTAGCTATCTAATCTGTTCTCCCCACCATAGAAGGTTATCAAGTCTATAGGCTTGAGGAAACTTAGTTTTATTTTAACAGGTGTCATCAATATAAATCAAAAGTTAACCCTATATTCAACTAGTTTTGTGGGATCACAAGTTACAGGCTCCGAATAACAGACAGACAGGTTTTATGCAGACTGTATAGACCTGTCAGCTAAGGTGGTGACTTTGTTGATTGCTTTAATTTATTCAATAAAGCAGTTTAAACCAGAGATGATATTTGACATGTCACATTTCTCTAATAAATAGATAATTTTAATTCACCCTCATCTTGACTTACCCTGAAAGAGACTGAGCCAAACAAAAAATATGAAAATCTTGGCTCATAATTTTATTTTGTCTGTGTGTTTAGCAATGTTTTTGTAATCTACATAGTTAATAGGCTCTATTCAATAGTTGCAATAACCATAATCAAACATTATGCTAGCTCCCTTTAGTCTGGGACTACACAAGACAAAATAATATTATGAGTATTAGTCTATCTGTATAATGTACAGCAATGGAATTTTGCAAATTTTTCTTGCATTTGTAAATAATTTAATAAAGTCTAGTCAATAGCAATGCAATAACAATGAACAATATCTAAGTAACATTTTGAAAAATAATTAAATTCATGCGGATTTGGATTTACATAAAAATCCTGTATTTACTACCTGTACTTACATGTGCATGCACTTTTACTATCATTTATGCATAATTAGATATTCTCAGAAGCAAAACTATTTTTTTTTTTGTGAGAACCGTGTGAAATCTCAACAGGTCAGAGGTTTTTCTCATTCAGCTTCCGGTATTTTCTAAGAAAGAGACACAATTTCTAGAATAATTCATCATTCTTATTTTTACAAGGTCACGGCAACTCCAACATCCAGTAGTTTTGGAATTTATTTTCCTTACACGAATATTCTCTGCATTTTAAACTTGAAGTAACTTGGATGCCGATTCTTATGAAGGTAGAAATTGGTAGAGCTACTTCAACGATCTCTCAGGTATGCCAAGCAGATAGTAAGCTTTGAAAATTTGAACAAATAACAGAGGTTGTGCAAAAGCTGTTGCTGCAACGGTCGGACCATTGCATAGTCACGTCACTACAATGGTCAAATTGTTGCAATAGTTGCATTAATTGCAATAGTCACTTTGTTGCAATGGTCATGGCATCAAATTAACTATGTCATCATGAGTAGAATACATAGTGTGTATATTGTTGACGTGCTTGAAAAATTTTGAAGCCTGAGATTCATAAATTATATTGTCTATGTTTTATCAAACCATTTTTTCGAAAATCTTCAAATCTATCTGCACTATCCATATTTTTTATAAATCTTGCCCTTTGCATAACCACATAACTACCGCTGAACTTACTTGCAATCAACCAGATAAAAGCATAGAACATGCTGAGACAAAATGTCTATTTCCAATATCATGCCAAGGCGTTAGGTCAACATTCACGGAACATCTAAACCTATGATGTTGAGACCGTAGATCATTAACCAATAATGTAATAATGAACCTTGCTAGGAGAGTTCTGCATCACACAATTATACTGCAAATAATAACAGGCCAGTCATATGCAAGTCAAAGAGGGTAAAAGAAAAGAGGGACCACTCAATGATAATACCCTGTCTCACAAAATAAACCCAATTTGGCGGTACTGACGTTCCGCCATCAGCTAATTCCTGCCATTTGCCTACTGATATTCTGGATAGCTGTTCGACTGTAATCGAAGCTTAACGACTGTTATATTTAGGATCCTGTATTGATATCTCTTTGATGGAAATGAAGGGTTTGTAAAGAAGCGCTTCTTATTGGTCTGAGGAACGCCAATCATCATAGCGGATTTGCATACAAGGTATCATAACTCCTGACTTAATCCATTTGGAGGCAGGAGGGAGACAGTTTTTGGCCGGAGTGATCCCTCTTTCCTTTTACGCACTTTGTGCAAGTGTCAGAATATCAAACCAATTATATGCAAGTATCAGAATAGTTTATGCTCAATATTTGGGTCATTAGGTTGCATGGTCAAGAGAAGATGACTACTAACCAGGGTGAACCCATTGAATTGTTTCAATAAACATTATTTATTATTCTGCAATTAAACCATGGAAGTAAATAAGAGAGATGAGGTAGAGAAGACAACTTCAAACTAAACCAAGTAGCAGACTAGTATTCTTCCATCCTGTGTCGAACAGCTACAATGTACCTTGAAAATCTCCGTCGCTGCTGATGCAGCCAACAGGCATGATATCCTGTTTTACCACTATAGTTTGCCTGTTTATAACTTTGAAAGTGGCCTGTTGAACAGTTAGTAATGCAAAGTAATGTCTGCTGAATAATGGAATGAATTATTTCCACTTTGTTTTTGTATCAGCTAGATAAACTGATGACCCAGACCTTGTTTAAGTCAGCATACCATTTTATAATTGCTAACTGAAAACTATGTGCGGCAGTTATGTGGTAGAAAATGAAAATAATATTAATGTGTATCATGACAAATTCTCAGACTGTTTATGACGATAGTCATAAATCATCAATCAACAGTATAGTTAGGTAATCGCTTTATATACGTAATACAATTATGATTTATTACTTGTCTGTTTTGCCTTTACCTTTTAATTTGCATTATACATTATATTATATTACATTGTATTTGACACCAAGTCATATAGCCTACTGTTTGACAAGTTTATAAAATGGATGCAAAATATTAAAGCTTAAATTAACAATGTTTAGCCAACAAAGTTTAAAAGTTCATATTAAAATGAATACATTCAGTGGTACATGTAGATGGTAGTCTGAGAGGTTTGTTTAAGATTTTTATATTTTTCTATATCTTGGCAACGACCCAGTCCTCACCATCGCAAAATGATTCGGTCCGTAATGACGGCAGCTGAATCTTTGTTGACATACTAGGAATATCTAACTGAATGTGAAGAACTGCTCAGATAAATATGGTTAATATTTTGTATACGTTTTTTTAAAGATTAATTTGATTTGACAAAAATCCTACTAAAGCTAAGTTCAGATCATGAATCTAGTACAATGATTGCCTTATTTCACCTGATCAGTTGACATTTGCTTGACCTCGAAGTCCTACATTAGTTCATGTGTACATCATGATGTAGATGAACTGCATGTAGCCTGTCAACTTTATACCACCTGGCATGCTGTGTAGTGCAAAGTGTCTAACAATTAAGCTACAGGAGATTCATTAAAATCTCATCTAACTTGCCCTTTTGACATTTCCATTATTCTAATCCATTGTTAATCTTATATTAACCTCAGTTTACTATTTTTTCCCCCTCTACTTCATAACATCAGTGTAATACTATGTGACTTCTCTCATGAATACCGATTAATTTGTATCAATATTTTCTGAAATCATGTGACAAGAGCTGAACCAGAATTAATGTTGTCTACACAGTTTTTGTATTACAGGAAAGTATTATTGATGTGTAATATCAAAGATATGATATGGGATAAACAACATAATCCTATCATAGTGTGGTGGACAAAGTGCAGCTCTAAAACACTATGCGGATCTTTGAAAATTGTATTGCAGTTTTTGAGTGGACTGATGATATATACCTAAAGTAACAGAACACTGCTGAAGCGACCAAATACAAAATTGTGATTATTTGTTCTATACTCTTATATACACAATAAATACAATTAACCGCGGTCTCAAGGTCCTGTCTATTGGCAAATTAACGTGTGCTGGTGTGTTTTGTTGCCGAGAGTTGAAAATCTTCTGATTTAGTAGCTTGGTATTTCTACGGCTGTACTAAATTACTTGTATGTATTTTATTGTCAGAAAGACAGAGTGCTAAAATTAATTTATTTATAATCATTCCGTGTGACTACATAGAGTGCTGAGATTAAATACAGGCATAAAGTGGTTCTTTATTCTAGCTAGAGAACAGAAGTGGTAGCTAAGGACAATATTTCAACTGAAAAATCAAAGAAAGTTTATTATATGGTGGAAGTGGTCAAGCCAATAATAATAATTACTATTAATGAATTATCTATTTAATCTATCCACCCTTTTACTATATTATTATAATGATGCATCACGTATAACCTAAGGATATTGTTTCTCTGTGTGATGGGGAAAACCCAGTCTAGTGTGAAATCCAGACACCATTAGTTATGATTATGCTACAGTGTATGTTTTTCATTACAATATAAACAACTAATAGCCCTAGTTTGTTGAAGATGTATTTGTAGGTGGTGGGTGGGTTTAGTGGGTGGGTGGGTGGCTCACCAGCATATGAATAGTTTTCACTAGAACTCGTATAACACAGGAGGATGAGGGGGGGGGGGGAGAGAAGAGATAGATTGGTTACTTATAATTAATTTTTGAAGGTGCAATGTAATTATGGCATATCATAGTCATTATTATTATAAAGTACAAAACACACATAATAATGATGATAATAATAAATAATATGTGTATGTGCAATATTTCTACTTACTAATCAAATTGTATTCCTGGCAGTAATATAGTAGATTGTAAACTTATAATATACTGATGATAATGAATAATAATTATGTGTATGTACAATATTTCTACTTGCTATAGTCTAAATAGTCTACTTGTGTACTATAAATATGTATTAATAGAGCTATATGTACATGCAGTTAACTATTGCATAGCACAGACTATTTTATACTTTATTTAATTATTATTTTGGTAAATAATATTTTGCAGGCAATTGAGAAGTATGTTTTTAACATTAACACATCTGAATATTTTAAAGCTATAATGTGTAAGGATCATACATATACATACAGTGTGTCTATGACAGAAATATATTTGCACTTGAAAGTAGCACTTAACATTGTGGCAAGGGCTTGTTTTGAAAATAAAACATTTCAGTGAAAGAATGCAATTTGCATAATGATTTTGTACATGCTTAAAATTCTCCATCTGCAGAGATACTGTGCATACAGCTTGGAAAGTCAGAGGTTTGGCAAGTTCTGCTTAAATTAGATGCATAATGCACGGTCGCTGGATAGAATTTATACATGTCAATTTTAGTTCAAAGCATGAACTTTTGACACGACTGCATTCCACCACATTAGCAGAAATAGATACTTTATAATGTATTAGGTCTCGCGGAATGAGAGATTGATTTAAAGATTGAAAGAAATATCGGTGAAGTAGCTCAAATTTCTCGGAATTTTATAAAGCGAAAAGTATATAGCAAGTAATCAAGCTAAGCTGAGCTAAATCAGCGTAATATATTGGCAGCACTACGCAACAAATCTTTGAACAATTAAAAATCATCTAATTTAGAGCATGTTTTTATAACTATGTTTTCGTATTCCAATATTGATAACTTTCAAATCGATATGATTGAATAACACCATAAATCAGTCCTCAAGCACTCGGTGTTGTGCATGTGCGATGACATGCAACAGTCAGCTAGATAGTTTGTTCAAGGGAGTTCTGGTCAACTTTAACACTGACCTGTGTCTCATAAACCATCTACATCGAATGTGCATAATTAACAGGCTAAATAAATTATTAAAAACAACTATCTACATTACAATTCATGCCTTAAACTCTGTTAGGAAAAATCTTGGCAAGTCTAATATTGCACTCCATCTCGAGAATTTACTTACAGATATATTGGTTCTAGTCAAGTTTACCAGAAGAAATTGGCAAATCATAGATTTTTTACTTGTTCAAACACCTGTTTTGTTCATATTGCAGGTAAACAAAGGATTACGTGGTTTACATATTATGCCCTGCATATAGCAGGTTTCCAGCAGAATGTTGAAGGCTTAATTTTTACCAAAAGCTGTTTTCAACTGTCATTCTCATTGGCATAACATAATATACCTCAGTTATAATAGCCACTAAAGCTCTTACAGCTTTACTCCAGCTACCACATCTACCAAATTGCCCTATTGTGCTAGAGTGCTGCGAACAACTTGATGTTGAGAGAACAACTTCACACACACCTCTCTAAGCGGGCATCTAGTCTCAAGATGCCTGAATTTAATTATATGCTGACCTTCATGTGAATAGAAATTGCTTTCAGGTGTTCTGGAATATTTCTCTTCTTGGCTTGTAAGTAGAAAAAGGTATGCTACATGATAGTTAGGTTAACATGCTTAGAAAGATGACCTTTAATCTGTTAATTTATTTCATAATAAACCATCTATAAATTCTACAATACAGAAAGTTATACATAAAAAACTATTTGTAATTTGCAATTATATAAAAAATTGAATAAATACAGTGCACATGTACATATATGTAGTTCGACACAGCCTTGTATTAAAATAAGGTAAAAAGATAATATAACTTATAATTTATAATTTAGTATATTGAGTATTAGACTTGTGATATTTAATTTTTGCAGTATTTACTACATGCAGTACCTTATACAGCGAGCAAGTGAAATAGAGGATGCAAAGTAAAACTAAATTTGTACTACCTGACCTCTAAAAGGATTTTGAGCATAACATGGTTGTAATAAATATTTAAAGCATTGTGAAAATATTAAAATAGTATAGCTTATGTAAATTAAAAATTAAATATGAGCACGATTATATACAGTATTTACAACTCATTTTATCTTACACACTGTTTGCCTTTCTATGGTGGAACACAGTTGGTAGCTGAGCACTAGGTAGAAATAAAGGGAACTTTTTGAAGCTCGGGTTGGTTTCGTGTATCTCCCATGAACTGTGTTTCACTAGAAGAGCTATGAACTGTCCCAGGAATGTTGTTGTATATCTCTGTGCAATACAAGACCGGATTCCCTTGCCACCAAATGTTACCCAAGATTCATTCGATTTGACATTTGCCCATCTATCTGGGTTGAAGTCGGCATGTGAATCGAAGTTCTCTTCTGCTTCATGGTTGTCTCGAATGCTGTACAGAACTGTCCATCCAGCTGGTATCTGGTAGCCCTTTAAATAAGAAATAAGCAGGTTACTTATAGTCAGGCTGTGTAAAATATTAGTTGTTTTTATTGTCTGTGAAAAACTATTGTTATTCCAAGATCTGTACCTGCGGAGTCATTTGTATTAATTGTTTTGAGTATTGACTTATCAGAGAAGTTGAAGTCGTATACTAATGAGATTATGACCTCAAGTTTGTGGCCTATGAAATTTTTGAGATTTTTTCGAAACATCTTTCCCTCTACTATTTTTAATATACACGTACTTGTATATGTAAAATTTCTTCTGCTTTGATAAAGACCCTTTCTTACCTCCAGTTCAAAGGTTTTGGTTACTCGTCTGAATCCTCCACCAAATGGAGCTCCGATTCTGGTGATCTCTTTCCACACCTGGTTTAGGTACGGCAACTCTTTTATTGTCTCTAAGCACATGTGTGAGTTCTGGTTCAACAGCTCCTTCTCCTTTAACTCTGCTAGTAATTTCTTGATGACTTCTGGATTCTTGGCCAGATGGATCAGAGTCGAACAACACAAACTTGGAATTCCTTCAAAGGTTAAACAGCCAATGATAACATTATTTACATTATTTTATTCTATGCATCTATGAAACTTGACCATTATTACTTGTACACTTTCCCTTGAGCTCAGTTACAATCCAAAACAGCTTTACTTAAATTAAACTTTCTTTAAATGGTGAAAATTTGGTAAATTTAATTCAAACAATTTAGTCTATAATCTACATAAAGTGCACCCTGCACTTCACCTCCTTTACATTGCTTTGTATTGATTTTGCTATTGAATTTCACAAAGTTTTAAGCCTAATAAATTTTATTTTATGGTGCATCAAAGTGAAATAGGACAATCTTGGAAGACATATAGGCCTCCTAGATATTGAACTTTAACCGGTTAAGATGAGATGTCTACTTCAAGTGTATTGCCATCTAGATTATAAAATAATAGGATATACAATTATGAGAGAAATAGGAATATGCAAATTTCTATCAATATAGTGCATGTGTAAAATTATGAATTATGATGATGTACTTGAATCTCAAGAGGGCTTATATCCTCCCATCCTTGACCTAGATTTCAACTGATATGCGAAGCTTGATGTATTTTTCAGTCACAGCGCCATCTGGTTGTTAAAAAATAAGGGTACTCAAGATTACATTTCCTATGCTATGATACACAAGTATAACTAATTATGATTAGGAATAATTACAATATGAATTATGATGATCAACTTCATTTGGAGAGGGTGTTCTCTTAGCCCATAATTAATAAATGTTCTTCTCTTGGCCTCGTCCAAGGTCCCATATCATAGTGTGTAAATGCCATCAGTTCGGAGGCAGGAGAATTTTGAGATGCCCAATATGTAGAAGGCTAAATAAAACAAGGGAAGGCCGTTTCCCCTGTCTGTATTAAATTACCCTTAGTTTTTTGTAGTTGTAGTGTTATGTGATACATTAATCACCTTCAAGTTAATAATGTACAAAGTCATTAGGAATTTTGCACGTTTGTCAAAATTAATAATATTGTTGTTGGTGTGTTTGTCACACCACTGGAAGTAATTCTGTAATTCTTTAATATCTAATTGGTAAGTCGAAATTTATTCAATAAATGCCAATCAGTCTGACCTTGAAAGAATCTATTTTGATTTATAGGTGTGATAAGACTGTTTTAGTTGGCAGACGGACATGAATTTTGGCAAGTAATTCTGTTTTTAACCATGTTAAATTTTTCACATAGATCCATGAAGAACATTATTTTATTCTGTGTACGTACATTGTACCAAATGATTTTAGATTTATCTACTCTCAACAGGTTTAGTGCACAAACTATCTGAAATTACCTCACTGATATTCCAATTGTCGAGAGCAGATAAATCTGAAGCAATTCGGTACGGTATACATGTGTATATTAAAATTGTATAACTGTCCAATTACACTGTCTTTCAGACTACACCACTAGCCATAAATTTGTTAAATTTGTTACGGCCCTGATTTCTCATATATACATATGTTTGAATTCACCATTTATTTGCACGTATTGAATTTATCTCCCCAGCAGCCCATACACGATAATAAACTTACCATTCATGGATGAGAAAAAGCTCTCTATCAGACTGTCCTCCAGCTCTGTTTGGGTAATATGGCCGTCATCACACTGTACGAGAAGGTGGGACAGGATGCCCTTACATTCTCCCCCTTCATTGCTACTTCTTTTCATCGCTATCACCTCTCTCATTATCTCTAGAACTTCCTTTCTGGCTGCCATCGCCTGTTTTTAAACAAAGGAACATCTTTGTAACAACAGGAAAATTTCTGCATGCCAATTCATGCAAAGTGGCGTCATGTACAAAAGTGTTTCATTGAAAAGTATTTATTTTACCTACATGTACATATCATTACTGATTTATAAGTCTATTTATATAGTCTAGCAGAAACCTAGTTGATATTAGCACATCCAGTGCAGTTGTGCAATTTAGAAAAAAAAACATAAGCATATGTAAAAGTGTGTGTATATTAAAGGGATGATTTTCCTAAAATACTATTTAGTGTGTACAGCGATTTACAATTTCTACCGTTAATTCATGCAGAAAACTTGAACAGACAAGTGTGTGTAATTTCCATAACTTCCCCTTCACACAATAACACAATAAACATATTTTGCTTAAAATAAACATTTGCTGACAGTTCTAGTTGCAATGAACTTTACAGACTTGACATCTAGATTTGAAGTTATTTTATATTTAATTTGTGTGCATTCAAATACTAGAACATGATATTCAAACATTATGCTGCTCTGTGGAAGGTCATGGAACCAGGATGCGCAGAGATCAATTAGAAACCATTCAATAGGAAAGTTGAATTACGTTAAGTAGAGCTTAGCCCAAGTGTTTCACCGAACGCACTAAATAAATTATGTCTACTTATATAGATTAGATGCAGTGCTGAAGAAATGTTGTAAGGAAATAGGTTTCTTATAGAAATACCATTTCCTGTTGAGGATAACTCGGATCAACATGATGGATGTGTAGATATAGGTCATACAAGTTGTATGGTGCTGTTGACATCAATACCTGGACACTAAATAGTTGGTAAAGGTACATGTAAGTGTTGAGGTCAAATAATACCTCGGTGACCTGGTGAATTTTTACAAATCAATACTGTGGTTTTTGCATAAGATATAATCTCTTCTACAGTGAATGTAGTCAGTGTGGTATCTTTGGCATGTTCTGAGGGTTACACAATGCACCAGTTCTAGAATATTGGGAAACGTTCATTTTTAAACAGTATAGTGCTCTGCTTACCTGATGAAAACCTGTACCAGGAATGTCTAGAGGCAAAGTGAAGAAATTGGAGACCATTGTGTCCATACCAGACATCAGTGTATTGAATTGGCTTGCTGAACTCTCGACACCCAAAAGTATGGCAGCTGAAACCTGCAAGGGATTAAGGGATAAAATTTAAGTCCACTTAAATATCACGTGCATCTGCATTGACTCTTCTAATCATCTATCACATGAATCTAATTGTTTGAATAGGGCGTGGTGTTCAGTCATGTGACCTATCACTTGCTACTTGCAGTTAACAGCTTATTAGCTAAAAATCGCAGGTTTGGAAGAGTTTAAATCTCAGGACAAAATTCTTTTTAACTGCCATTAGACAATCAGATTGGAAGACACTATTCTTCAAACTTGTGTGCCGTTGAAGCACGTACACTAAACCTCAACCTCTATTTAGGCGATGGCACCCATGCACCAGAAATGATTCTTAAGCAGGTATCTACTAAAACCTTTTTACAACCTTTAGTTCGTAGAGGTGCAAAAGTGTGTCTTATGTTTTGTTCACTCTGCTGTGACGGGTGAAGCTGACTATGCAGTTCACATTCCGTAAGCGTCACTAACCAATTGAAAAAGAGTGATTGTGCAGTATTTGATTAATAATCCACTTCACCAAAACACCACTTACTATATTTACTCTACATAATATCCAGTTGTCTTATTAGTAGTACTTCACGGTGGAACTCATGCTATATGTAGTTGTGACCGTTGTCCAAGAGAATTACATTTCAATAACTTAGTGCATTGTCCAAGACAATGGCTATTCAATAACTCAGCATACAATGTAGATTTGTAGCATTGGGAAAAGAAGATGGGTTAGCGTATGTGCACCAAAGCTTTCTATTAAGTCATCAATTACGTTTATAGAAAAGATTTAGATTTTACCTCAAACGCCAATTTTCTAGCTTCAGGCAATGCCTTGACGACAGAGATATCATCACATTGATCTGCCACCCATTTAGTAATTATTTCCTCCATCCTGATGCTATAGTCTGCAAGAGAGTTGGTCAACAATACATTGAGTGCACAGAATTACTCATATCAGCTTAAAAACATCCTCTTGGAAAAAAACAGTTGCAAATTGCCACCTGTGAGCAGTCATCTTCACAAATGTACATGTGCATAATATTATTATATATCTAATTATAAGGCATAGGCCCTGTAATCATCTAAGATTGGATAACTCCTAACTACAATTAGAGAATTGCTGGTCAAAGTCAATTGGTTTCAGTTAGAAATGTATATCCTGTAGTCTGACAATAGCGTACTCACTCTGAACGGCTCGATTGGTAAATGCTCTAGCCATCAATGCTCGTCTGTTGTTGTGATGAGCTCTAGAGGATGCGACTAGAGATCCTTGTCCTATGATCTTAGTAGCAGACGCAGGCCAGCACATGCTCAGATACTGATCCTCACTTTGAAATATCTGCAAGTATCAAAGAACCGTTCATACATCCGATTCAGATAGTCTCTGTTAGTTAGCCTACAGACATGTCGTTAAGTGAATCGAAAATGGAAATTTTTTAGTTCCACAAGAAACCAATGTGATCCTGTACGGCTGACTATGGACATGTGGGTGTGTAAAACATAGATGTCGGTCAACTTGAATTTCCATTGTGATGTCATCAAGCAGCCCAAAAATAGGTGTGCTCAAAGTAAAAACTATTAATTGAAAACTATTCAAAAGAAAGTGGCCCTTTTTGTACATGTTGTTCAAAACGTGATGTCATTCACTAGCTTGATATCTTCTTTTTGAAAAACTCACGAACAGCTTTAAATGTTATCTATTGCGTCTGCTAGTTGTATTATAGCTCTAAGACTGCATAATAGCACAAAAATAGATGCAAAGATGGGATGGGGGGCTTGAGTTAGCCTTAGTTCTTCCCTCAAACTGAAACAGGGGAAGCTGTTCTTCTATTTTATTGTTGAGTAATCACCCAGCCTAATCACTCTTATCGCAAAGATTTCAGGCTATAGGAGACTAGAGTATGGGATGTAAAGCTACTACTAGCAAATGAACTAATTGTCGCTAACCATGATTGAAGTTCATCGATGCATCAATCTATATAAAATTTCTATTTATATTATTATACAAACTATGTCTGACCTATCTGACAATCTTATCGGTCAGCAATTCTATTCGTCTTCTCATGTATTAAAAGTTACGTAACAACTGTCTGCACGCACTTGCATTGAAATTCAAACCCATCAATTATTTTGTCAATGTACACAGCGTTTATAGTCGTTTACTATATCGTACCTATCAATCATCTACCTAAATGTGTCAGTAACTGCTTTATCTACGCAATACATCTATGATTTATCGTTTGTCTATGTTACCTTCAACTTTTTATCCGCTCATTTCATTTGCATATTATATTAGACTGATTGACAGTTTGAATAAATCGAGACATCTGGAATTTTCAAACAAAGCCAAGCATTACCGTTTAGAGCATTGAACTAAAAGTAACCACCCAAAATTATAAATAAATTGTACGTAATCTAACAAAAGTTGAAATTATATGATAATATGATTGTCAGAAAGTGAATTGTGCTCATAAGTCAATCTGATTCCTGGATCCTTGATATAAATCATGAAATTAAAATTATTCTGGATGGATTATTCCTGGGCGTAAGGACTTGGGCAGTTGAACTTTCTGTGACCCAGCGCTTCCATGAATTTGTTTAGATTAACAGCATACCTTCAAACATCTGATAGGCTAGTACACTATATGACGGTTAAGAATTACTTTCAGCATCTCCATTATTCTAAATTCACATACGTTACAATTAGCCTCAATTCATTACCAATTCCCCTCTACCGTGGTAATCTATATTATTCTTTTGTTCTACTGTGAATAAAATAGCCCACTGTGAATATTATGCAACTTATTTAACCAAAATAATGTGAAGGAAATAGTGTTGTAATGCCAATATCAAGGGTGGAACCAAATATTTGGTAAAACCATACCGCAAAAATCTGTGGAGCTTGTAAAGAATCTGAGAGCAGGCGTTAGTCAGTACATTCATGGGAAGAGTTATACCAAATATAAATTTATGTTTATAGGCTAAGACTCAGATATATGCATGTATATACAATGCATGTAGACTTCCTTATATATGTCTTAATGTGACGACCAGAAGTAGCCGAGGACAATATTTCACCTCAAAGAGCCATTAATATAATTTATTAATATAATAGAAGTCAGAATGATATTTTCTGACTGAATTATTTATTTAATCTCTTTATCCTGCCATCAGAATGATGCATGGAAGATGACAGTAGCCTGCCTATTGTTTTCCTATAATTGTCAAAATTGAACCAAAATTAAAACTAATTTATGTAAATTTTATTGCATTTTCATTGAAACTTTAATTGTGTTATATAATGTCTATTTTTGTTATGTAACAGCACTTTCCTCTAGACTTTGTAAGTAGAGAATAATTTTATTGCACTCTGAGTTTTATTTGGTCTAGTATGCTGTGACTTCCCTGTAGGCCTCTCACTGCTGGGGTTTGGGTTGCAGTCAAGACTAGGAAAGTCACCATTGTGTCGTGACATATTATGTTGCAATGACGGTATGTGGGAACAGTCAAGAACTCACTTCCACAACAGTGAAAATAGTCTATGCCTGACTGAAAAGTTAAAAGAGTTGAAGAGTAGAGAAATTTGCGATAGTTCTTTACTCGTTCTTAATTTTGTCTTTTCTATCTGTTATTGGTTGACTGCTCTTACTCAAATCACAAATAAAAACTAGGTTATCCAAATCTCTTTACTACTGGACCTCACAGAGACACACTTCTGAAGAATAAGCTAACTAGGGTCCAACAAAATTATAGGAATGTGATGGCCTAAATAAAATTATTAGAAGAACCACAATTACTGAACTTACCTTATGGATATTTTTGGTCCCCCAGACTCGTATTGTAGGTTTACCCATGACGTGAGTTTTGTATATATGACCATATTTGTTCCTCCTCGTTTCGTAGAATCTCCAACCCTGTAGCAAATGAATATAATTTATAACTTCCTCGTATAGATGGTAAGCAATAAAGGTTTTGTTTGCCACTAAAGAATTCAATAAAACTACTAGCAATAAGATGTTTTAATAAATTCAGTTTTGCTCTGCGTATTGGAAGGCCAACATAGCATGTACAATGTGCATGCACCAGTGTTGGAGATTGCATATCAACCTAGGTATAAAAAGAAACAATAATCTACCCTATTGATATGAAGCAGCATCTCTGCACTTTTTTACTTACGAATTAATGCAACATAACATTTTAATAAGACGAATAACAATTATAGACAGACAGGCAATTTTATTAGGCTTACTATTGTATAGTACAATTTGTTACTTAATAGTCCGTAGACAGATAATCGGAACCAACTTGCTGGAGTTTGAGTTTTGGTCATTGTTGATCCATAATTTATGGAGTATTATACTTAGAAGATAATATAATAATATAAACGGTTCAAGTTACAATGTTAGAGTACGATGTTTTAGTGATAAAGTGTAGTTGATAAATTTGTTGAAATAAATCTGAGAGATACTGTTTTTGTAGCTTTACTATCCTTTCAGATGATATACATGTGCACACAATGTACATTCAACTAGGTTCGATATTGCATACTTTTTATATAACAAGATATTTTTTGATTTTGTTTTGTCCATGAATTTTTACAACAAGGGTATATTCTTGCACTAAAATTTGAAGAAATAAATCTGGCTATCTCAAATTCATATCGATATGCAACTACGGTGTATTCACTCTGTTCATTTCTCAGCAAATAGCCTGTGGTTCTAAAAGTTGACAATGTACTGGCTATTCGTAAGATTTATATTGCATAGTTACAAAAGTAAACCTACCTGAGCGACCATGTGTATAGTTTCTCCTATGAAAGGGATTCCATAGGTTCCAGGCGGGAGAGGACAACTATTGTCTTTATCTCTCAAGTTGTCATTATAGTAGTTCCACAAGGAAATTGCGAAGAGCCACAGAGCTATGGGCAACAGCAGCGTATATGCGTAGCTTCCTACCGATTCTATGACGACATTCATTCTCTGCAATATACAGGGGAATGGCGGCCATGATAGATAAATTTGTGCAAATGTACCAGTTGCATTATTTCAAACTCTTTATTAGCCACTATAGACTAGTCCCCACTTTATATCTGCTAGCCTCAACTACTAGCTGTACTTTAGGTACCTAGGCTAACTCTACCCACCCTACAAAGTTGAGATCTACATTTTACATATAGATGTTTTCTTTTGTACCGACTCTACACTTGTATGTGCTCTTATTGAGACTTTCACACCACATTGTGACACTAGGTTTACACACATATTAACAATCGAGAAAAAAATCTATGAGTACACAACTCGCCTTGTTTGCCGCTAAGCGCTGCAGAATTAGTTATTAGTAGAAATAGTAATGCATCAAAAACATGTCTCATTCTACTAGAATAATTTGTAACACTAATAAACACAGACTAATAATAAGAGTATTCGAGTACTTACCTCTATGTAAGGTTCAATCATGGTGTGAAAAGGCTATGCACGTCTAATTCCAACTCCTGGAAAGAGGCTTATGAAGTTAATCTACCACTGCACTCATTTTATATAGGCATCAAAACTAAATCACTCAAACTCCGCCTTTAAAGGCTGCACTCATTACACACTGCCATGGAAACTAAATCCCTTAAGCTCCGCCTTCCAATACTGCAAGAATTTGTGCTAGTGTCATGACAGGTGATGCGCTTAGAGTCATTTGAAGGTCAATGCAGTGAGACTCGACTGTGATTTGTTCAACCCAGACCTCAGCTTGACACTTCGTTGGAATTTGAGGAAACGAGGGTTTAGCTGCAAACTGCATTCTTATTGCTTAGCAAATGCATCGCTTAATATGCAAATGCAGCGTGAGTGTGCACTAGTTTAAGCAGGAAAATAACAAATGTTGGGTCAATTGCAATTGCTGTTGCAATTCTAAAGACAATCATTTCTATATTTCTGAGGAGACATTTGTTTTTTATTTGTTTACACTGTTGACTTTACAATTCCTGTAAAATTATTATCATATTAATAATCTTAACTCATTATGCAAATTTGATGTTACAACAGATGTTTTCATCCATTATTAACCAGATCTAGAGAGTTTATATCCTTTTGTCTCATTCCCATGTGTCCAGCATTAGAATCTTTCAGTGAATCTAATAAAACTGACTCGAAATTCCATTAATTTTCATAATACAGTTATAGGAGCATGTAGGAGCATCAACTTTTATTTTCCAACAGAAAATTCAAATCTTACTTGTATATTTCATGCGAGACATAAAAAACATACAATATCAACAGGCGGCAAAATTAATTAATCGATATGTCTATTACACTAAACGTCTCGCAGCTGAATTTGCTGTGTCAAGTTACAGTGTCCGAAATTCCGATACAAAAAATATAAAAAAATAGTATTTAATCGATAATTAATAATGTAATATAGAGGTACGTTGCCGAGTAAACAAGTGAGTAGGAATCCCAAAACCTATACTTAGGAACACAGTGTAGCTACGAGAGGACCTCCAAAAGAAGTTCGAAAATTTTTGCTGTTAAGTTATATGTATATAGTATAAAATTGTGTGTATATCTACCCGAAATTACCTCTGTTAATTTTTCGTATCAAATACTGATGGTTGATAACCACCTTGTGATGCCTCTTATGACATGGGAGCTCCTAGACAATAAGTAATGAGGAAAAACATTTTTTACAATACTTCTCCCATTTCCTGCAAGCAGTTTTTGTTATGCACGCAGTAAATATGTAAACGTCTACTTAACCCATTTGCAACCAATGACAAGACTACATTGTCCTAATGAGCACTGTGCTATTCAACCAAGGACGTGATAGTACTGTCCATGTGTCTTTGTTTTAAATAGCATGTTGCTGGGCAACGTTATCACATGTTACTCACTAGATCTTGCCTTACAACTACTCCACTAACACAGTTAATTACTCAGAGATCTCTCAATGCATCTCACTTAGCCTATCAACTGCTACTAATCAAGGTGTCAAGGTATCAATTTTCAAACATGGCAGCCTCCATGTTAGTAAATTCTGATGAGCTAGAGATTGACAACTTAGCCTCTGGGAGTAAATTAGCTGATTTTGATGAGGTAAGCTGCTAACCATACATAAATATAGTGTCCTAGTGCATGACTAGAATACTGCCTAGCCAATATTTCTATCCCATAATGTGTGATTGGTGATGCAAGGTACTAATTTTCATTATTTTGAATTTCATATCGATATCTTGTTGAAAATCAAATTGGAATTGAATGAATAGTTGCACCTTTCAAGGTTGATTGATGGTTTCATGTTTTTCAATTGAGGGTTGAAACTTTTGACAGTTGAATCACAAAATTTTAACTCATTTTTCTCAACCTTTCTCTCTGTTATCTGGATGCTAGCTTTTTGCCTTATGGGCTCCACTGTTTGCTGCTCACTCAGTTAGTATATTGGTGTTATAGTGACTTGTAATACTTGACAGGAATTTGATACAGAGTTGGGAAGTGAAGATTGCAGAGACTATCATCCTAAAAAGACCTACTAATATGTTTTGCATAATTTACCATCATTGACAGTGCTTCAGTTTGTTTTTGTACTCATTGTTACACAATATTTATTATTTCGAGAATTATGCAGTAGGTGAAACACCCTATATTCACTGCTCTATTGATTATCTAGTTTTTACTCTATTCTGTATTTCTTGATTGTATTATGTAGATTAGATGTTGCTCTTTCTGAAATAAAAAACTAAAGTCAGATAAATCAAATACTTTTAACTTGGTCGTTATTGGAATTTTGGTGAATTTCACAAAAATGGGTGGTTTTCAATAGTGGAATATTAATATATTAAACGGTTGCGAATGGGTTAATAAAAAGTATAGCGTGGGTATTCTATTATACTCGCATACCAGACCAAGTCTGAAAACTTTTTTTTGCTTTAATATCAATATATTCTTCTTATTTCATTATCCCTAAGACTTATAATGAATTATTTACCTAATCCAAAAACATATTGAAAAATAGGTTATCTAATGTAAATGTTATAGAGTAATAGATAGTATATACAGTGTAGATGGTATACTGTATGAAAGTGAAAACATTTAAATTGTAGGGTTAGTGCAACTGCAAGATGCATGCATAAAATAGGCTCTAGTAGAGTAGATTATGAGGTATAGGACATAGATTGTAATTATTCAAGACAGCTAGATAGCTATGCCCAGAGCTGCAACCCTTATTTTCTATTGGGTTGTGAGGCCAAAAACTGTAGTTAGATAATCCATGAGGCTGCTATGGTAGTTCTCTCTCTCTTTTATTGATACCAAAAGAGTGATATTATACAAAATTGAAGCAAACCAAAGACACTTGAGTCCTAGTAAAAGTACATAGAGAGAAAATTTCTGTTTTAGCAGTAAAACTTTTTTGTATGACCAAATTTTAGGGGAAGCAAATGCCCACCCTGCTCCCGTGGTTGTTAAAATCTCTGACTACATTACATATTTTTCTTGTATGCTCTTTACAAATACTCACAGGAATAAGTTGAATACAAGAGATAAATGACTTGGTTTTATTTTTATAAACAAGCATTATGCATAATTATCTGAATGGAGGCAGTCACCACTTATATATACAATATTGTATATTTTATTGTATATATACTGTAGAAGGCATTTTAAAATCCCCAGCTGGCACTGGGCATAGGAAATACATTCTCTGGCAATAAACTGGGACTCAGCAGTTGTTGGAAAAAATTCAGGCATCCAATTTATTTCTAAGACTAAACACATTGTAAGTTAATGTAAACAAGTGCAGGGCAGACTGAAATAGTTTGGACTGTGAGCCAAGGTAATTTTTACACTGGATAGGCTAATACATGTATGTCTTACAGGGAGGTATATCCAAAGTCATACAAATAATTTTTTCTCGTAGAATAATTATTTTATTTGATCAATTTTTTCTGCCACATAACTTTAAGCTTGACTAAATCTACCCATGTGCATTATCCACTTTCCTCACAACAATTAATAAGACCTGAGCCTATGACTTTGGACCACAGGTTATGAATGTTGATCCATTTTTGGCAGCTAACCCAAAGTGTTTGTAAGTTTGTGTCCAGTTGGCTCATATCACCTTGTGAAATTTTAAGAGGTTCCAGGTGACAGCCAGTGACATAATACGTGACATATTAACCCAGCCGAGTTTGTGACTTAGCAACATCTATTTTTAGCCCATCAGATCATTGCATCAAGATGTTTTGTCTTTAGATTTATTGAAATCAAGATATACATGGCCTTAGGGTGAATGCTTCTTTTCACAGCTTACATAATAAAGAGCTATTTCCAACTTACTGACTACATGACCTTCTTTATAAAGGCTAACCATTTGAACTATTGTTAGTCCCAAATTTGAACACTCTATGCAACTTAGGTACGTTTGCACTGCGGCATCTCCTAGCCTTTATAGTCCATAGTAGCCTGTTAGAAGTAAGAATGGCCAACATATTCATGTTTTAGGATACACCAGGAACGGGGAGACTGGAACCCTCTGCACAGTTAGGAAATGAAGCTATACTCGTGGATGGTCTGATGTTTGGTTGGTTTTCATGTATGCAATGTTTTATAAACACTAGACAAAACTGTTTTATGTCACCACTGGCAATATTTATGCAACATGGCTGACTTCAGAAGGTAAGATACAGGTCAGTGTGCATTGTTACACAACGTACTACCTACTTCCTGATACATCAATGTGTACCTGCACGTGACGCTGTAGTGACTTTTTTATTATGTATCTTCACTACAGTGTAGAGTCGTAGTGAAACCAGTTAGCATACAAATCATTGTCATGATGCCCAGGGTGAGTGAATGAATGTCATTCAACTAACTGGTAAAATAATGAACCGGTAAAATAGTGAACTGGTAAAATCTATACCTAAAATGTATTTACACCATACATATACATTGTTAATTTAGGTGTATGTTATTATAATTGCTGCAAGAGTTGATGATGGGATAGTTTACAGGCCCCTAGCACTGCGAGCATAAGCCTTTCGGTCACCTTGTCCACTTTAATTATTACTCAGGTCAGCAACCCAAGTAGTTTCAAAGACACCTTACACATGCGTGTATACTTGTGTACATAACACTGAGAGAAGACAACTACTCCCACATAATATAACAGTCTTGTGCAGTTTACAGACATCATAAAACTTTCATTTGACATGATTAATTATGGCAGGCAACAAAAAAACTTAGCAAAAACGCAAAAACTGAAAATATTACACAAAGTTGATGTGAACCTATCATTTACAACAATTGGTTCATATATAGGGCAGCAGCCAGAGTTACAAAAGGTAAATGAGACAGTTTTTCCAATGTCTAAAATAAACTCCAAAAATATGGCTGAAATGAAATTATTCTCTTTTATTTTATATAACTGAATCAAGAGATCTATCGCTAATTGAAGCTTATGTTCTAACTGCAAATTCAGCCTATGAATTTTCCAACAGATAGAAATTCATCACCTAAATTGTTTCTAGGGGAAAAGTTGATTTTTTACTAATAACAAAACTATTTGAGGAATAACCATTAAGGTAAATAGACAGCAATATATACAATTGACAGTTATTATTAGGTAACATTGATCATCTACTTCAGTAGAGGTCAGTGTGAACCTCACATTAGACTCATATTTAACTAGGTAGAACATTTCTCTGTTGAAAAATTCGTACCACTGCAAGACACTAGGATGGATGTTACATGTACATGCATTATACTAGTACATGTGCATTGCATATCATACTGTATAGGCTGAAAAATTTGATTTAATAACTTTGTCTTGCATTCGCGGACCCCTTCTGCCAGCCTTCCAAGAGATTAATAATATATGTATAATTATACTTTATACATATACTATGGCATCCGGTATTGTGAATCTTAGCTTAATGATTTTATGAAATTTGCTAGAACAAGCAGCTTTCAATTTCATGAATTAAGGGTTGTTAATATCCAAGCAGCTTGTTTTATGAGAAGCGAGAGAGCAAATATGAAAATTTGGTTACTGAAATGGTAGGCAGGCTATAAATATTTGTCTATGTCAATTATTGTCTCCATCCAACTTCAGTGTAATGATTTGTAAATAGGAAGTATACCATTGAAGTAGCAAGAATTTGATTTATTTGTTAGACATCAATGGTATCATGTTACCTACACACACAGCATACCAATTTCCAAAAAATTATGCTAATGCCCTCTGCTTAACATCATGGAAATTATGTCGGGCACAATTAGAGATATGAAGGAGTGGAATAGTTTACATAAATATATCCAGCAGGCCCTGGGGTTGTTGGTTTAATTTGATAATTAAGATTGAAAGAACCTTTAATATTAGTCAAAAATTAGCAAAGGTGAAAATAGTTCTTGGTTATTAATATAGGTAATAACGCACAATTTATCCATTGCCATAAATTTTGCTGAAAAATTGTAAAGCGTGTTTACTTGGAAAACCACTGTTTCACAACTCCACACCAGATGCACCGAATGTTACAGCATTGTCATTGGTGAAAGAGCTTCTTCACCACTAATTTAAATATTATCATGGCAAGAGAAAATCAGGATGAAATGCTTGAAGAAAAAATATATCGACATCTGCTAGGCCTACTGTGTGGCAAAATAATGTATTGCAGCCATTATATTGCTATGTTGTAACTGCACTGAATTGGGTACAATGGAGCCATGTATAACAATTCCATACAACAAGATGTACAGAATGCTCACCTGACATTTATTTTAATTAAATTACTGAAACAATGCAAACACAGACCACACAAGTAGAAATAATGAGGTAGAGTTTGTTACTTATTATAGATAAGCAGCATGTTGGCTAGATTCCTGTAGACTACAAAACATGTACTTATACATTCTATTTACAGCGATTTACACCATTTTTGTGTAGTTAACCTGTTATGTGGAATCTTCAGCTGTCCTTTAGAATATAAATTGCGGTAGTTGATTAACATAAATTTCAACTTCTCGGTTTCGTTTGTAGCATAAATTTTAATCAAACTGTAGTTAGCATGATAATTTTGCACTGAATATTTATAATTCTAATCGAGTGGGAATTTAAATTGTATCGTTCAGAGCCCTCATCCTGAAGGCCGTTGCCCATTACTTAAAAACCTTGACAACTCCTGCTGAAATTGAATGTGTAAAACGTGTTGCGGATGGAATTTAGACATGTCAAAAGTTCAAAGCTTGAACTTTTGACATTGCTAAATTCCACACAGTATATCAGAGTGCTTGCGGACTAGAAAATGCAGATGGCAGTAAGAACACTGTAATTTAATAATTATAACATTAACAAAGTAATTAGAACCAGACCAGACTGAGTCCAAATATACACTACAGTCTACCTACATCTGGGAGCTTTAAGAGACAATGGGACCAAAAATCTAAAAATAACTCAATCAAAAAATACGTATGACATCAATTTACGAATAATTCAATGTGTTGCTTATAAAAATCTTATGCACAAGGGTGTCTAGCAATTCTGTGCACGGATTACTAAATAACTATACGATAGGTTCACTAGTGGGATGGAACATAAATGTATTTATAGTAGCCTACCAAAACTGTTCTTCTCTTTCCATAATTGAGGAAAAAATATTATTTTGGAATTATCCAATATAACTTTCGTTATTCGTTTTATTTACTTGGGTATGATGTATAACGCTCAAATGAAAATTGTGTAAATGGATATTAATAGAAATGCATAAGGATGTTGGTATGGAAATAAACAAATGAATAATTCAAATTAGAGAGTAGCATGTATGTTGGTAAATTATTCAATTCTAGTATCTATGATTCATGACACCAAACATTGTAAGTGGTGTAGTTCATTTTGCTATGCATACAGTTTATATGTGTAATGCTTATGCAATAAAATTAAAATTTTAGCACATTATTTAGTCATGTGCATGTACATGTATATACATGTACATGTAGTATATAAACTTTTGTAACGATGATGATAGTGCAAGCCCCACACATTGCGAAATTTAGGTGAATCCTGTTCCATGTAATTAACCTTTCAAAGTCTAGTGTCCATAAAATAATATATTTATTAAATTATGTTTATTAAGTCATATCTCATGCGATAACTGCAGACTAGCAGTGGCATCAATAATTTAATTGATTGATTTTATTAAATTTGAATAGTAGTAAATTGTTATCTTATTCTATTAATTTATGCCATATAAATATAAATATCTGAATGTTTCATGTTTTGCTGTTATTGGAACGTAATGGTGATCTATAATATTGTTGATGTTCTAACTCAGATTACTTATAGTATATTATGTTATTTCATCATTTTCTTCTTAGTTTGTTCTAGTATAACAACTGCTGTATTTTCAAACATTTATGTTACAGTAATGTGGTAAAATTTTTCTTTTTTGTCATTTTTGTAGAATTAGTCAACATTTCCTCAGCACCTTTTGCGCTAAAGATACCTTTGGTATACTTCATCAAGGTAACTATAGTGATTGGTAGAACATCAGCATATACTTCAACAACAACTCGAGGGATATCAGGCTTAAAGTAACAACGCAGCTCTGGTGGAAATACTGCATGAAATACATATAGGACAAACTGAATATTCAAAATATAAATAAGAAATAATTTCAAAAAATGTAGCCTTGGTTTCTAATAACATTACTTCTCGCCACCAAGACAGGGTTCCAAAACTACATGTTTTTTCTAAGCCATCGCTGCAGTAACTTCGTGTTTTTTCATCTTTCATAATAGTGTGTTCAATATCTCACCGTGAACAATGTATTTACTGGCTATTCTTTAGCCTTGGTGCCAAATATTGTGAGGGTCACCAGAGGAAATACCAGAGATGAACAGTGGGATATGCTGCACCGACTTAGAATCCCTGTAATTTCACATAATTATTTATAACACAAAAAACAATATTTGACTAAAAACAGATTTGAACTTCAACTGACACTACTTTACATGTTTCCTTGCACTCAGAGTCACGTTGGTAAATAAATATATTAACATATCATTCATACGAGATCACCATGACTAACATACGCTAAACATTGAGTTATACCTCTTTGTGGGGATAGTCACGTATTTCAAGGGGAATATTTAATATGCTGTGGATTTCCATGGTCAGTGTCTATGGTCAGGTTGAACTATGAGATGACTCAGCTCAGCTTAGTGCGTAGCCTCTGCTCTCCTGGCTTAGTGCGTAGCCTCTGCTTGGGCTGGCAATGTCAAATATTAATGAAAGTTATTGATAAGTTATGGGTTGGCTTAGTGTTCCCAGTAAAAATGCCGTGATAGTTTTGTTTCCATTCTGGTAGCTGATAAGCAGCCAGAATGGAATGCAGCCTATTGATGCAGCCTACCTACATGTACTAGCCACAGCAAATATTGGTCTCAGTATAGCTACAGCTAACTGAAAACCAACCTTTACAAGTACATATTTTTACTATTTTCATCATGGTTGAATAGGATATTACAGTTTTAGTATTATTTTATTCGACTCTTCATCTATAATTTATATATGCATAATGAATTCATCAAAATGTGAGTATCACACCAATACAGGTATACATTATTCAGCTTACACGGAAATGCTGTCAACAATAATAAACGTACCTATTTTTAGGAAGAGTTCAATGTTGTTCAAGGTTGATTTGTTAGGTCCATTCAGCATACAGTTTGCTTAGGATTACAAATACGACTATTTTCAACAAAATCATCGGCGTTTAAATCTACCGTGTTCTGTCCGTTCTGCCAGATTATTAGGTGCCTCAGGTTCAAACCTCAGTAAAAGATGAATTATTTCCACACACGGGTAGAACCAAGTCTCTGACTGTTCAAAGATAAACTCCCTGCGGGAAAATAACACACTTAAAATTGTTATATTGATAATGATTTTCTAAACAATTTGTAGAAATAATTATTACCTCTGTATGTGAACTTCTGAACTCATGGTCTGTACTACAAACTGAAACAAGACAACTGTCCAGCCAAATTGGCTGCCATTTAAACCACCTGATAATAGTTTTATGAACCTGCATGTAAATAGTACACATTCATGTAGTTGAATTCCCTTTGCGCCTACTTCAGTGGTTTAGCCTATCAGTTAGAGTCTACTAGGTGGCATACACATGTATGCCATGAATGAGGATGCAAAATCCTCCTTTTTTTAAAAAAGAAACAGTGATCTGTCCATTTTTATTAACGATTAATTTCTCTAAAAAACTAAATGTTCACCAGTCGGCTTATGAAATATAGACATACCAGTATAAGGCTTATATGAAATGGTAGTATTAAGGTACACAGTTTTTCCTTATATTGTAATACCAATATTAATGTTGAGATGAATTCCAGACAGATCTCCAACACATAAACATTATTCCTAACTGAAAGTAGGCCTATACGTCATTTATTGTGTGGCAACAGCATCGATTAGATTGCCACACCATTGGTAAAAAAACATAATATATAATGCAGTACCATTATTTCCCTTATATTATTTTGACAGAGCATTACAACGTAATGCAACCTATTTAGCTGACACCGAAATAATTTATTCACCCGCAAGCTTGTAGTTAGTCATGTGACAGTCATGTTTTTCTAGTAAAACTAGACTCTAAATTGATTCCATCTTTTATCTGAATGTTTTCAGATATAAAAATTTAATCTTGAATTGTTTAATGTTTTGAATAAAGAGAGATGTGGTAAGGTTTAAGAAGATCGGAGAACTGTGTTCCTATAAGAAAATTTTAGTCTCTTTTTGTTAATTTTGGCAAAAGTATTTTCCTAGCACATCAAAATTGAAGTAAAACTACTGTATATCAGCAGCAGTTACTCTATATACTACATAATATAGTATATACATGTACAATTTAGAATATTTTTATAACATAATGACACATTTTTACTATTTTCAGTCTGGATAAAAAAGATTTTTTGTCTGGAAGGAGTCAACAGCAAAAATGCACAATTTTCATTCTGATTCATTGTCCATTGGCCTATTACAAGGGTGGACAGCTTCTGCAATTAGTGCATTATTGTAATCTGTGTAGATAGGGATATGTATTTATAAAGAACATATTTTTTGTCAAAGTAGTAGTTTTTTCTTTGGAATACTAAGCACTAAGCACAAGCCATTGAATGAATTGAAAACTTATAAAGGGCTTCTCTTCATGAATAAGTTGATACGGGGAATCAGCAATAAATAGAGCAGCTCCATTCTTACATCTAAAGGCCCGAGAACTCCAGAGTTATGTTTGTTAAACATACAGTTACACACTAAATTATACAGCTTCCTTGAGGACATTTGATAAGATATGTATCACTTCAAGGTGACAAAGCGGCTTTTATGCTAAAAAACTCCCCTTTCCATCATCCATCATCCATTTTCAAATTTGCTTATTATTATTTCTTAATTTTTCTCTTGTTGTATATTTAGTAGTAGTAGAGTTGTCCCATCTTTAAAGAGCAATGTAATGAGCAGACAACTTATAAAATTGCTCTAAAATAACTACCTGGAATATTTTAAGTACTATTGATGGTTATATATAACCATGCGCATGTACATATAACTGCATGTCCATATAATTTTATTTATGAGTGAAAAATACTACTTACATGTAAATAATTCTATACGTTTAGTTTAACAGAATTTAACAATATAATTATATAATAAATTCTGGATGACCATAAAACCCCAACTCTGATCTCAGTAGCATGCTGCCAGCATTATTCTTCTCTTAGTATACATGCACCCACATACATGTAAGTTTATCCTTCAGTTTAATTACTAGGCGCCCAATCTTGGCTAACTTACACACAGCTGCTTGGCCGAGGAAAACTGTCACATACCCAGTACAGACCACAACAGCATAAAAAAACTCATGTAGTTAGAATGCTGGACTTTCATGCTGAAAGGTTCAAGTGTTAGGAAGAGCATCCAGCCACAATTGCAGTTGCTGCTGTGCCTCATATAAAACTCTTGAGGCCATGCAAGACAGCATGACCTCAAGGCAGCTCCTCTACTCCCACAAACTACACTGCATTACCATTATAGTAAATATACTACATGTAAGTGTGATACTTATAAGTGTAAACACTCTATTGTTTCTTTGACTCTTCAGCCCTATGATTCATAAGGTGTAATACTAGCTATCTTGATATGGATGCATCAGTTTACATGCTCTTTAGGGTTTATTTAGACCAAAACGATTGTTTCATGTTTCCATTTTACGGTTGAACAAAATATTGACCCTCAAAACTCATGTAAACACTGTATTTATGGGCTAGGCATAATTGGTCGCACAAAACAGCTAAGACAATGGATTTCCTGTGATTCAATATCTTATTGACAATAGTTTGACAACTTAGCTTGTTTGGTTTGAGATATGTAATTGTTCTAAGGTGCCTGTCAAGTGCTCCTACAAATATATCACTAACTGTGTGGGGTCTGATAGCTTCGGAGCTAGTTAATCAACCTCTATGACTACTGGAAGTTATAGTAGAAAACAACAGCAACATACGCGTACTAAGTAAGTAAGTTACTACTCTTCATTGAGCTAAACATGTAGACTACAGTCATGTACAGTGAATCCAATGTAGTTAGCCTACATGTACTTTGTATGTGGTATGGTGACAAGGAGTTGACTGTACTTCCCACAGATAAAATATATGCATGGCATATATTATTATGTAATATTGTGGGTTATGTAGATTAGGTAAATTATTTTTGGCAAATTCTAAAAAGTTGGTTGAATTTAGAGAATGTGAAGTTTACAAGTACATGGGGGTGTAAGTGTGGCTTCCAATATACATGAATCTACCTTAGTCTACTACCTATGATATTTCTTACCTCAATAATATAATATAAGCTGTAGGTATGAACATCGCTCCTTATTGGCTAATTTGTTGTTTAGTAGAAAGTTGTCTTCTATTGGTTGAGCTAGCCAACGTTTTGGAGTTGTCACCTTTGCAGAATATGTTCAAAACTTGATTAACTCGAACCAATCAGTACTAGACCGCATGTACACTGCACTATGTATTAGTAAGTTCTACACTTGTTTTGTATGGTATTATGCTGTAGAAGCCGGGGAGAACAACTTCAACTGTTATAACTGTTGCAAATAGAATAGATTATTGGCCCTTATAAATGTACCTACAGTGTGACAGGTCCTTACAGCTGATGCAGTATAAAGCAAGCATCTCAGCTCCTACTACTGCTGTGAGATTCAGCTTGACTGAACCTCTAAGGAAAAGTCATACATATTCAAATTGACTCATAAGAAAATTACAATAGTCGAGGGTTGATTTAATTGTCAAAGTCTTGCACTATATTCACCTGATTGATTCGATCCCTAAACACATGTATATAGACCAGTAAATCATTATAGCCTTTTGTAAAGGAGAGAGGAATTTACATGTATTTCTTTTGTTATAAGGTATTCATTACCTTATGCCTGATTATGTTATGATAATAAACTGAAAGAAGTTTGAAATAAATAGTAGATGTAAATGAACACATTCCAGTGACGAGATGCAGCTCATACGTGACACTTGAGTAGAGTATCATCAGAGTTCCTTGTATGACTTGTAGGGTGTGATGTTATCGAGCTGTTTGGATAAAATTGCGCACTGAGAACTTGTAAGGATACGCTTCATCTTGGATGTACAACTGGATGTGAGCAGTTTTAACTTCAAGGGTTAGACTAAGGTAAGTTATCTGTATTTGTGAAGCATTATTTGTCAGTAGCTATATGTATCATATACGTAGACAGAGTAGGCTCCTAACTAATCTAACTTCCAGCAGTGGAGATGGAATTTCCAAAACAAGGAGAATAGGCTACTTAAGTACCAGGCTCATATTGTATAACTTCTATAATTATAATCCGCTTAATTGCAGAGACAGGTTTACTTTATTCACCATAAACAAATGAAAACACTTTAGCCTATAACAGAAGGTGCCATATTATCTTTCAGACAGCCTACGGTTTCTAATATAGTTTTGTGATTTACTCTACATACGGTGATCACTCAGTACCAAGTCGCAATGTTTGTATAGTACGAGGCATAGATGCCCCCCCCCTCCTGCTGGAAAGGTATTCAGTGTTAGAGTGGGGCATGTTTTAAAAAGTATAGTTGTAATATAAACAGTTGGTGAGCGAGATTAGATCATAAATAGAGCAGGTAACTCTCCTGTGCTATTATCCTGACCAAAGAGCCAAGGCTATGTCGGATTTAATAACATACAGTAGTTCTTTTTTGGCCAACTCAGCTTCGTTCTAGAGCAGATGGTCAACTTGTTGGTTTTTCAGTTTTTGGCATCAAGGAGCACTGTTGTGATTGGTTAATAGTAGATATGTACATCATTCACTAGAAAAAAGCTTTGGTTATTGGCAGAAAGCCCCTTGGTGGGCTGGTAAGAACCCTTGCCTACAGTGTTCGAAGTGGGAAAGTTGAGGTGGGTACACGTGCATGCAATCTGATAGAAAACCATGCCATGCCAAGGAGCAATGAAGTCGGTCTGTCAAAGCTCTAGCCTCTACCTGAGCCTTTGCTAACTAACTGGAAATTCTCCTACATCATATCATCACAGTGTAGGCACAGCAATAGCATACAGTAGAACAAGAACAATGACATTAATATTGTGAGAAGTTGACAATATTGCATCGCTAGGTTGGCTCCAGGATCTCAAATTATAGTGTATGGGTTTCAGGTTTTTGACATTTAATTACATAATAGTTCATTGTCCTGTAGGTATTGTGTACTCCGTCTGCAATCCTAGCTTTGTTGTTATCGTTGTTGAGGCTCTCACACTCACATGTCAACTAAAACAAGATGTTGTTTTCTTACAACATTTTCCCAATAGATCTACATAGAGTATACAGTTTATACAAATATTGTGTACATACAAAAATGGACACCTCAGTAAAATTGAATTTAGAAAACTGAGTCTAATTATATTCAGAATTTTTTGCTGCATATTATCTCTATTCCTTCTCACATGCAATGATGTGTATGAGTCTATGTTCTCTCTAGTGCAACAGGAAACAGCAAACGTTGTGGACCACACAATAGAAAACAGGAATTGTCTTTTCTTACAATGTTCTCACAGCAATTGTACACCCTGGTTCATGGTTTGCTTCAAAATCTCCAATTATAATACATTGCAATGTACTATGTAATACCTGTACATACCTATCCCTGCACACAACACATCAATTCGGGCTGCTACCAAGTTTTTACATGTAAAATTCATTCACTCAACACCACTGTTTAGGACTTCTTATAAACTGACTTGATGCCAATGTAGTATAGTATTGGAAGGGCTAAAGTTTCTCTTCTGCGAAATATTGAAATTATATCTCTAGAGAATGATAAAGCATGCAATTACATAAGAATCAATCAGTTTATTGCTCAATAAACCTATCAAACATTGAGTCAGACTATTATATACATGTAAGTTCTATGATAGTGCTGGGCATTTAGATAGGGTGTCTGACTGCACGCCCTTCCTAAGAACACTAACCATGGGCTAAGTTTCTCAACATATATAATCTCTGGCCAATGTCCTAGAACGCTTTATTTGCAATAACATTACTATATCGGCGTTCAGCTGTAATATAACGGGATATTCAGCTATTAACAAGTGACTCACTTCACATGAACCTGTTGAAACCTGTCGTTCGGTTGAATGGCACTTCTCAATGATAGCTATTCTTTTATGACCCTCAGGTTCACATCTTAAGTTAACACTTCTATCCCAAGGACGTAAAGACGTGAATAAGTTTATAAACAACTGTAGATAAGCGTGACATAGTGATTTCAGACTGATATGCTATAATTATACTCTCTCGCAAAGTGTAGAAACATTTTGATTGTTACATTTACCGTTACACTGTCAAGGTGCATCCTGTACTAGTGATATAATGGCTTGGCATATATTTCACCCACTAAGAAAGAACTTGGGACTTTCAGGTAGATATTATTACGCTTTCTTAGTGTGATTTGCTGGGCTCTGTATCATGTAGTTGTACATGTAGGATTTAGAGATGCGTATTTTATAACCATGGAATAGGTACGAATTTGGAAGACCTTACTTTTGTCAACTGATACATGACTTCTAAATGTGAGTCCAGACTATGACGACTTTCATTTAGTTTGTACCCATTCACCTTATACCAGGAGTTTTCTCTGTTTGTTATGCAGCTGCAGTCATGTAGCTTAGTACTAGATTGGTATCAATGCCCAAACCATTAGATATCTGGGTCTATTGTCAGCTGAGCTACTGTTGCATGTGGTACAGGTTCAGCTGTTCTAACCTGAGTTTCATTTCAAGTCTGCAATATATAGTTGAATCAGTAATATATTTATAGCACTCATTCTCTCTGAGTCTTGGAGCTCAGACTATCATCATTGTGATACGAATATCCCAATTTAATAAATTTTGAAAGCGATAAATATTTTTACTTCAGCCTGTTTGTGTTAGATAGGTGAGGTTTGCAGCCGTTGGACGACAGCGTTTAAAGATATAGTACATTGGTTGTTCATTATTTATCTTAACATAATATAATGATAGATTAAGTTTCTTCTGGTATAGGCATCATGCACATATATGGTGTACATGTACACATACATTATAGTGTGTTATGAGCCCTCTGAGAGACAGCAAACAATAGAACTAGGAATTTAATCAATGTGAAAGTGAAAGCACTTTAGTGGGTGAAAAGGAAGGAATTCAGTTATGTTTATGTACAATGTTATGCTATTATTATGGTGCCTTTTAGTAATAATCTCATGCATACATGTATTGTATTATACATGTATTGCATTATACACAAGCAGTGTAGTTGTCTGTCAAATAGATATGTCACTTTATCCAATATTACCTCCCCATGACACATTCCATATTCTATTTGCATGCAGTTCCAAGTACCCACTATTATTAGCTACATTCTGCATGATGTCAGTAGGTATGCTCAAGTCATTCCTCATCATTAGGTATGCTCAAGTCATTCCTCATCATTAGGTATGCTCAAGTCATTCCGTATCATACATGTATCATTCAATCTGTTCAAGCAACCAGAAGCACATTCTATAAAGTGCAATTATTATCAATACAGTGTATAGGCTACCTGAATTATGGTAACATACATGGCGTTGTATTACATTGTATTACATTGTATTACATTGTATTACATTGTATTACATTGTATTACATTGTATTACATTGTATTACATTGTATTACATTGTATTACATTGTATTACATTGCATTACATTGTATTACATTGTATTACATTGTATTACATTGTATTACATTGTATTACATTGTATTACATTGTATTACATTGTATTACATTGTATTACATTGTATTACATTGCATTACATTGCATTACATTGTATTACATTGTATTACATTGTATTACATTGTATTACATTGTATTACATTGCATTACATTGTATTACATTGCATTACATTGTATTACATTGTATTACATGTACATGCAACCAGAGAAAAATACCTGCAAGTAATTGTTTTAAGAGTTGTCTTCTCTGTGTTGAATTCTCACTATAACTAGTAAGGTAAATAATACTGAATAGTAACTGATAGCTCCGTTATAAGCACGGTGCAAAATACCATTTCAAAATACTTATTTGGATTAAAGTTTGTTCTTTATCGGATGAGACGTTTATTTTTGATTGTACTGAAGCCTACGGTGTTTTGATTGCTTGTCATACTTGTACAGTTGTACTGCTTGTTGTGTATTGCTGCATACGCATTCATAACTTATTTGATCAAGATTATGGTTGAAGTTGGAATCTTTATTGTTAATCATACTGTTTTAACAATACCATAATTATCTTTGGAGTTGTGAACTCTTTAAGTAATTTGAAGTATGGGTGGGCAACTTCTAAATTGACTCTGGCTCAAACTGTATTTGAGTGGAGTTATCCATCCCATGTATGTGGGTACTGACAACTCCAGTAAGAGGATTCACATGGTTTGAATTGAACTAAGCTATTTCAAGTATCAGTGGTAGTAGTCATCGCCAAGATCCACTGTTAGGTGCAATATTGCACAATTTGATGCGGCCTTAGATCTTTGTTTGTCGTTGGAACTTCACTGAAGAACCCTGGCTATGCCCACTGAGCACAAGTTGCTCTGGCCACTCCTATATAAATGCACATGTAATTATTTTCAGTAAACTGCAACATTGCTAGATCCATTGAAACATGAAACCTAAATTGTATCTGAACTGATAAATGTTTCAGAATAGTAACAATGTGTTTGAACTTCTTCATTCATTTTATATCAGATTGCTATTCTAATCACAAGTGGTTGATGGTGTAGGTATAAATAAGTTTATTACATAATGTCTTATGCTAGGAACCCTGTTATTAGCCTGTGGCACTGACTTGGAGAAATGTGAGAATTAGAGGAGACAATATTCTATTTTACTTGTTTAGTGTTTGCCAAGACGCAAGGCTTTCTATAACTGCAAAAATTAACATTTGATTTGATATAATGTTTTATCTCTCTGTGGTTTGTTGTTGACCTGTTGATCCAAGTTATCCAATGTCCTGCCCTGTCCAGTTCTGACCACTGACCTCTTTGTGAAATCAACCAAATGCTTTGTAGTCACCAACATTGACATTATTTGGTGGCTAAAATGAGAGCCATGGATCTGTGGGTGACCAATGAACAAGTTCTGCATTGTCTCTCTTTCCTTGAAATTGGCCTATAAACCATTAAATGATATTTCAGGAAATATCTTCAGCATAGCAAGAAGTGCATGTGGATGCCAGAGGTCAAAGGTTATGTTTATGACACTTGAGAGCTACTACTACTAGTATTAGCATTGTATCACAGCTGCGGTTGATAGTCTAGTAGAGAACTAAGTGCCATTGGCTTGCTCTGGATTTACTGTATTTGTTTGTTTGACAGATATGAATATTATTTGACTGGTGCTAGTTGTCGAGTGTACATGTAGGTGCCTTGTTATTTCTTCAGCTCTAATTTATTCATCCGAGGTATTGTTGGCAAAGCAGGCTTGTATTACCTTGTCAATCTATCATTTGAAACCTTCCGACTTGAGAATTTCAAGTGGATATTAATAGTGTAGATCGCTGCAGTGTGACACAAAGTTCTAGTTAAACCTGATAAACGACTTGCCTCATGGAACCATTTGGTCAACATATGGATACACTCATGGAACTGTGTTGTTACTGCTAGCCAATTGTTGGACACTAGGCGTTTGACTTCTACTGCTGGGATCTTATCCGATTTCAAACTAGTTGTTACCAGACCATTGCCTAGTAGACATCATGGTGGCCAAGTCGAAGGCCCAGAGAAGAAGAGCGACGATTACACCGCCATTACTTCTGGTAACGTCTCCCGGACTTACAACATTGGCAGAGAATCTCACCGAACATGGTAAGCAATCATTCGCATCTTTTCTATTCAGCTGAACCAAAGATCTGGCTACCTTCTGTATTCTGGTGGGATTCTGGTTCAGGATTCCTGGTTGGTTTGGTTCGTGCAGCTATGGGGTATGAATTTTGAAATGAAACTTTAAAAAAACTCTTTGGGTTAGTGATCAGACAACTTGTCATTTTTTACTTTTCCTTTTTCATGTGTGGCACAAGGCAATAAGTCATTATATATTCATGGTACAGTAACATGCCTATACCAATTTTACATGTACTGAGACAGATCTGTGCAATTTCTTTCCTCGCTGGGTCTGGTGTCAGTTATCTGAGAGGTGCCAGAAAACACCGAACTACCGGCACCAGTTATCTGAGATCACTGTTTCAAACTCATGCTATTTCTCTGCATATGGATGTCATCTAATTTGTGCAACTCCTTTCCCAACAAGAGAGATACAAAAACTTGCAGGATATAAAAATTATAACACCATAATCACCAACAAACATCATTTGAGTTTGCAATAATTGACCAGTGGCTACTAGCTAGTCTATTCAAACAGGATCCCAGCTGTTTTACTGTTTTGTTACATACCAGCAAATGTGTTGTTGTTGGTCAGTGATTGACTATTTGGTGCACAACCTGCCTGGCACTAGATTGAAAGTAAACTTCTAGCAAGAAAAAAAGAAACTTGCTACTAAGGTTCTTTTTTTTTAAGTTCTGTGTTATCATCAAAGTCTGTAACTTGATAGTTTGGTTACATAACAGTTTTTATCTTAAAATAATTCTATGTCAACATTATTACATGTACCAGTGAGGTGCTTCTATTTTATACTCTTGTCTACTGGATTGGAGCAGGACTCAGAATTGGGTGAGAACTGTGTTTTCTAGTAGTACTTAGGAGCCCATGAGAGTCTATTTTTAGGTGATAGGGTAAAGGGCTTCAGTATATTCTTATAGAATTAATTGATAGGTGTTTTGGGTTTAAGTGGTACATACCAAGATATTTTGTAAGAGATAGTTTGGCCTACCACATTATCTATAGATTACAGCTAATCATACTCACTAATTTATTCCTAACTTCTACAGTGTTCTACAGCTACCTCAACTCTAAACATTCCTACCTTTAGGGTAATCAAACATTTACAAAAGACAGGTTTCTGAATTTTATCTGCACGTCATTATCAGTACTAAATAATTATTTTTATAATTTTATTTACAACATTTTCTGGATTCTGTTCCTTTTAATTCTCCAATAGGCTACACCATTTATTAGATCATGTTATATGCAGTCTGACACCTTATCATCAGGTACTAGAGCCTTTTGAAGAGCTATCCCTTATTCATAACTAAAATCTTTTTGGTCAATAGAAGACTTGTTAATGGGGTTTGATGACTTCAACTCTTTTGTTAGACAAATGAATTTGACATGAATGATAAAAGCCTAGAACTAAGAGCAAACTTGTGTATTCTTTTATATCAAAATCTTCCAACTCTATATGATAGCAAGAGGCATTAGTGCCCGTATTATAATAATGTACATTGTAGTTGGCTATGCTGAGCTACTTGCTACTAATCTATATTACATAATATTATATACACACATATACATTTGTTAAATATATCATCTATTAGGCTATTACCATTACCATGTTGTTTCACATGACTGTGTCGTGTGATGTACATGTATGCTAGACCTATCATTTTGAAGCACCACTTGATGCTTCCTGCAGCGAATGTTCGTTCTAGTTGAATAGGAATTGGGTTTAGTTGGGAAATAAGATAAGCTATGACATGGTGTTGACTAATCCTGGGTTGCCATTATACTACTACAATTTTACAGGAACTAAATTTTATTTTTGGAATAAAAGGCTCTTTCACCACTCCAATCAATCTTGGGTAACATAAATGGAACTAGTTTACTAATTTTGTAGATGTTAGCTATTCCCATTATGCTGGCTTTGAATAGGATAATTCTAGTTGTTGTATTCATTCCCTGAATTGAAAAGTGAATGCTTTTAATTATCTACAACAACCCATTGACAAAGAGGGAGTGATGTAATACTATTGTCCCAATGTCTAGTTTCCACAATATGGGGGCCACTTGTACACTGATTAATTTATATGAACATTATAATTACACATGTCAACACTAGGGATTGCAAAATAATTGCTAAAGATTTGTATAATCAACATAATTATTCATCCTACACCCTGCATTCCTAGCTATTTTCCTGGAGAACATGCATAAATGTTTCCAGCTTCATCCAGAGCTAACTGCACGGATATACCCAAATATATCCGTTTAGTAAGTTCAACTAGTAAACACTGCTTTGACCTCAGAATGGACAGAGAAAGGTCAGTCAGATGGACGGCTACCAAATCATTGCTCTGTATCAAACCAAGGATATTTATGTTTTTGTACATTAACCAGCGATTTAATCACATCAGTGTCCTGTGTTTCTAAGGCTGCAGTAATTATTTTGGCAAGGATACTTCTAGTAACAACACTAGTAAATAATACAGCTTCTGGCATATCACTATATTATGTATCTGAATGGGAGAGTGATTTTTGCAAGCTGTACTCTTGCAAAATTTTAGAAAAAAATAACAGAATGTTTCATTCATTGTCACATAGTGGCATGTGCAAGTCTTGGTGGCACTAGTGATTAACCCTTGTAACAATAACACAGGCTATCTGCAAGGAGAGGTGACAGTTCCACCAATTACTGCAGAGGTTTGCATGTAACAAGGCTCCCCAGATCCGTGGTACATTATGAAGACCAAACTACCCTGTATAGAAGTGAAGCAATATTGCTACATTACTTGCAATAATCCTTTTAATGTACGTATGTTCTTGACCGAGCAAGGCAGCATAAAATGGTAAAAAAGAGGAAGGCTGCCTCTCCACCCCATACCCTAGCATGGGAACTTGTTAAATAATTAATGTTTTTAGACAATGCTGGAGAAACATGTTTTGATTGAAATGCCCCATAGTTATGCACAGTTTAGTGCAATTACTGACACTGTCTAAACAAAGATGTAAACTTTGTACCCCAGCAGTATTTCCACAAATATTGGCCACACAATGAATGACTGTTACAATAGAAGTCATCAGACAGTTTATGTAAATATTAGCCTTTACAAAGCTTGGCCCCTGTTTATAGTATTTAGAAGTAGCTTTTGTTGACAAACTTGTTTAAATAGTCTGAGAAAGGTTTATTAGCTCATTTATACCTGCGGCCAAGATTCTTTATACCTGCAGTCAGAATTTTTTGCCAATTTGTAGTTTACAGCAACTGCTGTGAGGCCCTTTGCTTTAGTAATCTGCACTGAGCCCTGTTGGGAAGCCTGAACACACCTTGGTGTAGTTCCGCTCTGTGTTGTTTATCTTATATGCTATAGTTTACCAGCCTGAACACACCTTGGTGTAGTTCCGCTCTGTGTTGTTTATCTTATATGCTATAGTTTACCAGTTAGATTTGCTGGTAGTGTATGAGATGCTACTGATACCTTCCTCAGCCCTAGAGGTATCTGTGTGGTTAGGCATCTAATTTATTCTTTGACAGCAGTAATTATGAAGCAGCTGCTTCACATTGTGTGAATTCTATGCTGCTAGGAATGAAATAATTATGTTATGTAGAAGATGATGGGGTAATGATCAAATTTCCTTATTATGATAGAGATATAACAATTCTAAGGCATTCAATCTGTAAAATTTTCGTTTGTTGTTGATTTAGTAATATTGTAAGTATGCTTATATCATCTTGGTTTAGCTTGTAGTCTCAACAAAGCAGTCAGCAGGTTACATAGACTGTGATTTCACAACTTTATCCCCTGTGAGGCTATATTAAATAATGCGCATATAAACTCAATTATTCAGCCGTAGTACCACCAAACTATGTTGTTTTTTGGTTGGTTTTGCATTGTTTACTTGCATTATACCGTCAAAATAGTTATGAATACCCTTTTTTTTTACGTCATGCTACTATAATAGATAAAATCTTGATAAGAATATAAATAGAAATTGGGTCAACACAGCAAATCAGTTTAAAAGAAGGGAGGGTGGAATAATTAAAACATTCCATTGAAAGTAAAAAATATATAATTCTCTTAAATTATATATTCAGTATTCACACTAAGCACAAGACATAGCCTAGCATACCACTGTAGGTAATAATGTCAAAGTTAAGGTTAGAATGTACTGATTGACTGGAAGGCTGTGCCCCAGCTCTCCAGAAATCTGCACCTTGTACCTAGCTGTCATTCCCCAGTCAGAACTCTGGTCATAATAGTTCAAGTTTGGTTAAAATTGGGGGTTCCTTCCAGAATTACATATAAAATTTTATTCAAATTATATTCAGTTAACCTCACCAGGGAGAGTACACTCAGTGATACACACTTGGCAGTTACAGAACAGGATCTCCTAATTGGCTCCTCTAGACTTTTCACAACTACTGCCGTGGAAAAAGATATTTACATAGCAATGTTGACTAATGAAACAAGTTCCTACAGGAGTGTTGTCAGACAATCATATCATAGGTGGTGACTTGTAGAAATGGACTTGGATGTTGAGCAGCAACAGGCCCCACACAGTTTAACTGCCATAGGTTGCCATTCAGATTACAGTAGTGCTCCAAAAGAGGCTGTTTGGCACCACTACTCCGCTACTGGGCTTGTCTCCCCTGTTATTTGGAGCCTTGAATGTGACCATGAGACCTACCATGAGACTTACTATAGTTTACTTCTTGCTTTTGTTGTGGTCAGAGCTGCGCCATCAGGCCCTGGATGGAGACTAAGTCACCTGCCAGGTCAAACACTGTTGCCAGCAGTTATGTTTTTATTTCTAGCTAAATCTTTGTTTTTCTATTCTGTCAGGCCATCCACGTAGTATACATTTACTACCTTGTAGTAGTGTATTATTATACATGTACATGTAGGTGTATAACTGAGAACTGATCTAAGTTTCAGAACTACTACCTGTACTAGTTGGTAGTGGTTTATTTGGTGAACCTCTGTAGGTGCAAAATCTTGCTGCATTTCTCATACGTTTTTGTAGGCTACTTCATTTACATTTCAGTGTCTTTATTTTATATTTAACTGTCTCCAATGCTGTATGTTGGTAAGTGCACTTTGCATGTTGGCTAGTCTACTAAAAACAAGTTAAAAAACCAACTAGTGATCTGTTGCAGGATCTTCTGTGGAAATATCTACTCTTGGTACATCTAATGGTGGTCTGGGAGTGAATTTTGGTTCTGTGGAGTCGAGAAGTTGTCATGATTTAAGAATAGAAGATGTCAACAGCAGCAGCAACTCATTGCTAGATATACCTTCTTCTGCAACCAAGAGTACCAGCTTACCAAATCATCAACGAGGGGTAAGTTCGAGCTCATTACATCTTCCATGTTACATAACTGGGAGCAGATAATTTAATTTCCATGCAGATGACCATGTTTACTATTGCCTTGCAATAACTTGTTCTCACAGCACAGGTGCTTGTAAAGTGCTTGTAAGGTGTACTCTGATGGTACACTAACTAATACTGTAAGTAGACAGACCTCTTGTGTGTTTGCCTGAAGTGAAGGGTAATTTGTAAGTGGTAACTGGGTGTTTTAAAATCGTTACAACTAAATTGATATCAGTGTAGTTATACATATAATAGCATCAGCCTACAACACACCTGACTACATATCTACTTCAGCTACTTCCCTTAGCCAAGAGTTAAGAGAGTATTTCAACACACCAGTTAATAGTTACAGTAAAATTAGTAAATCTTTCGTTTTACAGAAGCTCTTGACATTTGATTGGCTCGTTGACATTGACTCGTTGACCAATTGTACCAAACCATACATATTATATTATAATACTCTCAGGAGAAAACAATATGATACCTAGGGTCCTACATGTTATATGTGTACCAAATGCATAAGGGACAAATGGAAGAATAACTCCAAACTTGAGGCGACTATTTGCTTATGACCATGTGTAGTAAGCCCTGCCTTGTGATCAATAGAAAATGATAGTTGCATTCTATTGATATGGAAGCATCTCACTTTATATTTACCTATCCCACTGTATGGGCTACCTCTCATATTCAGTCATGGATTGTCATTTTACTCCATCTATAACATCACATGATCAGAATTAGGTCTCTATCATTGTATCCATCACCCTAGTCCCACCCTGCCTCTTTACTTTCCCTGAGGTGTTCATCTTGTTATCACTTACTGATATGCAGGGTCTAATGTTGTTGGTCACTTGCATTTGCTGCAAGGGGCCATCATACCATCAAATATCTCTCCTCCCACAGGAGTTGTTTTCTCTTGTTTTTATTAGAGCCTACTCTACCATACCTTGGCAGAGGGCACACAACTCCTTAGCACTTGAAAGAGTGAGACAATCAGTAAATGAACCAAATAACTCACATGTTAATATCAACCTTAACCTGTCTGTGGTGAGGATAGACCAAAAACAGAAGCATGAAGGTCTATTGTGCAGCTAGGCCAATATATCGGGCATTATTACTAATATAAAAGCATTTGATCAATTCAAGTTGAAGTTGTCCAACCTTTGAACAAACTGTAAAAATAATAAACCAATATTAATATTTAGAAAAGGCTACATCACATCGGTGTGTTTTCCAATTCCAACTTCTGGTTGGTTGGTTTGACATGTTATTCAGTCACCCCCCCCCCCCACAGGAGTAATTAGGGAGGAAATGAGACCTATAAAAGTTACAATAATTAGGTCAAGTATGACACAGTAGATAAGAATATACATTACACATGTAATTATCTTATTGTTTATCTAATGACCTCACTTAGTAGATTATCCTACAGCAGGCTTCCAATTTCCTCATTCTGACTCTTTGGATGCTGAGTTATTTCTAGAACTATGCACAAGCACATACAAGCACCTGCAAGCACCTGAAAATACTCATTATTAGTTCTAGTTGACATTTAAAGAAAGGTGTTCAGATAATAAAATATTATTGTCGACACTTGATAAAACAACTTGGTAGCTAAAGGCAGCATTACCTGTAGGCCAACACTGTACACTAATAGCAACAATTATATCACTTGCATAAAATTGTTACATATAGTCAGTAAATGTAGTAAGTTCAATCCCTGGATGACTAAGAGAGAGAGAGAGAGAGGGGACTATTTTCTAATATACGTGTAAGTCTCAGCTTTTACTTAGATAAACTATAAAATATACTGCCACCACCAAATGTTGGTATCTATTATGCATGTAATATATAATTAAATTAGGCGAGATCCTAGAGTATGCTAGCAGGAACAAAAACTATTGCATTCAAAATCTATAAATTTCAAAATCACATCAAGGTAGGTCTAGGCTGGCTGCAGAGGGCCTTGCATAAGTAACAATGAAAATAGTTGATCATTGACCTCAAGAATTTAGACATGTTATTATGGTGATATTATAATTAAGGGCAGTTGAGCACAAACCAACTTATAACAATCTCTGACATTAGTAATAGCTGCTTCAATTAATTATTGTATACTGTAAGTATATAGAAAATAGGAACATAATATACCAGTTGTCACATTATTAGGATGATTTATTAATATGCTATTAGCTACAATACCTAATTATAATTTACATAAACTAGATTAGCCAGTTATTAATGTATAACAGAGAAAGTAGCAGGTTTTTAGTAAAGTGGCTGTACTTAGTGCAAGGAGAATTTTGTTCTTTATAACCGATTGATTATGGAACTAGTAGTAACTTAACCAGAAGGATACACAGTGTAGCTGGTAAGCTGTTAAATTTGAAATTGATCTACCTTGTACCAAATCAATTCTGTTGTATAATGTGTTGCCACAGATAACTTTTTGAGCAGTTGAAGCAACTTCAGATTCGCGTAGCAGGATTTTTTAGAGATGGGGGAAGGAATCTGCTACAACTTTGGTTACTGGCAGCGCTGTCTGTCTGATCTATTATACATGCATGAGTGAAAATCAGTCACATGTTCTCTCTCTCTGACTCACCTGACTGGCAGCAGGCCAAAAGCAACTGCACAGATGCTAAATACCACCAGTTGTACATTGTAAAATGTGGTGATAAGTGTGCAGTTTCCCCAGTGGTTAGACTTCAAAGCTATTGTATTGCCTTATCTTGGATATTATGTAAGGACACAGATAAGATAAGTAACAATAACAAAACCAGCCCACAATATTTAAATTATTTGTTGGAAGTTACTTGATAGGGTTTCACATGCATTTAGCTAACATTATTGAGAGTGTGGCTTGGTGACCTTGGGAGCAAAAGCTGACCTTATGCTTTAGAGAATTAAAAGTCAGCAGAGGTTGGTAATAATATCACACATGAGCTATTATTTCATATGTATTTTATTCAACAGCTTTGAAAAACTTTAGTTAGGGTGATATTTTTAAGCGCCTTAGGCTAAGTTCTTACTCATAGAATCAAGTTGCTGCTTAGAGCAACTTAACTTGGTATCTCATCGTTAATATTGTCTTGTACTCACTACTAAATGTACAAGTATCACTCTGCCCTCTGGGGTCAGCTCATACATTGTTAGGTGGGACTAACTTTAGCCTTGGGACCTGGTTGACCATCTCTCTAATGCTACTGGCCTATGTAATAATATATAACTATTTACATTAAGCTTAGAACTAAGACCACATACACTGCAGGGCTGGATTAATTTATGACAATGTTATTTGATAGCTAGCAAAAGTAGTTAGCAAATGTTTGAGATTTACATAACATTTGGCTATTGGTTGTTCACCAGTAATGTTGGTCAAAATAGCTAAATCATGAAAAGGCACTCATGGTTAGTTTAAAAGGGGTAAGTAATAAGTAAGTAAGTAAGTAAGTAAGGAATAAGTATGTAAGTACAATGTACAAGTAGGTTAAGTAAGGGGTACGTATGTAGGAATATACTGTATTATCACGGAATACATGTATTAATAGGCTACACAGCTGCAGTGCTGTCTATAATATTATAGTAAGGCTTTTTATCTCTAGCTACTAACTAACTCTACTAGGCTGTGGTTCTACCTGTGAGGTTGTGTTTGTCTTAGGAACTGAGACCATGGCACAGTATATTGTGTTACCAAATAACATAATACATGACTTTAGTAGTTTTTATTATTTATCTTAGCTGGATAATGATGTGCTTTGCCTTGAGAATGCCATATTATGTATGTTCAGAGATTTACCAGTTTTGTCTTAGATTACCAATGTGTTATTGGATTTTAGTTTGCAGTGGAAATATTTACCTTAATTATTTGATTATCTGTTATTGGAGTTTATATATTTTGCCTTGTATGTAGGCTTCCAGAGTAGCAATAATATTATGATCTGTAGGCCTATGGTCTACGCTCTACACTCTGGTTAGACAAAATGTCATACTCTTCATGAAATTTGGTGTACGTCTTTCACGAAATACTAGTAGGCCTATACTTTCCTTGCACATAGCTGATGCATGATAGGACCCTACATGGGCAGTCCATGTCTAAGTTATTATATTTCCTTTGGCATTGCAGAGACGACTCTCGTCAAACCAGCCACAAGGTGGAGCTGTGTTCCTGCACCACAGACGTAAACAGAAGTCATTTGACATAACCATGCTGCCTCGAGATAGCGCAGAGCTGGAATACCTTTCCAGGTAGGAGTAGCTATGGTTACTACTGCCCGGTAGACCAAATAAACCTGGCCTTTAGTAGAGGAAGGGGTTGAGTTAGAGAGAAGAGGTAAATAAGTTCTGGTTTGGTACAACTCTCCATCGACAAAGTTTTGTTTTGTCCAAGGGACTTGAAATTTAAACCTGAAGTAAGTTTCAAGTTCAGGACTGCACTTCGTAGATTCACTTTGTAACAGAAGTGGAAGACAACCCTAAGCATCCAGTAGCTTTTCAGCGACTTCTGATAAAATAGTAGTTGGGATGTACTTATACAATTTTCATAAGGCCAGGCAAGCAGTCTGCTATCGCAGTGCTGAAGCTGTTGATGTGTAGCAGAGGTATAGTAACGTTACTCTGTGGCTGCAAGCTCGTAGAAATAAAAATATGTGGAAATATTAAATACAATATCCTATGAAATAAAAGTGCCAGTCAATGTTGGGGTTATCACAGTGATATCAGATTGTGATAACAATATCCATTAGCAGCTGTTTGATTAAAGGTGACATATTGAGCAACTGTTTATACTGTGATATTATAGAAAAGCGTTACACATGTTCTGTTGGTGGGACTTTGTGCCAGCCCATATGTAGTACTGGTCTGGTCCTCAGTCTTAAGTGCTAGTAAGCAGACAACTCCAACTAGAAATTCATACTGTATTACGTATATCTTAGGGGGCGGTCGCCTTCTCCCTCGCCTGATGGAAGAGTTAGCCCAGGTAACAAAACTGACTTCAGTGAGTACGTTATAGAGGAGATTCTGTTAACAGAGATACAGTATGTCCAAGATCTAGCAGATATTGTCGAGGTAGGTGTAAGTAGAAAGTGAGGGGGACTTCTTCATTCCTATTCCTTGGTGCAAAAGCTAGACTGTGTACTAATCCTTTAAAATAGTGGCAGGCTTGTTGATGATTTATTGTATGATTTAGTTCACTTCTACACTCCCTAACCAACATAAGCTATTGTTTTTAGAAAGAGTAGAACCTTAGTTACTGTGGGGCATAAATTTTGTACTAGATTGGCTTAATAAAGTACAATAAAAAGCATAACTTTTTCAACAAGATTTGCATGTACAATACAAAGTTTTTGCTCTCAAACAGTTATATCAAAGTGAATTAGCTCCTAGGAACTTTAATATGACTTGTAAATGTAGCCTAGGTTAGGTAGGCTAAAAGGCTAGTCTTTAGCTGGTCTACGTTACAATACTTGTGTGATGTGTGTTATGTTATAAGTATGTTATGTGTATTATAGTGTGTGTACACAAAATGTGGATTGTGGAATGTTTGCATTGGGGATACCACATATTACTTTACACATGTACTGTAATTAGAAGGCAAAGTCAACTGTCTTATCAAATACCTGTATATGTAGACATAGTCTTAGTAAATCATTATGTAGGTATAATATTCTTTACCTGCAGATAGCATTCCTGCTGTAGGAACTAGTTGCAATCAGTTGCATTTACATAGTCAAATCTGTCCCTTCAATAAGGACCTACATGTATGTGCAGCAGTTTCACATGTACTATGAGTGAGGCAAACAACGCAGAAATGGTAAATTTTGAAAAATCGCAAAATTAGGTTTCACCACAACTTATACCTTTGAATGTCGGTTTCGAATTTATCAAAGTAAATATGCTTTCTTGAAAGTGTTTTGCCATTTGAATTGACTTCGAAGCTCACTGACCCATTGGCCTACATAGTGCACTAGTATTTGTATTGTGTTACAATTTAAAATAACTTCCTTCGTTTTGGACTTTGTTCAGAGGCTGTCCAACAGCTGTTGTTACAGGACTACATGTTGGAAATAATTGACTGTAATTTTATTCTCATCTTGGAATGCTAGCTATTCAGTGACACCTACTGAAGTATTAGCTAGCCTCTGTCTGCGATATTTCTGATTTACTGTAATAAACTAAATCCCTTGTATGAGTAATGCAAATCTAGTAGCCATTTAATGTAATTTTAATTCAAACGGTCTTTAGGTTCAACAAAGAGGTCTATCTTTGTTCTCATAACTTGATGCCGTTCAAGCAGTATTTCACAGCTATGCATGGAGTCCTTCAGTTTTTGTTAATTTTTTCATAAACTTATTATTGTAAATAATGTGAAGACGATGATAGGGCCTGTATATGATATCTTAAAGATTAACTGCACTAGCCAGGCAGGAAACTTTTTCTATTAATAAAATAAAACGTGGTATTTCTTATTCTAAAGTTTTTTTTCAAAAAAAAAAGCATTTTAAAAAAACCAATTTATTTTATCAGAGGGTAAATTCTTTGTTTACATTTTACATGTATATCGCAGTAGTAAGCCCAAAATCCTTGCGAAACTAGGAATTTTAATCCTAGGTATTTTAATCCCATTACTTCTTCTGGAGTGAATAGCTAGAGCTAGATCTGCTAGCTAGCTACCAGATAGAGATTAATAAAGTACTTTAGAGCAAGATATTAATCAGATCAGCTTTACATTGTTCCTTAGACAAGCTTAGATAAATTTTAGAATATCGAAATAAAATTTGTTACTAATTGTTACCTGCGGTGTTACTAGACTTGGGCTATATTCATCAGCATCGCTTCCAAATCAACAAATAAGGGTAACTTTAAAGCCTTGGATTTAAGCATTGTTCATAGACTTTGGAATATAACTCTGCCAGTATACCAATAAGATATTAAAGAAAGCTCAGACAGATTCTTGGAGCAAAGTCTATGATGAAATCTGTGATCAAACCCCTTGAAAATCCTAGCAACTGCATGGTTGAATCAGTAGTGTCACGTGATATATTATATTCAATTACGTGAGTAAATTACTGAAACATGTGCTTTGTGTTTACACCAGCCTTTTTTATGTAAACAATGGAAATAGCCTCATAGACTGTCAAATTTGCATTTTATATTTAGAATCAGTGCTTTTTTTTAAAATTTTTATTACAGAAATGAAAAAAGCTTGCTTGATTTGATGTTTAGAATTTTATCGCTATATTGAGAATGCAGTTAAACTTTAACACCGACATTATATTTTATATATATTTTATATTTTTATAAATTATATTCTCTATTTTGTTGTGACAGTTATAACATACCCAGTTTTCAGTATTCATGGGTGGATAACTCTCTAAATTATTTGATACATGTTTTGGTGACACCGATCGACCATAAGCATGTGTATTTAATCTGTTTTAGGGATATTTAGAGTTCTCTAGGAGTTGTGTGCACATTACAGAACATGAAATCGTGGAGATATACAGCAACATAGAGGATATCTACAGCTTTCACAAGTAGGTCTTACTCATCTTGTCACATGACCTACATGTAAATATGTCGTGAGCCCAGCTGTTTAAAATAATACCTGTTCCAAGTCTGAGACACAAAGATATAAATTATTCCACTCTCAAAGTTATTCAAGGAATATTGAAATCAAAGCAATTATATATAATTAGTGAGCAATTGCATAGCTATCTTTTTCGTGCTCAACAGTATTTTCTCTAGAATGCCTGTGAAGCATTTTAAACAGAGAGTCGATAACACTATATTATGATTTCTGTTTGTACATGTCAACACTTTGCATTATAAAGCCCTACCACTTTTGTACCAACTGCATTATTTGCTGTCATTTTATGAAGAAATATGGTATACATAAAGTGTTAGTTACTATTTTATCAAGCTATGCACTCTTATAGGTCATTTCTGAGTGAACTGAAGGATTGTGGGGAGGAACCCGTTGCTATTGCTGAATGTTTTATAAACCGAGGGGCTGACTTTCAGATCTATGCTCAGTATGTTACAAATTACCCAAAGTAAGTAAACAACTTCTCTCTACCTTATGACTTGGTGTTTTGATTCGTTCATACATTTACACACTAATGTGTACCAGAATAATTAGTCAAATTCAATTCTTTTTTACAAAACAACCTAACTGGTGTTGCTTACCAAAATAGGGAGCTGTGAGTTGAATACTATAAGTTATTCAAAATAACAAAATTTTAGTGTAGCATTTTTTGTAAACAAAAGTTAATAGATTCAATTTCTTGTTGGCAACCAACAGACTAATGTAACAATCCAGGGGAATTTGCTGTTTACAAAACATAATTACCTTGAAAAAATTATGAGTTGCTGATAAATAATTGTGACACATTTTCGAAAAATTGTGATGTTACTTGAATCCTCTTTTCCAATTATTGTTGATAATATCATAGCTAGTGCTGACCCCCGAATATATTTATCTGTATGCTGCCGATTTTATGTGTGAGAAGAAAGTCTTTGGAGCCACCCTACTAATATTAAGATAAACATTGCCTTTGTGTAAATAGGGTTGTTTATGACAAAATATTCATCAATTTTTAAGTACGCAAGTACCTGGGAGAATGAAGCAACAGCTTTTATTAAATTTTCACTACTTCAGGACCATGACGATATTTTACCGATAGGTCTACGTATATCAGTAACATAAACTGCAAACCCTACATATAGGTTATTGGTTCTTTAGAGAGCCTAAAAAACGCAGATACGGCAAGTGTTCAGATTCCTTCATTGAATTAAGGCTGACATATTTTATCTTTCACCTAATGGTAGCCAACTGCTATTTCAGTTCCATTACATGTTTGAGTCGGCTACTGCGGAAGGCAGTGGTGAACGACGCATACCGTAAGAGACAGCTGATTCTAGGTCACGGGCTACCCATTGGGTCATATCTGCACAAGCCTGTTCAAAGAATACTCAAGTACCATCTGCTACTACAGGTAACTACTTATATTTTATAAATGATATGATAAACATGTATTGGTTGTTTATGAGCTACAGTTCCTGATAGATGTGTCATGCTGATCCTACAAACAGGCTTATTATGAAAACACGTTTTAAAGATCCTGAGCAGCTACACTGCAGTCTTTTATTCTTAAAAGTTTTATCTGAATATGTATAACCATCAAATATCTGTTGACTAGTAGCTAGTAGGCAGCAGCTAAGAGATTGAGAGAAAATAACTTCAAACCAAATAAGTTTCATTCACGGGTTAACTTCCAGGATGTCATCTAGTCATTTATCACAATTTATTGATAGGACCAGGAATTTAATATGTGATTTATTTTGTAATCGGTCATCGGATGATGATATTCATATACCATATTGCGTATTTTTATGTCGATTCGCTTCCTGCTTAATGTGTGATTCACCAGATTGTTCTCATTGACTACCACTGCCATTGGGTGAACATAGCAAATTTCTTGCAGAAAGCAGCAAACTTTGCTCAATATTTTCTATTTTTATGCATTTTCTTTGCAGAATCTGTTGAAACATTTTCCCGAGGATACGTTTGGTAGGGAGACGATTACCACTTCTCTGCAGTGTATGACTGATTGCGCTCACAATATCAATGAACTGAAGAGATCTCATGAACACGCCATGAGAATACAAGAGATACAGAGTGTTCTCTATCACTTTGAGGGTTATAACCTACTGGACTTCGGTAAACTTATCTTAGAGGTAAGGGACGTTTCGTGGCACCCCATGAAATACACAAAAGTGGTCGTAGAATATTCTAACAGGATTGAACTGCTTTCAATAATTTGCTACTTGTACTATTTTTATAGCAACAAGATATTTCTCGGTAATTATCTCTCTTGTAAATCTATGACTCGGTTACCTATTTGATGAAGCTAGATACCATAGGTTCTATATAACTGGTAGTACGGTATCCTTTCTGAGTGTATTTGCATTTTAACAGGATCTGAAGCTACAATACTATTTGTATTCCGTATTACTAGTTACTAAAACTTGCCATTAATCTAGTAAATTCATATTTTGTACTCATTATAGGGTGACCTACGAATGCACGGTGCCAAAAGTTTCCGACACATTTACCTGTTTGAGAAGGGTCTCATCATCTGTAAGAAAATGGAGGATGGCGCAATGTCTTGCAAAACAGTCATTATGGTAAGAATACCATTTGTTGACTTCAGTCTGCCCACTGCAACTTCATATGCATTTCAAACTCGGACATACCATTGTAAATTTTTATTTTCTAAAATTCTAAGTTTTAATTGGATGTATGTGTATTTAAAGTGAAATAGTTTGTGGTCAACATCTTATACATCCTTGACTTTGCCACAGACATATAATGTTGAGAAAGTGTAACTCATTGTGACTGCTTGGCCATCTTACTCAACTGTTTTTTTGGAATCACTTTTTCCCTGCGTTATTTAGTATACCAACACATGCTCATTTTGAGTCTAATATTTTACTAAGTTGTTTCCAACTAAATAGTTTGTCCTGCTTGCTATGTTGAACTATTATTTTGTGTTTAGTGTAACAACCTGATGCTGATCGAATGTATACCAAGGGATCCACTGAGTTTCCATCTGCTGCCAGTGGACTGTCCAAAGAATCAAAACACGCTACAGGCAAAAACTCTTGATCAAAAACGACAATGGTGGGTATCATGACATTATCAGCTGTGATACATATCTCGATATTATTTTAATCAGATTTCCTATGACAGGCTGTATGTAGAAAATTTCATAACTTCACAAGTGTTTAATCAAGCAGATTTATTTATTTGTGTAAGTGTGGAATGAAGGTACACAGGCTTATATAACTTTTTGAGTGCCTTCTTAATTAGCTTATACTTTACACTGACAGTCATGAGCGGGTAACTCTTATTTTAGGTGCTCCCAAATTAAAAAGTATATTCTTGAAAGTTATGACTCTAAGATACCAGAGAAAGCTAAAGAACTTCTGCTGACATTAACAGGTAAGAATACTAGGTTAATACTGTACACATGGAAAACCATAATAACTGCTAGCACCAAAGTAATTATTAATAATTGTCTAGCATGAAATAAATTGCAAAAAGTTATAAAAATAAAACCAGCTTTGTAAGGACCAATAATTTTAGCATGTCATGAGTCTTTATGTAGCTAGTGCACGCCCTCATTGTGAATTTATATAAAGTTATAATGTAAGTTATTTTTGACAGGAAAGAGTGAGAATGATGAGAAGTTTGCCAAGCAGTTCAAATCTTTCACTCTCAAGTCCCACCAGACTCCAGAATATCTGGAGAAAAAAAGGAGAAAGTCTCAGCCATTCGCATCTCTGTCTGCTGGAGGTATGGTAATCAATTGGTCAGATAAATCAGTGTGTATACCGAAATAGTTGGGAATCCCATGTGTGTCTTGGTACATTAGTTTGCAAATGATGTTTCTAGGCAGAAATTTATCTTTTGCTACAACTGCACCACTACCCTATTATATATAGTTTATAAATGTTATGTTAGAGACGGTCCTATCTTACTATAATTTACTGTTGTGAGTTACTTAGTTGTGAGTAAATAATACTATTTTAGACACTCTACCAAGAGCAAAGAAAAGAGTACGTAAAGTTACTGCAGATCCCTCCTTTAATCCCGCTTTATCCTTGACAATGCTCCCGTCCCGCATGCCACGCTCTCAAACTACACCAGTTAGGCTAGATGAATGCCACAACTCCGCTCAAATAGGTCAAAGGTCAACTAGCTCAGATGATATAGGTCAAAGTGCAGCAGGTTCAGCTGAGTTTAATGGGTCGCAATGCTCTGCTTTAGCTGTAAACTCTGCTTTGCAAATTGTTGACAATTCAATTGTTGACGAAAATGCTAAAAGCATGAATATTTTTTCTGGGAAAGACAATGAGCTGCTCAGGACCAATTGTAGCGATGTGGAACCTATCAACATGTGCAACAAAGAGAACACAACCTACACATCACAGTTTTCAATACCAAAAGTGGAAATTACTGACCCAGATAACAATGTTACAATAGATGTATATGGAACGGAAAGTGGTGCCAGATCGTTTAATACGGTGCCTGAATGTCCAGCCGTGCATGACACTCCTCAGCTTGAACCTTGTAACACTAATAAGAACTTGGTTAGTATGGGAGATTGCTACTAAATAGCACTAATTATGTTGGCTAAGAGGTGTGTGGAGAAATGCATGAATTCTGTGATCACTTGGTCGATAAGTTCTGATGCAGTGTTATTGCTCAAGTTACTAACCCAAAAAATTTAATTATTTTGAATATACCAACTATATTGCATTGAACAAACCATTTGAGAACAGCAGAGGCACGTCTAACTGCACTTGTCTAATTGAGAGTTGTCTCCTCCTTTCCAAAAAGGGGAGAACAAGTCTTAAAGTATATGCATGATGGTTGCTGCTCCATGCTCACTGCTCTTGCTGTTGTTCAGTCCATATGCTGCCTTAACAGTTAGGTTATAGTATCAAAAGTGAATATTTCCTACCAATAGTTTTAGTCATAATGATGCCGAATTGGTTATAGTTGTGTGTATTAACAATAGAACACTATTCATGATTGAAATATTATTTTAAATCTGCAGGCAATATCTACTGCTGGACTCCCGAGAACATTGTTTACAAGTTCACCTTGTATGACAAGGCGGCACAGCCTCTCTGATCTCAAAACCGAAGTTGATCCGGTGAACCCAAGTGAAAGGTCATATGATGAACAATCTGCAAGAGCCAATCATTTGCGCACGTTACTCGACAAGAGATACGGATTAGAGAATTCAACATGGAGCCCAGAGGTTCTACTGCTGGTACGTAAAGGTTTTAGACTCGCCCATAATGAGTAGGATACTAGGCGGTTGCAGTTTTTCTGTAGGCTTCAAAAATTTTTACAAGTAGCATCGAATTATGGAAAATCATTTGTTTTCATTTTACTGTTACCTTTATTACTAGCCCTGCTGATTGTTGTTTCTCATACTGGCCACTCCCTAGGAAGAATTTTTATAAGTAATGAAATGTAGTTATATTATGATGTTGACGTACAAATGGTTTGTGAAGCTTCATAGTCAATAGTATCTGACCAATCAGAATTAACATCGCTTGTAGACGAGACGATTCAGAGTACCCTTGTTACGAAGAACGGACAGCTACTCTCAAGCTATCCTCACAACACCCTGCCTTAGCTCTAACTATTCTACTGATATTGATAGTAGCAAAACTGAAGTGAATACTCTCAAACCTTCCTCCCCTTTGTCGTGTCGATCAAGTCTTGCTTCCATAGTCAGTGACTCATCATTTTGTGATGATACACCCAAAAGAGAGACCGCAAGCACACCAACATCAGGTACTTGAAAGATAATGTTTTCTTACCTTGACCATGACATAGATTTTGTGGGAATAACTTACCACTAATCAGAGTGTGTTGAGCTAGAATAACTAGTTGGAATTTGTTTGCTTCTAACAATATGTTATTTGCTAATAATTTTTTAATTTATTTAAAACCGGTGGGTAGCTGCTTGTTGGTATTACATGTACATGTACATATTTTATCTCTACCTTAACTTTATTCTATTTTTTTATGCAGATTCTGAGGCAATGAGAAAAGCTAAAACAGAAACTTCCCTTCTTCTCAGCAAACTATCTCAACTGAAAGAGAAGACAAGTAGTAAACTAACAGACTTGCTCAAAAAAAGTCCAATCAAACTGCTGAAAGAGAGTCCAGACTCACTTTCAATTCCTAATTCTAACTCCGCATATGACATCCACAGTTCGCAGAGCATTGTCGGTAGACGGCTGTCACACTCAGACACATCATTGTCTTTGGATTTGTGTCTGTTAAAGCAGGGTTTAGATCCTTCATGCGCTGAGTCAACTGACAATCTGATGACTCATCAAGACTCTTCGACCACTCTTGTCCTCAGTGAGGAAGATGAACTTGGGCACTGTAAAGTAAATGATAGCACATCGTCATGTGAAGAAATTGCACCTCAGCTACCACCTAAGCTGCAGAATCGTGACGTCCAAAGGAACTCCCACCATGATTCAACTATGAGTCTTTACAGCACTACAGGTGGTACCTTAGAAAGGAGTACAGAAAGCAGACAAGGTTACTCTACAGACAACCTTGCAGATGTGGAGGAGAACGACTATGTCAACGTAGACTATGGTGACAATGCTACTCCTCAAATAGGAGCTCATATCAACGATCCAATTTATGACACTGTCAAACTTCCTGCAGAATACGACCATCCAGGGTTTAACACAGATGATGTTCCACCAGCACTACCACCTCTTCCAGAGTTTTTGATAAAGAAACGACTAGCAAAGACAGTGTCTGATTCAGTGGTGACATTGAGTCCGCAGTCGACATCAACTGAGTTTAAACACCAAGCGGCTAGTAATCGACTTAGCTTGCCCAATGACATCAAGCTGAATAAGCCCGCCTCAGAATTCTGGATTGCTTTGCAAAAGTACATGGAAACTGGTATTACAGATCACAAAAATAGCAAACAGAATCATCGTCCTTTAAGACATAGCGAAGGGTCTTTGAAGCTAGCCCGCAACAGTGATGAGGCTGGAGAGCTTGAAGGAAGGTAAGTCGGGATGCTTTGAAGCTGATAAACCAAATAATAATAGGTTTTAATCGCAATTTGTGTTCATGTAGATGTGCATTCACACACAATCTCCTTGCCTACCTTTTCAATTTGTTTATTACAATTACACCTGCAAGCACCTTCTTACAGAGGGGATGAACATAGATAATATATAAGTGAATTTATAGAGCTTATAGCCTGACATTCACGCCTTGCAGCCATACAGAGTAGCAAGACACCTTATGAACTTACGATAGAGAATATTACCTGCTTATTCAGGCGATGAACATAGTCTCAACCACTACTAAGCATATGCTATAAATTCAATACCATTTAATTTTAACTTCAGCGAGTGCATCAAAATTGGAGCAACGCCATCTAGTGAGAGGTATGCCGCTGCAGAGCATGATAACAATGTCTACAAAATAGCCAGAAAATACAGTACTAAAATGAAAAGTAGAAAGGGATGTGAAGTTCGAAAATCTGCACAGGTAAAGCAATCTTGATGTGATAGAATAATATACAGCAGTTCCGATTTGACTCTTTCGAAACTTTGCCAGTTAATCTAATGTAGCACTTGAAGCTTATCCAATGTACATGTATTTCCCTATTGAACATCTAAGAGGAAGCAGATTTTGTCCGGGTACCTTTGCAGTAACATTTTCTTGTCACAGATACAGAATACATGTAGACAACACACAGGTTTTGAGTTTGCTGAAAACGGACATGATAATGAAGATCGCTAAAACACCTGGTGGATTTCTTAGAATCTAAAATTCAGTAAAAGCTAAATATAAAACTAAAACATGTCACCTTCTCTACTGACTTGCTAACTTTCAGATTGATGAGATTGATGAAGATTCTACAAGCTGCACATCAGACGGTACTACTGCTGCCTACAGACCCCGTAGGATCAGCAGCGTAAGGCTACGACGTACCAACAGCTCAAGAATAAAGAAATTCCAAGTTATTCTAGATAGCGATGAAGAATACAGTGGTGAGTCAAGTCATATTTGCCTGACTCTGTCTGTCTGTCTGTCTGTCTGTCTGTCTGTCTGTCTGTCTGTCTGTCTGTCTGTCTGTCTGTCTGTCTGTCTGTGAGGCTGACTCTCCGCCTGTCTGTCTGTGAGGCTGACTCTCTGTCTGTCTTTCTGTGAGGAATTCTTGACAAGCGTATTTTTGGGATAGATATTACGAAGTTGTTCATGAATAAAGTTCTTGTTCTTGTTTATCTTGTGTGACCAGTTTCTTGTTTGAAATTGCACTAAATGTTGATTGCAGGTTGAAATTTTAGTCAGGGTGACGTTCCTGCAAAACATTTATCATTGGTTTAGTGTAAGACACTACCCATCTCTATTAGCATCCATATTAACCATATTATAATTGTTTTACATATGCAGAACCCTGCAAAGTTGATTCTGGTGCCGCTCTGTGCGATGTTGACTCAGGATCAGACTGCAATGATATCTATGAGAAGCGATCAATGGCTGCCTTAGAGTCGTTTACCTCAGACGATGAGATGCGTGATAGTGCAATATATAGTGAAGGGGAGGAAGTTGGATTGATCTCTCCTGTAACGCAACTAACTGCCCCTATAACCAATCACAAAGAAAGAAGGCATTCTGAGAAAGTTATGAGCTTTGAGGAGTCATACTTACCAGACATCGACCTTGACCTGTGTCCTGCACTATCTCCTCGAACAGGTAAGCATGGTGTTTTATTAGCTGTGTGCAGCCTGTATAACATGACATGCTTATACGAGTATAGTCGCAACTTTGATTCAGGTATCTACACGTATAATGTATGTATGCACTAAAGTGGCTATTGTTTCAGATATAGAAAAGATACGGAAGACCAAGTCTTTGCCCAGGTCAAGGTCACTTCCTAGTCATACAATGACTGATGGCATCATTAGCTCTGTTGAGGACATTATCAGTCGGCCGGTCTCATCTAATATCCTAGCCAGGTATGCTCATAGTACAACTGCTGTATCTACATGTAGACAAACTACGGTTATAAACAAATAGGATGTAACGTTGCGTCATATGACTTGATGCTAAAACTGAAAGCTGTCCAGGCCCTTTTAGACATGGTTAAATATGTGGGGAAATTTTGAAAAACATTTCAAATCCCAGTTACATAACCTTAAAGTGATTCTAGTGTCCAAAGTTGCACGAGTTCATTTCAGCACTGTATGTACAAGCTCATTTACTGCTAGCAAACCTGTAATTATCCCACTACATATTTATCCATGCATTTCATGAAACAATTTAATTAATATGATTTTATATGGTTCCTATTTCTACATAAAAGAGAAAGCGATCCCTTTGCATTTTAAGAGAAAAATCTTTTGTCTGTGTCAAGTAAATATTGAACTTTCAATGTGCCTACTTGTTCTTTTACAACACTTGAAAATTTACTGAACACAAGTCTTCAGACTCGAATAAGTAATAATGCAAAGAAATATTTTCAACCTATGATGTTCAAGATTCTAAGATAAGCACAGTGCTAAACTTTGAGCTAAGTGCAGATCTGGAGAAATTTAGGCCAGCCCGAGTTAGTCACCCAAACTGAAGATCGAGAAGTTGTTTTCTCCATCTACTTTTGAGCAACGCCAATTGCCCCAACAGAAAACGAGGATCAAAGACTATCAAAACTTCTATATACTCGTATGTCACCTTACAGAAGCTAATGATCTGTAAAGTCCTGGTTCCAGACCTGCTTTTTGTCCACGTACAATAATGCTATAGCTACTTTTGATATAATATCAAATTCGACAATAAATAATCAACTAAATCGTGTTGCAGGCTTCAATCATTGCAAAGACATTCAACATTTGAAAAGGAAGTGACCTCAGAGGAATCAGACGCCTTAGTCGCCTCCTTTGAAACTTCCGTACAGAAACGTACACAAACCCTACAGCAACGAAGCTCAAAGACTTTTAGCAAACTCATTGTAATTCCAAATGAAGATTGTCAATCTGTGACAGAGAGACAGCAACAGCTGGTGAAGAACGTGAAGAAGTTGGTGAAGCAGCCTCCATCTGAGCAGTTGCTGATCGGAGCCGGTCTGGTAAAGCAAGTGAAGGCAAAGTTACATGTTAAATAATTCCATTCTACTAGTTTTATTCCAAATTTTATAACCACCAGAAAAGATTTTGGCCCTTGTTATCCATGATGTAATTATTTATATCACTTTTTATCTTGAGAACATATTAAATTTATACAATGTGAATAAGACACTAGTCTACATACTACAAACAGTAACTTCATCTAAGTGCAGATCAGCCTAGGACGATGTGTGCTAGTAAATATTTATAATAACTATTCCTGTAAAATTTGATATTTTTATTTTAAATAAAAATTCTAAACAAGTTCATATGAAAACATGTTGTTTATCCTTTTTGAGAACTGCAGTGCTTGTTAACTTTTTGTATTTGCTTCTCAAAATACTGCCCAGTCTTCCGTTACCAATCTTTTCTACTATTTTATCTAGCTATGGCCGTTAGGTAAATGAAACAATAGCCAATAAAAGTAAGTGTAGCAGCATAAAAAATATGCCAGATTCAAGGAATACAATATTATTTGTAAATATGTTGTGTACAGTAGTGCAAGTTATAATACCAGAACAACACTGTGTAGGTCTAGCCCTACAAATCCTATTCTGTACTAGTACCAGTATATTGTTATGCTGTAGCAAATGTATAGTTATTTTTTTTCTTTGGAAGAAAATGTTTTTTATTCTGCTATGTCCTATCAGCCTTTCGTAAAATGGGTTGCTCAATTACGTTGCACATAAATATTGTTTTATATGCACTATTTCAGCCACTTCCACTAGGAATGCAATTTAATGCCAGATGCAATCCATGGTTTTGTTAGTTATTTAACTTACAAAGCAGGGGGGGGGGGGTGGGGGTGTACACATTAAGGTGTGTGATACAATGTGTAGGCCCTAATTGTGCCGTGTACACGCTGCCCAGTATCAATATAGAAGTTGTGTATACATTTTTATAGTAACAACAATATTGTAAAACCACAATGCTTTAATTTTGAATGTTTTGTACTATATCAAACTGTAAAAAAACTACGCTGCATTATAGCACTAATATAGATTTAGACCTCCCATGGGTACAATATGGGTACACACAGACAAATATAATATTTGCTAAAAAAGTGTTTGTCAAATATACATCTAATGATAGGTTATTGATCCATCGATGGCCCCACCCTAAACGACTGAGAAGGAAACTCTCTATAGTTTCTGCAGAGTTTGGGGTTGTTATACTTAGCAGTTAGTTTTGTAATGGCCGGCATTTTAGGCTTCTCGTTAGCTATTCGGCAAAGCTCACACGCAGGAAGTCTACGCTTGTGTGTCTCCAAGTGCCACGTCTCCTTCCACTTGTGAAAGGAGTTGTACTCTTGTGGATTCTTTGTGAGATAGTTGAGGTATTGGCCTAGTTTTCGAATGCTGCTAAAGTTCCTCGCATGAATGAATGAATTTTCAGGGGCCAGGTCTGTGTACTCCTGTACGGTTAGACCTCCCATAGCAACAGGCACCATATTTGCTTCATCAGCCAGCTTGTCCCAAAATTTTTCAGTGATGTAATCATAACAAAGAGAGTTTTCAAAACTTAAATAGAAATAGTACTGCTTGTTTCTATCCATCAAACAATTATAGTCAATGTGTCTGGACTCATTTCTACACTTGTCTTTCATTCCACATTTGCCATAGATGTCAACTTGAATGTGCTTAGATAACCCTTTTATCATATTTAACCGGTTATACTGAACAGTGTCGCAGTTGCTGACATAGGCGACAGCGAACTTAGTTTTACCGGCAGCGTAATCGGTGGGAGGAAGTGGAACCTTTCGTTTATATTTGCAACCTTTATAAGCGTTCCATGCTGGAACTGTAGATTGCCTGTTGAAGGTAACGGTCATGTTAAACCCATAGTTACCAATTTTATCATAGATTACATTAAATCTAAACCCAGTCGCTTCGATGGAAGCAATGCCAAAGTATTGATGAGGACTTCTCACTATTCTATGTAGGGTGTCTCCGCCGCACATATGAACTGCGTTAAAAAGGATCACATCCGAAACTTTCGTGACGTTGTGTGGAGGTGCCGCACATGCTATTGGCATTCTCCTATGCGAGTTCATGGCGATACAGTTGGAATACTCGCACTGGCTAAAGTTGAACAAATTATGAAATGCGCCAGCATAGCCATGATATCCTAAAATAATCTTTATGTTGTCTACATCACTCTCGTTAATGTTGATAGAGTTATATGAGTAAGCTAGTTTAAGATCTCCAACAGTCTTGTTGTAGTCTGCGACACCAACTTTTTTTATAATAGCTTTAATTATTTGCTGCTCTGTAAGAGGGTGGGTTACATGGTTGTAGGTCGACGGATGGTCACAGCGATTATGAAGTGGATCTGGTGGAAAGTTCTCTTCTGGTATGTGCTTATTTTGCTCAGGTGCAAGTTTAGATTCCTCAAGTACGCGATTAGTTTCCTCTGGTATACTCTGAGCTTTCTCAAGTGCAAGCTTAATTTCCTCAGGTATGCGCTTAGCTTTGTCAGTTAAGTTAGTTGGAATTTGTTTCACTGTAACACTCACCGAGCTGTTTGTAGCTACTTTCGCCAGTGTGGAGTTCTGTTGACTATTCTTTAACAAGATGTTTTTGGCCTGGTCTGTACGTAGTTGAAATTGGTGTCTGGCGCCATCTCCTTTCTCCAAGGCGGACTTTGCCAACTGCGAATTCTGTTGTCTTTCTTCGAAATAGTCCTTATGATGTGCATACAGTAAGACTATGCCAGTAAGTGTCACCAAACCTAACCAGACTCTCTTGACGAGTTTAGATCTCCGCATCAGAAATTCGTAGCGTTTCCAGTCAAACTTATACAGCTAAGTAATTATCACATACCCAAAGATTTGACTGCCAATCCCCTCCGATGTGCTGCACTCACTGAGAATGAGTTTTTCTCCTTGTTGTATTGTACACAATAATGTATTTGGTGTTTTGTGCATTTCGTGATGAGCACGAATTATCAATCAAAGTCTCTAATAATTACAACAGCTCAACTTTCAATTACAATGATATATTTCGCCACAATAGTCCAGCCCATTATTCATAATCACTAGTTAAGGTGCTAGACAATGGTTATTCAAAAAACTATTTTTGGCGCATGAACCTCCCAGTAATAGGAGGTAGTAAGTTAGAGTCATGCTTACATTACTAACCTCACAATCCTAGTCTTTGGTCAGCATTGTTAGCTCTATTCACTAATATCCTCTCTAATACGATCTGGTATTTGTAAACGAAAATATATTTATTCTTTATACTGCATGTTATTACACGATATAGAAAGTCTAATTGCAACATTTATTATTATGCTGTATTCAGAGTGGTTTGATTTTAATGAGTTATTCAGGCTACACAATATCGTCTCTCTCCTTAAGTTAGGTATTTATATATATTATAGTTCAAAGCATTGCCAATATATTTGTCAGAGTTGTATATGGTACATGTAAACTTCATGACTATGGGATGCTCTCTTGCGACCTCCAACATGATTTATTAAATTGAGCAAGGTTTGTAATAGAATTAGATATTTTTTGAGGAAAGATTCCAATTTGAAATTTATTTTATATTTGCAATATAGGTGATGTAATGTATTGTATTGTAATGTGATGCAATGTCATAGCTAGTAAGTGTATTCTCCAACAGAGACACCCTGATGTGATCCCTTCACACAACATTATATATCATATTATATTGTCTACTTAGTTATCACTTCATTGGATAGTCATTAAGCATGATTTAGAAGTTGTGCGCTCTTCCTCTCAAAAAAGAGAAGACAATTTCAAAATTACGATTAATTAATACAAATTGTCATGCCAGTAAAATTTGCAATGTAGCATACAGGTGTTTTTAAGTTGCATGTGGACATGGGTTGTACGCAATTTAGTGCATTTTATATTTATTTATTTACACATACATGCATACATTTATACTTATGTATCAATTGGAAAAACAAATCTTGTTCAAAGCAGGATTTGAGTCTTGGAGATATTCAAAACTACATGTACATGTACATATATACAGTTGCTGTAATCCTTTTAACCTACGTTGTAGATTATTCTGGAATTAGTATTATTATTATTATAGGCAGGACAATAGTTCCATTTATTCAATTCTTACATACAACAGCAATAGAAATAATACGTCAGGCGGTCTTAAACTTATGCCTGTGACTGTACATGTAATATAAATTCAAAGTAAATCCAGTATTAAATATTTGTGTTTAATTCAACTACTTAACACAATAAAAGGATACTAGTGGTGCTGGCTGTTAGTAATTTATAAATATAGAATTGTTACATTCGTCTTAACGTTCTGCTGTCTAGCATGGCAGGACACTACCTTATAAAACTCTGGTTAAGTTTTGTAATGCTCTGTGCTATAGTAAGCATTACTATAATACTACAACACAGTTTTTCCCAGATAACTCTGGACAAAGTTACCAATGGCAGAAGTTCGGTAGTTGCCATAGAAACGTTAATACATCATAACGCAACTGCTCAACTGGAGCCACGCAATTTATCGATTGAGTCACCTTCACCTGACCCTTACCATAACCTCTGCTACAAATCTGAAGATGTTAGTGAAGTAACTCACCCGCTAACTGCTCGAGAGATCATTGAATCCATCGCTAAGAAACTGGGAGTATCGAGCGTTACGTCACGCGATATTTTAAATGCTTTTGAGTCAAATAGACTCCATATAAATCACAGCAATGCAGACGATATTAAAGTGATTTTAGGATACCATGGGTTCAGAGGCGCTTTAATAAGTCGATTCAATTTCTCGTCATGTAGCTATAGTAACTGTGTCGCTGTCAATCCACATAGAAATGGCAAAGGTGGCTTCACACGAGCAATGGCTCCTCATAGCGTACTTTCATCTTCTGACATTGTATTGTTCAACCTTCCACGAATGTTTGCTGGACGTACTCTCCAAAATATTAGTAGACATGCGAATCAGTATTTTGCTGTTTCTGCAATAGAATCCCCGGCGTTTCGTTTCAATTTGATGCCTAAGTTATTAGATGGGTGGATGAACTTTACCATCACATATAGCAAGCGTTCTACAATACCTGCTTGGCACATGTATAAAGGGTGTCGGTATAAACGTAAGGCACAGCTGGAACCTATCAACTATGCTGCAGAGAAATCTAAAGGAGCTTTAGCTTACGTTAGTCATTGTGACTCGATGAACTATGATCGTGTAGAGATGTTTAGACAACTCTCAAACTATATTGATGTCGACATCTTTGGAAGATGTGGTCAACCAGATAACTGTGGACGTGGAAATGATGATTGTTTATACAAAAGAAACAGACAGTACCATTTTTATCTAAGTTTTGAAAACTCCCTGTGCCAAGATTACATTACGGAGAAATTTTGGAAGTACCTGGCTGACAAGTCAAACCTGGTACCTGTAGCTATGGGAGGTTTGACAGTACAGGAATATTCTGACCTGGCCCCAGAAAATTCCTTTATTCATGTTCGTAACTTTAGTTCTATAAAGCAGCTGGGAAGTTACATGAAGTATCTAACAACCTACCCAGAAGTGTATAACTCTTATCATCAATGGAGAGAGACTTGGGTACTTGAAAAACTTCCGGCATACAGTCTTCCATCTTGTGAATTGTGCCGACTGGCTAACCAGAAACCTGCTATGCCTGCCATCAAACAACTGTCAAAAACGTACAATAATGCTAGCTTGTGTCGCAATCATCAGGAATTTCCATCTAACTCAAGATTTGTCCCTCCCCGTAGTGGGAATGCCCCATAGCTACCATTTTACATAATGAGAAACATAATATCTCGCTGGCCCAGTTCTCAATTGTGCCAACTGGACAAAAGGCCAAACTGAGATAATAGGCATTTAGTGACAAAACCACAATGAAGTTATATAGTAAATTCTAATATTTGAAGCGACATAACAGGGCCAATAAGTTCACTAGAGCTTCGAAATTCTCTGTGGTGATGAAGTTTGCCACTCTTTACAACATGCAACTGGTAACTCCATTTTTTTCGTTTTGCCAGTTGGCACATTTGTGAACTAGGCCAGCGATCTGTTTATGTATACCACATGTGGTTGAACATAACGTGCTGGCACCAAACTGATCTTGTCAGGTTGTGTTGTCTATCACAATTAATCACATTTAATAAAGCGTTTTTAAACAATTCGACCTTCTGAATATAAATTTATATTCCTCGATAGCATAGTAGGAAACCAACAAGTAAGCTAAATAGGACAGGAAACACTGTAGAATCGTGATTGTTACAGTCATGGCAATGCACTCACTTTTACATCAGCTTACTGATCCTCTGCCTTGTAATAGTATGAGATTCACGATTGTGTTTCAGCAGTTGCTGAAAAATGAACGAAGCAGATAACTCCTGGTGAATCAGTTTTAAAAAAATAGCAGCAGATAAATTACCGTCTGTTCCTTCACCTAATGAATTGCTGTAACTTGAAAAAGTGCACCCATACTGTGAAGAACTAACACAATATATTGAGTTATTCGAGCATTCAGTTAGTGCAAGTGGAGAGGTAGATTGAGTATGCAGCAGCAGCAGCGACAGCGGCAGCAGCAGCGGCAGCGGCAGCAGCAGTAGTAGCAGCGGCAGCAGCAGTAGTAGCAGCAGTGGCAGCAGCAGTAGTAGCAGTGGCAGTAGCAGTAGTAGCAGCGGCAGTAGCAGTAGTAGCAGCGGCAGCAGCAGCAGTAGTAGCAGTGGCAGTAGCAGTAGTAGCAGCGGCAGTAGCAGTAGTAGCAGCGGCAGCAGCAGCAGCGGCAGCACATACATTGTACACAGATAATATACTTATGAAGAAGTATTAGTAAATAAACATTGTTTATAAATAAATAGAAGTGACGTAGTTACAAGTGTACAGCAAGCTATGAACATGTTGTAAAGTGACCATTATAAAGTAACAAATAATCGGTCAGGTACAGTGTGCCATATGGGTGCTGAGAACACTGATTTATAAAGATACCCTGCGTAATCAGGACACAGGCTACTATTATTGCAACACTCTGGGAAATTCGAACACAGGCTGTGTAATTGAAATTTTATTTTGGAGAAAGTCTCTTAACTCCATATTGCTGAAATCTTTTGTTTCTCATTGGCTAATCGATATGCTGTAACAACTAATAATGTAATGTTTTTGCTTGCCTGTTTATATGGGTGCTTGTGCTGACCCGATGTAGCAAAATAGAAGAGCCAATGAGTGGTGCTAGGTCTTCTGTATTACATGAAAATTCTAGCAGTACTTGTAGTTATTTAGCTAACCAAGACGACCCATAAGGTCTCGAGCCAATGCTTATGTGCTATACTTGAGAAAGAGTAAGTTCAGTCCTAATAGGTTGTTCGGGTATCAAGGTCCGATGGACCTTATCAGCTGGAACTAATCGCAACTATGAAAGAAGACTCTGTATGTGTAGTATAGAAGTGTCTTTATTGAGATCCAAGCATTGACTGAACAACAACAGTATAAAACATTCGCTTTATAAAGGAGGATGTAGCACAACAAGATGGCGGTCAGATAGGTGACGGCACTATAGTCGGCCTTAAATAATGACTAAAATGATAGAAATCATATGCAAAATGAATGACAACCATAGCTCTATGGGAACAATCATGGGCCCTCATGAGCTTTCGGTTATAATTAGAAGTTGTCCTCTCTCAATTCTTTTCTGGAGTGGAGAGACAACAACTCCTAATTATTATAATTAGTAGCTGATGAGCGCCCATGTGTACGTGCACAAGCAACTTTGGAGTTGTCCAATCCGTGAAGACATGTAAGCGTTCAACGAGTCCGAGCCAATACAGAGCCAGCGCGATAAAAACAATAACTAGACTGCGTTCTTACACACAATATTATTAGATTATTTTTTTACTCTTATATTATTGAGCATATCGTTGTTACTAAACTTTGTACGCGGCCAAAGGCGCATAATGAGGGCTTGCTCTAGACCCTAGTTAATAAAATGGCAGTAAAACGACAAAAAAACTGAAATTTAAATACAAAATACAATAGATTTTACATTTAAATTTATTGAGGTTTTATGAAAGTCTACAGCTGACATTCGCTAAAAGTCACTTGTTGACCACATGATATATTTTCGTTCCCAAACCCCAACCCAATATTCAATGAATGCTAAAATTGGGATGGCGTATTTAACTTTTTACTAATTTTAATTTTAATTTTATAGACAATAGTGCATATTTTACTACCTACTCAGTTACTGTTCTATAGCAATTACTAACTTCGTTCCTTGATTTTTGACAATTTCAATAGACTACTAAAACAGTACAGTTACAGTACTTAGTCCTTGTCTAAAAAACTGTACCATTTGGGTCATTGCAACGTCATTATTTTTGATGGTTATAGCAATTTGAATTTCATTTGTTGGAGAAATCGATATGGATTTTTTGGGTCGGCTAGGGTAAATGACCAGTGACAGTCAATTTAGGAAATAAACTTCAGTTAATACCTAGTAACCTTCCGATTGCGAGTCGAGACTCAATAGACCAGCAAACTAGGCTCACTCACACCTCTCAGGGCTCTCAAGTTGATTAGCCAAAAAATCCGAGCAAATGCACAATATACTGCAGTGTAGTAGTGTTACTCTATTAGCAATTGGTCAGATATATAAATAAAGCTGTTGTTAGCCTACATGTACCTATCTATTGCTTTAAGGGATTAGCATAGTAATTTCGCACAGCCTAATAATCCCAATACATATATGTAATTCAGTCCTTGTCCCCAGACGATGATGCTTGGACCAGGATTGAAATATTGGGAATGAAATGAAAAATTATCAAGATGCGTCTTGCTTTATTAATTATATTTATCATTATTTCTTATATTGTTCGACAATTCTTTATTTCAATTTCTTTAATTCAAATTACAATTGCAAAAAGGCAGAAAATTGTTCTATGAAAAAAATTGATGATATGAGCCTTGTACTATTTAGAGAGTTTTAATAATCTTAACATACTAATACAATAATTATGGTGAAGGTGGGAGGCCTAATATTTGTTTGAGGCATTTCAAAGTCCATGATCATGTATGATCTGTAATCCTCGGACTAGTTATTAAATTTTATGATTAAAAATAGCCTACCTACAATTGTGTGGATACTATTAGAAACCAACCAATCCCAACCATTGGGGGATGTCCTTTGTTGCACCCTGGAATTAAGGTCAGAGATTTGCCTAACCTGTGATTTATTTGCTAGCTATCTTACTCTTGATAATTAAAATGAATGTTAATTTAGATCACATAGTTGTTAATGCTCTGACCTAGTGCACTGACCTACTCAGATAACCATGGAAATGCTCACCAAAGAAGAGAAAGACAAGCTGGTAGATGAACGTATGGCACTAATGCGGGCCAGAAATGAAAAGTACAGGTGGGGTATATATATAGCCCTATTGGATTTACTAGTATAGTATGTAATGGGTAGGCTCGATGTTAGTTATCTTTTTGTGTATAATTGGAGTTAGTTCTGTTCTGATTGGTTAATAGACCTAAGGATGTAGCTTTACTGCTATTTAACTTGAATAATAATTTAATCCATATTTTAATGTTTATGCACGAGAATCAAGTCATGCATGTATTGTAGCCTATATATAGGCCTAATATGACAGCCTGAAGAAAATAGTATACAATGAAAGTTTGTTAGAATAAGGTAGCAGGCTATGTGGTTAGAGTGGTGCATGCATAATATGATATCTCGGATGTGGTTTATTCCGTCTAATTTTGAATCGTAGTCTTTGGATTAATCTAGCAACTATTTCTAGTGACTCCTTATTAAAGTCCTTGGGGTCATGCAAGCCAGCATGGCTTCAAGGCAACTCCTCTACCCCTGCCAAAAAAGGGCCATGTTATCTGGGCCTTTCTCACAGGGAGTTGGCCACCACTGGCACCTGGCAGTGAGAGCTGCTAGGAGCTGGTCACGCCGAGGAGTATAAGTCGGTGAGTTTTTTTATTTCTATTGACTCCTTTGGCTAAATAGGCTAATGTTTTACTATTTTTATTTTAGAGAAAGGCATGCTCTCATAGAAGCAGAAAAGAAAGCGTTAGGGGCCGCTGCCGCACCTCCTCCAACTGTAGTATCTGATGGCTGGAAAGTTCCAGAATACAAAGATAACTGGGAGCAGAGAGAAGGGTCTCACGAGGTTGGTTCACAAGTATTTGAAACAAAACCTATTCTCGTTTTACAATTCATTCTATTGACAAAACTATGTATAAATTAAATAAGAGAATAGTGCAATTTGGCACCTCTTGTTCCGCTGTAACCAAGGTGACCATGTTATAACCAAAATTATTACCGGAAGGAAACCTCAAAACATAATAAATTTTATGTGTTTGGTGGCAATACTGTAATATTCATTTCTTTCCAGCAGCTTTGCTTCAAAGTGGATGCTGACTAGAATTTTAGTTAGCAATATTCAGATGTCCTGTATCATTTTATGTTCAACCTCTGCTCTGTAATTTCTCATAGCCAACGAGGTTTGGTTCAGGTACAGCATGGCCCGGAGAGAGTCCTGGAGAGAAAAGGGACACATGGGACAACAGGACATCTGGTAGACCTGGTCAGGGAGGTAGAGGACGAACTCCCAGAGGAGGCAGAGGTCGGGGTGGATTCTCACACACTCCTAGAACTCCTCCTGCTCCTGCCGAGACAGAAGAAGGTAAATCTGGGGACACTTGAATAACATGATTAGTTACTGTCTCCTTTATGAGGCAAATAAATGTTTTGCACAATTGAATGTTCTAAAAATGACTTGGTGCATGTGTATCAATGCTAATATGTGTGTATACAGCTCCATTTACTGTAGATTGGGGTGCGGAGGCGGACGCATCTCCTAATCCAAGTGATGGTTGGGGTGGAGAGGGCAGTGTGTCAACTACCCCTACTGGTGGGAGAGGAGGGCCCAGGACTGCTGGGAGTGGTAGATTCTCTGCTAAGCCTCGTAGGCCAGAGACAGAACTGTCTTATGAGGCGACCCGTAAACAGAATGCTGCCGCTTACGAACAGGAAGTTATGGTAGGTGCTTAGCTGACATGTGATTCTATCGGTGGTTCAACTTCACTTTCAATGCATTAGTATAAGTATTGAGTCTCCTTCCATAGTTAGGCTAAGACTCAAACTTGCCACTTTTCCAGCTTTGTTTTCTCTCACTGTGAATTGATGAATAAAGTTTCAGTGTGTAAAACATGTGAAGTGTTGTAATGATTTCACCATTTGTAGGGCTGCACCAATACACATCAAGTACATGTACCATTTCACCATTTGTAGGGCTGCACCAATACACATCAAATACTTACCATTTCACTACTTGTAGGGTCGCACTACCACATTTTCTCTTTTTCTGTAGAACCAAGGAGGAGGTGATAGTGGAAGCTTCTTGAAAGATAATTTTAGAGACAGACCTAGTAATTCCAGCAATCAGGAGAACCGTGGGGGTTTTAATTCTCGTGGTGGTTCACATACACACAGACACCCTAGAAACTACGGAGGCGGAGATCAAATGGATCTGAGAGACAAAATCAAACGAGATCGCCAACGAAATGTGAGTTTATACGAAAAATCTTGAATGGTTGATACAAAATTACTGTTTCCTTTACGTATGTGAGGGAAGGGCGAATGTGTTGGTCAAGTCCGGTGAATGAGCGTCTACAGCTTCCAATTCTAGTAACACAACCTTTAATTCATCAGCGTTATGACAAAATCTGTCTACTTTCCTCTCCATGTAATTAATTGTGTTTGGTTATAATGCTGAACATAATTTCATCCGATGTCACATATATATTTTTTGGAGGGGGACAAGTTTGCACTGTGTGAACTATTATGCAACTTATATGATATTTCATGATTATTTTCTGTTTGTAATAATAATTTGTATCTATGTACATGCAAGGTAGAGGATGTATGTAGGGCAGAGTTTGCAATATAACATGTAGGATAGTAGACTTGCAGTGTAGGCTACATGCATGTAGGATAGTATGCATATGTTGTATATGCCGTATATTTGTTGACAGTCTGGTGGTCCCCGGGACTTTAACCCTCAGGTACACATGACGGGCAGGGAGAGACACGAACACAACAAGTGGAAGGATGAGAGGGAGAGGTGTGATCAGCAGAGAATGGAGAGGTCAAAGGATTCACACGGGAACTGGAAGAGAGAGTGGGACAATGACAAGCCTCACAGCCACAGGTACCGTAGGATCTTGACTATCATTAGGTAACGCAATGTCGGGTGGGGTAATTTTTTCATGCAAAGCTCAGCTCTTTTAGTCCATACAAGAAACCTCATGCAGAGCTCAGCTAAATTACACACTGGTATTGCAGAAAAACAAAACGGTTTAAGTTTGTCTAGTGTAACATGGCAGGATCATGAGGGTTCTGGTTAAGGTTGATGTTTAATCAAAATCTTCCTTCTACTAAGTGCCAACTTCTTACTACCAGTCTATTCTGTTATCATGTGATGTTGCTGCTGTTTTAGTGCAGAGCAGCCTCCGGAGGAATATAACATATACAAAGAGATAGATAACAAGAAGCATAGTAAGTTCAGTATGATTACATTCATACATACTCTATAGTAATATTGATGGTAATTCAAACTGTTCGGGCGAAAATGTAACACTTTAATGGATGTTATACATTGGTAGATTTCTAATTCACATATGTATGCTCTCTAAGCTCTGGCAATAAGTCGCAGTAGGTGTATTTGGAATCAGTTATGATTCAAGGCATGATCACTCCAAATAAACCATGTCGTCTTTCAATGACGATCTATTTTATTTTAAATGGCATCGATGGCATGTTTCTAACGAAATGGATTTCCGCTGGGGGTATTGAATGCGTTTACACTGATCCCTCCGATACTATTTTGTCAGTTGTCGATGAGCCGTCAATTGATTGAGTTGTGTGAAGTCTGCTATTCAGCTGTCCGCGTCAAGCATTCCAAATACATCTATTATTTGATTAGTACGTACTTTTTGGTCGTAATTTGGAGTTGTCTGTCTTCCTCTACTCACTTATTGTACACTGCTAGCTAAAAGAGTTGGTAGTGGGAGATTCATCGTAAGTGCCGCGGGACCCCTAGTAGGCACCCGCCCTTTTCGTACAGGTATAGACCGTGTGGTCCTCAGTTTGTTATCATAAATTGAGCATGACACTTGTGTGTCCAGTTGTGTGATGTGTTCTTGTGAGTGCAGACAATGTACTTTAGTTAACAGTGTTATCCGAGTGGAGAACCTACTTTATGGGTTAGAGGGACGGGTAAACTGACCCCCTACTATTTGACTGTTGGATCCGAATGTATGTTGACCTACCAAACGCGGTAACCTAGTAACTACACAATGACCCATGTGAGAATTGCACCTCCTCAACTGATTGTTTCACTGCTGTGTGCATGTCATGTGATTTACAATCCGTGTGGACTACATATATCTCATAGTGTGACTCATTGTCATTAGCGTGTACCTTTTGGTTAGCATGAATAAACAGCAGTGTGACCTTTCTGAATTCTCAAGGTCATAACGAAATTACAAATTTTATATCTTTTACTCTGGACTTGGATCTTTGTTAACAACCAGGAATATGAGTATATTGTACCTTAGCAACTTATGCCTGTTAGCAAACGGCAATCTGCCTTAAACGTATTGTAATCATGAAGAGAATCATTTAGGCAGTGGGATGTTTAACGTTAAAAAATATGGTAGACTCGTGTCACAGATGTAGCCATTTTGGTGAAACACAAGCTGATGGTGCTTGACATATTTTACTTGGTTTTAATTTTTCCCATACATTTCGCTTCATATTCCCTGTAGACCCCTAAACCATAAAGATCCGCATGTTTCAATTTTGATATTATTGTGGTTGACACGGTGACGACCTTGACCTTAAACTTAAGTGTTATCACTGTAACATAACTCTCCATAACTTGTAACAACTTTATCATTTGTATCATTTTCGAAATATTTACAGCGACTGATTCTCCTCTGTAGAAGAATGATCGGTTTGAGTCAATGTTCGCATTATTGTTTGGAATTGTCTCTCCTTTTTCGTTCTTCCACTCACACTAACTCTCCTTTTCCATTAACTACAGAGTTGTCTGTCCTTGACTATATGCAACAATTGTTTTATTGACTATGAAAGTCCTATTTAAAACTGCCTATCATATTACCATTTTTAGTCGGCGATCTATGTTTACTGCTCCGCATTTTTCCTGTGGTGTTCATTATTTTGTACGTTCTTTGCACATATTTTTGAAGTTGACCATTTTTTATTCCAACTACATTATTTTTGTATATTGCTGTTGTTGCAGCATACACTGTACATTAGCAGTATTTGTTTAAAATTACAACTCAGTTCTTCCATTATTGAATTGGTGCTCCAATGTTACTGCACATTCATTCCTTTTCATTATTTTTATTTTCTGGTTGGAAATACAATGAGAATCCACATAGCATTTTGTTTTAGCATAGTGATTGATATTCTCTGTAGTGGAAGGGTCACAAAGTCAAGGTCGTCCATCCTTCGCCTTGCTATGGATGGTTATTTAGCTGTCTCCAAATATTGTTCTTCTGAAACTAATTCTGCGGGGGTTTAAGAGTGTTGATTTTTTCACAGTGTCTAGTTCATGGACTACACTCTTAAAAGTTGAAATCACTGGGGGCAATTTGTTATATTAGTTTGGTGGTGGACTTATCCACTCTCAAACTATAAATAACTAACCATATCTTTATGAAATCTGTCTCTTCGTGTTACCGACAGATTAAGTCGTACACTTGAAGTTTTTAGTCACGTTGCAATATTTTGTACTAGCACGGTGCTTTGTCTCAAGTATGTAGTTACAACGTATTTTAGTCTATATATATAAGACCTTACTTTCCATTTAGATTTATGTAATGGCTTTCAAGTATGGTACCGCTGGTTATTTTTAACATGACTTATTGCATCTTATGTGTATGAACAGGTAGTAATGACACCTCCTCTATGAGAGGTGTTTCAACACAGAAAGGATTTGTCCCGGGCAGAGGACGAGGTCGAGGGAGAGGTCAAAGGACTCGTAAACCCTCTCATGAGAATATAGAACAATCTAGAAAGGTAAGGCTATTTATCAAGGTGCAGCATTCAAGGTAATAATTTACATTATGCGGAAAGTACTAGGGTCCAACAATTGCTACTGCTAGCTCATGTGATTTAAATTTATGACACATTTTGGGTCCCACATAACTAGTACATAGTAACTAACTGTGCCTTGCATTACTATGATTGGATGACAGTTTGTAAATGCTAGTTGGAAAATGTATGTTTTGTAAATATGCAATTGGCTAACGCGCATTTCCTCAATTTACAAATAATTTGTTGGACCGCCCAGTTACCAACCACCATTTGTGAAGCATCTGTATGCAATCCCTATAAAACCAAGTTTTGTAAGGCATTGGATATCTGTCTTCAGGTAGAACGTAATGATGAAGAGCTAACAGTCACAATCTCGGCTAGTCCTACTTGCCCACCACAGAAAGGGACACGGATTGACAACTCACAGACTCAGCATCACGGTTAGTATCTGCCCTTTGTATTCCAGCTTCCTCTGTCTTTCTGATTGGTAGATGGCTGCTCTTAATACATCAATGTTTCCAAAAACTAACCACCCATTAGTGGCATCAATCGTTATCTCGGATCTACTAATTTGCCTTGTTGGTCAGAGTTGTTCGACCATGTTTAAACTTCTGGTAAAGTCATGGAGTAGTTTATGTCTTTTTACTATCAATAACTGTCCATAGTGTTCTATGCAGGTCAAAGGCCAAATCCTACATCATATAATGGACCCACCTCTCATATAGCGAAGAAACCCAATTCACCTGGTAAGAGTTTGTCTGATAAGCCGAGGCCACAAACTATGCCCTCTTCAAGAGCTGCTGCTACTAATACCAACAACCGTCATTTTGGACAACATGATCATAGTGTCCCTAATAGCATGTCAAATGGTGATGGTCGTCGTGGTGGTAGTCAGGGAGGTCGTCAAGGTAGAGGTGGTCGTAGAGGAGGTCGTCAAGGTAGAGGAGGTCATAGAGGAGGTCATGATGGTAGAAGTGACCCAACGTCTCCTGCTATCAACAGCTCGGGTAACTGTCAGCTTTCTAACAGCATGTGTTTCTGTCTATGCACCTAACTTTCTGTCTGACTAACTGACTAGCTGGCTGACTGACCAACGGCTGGTTGGCAGACTGACTGACTAGTCGACTGACTGACTGACTGACTAGCTGGCTGACTGACCGACTAGTCGACTGACTGACTAGCTGGCTAACTGACCGACTAGTCGACTGACTGACTAGCTGGCTAACTGACCGACTAGTCGACTGACTGACTAGCTGGCTGACTGACCGACTAGTCGACTGACCTGCTCATTGACTGGATCTGTCACATGATTTTATGCTTTGCTTATCAACATAACATCCCTTGCTTGTAACTAGGACTCACAGCATAACAAACATGAGAAGTCAGCTAATTGATGGGAAAGGCTACTAGCATCCATTCTTATTCTAAACACAACTTTTTACTTGGTATAAATAAGTATACTCTATGCAACTTGTAGGCACCATAACTGATATACCTCTTTGAATTATGTGTGTGTCACAATATTTTGTCCTATGCTATTCCAGAGTTGTCCCCTCTTTGGACAGAGATACCATGGCTCCAACATTATTTTGTGCTATTCATGATAGTGAACAGCATATCACTTTTCATCATTAAACTTTTAGAAATATCTCAAACACCTGGCAAATCTAGTCCGATGAAAGAGCAATCTGCAGCTAATCCTTCAGAAAAGCAGCTATCTGCCGGAAGTGGAACAGCTGTTAAACCATCCAATAAGGTAAGTTTCTGTATTGACTAGTTTTATTGCACTTATATTTACACTTACATCTTATAAGTTTTGCACATTTACTTGTTTTCAATTCTGTTGACTTCATCCTGATTTAGTTCCAAGTTAACTACTTCATATACCACTGGAACTACCAACAGATATATTATATATTAATCAATTAAATATTTACCATTGTATAGCTGTATATGGAAACCCCTTGTATGTAGTATAACTACTGAGTTTCCATGGTTCAAACTTGCTTTATCTAGAACTCAGACTCTTGTCACTTTAAGCTCATGTGAGAGTATGTACTAGTTACCAAGGCCGTTACTAGCATGGATAATGAATACCTACAGAATAGTTTATATAGATGGCACTCTCACATGGCCTGTATATGATTCAGGGGAATGTAGAGTCACACTCGGTGAAAAAACACAAGACCTCTACGTCTAGTGAAGAACAAGAGATCATTGTAGCGGAGGATCAGGATGACAGTGATTGGGTAGACTGTGATAGTGAGGAAGAAGACGGTGAGTGAATATCCACCCCTCAATCTAGATGTCTAATATTCTGTTTCTCAGGCTATGAGCAATGACTAGCTTTTTGACTGGAAATTGTATTTTCTTGGAATTCCCAAATCTGCTGTTCTATCAGTTTTCATTGTGATCTACATGTATATGGAGATAGCCTTTCAGGGATCCATTGGTATCCTAATCTGCTTTATACAGGCTCTTTACTAGCATTTTCAGCTACCATTTTGTGTAAACTATTTAGTATGAAGTCTACTAGTTTGTGAGTTGTGTGGTCTCAAAAACTGACTACTTTTTTATAAATTTTATGCATGTATGTGCCACAGATGTTGTGACCTGCTGCAGTGCCCCATTAAACTGGAAATTCTGCGTGTTACTTACAACTTACATGTATGTGAATCTAGTATTATGCAGTGGGTAGTTGATTTTATTACTTGAATACACATATTTATTTTGCATTTTTACTAACATACATTGATAGACGATGAGAAAACTCCCCATGTGTCTAAGGAACCTACTCCTGCCAGATCTGATATAGATGGGTCGAAGGAGAGTACACCCGTACCACAAGGAACCATCCTACACAAAGAACCACAGGCTAACACACCTGATAAGGCTCCCGCTGCTGATAATAAAGAAGTTGGTCCTGAGTCTAAGCAGTCCGAGGACCCAAGTAGTCAGAAACCCCCAAGGCCTGGGTTGAAAATAGATGTGAGGTGGGTGAAACCTTAGCGCCCAGTATGGGCTTGAGAAGTAGGGATGAAGTACATGTAGATACATAATACAATGTATATATAATTCTTGTGCATTTCTAAGAATATACAATGGACTATGCATTTTAGTTGGGGTTTACAAGAGCAGCACTGTTAGAAATTTAGGAACTCTCTGTCATTCTCATGGCTTTGTTGGTTACTCTTTATGGCGTTATGTATTCCAGAACTCCAATAACAGATGATGATGAAGTGGTGGATGTTATGAAGACTCCAGAAGGCGGGAGACAACGTCTGGACTGGGCAGCTGAAGTCGAGAGGTCAGTTCACTCATCAGTCGTCATATAGTTGAGGGGCGTGTTGTGTACATGGTAGGCTATGGGCCATGATGGATGGGTGTGGTCTAGGGAGGTGGGTGTGGTCCAGTGAGGTGGGTGCGGTCTAGTGAAGTGGGTGTGGTCTAGGGAGGTGAGTGTCGTCTAGTGCGGTGGGTGTTTGTTGTCTAGTGAGGTGGGTGTGGTCTAATAAGGAGGGTGTGGTCTAATAAGGAGGGTGTGGTGTAGTAAGGTGGATGTGGTCTAGTGAGGTGGATGTGGTCTAGTGGGGTGGGTGTAGTCTGGTGAGGTGGGTGTGGTCTAGTGAGATGGGTGTGGTCTAATGAGGCTTACACTGATTGCTATGCTTACACACAATGAAGTCAGCATTTCACTTGCACACTGTGATGTATTTGTAGCCCTGTAACCACGCCGGACTACCAGTTTGGGGCAATGTAGTACCTCCCTACCACTTCCAGAATTATTCACCAGCCTTCAGTCACATAATAGAGAAGTAATCTACACCTGGGACCGATCACAGCTAACATTTGAACATCAATTTGATCATGACTCACATTGTTCCCTCGTGGTCAACAGTGGTCAATAGAGGTCAACAACGGTCAACAGAGGTCAACAGTGGTCAATAGAGATCAATAGTGGTCAACAGTGGTCAATAGAGGTCAACAGCGGTCAATGAAGTTCCTTCTTGTTTATTGCTGTTAGTATGTGTGAACCATGTAGATGTCTACTGGCCAAGTTTTGATCCTGTAGCATATCTAACCTTGTTAGTCTTGTATATACATCTATGTCTTGGTTACACCAAACCATTTGTATTATATTTATCTTTGTACGTATTATTATATATTATATTACTTTATTTCTTTATAAATGAATTATAATTGAATTGAGTTTGGCAGGATCGTCTGCTCTGTATTTACTAGTAATCGTCCATTAATTTTAATGACTTTTTATACCTTTTCATTCATTGAAACTGTATGTTATTTACAAAGTCAGCCACTGCATGCATCATGAATTGATTTAGACTCGAACTCTGTGTGTATTATGTTTTACAATAATATAGTTACAGTGCATTTTTATTGATGACCCATATTACTGATAGTTTACAAAGCTACTACATGTTCATGTATGCTGGTATATTTATTTCAATATAATAATATGTTTTATAAAATAATGTGTGCTCCATTATTTGTGTACGATATTCTATCAGTAACTTTGAGAAATATCTTGAAGTCTGATGCATTGTACACCATGAACACCAATCTGCAACCTATCACCTAATCTCATTAGAACTGCAGATATAACATGACCCAGTAGGGTGCAGTTACTATGACACAGTTAGTATGGAGCAGTACAACACTAATAATATTTCTAATAGCTGGTTTCAGCAGATTAAGCAGCTGCCTCATGTTAAAGAGATATGAACTGTACTTTCTAACATCAGATTAGAATACAGGCTTTCTGGACACCCCTTCCAACCAATGTTTTGTCAATATAGTTATGATAGATATCCATGGGAGACACTGCTGTAAATCTAGGGAACCCAGGCTTGGGTGTAATTACAGTAAATGAAATAAAGCCTCACAATGTAGACTAAGGTCCACTAAGTAGAGGTTAATAGTTGTAAATGGGTGCTGTAAGTTTGAAACACAGTCTAGGCTTTATTTATAAAAGCCTCAACAAATTTTCAAGGAGGCTATGATGTCCAAAATACTGGTTGTAAGGGGGGTGTCCAAGGAGTACACTTGGATCACAGTCTACAAACATGATTTTTGGCTTTCAAAATACATAAAGTTATATATTTTGAAAGCCAAAATTCATGTATGTAGACTGTGATCCAAGTGTACCCCTTGGACACCCCCTTTACAACCAGTATTTTGGACATCATAGCCTCCTTGAAAATTTGTTGAGGCTTTTGATAAATAAAGCCTAGACTGTGTTTCAAACTTACAGCACCCATTTACAACTATTAATTGCTATTTAGTGGACCTTAGTCTACATTGTGAGGCTTTATTTCATTTACTGTAATTACACCCAAGCCTGGGTTTGCTAGATTTACATGTATACAACAATAGTTCTCATGGATATCTATCACCATAATTATAATGCTAAATCACCTGGCCAATAAATTTCTGTGCAATAATACAGTTTTATTGTGATTTTATATTATAAATGTAATATTATGTAAAAAGTGACATAAAATATCAAAAATCCTTATTGTTTGTTTTATTTTTTAACATTTTGTGAAGTTTTTTACACAACAATATCATAGGAAGTAACTGTTGGGAATAATACATACACAGTATATAACATAAAGATGGTGTACAATACCTTATATGAAATAACATTATTTGAGCAAGTGGGAAATAGATTGAGAGAGGACAACTTCTAACTATAATTAATAGCTTAAGAGTGCCCATGAACACAAACGCTATAAAAGTACAATATATAATGCTTTATATAATTAATGCATTGTCTACTATAATGGACAAGTATATACAATGCATGTCTAATGAGAAAAAAATTGAATCTTCATATCCACAAAAATATGTCTCTACATTTATACCACAGGGCACCATAACTAATGTTAATAAATCAAGACACACTTTTTATGATTTTTTGATTATTTTAAATATAATAAAAATCCTTGAGTACTTCTATATGGAGTACTAAAGGTTTAAAGTTGTCATCAACCGTGACCCAAAAGACTTTGAGATCGACCCAACTGGAGGTCTAAACTATATGCTGGCTGTAGCCATGACACCAACTGCAACCTGAAAAAAACGGGAAGAGAAACACTAAAGGTGTCACAGATGAAAGTTTAGAAGCCAAGCATTGTCACCCGTGACAGATACATGCCAAGACATAATCAAAGAACTATAAAAATGTGTCTTGTTTTATTATTCATCATCAAACTACATGTATTAGCTCACACCAACATTTTCCACTAAATAATATTATAGCTACTCCATTTTATGATTATACATGTATAACATAATGTAGCTACTAGGTATGTAACACTGTATATATAATAGTGTTATCTCCTCCTGGACCACATCAGCTCTCATGGTCTTCCTTTGAGCTCATCTTTTCGGACACCTCAGATCCATCATCAACTTTCTCCCACTCAGGCTTGGAGCAGCACAGAAAACAGTTGGGTAGATTTTCTCCCTAAACATATATGACCCAGCATGACACAGTTAGTATGACACAGTATATGACACAGTGCAAAACCATCTTTCTAAGTACTAGTAGCTGCTTTCAGTGAACTGTACTTTCTAAGATCATGATCATTCACCCCCCCCCCTCCTCCACAGAATATCTCACTTGCACCATATTGTGGCATATATACTTGCCAAGTTATTGCTTCTCCAAAGAAGGAGGATTGGAGCAAGTGAAGGGGCTGCCCATGCAGCAGAAATGTTTGATACAATAATTGAATTGACAATAGTTTATAAATTATAGTTAAATGCTTGTGACTTTCTATAAATATTGTTTTACTTGTTGCACAATAAGTGGAAAGTGGAAATATCCATAATTATCCGGTACTAAAATCATATTAACACAGGTTTGCAACCTATTACTATCTCTGGTCTTACCAGATTGAGTGGCTGCCTCATGCTTACTTTTTGGCATCATGATCTATGAGCCCCAGAATTACTCCACTTGTACCATATACAGTGCTCTAAATGATCTCTTTAGTAACTTGGGTCATGAACAGGGGTGGGACTAGTGCGGTTGAAACGCTATTCGATTGTGCTAATCTCTTCTTTTGCAGCAGCGAACTGCTGTGACACGCTTCTTTCAATTTCTGTCAATTTTTAATAGCGTTTCAACCAATACGCTTTTATTTTCAGCCCAACCTGCTATTAGCTAGTAGCTAGTAACGAGTGCCATTGCGGCTGCAGCCATTTTTGGCCGTCTTAACTATTACACTTCGTGAAATTGCTAACCAACTCAATTTAATATCAGGATTATATGGGTGTTTAAAGCTTTTTGACTTCAAAAACATAGTGTACACAAAGAAAAAACATACAAAGAATAGATTATAGTATGTGTGAAGAATACTTTTATATTAGAAGTCTAAAATACTACCGGTTTAACCACAAATATATAATATTTTAGACATTGACAGAAAATCATGGGGAGATAAGTCTAAATTTTACTTTGTACATGTATTACTGCTCCAATAGTACATGTACAACTGTACAACACTAATGCTTCTACAATTTCCACAGACAGACAATTTGAAGGTTATATATGTGATGCCTAATACACATGCAATTGACTTGGCTATATTACATTGAGTATGTTGCTGCTACCCTGATACCTTCTTATCACATTATCAATGATGTTTCAAATCCATGACGAAGCCCTACTGTGCATTGTAGAAAATAATATACATGTAAACACAATATGAACTCTGCAAAACAATGTAGCTGAAATGAAGTAAACAAGAAATAGCTGTGTTTGTGCTTTTTAATTTTCATGGAAATAAATGGGCACCTTTGAATTGCTCTCTCAAATCTGATTTGAGAGAAGATAACTTCTAATTAATAGCGATTCAGCGGATATAAAAGCTATTCTCTATATTTAAATTTCACTATCACATAGGCAGATTCTCTATTCTTGTAGTGAATAGCTAATAGCACATATTTCTCTATTTTTAAAACTATCGACTCCCACCCCTGGTCATGACGCACCATTGCTTGGCATTGCATTGGAATAATATTTTTTGGATTGGTTAACTTTTATGCTAGAAGCCATATTCTTAGTGAAAATCTGAAAGAAGTAGGAAATTTTTAATAAATTGGGAGCAGGGTTTCAAAATCTAGACTGTCCCTCCTAAATAGGAAGACTTGACAAGTATGAGTCTCATCAAAGTTCAGTATAAACTGGTTATTTTTCTCCAGTAGTTGTACGCATCATTAAATGGAAATGCAGTAATAATAGGATATGTTCAGTATATGCATGACTTGACAATGTAAAGATCTTCAAGTAATGCAACCCATTGTTGTTGCAGCACCTGAAATGTGCAGTGGATAATAAATGTAATATTATTATGCATGTATAAAATCGATGAAGGGCAGGTTGGCATAACTCCCAAGGATTGCTGTTGAAAGGAAAATGGTGTTCACTGTACAAGACCTGCCACTAGATAACTGTGAGATGTACCAGATGGTGGTAAAGTAATAGATTACAGTATTGAGTAGGACCAATGAAACAGATCTATATTAGATAAGGTGCGTAGAGAAAAGCAAATACAGATAGTACCCCTTATTATATGAAAGATTATTAGGCACAAAGACGGAGGTATAAGGTGACTTAATGCTCCAAACACCCAATTACTAAAGGAAAATACAGGAATAGGCATATTCATAATATAATTGTAAAACTTGAAATAAATAAACATTTGCAATAATGATAAAGAATCTCCATTGTACATGTGTAAGCCCATCCATGTGCTATTGTTACCTAAAGTTAGACTTAGTATCAGACTAACAGAGTGATGCTCTACGCACAAGTGTCTTAGGCTACATTGTAAGTCATAGTCTGATTCACACAGCCAGAAGACAATCCAATCTGTATGAATTCTCCTTCAGCATTTTTCTTGGCCACAACAACCCTGAGAATATATCAGCAGTCACATGATATAATATTGAGTGGTCACATGATATAATATCGAGTGGTCACATGATCTGCTACCGAGTGGTCACATGATCTACTACCAAGTGGTCACATGATCTACTGCCAAGTAGTCACATGATCTACTGCCAAGTGGTCACATGACCTAATACCGAGTGGTCACATGATCTAATACCGAGTAGTCACATGATCTTTGACATCATGTATAATGCGGTCATATCACCCACAGCACTATTGGTTGGCTACTGGCATTGTAAAGCAATTTATATGTCCGAACATGTGTATAATTTTTTTAAACTGAGCTAATTGCAAGTTGGCCTAACGGTCAGTGATCAATGATATTGGAAGAATAATGCTTACGGAGGAGTGTGCGATAGGATAGTAATCTCAAACGACCCGAGGGAAGAAACGCTGAGCCTCTTTTCCAGTACATCACCGAGTTGAGCAGGCAGTACCTTCGTATCAGCAGGAAATACTTGATTGGTAGGCCAGCTGGCGACTAGCACATTGTTCCCACAGTGGTACCATGGGTCTTGAGTGGAAGACAGGCTGCAATCTAAAACACGTTACACTAACATTAGTGCTTACGCAATAGACTATTGTACAGTCTCAATGTACATGTATATAATCGTTGCATGCAGCGGCAGACCAATGAATACGTTCTCAGTAAATATTGTTTACCATTAGCACAGATAGTCTGTAACTGTTGCCTTCTGTGCAGCAAGACTGACAGTAGGAGAGCTTTTGAAGCACTATTCAGTGTATTACATTTCACATCATACTTTGCTTGGAAGACAGCTGTCCGTATAGCTACACCGGGTGACTCTGTAATAGCAACAGCAGATAAATTATTAATATGATTTTGTGGAGTTAGTGCTTGTGAGTTCAAACCACATGTCTCAAATAATATTTGATTTCCCTATAAAATTGCTATTATGCTAGTGAGACGACATTTCTGATATGTTGCTATCACAACATAGACCTACATCCCAGTGTTGCTTTCGCATTGCAGTTGGCCGTTGCAGTCGCTATATATGAATTATGTAACATATTACGCAATTGTGTATAATCATTTACGATGCGCAATTATAACTCTTCATATATATATTAATACACACCGGACTCGGGGAGAACTTCCACAAAATAGTAACATCTGTTGGAGCCCTGTTCAATTGTGAATTGATAGACTCCAAGAGGGAAATATCCAGCATGTCCCCATGCAAACTGCACCTTTGCCAGATCTTTGCCAGAATCAACGTAGGCTGTTACATTCTCATGAGGACAGGTGGATGGTAACATTGGTTTGGCTGGTGCAAGCTCTTTGCCACCTGGTATTACATTATATACATGTAGAAGCTCACAAGTAGAATTTAAGAATTAGTAGCAATAACATCATTGGATCCAGTAAGTGAAGCTGTTTTGGAGAAAATGAACTAGGAGGAAAATCTTATGGAAAACCAAGATTGCAGTACTATTATTTATGTTATATGTATAATATAATATAATAGGCATGTATGGTACGTAATATGTACATAATGACAATGAGTACATGGTTATGCTAACCTCTCAGCTTGTAGACACCTTTAGAACTTCCAATATATATGTCTTGTTCAACGACAAGGAGAGATGAGGGAGGGTATGGCAGACGACTTCCTGTTGCACAAGGAAATTCGGAGAGGAAACATACTGGGTCCACCTGTTGTGTCTTCTTGTTCATTATTCGAAGTTTTACATTTGCCTCGTCTGCTACCATATAGCGGTTATCCCCCCATGTCTACCACATCAAACGGTTGGTAAAACCTAGCCACGCCGAAACCACCATTTGCATAACCACTCGATCCTGAACCAGCAACCACAGTGTTGGTTACGGTACCGTTATTGAACCATTTTACTTCAGATATGTAGTGATAGTTACTAACATACAGTTTATTGTTGACCCACATCATTGATCTAGGATTACTAAACCCAGTTTTAATGATGGTACCCAATACTCCAGTCTGCAGATCTACAGATCTCAAAGCATCATTTCGTTGATCAGTTACAAGCAACCTATTTGGATTCCTAATGTCTACAACAACACCCCATGGGTTGTACAGCCTAACACTACTCGCTCTTCCATCTGCATATCCTGAGATATAGATGCCACAAGTAACTCTTGCAGTCGATTATCATCTCGATGCAGCAGCCTTAAACAATGCTGGCTATTATCTACAAGGGCGACACGATTTGATTGTAGCTGTGCGAATCCTGTTATTGAACCTACCAAAGTTGCGATATTAGAAGTAGTGCTCTCATTGGTGGTCTTCAGATAGTTACGGGTACCCAAGAGAATGCTCCTGTCATTCTTGTACTGGTCCGGCTCCATATGGAAGACAGCAGGCGTTTCCAGAAACTTCTCTAGCTTTGTGAAGGAAACACTGTAAAAACATTCACCACTAGTTTTTAAGCAAGGAGTTTACATCTATACACATCATATACATCTATATACATCATATACATCTATATACATCATATACATCTATATACATCATATACATCTATATACATCATATATTAAAAAATGGTCAAACCCCCTAACATTCACTACTAAGTACAGATAATAGAATAACATACTAGTAAAGGAGCAATTACTAGAGCGTCCTGATATTCAGGCTCAAGTTGTGTCAAAGCATGCCCAATATTCTCCATTATTCTGTGTTGGCAGATCACCAAGTTTGTGCACACGCATGATACAAAATTAATTTGCAGTAGCAAACATTAACTGAGTCCAACTTACTTCGAAACATCCCCTACAGTGGAATCCGCTGATACTATCATTGAGAGAAACAGAAGGCTCTGGAATAATGGAGAAACTATTACATGCAATGTTCCAAGCCAAGAATAGTGACCTGGCAGTAATATACAAACGTTAGACAAAAAGCTAAAGTACTAAGTCTATGATGATTAAAGTCAGCTGGATAATATATTATATGTATGTTACGTTATTAACTCACCACGAATAACTGTAGACACTTCATTGTCTCCACTTGTCTGCCTTTAGTCTATTACAGTAATAGAGTTCACTGCACACTAATGCGTTTAGTATACAAATACTCAGATGTTTGCAGCAGTACAACGATATAATATAGACTAGGTACCTGCTGTCCAGGTCCAGGTATGAGTGTACAGGCTAAGATCTTAGATAGAGGCACACGTAATATAATAGAGATGCAATATACAGGGTTGGATCTAATCATGCTGCTATATGGAGTGGCGACACCAAGTTAAGTTCCAGGCCTTTCCTCTCCAATAAACTTTTGTTGGGTGTTTAGTATACCCCAAACTACGGCTACTTTACTCTCTACAATTTGGTCTCCAAATAATTTTAGAAACGATAAGCAAGAGTCGAAATGATGATGGGGTGGTTCGATATGACAGGAGCACAAGTTGCCAGCAACACACATGGCTGCTTATTGCATCATGTTACATCACTTTTCAAAGCGAATGAACCGCTTGGGAGGTTAGAGCAGAATACCAACAGCAATACTAGTCGAAAGAGATAGCTGATAGTAGCATAGCTCTAAACTCAGAGGAAATACATTATATGGCTAAAGTTTCGACAAAAAGTAGCTAATTTCTTATAGCTATTATCCGTATGTGAAATTGGGCTGTATAGCTACAATGATTTGAACATATGACTTGATTAGTGTGAACGTGTGTAACTGGTAATGTAAAACCCAGAGGCCTATTACATAAAACATGAACAATATATACGTGTATTTGACAAATACCAGATGGTGGTTTAGCAACGTGTTGTTTCACTGCTGATACAGCCGTAGACTGAGTACCAGGAAAGTTACAACATTGGACGTGTAAAGCCTAATGTTAAAATATCTGGCTGGGGAACATGCACAAATGCATGTAGATGAAAACTGTGTGAAAAACAAGGTGTTTGTGTTAACTCCCATGTATGGTGCCATCATTGGTCTGTTGAATTTTAAGCTGTCATATTCACCATTGAGAATTTTTAGCCTTAGAACCAGGATATAGTTACATTAATGCTTAGTTGTGGTAGTAGCTTTAGTTTCAACAGTATAACTGTTGATATGCCAGTTGTCTCGCTAGCAGTGTCTGATACTGTAGCAGAGGAAGCCGACTCCCAGAGTATGAAGTATGGCGTGTATTGTATGGGGTGATCTTGCAATATTGTCTCTAATTGAGACGGACAAAATGCAAGCAAAATATTCAATGGAAATATGCATTAATATTTATTGTGAATACAGGTGTACAGTAATGTATGTGCAGTCTATTAGTGTGTAGAGACCAAAAATAATGGCGACTAGATTTAGACTCAGGTCCGCTGTAATTAGACTTGGGATCTGACCGGTCTACGTACACGTGTCTTGGGCGACATTGTAAGTCATCGTCTTATCCACACAGCCAGAAGACAACCCAATCTCTATGGGTTCTCCTTCAGAGTTCTTCTTGGCCACAACCACCCTGAGAATATATCAGCAATCACATAATCCAGCAAAAATGATCACATGATCTAGTATATAGTCACATGACCTAGTACCACTGTCTTCCTGCCAAAATTGGTATGCTCTGCTAAATACAAAACTTTACTGGCAAGCTATATGCTGTGTAAGTCCGATTTTTATCATATACATGTACGTTCAACGTCATATAACTTTGCAATTTCCTTATCAGTTATGTCAGTTGCAAGGTACATGTAAATCAGTTGGAAGTTTGACTAACATTGCTAGTTTGCCTGAGCACCATGAAGTATGGAGAAGTGAGACTTACGGGGGACTGTGTGATAGAATAGTAATCTCAAAGGCTCCAAGGGAAGAGACACTGAGGCTCTGTTTGATTGCATTAGTAAATTGGGCAGGCAGCACCTTCGTATCAACAGGAAATACTCTGTCTGTTGGCCAGCTGACTACCAGTACGTCGTTCTCACAACGGTACCACGGGTCTCGAGAGGAAGACAGGCTACAATCTAAAATATACCATATACATGTACATGTACATGTACATGTAAATACACTTAGTGGTTGTGCATTATAACATAGATACATGCGGTGCAGCGAAATACCTAATAAATTTTCTTTTATGATTCCATTAAACAGGTCTCGAGTGGAAGACAGGCTACAATTTAAAAAATGATACACTAATATTAGTGCTTACGCAACAGACTATTGCATAGTCTCTATGTACATGTATATACATGTATATAATTGTTGCGTGCAGCGGCAGACCAATTAATGCGGTCTCAGTAAATGATGGGAACACTATCACTTACCATCAGCACAGACAGGCTCCAGTTGTTGTCGTCTGTGTAGCAGGACTGATTGTAGGAGAGCTTTTGAGGCACTATTTATTGAGCTACACTTCACATCATACTTTACTTGAAAGACAGCGGTCCTAATAACAGATGGTCCTGCAACAATAACCAGACATTGCCTTCATATAAACTCTGAGATTTGATAGCTAACCTCATCTGTGAGCTCAAAATTCCACGTCATAGAAAGTATTCCACCTCCAGTTGTTTTGATTTAGCGTTGCCCTTTCTTACTCTAAAACTATTATTAAAATATATACATGGCAAGAGTAGGTGATGTACGTATATTTCTATATGACTGTTTCAATTTATTATTGTAAAGGAAAAATTATTAAGCAAAGTGCGCTAATGATTTATGCTGTTGGGGTATACATGTATATGACTATTAGGAAGCAGCTTTGGGACAGCAAGATTGAGGTTTCATTATTCAGCTGAAAATTAAGTCCTGCCTTGCATGCAGTGATTGAATATTTAACAGTATGTACATAGTCTTATATATTTGTCAAGTTCATGCATCCACTGTCAATACACTAATGACAGTGTTTTTCTACATGGACATTGTATTCCAACACACACAGCGATTACTACGTTGGCTTCATACGTGCAGGTACATACTGTAGCTTCTAGTAGACTGTAATAGCATTTCACATTTATGCTAAAACATGGGTTCGACTCACTAAGAACTTTCACAAAGTAGTCACAGCGGTTGGAGTCCTGTTCAATTGCAAACGGATAGACTCCTGGCGGAAGATATCCAACTTGTCCACAAGCCAGTTGAACCTTTGCCAGATCTTTGCCAGAATCAACATAGGCAGTTACATTCTCATGTGGACAGGAGGCTGTCAGTGCTGGTGTGGATGGTGAAGTTGGTGCAAGGGCCTTGCCTCCTAGTATCACGCAAAACACGTTGTTAGTATGAAATGGTGCCACCATATCATAATTAGTAATAATAACATAGTACAATGTACATGTAGAATGAATTTAATATGCATATGTTTGGGCTCAACTTGTCAACAAGGTTGCTCAAACTAAGCACTCCACCAACATTGAAATTGTCAAATTATTTGCAAAAAATATCTGTCCGGGATAAATTGAAGAGAAGGCTAACATTAATGCAGTTGCAATACACTTTTGCTCAAAGTCTTACTGATGCTCTTAACCATACAAGGTATATTTAGTCTTAACACAAAGATATGCGGCTACACGTACACATGCACATATATGTATTATCATACCAACCACTTAGCTTGTAGATATCTGAACTCATTCCAATATATATGTCTTGGCCGACAACAAGGAGAGATGAAGGAGATGAGGGAAGACGACTGCCTGTGACACAAGGAAGTTCTCCGTTGAAACATACGGGGTCCACTTGTCGCGTTTTCATGTTCATTATTCGCAGTTTGAAGTTTTGATAATCTGCTATAAGATAAAGGTTATCCCCCATATCAACCACGTCATGGGGAAGGTAAAACCTAGCCATGTCGAAACCACCATTTACATAACCACTCGATCTTGAACCAGCAACCACAGTGTTGGTTACGGTACCGTTATTGGACCATTTCACTTCAGATATGTAGTGATAGTTACTAACATACAGTTTGTTGTTGACCCACATCATTGATCTAGGATTATTAAACCCAGTTTTAATGACGGTACCCAATACTCCAGTCCGCAGATCTACAGATCTCAAAGCATCATTATGTTCATCGATGACAAGCAGCCTACTTGGATTTCTTATGTCTACGACAGCTCCTCGGGGGTTGTACAACCTGGAATTGCCCACTCTTCCCTCCACATAGCCTGAGAGCCCACAAGTACCTGCTAACGGCTGTAGCCGATTACCATTACGGTTGACTATTCTTAAACAGTGGTTGCTGCGGTCTACGAGCACGACACGAGCCGAGTCCAACTGCACGAAGTCCGGTATAAATGTTGACGACAAGGTAGCAATATTATCAGTTGTCTTCCCATTGGTGGTTTTCAGATATCCACTGGTACTGAATAGAATGCTCCCATCATTCTTGTATCGATCCAGCTCCATATGATAGACAGTAGGCATTTCCAGAAACTTCTCCAGCTTTGTGAAGGAAACACTGTATAAAAATTTACCATGTAATTAGTAATATTATAGTTTTATAAAAAACAAGAAAAATGTGTGCAGTGTGATACCATGAAAGGAAGTGAAATAAAACCGAAGATTGAGGGAAGGCATTTCATATTTAGGTTCAAAGTCCCCAACCAAAAGAATTAACTTGCTTACCTTGAAATGGCTCCTACAGATGAAGAGCTCCCCCATACCATCTCTGTGACAACCAGAGAAGTCTGGCATAACAAAAAGTAGTAAATTATATTATAAACAAAGCTTAAGACCAATAATATATAGAAAAACAGAAGAAAAACATTATTACTGTTAGTGTTAGAAGAGAGAAAATACAAACACTGGACAAAGGATACGATGAATTAGTAACTCACCACTAGTAACTGTAGAGACAACATTGTCTCCCCTGTCTGTCTTTAGTATGTTACAGTAAAATAGAGTTTACCAGCACACCAGGGCGGTCAGTGTACAAATACTTGTGTTTACATCAGCAAACTCCAATATAATATGTAGTCTGGGTGACCACTGTCCAGGTGGTGGTTTACACACTATACTTTAGATAGAAGCACTGTTGCAATACAGGGGTGGATCTAGTGGTGTAGTCTCTGGGATTGGTAGACAGATAACTGAGATACATGATGATACAACATGATATATAGCTTACTTGAATAGCCCTACAGAAATTGGGGTTAGATTGTGATGTGTTATATACAAGAATAATTTAGGATTTTCACCCTTTCTATGACTCAAAAAATAATGCTGTTACATTATATTGTTCATTAATTCATATTAAATTCCAAAACCCTTGCAACCCATATAGGTGCTGGTAATCTTTTCTAACTGGAACTTGGGACATGACTAGTCATCTTCTCTATCCTATTCACTTGTTTATATGCAATTAGACTACAGAGTGACATCTTATTCAAAGTGTAGTGCCTGACAGCTGAATCAACCATTATATTTATTTCAACCTCAATTATTATTACACATCACAATATCAAATAAGCTGCTCTTCAAGGTAATCTCCAATCCAATTTTATTTAAAGACTTTAATTCAAGATGGCAAATTGAGAGTTTGCAGCGTTTTCTATATTTCTGTTGTCGCATCTTTATAAAAAGATTACCTATTTAACACGACTGCTATATTAAAAAGCTATGATTTCAGTGTTTCATTATTTTATCATGCAATTTGAATTACAATGTTACAATACTGCATTTAAATATTTTATACTTCTGTGTAAAGAATTTAGATGATAAACATTTGTAGAATATCCGTTGCATTATTTTCCAATGAATAGTTACTAATTTTCTATAGTTATATATTAGTGAGGCATAAGACATGATTGTCCAACCCCCCCCCCCCCCCTCCCCCACAAGGTATGCATCCCAATTAAGTCACTCACTGCAGTGGAATTTTTGGAATCTTGTGAGAACAGTTATTGTGTAAAAGATGGGTTAGAGCTAATTGGTTAGAATTAGAATGGAATCGCAATAACATGCTTTGAGAAGCACCAGGTGCTGATGTTATCAGTTGTTGTTTGTAGGTGTGGTAAATACATGTAGTCAAGGAAGATGTAGTTAAACTGAGAGACCGTTATGCATCATTGTGACATTGGTGGAACTGCACAGCTGTGTGTGTGGGGGTGGGGGGGGGGGTTGTTGCGGTGGCAGTGATGGCAGTGGCTTCAGTCAAAAAATGCTAAGCTGAGTGCTGGAGGTGGGAATTGACTGTCCGGTTGCTTCCATGGAAACAACCACAACAATATGTACATACTATAATGTAACATGAAATAAATGTCATGGAAAAAATTGTGTGCAAGCATAGACATCATAGGTGCACATTTATATACTCTACATTAACTTGCGCTTTATCAGAAAACCTATAGCCCAAAATCTTGGGATACAAATTTGACTGCATTGAGGCGGAGGGACTGACTTCAACTTTGAAATTAGAAAAACATATTATACATTTTTGAATTAATTGGTATCTAAATACATGTATGTTGTAGAATTAATGTACTGGAAAACCTACATGATTCAGTATATTAACAATTACTAAGAGGTGTCTATGATGAGGTTGGGGTTTGGGGTAAGAGCGGACAACTTTACGCTAGACGTACGGTGTAATAAACACATAACAAGAAAAGTCATATATGACTTCTCTTGCAATGTAATTACACTCTACACGCAGCGCAAATTTATGCCTCCATGATTGAAGAAAGGAGTAAAGAACCGATAAAGCACCTGTTGAGATCAAATACATTGTATTGTAGGAATTCTAAAGGAATTCTAAAATAATGTGAGTGACACTACATACAAGTGTCTTGGGCCACATTGTAAGTCATCATCTCGTTTGCACAGTCAGAGGACAATCCAATCTGTATGAATTCTCCTTCTGAGTTCTTCTTTGCAGCAACCACTCTGAGAATATATCATTTAGCACAATGATCTACATGTCATACCAAGTGGTCACATGATATAATACCAAGTGGTCACATGATATAATACCAAGTGGTCACATGATCTAATACCAAGTGGTCACATGACATACTACCAAGTGGTCACATGATCTACTACCAAGTGGTCACATGATCTAATACATGTACAAGTATTACGTGGTAACCTGCCAGGTATTAACAGTTACTAAATATGCGATAAGACATGTCTGTATGTTGAGGTTGGGGTTTGGAGTAAGAGCGGACAACTTTCAAAATAAAGAGAAGACAACTTTCATTTTGTGAAGATCACAAAGTATTCGCTACATTATAGCACAATATATTGTGAAGTCCCTCGGTACATATTTAGTGCAAATTTTTGCCTCCACATGATCTACTATACACTTATATGTGGTCACATGATCTGATGTCGAGTGGTCACATGTTCTACAATGTAGTACTGGTGGTCATGTACATTATTATAGTTTGGATAGAGCTATACATGTAAGTTATATTAGCTCATCATTACCACTTCTATAAAAACACCGTAGCCATTTATTTTATGTATCTCTATGCTTCTAAACTGATGTATTTGGTACGTATTTTATACATTTCTCTGTTAACAAAATATTATTACAAAACAATGCTAATTTAAAAGTTTGTGGTTTCTGTCACCAAAAATTTATTTTTTAGGATTCATATTTGCATCTTCTGACCTTTACAATATTAGAGTGGTGATCGGTTTATCCAGTGAGAATAGGGTTGTAGATGCAAAGTCATATCTATCTAGGTAGCACCCTGGAAGTAAAATCTCTCCACCCATGGACGATAAAATAGAAGCCACTGGGACACCTCATTGTTCCTTTTAAACTTTATGGACATGACTTGTAGTATGGTGTCAATGTGCTTGCACGTGCATGTATTACTATTGTACAAGCAATCGAGCACTAACTCCTAACATCATGCCTAGTTTTAATGCAATTTATTGCAATTGTGCCCCTTGTTTATGTACTACCATGTTAAAGATTGTAGATACTTTGTTGGAAGAATTATACAGTAAATATTCGTTTTGATGTTTTATACAGCAGAATGTGACACTTGTACTTACGGAGGTGTGTGTGATAGGATGGTGATCTCAAACGTTCCTGGGGAAGAAACGCTGAGCCTCTTTTCCAGTACATCACTAAGTTGGGCAGGCAGTACCTTCGTGTAAGCAGGAAATACTTGATCTGTAGGCCAGCTGGCGACTAGTATGTTGTTCTCACAGCTGTACCAAGGGTCTCGAGAGGAAGACAGGCTACAATCTAAAACACATTGCAAATAGGTTTGTTAGTGTTTACGGTAAGTGCATGTATGTGATACCCTGAAAGCAGTCTGTAAGTTTTTGCTTAAAACTTTGTTTATTGCTTACGCATGAATTATTTTCATAGGAAGAATGGAATTAAATTTATGAATTTGGTACACTCTACACTCTTCTGTTGCTTGATCAAAAATCTCTCTGTTACCTCTTGGTTGAGAGTTGACACAGAAACGATATACAGTGGAACTTGCTTAATTCAAACTCTAAAGGACTACCATAATTGATTTGAATTAGGCCGAGTTTGAATTATGTGAGGAAACGTACTGGAACTACTTGCCGTGTCTTCATGTTCATTAGCCGGAGCTTCCTGTTACTGAAGTCGGCCACCATATATAGGCTATCCCCTACATCTACTATAACAACTGGATTGTAAAACCTCGCCACTTCGAAACTACTATCAACATAGCCACTAGATGTAGTCCCAGCAACTCTGGTGTTGAATGCAGTACCATTATTAAACCAGGTAACTTCTGTGATGTAATGAGAGTTACTTACATACAGCTTGTCTGCAGCCAACATCATGCCCCTAGGCTTGTTCAACCCAGCTTTAACGGCTGTACCCAACGCTCTAGTCCGCAAATCGACAGATCTTAAGGCTTGATTCCCTTCATCGGTGACCAGAAGTATACCTGGGTTTCTAGCATCCACCCCAATAGCTTGGGGGTAGTACAACCTTCCCGTACCTGGTTTGCCCTCCATATAGCCTCCAGTACCACAGGTCCCTGCTAAAGTTCGTAAGTGCTTGTTAACTCGATTTAGTTGTCTTAAGCAATGCTGAGTGCCATCCACAATCACAATGTGGGTGGAGTTAAGCTGCGCAAAGTCCGGTATAGGTGTTGATGTCAAAACCATGACTGTTGAAGCAATGTTACCATCAGTGGTTTTCAGATATCTACCAGTGCTAAATAGAATACTCCCGTCATTTTTGTACTGGTCCAGCTCCACATGGTAGACGTAGGAAGTGGTGAGGAATTTCTCTGATTTGTTGAAGGAAATGCTATAAAAATAATCACTTGATTGATAGCTTCAACGATTTCACGTTTAGTTGGCACTTTAGTGCCGTGTGACGAGTCCTTAACAGTTAATTATGTGATGAAATATGACATTGGCCTATACCAGATGTAAATGTATGAATTGAAGTAAGTCTCACAAAGAATGAACATCAGTAACATCAGTAACTAGGTTATCATAGAACTTGATTGTATTGTATTACACTCTGCAGGCCTATTAGTTCAGTCCTGTTCCTAGATATTGAAAAACTGCAGAACAGAGAGGGAGTACTTGCAGAAAAACCTATATTAGAATTACGACAGACCATGTGTTCCACCCATCACCTTGAAACAACTCTTCCGGTCTCTGTAGCCTCCTTCACTGAGACAACCAGGAGAGCCTAAAACATTCATATACCTGTGCTGCAATAACCCGCATGTATATTTTAATATTATTTATTTTAAACAATAAGCACAGTGAGTGAATCGAATGCAGTAGCTAGCTGTAGGTTCTAGAACACTCACCACCGCCACCAACTCTAGCAACTTCATGTCTTCCCTCATAAATTTGACACAACTGGCATGTGATTGCAGGTTTATATTAAGTATACCACTTGATATAATAATTTTTGGGCCGAAGGGTGGATAGTGTAGATACCCAGCTGTTATTCCACATCATATCTCTTGAATACATGTAGACTCTATAGAAAGGTTATCTAGGAATTGGCCTGGTACTGATATCGTCATGTATATCCTTAATGAGGACAGAGGTTTTGGAGCTATTTGCTGACCAATGATTGGTTAGCATATACACGTATGTAGTAATATAGAAAACATTGGTGTGCGGTTGAATCAAAGTTAATAGCATCTAAAAATGACCTTTATCCAACTATTATGTGTTTATCTGTATACCATGTTTTGTGCAATTACTGCAGTTGTACCTGAAGCCATCTATTATAGATAAACTGTTTGTCTATTATGTATTCTATATTATATAATATCTGTAAAGCAAATTGGTAACTGAATGGTAGCAGTAGCACTCTTTACTTCGCTGCTACAACAAAATACAGTAATGTAGCTGATGTACCTTAGATATTTAACATGGAAGGGCAAGTTTGAAATTCTTTATTTTAGTGAAAGACACACTTTAATCGAGCAAGAGAAAGAAAACTTGGGAGATTCAGCAGTCCCCAAGACAGTTATAAGCGATGACTGGGGTCGTACTGACCTTGGTAAGAAGGTAATATTGGCACCTCTAATGAGCTTGTCACTATTACATGAATGTCTACACATCCTAGTAAAATTGAGTTATGACCGTGACCATGCCAGGATCAGCGTTTTTGCCATTAGATGGCATCAAGAGCCAAGATGAAATATCATAATTTAGCAATAAACTATTCGCTCAATGGCAAATATACATTAACCCTATCATTAACAGAAATTTGAGTGATTACTGAATAAATTAAAAGTTAAATGTTTGTATTTCAGGTAAAACTTGAATGGGGAATTGTTTTTATTATCCAAATCTCCTTTATGATCCATGAGTAGGTTCAGGTGAGAGACAGAGGTCAAGGGAGAGGCCATGGTAGAGATCAAATCTAGTGTAGATGTCAGTGATACTCTCTACCTTCTGCTGCTACAGGAACACCTTGAACAAAGGATACAGCAGCTTGAACCACAGTTAGTATTATATTATCTGGTCTTGGTAACACAACATATTCATTACTAAACTTGTGCTCCTGTATAGTCACTAATTATTATAATGGCGGGTACATGTATATAATGTAAATATAATTATATAATGTAAATGCAATGATGATGCTAGAGTTGTTCCCTCTTTTGATCCTAAGCAAGAGAGGATAATTTCTCTGGTAAGTGAATAGCCAGCCAATGTTTAGAACGGATGTCAAATTTGTGATTAAAATAAACCAGGCAGTAATTGTACAAACTACTTCTACATGTACATCGTCTCATCTGTCATTATTAGACATGTTGAACTGGTGTCTTTTTATTAGCTACTAAATGTATAATTATGTATACATTACATAATACATGTACTATTATACTCATTACTATAGCAATTAAAGAGGAATGTCTATTCAACCACATACCTGCTTAAAGCATCTTGAAGTGTCTCCCACAGGGACCAATCTGCCTCTGCATATTCACATGTTAAATTCATACTTATATATAATATGTAACAGCTTGGCTTTCTAACAAGCCAACTTATAGCAATACCAAAGCAGTAATATCTTAAAAGATTATATAAACAACTAACAAAGCTTTCTCCCAAAAGCCTGAGCAGCTTGTTGCTGTGTGCATGATATGTTCTTAGCCTAAGATGTGAGAACAGTATTACCGTTATTTAAGATGACATTTGTAATTTTCCAAATTTAAATGTACATTGTATGTAAAGATGAAGTGTGATTTGAGAGATTTTTTAGAGGTATTACTTCTTCCTTTACCTTCAGGTTTTTTACAGCATTTCTATCAATCACATTAATTCCTTTCATGTAATCACAAACACTAGTTTTATTCCTTCAAACTATAGCAACTCTTTAGACAGATTATCGTTTGGCATTCTGACTTGACTGGGTTAGGCATACCTAACCATCTTTATCTTGTCTGATTACATAATGTATATGTTGTTATCAACACAGAAACACCAGAAGTGGTATGTCACCAGTTTGTCAAACAATACTGAGACCAATGTGCTATTCTAACAGTAGAAAACTCAGTATTGTCCTTAGTAGGAAAACAAAACCAGAGTGGACCACATGCTACATTTTGCTGTGGGTGCCTTGTGTACAGTTGGCTCAGAGCATGTTACTGCTCACTTGTGAAACTTCCTTTTTAAGGTTGCCAAGCTGGAACAGTTGCATCATGTCCTGTTCACTGTGCTAGGTGATTAAGTGCCATAGAGGCCCGGGTTCAAATCTCAGTCAGGGACTGGTACATGTATTTTCATGCATGTGAAACAAGTCTCTGACTGCTCAAAAACAAATTCTTGGCATAATAAAAGACACCATTATCGGCATTATATACCAATAGAGTTTCTATTATTTTTGTATACTGTAGCTCAGACAGACCTGTAGGGTATGAAGTAGATATGACGGTAGCATTTGTTCTAGCTATTAAGCCTCTCCATTAGTAGCCTTTGTTATGGTTTAGCTCATGTCAGAACATTTCCTTGGTGATTTAGTGCAGTATTCTAATAGCTGATCCCAAAGCTTTAATTGTCCTCTCTTTGTTTACTAAAACTATGCTTGCCTACACTATTATACTATTGTTATATTATTGTATTTAATTACCTGCAGCTGCAGCTGGAATCACACGAGATAGAAGTTGACCAACCTTTTGTACTCAAGTACAACTTAAGAGTAATCCAGGACTTGGCATCTTAATACTTAGTTTTGTGAACATAACTATTACATAATAATTATTACATAATAATTTGTAACCAATCATATTATGCAACCTCTACCCTAATTGGTTAGAAGACTGCCATGTATATAAAGCATCTGACTGAAAATTTGAAAGTCACTCACTTCAGGCTAAACATGCCTCGTCTACCACCAGAAGTGGCGAAAAAGTTAATAGATGAGAGAATTTTGAAGATCCAAGAAAAAAATAAAAAGATAAGGTACGGTGGCAAGTTATATTATCTTTTCCTAGCTTATAATGTATCAGAGTAAGATGTGATAACATATTAGTTATAGTGCTGCAGTGAAATTTTCACACTTCCTACCTCAGTTCCTACCCGTTGAGGTCATAACACCATCAGTGTCGATGATTAGCGTAATTTGGTTGCCGTTAGTCCATTTTCGTTCCAATCATCAACATAAATCAATCAATTTAATTTGTAAAGCATATATGTGATTACTTCTATAATACATAGGCATAGATCTTCAAAGGGAGCATCGGCTATATCCGGGTTGTAAATTCAGTTTCAGGAGCAACATGTATGTCACAATAAACAGGCTGTTAAACAAATAACATTTTCTAAATGTAATTTGTTGGAAAATCATTGCTGTTCTAACAGAATCAAACAACAGCTCTAGTTTTGTCTTCAAAAGTCATATTTCATTCAAATTTCAACGGTGATTACTTGAATCAAAACCCATTAGATATCAAAGATGAGAGTAAATCTACTACAGCTCTCGTGCTGATTAAACCAACCAACAAAGTACAAAAACTAATGAGTAATTTTTCGTATTAGCATAGATTTGATTCAGGTTGATTCTACAGTAGGTGCGGCCGGGCATTATGATTATCCCTTGCAATGAGACTTCCATACCTGAAACTTGGGTTCTTTGTGCTGACTAACATACAATTCTATGTGCTGGTTACAAAGTATATAATTTCATACTGTTGTAAGAACGTGTACATGTGTGTACAGATTGCACATACATATTTTATATACTGTAGTCTCCCACCTGTGGCAGAGCGGGTTTTTATGTTACTGTGAAATCACAGTCCATAATGTAACAAATATCATTTGCCCAGTTACACCATAGACAAAGATGTAGTAAGATTACATTACATCAACTGCTATTTCTGTGTTCTATACCAGATTTCTCTCATTTGCATTCAAATGTTGGTAGCCTATTTTTAATTTTATAAAAATTCAAAGGCAGGAGAGCTATAACAGAGAGACTGTTTGTCTATTATGTATGCTATATTGTAATGGTTCTCGGGGGGGGGGGGGGGGGGGGGGGGGGTTGTGCTGTCATCCTAAGACGACTCCCTTGTCCAAAATGAAGAGCCCATGAGTGGTGTTAGGCCTTCTCATTACATGAAAGATCAACAGGTACTAGTAGTCTAATAACTACCAAAGACGACCCATATGGTCCCGAGTCGATGCTTGTTTATTATACTGAGAAAGCCTGATGGCCGACCAAAAATAGGTCGGGTTTGACAAAATCAATATCAGGCAATTCTGAGAGGTTGGGCCTCTTTACATGGGTATAAAAAGGACATAATTGCTCAGTAATGCATACAAGAGTTATATACATGTAAGTAACATTCTACTACATAGACAATTGGTACAAGCGAGTGTAATGCAAGATAAGTGTATATAACTAGTGTCATGGAGGCTAGATCAGCGTTGTACGTGACCATTACTATTACATATTATCTGTAAATTAGTGACTGAATGGTAGAGGTAGCAGTTAGCACTCTTACTTCACTGCTACAGCAAAACACAGCGATGTAGCTGATGTACCTTAGATGTTTAACATGGAAGGGCAAGTCTGAAATTCCTTATTTTAGTGAAAGACACGCTTTAATCAAAAAAGAGAAAGAAAATTTGGGAGACGCAGCAGTCCCCAAGACAGTCTTGAGTGATGACTGGGGTCGTACTGACCTTGGTAGGAAGGTAAGGTTGGTACTATTACATGAATATGTGTGACCATGTCTACACATCCTAGTGAAATTGAGCTATGACCGTGACCATGCCAGGATCGGCGTTTTTTTGCCATTAGATGGCTTCAAGAGCTGAGATAAAATATCATAATTCAGCAGCTGTAGACTACTTAATCTCAAATACTAGTTAGGCTAATTTCAATATAAAAATAAGCAATAAAATATCCTAGTTCTTTCACTGTTCTAATCCCAGTTCAGGTAGTTTTACTTGACCAGCTTGTTTAGACCTACATACACATACAGCCATACGCTTAGTATTAATACCTTGGTAGCCAGAGGTGGAAAGAGATGTGGGTCGGGTGAAACTTTCATTATTCTATTTTAACAGAAGTCGGGAGTAAGACCAGGCTCAGTGTGGCCTGGGGAAAACCCAACAGAGAGAGAGAAGGGACAGGTGGGTTTTGTCTATGTTCTGTAGTAACCACTATGTGTACATGAATGTGTGTAGTATTGGTCTAGCTCTAGTATAAGCATAACACAGGTAGTGTTGGTAAAGATTCGATTCTATTGATGTCAGATCGATAGAATTTTTATTGTGCGTACAACCTGGGAAGCCTTATCGATAAAAACATGCATTTAAAAATTTGGCAGTCGAGATTTGCAATAGTTTCATTATACAATATTGCAATATAGTAGCACATCAATCTCTAAGTTGGTATTTACTGTAGTAATTATGTGCTGCAGTAAGTGCTGGACTGTTAACGTAATTTGTTTTTGCCAAATTGGAACATGGGGAAGTTGTCTTTCTCTTCTTTTCGCTACCAGCAAACCAATAGCCCCAGCCATAAAGTATGAATCTCACTTTATCAAGATAGTGTATTGTACTGAACTAATGTGCTGGGTAACATGTTGTGAAATTTAATGCATGATTACATCTACTGTTGATAGGCCGTAGGCAGGCAGACAAGACAATGGAGAAAGGAGAGGGAAAAATACGACCAACAAAGGCTTGAGAGGTCAAAGGACGCTCAGGACAACTGGAGAAGGGAGTGGGACAGATATAAGCCATCTACCTACAGGTATTTGATAACCTTACCGCTATTATGCAAAGATGAGACAACTTCTGGTAGAATTAAAATCTTTTCCTTGAGTAAAATTAATAGCTCTACACTGTGATTTCAATATGTTACTTAGTTTACTAGTTAGTTTCTGGCATATTTACATGTATTAATAGTTCAACAAATATACTTTATAACTGCCTTCCTAGTACTGCTATAATATACATGTACAGTAGGACAGAGCCCGGTTTATTGATTGTTGAAAGTATATTACTGCAGGTAAATTACAGTTGATATATTACTGCAGGTAAATTACAGTAGATATATTACTGCAGGTAAATTACAGTAGATATATTATTGCAGGTAAATTACAGTAGATATATTATTGCAGGTAAATTACTGTAGATATATTACTGCAGGTAAATTACAGTAGATATATTACTGCAGGTAAATTACAGTTGATATATTACTGCAGGTAAATTACAGTAGATATATTACTGCAGGTAAATTACAGTTGATAAATTACAGTAGGTAAATTGTTACATATAAATTATGTTGTAGTCAGCCAGAGTTACCCAAGGAGTCCAAGGGAAAAGATAATAAGCAAAACTACAACAAGTAAGCTAGTGTACATTTACATGATGTGTAGTTATAACATACTTGAAGCGGTTATTTATTCCTCAACTACATGTAGATCACCTACATTATATTTACACAAATCACAGTCTATTTGCTAGTGTTTCTCTGAGCTTACACCAGAAGATAAGCCTACTCTCCTGGTTGAATGAATAACTGCAGTTAGTGGAATTATGTTCATTACTGAACAGATTAGATGTCTGTTCTTCTGCTTGAACTCGAAAGGGGGAACAGTTGGGACTATCCAAATTTCCTCCGATAGGTTCTCAAGGGCCAGTTGCTTCATATACTGCACTTGAAGTAGGAACAACATGTTATAACTTGTTTTATAAGGGGCATCTAATAGTCACTCGCTCTTTTTGTCTAAGTATCGACTGTGTGGTCCTCAGTCTCTTATGTTGATGCCCATCGAGAAGATAACTCTATGGTGACACTATCATAAATTAACCATGACGCTGGTTTGACTTATTGTGTGACCATACAGAGTAGAAACGCATGAAGGCGTATTCAGATGAATTTAATTCCCCCAGACCACGACACTCACCAAACACTTGAGTGCCGTTTAAAGCAGTTAGCCCATCAATGATTGGTCGTTGGCATATGGGTCTACTCACAGTTAATAGCACCTGAAAGGTGATTCGTCGACTGACATATCGCTACGCTGTACACTTCCCCACGCTATGGCACTTTAATTACTACTACTGTGCTGTTGTATAGTCACCATAGTACAACACATACATGTAATACCATTCATGGTTCATGGTACATAGTTAAGATAACTCCCAAAATCATGACATAGTTTAACCTTAGTAAATATGTAGTTGGAGAGACACTGGTTGTACCCCCCCCCCCCCCCCCAGAGCATTGTTTTATATCCAAGAATTGTTTCTTATTGTAGTTCAATAGACAGCCTGGAGAAGAGTTTTAAAGCTTTGTAGCTTCCTGCCACACATACACAGATGCACAATGTATATAATTATGTATATAAAATAAGATATTGTATAAAAAATTAAATATTGTAATGATAATGCTGTTTTATAGCATCAATACAATTATACGTACCATATATTTATTCTAGCAATATTTATGCTGTGTGTTCTATTTATAAAAAAATATAATAATGGTATAAAATAGGATTTCTTGTTATTTTCATTGAAAGTTTAGATACAGAAATACATAGTGTCAAAAGTACAAACTGAAAATAAACATTGAATAACAGATATTTTATTAAAATAAAGATAAAACATCTTTCAATATGCTTCACAGTTTTGGCCTAATTTTGAGGCTGCTGCAGTTAAACTGTGGAATTGCCTTCTTCCAGGAAGTTGCTAAGTTTGATTAACTATCGTAAACAGTGTACATGCCAGTTAATGTCTGTTAGATCTGAATTGATAGAATAGCATATCGGATTGAGTTACAATTTACGAAGTGGGTTGATGTGAAGCTGCATTATATAAGTATACACACGACTAATTACTCTGTCATTCCTGTATGAGCTTAGCCTGTGAGAAGTTGGATATATCAGACCTGTTTTAACTGCTAGGAAGAAAGATAGCACAATGGCGAAGTGTATGACATTTCTGTCAGGTGGGTAGAGTGTGTATGACAAATCACCTGTTTGCTGTTGCCAGAATATCTGTGGGCTGTGTGAATAATGCATTTATAGGGCCAAGGTTTTAGTTGAGATAACAGTAGGGTTTCCAAAGCGATACCGCATTTGTTGATTATTTGGCAGCACAATAATTATTTCAAGTTAGTCGGCATAAATAAATTTGTAAGACACGTTCAGTGCATGCATACACATTGACCACTATGCAATGTTAAATTACTTTAGAATTGCCTCCCCACTGTTGCTGTAAGAATCTCCAGACCTGTAAGTTTCATAACGTATATCTCTGAGAAATATTTGTGTATTCTAGGCATGATTGGTTTGACCCTTCTAAACTTTGTGAACTCTGTCGAACTGCGATGTGATGCCGGTTGGAGTTTAGGCGGCGGTGATTGCTATAAGTAAGTAAACCATTGCTCACTCTTCAATGCCAACATGTGCATCGACGTTACCATTGAATAATTAATTGACAAACATGATCAAATAATAATATTAAACAAAAGTACTCTGGGCTAAAAAATATGCTAATATCCTTAACTGTTCACCTGTCAAAACTTTACTAGTAAAATCATTCTGCCCAGCCTGCTAAAAATATTTTGAGCTCATTTTTTCATTTTAGAATACTTGCTTTATGTAATTTCTTCGTAGGCTTGCCTATGTGTACAACTTGTAACTGAGAGGTAGTAAATGAGGGGTGCCAACTACTGGGTTTCATTTATGAATATATTATTTATAGGTTGATTGAGGGCAAATACAGCTTTTTGACTGCCAGTGAGAAATGTTCCGAGTTTGATGGAAAACTCGCGAGTGCCGAGAGTGATATGCAGTTGTTCTGGTTGCAAGCGTTAGTTGACGGTAAGTTTGGCTAGAAAATCATATTAATTTAATTTTTACCGAAAGGTTTAATATTGTGACGCTGTCTTTGACAATTGTACAATATTGACAAGTACACACGACTAGCCAAGTTTGAGCAGAGCATAAACATAAGCTTTCTCATTTTTTTAGCCTCAGGAACCAGTGGCTGGACTGGAGCAGAAAGGAATGAGTCTACAAAAGCTCTGTTCTGGCAATTTGATCAATCATCTATCATAGACCGGCTATACATGTTTAAGTTTAGTGATTGTCACTTACGAATAAGGCCAGGGAATAAAGCGAAGACCACCAAATGTGACAAAGCAGCTGGTAAAAGTGCTGCCATCTGTCAGAAGAAGGCTACAAATGACACCAAAACCGGTGAGTATTACCAACTACCTTAGACTTTAGTAGTTCAGTGGACTACCTGGTTCCAACTAGTTCAAATAATGCGAGTCTTGGAGCTATCAACCACACGTGGATGTACAGTGATACATGCAGGTTAAACTTGAACAGATTGATTATTGTAGAAAAGTTCAGCTAAACAGGCAGCTAATCTAAGCAAAACCTCTTTTTAATTGGATTAGCGGACGAAGTGAAACAATTTGAAATAACAACCTTATATACCTCAACCAAGGAGGCAGGAAAGACGAATATGTTAAAAGATGAGAATAATTTAAATCCTAATAGCTCAGGACTGCCTTGGGAGGTTTTTCCATGCTACAAAACAGATAGCAAAAATACATAATCATTTAAAATATAGTGCCAATAACTTCACAGAATGTCTACAGTGTATATAATTTTCAAAAATGTTTTATGAACTTGTCTCTCAGTTACAGGTGATACGGGAAGTTTCGAAATTCTTTCTGATGTAATTCTAACATCTGCCTCGAAACTGATGACAACTGCAGAAATGAAAGTTACTCCTGTGACACACGCCACAGCGGATGCAACCACAGCGGATGCAACCACAGCGGATGCAACCACAGCGGATGCAACCACAGCGGATGCAACCACAGCGGATGCAACCACAGCAGACGCAACCACAGCGGATGCAACCACAGCGGATGCAACCACAGCGGACGCAACCACAGCGGATGCAACCACAGCGGACGCAACCACAGCGGACGCAACCACAGTGGATGCAACCACAGCGGATGCAACCACAGCGGACGCAACCACAGCGGACGCAACCACAGCAGACGCAACCACAGTGGATGTAGCCACAGCGGATGCAACCACAGTGGATGTAGCCACAGAGGGTGCAACTACAAGAGATGTACCCATAGTAAACAGTTCCACAGCTGGCATGGCAGTGTCATATTTAATGTTGGTTGACAAAACAGCTATAGACGCAATTACATCTCACCCTACCATAATGCAGACAAGAAGTGAAGGTAAAACCCAATCAAATACGCGTATAACCTTAAAATATGCAGCCAGTTTGCGTACGGTCACAGCCAATGAGATGGATACTTCTCTCAAAAGCTCTGCACCTTCAAAACATGCTCCTCACATGGACAACAAAATGGTGAAACGAACTGGTGAGATTTGCAAGCAATTAAAATGTTAGTAAGAGACACAAGTGGGCCTATACCAAGAGTATACGACTTGTGCATACTGATATTATGTACATGAAGACGTGAATGAATTACTGTCACTGAATTTACAAACTTAGACGTGAATGTGTTTAATCGCAGGATGTGATTTACTCTCCGGCCCCTTTACAAGTATTCTCTCAATAATACCTACCTCTGTTGAACTATTCTTCAGTTTGTTGTGTTGTTATCCAGGTGGTTACATCACATCTACTCAGAGTAAAAGTGTAAAGCAGGTGTTGAACCCTGAGAAGCAGTTTGCTAACACACGCCATGCAAGTCCCATAGTTAGCGCTGATGGTAATCTATTAACCTTTTCTACATGAAATGTAATATTTTAGTTTTCATCAATCCACTTTGTTGGGTAAAATATAGATATCAAGACAAATGTGTTGCAAAAGCCAACAGCTTCACCGAAAATCCAAGAAATGTTGTGAATTAAGAACTTCACAATTTGGAACGTATAATATTATCTCATAAGAAAGTGTGTAAATCAAACACCAGTTAGAAAATTTTTCGCAGTCAAATGTTGCTTCCTGGGTCATACTATTGCACATGCCATGCTCTTTTATTTAGAAGGTAAGAAGGGAGTCTATACTTCATCTGCACCCTTAGTAGGATATGTCATTGGTGGTATGATGGCGGTCGTGGTTGTCGGAAGTGCAGCACTGTTCACGCTGAAGAGAATCCATTCAGCTGGTAAATACTGTTTCTATTACATTTGATAATATCGTGTACATATTTATCTCATATTTCCAGGTAGTGTATAACCGACTTTTCAGCACCATTATTGAATATCTATACACGCATTCAATCTTTTCAAACTGCCTATAGCATTAATACATGAAATGGCATCTTCCATCTTGTGACAGCATCTTTACTGACCGATGCAAGTATGTTGCTTTTTTGCACCATTAGATTGGTTCTTTATGCCAAATCAGAAAGACATGGATTTTTGTAGCCCAAAATTTAACTTATCTGACACACTATTTAAAAGTTAGCAGTTTTCGAACGTTTTTGCATAATACTTGGGCATTATTTTAGTAAAATGCCCAACTTTGCTCTAGTTTATAATCAAAAGAGTTAGAGTTAAAGTCAGCAAAGCTCAAGTACATGTCTTTTTAAATAATTTAAAAGACCAATCCAGAGGGTGCAAGAGAGAGTATAACTGTTAGCAGCTCTGTAAGCAGATGGACATTGCAAGCACCTGCTAGTATGAATGGCTGTTGTCACTTCTTGTCAGTTTCTGACCATGGAAAATATAGTCAACAATGAAGGGATTTGATATGAACATCTGAATGACAAAAATTTTTTACATATTTAAATGAGTTCGTTACTGAATACACCGGTCTCTGTAAAATCTAGAACAGTGTTCAGATTATAAACAGAAAATCAAAAACATTTAGTCTGACGTAGCGTAATCTATTCAGCATTTAATTAAGTAACCGGAATAATTCTTTATCCAGGGAGTCGTTTAAAGTAAATATTATTTCATCGAATGACAGTTAAATTAAATTCAACTACAGCAGCAAGCGTGAGATGTTAATCAGTGTTTTATTTCATTTACTATGTAATGTTAGACCAGTGGTATTGTGATTTAATTAATTAAATTGTTTAGGTGTGCACATACATGTCAATAAGCTGCCTATCAGCTATGTGCTGCAATGGCAATTCTGACATGCAAATCTGTATCTAGGGTTGCATATATACTGTGTACATATCTACTCTTGTACAAGGCGTATGTGTATAGTACACATTTTTTTCATTAGAATAACAGGCATCGTAATATACATGTAAGTTCCAAAATGCTTATAAGTAGTTTAGGAAACGATTACTTGGGTCTAAGTTGTATTGGCTTGTGGTCGGCTAAGATAGTGCTAAAATGCCAATGAATAGTATTACACTAGATTGGGCAAAATTGTAGTTGCAATGCATTATTTTAGTTGAGCGAAATGTTAATTAAAATTTTTCTTTATTAATTTCGTGAAAATTCAAGTATCAACCTGGATTTTATAACAACATGGCATGTAATAGTACAGAATATGCATGTAGGTCATTCCTCCTTCAAAAGCGCTGTAATGCTAATAGTGCACAGTTGAATTGCTAAGCAAGAATTGTTACTAGCTGTAGGAAGTGACATCACAGGCTTGCATCTAATGCTGTCTTTGGTATGTTATATTGTGGGTAACAAATGATTTACTTATTTTATTTAGTTAAAAGAACTACAGTGGTTCCAGCCATCTCTTTGAAAGGCCTTGAAGAACAAAGCGATAAGACAACTCTAGTATAGCAAAAGAAAGCTCTCTGAAATACTTCTTCGCAGCTTATCTTTAATTTTTTCTGTATTATGAAAAACTTTACAAAAATGTTTACCTGCACCAAATATAACTTTCAGATGTGTTTTTAGTAAGATTTTATTTCATAGTGTTACAAACCTAAGTAATAGTTTCACATGATTTTACAACCTTTCCTATCTAACTCTAACTCCATACAAGTTCAAGCCTGATCACCATGTATAATCTTTAGTCAAGAGTGCAATGGAAATCTACTATATGAATACATGTAACATCTCATGTTTTTCTTGAACTAGATGATCATTAGAGAGATAAAAAATTCTAATTTTCACTTAATTCATGCGTAAAGTTCATATTACATAATAAAAATGATATTATTTTATTTATTATGTGTATGTGTTACCATGTAATACAAATATTAGGATGTAATTCAAGTATTGTTTGTTCTGCTTCAATTGGAGTATATCACTTGTTCCCTTGTTTATTATTTTACTTGGAATGACGACAATTTACAACATTAAGAGTGACGGTTATAGACATAGATCACACATTTCTACGGCAGACACCTTAAGTTTTTAGAACACAGTCTAACACCAGACTGCAGATATAGTACGGTTTATCAGTCCTTCAGAATGATCTCCTGGAGTTTACGCTTCAAATCTTCTGGCCCCGTTATCTTGTGGCCAGTGACTCGGGGATCCTTGTATATGTCGTAATCAGTACCGCCCTAAAAGGCAAAGTCAGTCATTGCTGCTGTACTTCATTTATTCCCAAACATCAAGCTGGGCCAACTAAATATATTAGTGGGTAGCTGGTAGTGTATTGTGAGATGAGTGGGCAGGAGTGATTGTAAAACATAGTATTGGGTTTAAGACTAAAGTGGTCTATTATTGTACAACCATGTAGCACTACATACATGTATGCACAAAGATGCGTTTGGGTCGTGAAACTAATATTACAAGTATACGAATAAACACTGGTAAAGGGACATTTTGATACAGACAGTTCGAAACTATGTAGATCACATTTAGAAGAACACAACTTGTAGATAATTAATTTTAATTAATTGTTTTTAATAAAAATAAAAATTAATTGAAATCTTGTCGTTGGGGTTTGGGTTTATGTGTTTGAACTGTCCACCATCAAAACGCCCTGTTTCAAACTGTCTTTTTCGAACAGTCGGATGTTCGAATAAACACTGTACCGTAATAGTAATATAATTATAGTTAATATAGAAACTTACAGGTTCACAACGATCTCCAAAGAAGTGAATGTCTTCAAAGCCATCGGCATCAATATGATCTAGACAGTAGCGCTTGTTCCAGCCCCTTGGATAGATGTCAAAACTTATTTGACCACCCCTACTGTAAACTAGACCCACATCATTGAATTTTTGGCTAAGCTCAGCTATAAAGTTCTCCCTTACATGGTGCTCCTGTGAATTAGTAAATAGTGGTTGAATGAATAAGTAAATGTATCAAGTCATCTATATACATGTATGCCTGAAGTCTATTTATAAATTAACAATAATTAAACTTACCTTGTCATAGGAAATGAATATCTCTCGCTCATCATTAGTGCAATTCCTTCCCATTGGGCAGACATTTATTAAACCACTACGCAGCTCAATAAACTGACCTCTAAAACAGAACCATATAAATATAATAATTTCTTCTAAAACGTTTCAGGCATATACATTGTGTAAAAGTACATTCAAGTGTTCAATTAGAAAATGACTCTATAGATGAGGATTCATGTGGAACCAAACAACTTCTCTATTAGTCCTTTGTGCTTTGGCATATTTTGCCAATATGTCGCACTACAAAGAGTATTCATGAGTGGATGGCACCATTTTACTGCATGCAAGTGCTCTAAAATAAAAGTTGAATGTTACATAATATTGTATATGTCGATTTTTTATTTTCGTGTGCTAATTCTAAAAGATTTTGAGAATGAAACGTGTGGAATTTATCAGAGGGTAGACAACGAATGAGTTAGCCATAATGATGATGCCTTGACTGGTGAATTTCGTCTACATGTGCATCATTTCAACTAAGCTATAGACATCATACTAGCTAACCTTTTGATTGGTAACTTGAGTTCTGACAAGTATTTTAGACAGAAGTCGAGCACCTCTTGTAATTTATCCTCTCCCAGATAATTGCATATGTTCTGTGAAATTAAACATTCAATAGCATTTAATTAAAATTACGACAGTAATTGCATGTGGTGACATTATGGTAAAAATGGAAACAATATGAGCTGGCATCGAAATTACGTAACAATGCTGACACTCTATTGGACTAATTATTTAAAGAGCAAGTAGTCATTCTAGCCAATCTTTGTAATATGGCAGCACTACCACTGCTATCTATGCAGATGGCTTTCTACAGTGATACCAGTGACCAAACAGCAGTACAACAGCTATTACAAATTTACAAGCTGGAGATATGTTTGCTTTTAGATGAAGACTAATAGATTATAGTGCACAGAATGACAGTTTAGCCAAAAGTGAAAGGTATTTCTTAGTCATATTATAAGTCTATTGATCAGTGCATGTAGTACCGATAATATAACATAGGAGTATAAGCTTACTGTTTTCAATGCCAGTTTTCCATTCCTGTGGTATGTCAGTCCATTCTCCGTAAAGACGTAGTCAAATTTCTCGACAGCTGAAAAAATCGTGCATCAATCATTCACCAAAGCAGCGGTAATGTAACAATAATTGTAGCAACATTATTAGCATGTACTATGTACATTTGCTTTTAAGTTGTCTTCTCTCAACCAAGAGAAGACAACTTTGATTTTGTTAGACAGTTCTACAATGAGTGCCCATGTTCCATTTAATATAATTTCATAGATTATTTTTTGTTTCACCAAAAGAAACAGTTGTATGACGGGAAGATAAGGAGAAAATAATACAAAATACAGAGTTGATACGTTCTGCATGAAGGCTCACCTTGACCTCTTAGCTGCTGATTTACGTTTTCAAGGTCGGATCCCGATACTATTCCACAGTAGGCTTTCTTTTTTATCTCCTGCATGAATTCCATCATTTCCCTTGATATAGTCTGCAAAGGTAAAAAATAATGTCATCTCCCATGTAATCCACCTTAATATTGACGTTCAGGTCATGTAATTGTTATGATTTACATGTAGTGCAATATTGTACTTTTGCACATGTTCACACCCTCCCTTTTTGTATTTCTATTGTGAATATCAATCATTGTAAAAAAAAAGACAACTCCAACATGTCAGTATTAACAAAAATGCAAGTTCTGTCACATTTTGACAATGCTGAAGCAGTAGACAATGAAGAGAAGACACTAACTAAAAGCGTTATTTAAATGACATGCTAAATAATTTTGTGCCGTTTTAAAGATTTTTAACGTTTTAGTCCCACTTTGAGAAAATTGCATGAGTGAGCTAATAGCTGACTCTGGTAGTTCAACTGAGCATGGATGAACAACCAGCCAATGATAGAGCATGGATGAACAACCGAGCAGTGATTGTCACCTTTAATATTTCCATAGACACAGTAATAGTTGCAAAGTTCTGCATAAAACTTTGCTTGCAGAAACCTCGTATCATCTGGTCAGCTACCAGTCATATTTGTCAGAGTTCAAAATTCAGTATTATTATTATATCCCATTAATTGTCATTATTGTATCTACATGTATTTAACCTGATCTGAATTGAGTGATAGTAAAATCAACGAGTTATGTTTGGGAACACATTTGAAATTATTATTGAATTTGTACCTTTCTAACTTCCGTAAGAGTTCCATCTACGTCAAAGAGATAGAAGATCAGCGGATCCCGCCCCGTCGAGTCCAGGTGAGCTTTCTCTCCCATTCTGAGAGGAAACCTCACTAGAGTTGGGTTTCTCAATCACACAATTAGAGGAATTCAGCACCGGTATGCATAATTTTATTAATTCTATAGACTTTTATACAGTAAAATAATGATATATGTTTTGGTTCTTTCTGAATTATTTGAAGAATCTTAAACAAGCTATTATAGTTAATAGTAATGTTAGTTATGTTATTGTTAGTTTATATTATGCTATTTAGCTAGTAGAACGCAATGACAGCACGTAAATGAAGCTATTTTATTTGGATTTTTTTATTTATTGTTTATTACTTTTAGTATACATGTAGTGGTTTGATTATTTAGTAGAATACAGGTAGTTAGCCACTTAATTACGCCAGTTTTTAGAATGAGGCTACATCATGTAAAGCCCATAAACGTCAGTAGAACATTTGCAGGGTGTTTATTTTAGCCAAATGATATCAAAATTTTAATATAATTCATTATGTCAGTAGAAAATCTTGTTGTAGGTTTATGCCTATGGGAGAACTACAGGAGATTTATCAGTGCTTATTGAAAAATTTTCAATTTCCAATTTTCAATGAAAATTGGATGAAGTTGTGCTCTTTTCACTTTGTCAAGAGAGAGGACAACTTCTAACTATTCAAGCAGCATGTTGTCCATTCATTGCTCAGCTCGGGCAGAAATTTGATTAGTTATTAGTAAACTATTTGGAACTATGTATGTATTTTTTGCATGCAAATATTGTCATCTCTTTAGTCTTTCATAATTCAGACGAGGAGCAATTCAGACATTTTGAATAACTGGAATCCGCAGTGGATTGCTCTCTTAGTTTAGATTTAACACTTTGCTAGAAAACTGAGAATTTAAATGTGGGTTTCAGGGCATGTGACTCAGACACCATGTGGAATTATTTGCACCGTTTTCATTAGCATTAGTGTAGAGGAGTGCTATATATAAAAATTGTACTTTTCATTAACTTGCAAGTTTTCAAATATACATAGCCGATTAATAGGTTGTATCCGTATATTATTATCCTTTGTGCATTACTCTACAGAAGATTCAAAATGTGCAAGTCATTCTAATGTCTAACAAGTATGGACCTTATTCAATGCCATCACGTTAATCACGCATGATGCTAGTATTGATATGCTGCACGCATACCATACACACGTGTATGCGGCGTCTAAACTCTGTTGATCATCCATATTAGGGATTGTATAAGCTCCATAGAAATTTTCCATGTGCCATATTAGGAGGCATTCGATCACGCAGTGGACTCGTGTATCTCATTGTTCTCTTTGGTTATTGTTCAAGCTTGAGGAATAACCTCAAACAATAAATCAAGTCTGACAGTCTAAAGATTAAGCTATACACTCCCACCGCATTAAGGACAACTGCACACTACAATCGTCCAATACATGGTGATGTACAGTATGCACCCACCTTGTGTATACCAAGTGTTGCCATTGGAAAATTATAGAATCTCTTTACTTTGCTGACTGACATGTATACATATTATCTAAATATCGCCATAGATGCATAATATATATACACGTAAGTGTACTGTGAAGCAAGGAAATTTTAGCAGTGGTGAATTTGGAGTTGCGAATGCATCTTTGAAAATTTCCTATCACAACCTGTACAGAATTTACGAAAGCATTTGCAAGTACAATTGTGTTAGTTTGATAATTTTACGATACTAAGGCTACTATTTCCATTACTCTGGTATAGTCTCTTTTGGAGCCCTGATTCCACGGCTAGTCCTGCCAATGTGTCATGTTGCTATGTTGTTGCCAATAGCAAGTACTGTGTCTTGTATATTGTGTATTTTAAACTATTGTCTAAATTAGTTGGAAAATACTAGCTTTTCAGGTTTGTATACACTTGACAAGCTATAACTGCTGGTAACTTGCTAGTAAGTTGGGATATGTGAAAAATTCTAATTTTCTCATTTTTCATGCTGCCAGTATTAAATGGTGTCTCATTCTCATTGTGTAGATGGATGAGGGTCAGTAGAAGAGGGAAAAGAAAAGATGTGCATTAGCAGTAGACCACCCCAATGCTCCCCAGGTCCTCCCCGTCCGCCCCAAGTCATCTCCAGGTGATCACACTAAGTTGTTGCAGCTCTACGAAATTAATCATATTTTTTAAGTGTTCTTCTAGCAATTTCTTCCTTGGGAACTATATGTATGTAGAATGTAGGCTGTAATCTGCTCAGATTTTGAAGTAGCCTTAATACCAGTGTACAGTGATAAGGCAGATAAAGGAATTATTGTAGCCAACTACATGTATGATCCAGCTAACAGGTGCTTGCATGGTTTCCCTAACTCTTGAACAATTATGGAAATAAAGAATCCAAACACTTGGCATTCAGGGTAATCTGATGTTCTACACAAGTGGTGGAAATAAACAACAGGTGTAGCAGTAGTTTGTATAAATGCCAATGCATGTTCTCTAACAGTGGAATAATACACCATGGAGTGAATGCATGATAATAATAGAATCGATGTTTCCTTCATTACCATAGAAACGCCTACATGTGCAAGCCTCCGTTCATTGTGGTACTTTTAAAATTTAAGTGCCACCTTTAGAGAACCTGTGGCCACATGCCAGGTAGTGTATAGATAGATCTCTGTGTCTCACCAGGTAATTATGGTGTAGCCTGTGTACTTTGTTAGATATTAGTAGCCTAGAAGGTAGGAATAAATAGGAAAAAGGGCAAATATTCCGTCAATGATGCATTTTAAATCAACATGTGGGTCTATACCACATCTGGTGACCTCTCCATAAACAATCAACTTCCCAGTCTATTATGTGTAGTTTTAGTTGCACCCAAATGTAAATAGAGAAGACAACTCCTTCCATTTCTGCTATGATAAACAACTATATTGGCAAGTTTCCACCATAATAGATTGTTTGATACACTTCACACATACATGTATAAATTTGTATGAATTACATAATAAAGAATAATACAAGGTGTATGTTAGGACTGCATATGCATCTACATGTACAATGTACATCTCTCACAAACCTCTGTTACATTGTGAATTATCCATTATAGAGCATAATCTCCACCATCAGTAGGCTTGCTGCTATAAATAAATAACATTAATAATAACACCCAATTTATTCTTTGTCTTGCAAATAATAATATGATAATATTTCTTCAGGACAGATATGTGTTGTTCTGTATCTTATCCAGTTCTTTAGTGTTCAGGAATAGTGTATTTAGTGGCCTTTATATAAGATAGTCAAACATTGTATCCCATATTAGGAATAAGGAATGATTTAGTTTTCTCCATCTCCCATATTAGGAATACAGTCTCCCATATTAGGAGAATGAATCACTAGCTGTTTACTTGATCATGCTTCCACATCATGATAGTAAGTATAGCCTGTGTTCCTAAGGGATGTACCCCCCCCCCACGGCTTGTGACAACATATTGAATGCAACAGTCCAAGCTTGTACAGAACTTGAACAGCTCAAACTAAATAGCAACTTCAGCACAGCCAATCAGAAATTACATGCCTAACCCATATTAGGAATTTGAACTTATGGAATATTTCTCTATGTGCCATATTAGGAACTGTGCCTGGGCGTAATCTGATTGATGCTAGTGGAAGCCTTTGACAGCCTATGAATAAAATCTCATGTTACTTCAACCATAATATTGATTAGTATTCATGCCGACGCTAGCCTTAGATCAATAAAGAACACAAATAGTGGGAGAGTTAATTATCCACCCGGTCTGCCATAGGCTCCTTATGGAACACAGCTATTTGCATATTAGGATTAAACAGTTCAGAGAACTTCCAATGTGCCATATTAGGAATTAGATGAATGTATATAAATCATGTTGTTATTGAATGTTAGTTAGTAGCTGATGCAATGCCATGTCTACCAGCTAGTTAATGAGATCCTGCTGTAGGGTGGAGGGTGGATAAGTCACTAAACACCTAGTGTAGATCACATGTTGCCTTCAGTGTTCTCATTCAGGCTTAAAAGTGGAGAAGTTTGTGGTAGCCTATGTTCTTAACCAAAACTGAAGCAGGAAAACTTTTCTTCATAAGTATGTTATTCTTTGACCCCCAAACCCTAATTAACTGTGTCTGTAACAATTTGTGCATCCTGGAGTAGCTAATATGAGGACATACATTTGTACGTGTACATGTACAGTAAGTGATGTCTAAATATAATTGTAGGTACTACATTACATACATGTAACTACAGCATTGACCTCTCACACTGTAGATATCTGGTTAGTAGCGTATGACCTCCGTTTGGTGACATCTTAGGCTGTTTAGCATCTCCAAATCACCAGTGTATGAAATTATAGAATTAGCGGCTACTCAAAATTTTCAATTAGATACAAAACGTTCCGAAAACATTTAAACCCCCCGACACCACGCGAGTGTTTTCGGAACTTACTGTTTCGAACTGATATTTTTGAAATGTCCCTTTACCGATATTATAAGAATCATGGGCTTGCAATAAGGTGGCTCTTCGCTAATTGTACATGTAGGCTACATGTACAATGTATTGCATGTACACCATATTTTTTATTCTAAAAGCGAATCCACTTACCAGTAACTGAAGCAATGTCTGTATTCTTTTATTTGATCAATGACTATGTAATGATGCTAAACCCAATGTTTAACACATCCGACTCATCTGCCTTCCTTTGGACTCTTGTGGTTTCATAGACTACAGCTTGACATCCTTATTCATATTTTTATAACCTTTGATTTCTATAGCCGCTCTGGTCAGTAACTGACTGGCCTTTAATTATTATGAAATTACTAAAAGTAACCATAGAAAGTAAAAAATAAGGTTTGCAGTCAAATTCCAATGATACCAGCAGCTTACTGCTTAGCTGTACCCTGAGTTGCTATCAACTATTGAGTATTAGGCTACACACCTGGGTTCCAAGTCTTCAAGACAGTGTATGATTTATCGGTTGATGGTGTTGTGTTGTTGGTAATTAACTAACTCGACAACGTTTGACACTAATATTGTTCACAATGCATAGAAATATTCATGTACGTGTATATAAAGTAAGTACATATGCATGATGTTGAATGGTGTGGTGATCTTTCTTTTTGCAAGGATGAAATCACATAATTATTATGAAAAGAATGGCCAAGTTACATGTTTATGAAGAGAGAATAACATGGCCTAATTCAACTTGTAGACAATGCAAAATTATATAAACATGCTGTACACAAATACATGCACCATAAGGTATAGCGTTTATCACACAGTATAATAATGCGGTATCATTGTCAAAGGGAAACTACACTTGTTGCTAGGCAATCAGAATATCGCGCTTTGATTGGACAGCTAAAGGAAATTTTCCAACCATCAGCTGTTCATCACGCTTCAAGCACATGTGTGGCTTTATTAGGACCTGCATCAAACTTTCCATTCATTACAAATCACAGCACCAAGAGGGAAGGACTCACTCTCAATTCATCTGACCGCCAGTCTACTAGAGATTCACATTTCACAGCAAGCATGTCTCACTTAGCTCATGGCAGAAAGTTTAACTTTGCAGCTGGACCAAGTGCACTGCCCCTAGAGGTAAGCAAATTTCAACTATTTGAAACTAAAACTAATTTAGCGCAAGTATTCTATTTCTATGTAGCCTACATCAGCATGTTTGCATATTTATTTGATATTTAATGTTATTTTGGGTATGTCTAATAACTAATTATGAAGTTAAAACTTAATTTAAAACCATGGCAGTTTGTTAGAGTTTCAATAAATAGAATCTAAATTACATTGTATTTTGTGATCTAATCTCAATGTTCTGTAGTAGGGCTTAATATTTAGGGATTTGTTCTCTGAAGTCCATTCAAAATACAAATTGAACCGTCAATGCAAACCTATGTACATGTAGATGCCAAATAGAGCTACGGTACGTTTTGTAATGATGGCAGATTGACTATGACATGTTATTGTGTGGAAGGAATCGTATGATTTAAAAAATCAATAACTTCAGATGAATATTATACTTGGGATGAATGTGTGTGTGGTAATGTATAGGCCTATTGCTTAGAACAGATGTGAGTTAGTCATATTAATAGGTCAGCTACCATCCATGTGTAGTATGAAGTTATGTAACATGTGCACACTATTAATGGTGGATTGTTGGATTTCAATAGGTACAATAGGTATATGACTGCTGTACCATTGTATCATAGGGTATTGGTACAACCCTTTCATAGCATATAGTAGCTCAGCCATTGACTAGTAAACCCAAGGGTCAATGGATTTTACACCAATGTAGCCTGGGCTCCAAATGCTCTAAAATAATGACGGATTTGTTTGTGGCCCATTGGAGAAATTAGCCTAAGAATTCTATCTAACTTAATAGCTAGTTACTAGCGACGCCCAGCATGCCATTAGATACAAGTAGTAGTACTAGTCAGGGAATCAGATCACTCCCAATCATTTTACTGCTTTTTCAGTTGATAATGATTTTTGGTGGTTAAATAATTTTATTTAGTATTTATTGCAAATACTTATCTTGGTTTTTATCCTCCAGGTCTTGCAGAAGGCTCAGTCTGAGATGTTGAACTTCAATGGATCTGGTATCAGCGTTATGGGTAAGTGCAGACAACTCCGTATTGACAGTAATTTTCATGGGAACACTACTGTGTCCACTTCTAACCAATGATGCCTATTATTGGCTCTAACTACATGCAGGATGCAGATATTGGAGAAACTTTCATAAAACTTTTACCTTTTTTAGAAATGAGTCACAGATCACCTGACTTTTCACAGATCATCAATCAAGCTACTTCAAATCTAGTCGAACTCTTGTAAGTACTACAGCCTACGTATTATACTGTACATGAAATGTTGTGTGAGATAACATATTTATAACAAATTTATGTATTGTTGGCAGAAGATCGAAATTCTATGTGTTGGCAATTAGTCAACAAATTAAAATAGATTTGTGTAAATTACTACAGCATGACGGTTTTGGTAGTGAACTAATTTTCACTGAAGTGCGTTACCTCTCTTGACTGATGAAGTGGGAGTTGTGCTCTCTATCTGACATGCACTGCGTAGAAGTTTCACTTCTATCTATTTCCAAGTTCTGGTACTGTAACAGTATGTATATAAGTGTATTATTACTACCTGCAGAGATATACCAGACAACTACAAGGTGCTGTTTATGCAAGGAGGTGGTACAGGGCAGTTTGCCGCAGTAGCCATGAATCTGATGCACCTTAAACCCAACCACTCAGCTGACTACTTTGTCACCGGCACCTGGTCACAGAAAGCTGCAAAAGAGGCTGAGAAATATGGCAAAGTGAACTACGTCCTACCCCATACCAAACAGTTTAAAGGTAAGCCATGATACAGTACATAATTATACACACAGTAGCAATGCTTTATTCTGTATATCTATCATTTATATTAACACTTGGACTAAAAATGTGGCTAAAATTTCTGTTTAAAGCTCTGAATAATATGCATGAATGCGTTTGACCTGAACAGGAGCAGAATAATCAATTACTGTAATAAATCACCAAAATGTTGACATATTTTGGAGTTATCCTCTGCTGTCATGATAATCCACAGAGAGAGCATAACTCTGAATACAATAACATTGAGATGCACTGCAAGTCATGTAGTGTACATTACTATTGTCTTCTGATTGCTGCCATAGCAATATTTTCTCCATATTAAAATTGTTCAATAATATTTGAATAACAGAGTTTCTATTTGTGGAAATGTTTAGCAATTACGTAAATAATACTATTCTAGGAGTTCCTAACAGCAATCAGTGGAACTTGGACAATGAGGCCTCGTACATCTATTTCTGTGCGAACGAGACAGTACATGGTATCGAGTTTCAGGAGCCTCCTTTCCACAACTCAAATATACCAATAGTAGCCGACATGTCCTCAAATATCCTCTCAAAGTCACTAGATGTTTCAAAGGTAAAATCTCAATCATGTTCGATTGCTTTATATACCGACTATAGACTGAGCGCCCAACCTTCCAAATGTGTGCATATAATTTATTGACTATAGAGATAATAATATGCCTCTGCAGTGTTAGGAAACTGGGCTACTTGTTCTGCAAATACTAACTAACTCATCATTATACTTGCATATTTACAGTTCACTTAGAGTAGTTTCACACAGCTTGCACTTTCTAAACACAGATTCGTTATGGCACCAGGCCATTAAAAAAGTTTTTCAATTAAAATATCTCAAAGATTTATTTTGTATCACCGATAATATGTGGTTTATTTGCTATTAGCAATCGAAAGTCTCATGACAATGTGTTTTGTTCCCATTTTAGTATGGAGTCATCTACTTTGGTGCTCAGAAGAATGTTGGTCCAGCGGGTGTAACTGTGGTCATAATCAGAGAAGATCTTTTAGGTCGGGCTATGCCCAACACCCCCGCAGTCCTTGACTATAAGATATTGGCATCTAATAACTCTCTGTACAACACACCTCCATGCTATGGGTATGTTACTAACTACTTAGTATTACACGTATAATATTATATTTTTTGGAGTTATCTTTTCATAGTAATCTATTCATATACAGTGGAGAACAACTCCAACAAGCAGATACACTAAATGAATATTAAAAATTATTTCTAATATTTTTTTAGTACATTGCTTGTTAGAATTGTTCTCCACTGTGTATAAATAGATTACAATGAAAAGACAACACCAAAGAAGCATTGCATTTCCGTACTTTTTCAGTATTTTTGTGAAACATTGACATGTAAAACATTTAGCTTTTTCACCAATAGTGTTGATAGTTGCTATAACAAGGGTGGCTGGTTGTACAGTACCAATGCAATTACTAATAGCAGCCTATGATTGTTATATAATGAAGTTGTAATGTATATTTTAGCATATACATGTGTGGTCTGGTGTTTGAGTGGCTCAAGACACACGGTGGAGTGGCAGCAGTAGGGGAGAAGTCAGACCTCAAGTCGGCAGCACTGTATGACATCATAGACAACTCCAATGACTTTTATTAGTAAGTATAGACAACTCCAACAACTTCTATTAGTAAGCATAGACAACTCCAACAACTTCTATAAGTAAGGTTAGACAACTCCAAAAACTTTTATTAGGAAATGTTCCAATTCAATATTTGCATGAGAGCACAACTCCTATATAGATGTTGCAGCCAGCAATTTAGGTGAAGTAGTTATTGAGCTTGTGCCAAGGTCTACACCAACATCATTGTGTCAAATTGACCTCATTTTGATATTTAGTTTGATCCGAACTATAAAAGATAAAGTGATTTACACATAAACCTAAATTGTAACAAAGCATACATAATATTGACTAAGTAAATAATGATTTTAACTTTACTTCTTTTACAGTTGCGCAGTTGATAAAGAGCACAGAAGCAGGATGAATGTCACATTCCGAATTGGAGGATCAAACGGTAATGAAAACCTCGAAAAGAAGTTTCTGGAAGAAGCACAGAGTTTACACATGATCCAACTCAAAGGACACAGGTTGGTAGATACTTGACTCGTCTTCCAATCTTAAAGTAGACAAACTAAAGGTGTTGGTAAAAATTTCAGACAAATTCCAGTCTTTACAAAATTATATTCATGGCAACAATTTAATTCTATCCTGTCTGAGAAATCCGACACATGATTGGACTTGAATGAATAGATGAAAGATAAAGATTAACATATCTGTTGCTAAGTTAGATGCTTGTATTAGTAACTAGTCTTGTATGATGTTATATTGTCTGGGTTTCTACTAAATAATATAATATTCCATTATCTTTGATAATCAAAGTTCATCCGCCATATTCTTATGAATCTTGTTACCATGGCGACAGAAGTTAAAGATGAGATAATCCTCTCATAATAATTGATTTTAATTACTGTGACTTAGTTGTAACTCTATATTTATTTGCTACAGGTCAGTGGGTGGAATCAGAGCCTCCCTATATAACGCAGTGCCAGTAGAACATGCCCTGAAGCTAGCCGACTTTATGAGGGATTTCCAAAGAAGATTCGGGGCACCAGAGTCATAAAATTTCTCATGGGAATTGTTTTGATAATCTCTATGTACAGAATTTTTTAAACTAAATTTTTTGAAAGTCAAAATCTATTTTTTTTAATTTTTTTAGCCAGCTTTAGTGCTGCAATGATTTTAGACCAGATAGAACACTTATCGGTCAATTCTTGTAGGAGTATTCTTTTTCAACCTGCCTCTACATGTACATTTTGTCAGTCTGTTATCATTTTTTGATTGTTTAACAGCTATCTATACATGCAGGTATGTTATTATAAATGTATGCCTTAATGTTATTCTGCCCAGTTACTTTAAAATAAACTATAATATTATTACTTCTATTTTAATATATATTTTTATTACAAGTGATGCTATAGTGTGCTGAAAGGGCTAAGGGAGAGTTGGAGTAAATAGCCTGGAGTTCATTTGCTGTTGCTTATCATAAAAATTTTAACGCCAACTTGCAACATACAACCTAGTCTCCTACAGGTCTAAAGATCTAATATGACCCAGCATGGCACAGATAGTATGGCCCAGTATGGAAAAGTACAATTTGTACAATAATAATAATCTTTCTAATAGCTGGTTTCAGTAGACTGAGCAGCTGCCTCATGTTAAAAAGATATGAACTGTGCTTTCTAACATAATGGATCAGACTAGAACACAGGCTTTCTGAACACCCCCTTCCAACCAATATTTTGTCATTATAGTTGTGATAGATATACATGTACATGGGAACCACTGTTGTAAATCCAAGGAACCCAGGCTTGGGTATAATTACAGCAAATTAAATAAAGCCTCACAATGTAGATTAAGGTCCACTAAATAGAGATTAATAGTTGTAAATGGGTGCTGTAAGTTTGAAACACAGTCTAGGCTTTATTTATAAAAAGCCTCAACAAATTTTCAAGGAGGCTATGATGTCCAAAATATTGGTTGGATGGGGGGTGTCCAAGGGGTGCATGTGGATCACAGTCTACAATTGGCCCCCAGAAGCATATTTTGGCTTTCAAAATACATAGAGTTTGTATTTTGAAACCTAAAAATCATGTTTGTAGACTGTGATCCAATTGCACCCTTTGGACACCCCCCTTCCAACCAATATTTTGGACATCATAGCCTCCTTGAAAATTTGTTGAGGCTTTTTATAAATAAAGCCTAGACTGTGTTTCAAACTTACAGCACCCATTTACAACTATTAACTTCTACTTAGTGGACCTTAGTCTATATTGTGAGGCTTTATTCAATTTACTGTAATTACACCCAAGCCTGGGTTCCCCTAATTTACAACAGTGGTTCTCATGGACACTCTATCACCATTATAATGTTAAATCACCTGGCTATAACTTTTTGTGCAATATACAGTTTTATTGTGCTATTATACGTACTATATATGTATGTAAAAGTAACATAAAATAATAAAAAAAACTAAAATTTTTCACATAGGAATATCATAGGCAGTAACTATTGAAAATGATCCATACACAGTATATTATATAAATGATAAAGATAGTGTATTAGGTTACAATATCATAAATACAATCACATACATGTATATGGGACTTGATCCTTCTCTTCCTAATTTGAGTAAGAGGAAAATACAATGCAAATTGAGAGAAAACAACTTCTAACATTGTGATCACATTATGCTATAAAAGTACAGGTATATACAGGATGTTTCATATACGTATAATATAATATAATGCCTATTATAATGGACAGGTGCAGATTTCATCTAATAAGAGCAAAGTCTAATCTTCATATCTACAAAAATATTTCTCTACATTTATGCCACAGGACACCATAACTAATGTTAATAAAACGAGACACATTCTTCATAGTTTTATTTTCTAATATTCCTAATATTTCAATGCTTGTCCAACCACCATCATCAGAGGATAAATAATGTTACAGGGCTATTTTAAAGTTATATAATGGGAGTGTAATTCCCACAATATAAAGAGCGTGAAAGAGAAAGCCTTTGATGGTCTTCTCATTGCAGGAATTACCTATTTATTAGATATAAAGTAAAATTACTTATTCTCTAATGATGATGCTTGGACAAACATCAAAATATTAGGAATAATTATTATAAAAACCATAAAAATGTGTCTTGTTTGATTATTCATAATCAAACTATTAGCTCACACCAACATTTTCCAATAAATAATATTATAGCTACTCCATGTTATGATTATATACGTGCACATGTATAATATAATGTAGGTAGTAAGTATATAGCACTGTATATATAATAGTGTTATTTCCCCCTGAACCACATCAGCTCTCACCAAAAATTTCCTTCTCTGGGCACATCTTTTCTGACACCTCAGATCCATCATCAACTTCCTCCCACTCAAGCTTGGAGTAGAACGGAAAACAGTTGGGTAGATGTTCTGTCTGATCTCATATAGGCCTAAAGATATAATATGACCCAGTATGACCCAGTATGACACAGTATGACCCAGTATGACACAGTATGACACAGTATGACACAGTATGACACAGTATGACACATTACAATACTATCTTTCGAAGACATAATGCACGTGTATCTAGTTTCAGTGAATTGCCTCGTGCTGAACATATTATATGAATTTTACTATTCTAAGATCATGATCATTCACCCCCCCCCCCCCCCCCCCATGAGCCACAGAATATCTCACTTGCACTATATTGTAGCATGTACCTACACTTGCCAAGTTATTGCTGCTCCAAAGAGGAATATTGGAGCAAGTGGAGGGGCACATGTAGTAAAATATACTTGATATAATAATTGAATTAACAATATAAATAAACTTTCTATAAAATATTTTTTCACTTGTTGCACAAAGTGAAAATATCCATAATCATCCAGTATTACAATTGTATAAATACAGACTTGCAACCTATACTATCTCTGGTCTTAGCAGATTAAGTGACTCCCTCATGCCTTACACTTTCTAGCATCATATGATCTAAAAGCCACAGAAATACCCCACCGGCATCATAATTAGTGTTCCAAAAGACATCTTGGACTTGGGCTATGAAACATCATTGATTTGCATTGCTTTGAGATTACATTTACTGTATTAGTTGACTTTTATCCCAGAAACCATATTTTTAGTCAAAATCTGGAGGAAATAACCGAAGTGAGAGCAGGGTTTCAAAATCAAGAGTAGCCCTCCTAAATTGACAAGTATGGACCCAAGCCCTTACAATAATAGAGCTAGTAGGGTCCAACCCTGCAGTCCTATAGCTTGTTCCCTTAAAAGGCTGAAATTGCAGATACAATACAGGAAGGCTGTGTTATAATACATGCATTAGCAGTGTTGAGTGGTCAGCCATTGTTCGGCTGCCAATGCAGATTGTATAAGATGCTGCCAATTATCAGCAGAGAAAGATATTTATGACTTCGTTCACTTATAGTCGAAACAAGACTGATATTTACTAGGTTTATGTAATAGAATGGAGCCTAGAACAAGCTGTGCTAAAGCTTTGTAGCTATGCTATTCAACTGTGAAATGTATAAGATAATATAATATAAGAGAGGACAACTCCATCACAGATACAGAGGTAACGGATGGTTAATTCAGCAAGCATAATATTTATTTCTACAAATTTGTGCTGCCAAACAGTAAAACCTCCCCATTGACTATTCTAGAAGGAGTATTGTAGTTGTTTACCTGAAAGTCAACATATACAAACTATGTACTGATATAAATCCATGCTGTAATTACTTTTGCTGAAGATGCGATTGTCATCAAATTCTCTTGATTCCCGATTCTATTAATATACACTACAGTGGTGTGCGAAATAAACTGGACCCCTATGTTGGCATGGCATATTTGCCGCTTAAAGCCTTCTGGAGTCATGCATTTGCATAAAATATAGACAAACTATATATCATTGTAATCCCCAAAGGCTTCTGAACTGAAATATGTGAAGTATGAGTTTGTAAAAAGTGTTTTAATAACACTTTATTAGCTCTAAACCTTACTACCTCCCATTTTGCTTATTGACGAAATATTCTTTATAATGAATTAGTGCATTACGAGTACTTTAATTTGCTGAGTTAGCATGTTTTGTTAGAACAACTCTGAGAAAAATCATTGAGTGGTCCTGAAAGGTGCCATTGGGTGCTATTTGAAAGGTATTGCAGACCCAGTACCTAGTTGGCCAGCCTTTGGTCTTCGGAACCGCTCGGCTTCTTCTGGGCACACCGGTAACCAGGTTCTGGAATGATAATGTAGTGCCAGGCATAAATAATTCTTTCTAGTGGTGTTGTGTTGTCTCTGCTGAATTGCACACCAACTCTGTGCCAAAGATTTTCAATTGGATTCAGATCAGGACTTTGAGCCGGCCACTCGAACATTCTAGCACTGCTGTTATTGATGCATTTCCTGACTTTGTAGCACGATGACAAGGCACATTGTCATCCTGAATCAACCATTCATAAATCTAGAGTTCCCTGGCACATGGCAGTAGCTTATTCTCTAGCGCATTAATGTATTTGTCTCCATTAATCATGCCATCGGTCACCGTTAAGCGTCCGACACTTTTGCGGATATGCATTCCCAAATCGTTACCGAAGTGGGACTCTTTATGATTGGCAGGAGGCAGCATACTGTCTCTTTATATCGGTTCAAAGTTGTAGCAATAGTATTCTTGACCATTTAACCTCTTTAGCTATTGCAGAGTTCAACTTTCCTTGGTTGTGCAGGTGTACTATTACACTTTGTTGCTGTCAACTGAGTCGAGCCATGATTAAAACAGACTACCGAGAACTGAGTAGTTGGGCACTTTAGGATACCAAAAGTTAACTTTTGTGTATCACACTACATCAAACACAACATCTACAGAGTGTTATCGTGATTTGCGTCTAGGCAATATGTGTCCAAACACAAATTATTGTCCAGATAAGCCCTGCCGAAAATAGTACACTTTGCAGCCAATTTTCCGACATGGGTTTGGATGAGTAATTGCATTGCAATTTAATTTGAGTTAGGTGAATGCAATATTTGAAGACAGATTCAGAATCCTGAGAAGATTTCCATTCTAATGATATATAAATTGTACCTGCTATTCACATAAAATGCTGGGAATTTAGTAAGAAACAAAAAGCATATAAATCGCATTCAATAAGGAAAGGGGTCCAGTTTATTTCGCACACCACTGTATATCCATAAATTTAATACTTGTATATTATATTTATAGATATAGCAAATTGCCTCCATTTATGTCCCATTAACAAGGTGGGTTTAATTATATAACCATTTTGAGGCTAATGGCTATATAGCAGCTGCTTAATTAATATATAATTTTGTAATTATTTTAGAGTATATGAAATTAATACAAGTCATGCTAATGCTGTAGTAATTACCAACCTTACCCTTAATAACAGTAATTTTATGTTTGGTGTGTAGATGGGCTTGATGTCTAGCAGGTAAAACTAGATCCAAATTTCGAATTTAAATGACGTTTCATTGTAAATCTCATACCTAGGCAAAGTTCTTGTCTTGGGTTCGGGAAAAATCGGGGCATAAATAAGCATTTTTAAATCTGTAAAAAATCCCCTGCCCCTCCCCTTCCCCCTGAGTAAGCTCAAGCTAAAGATGTCTGATCAGCTCTTTTGCCCAACATAATTTAGAAATGAAGCGTATCATAGTAAAAGGTAGCAGGAACCAAGTGATTACCTGTGAGATTAAAAATTAGACTAAAAATGGCAGTTGTCTAATTCAGCAAGATTGTTTTTCAGAAATTGGTTGTGAGTTGAATAGTCCAGCTGCATACGGTAAATTGTATTCCATCAGAATTTCCCAAATCTTGATGGAACTTAGTATCAACAGTAAATAATATATTGTATAATATACAGTATCAAATAGCTATATATCACACCTCAATGGCCACAATGACAGTCACAGGAAATATATTTAAAGTAATTACATCCATGGCTTGACACCACTAGCTACTCTTCAATATTCATTGATATAATTGAAACTTAATTATTCTGTTATTCAGCATATTTTATTCTTAACTATAACTCAGGTTTTCATCAAGAAACTCCACCAAACACTGTATAATTTTTGGAAAGGTTGAACCTGCCACCCGTATTGACTAGCAAAAGTAAAATGTAGAACCAGAGCTAAATGACACACCCATGTGTTGTCATCGTAGCAATTCATGCCAATTCCTGAAGAAGTATATTTAATTGGATCTCCAGGGTAAATATAATTAACTTTGCGTTGCTTCGTTCCATCTCCCTGGTCACATTCACCAAGACAACCAAAGGGTCGGCTTGACACAGAAGTGGCAGAAGAAAGAGAGAGGCTCAGAAGTGAAGCTATCGCAGTAGCAACAAGTTGGAATATAAGGTAGGTGGACACTATGCTCAGATCTGTAGAGAATAGATTTAATCAGGGTTCTTTCATTTTATTATAGTTAATGTACTATTACAATATGTAGTGTAGCTCTGCTAATATTTTAGCTTCAATTAAGTAAGACCTGTGTTTCATAGTATGGAAGACAAGTTTGAAGATTCGAAAAACATTGAGGGTCCACTTTAGTTATAAAACCATGAGTAGTAAAAAACCTCAGCAGAGGCTAATTGGGTAAAAGTGAGTTTATAACATAGACCTGCAGAGAGCCTATATTGTAGGGTTTAGACTGGGTGCCTAGGAACTTTTCTTAATTGCTAGAGCAGCAAATAGCATGTGTGTTTATAGTGTTTTATTCTTATGCTAAACAGAAATAAGTTTGTCACACTGCAATATGGACGCCAAAGTAGATTCCAAAGGCTTCGAGCTCCAAGCTACCTCACCACCTTCAAATGGATCATCAGCCAATAAGAATGGAGAAAAAAAGAAAATAATACCAACAGAAGCTCCAAAGATTCCTCAGAACGGCAGCTCAGGGAAGGCTCCAGCAAAGCCTTCTAAATCTTCCACATTACCGGCAAATGCTGGCAACACAAATATAAACTCTAATGTTGAGTCAGGTCAAATGGATAAAGGAGCAGAGGCTAGAGGTGGAGGTGGATTATCCTTGAATACTGGATACTTCAAATCGTGGCAAGCTTGGCTAAAGATAATGAAAACTGTAAGTAGAAATGCCTGATTCTGAGCTAAACTGTTCATATTTCCCAATAATGAAAAAACTGTAGGTAAATTACCTGCTGAGCGTATGCTCAGGCTAGACAGATGCTGCAGCAATGCACATACTCTAACATACATGTACATTTAAAAGCACAACAGAACAATTTACATCCATTTTAATAATCAAACAAATATGCTTACGATTTGGAATAGGTTGAATCGTTTACCGTAAGAATAGAAATCCCCATTGGTGGTAGGTAGGCAAGCTTATAATTTGCTCAAACTCTGTTGGAGTTGTCCTCTCTTTTTATTGGTCACATGACTGATATAATCACTAAGATACATTATCTACTTTTATAACGGAGATATCTGGAGATGCAGTTGGTCATTCAATAAATTTGATGTCCGGACGCACTGAAGCCGAGGCGTTCATGGTGACCTAGTGTCAATGCTCGGCAGCCAAGCACATTTCTATAGCCCATATTCAGAAGAATTCACCTTTTCATGCAGCCTAAGTATTTTGGAATCAAATGTTAGAATTCCCTAAAAAAAATCCCACAAAATTATTTTGTACCTATTTATAAATAGGTCATGTTAAAGAATTCAACTACATGCGTAAGCACACAATATTATTTAAGGTGGACTAGGTAGTATGTAAATTCAGTGTGGCTAATCTTACTCCTTGACTTCCTACCAAACCATCGAGGGCATTTCCACATCATGTCAAGAAGCATAGAATACATTCTTTGTATAATTAAATCTTTTGTTTTGCAATGTTTTCTAAAGAGCATGAAATAGTCATTGATTAGAAAAACTCTCTTCTTTGAAATCAAAATGATGTAATAATTAAATTTAATATTGTGACAGTCTTAAACAAATGATCACAACTGAGAGATGCACAGTAACCTGACCACCTGCAGTAGGTCTGACTACATACCATAATACTCATATGTTTGTAAACTAATGTATAGCTGAAACATCAGTGATGTTTGCTAGAAAACCATGTTAGTGAAACTTTATATGATTTTGACTTAGCGGAGACTTTTTTAGTAGAATTTTTGATAAAAAAGTTCTTTTCTGTTTCACGTGTGGCCCTAACTAAATTTTGTTAACTGCAAATAAAGACCTAAGGTTATGTGAAGTTATGTAACATTGAACCTAATTGGTGGTGTAGGCCTATTAGTAGTGGCAGGTTTATTACATGTATAATACATGCATACTTTTGCCTAGTCCTCTGTATATGTTTATATGTACAGTACATGTATATAAATATAAATACTGAACGCTGCCAAGTTCTCAAAGTACAGTGAGATTTCCAAAACAATTTGGGCAGCCATCTTGGTTCAACAGTTTCAAAATAAATTATATGGAACAAAAGCTACCATTAAACTAATTTCTGCAAAAATGATTTGCTAACGGAATTCTGTTGATCAGACTCAGTTGAAGGTCTCATTTTGTTTCTATCTCCATTTTCTCCAGAGAAAAGAAGATACCAACTTAACAACTTCTTATTGACCAATTTTTTCAAATTTTAGAGTAAATTTAACAGGAGAACACTTATTGCCCTGCCTACTATCCACACACTCATATAAAATGTAATTATTCATTCATAAGCCATACAGAGTTTTAGGAGAGAAACGGGTTGACCACAACAATAGTAGTTGGGAAGTACAAACTACAATAGAAGTTCAGTAACAACCACTACCATGCATCTAGTAGTTATTTAACTCATGATTTTAGGGTGGGTGCACATAAGGAAACCTTTTAAATTATGCAAAATATAAATTACTTGTTACAATTATTAACCAGTGCTAGAATTTCACCTGCTGATGTTACCTCCCCTACATGTAATGCTCTATTCTTTCTAAGAAAATGCATATAACTATATAAAATCGCTTGGCTTTATGCAACTGTATGATTGTATTATTATCTAATCCATCAAAATTAAATATCAGTTTGAAATCTCTTTGTTGAGAATTATAAATGTAGGTATTTCTCTGCAAAGCCTCCCACCTACCTGTTATGCAGTAATTCAGCTACAGTCAAACATTCAAGTTTTGACTACAACATGGTTTACCTTACCTCATACATGCATGCTAATAGTTACTGTTCTTAAGGTTAAAGCTTTAGCATACAGATCATGTACAGTGAAACTTCAAGGGACTGCCATAATTAGTTTGAATTGGGTGTAGGTTTGAATTGTAAGATCACTTTGTTATATGAAACCATTTAGGCTATATTTTATAGTGCTCAGCAGGAACCAATGCTAAACGGTTTCATCTAACCAAGTTTTCCATTATTCGAGACTGAATTAAGCAAGTTCCACAGTTATGTGTATATATACCGTAAATATATTTAACTACTATTCTAGTAAACACCATACTATGTGGCACAATATTGCTCTGCGTAATATAAAACATTTAATTCAAGAATAATTTGGTTTTTATATGAGTCATTACTACTTAAAATAACATTATTATTCCTCCACCCTTAATTTATATGCATGTTAGTTTACATGTATAATACATCTTGCACCGTACACCGTATATGTGTGAGCGTCATGTGTGCAATAGCATATTGTCCATTGTATCATCTGTATCATCCGCATTGGGCATATTATATACTTAAGTAGTATAGTCAGTGCAGATCTGCACAGACACCCGGTCATTTCCGCGTCTTATTAGCCCTAGATCCAAAAACTCCCCGGGCGGACGACCACCCCACCCGTCCTCTCGCCCCCTCCTCTCCCCTAAACCTCACTCTATGTGCAAAGCCCTAGAACCTACCCCCCGATCGCGGGTGGGGTTTCAAAAACCTCATCGGCTGTTCCGTAGAACCCAGTCTAAAGAGCAAACCCCTCGCCCGGTCCCACGGCTCGGGCGAGGGGGCGCGCGCGTACGCGCGCGCGCCCCCCGCCCCGCGAACCCCACCCGTCCTCCCTCCACCCGTCCCCGCCCCTCCCCACCCCTCCCCACCCCAAACCCCTCCGCCTCGCCCTCCGCCTCGCTGCGGTTCTCGTTCGCGAGTCCAGCCGTGGCCCCACGCCGCCGTCCCCCCGCCCGTCCCCCGCCCCTCCCCCGCTCTCCCGCCCCAACGACCCGTCGCTACCCTCGCGGGCGGACCGTCGGCTAGAGTAGGGTGAAGCGAAGGAAAATACGGGTTAGAGTAATGGTGTGTGATGTATTCTAGATGATATACGACCATGAAAAATATGAGTCAGGGTAATGATACGCGAGTTTGTTTTAATTTTCAATACGTTTGAGAGTAATAATATAAAACTAAGTGATAAAAAACCTGATACACGACTATGAAAAATATGAGTAAGGGTAATGATACACGAGTTTGTTTTGATTTTCAATACGTTTGAGAGTAATAATATAAAACTAAGTGATAAAAAACTTGATACACAACTATGAAAAATATGAGTAAGGGTAATGATACGCGAGTTTGAGAGTAATAATATAAAATCAATCGATAAAAACCGATATACGACTATGAAGAATATGAGTAAGGCTAACGATATACGAGTTTGAGAGTAATAATATGAAATCAATTGATAAGTAGACACGAATGAGTGTGAATGACAAAAGTTTTTGCCTCAAAACTGTGCAGTGGCGGGGAGGAGACGCTCGCCGAGGATGGAGTCTAGAATGGCACAATCGTAGAATGTTCTCCCGCTCTTGGAAGTCTTCTGTCCCTTGTACACCATCACGGAGGGGAGGAGGTCTTTCATCGAAACTGCCAGACGTCCCGGAAGGAAGACCTCTCCCTTTCTTTCTTCGTTTCCAATCCGACACTCGTAGGCGGCAATGGAGTTGCTCGCGTTATCACCATCACCGCACCTTGGGACGTATGCGGGTCGGAGCGCGGTCACCACCAGCACAGAACCAACGGGGAATGAAGATAGCGTTTGCACTCGAAAAAATTCTTCCAACTGGGCCAAGGTCTTCTTTCTCAAGTCACCGGCCAGCTTTTTCATGGCTGCTCCTGGCAGGGAGCACACGCTCTCGATACGGTTGAATGTGTTTTGTCCTTTAGCGGTCTCCTGCTGTCCCAAGTACACCATGATCCTAGGTGGAAGAGTAAGGTCCTTTAGCTCCTCTTCTTTGACATCCGCTAGCTTGGGCATGGCGTGACGAATGTTGGTGTGAAAGCTGATGCAATGTCTCATCCCCTTGTCATCCACATAGCTTGCCCTGGCTAAGAATGCTTTTCCGAATGCCGTTTCAACCACCGAACCTCCACTCACTTCTAGCACAGTTCCTGGCTCTAGCTCTGACAACTTCACCGTCGTCTGCAGAGAGCTCCTCTTCTCCGCTCCCATGCTCCTACAATAACGAAAGTGGTGTATATAGATCCGACAAAGTGGTTAAACGGGAGAAAGATAGTACGGTAATTTATAGATATACGAACAGGGTTACTTACATTAGGGTTGCCGCCACTGCACGAGCTTTCTCCAGGCTTAGTCCCCCGCTCTTTTTCTTTCCCTTGCAAGGGGACTTGGTAGCTTTTTTTCCCTTCGTCGTCGTCTCACCACCATCCATTTCTTCCGTAGCCGTATCAGCTCCGTGGCCATCATCATCATCATCATCTGATATTACAATCACCTGGGATTTCTTCTTTTTCTTAGCACAGATTTCATCTCCTTTTGGGTTCTTCCTCTTCTTGGCTGTTGTGGTCTCGCCCCTATCCGAGGCCCGCTCCGGGGAGGACGGAGAGTCCGCCATGTTAGAAAGATCCTTTCGGGCAAGACTCCCCACTCCTATTATTTTCCCCTTCTTCCGTGCCTCTTTTAACGCATCCACCTCTTCTTTCCTCTTCTGACTGCACTCTTCTTCTTCAATAATTCCATCCATTTGTGAGTCCGTTAAGCCCGCAAATAGCTCTTCTTGGTTTTGGACTATGTTGTCAGTATCCATTGATAATGTACTATTGTAGTAGTGTAGCTGTACAGTAGTGATGTGCTGAACTTTGAATGCTGAGACTGTGATCCCACTCTCCCTTTATACAACTGCTCATTTCTTGACTCCTCCCTTTTTTTTATCCAATCCCAATGTGACCCGATGCATCCCGATGTGAATCCGAAGCCTCCCGATGCATCCCGATGTGAATCCGAAGCTTCCCGATGCATCCCGATGTGATTCCGAAGCTTCCCGATGCATCCCGATGTGAATCCGAAGCTCCCCGATGCATCCCGATGTGATTCCGATGCTTCCCGATGCATCCCGATGTGAATCCGAAGCTTCCCGATGCATCCCGATGTGATTCCGAAGCTTCCCGATGCATCCCGATGTGAATCCGAAGCTCCCCGATGCATCCCGATGTGATTCCGATGCTTCCCGATGCATCCCGATGTGAATCCGAAGCTTCCCGATGCATCCCGATGTGATTCCGATGCTTCCCGATGCATCCCGATGCATCCCGATGTGATTCCGAAACCTCCCGATGCACCCCGATGTGAATTGACACATCGGGATGCATCGGGAAGCTTCGGAATCACATCGGGATGCATCGGGAAGCATCGGGATGCATCGGGAAGCTTCGGATTCACATCGGGATGCATCGGGAGGCTTCGGATTCACATCGGGATGCATCGGGAAGCTTCGGAATCACATCGGGATGCATCGGGAAGCTTCGGATTCACATCGGGATGCATCGGGAAGCATCGGAATCACATCGGGATGCATCGGGGAGCTTCGGATTCACATCGGGATGCATCGGGAAGCTTCGGAATCACATCGGGATGCATCGGGAAGCTTCGGATTCACATCGGGAAGCTTCGGATTCACATCGGGGGGCTTCGGATTCACATCGGGGTGGTATTGCCAAGGGTGGGGAAATGGTTAGACTCCGCCCACTGAATACTACTATTTAAGGTATGAGTTTCTCACTTTAGCAGTATGAACAATCAGCCTCTAGTCAACAGAGTGAGAGTAAACAGAGACAGCTACCTACTAGTCAATGCGTGAACAGAGATGTCAACAAGTAGAACATAAGGTTAGTGTTAAATGGAGTAATTGGCAGCAATTGTGAAGTGTTTATTGTATAAAATGCTATCAAGTTAAAAAATGACTCACACCCTACTGCTATATATTTTTATAAGGAGACTAAACAGAGACACCTACCTTCTAGCCAGCACATGATCAGCAGAGATGTCAACAAGTGGAAAAGAAGGTTAGTGCTAAATGAGGTATTTGGTAGCAATTGTGGATTGTCTATTGTTTATGTAGTGTGAAGTAAAAGAATAATAACTTACACCCTACCATTTTTTTTTTATAGGGGGAGAGACCTCTCGTCAGGTCGAGCACACCTGTCAACTATGCGGTCTGGTTCTCAGAACAGCGTTTTCTCTAGACAGGCACACGAAGAGAATGCATGCACAGGCTCACCCGCACAAGTGCCCCGTTTGTGGCGGATGTTTTGATGGGAGGAGAAAGCTAGGTCATCACATGAGGCGATTTCATAGCGAGGGTAAGGTGGAAAAAGATGAGGGAGGTGCAGAGAAGTTTGATGATGTTTTCTGGTCTAAACCGCCAACAGCTGAAGAGGGGGATGAGATGGGGGTGCTACTAGCCCGCTATTGGAGCTCCATCAGGTCCGCAATACACTCTCGCCCCGTGGAAGATATTCTCAATGTTCGAGTGTGGAGAGGGGAAGGTGAAGACGAAGGAGATGAAGAGGTGTGGACTAAGTTGAGAGCAATGTGGAAGAGAGTGCCTTGTACTGTGAAGATTAACTGTAGCGCTGGAGTCATCCTCGAGCATAAGACCAGTGGAGAGTTGCGCTACTTTCACTCATCGAGCAACAATGCCGCATTCTTCCCCAAACCAAGACTGATCAGAACAGAGAATGAGATGAGAGAGTTTTGCGAATCTGTGCAGGAGCTTGACTTGAGAGAGAGGTCAGCACAAAGGAGACCGAATACCGCTTGGGCTTTACGTCACATTGCGAATCTGACATTCTACATCTATAAACTCCTAGAGATTGGCAAGGTGGGCGGTGTAGTGAGCAAACTCCCAGACTACATACTTAACAACCGACACGTGATAGCACTAGACGTAGACTTTTGGGCTAGAGGAGGTGCGCGTCCCTACTCAGACAACTTGTGTTTCTTTAGATGCTTGGCCATGATGTATGACTGTAACTGCGACCAAAAGAAGGGATGTCGTTGCCGTCGCCCCTCTTGCACCACAACACATCGCTTGTTTAAACAATACATGAGACAAACTAAATCTTCTTCCCCACCCTCATCAACTTTGTCAGACTTTCCCGGGGTGGACTCGAGTGATCTACTGGCCTTGGAAGATCATTTTGACGTATCTATAATAGTCTTCTGTCTAACTGATGATGGGGTAGCTCCGATAGTTTGGTCATCCGGGGCACGAAACAAAGCCCATAAACTCTTCGTCAACATGTACGAAAAACACTTCAGCTGGATAAAGAATGTTGATTCGTTTGCCAGATGTTTCACCTGCAAGGTGTGTGATAGCGCGTTTACACGCTTGTCCAGCCTACGACGACACAAGTGCTCGCCAGAAGAAGCATCGGTGTTCGTTTTCCCTGGTGGAACGTTTGGACCCCCGCCAACCATATTCACAAAACTCAAGCGAGTGGCGGGAATAGAGGTGGTGAACCCCGACCTCTTATACTACCCCTACTATATCACCTATGATATCGAATGCTTCATGCCAAAAGACAACCTACCAACTAACACCACCACGATGACTTTTAGTGCAAGACACGAACTACTGAGCATATCCGCGTGTTCTAACGTCCCGGGGTTTGAGCGAGCCAAGTGTTTTGTGAGGAGCGTCGACAGCAAGGATGGGACGAAGTGCATTCGTCAATTCGTCCAATACATAGCAAAGATTGCTGACGTGGCAGGAGATTTGTTCGGAGAAAGATTCCAGGATGTACGCGAGCGACTCTCTACCTTCCTCGCGGATCGGGCGGATAGAGAAGAGGCCTTTGCTGACGACAAGTTCTCTAACGACTCGACTTACAGGGTGAAGTCCGGTCTCTCCGGATTAGAAAGAGAATTAGAACAGCACATCTCCAGTGTTCCGGTGGTCGGCTTCAACTCGCAAAAGTATGACCTAAATATACTAAAGGGTCCTTTACTTCGCTCTCTACAAGAGGAGGAGGGAGAAGATTTTGTTTTCATCGTTAAGCGTGTTAACAGTATGTCCTGCGTGGAGAGTAGGCGTTTTAGATTCCTTGACATATGCAACTTTATCGCACCAGGCTTCAACTACTCCAAATACTTGAAGGCATTTGGCGTGTCAGAGAGTAAGGGATTCTTTCCTTACGACTGGGTAGATTCCCTGAGAAGGTTGGATCATCACGGACTCCCTCCCCGAGAGAGTTTTTTCAACTCGCTGACTCAGCAAGAATTGAGCCAGCAAGATTATCACCACTGTCAGCTCGTGTGGGAAAGAGAGAACATGGAAACGTTCAGGGATTTCCTCATCTGGTACAACAACCTCGATGTGGCCCCATTCATCGAGGCCATTGCACGTCAGAGCTCTATCTATCGACAAAAGGGTATTGATATGTTGAAATCTGCAATCTCGCTTCCAGGCTTGGCTATCAGATGGTTGTTTATGGAGGTGGAGGCCCGACCTTACGGCTACTCTCCTCCGCAAGCCGCTCTCCCGCTGCATAGGTTAATGTCTCTCCGAGGCGAACTTTGCAACTCACAACCCATATGTCTGTTCGATGAGGAGAGCAAAAGTCTGTACCACACTCTCCGTGATAACCTCGTGGGAGGGCCAAGCATCATCTTTCACAGACATCATGAAGTTGGAGTGACCTCTATTCGAGAGAAGATTTATGGCGCATCCGCAAAACCCTGTAGGTCCATTCTGGGAGTCGATGCCAACGCTCTCTACCTATACTGCATGATGGGGAATATGCCTACGGGTTATCCCAGGCGGAGGCTAGAGAGTCGAGGCTTTGCTCTGGAACCCGTTAAAAAGTTCAGCAAAGTGGCGCATGGATGGTTAGAGTTCCAATCGTGGAAGAGAGGAGAGGTCATCCTTCACCAACAGAATGGAGGAGAAATGAGGATAGGGTGTCACAACCTACCGGTGGATGGTTATAGCGAACAGAGTCGGACTGTGTACCAATTCCACGGTTGCTACTGGCACGGACACGAGTGCGAGCTAGGAGGGAATGGAAAAGGTGTCAGAAACATGACGAATGAAGAGCTCCGGGTGGATACTGCGAGGAAAGAAGATTACATCAAGGCTCTAGGCTATAAGCTCATCACCACTCGGGAGTGTGAGTGGGGAGCGCGAGTTCGTTCGGATGAAGAGGTTAGGACATTTCTCTCCGTCTTCTTTTCTTCTCTCTATCCAGAGAGGGGTTGTGTCAACCTCGATAAAATAATCAACAGTATTCGTAGTGGAGAGTACTACGGTTTAGTGGAGTGTGACATTTCCGTACCCGAAGAGCTAAAGGCGAAGTTCTCTGAGATGGCACCTATTTTCAAGAATATAAATGTGGGAAGAGAACACCTTAGCGAACACATGCGCGCTTTTGCCAATCAGAACGGTTTCTTGAAGAGACCTCAGCGAATGCTCGTGGGGAGTCTTTTTGGCGAGCGAATCACACTACTCACCGATCTGGCTAGATGGTATCTAGATCAAGGTTTGATAATTACCAGGGTCTATCAGTTTGTTCACTTTATCCCACGAGCCGTCTTCAAAGACTTTGGTTCTTCGGTCTCAGACGCAAGGAGAGGGGGAGATCTGGACCCTGATCTGGCCCTCTTGGCCAGCACCAGCAAGCTCGTTGGGAATTCAGCCTACGGAAAGACCATAACAAATAAAGAGAAACATAAGACTGTCAAGTATGTAGAGACAGTAGAGGGGGCGGCCGTCAAAGTGAGGAGTAGGCACTTTTCTAGTCTCAACGAAGTCGATGAAAACTACTTTGAGATAGAGCTTCACAAGAAAAAGGTAAGTGTTGACAATCTTTCTTACTTTGACTCTTGATTTGACAAAACTTTTTCCGAGTGGAAGGGTGAACTTTCTCTCTCTCTCTCTTTCTTTCTTTTAGATTCGAATGGATGTTCCATCCGTCGTAGGATTCGTCATACTCCAGAGAGCCAAGTTGAGGATGCTAGAGTTCTACTACGACTTTATGGATAGGTGAGTAGAACTAGACTATACAAAGATTTTATCAAATCCTTTTCTATTTATTCTTCGGTGTCAGCAACCTCTAACTCGCCCGATTTATTTTCACAGATTCGTCAGCAGAGAGGACTTTGAGTACGTAGAAATGGATACGGATAGCGCTTACATGGCCCTGAGTGCTCGCAATATAGATGAGGTCATCCGAAAAGATAAAAAAGAAGAGTTCTACAGAGAGTATGGTAAATGGTTTCCCAGACCCTTCTGCGATAGTCACAAGGGAGACTTTATCACAACCAAGGTGCTCGGGCAAGAGTGGGAGATGAGGGAATGTTGTGAGAAGGTGCAGCGATACGAAACACGAACCCCTGGTCTGTTTAAGGAGGAGTTTCGGGGGGAGGGGGTCATCGCGCTCAACTCAAAAACTTACTTTTGTTGGTCCGCTGACGGTGATAGCAAGTATAGTAGCAAAGGACTAAATAAAAGAGGAAACACCCTAACCAAAGAGAAGTTCCTCTCCGTGCTCAAAACAGGGGAGTCGGTGAGAGGAGACAATCGGGGTTTTATCAGAAGAGGAAATCAAACGTATAGCTATACCCAGCTAAAGACCGGACTCACCTACTTCTACGGTAAGCGGAAGGTTGCGGAAGATGGGGTGAGTACGAGTCCTATAGAATGTTAGTACTGATTTCTCGGAGATGAGACTACTTCATTCAATAAATCGGAGAGTAAACGAACAGTGCATCATAACCCTTGTATATATATATATATATATATATATCCGTATAATTTTTTTTTCACATTCACTCTCTATTGTAAGGGGTCTCCGTCCTCAAAACGGAGGGTTTATCGGTTGTAGCCTTAAAACCGAGCAATAAAACACTAGCTAATACATTAAAAACCATTTACCTCTCCAAACCAAAGGGGTAGACGGTACTAGCGCAGCTTCCGCTCATACTCACCCCTTATCAGTTCACATTTCTTCTATTGTCTTCATTCGTAGGTGGGGGGTGACATCGCACGCGCACGATGCGCTCTCTCCCTATCGGAGTTTGCTACCCGGGGGAAAGTGGACGCGGTGGTCAAAGAAATTGGTGGCGAGTCAACGACATCATCGTAGAGGCGGGTCTATTTGTAGGATGATGATGATGATGATGATGGTGATGATGATGATGATGATGATGATGATGGTGATGGTGATGGTGATGGTGATGATGATGATGATGATGATGATGATGATGATGATGATGATGATGATGATGATGATGATGGCGATGAGAAGACAAGCATCCATCTATCCCGTTTATCTATTTCTATTTCTACCCCTCCGAGCGATGATGTCGTCGGCTAACCTCCTCGCGAAGTCCACGGTTTGAAGCGCGGAAGAGCCACCGCCTTCACTTTCCCTCGCCACTCGTCACGGGGACGGGTGATTTCCCTAGGGGAGGGTCCGGGGAAAATGAGGGTTAAGACGCGAGTCTTTCATCGAAGGTCCGGGGGCGCTCGAACGGAGGAGCGCGCGAGTGCGGTGTCACCCCGACCAGTTCAGTCTCAACAGTCCCCGGCGAAGAAATCATCCGGAAGCACCATCACCACTCGGTAAGTTTCTTAAGTAGTATAGTCAGCGTCGTAAACTCTGCACGGGCACTCCGCACGGATGTAGCCTATCATTACTCTAACCCGTATTTTCCTTCGCTTCACCCTACTCTAGCCGACGGTCCGCCCGCGAGGGTAGCGACGGGTCGTTGGGGCGGGAGAGCGGGGGAGGGGCGGGGGACGGGCGGGGGGACGGCGGCGTGGGGCCACGGCTGGACTCGCGAACGAGAACCGCAGCGAGGCGGAGGGCGAGGCGGAGGGGTTTGGGGTGGGGAGGGGTGGGGAGGGGCGGGGACGGGTGGAGGGAGGACGGGTGGGGTTCGCGGGGCGGGGGGCGCGCGCGCGTACGCGCGCGCCCCCTCGCCCGAGCCGTGGGACCGGGCGAGGGGTTTGCTCTTTAGACTGGGTTCTACGGAACAGCCGATGAGGTTTTTGAAACCCCACCCGCGATCGGGGGGTAGGTTCTAGGGCTTTGCACATAGAGTGAGGTTTAGGGGAGAGGAGGGGGCGAGAGGACGGGTGGGGTGGTCGTCCGCCCGGGGAGTTTTTGGATCTAGGGCTAATAAGACGCGGAAATGACCGGGTGTCTGTGCAGATCTGCACTGACTATACTACTTACTTATGATGTATTATAAGTTCCAATAATAATATCCCAGTCCAATAAAGTATCCCTTGGTATCCACTTTCTTAGGATGTCGAACTCGTTGAGCTGAGGCTAAACATTTCTCCATCCAAAATATCTACAACTAGGAGCTAAAACTTTGGTACATGTAATATTTTTTCCATTTAAAAAAAACTTAAATAAGAAGCTCGTCTCTGACTCCTCAATCGACAAATTCTTTGCATAAAAACACTATTTATCCAACATTTGAACCATTGAGGTACTAGGTATTATATCTGCAATTAGCCCGAGATTACTGGTCACATAAAATCATTTAAAGTTTGAGAACTTGGTGCACCCAGACTAAAACTAGTTCAACTTTGTCTCGAGGGTTAATACACGAGGGTGTAGCTATAAGTTGCTGGTATCATACCTAGCCTACAGCTTAGTGGGTTTTCAGTATCACTGTGCAGTAATATACATGTAGGTCTATTTACCTCCCCTATCTGGTGTGATAATGTAGCTTCTCTATCTACTGTATTACCTGTAGCTACTCTATCTTCTGTATTACCTGTAGCTATGTCTGATTGCCATGATGATCACACTTGCCACGTCTATCAATGGAATATCCAAGAAACTTCCAAAGATTGAACTGTACAAACCAATATGGGAAAGCCTGAAGACCTTGAAGTTTGGAGTGGCCTTGTCGGCACTAGGGCTGCTCTTGGAAATATCCACTTTCTTTATCTATCTGCTGGGAGCTAATGCTATCGTCAACAAATATCTCAACTTTGGTGTCGTGGTATGTTAACAATTTCATATTATCTGGAGTTGTTCCCTCTCTTTCTCCCATTGTATTATATAAGCTGAGGGTCTAATTTTGAGACTATTTAATATTTTAAACATTCCTATTACTGAAAAGATTCTAGAATTATTAGAACTCTTGGTTACAGCTATATAAGAAAACAGAAAGCCAAAGTTGCTTTCACATTGCAATGATTGTTGGTGACAGAATTGAGGAAGCCACTTCTTTGGATGTTTATAGCTAAGATTGTAGGCATATGACCAAGAAAACTGTTTCCAGGTTTTTCATGGCAACTATTTACTATGATCTACCATAGCCATAGCTCCCATTCATTAGTATCACACACTGGTACATCCTGAAATACACAATTAATAACAATACCAATGTTACTACCGTATTGTAATATGTCTGCAGATAAATCATTTTTCTGCATTTCCAATTGAATCCAATCATGTTATTGTCCACATAATCACATAAACCATGATGATGTATTAGCTGTGAAGGTGGTTAGAGAGATACTGTTTACTATAATATTGTAGTAAACTAGTCGGAGCTGCATGATTTGTACTATGCTTGCATGTGAATTAACTCTGTTTGAAGCAGCTAAACTACATTATTTTAGGTTTTAAAAGCCAAAATAAAGACTCCATTAAACCTGTTTTTTTTTTGTCATCACTCTTTAGAGTTTATATTGTCTAACTATTACTGTTTCACTGCTTGATTAGGATTCAGCTTTCGTTATTTTACAATGCAGCTGACAAGAGAGGCAACTGCTGAGAGTTTCTATAGTTAGTTCAATGAGTTGCTGCCCCTTTAACAACTGCTGCACACACTATGAACTTATCTACAATGTGTTACGGCTAATTCGTTATCATGTTACTTTGTAGCTGATGGTTTGCCACTCTGTGATGCTGTTACTCGTATTTGCTGCCCCCATAGCTTTGAATGTCAAGAAGTGGACAGGGCCTTCAGTTTCCTGCTTTATTGTGAGTAGCAAAGTTTATATCTTCTACATGCATGTAGTACAGCTATTGCTAACTATAGCAGGCTTTCATTAGCTATTCAATATAAACCAGAGAGAAGGCAACTTCTCACGAGAATGAGTAGCTTATAAGTGGCCATGCTCGAACTGCACGGACAGGGTGGTTCCCAATATATTATAGATTATCACATATATTGGGTGAGGCGCACAGACAGGTTAGAAGTGCTGTACTAGTTTTACTTCCTCTGTTCTGGTAAATAGGGCAGTAGATATAAATAGACAGTCAAGGTGAAGAAGAAAAAAAGGAAATAGAACAGGTTAAATGCCAGAATATTAATGTAAAATAAAATACAAGGGATTCATGGTTAGACTACTAATAATAGGATAGGGTGGAGAGCTACTGTAACAGTAGTTCTATGCTTGTACTACACTGTCTACCACTGAATAAACAGTACAATGTATTTGATCCTCTACTGAATGCAAGACATTTGCCTCATGCTAAATTTGAATGTGCACAATAACTGGGTAGTCTATCCTGGGATCTAGAATTCTGGTACTGGCTGGCCAAGAGGTCATCACCCCCCCCACCCCCATAATTAGTTGGTGTGTACCAGTAGATCTGATTTCAGTTGATAATCAGTTACAGAGCTTTTTGGTCTTCACCCAGAACAGTAAAGAGACGACAACTTGCCAATTGTGATTGTGATTGCTATAAATATTGTTGAAAAGTGCTTTAGTTAGCACACTACATGCACTGCATGGATGTGGATATGCATGCGTCACTATCAATATTATCTTTGTATTCCACAGGCCTTTGACCTCATCACAGTTGCCGGCTACACCCTGGAGATATACTTCAACGCTGTCTGGTTAAAGACAGGTCCTGAACTAGCATGCCTCCCCTGCTTCTGAGCATGATGACACAAACTACTGTTAAGAATTATTATTTATACGACAATGTATGACATGTTACACCATGTGTTCAATGTAGCGGCGAGCTAATATAAGTTGATTTGTACTGAATTGTATCCAAATTGTCTACATATTTCAGTGTATGGGTTACTGTATCACATATAAACTATTTATGTACTGATATAATCTAGTTCAACATTTAATAGTACCAGAGGAATAATGGTTTGATTGAGTGAACATTTACGTGCTTTGATATAGATTGTGAGCCATAACATTATTTGACTCATTAGTAAGGGTGCCAGCTGCACTTTCTCTAAAGACTAGCCATCACAGTTGGCTTTATATATTTCTATTGTATGTTCAAGTACTATATAGTCCTTTTCTACTGCATTATATGTACAATGTATATGTATATTATTATTTCCCTTTCTACTGCATATGTACATGTATAATTATTATTATTTTACTGCTATTAGCTACATACGTTGTACAATGTATGTAGAAACCTTATTTCCAACTCTTCAGTTGTTATAAAACTCCATATTATTATAATAAAACTATTTGTGCATATTATTATCGTTCATGCAGTATTACAGTACATTACTTCACAAAGAAGCAAGGAGACAATGAACGAGTCTAGTGAACTCATTATACATGTATATTTAAAACATAACACTGTGCAAAACTAAAGGAAAGCAAATCAAAATCATCACCTTGCTATATGGACCAAACATTTATCAATGTTATTGGAGATTAAATAAAAAAGTTAGTGGCTGCATGATTAGAATATAATAATATATATAACATAATATATAGTATATATGCATAATATGATTGTGATAAAATATAACGTGTATAGGATATAACCACCGGAACAAATATATGTGGATTTATATATTCTGTTGGAAAGTTATACTCTGGCTAGCAGTGATCAGAGTAAGGGGAGTGAAGACAACTCCACACTTCATGCGGTTACTCTAGCTTGTGCCATTTTAGTGGAAGGGTATTTGATAACTCAAAGGTTTTAGCATAGAGTAATCTCTGTGTGTTGGAGCCCCATGAACCCCCCAGACTATGGACACTGCTACAGTTGTAAAAGAATGTAAAAGAATAAAATATACGTACACGTAAGTGTTTATAATATTATAAAGTAGAAAAGGCAGTAAGCAGTCAGTAAAATTAGTTTAAGGGGCAAGTGTACTGTGGTGTACTTTACACACATGATGATATAAAAATTTGCTATATAAATAATTATCTCTTGTACTTCTGGTTTCTAGTTATGAGTAAAATGGGTTTGTATTTTTGGTTCATTTCGTTGGTAGCTCAACTATCCATTCTATAGGAGAATGGAGAAATCAGTGAAACGTAGGTTTCAGGTTCAAACAAGTCTGTTAGTATATAAATTCAAACCTCTGTATGTTGTAATCTTTTGGAAAATAATTTGTAAGCACCAAACTACATGTACATGGATGTAATTAGATCAGACAGAAATAATTGATTAGTGATGTTTGTATGTATGACCATCTTGTGCATTGTACTGTTCTGTGTTTTACTGTCAGTAAAGTAAAGCCACACTGTCAGTAGAACACTGTCAGTAGAGAACTGTCAGTAGAGTACTGTCAGTAGAGAACTGTGAGTGGTGTACTGTGAGTAGAGTACTGTGAGTAGAGTACTGTCAGTAGAGTACTGTCGTTAGAGTACTGTCAGTAGAGTACATACAACAAGTCTTTCCTAAATTGGTGATAAAACTTTTGAATGCTGATCGTAAAATGACATAAAAACATCTTACTACTAAAAGTTGTAGTCCTATATATTCCGTGCATAACAATGTGTATGACAAAATTCTAATGTTTATATACATGTATACATGTACATGTACATGTATGTTTGTATGTTTTGTACTGCTTTCATATACTTTGTTTCATTTTAAATCTTTTGAATTTACATATTTTGCTCTAACGTTAAATTCAAACTAAGAAAATATTTTCAAGAAATTGATTTTTAATTTAATTTTAATACCCTTAGCTATTTACCTATTTGTTTTATTAAATTTGAATAATTAAGAATGTGCTATAAGGTTTAGGTGAAATAGTTTAGAATGGAATTTTATTTTGCTGTGTAGTAGGTGTGGGATTGGTAGAATTAATTTATGGCCTTGGTGGATATTTATTTTACACGATCTGGTTATCCTACCCCCGACAGTTTAGCAAAGTGGAAGTTCTGGACCAGAGGCTACCTTCACATGCAGGTAGATGCAGTCGTCAATCAGATAGTCTGCTGACTCCACTTCTTGTTGAAGAGCAAAGTCAGAGATTTTAGCAGGAGGATTCATTTCCTTCTGAGGTTTTTGGAATGCAGCACTATCAGGATCAGGCTATACAATAAGTATAACAGCAAGTGCTAGCAGATGTAATTACACCAACTTTATAGTAAATATAGCAAGTGCTAGCAGGCTTAGCTATGTGAGCTGTGTGCTAAATACACTTAGAACAGCAAATACATTGTACATGTATATGAATGGGAGTTAGTGCATTAATATCACAATATGGCATGTGTAATAGAGTTTGCTCACATATCCACGACTGGGGCCTACAATTAGTCACACCACATTTGCAGGTTTTTCTGTGGAATTTCTTAGCAATGGATCCAACAAATAATAATATCAAATAATTACATTTGTATTTATAAAACTGTGTCAAATGAATATAATATACCATGATGATGCGTGTTTTATCCCTCCATCTATTTCTGGGAGCCAGTAATCTGACTGTAACCTCTCTGGTAAAAGGGAACGTTAGCAGATCATCATGCGGCCCTTTCAATAGAAAAAAGTGGAGACTGAGGTAGTTCCTTCTACCTATTTCATCACCATTAAGGTATGCCTGTAACATAACATAGCATAACATAGCATAGCGTAGCATAGCATAGCATAGCATAGCGTAACATAACGCAACATAGCGCAACGTTACGTAATGCAACACAATGTAACGTAACGTAGCGTAACATAACATAACATACTACAACGTAACGTAGTGTAATGTAGCATAACATAATGCAACGTAGGGGAGTGTGACAAAACATAATAGAACACAATATAGTATAAAATAAGGTCACAAAACATAACATGACGTAACGCAACGTAACAACAAATTTTATAATATAATACCTTTTACCTGGCGATTGCAAAATGTGATCATGTTATGTAACATGACACAGATTCGTAATTCAATATTTTCCTACAAACTACATTGTAGGTTTTGGTTTACTATTTAGCCTAGTATCTATAGTTTCAACAAATGGATGCATTATTACCATAATTCAGAAAATACTAAAATCACCGACAAAAGATGTACTGCAGGGGACAAAACCGAAGCACAAACAAATCTTGTCTTCGTAGGTTCATTATTATGTAACATCAATACGCTGTGTAGCCTATAATATATCATATGATACCATATCTGCTTTCTACAAACACGTACTTGTATATTATTATTCATAAAGTTATTGACTGGTCGTACCTTGCAGCACATTTTATACCCGTCAGGGGTATAGAATGGATGACTGCGTTCAGAGGTGCTGGTATCTCTAACAGCAAGTCTTTTCTTCTCAGTGTACTTATCCAGCTTCCAGACTAAAATGCCGTCTCTTCTTACATGCTCAGCATTCTGTTACAGACAAAATATCAAATATTTACCACATATTCTCAAATTATGCAAAATGCTTCTATCCATCTCAGTATCTTCTAATACTGAAACATGATAAAATTTCAATTCTGAGTGTAGTTTGTCGATGGAATAAATTTGCAAAGTCTTGTTGGTGAAATTCTTGAACCAAAAATAGTGTAGTATTATAATACTGTTACATTAACAGAGAATGTCCATAAACTAGTGATTATAATATTAGGTGGTTCTACAATGCATTTTCCTCTCACAGAGATAACTTTAAATTCTAACCAATAGCTAGTAAGTGCTTGTGAATCAATAGATTTAGCCTTTGAACCCATACAAATATATCTCTTGGATAAGTTGTATTCATACAGATCATTTGTTACCTTCAGCTGTTTCCCAATTTTAGCGATTTTCCTGGCATTTTGGCCAATCATACGCGTTCGGGTGTCTACACTAGTCACACCATCTACAAACAATAATATACAGGTAGGAACCACAGCTAATAGCTATGTAATATTTTACTGCCTCCACGCACTTTGATATGGGTGCTATTCAACAGTTGGTCTAACCTAAACAGCTAGCATTACAAATACAGTATTAGTTTAGTATGGCACTAGACTGGAGTAAGTGGTGGCATTGGCACCCAGAAAATATTAGTTGTAATTGGAAAGTTGTCTTCCCTTATTTATCGTCCTAGAATAAGTGAGGGCAACCTCTAATCATAATCAATAGCTTCGGAGTGCCCATGAGTATGTACATGTAGTAGACCTAAAGTATTTTTTGTAGCCTGTAGACTAGTAGTGTTGTTTATGTTGCATTAACACATAGTCCAACCAATCACAACCAGTTAACACATGTACACGTGGTAGTAATTACAATTTTGTTACCTAAACCAGCCTCTTTCAACTCGACACCAATATCAAAGACATTCCTGTCAAGAGCTCCAGCCTCCTGAGAATTTCTCTCAATGTGCTGCATGGCTTTTTTCAGGCCACCAGTTCTAACCACGGAATCTTTCCTCCTCTGCTCCAAGCTTGTCACATGAACGCCAATTTCCAAAATCACTTTCTAGTTAATATGATAGAAACAAATACAACATAGTTCATATAATAGGTTGTATCCAAATTTGTGCAGGTTTTACAAATGGAGATGTTCAAAGGCATTTACATGTAAATCCTAATGAGCATAGCTTCCAAAGAGCTATCCGTGGAGACAAATTCTTATTTCCCCTTTGCTTTTGGTTTTATTTTTCACCACTCCAATCCAATAAGTTGTGTAGCACATTTGTTATGACATCACAGGAGACATGGAAATGAATGGCTCTGAGCTACTGATACCAGTGATTAGATTTACAAAATTCCCAATTCAGATTTAGAACTTAGGCTAAGTGTTTGTATACATCATGCATAATCATTTAGAGCACAATGAAGATAATATTATTGTATGCATAACATACCATGTCAAGGTTTCGAATCTACATGTACTTACTGTCAAGTTTACAATTCTTGACGCAGCGGCTCGAGACACAATGTCATCAGGATTCTACAAATAGATTATAGATATTATTTCTAGATGTACATGTACACGTAAGTAGAAGAATCTATGAAACTACTTCACACTGAGTGTAGAAAATGTTAGTGCATTAGATAGAAAACTTCTGAATTTGCTTTAAAATGCTAAAAATTATCATAAATGTGTGACAGTTACGTGATTGCATAGTAATTGCCGTTGCTAGCACAATGCCAAAGTGTTACAATAATGCGCTATAGATTCCATGAAGCAAAAGTCTCATTTTTTAATTCATTATAAAAATCATATGCACATGTAAAAAACAACAAAAATTCAGAAATAATCAAACTCTGTACTAACCTCATCTACTTGTGGGTAGGCCGGTTATAATATGTCTCATAGAGCCAGGTTCTTTTCCTAGCAACAAACCCCTCAGGCTACATAATCCTAAACTGCACAATATTTAAAAATCTCCATGCTCAACCTTGAGACTCAGCCCTGAAAGCACCGAAACACAATAATGATGTCAGGCAAGGTGTTCTATCTTAATTCAAATACTAAACCTCGTCATCCTCTTCCAGATCTTGAACACGGAGTGTCAGGCTCTCCAGGTGAAAGCTCTGAACAGACGGGTCCATCATATGACCTCTCAGTTGTTCAAGGTCATCTGACTCAAACTTGCACGAAGAGTAATAGTAGCACTTACCAGCTGTGAATAGACAATCTGGATTTGTCTTCTCATGGACTTGCAGCTGTAAGAAACGGAATGGTTGCAATGTTGAAGTTGTTCCCGCCTCTTGCAGAGAGGGGACCACTACAAAATCTGTTGTCGCTCTAAACTTTACCCATCAGATTTGATAGCAGCAAATAGTTCAGGTAAGACTCTGATTGAGCTAGTCTTAAAAAAATTGAGAACCGCTATACAACAATTATATAGTTCAGCATAGAAGAAGAGTTGTTTGCAAAGTAGGCCGGCAGCCTTTATAAAGACAAATGTCAGCCACACTTATACTTTTACACAATTTACAGAAAAAACATTGATTTACTGACCTGTGCATAGTTCACAAATATCCTCTGGCAAGTGAGGCAGTGAGTGTCAACTTTATCGCAACTGTGCAGGTGCTCCTAAATGACAAGTAAGTGCAGGTGAATTAGCTGATGGTAACTGATCACATGATGAAGCAGCTGATGTAGCTACAGGTTATATGTATTTGAATAGTAGTACGAGACGCAGTTTTTATATAGATTTATTACCTAATATTCTGTTACTTGTCCAAGTAACATCATCGGAGGATGTTGCTTGGAGAAGTAATGAAATATTAGGTAATAAATCTATATAAAAATGCATCTCGTACTACTATTCGTAATTAAAATATTATCCCACACCAACATTTTTCAAGTTATACACTTATAGGAATTTGACATGTAAAAGCTGGAGACTAAAAACTAACATACAAGTTGGTCTTGGCATAGCTGAACGAATGACGTGCCGATTTGCTCTAGAAAGGGGCTCAGAAGACCGAAAAAGAACAATCGGCTTCTCGTGTAGCTGAGCCTTCACAATGGATACTGATAGTTAAAATATTTCTGTTGGATAAGTTGTATTCATAGAGATTATTGTACATGTAGATAATATTGGATAGCCCAAGTTCCAAACTTGAGGTACAAGTAGAACTAGGTTTGTTATCAGATTATGTCAAACCTTTTTCCCAATTATAGAGTTAATTTGTGTGGAGCTTGGGGGACCAAGAATGTTGTAGGGGAAGACAACTTGTAATAGAGTGAACACAGCTGGTGTTTAGAACCACATTCTACCTGCATATCCTTCCTGGTGAAGGTGGCATTACAGTAGTTACACTCAACTCTCCCATAGTCACATGTTTCCTGGTGACTCAGCAAGTTCAAGTAGTCAAACAGCTGACTGCAGCCCTCATTGGGACATTCCACTGGACTATACGGACAGCCGAGCTTATGGCTCTACAGGTACAAAAGTATGGTATACAACTTTATAGGAAAAACCAACATTATGACAGCATGCTAAACAATGCTCATGTAAAGAAATAAATGAGTGATACAGCAACCAGACCTCCAACTTTCTCCACGGCATTTCTTCACAACATCCGTAAAGTCTATTCACACAGTAGCATCGTTCTTTCATCAAAGCCTTATGAGTACAGGGGTCTTCGTATACCATCTCTTTCTCTAGCCCTTCCGTTTGGCAGCACTCGGTCTCTGATTCGTTCAAATCATTGTGAGAGAAAGGGCAGCGAATCACACGTCTCAGGCCAAATGCACCATCAATACATGTCTTGCACACCCTGCAACACATGCATTAGAACTGTTTTCACACAGTACATGTACATGCATGTAATGTATAATAATACATGTATGCACTGTGTTGGGGGTAAGGAAATGAAGGTAGGTTTAATTTCACATAGCCGGAATTCTTCACTGATGTTGCAGTTGGAGTCAACCCCCCCCCAGTATGAATTTATAGGACAACTGCCCCAACCAGATGTGGTAGGTCTCAAACAAAACTAGAAAGCTTACATCAAAAATCGCGGCTTCTTAGACTACCTTAGACCACAAATAAAAATCCAAAGATGGCCGCTCGGCCTAGGCCGAAAGGGTTATCGACCTGGACTTTGCTTGGCCATGGAAACCATCCTTAGCTCACATGAAAATAAGGATTTTGCTTTAGGAAGTTGCCAGCAAATTTTTCAGCAAGTTGTTCAGGACCGGAAATATTTCCAGTAGGTTTTTAAATTAAGATCATCATGGATCTTACTTCTGGGAATCCCAGTCATGTAGGAAATATATGAACATAACTCCTAATTACACCGTGTATCAAATCCCTTCTATGCTCGACTCCTATTAACGAAATTTAAATTTACATGTAAAGCCGTAAGGTACAATTCTGGGTCAATCTTGAGATGAAATGTGTTCAAGAGAGGGCAACTACAAACAGTGCCTTCGCTCAGGAATTGCCAAGTAACCGTTGATTTGCCTAGGGCAGGTGGTAATATAAAAAGTAAACACCTAGTTGCAAACCAAGAAACTTTCCCTCAAAATGTATTTGTTTTTGTCACCCAAATTGTTATGAAGCTAAATTTACAATAACATATATAATATTGTCATATTTGTGTACGTCTAGTACTAATGATACTAGCACCTACCTCTTCCCACAAGCAGTCTGATGTGGTCGTAACAATATCTCGGAGCAAAGCCCACAACTGTAATCCTGTTGAAGGGCTGCTGTGTTCACAAAATCTGGCCGTTCACTAAACTTATCATCAGCCATATTGGAATGCTGTAGTATCTAGTAGCGAGTTACCTGAAAGAGCTACTATAGAGTATAGGTCAAATAGGGTAGCTAGTCACTGTTTGTAGTCACTTCATTTTAGTGCTTGTATATACTTGTATACTTGTATACCTGTATATCTAGTCAATAGCCACTTACGGTACGCATGAAATCGGAGGATCCAAAATATTTTCAATGATAAATTAGAAATTTTATCTGTCATGTAATTATCATTCTATTGAATGTTAATTTTGGATGTCCTATATTTGATGGTCTTCTGAAGAGTGAGAGAGACACAGTGTTTTAATTTTGACTCAGTAAGCAAAAGGGATTATGGGTAATAGCTGAAAAAAGGATTGTAGGTAATAGCTGAAAAAAAACAAAGCAATAGAGCATTGGTTACACAACTCCAAATTTCAAAACAACATAACTACAAACTACTCCAACACTAGAAACTATATCATTTCAACAAGTCTGCAACATTTAGGTACACAGGCTACTAAATTGACCTCACCCTGATTCTGTGTGATATCATGTTATTCTTCATGCTAAATCTCTAATAATGTAAGTATATCTGCACCAAAGTACATCAATTCAATTGTTTTTAATAATTCTTACAGATGTGGAAGCTATATTGCTGATTGGTATTTTTGTATTTGTATGGGGTGGGGGGAGCAAATATTCCTTCCTTTACAGTACTTATGTCAAAAGGAACCGATTAGTCCAACTGCGCAGTATACTGTACTTTTGTATTGCTACTGGGAAAATCTAAACGTCATTGTCCGAAGTTCTAATCAATAATCAAACATAATAATGTTACCATTAACATAATGGGCCAATAGTAATAGCAAACACTACATGCATTTTTGACTACTAGTATAATTGTTTTGTACTAGTAGACTAGTGACATGACTACCAGTGCATTTAATCAGTAATCAATCACTCTCTTTGGTATAACGTATACTTAAGACTATTAATCTAGAACCTTCTGTATGAAGTTGATATTCACATGGTCAATGAGTTGCTATCATGCGCCAAACAACCCAGTAATCAAATATACGTACATGTGTATGCTAATGCCAGCACGGTGAAGTCAATACCGAACTGAATGAGGATGGCAGCTGAACACTTCACAACGTCATTTGCGTTTGAGGCAAGCATTCACAGATGTTGAGACGATTTTTCTAACTAATTTTCTACAAACACCTGTTTTCCAAATAGCATTTTCGAACAGTCGCTTCAGTAAATACAGAGCCATAGGTCTGATATCTCAGGTTCAAGCTCTACTTGTCAGCTCAGAAACTTAATTTGTGAATTGTGGGTCGCAACTGTACAGTTTGTGATGGCCAGTTTCCAGAAAAATTTGTTGAAAGTAGCAGTTTTTGTCAAAAACAAGCATTGTCACCCAGGGTGCCTTAGTGACAGTGAGTACTCCACTATCACGTATTATCACTCAAGGTACCATAGTGACAGTACTCTATCTATCACGTATGACTACCACGTTCATAAAAATATCATGGATATCCTTCTTAGACTATGGCGATACCAAATCATTTAGAAAAATGTCAGAATTTATTCGCAGACGACACTACAATTGAAGCCTACAAAATATGAATAATGTGTTTGTTATGTAAATGAATGAATATATCAGCTTAGTTTGCAATGATACAGAAACCAGGTATAAAAAAAGTGTGTACCTCCTTTGAGCTGTCCGCTGCTAATGATGGATAATCAGCGATTAGTAGTAGTTCACTGCGGCCCAGTAGTAGAACATACATGTAGTAGGCCTATGTAGACTAAAGACCCAAGATAAATTACTCAAGTAATGGGAGCGAATGATACGTCTATCATCAATGATCATTCACTAAGGCTAGGAAAATAACATTCCAAGTTTAATGCGCAATAAAATTTGGGGTAATTCCATTCTATTTTTATTGGCAGAAGTAACTGACCTATTTTTGCTAGGGTGATTTATAGCTCAAGTACCTATACAAAACAATTCATGCATAACGAGGGGAGTCAGTGTCACTAACATTCAGTGGATTCGAGCATAGAGGTAACAGATAACTTTATGGATTCAAGCATAGAATTACTTCTATGGATTTTAGATAAGCTCAGATGTAGAATACAGAGCGTGATTCACGAATTAAAATTACTAAATTACTAATTACTGTAATGTTTTTGAGTACTATTGCATACGAGAGCCGAGGGCTACAAGTATGTGAAGGGCTTGGAGGGTGGTAGAGGCCGACCAAGTGTACCTTCTGCTCATTACATAAAAGAGTGAACAGTTATGGGTGCTCTTTATAGTGTAGATTGTAAATTATATCAGACGTAGGCCGATGCCGAGACTCATTGGAGCTCAGGACCGACGTAGGCCATGCAGGGTTTATACTCCAAGGGAGTGTAGAGAAAGAGTATCTAACCTTAGAGGCCTAAGTCCGACGCTAGGTTCATTACAACCCGGGATCGGCCTAAGCCTAAGGGGTGGATAGAGATGTGCTTAGCCTAGGATGAGGTAAGCTCGGACCGTACTGAATCCAAAGGATTCTCAGGGAGAGCTGCCCGCCTAAAGAGTAAGCCTCTGCAGGTTGAGTTAGGAGATGTTGCTTTATTCAAGCGCAATCAACAACTGATTCACAATAGAAAATGCACTGCCTTATATACATAACAAACTTCCGGTAAAAAGGGACGACATGGTGTCGGTTATCCGACATGGGGTCGGCTCCGGAACTTACGCAACAATATGTCTGGTTCCGCCCGACTCGGCCATATGAAAAGGTCGGCCATTGCACAAAATGTGCTTACAATAGGTAGAAGTATGTCGTCTGTAAATATGAGCTAAATCCATAAGGTCGGCCACGTGGTTACAATATAAAGTGGCAAAAAGACTCTAATAATTCACAATCAAGTAAGGATAGGCAATTACTAAATAAGTATAAATGTGGGAAAAACCGATTTGCAATAGAACGTAATTCCAAGGCTTGATTGCTAGTACAGACATGTATATAAGACACGCAGTGGATAATAAGGTAATGAATGCATGGATAATATGGATAAACAATACATGGATAAGATATTGAATGTGATTAAATGTCAGCTAATATAATTGTCAGTGTAGCTGGCCTAGGTGCCATTACCACGGAGGCTGTTTCACCACAATACATGATAAGAGACGTCCATATGCTGAGGTTGCCTGGGGTTTGGGGTAAGAGCCGACAACTTACAAAATGAAGAGAAGACAACTTCAACTTTTTGAAGATTTGCAAAGTATTCGCTACATTGTAACATGTACAAAGTTTCTTATCACGTATTTAGTGAATGTTAAATTAATGCCACCTTGATCCTGATAGAATGCCTGTGATGTTAGTAGATGCTGGTAGATCAATACTGATAATTCTGTAAGCTTGTTATGTTTTTTTCTCCCACCTTCATTGGCGATATACCTGTCTTTTCACCTCTTCCACTATCTAACCTTGCTTACCTAACCTTACTTACCTAGCCTTGCTTATCTAACCTAACTGCTTGGTTGAGCAATGATACTTTTGTAGGAATATAATAGTGTACTTTTTTAATCTATTGGAGTGTTGTTTGATGCATTTATTAGGATTAAAATACTCCATATAAAAATATTGTGTCATCAACTGGAATGGGGTTGTAAAAATCAAATACATTGTAAAAGTAAAATGGAGGTACACAACTACCGTTTTACAAATCGTGAACTATATAATATGTATGTGATACTATATAAGGGGTAATTGCTAATAATATATATATGTCCATCACAGTACTATACTTGGTGTCGTCGGCTGATGTTGTCAGATACCACACATGTACTATAACAGTATTGTCATTCATACATAACAAGTTCTATTACATTTACATGGTACATTACATGGTACATTACATGGTACATTACATGGTACATTAGATGGTACATTACATGGTACATTACATGGTACATTACATGGTACATTACATAGTACATTACATGGTACATTACATGGTACATTACATAGTACATTACCTGGTACATACATTACACGCTACTTGTATAAAATATTGTAAAATGGTCTGCAATTATTTTACATCAGCTACAAACATCTATCACAAAAAGTATAGACTGTTGTATTGTGTGAAATAGTTGAACAGTAGCCTACACCTATCATATGCAGTAATTTACTTGCATTTGGAGGTTTAGTAAAAAGCTTATATCTGGTGTATATCTTATAATTTTTATAAAAATATATGTTTATGTGCATATTATATTACAGTGAATATAAAAATATAATATTTTGCATAGTATTTTTTATCGTGAAACTCATAATGTGCCTCCAGTCATAGGCTATATTGCATAATTACATCATAGTTATATATTACTAAGCCCATCTGCTTATCCTATAACATCACCACCAGGTTCTACTCGTACTCTTACATAAATACAATCATTCACAAGGAAATTACTCGACTCTACATCAGTATGGAGAGCAAACTGAGGACATCCGCTGGCAATATTCATCTCCGTCTGCGGCTTCCTGAATGATGAACTGTCTGGGTCAGGCTGTAAAGAAAATGAAATTTCTTTTGAGTATTCTTATATGTTTGTGTTTGATAAAAAAATATAGACAAATAATTATTTAGTAAGACAGTTTAAAACTGTGTCTGATTAAACTTACGAGGAAGGTCTCGTGTTTGCTCAGGGAAGAGTTGGTAGGACACAGCAAACTAAACGTCACTCTCTGTTTGAAAGGGAACCGAAGTAGTTCATCGTACTCTCCTTTCATCAGCACGAAGAATAGACTGAGGCACTTAGACCTACCCAGCCCATCACCATTCAGGTATGCCTACAAAATATACGGACACACACTAGTAGCAATAATCTCGCATAAAATTACACTGTCATACCATCCCACAATGCACTTGCACTAAAAGCTCCAGAGACCAAGGCAGTAATAAATATTTTGTCAAAAACAGCAATGATTATTTCATTGATTGTTTTAATTTCATTCCCATCTCGTACATGTGTATATGCAGTTGAGACGAACAAGCAATAATAGTAACAAAATAGTTTTTATTGGTATTTCAAAATCATGGGCAGCCGTAGCCTAATATTATACAATATGTATATGTACATATACATGTACATATACATATATATTATAATACTTTGCATAGTTGCACAGTTAATACAAAGTGTTTACATGAGCCAACCAGGCACTATTACTGCTGTGTATTAAAAAGAAGCATCACATTCTGTAACCTCACGTTGAAGTCATATGTGCAAGCCTAGACAATAGCAGAGAACACAATCATATAGATTATAGATAGACTGTGATCTGAGCATGTCGACAAGAGAAGAACTGAGGCTATGCTTACTCTGCAGCACATCTTATATCCCGATCTCGAAGTATAGAAATGATGACTGTATATTGACATCTGTCTGCCTCTAATAGCGTCGCTCTTTCTCTTTTTGTAGTTGTCGATCTTCCAAATCAACACGCCATCGTATGAGCAGAATTCTTTATTCTGCAATGAAGTTTAATTAGTTATTTATAATAACATCATATGAGTGAATGAATTTCATAAATATACTCTACAGTTGCATGTATGGTGACAATTTATTTATCTACACTTTCAGCATTTAAAGAATCCACTCTCTAGCTGAGACTACCACAGTTTAGCCTAAATTTTTCGGTAAAATGACACTTTGAAAAAAACACACACAATTGGAAATTTTTGTTTGAAGCTGCAGTTTGATGTAGGAAAGATAGCTCTCATGTCTATAGTCTTGCAATTATTCTATTCATTAAATTGTACGTTCATCCATTTTCCAAATATAATCCCAGCGTTAAATCCTTATGCAAAATATAATGAGATATTACATGTATTAGTGGAAGACGGCCTCGAGTCTTTACGACTGACGTACACTGTAATATTATTGCATATTACATAATACTTACAGTCATTCTTTTCTCCATATCAGTTAATATATCACTGTGCCTCTTTAGATTCTGTAGAAGTGATTCGATCACAGTAACTCTGTCTGTAAATAAATAAAATAAATACATGTAAATGTGTTAGGACTGCATCCTCCTATGTTTTTAGACTGTATTTTAAAATGCACGTCTGTCAACAAAATGATATGTAGGCAAAAGCGTCATGGAAATGGAAATTGTTGTTTTAAAGAGCACATGCAGACATTATGTTTTACATCTCTTACACAGTTCAATGTCTTACCAACAGGGACCCCTGTTTAGAACTTTATTAATTCATGTTATATCATTTTGGGAAGAAGAGAAAGGACGACTCCCCAGGAATTCATGCACAATCAGCTTGGAATGATGTTCCCAGTTGAATTGACACCAACCTAAACCAGAATTTCTTATCTGTCTTTCTATAGTGGTCACCCTGCCCTGTACTTCGTCCAGTTTCTGTCCATTATTTGACACAGTTTTCATCGCATTAACCAAGTGATCTCCACTTGTTTCAGAGGTGGCGACCTTTGCATTTAACCTCTTGACCTCCAATGATACTCGTGCTGTCACTTTCTGCAACATAACATCGGTGAAAAGAGCTGGGATGGCTGTCCATATCTCAAGCAATGACAATACAGTAGCAGCTTGCTTATCAGTGCTATAGATAGCAGCACCCTTTCTATACAAGCAAATTGATAAATAATCAAAGTGACTGACAAACAGCAACTGTACGACATTGTGCTTGGCAGAAAACCAATATTAGATATGATTTGTCATTAAATTAAATCCCTATATTCAAAGGTCGATTCTCTACTATAGAATGGTTGGGATGGATTGGTGAAAAATGTGTGATGTTTGAATGATATTCGTTAGTACACATATGTACTCATGCAAAATATTGTAGGCCTAGTATGGAATACTGACCTCTAGAGGTAGAATCTTCTTCCGCATCGCATCTTTTATAGCATTTTGACACTGCAAGGAGGAACGTACAGATTTATATTTACATTATGTTTCGCTAATCTGATATTTTACTTGATATATTATCAGCAATGATACTGTAGGCTACCCATCTTTGAATACATATATGGTTCTGTGCAGTCAGGTGATACAGCTACTACTTGTACATAAGTATTTGGTTTAGTATTAGAAGTAAAGCTTTTCATTAATATCTTCTAACAAGCCAATCTAAACTCTAAAGTCATTTGTTTACCACACTTACAGAGGCACAGTCTAAGTGCATGGAACACATTCGTGGATGTAATAGCAGCGATTAATGTACCATGTACAGAGTATAATGTACTTACTATCTCTTCTCCTTTATTGGAACTGCTTTCTATATCGTATACTTTCACAGCCAGATATTCCATGTGTTCTTCCATGTTGTCCCGTAAATGTGATCGGAGAGTTTCCAAGTCATCAGTTTCAAACTTACAATAATCGAAATAGTGACATTTCCCCGGAGCAGCCAGACATCCAGGATGAGTTCTTTGATGTATGATCAACTGTAGAAGTCAATGGAATATACAGTTAATTGTTATGGAGTCGACAGATATGTTATCAAAACACCTGTCCCTGCCACAGATGCTTTCAGACTTGCAGCATGAAATGATCCGTGTATGCGAGCGATAACTATCAAGAGTTAGGGAGCAGTTAGACCAACAACTCTACAGCAGCAAGTTCTAGTGTTTAGCATCTTATCTTACCCTTTTTCTTTTGGCAAACGATTTTCTACAAGTTTTACATTCTGTTTCAGCCAAGTCACACTCACCAAAGTGATCCTAAAACAGGAAATGCATGGATATATCACTAGGCAACCAAGAGAGGTGGAGCCAGTGCTATAGAGCTACATGTAGTAGTATTGTAGAACTGCGGGTAACTAGTGGGATTGTAGTATTGCAGGGAACTCTTGCATTTCCCTTTGTACTAACAGAGAGTAAATTCAAGCAGACGATTGTAGTCAACAAAATCAAAATCGTCAAAATCATTGAAGATTATTGAGGAAAGTATAGCAAATCACGATTTTTTTGTCATATGTTATTTTTCATACACAGATGTAGTCTGTCAGCCTATGAACTTTAAGAGTAGACCACAAAGTATATCCAGTTGGTAGTATTTACCTCGAGGTCTTTTCTCTTGAAATGGTTTCCACAGAACTGACACGCCACCTTAGTATGTTCACAGGCAAGCAAGTGCTGATCCATATGAACACCGGCTAGCAGTTTGTAACATCCAACATTCTTACAGCTGATTGGAGTGAAGGAGCAACTTACTTCATGCTCCTGCAAAGTAATCCATCAGATTTTGAGATTGTGCTGATCAATGCAGCCCACATTTGACAGCTTTTTTCGTTTACTTAAGAAAAATTCTCAAATTCATAACAAATTCATTTTTCACAATAATAGGAAGTTTGTACATGGACCTAGCATGTAGATACCTACCTACATGTATATAATATGGTTATTCTATAAAATAAGGGGACCTAGACCCTGCATGTAATTGTGCATATATACAGTATAGTAATGACCGAACATGTAGGCTCATATACTGTATACAGTATATTAGATAGGCACTAATCAGTAGAACAAAATTATATTATAACTTAATATGAACAATACAATATAACATAATATGCAACATATTATTATACTGTCATTGGAATTCCCGAATCTATTGGCAAATGGATAGTAGGGGAAAAAAAGAAAATAACCTCCACTCATTTGCTATGAGTCTAGTAAATTACAGAATCACAATGTTTCCTTATTATGGCCTAGCGGGATATCCTGAGGTCATCTTCAAACTTTGACGATGTAATCGTGTATTTGTATATTATAGTTCTCTTTTTTCTATATGGAAGGCTAAGAACAAAAAAAATTCCCAAACATCAAATATTTTCCCACTCTGATAAATAGCCTACAATCCAGCATTGTGTTTAGACTCTTTGTTCTTGCGTACCACTAATCTTCTCCATTGAAGAACCTGAGGACATCCATACTCTCTGTTCTTACAGTAACAGGACTCTCTGAGAAGACGATTCTGGACGTTGTGATCTGGTGTAACTCTATCTCTGGAGAGACCGTCTGTAAGACACTCTTCCGATTCCAGCTCTTCCTCGTCAAGATCATCATGGGAGAGAGGACATGGTATGGAGGTCTTGTCTCCAAATCTCTCGTCTATACATTTCTTGCATACTCTAAACATATGCAGTTCATTGTTGAAAAATTATGACACTCAAAAATATAATCTGCATGCGTATATAATATATCTGTTAAAATATCGTTCATACATCTACGCATATTGGACCTATGTTTCTACAGCAAAAAAGTAGGTGACTACAATCTATTCAGTGGTTCTTATGGCTGGACACTTAACTGAATTGTATGGAGAATAACCTGCGCTAAAGTAACATTATTAAAATAGTAATGATGAATGATTTGAAGTTGTGTTCTCTGGCACTCTATGACACAAAGTGACACCAATTATAGAGTTTATAATAAATTACCAACTTCTCCAAATTTCACTGTTGAACCGACCTTTAATTCTTAAAATGCAAACCAATAAAGAGAGAGAGAAAATGAGGTCTTAATTCCACCTTGAATATTCTGCTGATAAATAATCAATATAAATACGCTGACATTCCTACCTTTTGCCACATGTGGTCTGGTGTGCCTTTAGAGGTATGTTAGAGCACAGTCCACAGATGTACCGTGATAGCAGCTCTTCATGATTTACAAAGTTAGGTCTCTCATTATAAGGAGGTGAACTACGTGTACAAATATTATATTCAATCAGTTAATAAGACCAGTTCCCAATAATTTATGTACAGCATGTACCACAGATGTGAAAGAAACCCATTTTTTAAATAAAACTGTACTATCTGGTGCAAAGTTTACTGTAGCATCAACAGCTGCAAGTCATTGAACTGTATGTAGAATAATATACTTTATAGGATGTGTAGAAACGCATGTAGAAAAATGAACAGAAATCATGAAACATGGCAGAATCCAGTCACACAGTAGAAGATTAGAGTGGAGACTGTCATCGTAGAATGCAATGTAAGCCGATATACAGGAAGTAGTGGGTGATAAGTTCTAAAATTTGTTGGCAAAATAAATATCAGGGATAAAAAGAATGGCAGAACCCCTTGACATCCCATATATAGCTAGGTGGCTATCAAGGAGTGCTTCTGTACAGCTGGCTCAGTGCACATCTACTGCTCACCAGCTAAGTTTCTTTTCTTAACGTTGCTGAGCTGCTGCAGCAGTAATGTGTTGCTGCCCATTGTACTATGCTATTAGGTGCAGTAGAGGCCTCGGGTTTAAACCCCAATCAGGGATGGAATATTTTAACAGATGTGTAATCGAGTCCCTGACTATTCAGTGATAAATTCTAAAACATCCTGCAGAAAGAAAGATCAAACATGAAAAGAATGGCTAAAATCCTTAGCATAGTATTATTTATTATCACGTTGTATAGACAACCTCAAGTGAACCAGTGATGTCTTAATACGCCTATTACGTATTGTACTACAAAAATTCGCATGATACATGTAGAATACATATACAGGTACATGTAGACCTGCATGCATGTAGAATACATGCATGCAGGTCTACATGTACCTGTATATCACACATGCACATACACATACACACTAGTGGGTTACTAGACCTACGTACTTTACCTACAGCACATAGGATACAGAGACTATATACATGCATATAACTGTAAGTCAATACAGGCTAACACTTCTCACCTTTGCTGTAGCTGGTCATGCTCCATGGGTATATGCGCCGCTGCCAACGCCATAAATATACTTCCTGCTTTTTGGTCGCCTACAATCAATAGACACACTTAAAGGCTAAGTCATGCTTATAAACACTTTCTAGACATTGTAGATTTACCACTGAACCCTATGTTGCTGAGTTAGTGTTGAAGGACATAGAATTGAAGCACAGTATCAGGCTATTATGCACTACTATAATATAGCAACAGAGCAAAACAACTGTATGGAATGTTTTAAACTCCTTACCTGTGATTACAATTAGTGGCTTTGCTCTACTGCAGGTGTTGGCCTGGTGGAGAAGACTAATGCAAGTTGATTTGAAAGCATAGTTTTTGTTGCGGGTACAAAACTCGTAATGGGAAATTTCAGTCACTTGGGAAAACCCAAAGAAGAATATATACTGTAACTCATCTATTATTTGCCAGCACTAGTGATTGGGAGTACTGTAATGTTATGGATTTTCCCTGTTCATTCATTCAACTGTCATTCCATAAACCTTTTCTGGGTTGTCTAGACACTTGCAGATCTAACTTTTGCTTTATTAACACTTCAACTTCTCTTCCACTTTCTCTCTACTTACTCTACCCCTCTCCCTGTATATAAAAATCCCTTATATATATGTAGGTAAAATAGCTACATGCAGTAGCTGCATGTAGCTAACTCCTATTATATAGGTAAAAAAGCAACAGCTTCCCTAGCTTTACAATACCAGCTTGCAAAAACACTTCTAGAGTCTACCACAGTAATATTGTAGTGCAGTCCTGTTACCCCCATAGCTGATATCGTATTAGTGTAGCAGATTATATAAAAGGAACTGAGAGAATGGTCCAGTAGTGCTGCAACACTGTAGCCATTGTTATTTTATTTATGCATTGGGCTACATCATAGAATTAGAATGGCAGTATGTTCTATGGCTACATACTGTATAAGACATATTATTATAGACTATGTACATGTATTGTTAGGCCTACTGATGCAGCACATAAAGTTACTGTGTATAGGTGGGTATATACAGTAGCTTTTTTAAAAGCTTTATAAGCCTTTAGTTCAATATAAGCTTTTACTTGAGTATAATACCATTATTATTATCATAGAATTGTTATCTACATGAATTCTATGGTGATTACAGTCATGGAATAGCAAAGGAAAACTGAAATGTTTGCTGGTCACTCTATCAGTATCTGTGCATGTGTGAGTATGAATGTATGGGAAAATGGAAAAACCAGGCAATTTATGTTCTGATATTACACTGCTTCTCTGAATAATAGTACTAGCTACATGTATATTACATTAGGCCTCTAAGCATTGATTAAATTTCTAGGGAGTTGTCATCTTTTATGTCCCAAACTTTTTAGTAAACTAAATACATGTATATGAAAGTTGGTCTCACATTGTAATAGAATACAATATGTAGATAGAAAGACAGGGTTCATTTTATCAATCTAATCAACTTAGGTCTGGTAGTTCACCTAAATCTAAGTAATGAAAATATAATAGTGCATCCTGCTATTTAAAACACCGATGCAATTTGGTACAAGAGTAGAGAAAATGTTTTACCATGCCATTTAGTTAAATAGCATGTTTGTGATATCAGTACTGTATACCAGTCTTGAATACGTCTTCACTCACCCTTGTAAATTGAGCAGAACTTGCAACCATTTATGCACCCATTCAGTGTCCATAAAAGTTTTGGAGACTATTTATGAGTTAATAGCATCCAGTTAAAAAGGTATCACTAGATCACATCCAAATTTGGTGTGTGGTCATTGCAGGAAGTGGGAAGACTCGCAGTGCCCCATTCAGCCGTTTTTCGACTTCAGATTTGAATGCTACTTTTGCTGCCATAAAGTAACATGTTAGGTGCATTAGTGGAGAAATTTGGATAGCCTTAGTTCCTTGTTTGTGGTTGGGGTTTGGGGTAAGGGCGGACAACCAGCAAAATATAGAGAAGACAACTTCTCCTGCTTCATTTTTGGCGAAAAACAAAGGCTATCTCAAATTTCTCCACTTCTGCACCTAACTCCGGAGTTTACACTGGCTTGACGCTCACCATGTATTTAAATCGAAGATAGCGATACTTTTTTCAATACAATGATACAAGATTTTATTATCAAAAAAAGTTAATACACCGCAATAATAAGTAAGGTCACTGACTTAAGAGCAACAATGATCTACAAAGTCATAAGCCAAAGAATAAACAAGCTGGTGATTATCATTTACGTTATTGAGTTTGGAAAGAATTACTGTCTTAAAAAGTACACCATGCAGCGTCTAGATGCTCATTATTGTCAAATAATGGTTAACGTATGATTAAATCTTTCTAAATATAGTTTTTCAACATAACTGCAAGCCTCTTGTATCTGAGACTTGAATATACTTCTGACTGGCTCTTTAGAGTCGTCTATCGCTGGAACTCTTCTCCTCTTCATGTAAGACGTCTTGGCTACGTTGTCATAGAGACACTTGAGCCTCACCTTTCTAAAAGATATCAAAGTCTCGGTTATTTACCATGGCATTCACATTTACTTAGTACAGAGAAACATCCACATGTACACTTAGATTGAATTTCTTACAGGTATCCGCAAAATGTTTACAGGTAACTCATTGTACATGTACTTGATTTCAAACAAAGCGACCATGATCCCAATATAACAAGCCTTTAAAAATGATCATTGTTATGGTTATTTACAAAGCTACGGACGATCTCTTTTAAACACTGTTTTAGTGACTCCATCAACTAAATATTGGCAAGAATATTAACACAGATTTCTGAGCAAGTGAGTACTTAGAACTTCAAAATTCAATTCTAAAAGAATGACTATGTAGGAGTTTGGTAAACAAGAAACTGGCATATGAGAGACCCAGCATGGTCTGTCCTACAACACTTTTGCAATTATACAAATATCACAAAAGTACCTCTCTTCAGTGAGGTGAGGATCATAGCCAAAGAAAGCAGCCATCTTTTCAAAGCCTGTCATATCTGTTAGCAGGTCCTTATACAGAGATACAGTTATCTCCCCTTTATATTCTCCTAACCAATAGTTGTGGAACCTCTTCCAATTCTTGAAGAAATCAGTTAGATGACTGCGCAAAGCTAAAATAATTCAAAACAGGATTATATTGTTCTAACATGATAATATTTATAGTAATGCTATTTTAAGTACCTTTAACCCGTCTTTGGAAAAAAGTGGGCAAATTGTACATTCAAATGCATAGCAACACCAGTAAAAAGTTAAGTTGCAAACCAAACCACTAAACCTAACAAACAGTGAATTATTACATATACATGTAGAGAGAACAGGTCACATGAGTATATTGATATTTTGCTAAATAAAGCGGTTTCCATCCATTTCAATATGAATATTCAAGTAAGTACATGTAAGTAGTATAATACAAGCAAGTACATGTAAGTAGTATAATACAAGTAAGTACATGTAAGTAGTATAATACAAGTAAGTACATGTAAGTAGTATAATACAAATAAGTACATGTAAGTAGTATAATACAAGTCTGTAACATTTATCACTATAATTACTCAAGTTGATATTTTCTAGTATCTACCCAGCTTACATTACCCAACCATTCTATTATACATGTACATGTGTATCTAATTATTATAACAGTAGGATATTTTTGAATTATAATAAATGTGCCATTGTTTATTGCACTAATGCAACTGCTATGCTACTACAACTGCAACTGGGAAACTGGAGAGAGGAATTGACATACCTGGTGCCATTTTTAGTGAGTCTCCATCTCTTAATTTACTTCGTAACAGGAAGTGGCCCTCGGTAAACACGCCTTCAGCATTACTATATTTTGCAGTTCCATTTTTCTGCTTTGCCACTGTTTGCCTACATAAAATAAAGCATTATAACAATATTATAGTTTACTGTAGTTTGAGGTAAATGATGAAACAGTGAATAAGATTTTCCTTCATTGTTATGTCAATGCTAAATTGGAAACAGTAGACGATCCCTGTAAGACGAATAGTAGCCATCAGTGTCCAAAGTGGAACAAATAAGATGGGTACACTGTGCATGCAATTTTGGGCATTTCATATAGTTGAATTTAGAATTACACATGAGCGTTAGTCCTAGCTTGCAGATAAGTACATTCATATTGTATAGTTATCTACTTAATCTTATAGTAGCTAACAAATTAGTGAATTACTAACATGGAAAGAAAATTGTGCTTTGGTGGGATTCGAACCCTTAAATGATGTTCAAGCACTTTACCATTAGACTATCAGATCAGCGGAGACTTTATGATGAAAACTAGCCTTTAACATGAGGCTGCTGACCGTCTAACCACTAAAATTGAGTTGGGTACACACTGTGTACTCCTGTGTAACCACCCTACGAACACTGATAACCATACATCATTCTAATGTCTAACCTAACCTCAGCACTTTTGTACATTGTACATGTACATGACTTGTGTAGGGCATACATGCACATGTATCTGCCTAGTATGGAGTTGCTTACTCTACATGATGAATGATAAAGAGAGGAAAACTCCAAGTCAGACCATAATTATATCTGCTGACATACTGTGTAGCAACCAGTCACAATCATGCTAATTACAAACATTCGGCACTGCATTGCATGTACAAAAAAAGTTCCACCCAAAAGTTGCACCTGCATGCATCACGTATTGCATAGTGTATAAATAACATTAAAGCCCGAGTTCAATTCAATGTTTTCAACAAAAAACAAGGAATTAAATCTTAGCTTAGAACTACATAGAGATCAGCTATAGATATTTTACATGAATATAAACTTGAATAATGATCTCTTATAGCTACAATGTTATAGCACCCACCGTACATACTCTGATAGCCCTGCATCTAATGGGTTTCTTATTAGAATAAGAACTCTTTCAGGGTGGGTGTCTAGATACTCCCCTACTGGTCCAAAATGTCGTAGAAAAGGAAAGTGAGTGTGATAGTAGAGTACTGTAGTAGGAAGGGGGTGGGCATTCTTCCTTTTAGAGTAATGATACACTGATCCTGTAGATAGACCTGTAAATATGAGGAGACAATCCCTAGACACAAAACTATCATGGAACAAAGGCTACAAGGATGATTCATAATAATATGCTACCAAGCCCACAAATAGCAATAAATTTACCATGAGGTTATAATTATTTTAGCCACCTTTTCTGAGAGTTGCTCTCACTGGCGACAGTGCATTGCAAATTTGAAGTTGTCTTGTCTTAGAATTAAGTAGAGTGAACCATTTCTAAGACCATAAAAAAGTCTTTCAATTCTAAGTTAATTTCTAATTTGGTTCAAATTGTTATGGAAGCAATTGTATGTAAGGCTTTTAAAATCTTTAACTTCATGTAAAGGCAAGACCACTTCAAATTGCAAAAATAATTTTTGAAAAAAAACTTTTAGTAAGTGACTACCGAATCTGAATATTTTCACTCTCAACTATCATGTGCAAGTGCAACTTTCTGTTTGCAGTTAGTTGCTGCTAGTTCCAGCATGGTTACATAATATAACAAATAATGCTACATAAACATGTATCATTGATCATGTAATAGGCCTATTATATAACCTGTAAACTGTAGACATTATATAAGCAGTATATGAGTGGTTTGGCTAATTCATTATTGCAAACAAGATTATTATTAATCAATTAGTCAGCCTTGTAAGCAAGAGAGAGCAACTCTATCCTTTGCACTAGTCAATTGGTCACATGATAAATAACAAAGATGGTGCAAATATGGGCTATGGCGAGTACATCTTACAGCCTCTTGTTACAATTCACAATTACACTGTATATCCCGTATATCATCAGATGCATGAATGTACTCGTACATGTACAATGCAAGTATGACAGACTCGAGTTGCAATGTGTTCACTGTCAAAACAAGTGTTAGAGATTCCGGAAAATCAGCCAAAATTTTCAGATTTGTAATATTGGCAGGTATGAAAGGAGCTATAGGCTGTTGCAACTATAGCCAGAAGTCATTATTATCGATAGCATAGACTGGGGGCACAAAATACTGAGTGGGTGAGTAGGGATGGAACAGATACACACCCGTCAAGTACTTAAGAGTTAGCATACACCAATCATTTCCAGACCCTGGACTGGCAGCGATCAGTTGTATTTTGTATTCAGATTTGGTGACATTCCTGGCTGTCTTTAATAACTCTGTGCACTGTTTGCTTGACATTGGCTCCTTTTCATTGGCCGGTTCACTGCAAGGTTCACATTGCTGACATGGCTTACATGGAGCATGCCTACACGGTTCACAGTTGTTGACTCCCATTTCCTTTCTCAACTTTCGCGCTACTGCCGACGGAGGATCCTCTACACCCACCAAATGTTGGGAATCCCTTTTTCCTTTGGCTAGCATATCCCTAGCAATAATACATAAATTAGGTAAATTAATGTTTGTGTTTATCATTTACCTTTCCTAGGCACAATAATGGCACAATGTAAAACCTTGAGTACATTACAGACTGCGTAATAAATTCAATTTTTACAAAGACCTCTTTTATAAGACTGTTTGATTTTGATGCAGTTTCAAAACAATATTGAAGCCCGTGATAGCACAAGTAAAGGCTCTATGGGTAGTGTGTAGTACCAGTCCAGCCAATAACCAAAGTTCATGTCTAATAAATTATATAATTTTATATTAGTAAAATATATATTTTTTAAGTAAAGATTTAGTAATTGTTTTCCAATAGCAACAGCACTCTATTAAGACAGGATTAAAACGACCAACATGGTGGTCTTTGCACAAAAAGGAGGCTCTCTCGCCCAATAAAAATCTAGCTAGAGCAAATGATACCAAGTGTAAAACAAATAAAATTTTGTATTTCTCTCCATTACAGCTGTAACAATATCAAGCTTTATTGAGCTTAAAAGTTTGAATGTAGAGGAGAAGGCTGAACTAATAACTACATGTACATGTTAGGTCCATATGCATGTTTTATACTATTACTCATATTGTAAGCAAGTATCTACTCCATTTACCTACACCAATGTACTTCAATGCTAAACTATTGGCACAGTCCCTGTACAAACAAAAAAAGCTCTTCATTTAACATGTGCTAATAACATAATTGTGATAGTGGGACAGTGTGAAATCATTTTAGTCAGCAAAAATCAAAAATTAAATAAGTGTTTCTCATTGAAATATTTATATTTTTCCTTGAAAATGTTTGTTAAAGGATTTCCCAAGTTATAATATAGGCAGTTGCCCCACCATGTCAAACTGACCCACTGCTGTAGAACGAGGATGGAGTCACACACCTGTTATAAATGCAAGATACTTCTATATACTGAGAAATCCTATTTCATTGTTTCATTGGTATAGAATGCTTACATGTATATTCATTTTTGGGTCACATTCAATCAACCATACAGAAAAAACATCTAATAACTGCGGCTTGTTTGTCTAATAAATTTTTTACTGAAAATGCAGTTTGTTGCTGTAACTGTACTTTATACTACAATAGATTTTATATTATTTGTCCAGGACCTGACAACAAATCAGATGGCCTTTATTTTTTACAGCCTTCTCTGATTATTTTTGATCAACCCCAAATTGCTGTAACCAAAATCATGACTAAAATAGTAACAGCACAGGCTAGCTGATAGGGTTGAACTCAGTTGAGATATGAGCAGTTGTGTAGACTAAGATTCATATTAATGATTGACTCACTTGGATTGGGGGTATCTACATCGTATCTGACTATCTCACTCAGGTGTGAGTCTGGTAGAAAGTTTTAGGATAATTTCTCCTGGCCAACTATTACTATAATATCCATACAGTGCATAACACATACTGTACAATATGTACCTCATGCAACTATATTTGATAACGAGTGAATAAATAGTTAGACTTGAGTCGCCAACTGGCAGCTAGATGCACGTCATCTTGAATATTATCTGCCTACTAACCTTGAACTAGTTTTATCAGATGTGAAATATCCCATAGTCATCAGCAGAGCACATGTCAGCGCTGCCAGAACGAGTATCAATTTCAAACTCTTCCTGACAAAGCTGTTTTTCTGCCCCATAATGCCACGTATAAACTTTCTCATTAACCTTATCATACTACTGCTCCCATAGTGTAGCTATAAGCATCTACTAACCAAGCATGGATTCCTAAGTGCATTAATAGTTTCTCTAACCTATACAATCCGAATTCTTTACTCTTTTGTGTTTGCCCAACCAAATTACAATGTGGCTGAAATGAGAGCATGAAATGCAATAGTAATACTCCTTTCATTGCTTGAATTCAGTGAATAATATATTATTATTGTAAGCTGATTTGTATGTATATATTTCAGACTCATTCACATTGTATTTACATACATCGTATGCATGTGATCAACAACATTGTCATGTCTATAAGAAGTATTTTTGATAAGCTATCACTGTATTTAATAATAATGCTGCTGTTGAGAACTATTATTGGTCAACTTTCACAAAAAGATGATTAATTAAAATCTTTGTTTTTTGCGACACAGTCATCCGTTCATTTAAGCATTATGTATGTGTATCCGGCATACATTATTTCTTGTATTACATCAGCCGGTTTGTAGCATGGAAATTTTGGTAAACTTTTAAACACTTTGCTTAAACATTGTAATTGCCCTCAAACTACTATGAGCAAATCTCAAATAGTCAAGGGAGGCCTAATGCATCTTTCGCAACCTAGTAATAAATTCAAGCCTTAGGCTCATCTAATGATGATCAAGTGCAGTTTTATCTATACGCTGTTTAGATAGACTGAGATTCTTGTTTGGGGATAAAATAACCAGTCTGTGGATTCAGATAATATTATATACATTGTAAATTAAGAAGATGAGAATGTCGTCTGCTTAGGTACTAACAAAGAACAAAGACTATATTATTATCATTGCTGCTGAGTCCTATAAAATAATACCTACATGTACCTTATCTATGGCTACAATTTTACATCCCAGAGTTTTTTTACCTACCTGTCATTCATTCTAGTGTTGAGAGAACATTGTGTAATCAATAATAAGCCACCGATAACTGTCACTCCCGCAAATGATAGCTTGAGCCATTTCATCTCTGGGTCTATTGGAGTTACTGTTTGCTCTCCATTCTCCAACTAGGATAAACTAATAGTGATGTCTAGTAGTCATGATGATCAGGGATTGACCAATAGAGAGTTAGTTCTCTATCCCAGTCAGCCAATATTTGACCAATAGGTGGTTGCCTAAGCAGCTAATCGGCAAATATTTAGCCAACTAAGAGCTTCCTTTGTAGCTTTTAAAACCAATAAAGCTTTTATTTTGGTTTAGCTGTTGCTATGCTTAAGTTCTTCATAATGGGCAAGATTATAATGCACTTATCTTATTAGCTTCAATCTGTCATGTAGACATACATGTAAGTTTACTATAATTATGTTATAATATTTATTGTGAAGCTTGGTCCCAACCTATCCAATTGAGTAAGCTGGTGTTACATGTTAATAGTATAATACTTTAGAATCATACCTGTCAACCTAAAGTGAAAATATATACAGTGTTCCAGCTTCCATTCCGACAGGTAAAATGTGCAAGGGCTTCTTTCCGTCTTAAAGAATTAAACGCAACGGCATTTAAACTAAAAATACACACAACTTACCAAAAAAGAAAACTATTTATCTGATGCCCTGAAATAGAGAGGATATAGGGACATACAGGTAGGGAGCTGGTGAGAGTGGGAGTTTGAAATAGGGAGGGTCCCTCCCAAATAGAAATAGTAGACAGGTATGCTTTAGAATGCTGAATCTGTAATGGTACATTATCTTCTTTAGCTCTTTCTGATCAGGTACGCAGGCAACCATAGACGCAGCAATAATTTATTGAGTAGGTTTTAAAGTTGTCCTCTCTCAATCCCAAGGCCATAGTTGGGAGAGGACAACTTCTGAACATCATCATGTTTCCCAGTGCTCAGTGGCTATTATGGTATCAATGTATTATAATTATTATTAGAATATGTACGTCCTGTGGCATATAGGGGGAAGGGGGTAACCTCTTGTACTGGAATCTTCGTGAAGAAGTTTGACTATACATGTAGTATGTACAGCATGTCTAGTTCAAGTGTTAGTGTACCTAGTAACTGTACATTACACCATAGAATCATGCGGGGAAATTACAGTGTATATTGTGCTTGACCAGACTTTACACATTTTCTGATAAATCACAGGCTAACATAATGTTTAAAACAGAGGCTAAACATTGCAATAGTAGGTATATATGTAAATCTGTGCAACAGTATGGGACTGTAGGTCACCATTTCCTACATTACAAACCATAAAACACTACAGTGTAGGTTATGTTTATACTACAGTGTAGGTTATGTCTATACTACAGTGTAGGTTATGTCTATAATACTACAGTGTAGGTTATGTCTATACTACAGTGTAGGTTATGTCTATACTACAGTGTAGGTTATGTCTATACTACAGTGTAGGTTATGTCTATACTACAGTGTAGGTTATGTCTATACTACAGTGTAGGTTATGTCTATACTACAGTGTAGGTTATGTCTATACTACAGTGTAGGTTATGTCTATACTACAGTGTAGGTTATGTCTATACTACAGTGTAGGTTATGTCTATAATACTACAGTGTAGGTTATGTCTATACTACAGTGTAGGTTATGTCTATACTACAGTGTAGGTTATGTCTATAATACTACAGTGTAGGTTATGTCTATACTCCAGTGTAGGTTATGTCTATACTCCAGTGTAGGTTATGTCTATACTACAGTGTAGGTTATGTCTATACTACAGTGTAGGTTATGTCTATACTACAGTGTAGGTTATGTCTATACTACAGTGTAGGTTATGTCTATACTACAGTGTAGGTTATGTCTATACTACAGTGTAGGTTATGTCTATAATACTACAGTGTAGGTTATGTCTATACCACAGTGTAGGTTATGTCTATAATACTACAGTGTAGGTTATGTCTATACGACAGTGTAGGTTATGTCTATACTACAGTGTAGGTTATGTCTATACTACAGTGTAGGTTATGTCTATACTACAGTGTAGGTTATGTCTATACTACAGTGTAGGTTATGTCTATACTACAGTGTAGGTTATGTCTATACTACAGTGTAGGTTATGTCTATACTACAGTGTAGGTTATGTCTATACTACAGTGTAGGTTATGTCTATACTACAGTGTAGGTTATGTCTATACTCCAGTGTAGGTTATATCTATACTACAGTGTAGGTTATGTCTATACTAGTCTAAGACTAGTCTAAGACAATAATTATCGTTTCCAGAATTCCTACTGTTTCCACTTCCCGGACTTATTACCATTATTTTATCTGTTTCCACGGCAATAGAAATGGTTAAAATGGTTGTGCTGCTTCCACCACATTTGTGTCTGCGTCTATCGTCGTTATTACTTGCTTGGCCTTGTCTGTCCAGATAGATGTTTTCATGTCTACCCTCACCATTACTTCAATACATCGTTACCTTTATGTGCCTCACTTGTGTGATGTCAGATTTTTTCTCGCTGCATATTTTCATTATCCGTATCAATGCTTCTCAGTATATTTGTACCTCCAAGTTTGTTTCCATGCCAAGCATAATTCTGTTTTCATGCCAAGTATTACTTCTGTTTCCATGCCAAGCATACATGTAATTCTGTTTCCATGCCAAGTGTTACTTCTGTTTCCGTGCGTATCATAATATGCCTACCTGTATCAGTCTCCTTCATCGTTACTCCCATCTCCATTCCTGCTTTTATTTTGCTTTCCATGTCTCTCTCAAGTACGCCTCTCATCCCTCTGTGTGTACTGGTTTCCATTTCTCTCTAGAGAACTTCTCCTACTCTTCTCTTCATGCTTGCTTCCATACCTTTCTGAGGAGTTACTCCCATTTCTACGTTCATACGTTTTTTCATATCTTTCTGATGAGCTTTTCCCATTTCTACTTTCATGCCTATTTCTACTCCTCCCTGAAGTGTTTCCCTCATCTCTACCTTCGTGCTGAATTCTATGTCTTTCTGAAGAACTTCTCTCACGCCTACTTCTGCGCACATCTTCACGTTTACTTTGGTCTCTGTTATCGTACCCTGCTCCGTCTGGCCAATGTGTTGCGCGTCTTTTACTTCCCTCAGTGCAATCGGCCTCGACTGGCTTTCTTTTTCTGCTAGTACTGGTTTCTCTTTGGTAAAGTTCTTTATTGCATATCACTTGTTTCAATTGTTCACCTACATGTACAATGTATGTATAATATTCTATATTTTATAAATTTATGAGATATGAGGAAACTACTGCTTATTATTTCAGCATCATTATTTATTTAGTCTTAGCCTGATATCCAGGTGATCTGTCAGTGAATCAGTTTAGAAATTTGGCCAAGGTTTTCTGTCAGAGATTAAGACTCAAATCTTTTAAAACCAATGATATGTTTGCGCTATCAATTAAAGGTACACTGCACCACTAAATTAGCCTAAGATCCAACTTCTACATGTATGTTGTGAATCGGTGGGGTGATGGCGATTAACAGTAGAACTGTGAATGCTCAGCACCAGGCCATATTCTACATTATTCAGTCAATCACCAACTTACCCACCAATCCGTTTGGAAGGGTCGGAACTCTGGCTATGTGCGAGGGATTGTTCTAGTAGCAAAGAATAACTGTGTAGTCAATTATCTGTGAGTCTGTCAGTCAGCTGACATTGTAGCACACTTTGCAATAAATACACCTTGTGGTGTTGCCTACAAAACCTACCGATTTCCGAGTTCTTCAGTCCTTTCTTGATGTAAGATATTCTTTCTTCTAGCACCTTTATATGTTCTGATGCTGCAGATAGAGCTTCCAGACTGTCTACTAATTTCTGGCTGCAATCGCTGGTGTTGCTGATATTGAGATTTGAACCCAAAGTTTTCACTTGCTTCAAAGTGTATTCTTTGGCTTCCTACAATTAGTACAATTATAGTGCATTACAATAACTGCCAGCTGATTGCTTGCTCGTGTGGTAACGGAGTTACAGTGAGATTGCTTGCTCGTGTGGTAACGGAGATACAGTGAGATTGCTTTTGTCAAACATGGCGTGATATGAGGCGAGATTGCATTTTTATGCAACACTACGAGTTGTCTTTTCAATACACACCATACTCACATTTCAAAGCAAAAGACAAATCCAGACTAAGTCAATATTCTGCTGACTAGAATGGTGATTTATCTGAAGTAAATCTACATGTACCTTCCTACATATTTGATGAATAATATATAATTGGTCAGTTTTATCAATTGGCCTGCAATTTTACATAGCAGAAGTTCATAACTGCTATTCGATACGCTATTTGAGTCACCCACCTTAAAGTGCTGCCTTGATACAGTGCTGAGACACAGTTGGCATTGCACTAGTGCATATTTGCATAACTTAAGGTGTCGCCTTTGGTTTGTTTTACCAAATATTTCATTACATCCTTTATTGGGGCATCGCACTTCTTGATATTTGCAGCAGTTCTCATGTTCCTGAGTAAAATATAGTTTGTAGTTTGCAATGAACAGTTTAGCAGAACATTAGACATTCTAAATGATTTTTCTAAAGAACGGGAGGGGTGGAACTCAACACTTGTCATAACCAATCAAAATGCCGTACTTAATTTTGGTGAGAGGTGTGCTCAATATGGATAAAAAACACATGCCCAATGTGATTGCATATATGTGGAAGAAGTTTAGTTTGAGTTCCAATTCAAACAATTCAACTTCTAAAATAATGGTAATTCTTTGCAGAACTGTACAAAAAATAGCCCAGTCTCAATCCCTCAGACTACATTGACAACATCCAACATTGCATCAACCTAACCTGCAGTTTGTACCAAGCAACTTCCTCCTTACATCCCAGTTCTTTGTATCTACAGAAACATTTCTCTTTTTGTAGAATGAGCTGGATTTTGTGGTCAGGAACCACCTGTTCCCGTGAAAGACCTGCTTTCAAACATAACTCTGGAGGAGAGTTTCGAGACTCTGAGGTGTTATTGTCACCATGAGGTAGAGGACAAGATATTCGATATTCCAGTCCAAACTTTTCTGCAATGCATTTCTGACACGCTCTACAAATAGCAAGGTTAAAGCACACTATTTTATATTGAATGTGCTAAGGCTAAAGTTTTTCATGCGGACATTAGTATAAAATTTAAAGAGCGGTAACATTAATAACATTCCCTATAGCTCCAGCAGTAGAAATGTCATGCAAACTTACTGCCTACACCATCAATTGGATTCAGCTTCTAATATATATACATGACGGTATAGATCAGAAGCTTCGTCAGCCAAGTGCATAAATATTCTAATAAGTAGACTGATGCACAAACCTTAAGCTAACCACAGGCTACGTAAAGTGGCACACTGTTGTAAACGACAAGGTTCATTGCAGTGTGTCACTTTCCTTAGCCTGTGGACTCAGTAAAATGAATCAGTTTGAATCTTCAACTCTTTCTAACAGTGTTCGAAGTGTGGTTATACAGGAGTAAAAGGTGTGTACCGGTCTCAATTTTAGTGATTATACGGCCAGCAGGCGTGTACCCTCACTTTATTAGCAAGTAGAGGTAGAGTGCTTGGCACTCATTCATAAGGTTTTGAGTTCAATCCCCTCAGAGCATAACTTTTTTCCACTTTAGTAATTCACTAATTTCTTAGCTACCATAAGGTTAGGTGGATAGCTATACAATACTAATCCGTAAGATTCCATTTTGAAATTTTTCTACTCAACACTGCTTTTCAGCCATTAGTGTGTCAAGAGATTTACTGCCTTAACTGGAAGCAAGGCTTGTACATGTATATAAGATGCAAAACATGCAGGTACAATTGACACAAATTTCACATCAGTTATCAAATTTCCCATAATTATTTGCACTGGTAAAAATAAGTAAGTAATCAGCCAGAACTGAATTGGATAATCCAAACACAACAATACAATATCTCAATAACAACACTTTACGTTGTGATAGATGAATTGTTTGTTCTTACTGATTTCCACAAATTGTTTGGTGAGCTGAAACTAGAACATCAGAGCAAAGTACGCAGGAATATTTTACACGTAGTTTCTCTCTTCTGACAAACTTGGGTCTTTCTCTGTAATCAATCACATCACCTTCTAAACCAACTTCCTGCCCGCTATAACTAAAGTTGACTGAATAAATCAACATTAGCCATACAGAATGATGATACAGTAATTGCTAAATTAACAGAGCATGAGTAGATTAGCAAAAATCTCAATCACCACTTCCTTTGAAAAAACAATTTGAAACAGAAATGCATGTAATAGTGAACATTCATGCATATCCATTGTATAAATGGCACTTCATTCAAATCCAAAAATATATAAACAGGATAAAATATTATATCAGAAGGTTGTTAAAGCAGCTATTAATAAATAAACAAATAACTATTATTATATTTATGTACATGTATGTCTATAGATTTTAAGACAAAACAGCCTTATGAATTCATATATCACCTCGATTCTTGACACCCACTAGTTGATATCATACATTTAGATACAGCCAACAATAACACACTATATTATTATACAGTTAGCATGTTGGTTCATCCATGCTACAGTAATAACAGTTATAATAACTATAACATTATCACATCTACCTTGGAGGGTCATCAATGTCCATAGGTTCTGCTAGATCCATATTTCCCAGCAAAGTTTTAGTGGTTAATGATAATAATGATTTATCTAAATCAGATGTTACCTTCTTAACACCTTCTATTATGACTTGTGTAATATCTCATTATATACAACATCCAATATTGCTATTATGCAATTACTAATGACCTCTACTACTACAGACAACTGGTAGACTGCACTGATATCTGATTGGTCTCTGGTAGACTGTGCTAATATCTGATTGGTCCCTGAGAGCAGTACATTATTGATTTCTAAAGTGAATTTCCCAACGTCAGGGTGAATTCCATGAGTCAGGATAAATAATTCCCGGATTGTACATGTATGTAATGTTGCAAGTTCTAGACTGGCTATATATAGTATAATTCAAATAATGTGAATATTATTAATTTACATTGTGCAACTTGTGTCATACCTGATTTAACGGCTATAGAAAATCTAACAATAAGCATCTTATACCACAAGACAGAAAGCATGGTAGTAATAAATAGATTGATCAGCAATTTTGTTTTGATGCCACGTAGTTGGGTAGTGTTCACTCCACAGGGAAATAAGTCCCACTAGGCATGTAAAATACAATTATGAATGCAAGAATTGGCTGAGCCATGGCCAATGCAATATTCTTACTTATTTACACTAAAAATGAAATGCTGTCCAGATCACACAAGTCATGATATTATTTCTGTGTGTTTTCTATCCAAATAGGAGGTGGTACCACTCCTAGGTAACTGCATGTCATGTAACCACTCTGTTATATATGTAGCTGTATGTGCATGTGGCATGTTATACCAATATACAAATGTATAATATTATACTGTGCAGCACAAGCTAGTTTGGTCCGAAACAGAGCTGATTGAATATAAACTTCTTGTCAATCAAAAATTTTGATAAAATGTTTGACTATATTTTGTAGAAAGCAGGATAAATGTATTGAATTGGAGCAGAGAACATACCATCTCCCAGCCTTGAAATCAGTTGTGGCACGTCTAGGTACTAAACACCATTTGCAAATAATGTCTGCATGAGTTTATCATGTAGATAGAAGACCAAAGACCACCGAAGAATTGCTAAAGTGCTACCTAACCAATGGTTGTTTTTAGAATAAAATGATTCCTGCCAACATAATTAGACTGGTAGGCTCTTAAAAGCGGGTGTGTTTAGGTGTTCCTGAAGAGTAATGCTGAAGTACTGATTATAAGCATCATAATCAGAGAGCAAATTATAAGCATGATAACAAACTGTTTCACCTGCAAAATGATTTATTCGTAAAATATTGATGTAAATAAGAATATTGTAACAATAACAATAATTGCTCAACATGGTAAAGGTGGCAACCAGAAATAATGACCACACACCTAGAATGCTCTCGAATGTAACAATTAGTGTGCTCTCGCTTCTCTTGGTCAGTGATCATCTAAAACATAAACTATGTCAAATAATTTGAGTCTACTACTAATATTATGCTTATTTGGAGAACTCACAAAGATGTTTTCACACAAAGGTTTTTTTTACAATGTATGAATATGTATCCACTTGAAAGAGAACTGTAAAAGTGAATATTTTATGGCCTATTGATCTGGTGACAATAATACCTCTCTATGGATATGCTCTGACTGTGTAGAGGTTACTCGACTCTGATGTCTAGAAATATGCTGTCATTAGCTAGAAATCTTTCCTCTATCTCTTTATGGGAGGCAAAGAGAGGAATACCTGCTGCCAGATTCTCTACAGTGACAGGTCGTCTTGCTGCCTTATCGCTCGCTGATAGCTAAGAATTAAAACATATCACATTCGGTAAAACTATATTTTACTATAGTAGTAGTACATGTATAGTGCATAGCTTTCTGGCTTCACACAGTTAATTTTCTCCTCAGTAGAGAGAGCAACTAAGGTTATCTAAGTGCTTGGCATCTGTACCAGACTCATAAATAGGTCACGCTACTTTTCTTTTATTTGCAAATAGATTGTTTGCTGTTTTATATATGCGTAATGTTCACTTGCAAAGTTTCTTTTTTACTCCTCATCTCGTCAAACGGGCAGATTAGTCTAAATGTTATCTTCTGACGAAAGGGAAACTCCAGGTAGCCGTCAAACTCTCCTTTCATCAATATGAAGTAGACACTGAGGAACTGATCTTTCCCTGGTCCATCACCATTTAAATATACCTACATGTACATACAATATACCTACATGTACATACAATATACCTACATGTACATACAATGTACATACATGTACATACAATATACCTACATGTACATACAATATACTTACATGTACATACAATAATTATACCTACATGTACATACAATATGCCTACATATACATACAATATGCCTACATGTACATACAATATACCTACATGTACATACAATATACCTACATGCACATACAATATACCTACATGTACATACAATATACCTACATGTACATACAATGTACATACATGTACATACAATATACCTACATGTACATACAATATACTTACATGTACATACAATATACCTACATGTACATACAATATACCTACATGTACATACAATAATTATACCTACATGTACATACAATATGCCTACATGTACATGCAATATGCCTATATGTACATACGATATACCTACATGTACATACAATATACCTACATGTACATACAATATACCTACATGCGCATACAATAATTATACCTACATGTACATACAATATACCTACAGAGTACAATGTTCAGAAGATAATAAACTTATTTACTAATTTGAAGTTTCTATGGGTTCACTCACTGTACAAACACTGGTACACTGTACAAACACAGGTGCGCTGTAGGAGTGTACATAATTACATGTATACAGTTTGATGTCCTACATTATTTGCATCTTATGTAAGGTATGCTTGTGGTAAAATTCACAAGTACAAGACCCATTCTCTCAAACTTTTGGGTAAAAATATTAAGACTATTACTATTAATAAATGCTATCATTATGTTCTATGCATCTGTGGTAATAGCCTTTTAAAAAGTCTGTAGTAGTGTCAGATATGCCAACAAAATAAGGGATTTTAAAGTAAAATAATTATACTTTATTGCAATCATCATTCATTCCATGAAAACTATCAATTATTGCATAGATTGATGAGTTAGAAACAGATACTTACCCGGCAACGCATTTTATAGCCTTTGGGTGAACTGTAAAAAACTCGGCTATATATAGCCCTAGAGTTGTCATCCCTGGCAGCAGTACTTTTCTTATCGCTATAACCAGTGATCTTCCATAGCATCCTTCCTTCATATGTGACGTTACTCGTATTCTATTAGTTTAAACAGAAAAAACATGTACATTTATGAACTAAACAATTAAACATTTACATGTATAAACATTTACATGTATAAATATTTGTAAGTATGAGGATGGTAAAGTGTTGATATTATTAGTTTAATATGTTCAAAAATATATAATTTATGCAATATGATGTATAGGAGAAGTCATTCTCTCTTCCACAACTATTGGTTGACCTCAACACCAGCCACAGACGTGGCTCTAAGGCTGTATACCCAATTAATCACATCACTACTGCCTCCAACTGCTCTGATATTTCCATCAAACAGTAAGTTTACCAGTACAAGTAATCACGCCTACTAACAGGCTAGTCATGTAACTTGTCATATATTTAGTAGTGTTTTAGTTAGTTCACCCTCCTACTCAAAAATCTTCTAATGGATATTTTTACTTTAAATTTCATTAGTCCCTGCATTTGGATGCATGGGTGACAAATATTACGTCATCATTACTAATATTCTAAAAAGAAAGAAATCTTATCATCTCACTCTAGCTCTCATTTCCAGCTCTCTGAGTTCGTTTTCATACTTGATAAAAGTATTCTTGTGTCCCTGCAGTGCTTTTAACTTATCTGGAAAAATATAAATATAAAACTTAATCTGCATTAACAACTCAGACATGAGGAACAAGTAGCCAGGCGACTAATTTGAAATGATGACTGTATATGAATGAAACCTAGATACTGTATCACGGTAAAGACTCCTACTAAGTAGAGAAAACTACTCAATTGTCCGTGTCATTAGATAGGAGGTGTCAGTTGCAGATTGTTTTACAGCAAATTTACACACATACAATATATATTTAATTGTACTAGCTTTATTGTATAATTAGTTAGGCTCTGCCTATCAAATTTTTGTTGTCTTCAGTTCGGCGGGCAGAACCTATGATATTGTAATCAGAAATTATGGGTGAATTTGGTAATGCCTATACCGTACATACATGTACATGTAGGTGCAGGACTGAATAGTTTTGAAATCTATAGCCTTTGTCCTTGGTCTAAATTGAAGTTAAAGTCTTCTTTTCTTGGTCAGTTTTTACACAACCCACAACCAAATTCTCTCAACCAAAACAATTTAAAGTCATGCAAATGTAAACTTTTAAAATTTAACAGTTCTTTTCATGCACACAGTCTATTTGACACTGAAACACATACTCTTATATTCACTAGATAAATAAAGTATCAATAAATAACAGTAGTTTTAAAAAGTAGAATTACCTTGATGCCCAGGAGACGATGGTTGCCTGCATCCACCATCTTGAAGAGCAAACATCTAAAAACAAGGACGATGGAATTAAATGCAAAATGAGCTTTAAATAAGGATATGTTCCTGTGCACTGGTTAGTGCAGTGTAGATTATAATTATGCTGCCTATAGAAACTTTGAAATCTTGCACTAGCATAGTTTAAAGTGTCAAGTAATACCAGGTGACAGATTTAACTTTACATCCTGGAAACACATGGCAGCTTTTTGGATTATTCTAGTAGACGTAGCCTATTTTATAGACCTATTTGTTTTAAATACATTTCTATGTAATAGACTTATATTTTACTAAAACTAAAGGACAGGTAAATATTTACAATTTTTGGTGCACTTGTAGAGTTTTGAGCAATAGGAGATAGATGAATGTCTCTTGCACTGCCAATGTGATTTCTCATCGCATAAATTTGGTTTGTTGAGAATCCGCATTTATCATAGTAGAAGCACTTTCCTGCTTGGTTAATGCATGATATGTTTGTCCTTATATGCTTATCATACTAGAAAAAAAATAAAACATTCATCTTTATTAACTCTTTGATATGTTAGCACAACTAGTACTACTAGATCCACTCCATGATTTATGAATTACAAACATACACACACACCAAGAAATTAACCAAAATAATTGCCTAGATAGAATGTGTATGTAGAAATGTGAAGTTAATTCAAAAGCTTTTGGAAATTATGAATATTCACAAAAAGACTAAAAGTAAAAATGTAATAGGCTTGGTTTATGATAGAATAATGAGTATTTCCACTGTAGTTGAAGTATACTCCATTGTACTGTATATTACAGAAAAGTTGAATGAACCACAAGTTACATTGTACCTGAATGAGGTGCATGACACAGACAGACAGACAGACAGACAGACAGACAGACAGACAGACAGACAGACAGACAGACAGACAGACAGACAGACAGACAGACCCAAAAATATTCCACGGTTCTCCACAAATACAGAAGAGTAAAATGTATTTTTATGTTTGAATTCTACCAAACTTGCAAACTACAATATTAAAACACTCTTATCTGTTGGCGCTAACAATTAAATGGCTATTAAATTAATTACAATGACTGAATAAAGTAGCATATTGTACTTACCTCCTCTGCATTTCGAAGCGTTTGATTGCAAGATGAGCAGGTGGTGTTAACCTTGCATTTCCTTTTGTGATCCTAAACATAATCATGCATAACGCAATACACAACTTTTGGCTTCAATAGAAAGCTGGTATATGAATATAATAGGCAGTTCACTTCTAGAGTGTTACAGTGTACATCTGGTTTGTTACAATCTCAACAATTTATAAAAGTCTTCACTATTAAATAACGTTTCATCGTAATGTTCTGCTTTTCTATGATGCCAAAAATGTGCAACCCATATAGCAAGCTACATGTAAGTGTGAGTGACTCTAGCGATATAAACTCCTTGCAAGTTCGATGAAACGCAAGATAAGACAACTTCTATAGATTTAACAACATAATTATACAATAGATGTTGTCCTGATTCTATTACAAGTATGCAGCCTACCCAGAAGAGGGGGCAGTTCAACAACAAAATATTCCACGGTATATGTTTATAGCTTATGCATTTTGAGAAAAGCCCCAGTTGTCATCCAATTACATGATGGCAGATATTGTTTGTGTTTCATAGTTTGCAGTTACACATATTACGTCTAAGAGATGGCTTGGGATTTTTGAAAAATTTCAGAAATTGTTTCGTTTGAGTTCAGTGTTACTCTAAATACGCCATACCTGAAGATCTTGCCTCTTTATCATCCTGTGACAAATCTCACAATCTACAGTGGTGAACTTACAGTCCTCTACTATATGTTTCCTGAGCAAGAGTTTAGACACTTTCTGTTGGCATCCAGAGTTGGTGCATGTTTGTGGCACGTACTGGCAAATGGCTTCATGTTTCTACACATAGAATAAGCTGCCTTAACATAACTTCTAAGGCATTGTACAATAACTACATGTAAGCTGCTTTAACTGAAACACTTTACAAGTAATTATTCAACGCTACAACATACAGGTGCATGTAGGCTACAGGTAAGGTGTCATCTTTTTTAAGATGACTTGGGGTACAAAGAAGAATGCATTCAGAATCAGATAAAGAAATTTGAAGCAGTTGAATCTAAGAGTAAAGTTGGCGGGAAAACATTATCCCTGTGATGATTTTTATGAGAGTTAAATGGGAAGAATGCCCAGGCAGCTATGCTTAGGCACAGTTTAATAATATGAGGATAGGGGGAGTGGTGGTTAATATAGATAATAGAGTGAAGTGACACACAACGATTGAGTTTGGTACGTTGCAGGGCATGCTGCCCATCTCAGACTATGGAAAGTAAGAAAAAGTGGGGTCAAGATTTCTAAGATCTTGCAACTAGGGCGAATAAAAAAACCTCACTGGCTTATACTCCTCGGCGTGACCAAATTCAAACAACTTGCACTGCCGGGTGCCAGTGCTGAAAATCTCCCTGTGGGAAAGGCCCAGATAGTATGGCATTTAGGCTGGCTTGCATGACCTCAAAGACTTTGTTAAGGCACAGTAATTGTGTCTTAACTAGTGTCTTCCCGACCTAAATTTCAGACACAGGCCAATATGCTAAAATATTTTCCAGCACACATTCATCACAGAGTCACAAACGCATCGGCCTGGGCCAAAATCAAAATCCTCATTTTGGTGAAAAGAAGTCAGTTGTGCCGATGGGCTAGGGATGGCTTCGTCCAACTAAGCGAAATCCCAGGTCAATAGCCCCTTTGGCCTAAACTGCTCGGCCATCTTGTGTTTTCTGTTTGTGATCAGGGTCCATACAAGAGGTCACAAAGACACTAAATGCTCTTCCTAACACTACCATGACCGGGATTCGACCCTGGACCCTTCAGCATGAATGTCCCGCATTTTAACCACTCGGCCACGGCAGCTAGGGTAAATAGAAGAAACAATTTGTAAATAACATATTGCTACACGTACGTTTAGTGAATCCCAAGTAGGGTTAGCTCGGCACCCAAAGCGATAGTTTTCACACTGGCATGGCTCTTTTAGAAAATTGTCGTTTATTTTAACGTCTGTCACGACGTGCGTCTTCTTTAACCCTCCATTTTGACAATGCTCCTTTCTCAGCTCTTCCATGGTGATGCCTGTGTGCCTTGAGGGGCACTTTATAATCTTCTTAGAGCCAAATTGAGGGCTGATGCAATCCAAACACACCCTGTAATTAAGGATATTAAGGTTTCGTACAGTGTTAGAAGTGGAGCAAATGAGGTGGGTACACGGTGCATGCAGTCTTACAGATTAGTATTGTAAAGCTATCCACGTAATTTTATGGCAGCTACAGTAAGAAATTAGTGATTTACTAAAATGAAAAACCCATGCTCATGTGAGATTCGAACCCTGTCTTTATGAATGATAGCCAAGCACTCTACCATTACACTATCAGGTACACAATGAATGTATGGGTGGGGGGAACTTGCTATTAAAATAATCTTTAAAATTGAGGTGGGTACACACAGTATACACGGGTTTCACACATAGTATATTGCTGTAAATATACATTTTGCTCAAGCCCTGTGGAAGTGAAATGCTAAACGCTAATTCTGAGAGAAGAGTTTATTTGTTCTACAAATGTAGCTGCCGAGTTCTACTAAATTTATTTGAATTTTAGTAAAACCAAAAATGCTACTTGCTATGTACAACTAGTTAGCAGTGACTATTTACATGAAGTAACCCGGTCTACCTTGAGGCATATTGCAACTACATGTGCTACCCCTATGTTAGACCAAGTGCTTTCACTGGCATTCCTGAGGTCAGTTACTGATTATGTGTCACTAACAGTACACCACAGGAAGTAGAAGTCACCAACTTGGTATTGCACAAAGAACACGTAGAATGCATATAATATAAGTGCTGAAATGACCAGATACATGCACAATGAGCCAATAGATGACTAGTAAAGAAAGAGAATGAAACGACCTCCGGAACTTATAAAATATACAGCTCCCGTTATACAAAATTGATGTATTATATTAAATAATATAGTGTTATAGTACAGCAAAATAGCGATTGCCCGGCAACTTTATGTCTTATGATTGCTTACAACTATACAAGCACACAATTAGGTATTAAGAATGTACAGTCAGAATTAAGGAGAGTCAGTTGTGATAGGACCATCCACCACAACTCTATTGCGTAATTACAGATAGAAGTTGCATCATTTTATGGTTATGAAAGTTTTGACAAAAAGACTCCAATTGGCATCTCGCATACCAATACTACGCGTGTATGCACTTTTGTTAACATACTGGTAACCGCAAACAGTGAACTAATTGCTGTGAACTCTGATGATAGGTTATATAGCAGCTTCTCAGACATGTAAATATACTCATAATAATATGTACATGGAGCACAAAGTCAATGATCATTATTGAAAGTTGTCCGCTCCTACAACTAAGAAAATTGTGAGAGCACAACAGGCTGAATTTTTATCTACGGTGAAAATGGTAGCAAACCCAATAAGTTTAAATAAGTCATTTAAACTGAAGAAAATACTTTGAAAGTCTTTAAATGGCACTAATTTAGTAATTTTGTACTTTTCAGAGATGATCTTAATTTAAATTATGCACCCAAACTATGTCTAGTGGTTGTACATCGTACATGACATGTACGATGTACAACCACTAGACATTGTAGTACTTGTCCAGGGATTCTGAGACTAGATTTGTTTTGAATCTTTTCTCATTCTCTTTGGAAAAAGTAGTTTCTCTAGTTTTACTATGAAGGTAATGTAGCTGGCTATAGAAAGCTTTCTGCAAAAGCCCCACTAACAAACGATTATAGGAATTTATAGCCACAGTAAGCATTTCTCAGTAACAGCAGTGAAAGACTTACCACTATATCTGTGCTGTACCAATTCCAAGTATATTTTTCAAAATGTTATTTGCAATAGTTTTGATTGCATGTCAAGTAAAAATGTGATAACAAGTTTGAAAAGGTAAATATACAATGTATTTGATTTACCTGGCACCGCATATTGTTGTTTGAGGTTTATACAGAACATCCTTGCATAACTCACATCCAAACTTGGCCTTCAACTTTCCAGCATTGATGAACACTGGTCTATGTAGTGGCTCAATAATGGTCCTAAAACACAGGCTATACTAGCTAGCTTTCCCTCCAGCAGGTAGAAAACACATGATAAATTATACTAACTAGCTTTCACTCTAGCAGGTAGAAAACACATGATAAATTATACTAGCTAGCTTCTACTCTAGCAGGTAGAAAAACTGAAGAATTCTAAAATCTCATAACCACATAATAAAATGAGCCACAATATCTAGCAATGCTTACATGTATATGCGTTGCAAACGACAGTTCTAAACAGCAAAAAATAATAGTACTAATTTCTCTTACTTGGGATTGCATTGCAGTTGATTGTACTCTCGAGAATGTGTAGACTTTATTGTTGGACAGGAAATGTAAGAGCCTTGGCAACTCATCTCTGTATTAGCAATAATTAAACCACTACTGTCGCACCATTCAATATTTGCAAATAATATTTTTCATATTATTTCATTAAGATTGATGTGCTGTTTGTCTTTGTAAACCTAGTGGCAGCCAGGATAAACACATTTGAATATTGGCTATTATGACCTCCAGTCAGTATTGAGAGCATAGGTAGGCTACAGCATGAAATAGCCAAGTAATCTTACTGAGTCACTGTCATTCTATAAAATAGCTCTTGTGTACAGTGATTAACAAGAAAGTTACAGGCAAAGCCCGCAATGAGTTGCAGGCACTATGGCTATCTCTGTGGCACAGTTTATATTAACCGCTTGAGTGCTTCCAAAATTCCAAAAATACATACGTAGGCTACAAATTGAAGGAGAGGGTTTTCTTGGCAGCAGCTAGGTTTCCAAACACAAGCAACACATCAATCTTACTGAAATAGGATGAACAATACTATTTTGCAAATATTGAATAGTGCGACAGTAGTGGTTTAAGTAACCTATTAGATGTATCCTCATTTAACTTGAGGCAATAATAGTAATAATAGCAGGCCCTGTACTGTGAATAGTGCCCTTAGCTGTACTGATAATTAATGTATAAAGTGAGTTGACTAGCATTTAGTTTTGTGACATTAACATTATTTTGGAGTTGTCTTTCCTTAATCGCTGAACCGATATGATTTCTCATTTTACTGAACTATCTATCTCCCTGTGTAAAGTAAAAAGAGTACAAGGCAAGCACTCATAGCATACAATAATGCAAAACATATTATTGTATTAATAGTGATTCAAAAGTAAGGAAATGTAAAATGCTACTTATACTATTTTAATTTATGATCAACTTACTGATTAACTATTAATTGCTTTTCACTTTTTATATCTTTTTGAACAAACTATCTGACCAGCAGATGAATTGCTACTAAAACTTTTTAGGTGTCGTTTGTGTAATTGGATGAAAATATTTCAAAATGTATCTACAAGCAATCTCAAGACTGCCATTGGAATGCCAGCAATTTTGAACATTTTATGATAAAAATCTGTAGAAGATCAAAATTTGTACAGAAGCGTAGGGTGCATTCAGGAAACAGTATACTGTTGGTAGACAATATTTTACTCACATGTTCTAGGTACATGTAATACTTGGTGATTCTGTATCATGGGAACTGACAAGCTATTGATCAGTTAGAAGTTGTCCTCTCCCAACTTCTCTTCTTGGGAGAGGACAACTTCTAATCATGATCAAAAGCTTATTGCCCATGTTCTGTATGCATGTACCTACATGTACATGGTAGTTTGAGTTGTTTAAACTTTCTCTTACAAAAGATGTTATTATAGCAAATGTTTGTATAGTCTAAAGTTGTTCTATAGTGTGAAATAGTATACCAACAGTGATGTCGTATAGTTTTAGGCAGCATTATGGCTTCATACAAACACTGTAGGTATAAGGAGGAAGTTGTGATGTCCATTGTGTTGTACAGTGCAAGTGACTTTCCAATGCTTCTGTAGGGCACACAATGTGGATACATACAGAGTTGAACTTGTTTGAACTTTTTACAAAATGTGCTACAATAAATGTATCAATCAACATAATGCCCTCCATTTGGACACTGCGAAGTCACTTAGCCCTTACAATTTTCCAAGAGGAGGCAACTTCAATCCACAGTACAATAAAAAATCCATGGAGATAAATACTATAGTATTATTCTGTCATGTTGATGGACACAACTCATCCTTGCTCTACACAGTTATGTAGTTGGGACAGGATCTACTTCTCAATATTCTGAATGCATAAACACAGTACAAAATAGTAGAGTTATGTTTTAGGTAGTCAAGGAGGGTGAGCTGGGTTCCATCCTATCTTTGCTAACAAGTAAAAACAAGTGAAAAACTGATCAGTCTATGAGTTTGGCCTATCTCATTTGCTGCAGGAATATATTTCCATTGCTACTGTTTGACTCTATGTAGTGACTTCATAATTATATCTATATTTTTTATGTCTGCTATTATACTTTGGGTCTACTACATATAGTTGCTCTGATCTTAGCCGAAGAAAGAACCTTGGTAGGGTTAGTCAGGCACCTCATTTCAGGCCACCTTTATTCAGTGTCTTCAGTTCGCTACAACATGTTGTAGTACAATTCTAAGAAAATTCGCTGATTATATTATGGAGGGGAAAGATAAGATGGGAGGACAACTCCAAACTGCAACCAATGAAAATATGTTATTGTTTAGGAGACTTGGGGAGTTAGAACTGGCAATCAATGGTGGTTTCATGGTAGGCTACCCATGCCTAATCTACTCCACTTCCCTCAAAAAATAAAGAGACTCAGTCACAAAAAGAACCAAACTTTATTGTAAGGAAAATGTAAGACAATATTATATCGTATAGCCAAACAACAAACACACAACAAAGGTATTGTAATAGTAATAGTAATAGTAATAGTAATAGTATAGTAATAGTAATAGTAATAGTAATAGTAATAGTAATTGTAAATGTAATTGTAAATGTAATTGTAATTGTAATTGTATAGCCAAACAACAACAAACAAACAAATGAATAATCAAGTAGAACCTGGTGGAGCAGTACAACTACCCCATTACCATTCCTATCCCCCAAGTATTGTATAACAAACTTGGAAGGATGACCAACTACATAGATGGTAAATTCATAAATACAATATTAGTTATAGTCAGTGTGTAGTAGGTATTGACTGGCTATGCATTGTATCTGCTAGACCACTGGTGGGGGGGGGGATGGTATCTGTACACCCCATGCACAATGTATATTTATATAATATTGCATTCACAGAACCTGAAGCCAGGAAGTGGGGAAACTCTGTCTTGTTTGTGCAGCCTAGCAGATACAATACGAGATAACTCCCATATTACTAACTGAATAAGCAAAGCATAGCTACTAAAATAGATATATAGGACAGATAGGTAAATAAGATTATGTAATAGTTGCAGGTGCAAGCTACAAGTAGTAGGCGCACAGATAAAAAGATGATTTTTTTACTTATAAGTATTAGTTTTCTACATTGGAAGATTTTCTTTTTATCTTCCTAGGTTGTGCATGTATAAAGAAAATTATAAATACCATATTTGGACATACAATATAGTATAAACTGATTAATAATAATGGTTCTGAGACAGGGGCAGCTAGCACAGCCATTCATCCCCTGAAGGCTATAATGTTCAAATAAACTTATACATGTTAAAAGAAAATTACAAAAATAACATAATTGGACCAAATACAAAATGATTAACAATAATGGTGCAGAGACCGGGTAGCTAGCACAGCCATTCATCCCCCCCCCCCCCAAGGCTAATAATGTTCAGATAAACTTAGTTACTGTAACAGACAATACTAATAGGTCTGTACCAGCAGTCAAACAGTCACAGTTACAGTGTACAGTAATAGGCTGAAGGTACTGTACATCCACAGGTACAACCACAGGTACATCCACAGGTACAACCACAGGTACATCCACAGGTACAACCACAGGTACACAGTAGAAGCACACTGTACAAGCGTACATATCATTTATAATATTTGTCATATTTGAGTTTAAAATATTGAAAAGCACATAGTCATAACATGACCCCCATAAATTCAAGAGGGCGGACACTGTCCAACTAACATAATCAAGTAAATATGATGAATAGGCATAACTACTAGCAGTATTATAGGTAAGAATGGACCTAGCAGGAGTTACCTTCTCATAGACAGCCACTCTACTACACACTGTATAGCAAGCAGCAGGGTTGTAATTGTGGGAATTTGGACTATTAGTATAAAGAAAATTATGAAAATAGTTCTAAATAAGAGAATTATTCAACTCATTACATATTTACCTACAATTTTATGAACATTAGTCTATTGAAAACTGCCCCCCCCCCTCTAATAATGATCAGCAATATTAAAAGAATAGTACAGATACAATTATACAAATAGTCTAAGTTCCCACAAAAACAACATTGTGGTTGGGTAGTCGTACCGCTCCACTCAAAAATTAGAGATCTAGTAGCACCGGGGTCATATGTAAACAAGTGAATGATTGTTGATTTCGAAATGTAAATGGAATCAACTGCAGAAATATCAAAATTCAAACTTTAACTTGTGGAGTGTCACTAAGCACAGCTGCATACATCTGTTTCGGACTGTGAGCCTTCATCAGTGCAGCTCAGATAGAGGGTTCACCGTCGAATGAAATTGGTACAAAATAAGTAATTTGGCAGTGAGATTGACATAATATTGGTAATCTGGTCAGTGACTAACTAACAGGGTCACTATCACCTGTTGAATGACAGGCGCTACTAGCACGATGGAATTTTGAGTGGATAGTTATTTTGGAGCGGTCCGGCTACCCACCAACCCCGCCTGCTTATCCTATAACATCACCACCAGGTTCTACCCGTACTCTTACATAGATACAATCATTCACCAGAAAATTACTCGATTCTACGTCAGTATGGAGAGCAAATTGAGGACATCCGCTGGCAATATTCATCTCCGTCTGCGGCTTCCTGAATGATGAACTGTCTGGGTCAGGCTGTAATAGGCAAGAGAATAGTTTAACTGAAACATTTGAACAAATCTTAATTGTGAGCCGGTGCATTGTGTTTAGTAATAGAACTACCATATGTGTACACCAAGTGAATGTTAATTACAACTTACAGCAATGCATATATAGTAACATAGAGGTAGTGAGACTGCATAGCCATAATATTATGTTATCGTAATATTATGCAAAAATTTCCAAGTATTTCAGAGTTGCCCGATCATGCATTTAGATTTATAACGTTGTAAAGGAGTGACAACAGATAGGCCTACAAGAGTTAGTTCCTGCCAGTACTCTTCATCAAGCAGTGTTTGCGTAGCTAGCAGGGAAACTAGACACACTGTGGTTAGCTACAGTCACTATCGCTGGTCAAAAGCTACAACATGGACAGCACCTTAGAGCAGTGTGCTGCCCATGTAACCACCTGTTACTATTGGTAAACTAGATATTACCCAGAAGATGAATAAAAGTACTCACTTTGATAAAATACTTCACCCACACAATGTAATATTTTTGCACTGAATTGTACCCTTTTATCAATAAAAACAGTTGGAGAAAAACCCCAAGTAAAACATCTATACTTACTTAGAGGATACTAAAAAAGTACGATTGAATAAACTTACGAGGAAGGTCTCGTGTTTGCTCAGGGAAGAGTTGGTAGGACACAGCAAACTAAAGGTCACTCTCTGTTTGAAAGGGAACCGAAGTAGTTCATCGTACTCTCCTTTCATCAACACGAAGAATAGACTGAGGCACTTAGACCTGCCCAGTCCATCTCCATTCAGGTACGCCTACAGAATAGACGTAGGAAACAGTCATAAACACTAGCTATTGGCTAAGAGTTTTCTGCAAATACCAAAATATCATATAACTAGGTCTTGGCATCTCAGTAACTGCATGGAGCTAACCAGAAGAGTACAAAATAATAATAATATGCAGTGAAGAAAAGTTTTTATTATTCCTAGGTAAATATAGCTTTCCAAGTAGTATTGCAACCTCACATGGAGAGGGCAACTCCCGGTTAAGAAGGTTCATGTTGTTTCAATAGCCTGTAGAGGTAATGAGAGTTCATGCCATGGCTATAACTATAAACTATTATATCCATGGGGCCAGCTGGAGCAAAGTCTGGGTAGATTTATAATGCTGTTAATGACACATCTGTTCATAGCCACAGTCTCTCAGCATTGAGAGAGTTTTTTCACCATATTTAAGGTATTCAGGAGATATTTTGAGCAGATATTGTATATAGTTGACTTTGTCATGGGGGACACCGGAATATTCCAAGTAGTATTCAGTCAGACATAGGGTTATCCAACATTTGGGAACAGTATTAGAATATTATCGGTTTGGGGTTTTAAGAAGCATAGAAAGGTAAGCAAATGCAAGTATAATCTCGATGTCCTGATGACAACAAAACAGAACTTTTGACATTGGCCAATAAGAACAGCAATGTAAACTGACACTTACATTACACACCCAGTCATACCATACTATACAATCATACCATAAGAATGATTTAATGTAGCAACCTACAAAATGATAGAAACTGTGAAACACCTGTCCTTGTTATAGGCTCTCCCGGAGAAGTCTTGTTGCTCTCACCAATATATACATGTATATAATGATATGTCTATTATAGATGTCATTGTATGTTGCTACACTGAACCACAAACAAGAGAGCTGACTTACCTTTATTAACAGTGTTACCTAACTTATCTGAAGATAGAAAGACAATAAACAGAATGACCTCAAACCAGAAGAAGCAGTTTCAAAACAGAAACTAATGGACAAACATGGACACTATCTGAGACCAGACAGACTGTGATCTGAGCATGTCGGCAGGAGAAGAACTAAGGCTATACTTACTCTGCAGCACATCTTATATCCCGATCTCGAAGTGTAGAAAGGATGACTGTATATTGACATCTGTCTGCCTCTGATAGCATCGCTCTTTCTTCTCTTGTAGTCATTTATTTTCCATACCAAAACACCATCATAGGAGCACAACTCCACATTCTGTGAGATAGACAGTTATTTTGATTTCCTTTCTTTCAACACTATACATGTAGATTAATCAATTGATTAATCTACATGTAGTAGATTAATCAATTGATTAATCTACATGTGTAGATTAAACTCGTAAGCAAAAAGTATGATGTAGTCTACTGACGTGTAGTCTACTGACTTCTAGTCTACTGACGTGTAGTCTACTGACTTCTAGTCTACTGACTTCTAGTCTACTGACGTGTAGTCTACTGACGTGTAGTCTACTAACTTGTAATCTACTGACTTGTAGTCAACTGACTTGTAATCTACTGACTTGTAGTCAACTGACTTGTAATCTACTGACTTGTAGTCAACTGACATGATGTAGTCAACTGACATGATGCAGTCTACTGACATGATGTAGTCTACTGACTTGTAGTCTACTGACATGTAGTCTACTGACTTGTAGTCTACTGACGTGTAGTCTACTGACTTGTAGTCTACTGATGTGTAGTCTACTGACTTGTAGTCAACTGACATGATGTAGTCAACTGACATGATGTAGTCTACTGACATGATGTAGTCTGCTGACTTGTAGTCTACTGACATGTAGTCCACTGACTTGTAGTCTACTGACGTGTAGTCTACTGACTTGTAGTCTACTGATGTGTAGTCTACTGACTTGTAGTCAACTGACTTGTAGTCTACTGACTTGTAGTCTATCTTGTAGACTTGTAGTCTATATTATGTATTTGTAATAATTAATAGTGTATAGGGTGCTAAATCATAGAGGGGACTAAATGAAATAAGAGAAAAGAGAAGACAACCCCTGAATGCTCAATGTATTGTTCACGTTCACTATGCTTATCCATGTTAAAGTATGTGTTGCTTGAATACATGTACTATCTCCGCTTCTGTACCTAACTCAAAATATACCAGTGGGAGCCCTTTTAACTTAACTTAGACACCTTAAGATGCTGAACCAACTGGTGTATATTATAGTACATGTACACACGCACCTTCATTCGTTTCTCCAACTCTGCGAGAGCGTCGTTATGCCGTCGTATGTTCTGAGAGTGAGACTCTATCACTGTCACACGATCTGCAAAATATAAACTAGACACATGGGTCACTGTGTGGGGCATGATATGGAAAGGAGTTACAATAGGCCTACACATCTCGAGTGTGATCATTGGCCAAAGCAGAGTGCCACTCGGAAATCCCAAAGCACTTGAATTTGGCACATGGGCGACCAGAGTTGACTAAGCTGATGTTAGCTAAGGAAAGAAGACTCATCGCATAAACTAGACCCAGCTTCAGGTTAATGGAGTAAATAACGGCTAACAGTAGACCTTATACTCAGGAAGTGGGGTGAGTATATGACACAGATTGCTATTACATGTATAAGGATTCCATGTGATTACTAGGATGACCAGGAATCATGCAACAGGTGCTCAGTTGTTCGGGGGGGGGGGGGGGTGCCACACAATTACTATGACGTAGCAAGTCATTACATTTATCATCACCTCAGGACATCAAAGATTTACAAACAAGATATCTTGTAGTAAGAGTGAAGAAATAGAAAAAGGAACCAATATCTCCTCCATATATCATCTATGGTTTGCCTGCGCACCGTATTCTCCGTTCATTCGCTAAATCTACAATTGCAGAGGTCTGAAAACCAGGTTACCAAAGAGCATAGATAACACACCGAGACCAGAGTCTTTAATCTGTCTCTCTATCACCGACACTTTGCTCTGTACTGCCTCTATTTGCTGTGAACTGTGTGATACAGTTCTCATTGCGTTCACCAAGTGATCTCCACTTGTCTCAGAGTGAGTCACTTTGTCGGTGAGCTTCTTAACTCTCATAGCAATCTCGGCTGTTACTTTCTGTAGACATAGAAAACAAAAGCCATATACATTATATAATAGTCAACAGTAGCAGAGACCAAACGATAAACAAATTCACACATTGGCTTTTACATCATACTCAAACATTAGGCATATAGCCTACGGCATAGTGGCTTACCTCAAGATTGACTCCATAGTTTTGAGATATGAACTTCTACCCATTAACAGTTATGAACAGAAATACAATTGTCAAGAGGATTGCCAAAACACATCACACGGCATGTCAACACACAGTTCCAACTATTAAATGAATGTTCACGCCTGTGTTCACATTAAACTAGTGTTGATAGTTCTAACAGCTTTAAACATATAAATATTACTAAACTTTACGTTGGGGCTAAAACCAGCTACCAACAGTATTCAAATGTAAATGTGCACACGTACTTACCTCCAAAGGCTTCACTTTTGTGTTAACAGCTTTCTTCACATCATTGGTGTACTACAAGAATATGACGACATTACATTCATTATAAGGACGGCAAGAAATAGAGCTCAGATGTGTATGAGGGCGCCAACACCCGAGTTTGATAGCCCATTAGGAGAGCAGATTTCATGACCAATTACCACAGTGATACCACATGTATCTATAAATCTTCTACATACACAGTCAAAGTTGTAGTTGATTACAAATTCACCACCCGTCCTTACAGAGGGGTTGGAACCAAGGCTAAGAAACATTCAATCTCAATTATTTGGTCCTCCTCTACAAAACTACAATTCATGGGAAGCCAGTAAAAATAAATACAATCCAATTCCTAAATATCACAGTATATAGAAAAGTGACGCACCGCCTCTCTGGTCTTTGAAGAAGAGTTCTCCAGCTCGTGTACCCGGACAGTAAGACCCTCCAGATGGAGTTGGTAATTGCTCTTTAGATGCTTTTCAAGTTCAAACAGCTTCTCACTTTGAAACCCACAATAGTCAAAGTAGTAGCATTTACCTGCAGCGAGCAAGCATGGTGGGTGGGTCTTCTGATGCACCATCAACTGTTAATAACAATAATAATCGTACAATAATCTATAATATTTATGTCAGATGAATGTATTGGTGTGAGGTATGAGAGACGGAACGGTACTGCAGTAACGTTGCCGAGTAGCCGTAGGGTAACATGTTGACTGTACATTTCACACAATACTGTCATGGCGGTTGAGCTCTTCAACTCACAAGACAGCTCAGTCGTCGTACAAGATTTGTCTTCAGAGGTATGTAAAGAGATAGCTAAATGAATAGCACCAGACATTTCCAAAACGATTCAGTAAAGGGCAGATACAACTATAGAAAGTCCTGCTCTAAGTGAGACAGGAGTGCAGTGATGACAGTTAAAGGTAGCGCTATGCGCTATCAGAATCTCTGCGCACCAAGTCCAGACAGGAACCATCTGCTTAGAAAACAAAATTTTTATCTACTGTTTTCATATTATATTCATGTACACAGAATGGATGGAGACATGATGCCGAGATATATTCCTAATAAATAGGCAGATTCTATTATAGGGATACAGCAATGATAGTAACGGACAGTAACAAAATATGGTGCCAATACACAAGTCATGAAATGATTCTAAAGTTTAGCTTTCTTGCAACATTCAAATTCACATTTCACCAAAGTTAGTTCCTGTAGGTATTACTACATGAAATCACAGTAATATAGCTGGAAGAAGCATCCCATGTAGACTGAGCTCGTAAACAACAACAAAAATAGAATCCTGGCTGGAAGCGATTGGCAGATGACCAAACCTTTTGGAGAGGTTCAGTCAAACCCACTTTAGTTCCATAGCTGAGGCTGTGACTGACTGCAAGGAAGACACATGTAATAAGCAATACTGACAAGTGCATTCCAATCTTGTATACATGAAAGTAAACAGACAGCAGAAGGTCAAATACATATACAGGTCAGACAGCTTTGAATCAAATGTAAAGGTCAACCACCTACTAGTACTAGTTACTGCATGTATTAATATGTAGCAAGTAAGCTATCTCTAACTATAACCATGCAGGCAGTAACTCAACTCCATGTACATGCAACTCAAAAGAAAATAGTAACTAATAAATCTGAATATTCTGAGGTATGAAACACCTTGGAGCTCATCCACCAGCCACCAGTCCTTTTGTCTCAGATCAAGCAGTGATCTTGGCAATGTACTATACTGTTCTAAGAGGCATGAAACACTTGTTATATTGCCTGTATCTAAATCAACGATCTAGTGTTATACATTTCTCTACTCTAGGACATTGTGAGGGACTTCTAATGACGCAAATTTTTACCTGCTTGCGTTTCTCGAACTTGGTTCCACACTTTGAACACTGGGAGTCTGCATATTCACATTCCCCGAGATGCTCCTAGACACACAAATATAAAATATGACATTGTAATATATAAACAAAACACACATAGACATAGAATATGACATTTTCATATACTGTATATACATGTTGTGAACAGTGTCTACTTATTTGGTCAAGTAAATGGTCTTATGCAATGATTGTTTCCTTATCCTTTGCTATATTCTAGTTTGAGAATATAACCCGATGTCTACACTACTGCTATCTCACTTAGTAACTTCTAACAACTAATTCGATGTTCAGGAAAATCTAGAAGTGAAACTGCCACTCGTTCTCAAGTGTTAATCTATCTATTAATTTTGACAAGAATGTGGAAGTCACACAAGTAAGGAGAGTCCCCAATAGACCGGGAACTTAGTAATAGTGGTAGAGCCCAGAGCCATACTCAATAAAAACATGCATTCATTATTAGCGCTCAAAAGATAGCACAGCTCTTTTATATTACATAGATAAGCAAACACATTTTCCAAGATGAGCCGTCTTTTTAGAAGGTCAACCTGCAGATCTGAGCAATCAAATTTAATATAAATTTTCAACATTGCAGTGTACTATCTTGGGCTGAAGCACAGAGGCTGCAGTTATTGGCTGCAGAATGCAACATACAACTTAATAGGTCGAGCCGATTGGATCATCATTGATTACATACTTAAGTCCAACTGTTCAGTAGAACCTACCTCCATGTCTTTCCTCTTAAACGATTGTTTACAGAAGTTACATTCGACCATAGCGAACCCACATTCAGCGTAATGTTGCTCAAGGTTCCGCTCAGCAAATAGCTTGTAACATCCTGCGTTAGAGCACTGCTTAGGTTTGAAGGAACAGCCATCCTGATGCTCCTACAAGTAAACCCACCCATTTTCAGAGCTATACACGTCACAGAAACAAACTAGAAAACCTACAAAAAACTTCTGTCACACATCCTGAACAAAACTTTATGCGTCACTCAGTGCCATTAGAAAATTGACGCCTCTCGACCATTAGGCTACTAATAAGCACAAAATAAAACATAGCTATTGAACACCAAGTACTAATACCCCGCCTTTTTAACAGTAGCAGCTGACTGAGCATTTGGCCAGGGGGTACTCATGCCTCCAATGCTGTACAGTAGTCCCATCGTCTTCATAGCCTTTGAGAGGTCATGGATATATAGCTTCCTCAATATTGATCAGCTAACTAAATGGGTCGCGGCAAACTCATAGCACTAATTCAGTGTAAAGCTATCAGAATGTCTCACTCAACTAGCTGAGAGATTTGGTGTCGTACGAGTAAAGCACTATATAATAATCATAATCACGAATCTACCTTGAGCCTCTTCCAAGGAGGGTTCTCACAGCAGCCATAAGGATTATTCTCACATAGACATTTTTCTCTCAGCAGCATTCTCTGGATGCCAGGGTCAGAGACCACCAAGTCTCTGCTGAGACCGTCTCTCTGGCAAACCTCATCCCTCAGTTCCTCCTCGTCCAGATCATCATGAGGCAGTGGACACGGTATGTTAGTCCTCTCACCAAATTTCTGGTCTATGCATTTCTTACATACTCTATAGATGCATAGGTAAAGCAAAATTATTGTGTTGTGGCAGTGTATTAGGCATACACCTGCCCTTGATGAGAACAGGATAGCTGGTTGAATCCCGTAGTTTTATTGAAGTCGATCGCACTGAACATGTACACTATGATACAACAAAATAATAATCGACAGGTCTTGTATTTACACAAAATATTAACACAGCCTTTACGTTTCAGCTACATACATCTGTTAATAAGTATATCATTGAAACATGAATCATCTACCTGTTACCACAGGAAGTCTGGTGGGGCTGCAACAAAATATTGGAGCAGATTGCGCAACCATAGAGCTTCTTAAGTTTGGATTCATTGATAAATCGGGGTCTCTCTGTAAACTCTTCCGTCATCAAAGATGTCGATGAAATGCTACAATATACAAGTTGGCCTATAGCCCTACTACTAGCAGTTTGATGATTGTGTTAGCCCACATGATCATGGGTGCCATTGCATAATATTTCAAGTACATATTTGCACTTACACAGAGTAGCTTGACAGCATTCACGTATATTATAGGCCCAAATGTACAACATAAATAAATTGCAGTGAAGACAGCTGACTCTTCTTACCTTTGATGCTGTGAATGATCAATATCCATAGACGAGGGACCAGCAGCTGCCATTCTAATTCAGTCTACAATGAGATAACTGGAAAGTGAACCCATGGCCGTTGAGTGTGACTTCAGGTATGAATGAGTTAAGACTATTCTATTGCCGTGTAACAAGTTACAAGAGTTACAATAATACCTATAAGTAGTCAGATGCAACATATTAGACTCCATGTAAAAGAGTACTGTACAGTAACCACAGTCAGGATAGTTTGCGAGCCAGTTGAGAGTAACTTTGCAACTCATAATTCAACTTTTACCCTACTGAGTTTAAGTCAAAGTCTAGTCTAGTCTAGTCACACAGGTATTACACTGGAGTTAAACTCTCACTTGTGTTAATTCGAGCAGCATTTTCTGATTCATTATAATGTCGTGATTCATGACTTGAATGCATAATTATCAACAGCTTGTAACTTGAAGTGTGTTATTACAGAAATAATAATATTTTTTACACTAAAGCCGTGATATTTTGCTTTGGAATTGGATTGTAACTTGACTTGCAGCTGACATAGATGACTCGTTAAAAACTTGAGTTTTTGAAGATGTGTAAAGATTTGTAACTTGAATTGAAAGTATTCATTAGTCACTAAAAAATTGAATTTTCACTTAATAACGGCCCCATTGAAAACAAAAACAACTTGGTTGAAACTCGGAATAGCCTATTCCAGCAACCTAATAGGCAAATCATAACGTCTGTCGTTCTGACATGGCTTGCAATGCAAGCAAATAGAGTAAACCTTGAGCAATTGAATTTGAATGCTTCATTTGATTACTGAAAATTTTTAATCTTATCTTATTTTAATTTTTATTTTAAATTTTAATTTATATTTTCATCTACCCCTTGCCTCTCTCCAAGCCGAAGTAGCAGTATAGTATACATTCAAATATTAATAAAACAGAACTCTGTTGAGTGAGATTCACAAACAGTGAACAGTCATAGTGGGCTAAAAATCAGAAGAGTTGACTAAAAGTTACTAGAATAACAGTGATCCCTCTTTCCTTTTACTCTCTTTGGCCCAACCCAAAAACCTCCAGTTTTGGCCTTTTGGAGTGCCTTAGTTTCGCTCCTCCAATACTAAATAGTTTTCCACATTATTACGTATTGGAAAGTCTATCAAATGGGTATTGGGAACAGATCCGTAAGCAATAATAGTAAATAGTAGTGGGAATTCGTTGTCTTCTTTTTATCGTGTAAGTTGTCTGCCCTTGCCATAACTAAAACAATATTATTATTAATACATGTAGTATTATAACATGTACAGTTAACAGTGTAGTAGCTGATTTACACGGTAGTGTGAAAGTATATAGTAGACGTTTGTTCCTACTTCATCTGGGCAGGGCCATAACAACCAGGGGGCAAGGTGGGCATTTGCCTCCCCAGAAATCTGTCCATCCAATTCCTTCGCCGTTGCACAGGTAGAAATGAAACACTTTGTGAACGTAGTCATGGGCCGACCCATAAACGAATGCTGTCCTTGCAGGGCTGGCAAATTCGTTCATGGGTCAGGCCATGACAATGTTCACAAAGTTCACATACATGTAATAGGGGAATGTTGGGGTGAGCTTGATTGTATTCATTTCAATCAAGATTGAAACGAATCGTTTCAATCTTCATTGAAACGGATACTATCAAGCTCCGTTTCCATGTTAACTGATACTCACCAGCTGTATTATTTCGAACTATGCCAAGAGTCTAGATGTGTAAAAGACAGTTTCTTCAATGATGCCTGAACAGATGCAGATAACAGAGTTTAGAGATCTACATGTAGATGTAAAACAAATATTGCAATTTAAACTAGTGCAACAGAGGCAACTAGTGACTTAACTGTTTTTCGAGTAGTAAAGCACATGATACAAATTTTACACCATTCATATTCCTACATAGTGATAAATATAGTAGATAAATTGTTATATTAAAACACTACACTACAGTATACCTACCGAGCTCTATGGTATGTAATGCCTTCCTCTGCAATTGATCATACAGCGCTGGTGATTTCTACAAAGATTTAACGGAAACATCGCAATGACTGGACTGGGTGGTGGGTAGTTGCATGCTATTTGTTATAATATAAGTTGTCCGCTCTTGTATATGAGAGGATAACTTCACATTATAACCAATCATAAAGAGTTTCTAAGGAATGCGCGCATGTATGCATTCTTGCAGATATAATCATATATGGTTAACTAAATATGCATATATTATAACTACATCATTAGGGTAAATACAATATGTGTAATATACACTGAATAATAGCACAAAAAATATTAGTCATCTCAATGTGCAATTGTATGTATAGACTATAGATTATACACCAAGTACATATAACTCACATGTATTATAATAGATAGAGCTATTAATTGTAATTTTGTAATAAGGGATAGTGGCTATACAGCTACATAGTAAATATTGCGCTATGCTATAGGTTACATGATTGTATTGCTTACCTTTAACCATGAATAAAAACTGTGGTATAAATAATATCAAACCATCTTCTAACTTTGTTTCATAGTATACGTCATGCACTTTGCACAGGTCAATGTTGTTATACAATATAGTGTTGTTGTTTGCCAACACTGCCATTATGCACCGTTTGCTAAGCAGACAAAATATTATATATTCAAGTGAAGAGTCGAATAAAAGTAAATACTCCAAACTAATAAAAGTGCTATTATTAATATCATGACATGTAATATAACATGTGATGTGATACATGTACATGTATATGTCATTACTTTTTTGAGATAAGATTTTGCAACTGAAATATGCTTTTGTTTGAATGTTTATTAGAATAGTTTCTACTCAGTGCAGTGAGTCAAATGACATTTTTGCACTAGTTGATATTTGGCCTACATGCATGTTGACCTGTAACTACATCTGTATAATATACAGAATGAAGATACAATTGCATATTATGCAATTGTATTTTCATTCTGTACTACATGTTCGAAGGATACAGCAGTGTGTGTGTGTATGTGCTTCAGACGTGTAATTACATGTAGGTGATGGTATGTTATGTGTGGCCACATAATGTGGCCTAGTGTGGGAATTTTAAATTTTAGATATAGATGTACTGTATGTTTGGATGGTACCAAAAGGGCATCTTAGCTTTAGGGATGGTGCTAGATTGGGTTCCTTATTGAATTTTAGAGCCATAATCTTTGGGAGGCTCCAGATATTTGCTTTAGGACTTTTACTTTGGTTCTAAACTGAGACGCCCAAGTCATGCTGATCAAAGCTAGAATACAGGACAAAGGCATGCAATGTTAACCACCTTATGCTTGATAGCAGGGCCTTCACAACTAATGGCTCTGCTTGTTACCCTTTGCCTTTAGCCTTTATTATATTTATATATGTTACAAGAACATCAATTATGTACATCATGGTCTCAGGCTGGAGCTGTATGTGCATGATTCAATGATTGCATGATATCCTGTATGATGGTCATGCAGAGTATGACTGAGAGTATGTGCTACAATGTGTACATTTGCACACGATGCTTAGTGCTTACTGAACAGTGCACACGGCTCTGGTACTAAAGAAGAAGCTGCCTTCCCATGCCAAAACCATACTATGCACTATGACTCAGAGTACACAAGTGAGGAGTTGTTCTTTCAGTAATAAATTTCATAATAATCTAAGGAAATATGTCTACTTTGCGCGTAATTACTTTACACCGTATGTATCGTAATCCAATGGAATATGCCGACTACTTTAGGTTTAAGCTTTGCCTAACAGTACAATTTCCTTTTCCGGTGTGCATTCGCTTAGTATGGAAAACGAGAAAGAAATGTGGCCGTGTACTGTGAGAACCGAAACCAACTTTTTAATCTCCGCATTTACTACGTTTGCAATGAGCTAATTATTATTTTTCAATATGCACGGTATTCATTCTATTATGACTGTTTTTGTTTCGCATGCCAAATCACAAATGCTGTTTGTTATTGAATTAAATTTTATTTATTACTTGCAACTGAACTATAACTATTACTATAAATATTAATATATATATATATATATTAATTTCATTTCGAAATTTGATATTCATTTCTGATTTCATCATGTTTTTTATTAATATTAAGTTAATTATTCCTGGCTTATATGTTATTGATTATAATTTTTAATTTTATATTGTAATTATTACAACTCTAAGTCTATACCATAACTGATTTTTCATTACATTAGATTATTAAAATTATTATGATTTATCATTGATTAGGATGATCATAATGATAGTCAGAATTGTTCATTTAGATTTATAGAACTAAAGTAATAATCTTATAAAATAGTTAATCTTTAGTTTTTTCAAATAATAGATTTTTGATAAATTGATATGATATAAGAACTCACGAGCTTGAGACAAGGATGAATACTTTTTGTTAGCCTAATTAATTGGATTAAAACGGCTATGGTAAAAATGGCCTAATAATTGATTGGATGAAGTCTGGAATGCAAAACTCTGAACTAATTATCATATTTTTTTCTAGAAGTTCAAAAGTCCGAAAGCTATAGCAACATAGACTTGTTAAATAATTGTGCCAATTTTTACGTTAAAATCTGTCCCAAGGCCAATGCTCGTACTATGAGTACATTTCTGAGATTTTTACGCTCTGCATGTCATTAATGAATTAAGCATTTTAGTTTACTGTGCAAGGTTTTAGCCACATTCTTGGTTTATTTAGAATGTAATATGAAATAAACCAAAAAAGTAGCTAAAAGCTAAAATAAAAACAGGCAACTTTATAGCTCTATTTTCTTCACAATTAGGCTAGGTATATCAAAATACTTCTAGGATTTATTTGATAATTTGTGAAATTCTAACTTTGTTTTACTTACAAAGTCTAGGTAGCGCTCTTTTAGCACAGTGTGCTATGGATTTTCTATTCTAATTTTAATTTAGTTGTCTGATCAAATTTGACCTGCCTCAAAATTATTTTTATTTATTGCCTGAATTTTTTAACTGGTAGCAAAGTTGGTGCTTATTTTGCTTCATCGTTTAGAAAATAGACCAAAAGCTATTTAATCATTGTCAGGAAGATGGAGAGTTTGTTGAAAACCTGAAATCTGGATGTGCCTATTCAAAATTCACTCGGTTTACAATGTAGGCCTAGTCCACTTTAAATTTTACAGTTAAATGTACTATCAAATAAAATTGTAAATTTTGTAAATTGTTAAATAAGGTTCCGCCCAAAGCTCATTTCTAAAATACAATTACAACAATATCTTTGCAGCTGTGTGATCTTTATGATGTTATTGATGTTTTCTAGAACTTTATGCAGTAATGGCTGACACCATGAGAGCTACAGTTGCTTCTCTACTAAAAGGCATTGACAGGTTAGTTAGTTGTTAGTGTTGAACTCAGTTCCACTGACTGAGTTGAAGTTGATGAGGATGTGAATAAGCAGTCCAAATATAATGCAACTACAAAATTATTTTGAGTTATAAGTTTTTCCACGGGAATAATTGGAAAATATTTCTCGTTGTTGTTCTCAGTTTTTTGTCATTGGAAGAAATAGCACTGAAACCTGACGTTTTATGATCAATTGGATGATTCAACAGAGTAGTGCAACCTAATTTCGACTTATTAGGACATGATTATGGTAGAGGTATTTTTTAGAAACTAGGCGTCATGGAATTTACGATATTTTTAAAGTGGCTTCAGTGGTGAGGAAAAATTGCATATTTAGTTCATATTTATATTCATTCAGGTACAACCCAGAAAATCTCACCACACTTGAACGATATGTGGCAATACAGTGTGAAGAAAATACATATGATTTGGAAGCTAACCTGGCTGTGCTGAAACTGTAAGTTTAGTGGATAAAATGTTAGACGGTTTCATAAGGTTTCACAATATTGTATTGTACTGTTGCACTACGTACTAAATGGGTGAAACGGTGCGTAGCCCAAGTCACCGGCTTTCTGTCAAATACCCCTTGACTGATGGTTAAAGGTACCTTGGGCATTTTGGAAATTCTTAGTTTGCATATCTCTTTCTTGTACAGGTAGCTTTTGTTAGCACACTGTTGTGAATGAGAATTTTTATACACACTTTTTGAAGTTGCCTCCTCATGACTACATAGCACTTTGGGAGGGGATAACTCTATCTTACCAGTAACAATTGAATAGATGCATAATTTAGATCTTTTAGTGGTAGCATGGATTGCTTCTACCGCTCCCAACTTCTAGGTACATTAGGGGTATACATTGTAGTATGTATGATTTAGCATACCGCTGACATGCAAGTTTATTTTGTCTGCTAGTTCAAAGTTATGATGGTTGTATAGCCTGTTGTCATTGTGTTTCAGTTATCAATTTAACCCAAACTACTACCAATCTCCAGTCACTGTACAGATCCTCCTGAAGGCTCTCACTAACCTCCCACATACTGACTTCAACTTGTGTAAGAGTCTGCTAGATGGAACTCGGGTACGTATGTTATAGCCTACTGTGTATCGGTAGAGTCTGTATGCATATAATCGGAAGTACTGGTACATGTACCCAGACATATCTATTATAGAGATAAGATGTTATGTATATGTACAATGTCTCTGATTTCTTCATTTTTATGATAACAACTACATGTAGATTTATGGGACATTCACACTGCCGTTTATTTCACGCGGCGAGCGGCAGGCGGCGTGGCACGTGCCACAGTGCTACGTCATACCACGCCGCCGCCCGTGGGCGTGTCCTCGTTTCAACAGTGCGAACTTTGACCTGGTCACCGCGGCGGTGGCTCACCATGATTGGTCGAGTGAACAACAGCGAGTCGCATATTAATACTTGCAACACACTTCCCTTTCCATTTCTTCACGAGTGCTCTCAAGTTGCTATCAACTCAACTGTGCTGTTAATTTTAAATTTGACTTACTCACCTGCTCTCCATCATCATGGCTCACAATTACGCTAGAGATGAGTTGATAATCAATCTTGTTAGACAGCAGCCTCCTATATATGATGTTAACCTGAAAGCCTACAAGGATGTTAAAGGTGTTCGTCAGAATTGCTTTGCTCTCGTTGCTGAACAAATGAGAGCTGGGGGATATGCCGACGAATGTGGTAATGTTATATTTGCAATGTGTTGATCAGCTACGAAATTAAAATTGAATTTTTATGCGAATTCAAATATACGTAACTATTTTGTTTGGAAACTATTAATATTAAATATATATTTTTAATTTTAATACAAAAATTGAACATCACTCGAGGCCGAATTGTTTTCTAAAAGCAAATTGAAATTGGTGGGGCTTTGATGTATTTTGCAGCAGTGTTATATAAATACTTGGTTGATTTCTCAACATTCTATTGTTTTTGGTGAGACATTAACTCAGATTGATTCAAAACTCGCATGTTCTAATCATGTCATTGCACATATGTAAAAGTTAAGCTTGTTGTACAGTCTTTTTGAGAAAGTTGCCCTATTGTTGCATATTTTTTGTTAAAACCGAACAATTCATTAAATATGGTTTGGGTATGATCATGTTAAAACAGACTCGATGGTTTATGTGTTGCTATAATTTACAGCTGCTGAGGTTCAGAAGCGTTGGAAAAACATCAAGGATACATACACCAAGGTAAAGGCAGCTCAGAGTGATGTGAGAAGTGGAGCTGGACGTGGAGCCCCAATAGCTTGGCACCTTTGGGAAAATATGCAATGGCTTGGTGATTATACCAAAAAAAGAAGGTAAGCACTAAGACGTTTACAGGCAGGTGTCATTGTTATGTGTAACTATGAGCTATGACTATATTCTAAATGTGTTGTCTTGTGTACACATTTCTCACTGATTAAATTTTTATTATTATTTCAGCACCACCAGTAACTTTGAGCTGATGGTAGACTCGCCGCCTCCAGCCAATTCACCTTCTACAAGTCAGGTAGTTGCCTCACCGCTCACAAGGGAGGACTCCGAACCAACTTCAGCCACCTCCAGCCACTCAGTCCCTCAGCCACTTTCTGCGACTCGGCCACCTTCCGCGACTCCACCACCTTCTGCTACTCCGCCACCTTCGGCCACCCAGCGTCGTGGCAGAAAACGCCAGGCTAGTGACAGCAGCGAAATCAGTTTTAACCAACAATTTAATGCCATTCAGAGAAATATTGATGCTGCTACAACAGTTCTCAATGATGACAGTTACCATTTTGCACAACAGCTGGCTGTACAGCTGCGGCAGTTGCCACTCCACACTCGGCTAAGAGCTCAAGCCAGATTAATGATGACAATGGCTGAGGTGTTGGAGTCATCTACCAGCTACACTCCAACTACTGAACAGGCACCACCACCACCAGTGCAGTCGCCACCACCACCACCACAAGTGCAGTCGCCACCACCACCACAAGTGCAGTCGCCACCACCACCACCAGTGCAGTCGCCACCACCACACCCCATCGACACTGCATGGCAACCACCATCGTTTTCAACACCAAATACCAGCCAATACCAATACCAATTTCTGGAATGAATTATTTATATGTTGTGTAATATGTAAGCTTATTTATGTTTCCAATATTAGTTATGTTATGCCTCATGTTGTACCACAATATATTACTATATACCACAAATATATTTATATTACAAATATAGATAATGGATATTTTATATTTTATGACCTATGACTAACATACCATACAGATAAAACATTTAGACATTGCTTTAAACATAAGTAATTTACATGTATATGCAAAGATAATTAAAGATAAATACCATACAGATACAGACAAAACATTGTGACATTGCTTTAAACATGAGTAATTTACATGTATATGCAAAGATAATTAAAGATAAATACGAAATTAGCGAAGACGCTGAATGTGGTCATCCTGCCATCTAACACTTCCTGCAGGAGAATTGAAGTACAGACAAAAATTGTCTCTCACATTGACAGCAACAGCAGCCGCGTTCCTTGCACCTTGGTGCACAATGTTTTGTAGATTCGGTGCATCATTGCGCCAAAGCCCATTGTCTTCATTTCCATGATCTGTGTAGCCTGGAGGGGTATATGTAGCCGGCTCTCTAGTCTTCACTATATTGTGGAGCAGGCACATCGCCTTGACCATCGTCACCACGTTTTCTGCTTGGCCGATAATAGGCCGGTGTAACAATCGCCATCGTGCAGTGAGCACTCCTAGTTTAATGAATACATTGTTAGAGTTAAGAATTCATATTTTGTACATGCATAAAAAAGCTGGTCATGGTATTCTATAGTCGGCATGAGAGAGACCAAGAAAGATTCCATGTGTGATGGAAGATGTGTGTTTGTTTCACAAGTTCACAAAATAGAGTGAAAACGTGTCAACTGATGAATGTAACAAGCTGGCCGCATTTGGGAATCATAGAGCAGATAAAACAAGAGGTGGCAGTTGTACACGACTAGGATGTCTCTCGCATAATGGTTACAAACAGCATGAGTTACAGTAGTAGTGCCACCCACCATACCAACATAAAAATCAATGACTCACCAAATGCATTTTCAATTGTTCTTCGGCACCTGGAGAGACGATAGTTGTAAATTTTCTGCTGGTCAGTCAAACCACGCCCAGGATATGGCCGCATGAGCCATGTTTTCAGTGGGAACGCCTCATCAGCAACAAAGCAGTATGGCATCATCTTGCCACCAATCGCTTCATCTGGAGGTAAAGCTATCTGACCTGTATTAAGTGAATATAAACATTTGTCACAAGTAAATATAAAGATTTGTCAGAACTTACAAAAATTCTTGCAATGAATTATACCTCAAGAAGAAATCCAAGCGTAACTCAATCAATAGCAGAAAATCACTTTACCGACTACGTACTGTACTAGGAGTAAATTAAACTTACATGTAACTAACCATTCAACAAGGCATTGCCGAAAGATGATGCTTCAAACACCCCAGAATCACTCCATCTTCCAGCCTGTCCAACATCTACGAACGTAAACTTCAGTTCGGCATCACATATCGCCAACAGGTTAATAGAGTGATACCCTTTGTAGTTAAAAAATTCGGAACCTGCATTGCAGGGTGCTCGAATCCGAACATGCTTACCATCTATCGCGCCTAAAATTCAACACAACACATACATAGAACAATGAAAACTGATCCTCACACGAAAATGGCAGAAATTACTATTAGCTAGAATAAATCATGCCTTCTATAGAAGTAGTAGTCAACTATGTATAACCTAACTATCATCACAGCTTGGACAACTTTTCCTACCTAAACAATGAGGGAAGTTCCACCTCTCAGCAAACTTCTGGCTGACATCTTTCCAGTCCGCAACAGAGGTTGCTGGCTTCATAAATTCCCCTGCCATCTCATCCCATATGGCCTGGCATGTCTCATAAACAATACCTGTTATAGTGCTCACACCCAATCGCCAATGGTACCTTATAGATGAGAAAGAAGCGCCTTCTGCCAGGTGGTGTAGAGTTATTGCCAGCCTCATGTCAGCGGGTATTGCTTTTCGGAGGTGGGTGTCCTTTTTTGTATTCTAGATAGACATGAAAAAACCATAGACGGTGAAAAAATCAAGACACTTTACCTTACAATATTACACAGTATATATGCAAATGGGTTGCAACTCTGTCTCACCTTGCTATTAGGTTATGTAACAACATCATAAATAGATTGTCCTGGTAACAATGAGTAATTATAATACTTGTAAGAGCTTTGTGTACTAATGCATTCACAAGATTACAATTCTCCAACTGACAACCTGAGTAAATACAGATGGAGGCCACAGCTGCACCAGAATGTTGACAAATGGATGTGAGTGAAAGCACATAGAAATAGAACAGTGAATTTGGTCTAACTGTAAATAAAGAGTCTAACCAAGACAATTTAACAAACAGCTGATTACACATTGTCTTTGGTAGCATCCTTCAAATAGCACAAAGAAATAGAGCAGTTGATTTTGCCTAGAAGTGAATGTGACCTAGTACAGCTAACAAACTAAACACCTACGATGAATAGGACCATTGTGAGTTAAATCCAACACTACTTGGCCCATGTGTCTGTGGTAATTATGCTTGAGAAAATAGATGGGGGGAGTGAGCAAACACCTATGTCAACAAAGCGGCCTATGCTAATTATAATGCTTGGTCCACCATTCAAAGTAGCTCAGCAGAAATTCAAGAAAATAAATACTAATTTACGTAACATCATGATGGAAAATATAGCAATGCTACTCTTAAACCAGATATGTGCTCTAAAGCAGTATTTAGGTGAGTATATAATGAGTAACCTAGCGCCAGTTTTTTCTCTGATAATGATGCTTGGATGAGCATCGGAATATCAGGAATAAAATCCAAAACTTTCGTGCCTGCTAAATTATTAATCATAAACCAGCAAATCCCAGAGTTCTGCAATACTATAACTAACAATCAAATAAATACTTTTATAATAAAATAAACAAATTATTAATGAATTGTCTGATGCCAGTCTACATGTAGTATAGCACTAATTATTTTCATTTGATTGAAAATAAATTACCTATGTCGAGTAACTCCAGCACTAACTTTTCCTCTGATAATGATGCTTGAATGAGCATCGAAATATCAGGAATAAAATCCAAAACTCTCACAATGTGCCTTGCTAAATTATCTATCATAAACCAACAACTCTCATAGTTATGCGATATAACTAACAATCAAATAAACAACTTAATATTGAAACAAGTGAAAAAATTAATTAATAACATAGTTAATAGGGCCTAATATTATAGTATAGTTATAGTACTACAGTACTAACTAATTTAAATTTTATTATAATTATAGCAACAATTATTTTCATTTGATTGAAAATAAATAAATTACCTATGTCTGACTTGAGTAAGTATGTAGTCAAATGTATTCCGGCTCATCCTAAAATAGTCATTGTGACAGTACCCTGGGTTCGAACCATCTCGCAGTTCTTGGTATAGCTGGCCATAAACACCCTTGCCATGTAAATGGCGTTGCCGAATTAATGGCAGCTGCCACATACGTTTAGGGGCATTAATTACTCTGTTTCTTCGGTCGGCCTCCCTGGCCAACAACAATAACTGAAGTTGAATACGAATGAGTTCCAAAATCATCACTAATATAACGGTTTCAAATAACAAAATGAAAATTACAGTAAACACAAATATCCACGATAGAAGTTATTCTGGAAAGGACAGAGCCATTGATTGTGAACGGCTGAGGGAAATGAGTCCCAAAACAACTTTGACCTTGTGTTGTACGCATGTCACGGCGCTGGTGTTATTTGATTGGCCTAAGCTGCAGTTGGCCGCGCGATTGCCGCGCGCAGTGTGAATGGTTCGCCGCGCGCGCGTGACGTCAGGCGCGGCGGCCGCCTGCCGCTCGCCGCGTGAAATAAACGGCAGTGTGAATGTCCCATTACACTTTTAGTACATATTGCCATTGTAGTTGCCATTGCAACTGTGTGTTACTTTTATGACTTTTAACTATAGGCCTATAAAATATGTTATCATAATATTTGAGATTTTATAGTTATTATGTTTATAAATATGTTGGCAAGTAAGTAGCTATGAAATATGGTACATTCTGATAATATTTTAGGCAGATGATGAGGGCGTACATAAAGTAATACAGTTGGCAAATATGTTGGAGACTTGCCAATTTGCAGCATTTTGGGTGAGTACTGTGTAGACCTCACTGTAGAACTTCCTCTTCTTAGTAGCAAAGTAGTTTATATTACATATAATAAGTGAATATTATTATAATGTCTATTTCGCTTTGTGTAAGGTAGTACTGTGTGGTGTATGTATGCTAATCCCACATAGGATGTAAGCTTATTGATACAATAGCCTTTTATGAATATGTCTATAACTTATACTATAATATGTAATTGTTATAATAATATTATTGTAACTGATTATTCCTACAAGTCTGATACCTTAGCCATAGATTCTATCACATCAATGTTATGTTATATACATGTATTAAACTTACACTGATATCTCTCCACCTGTCAGTTAGCCATTGCTCAGCATTATTGGAGCCATCATCGACTTCATCTTTCTAAAATGTAAAACAACAATATCAGTCTACAGGAGAGAGAAATTGATTGCTGCTTGTCTAAGAATAGTTTCTTTTCACATCAAAAATTTCAGATATTTACTTCATCTAGAAAAAACCAATACTGTCATAGTACTCAATAGTAGCCTGTCGCCTAATTATATCTGATCCCAATGTCAATAATTAGCGAAATGACGCTTGAATTTATTACACGATCTGATGCTCATGGTTCTGTTTTAACCATTTATTGAGAACTGTGCAGATTTCCTGTGATATTACATAGGCCTACATATCACACTGAGTTGTTTCGGTGATGTGCTGGTACTCTTTATTGTAACAAATCAATATGTTACAGGCAACTCTCGAGGAAGAAGTTGACCTGGTATCATCTATTGTCGGATTTGAAGATTCCATAAGGAAGTGTAAGTATTCTTATCTGATTTACTAAAAGGTCACAGGTGTAGATGCTATGGTGATAAGATGCTATGACATAAAATCCATCACATATCAAAATGGCCAAATCCTCTAACGCCCTATGACATTGTGCTTTGCAAATTTGCAATCTGGAAGTTATACGAAAAGATATCTTATTTTATACCTGCATAACTGTTCTGTGCGGAGATACTCCCAATTCATTGTTTGTAGTTTAATTACAAAGTGATAATACACGTAGAAGTGATCCGCACAAAAATTGACCATAAGTTGTATAATTGTCAAACGAATGCAATAGACTTACTGTGTAGCATGTGAGGAGGTGAGAGGGGAGGGAACCTGAAATTTGTAGGGAGCCCCCTCAACTGATCTTACAAAAAAGTACTGGGTAAAAGCCATAAAACACTACAATCAATTAAAGTTATATTATGTAGTTATCATTAGATAATTGGCAAATAAAGATTTTATGCTGGTCATACTGCATTTATTTACCTGTTTAAGTGACGCATTTTGAAAAGTTATATTGTTTATTAGGTAAAATTAATTAAATTAAACCAAAGATATCCTTGATTAAATATAGTTTTACATAGGGGTACATTGTTTGTTTCAAAGGGGTACGTCATTTGCTACATGACTGCTAAGGGGTACTTCGGCTAAAAAAGGTTGGGAACCCCTGTCCTAAATGTACATGTATGTACCTTGTATTAAAATGGTATATATACCAGAGATGTGTGCAAGTTTTATTTTGGAAACTCAAGTTTCCATGGCCAACTCTTAGATGTGACTCTTCAAGTTACAAGTCAATTCTTTCAATGACAGATAAAAACTTTCAAGTTACCAGTTAAATATTTACATATCCCCAGAAACTCAAGTTTTTGTCAAGTTATCCAAGTTGACTACAAGCAAGTTTCAATTCAATTCTTTTCTTGTTTAACTCAGTCTTTCTATAGAGTTATTGGGTTATTGTTTAGCTTATGGTGAAATTTTGTTAGGAAATGGTGTTAGAAGTTCAAATTTCAAAGCAAAATGTCACAGTTTTAGTGTAAAATGTGTTATAGGCCTAATTGTGGTTGTGGTTGGTGGTTATAACTGTGGTTATTTTTATTTATTACAATTCACAGCTGCCCAGTTATTGAATATTTCAATATAATGATGTGCAAGTTGAGAGTCTTTGATCATAGCCATAATTGAATTACAATTCAAGTCACAAGTTTTTGACAGCTGTGTATTCAAGTTACTAGTCTTTATAATAATCCATAAAATGTTGCTTGAATTAACTCGAGTGAGAGTCTTTAACTGAGTCTGATATATACACTGTACATGTAATCTACATGTACATTGTATAAGAGATTGTGTCTGGCTGGTGAGGTTCCATTGGGAGTATTATGTTAAAATATGCTGTAATTTCTTTGTATAGTCAAGGGTGATTGTGTAATACACATGGATCATTATAATATTTTTATAAAAAATATGTCTTATTATAATAGTTTTTTGTTCTACTTACAGACCTCACATGTTATGCACATATATGTATTATTATAATATTGCTGGGACAACCCTGAACCACCTAATGACACAGTGTTAGACCTAAAATTTTTCCTTGCAAACGCTGTAGGAGTAATATTAAAGGTGCAAACACATGAGAGCGTTTTTGAGCGAATTTGACGTGTTTTCACCTTTATGCCTCCATTTACAAATAATAGAGGCAAGGTGACATCCTCAATGTTTGGGCTGTCACAATGAATTTTTTGTATCAATTTTAAACATACACTCTGTACTTTCAACAATAGGCCTATTTGCTTTAATTTTGCACAAAATCACTGTTGAAGTAACAGCTGCAAGGGCACTGCCCCAGGCCACACCTAGGTGGCCTTTTGGCTCCCTGCTTTAGGTTTGTTTGCCCCTTCAGTGAGAAATAGATGTCACAGATCTGGTGGTAGTAGTAGTGTTAGCAGCAGCAGGGTTAACTAGTACATTGTAATAGTTGGGAGGGTAGTAGAAGTAGAAGTAATAGTGGCAGCAGCAGCGGCAGTAGTTGCAGCGGCAGTAGTTACAGTAGTAATATTAATAATAGCATTTACAAATAATAGTTGTACAAGTTGTGTGACTCTGCTTGTGACTACAAGGTCACAAGCAGGTCACAAGTGTAGGAGTTTATATTAAAGTATTTTCCTTTTTCCTAGTTGTCTGCCACGTCGTCGGAATCTCCTTCCAAACCATTGAGAGAGACTCTCTGTCAGAACAGCTTGGGAATATATCAGGTAGGTGTTTATTGTCCAGGTACCAAACATAACTTAAAGTTTATGTTTAAAAGTATAGTATTATTATCAAAATGTGAGTAAGTCATTACTTAGATTAAATTAATCCGAAATTTTTCCCAGGTACCCTTTTGAGCTTTTACAGGCACATCTGCACCATTACCCTGGTAGTGGTGGCAGCAGCAGTGTTTTATTTTACTTGCGTAGGTCAACTAGCAGTACATAGTAGAGACTTGGTAATCTACTACAATATTCAACCAGCTACAAGCCATTGCAAAAGGGCTGACCACTGGTTTACAGTTTACTGGTCTACCCACACTGTATGACAAACACCTAGTTAGCCACTTTGCTATGCATATAGCTGATTTGTTAGTTAGTAGGTTTCATATGATGTTACCAATATGCCAAACTAGTAATTACACAGGTTATATATGGAAAATCTCTAGATTTAATCTCTGAAATGTTGTAGTTAAAATGCAGAATCACTAGAAAGCGGAGTATGCAATAGAATCACAAGTATGTCACAGATTGATTATTATTCCTGTTTACTCTGGAAGGTTTTGTAGAAGAGATTGAACTCCAAGATAAATCCCCCATTGTGCTTGTGATCCTAGTTAAGTTGAATTTTGTGCAACCATTTGGTGCCCCACTGATCTCGCTAGACCATTTTCATAATATTATGTACTTAGCTTATGCCTCTCACTGTACTATTTGAAATGTATTGTCCTGGTGGCCCATAGGCAAGATTTCAGGGTCAGATTTTACTTATTGAAAATTTGGAATTTTTTTTCAAATCCAATTTTTAAAAACGTTCTATCAAGTAATATTTTGGAAGCTATCAAATCTTGGGGAGGATGGCCTAATATGAACAGGCCAGGTTTGAAGTGTTACCCTTATAGTCAACATATCAATTGGGGGATGTGAGATGTACCACAACAATTGACACTTGATTTTCAAGATCTCCTCTAACTCTGCAGTCTTTATATTATATTATGCAAATATTATCATATGATTGGAGTTGTTGATTGGCAGACAGGCTATTGTTTTTTTTTGGTATTATTTTAACAAATAAATGTATACAATGGAATAATCCATGGAAATTCCCTAGCACTCAGGGCGCCTTTGATGAATTATAATAATAATATATAATCAATACAATCAACGAATAATAATGGTTAGCCAATTATATCTCACACAACATGAATATGAAAAGGACTTACCAGTGCAGTGTGTGCTGAACCAATACCTAGCCAAGTCAATAGTCTAATTTCTACTGGTGAGCTTTGCCCTGTGTCATTTGATTAAGTAAGCAATTTACTATTTCAATAGACATAATATTCAATAGTATGAAAGCCAATTCTTTCAAAGAAAATTTCCATTGTATGTAAATTTTTTTTCAGCTAATTTTTTTATGTGATAGAGACTGTTTTACTATCATTGTACCTTTAATTGAACTAATACTGTAGGATAATATATAGGCCTATTACACTTTTTTTATTTATAGCTAAACTGTAATGTTAGGCTGCTGATTCTGCCTGCCTTGCACTGTACACTAACACAGTACAGTTTCTTTAGTAGCTGGTTGAGAAACCAAGAGGTCATGTGAGCATGGCTGCACTGTAGTTAATGGATTTGTCTTCTCATGATTACTAAGAGTGTGGACAACTCCTGCTAATTTACTCAAGCACAACTAGAGCTCTACAATACAAGGCATATTTTAAGTAGGACATGCTATGTTTTTAATTATTGAAGTACAGCTAGTCTGTAGCTGTTGGTTAGCATTGTTTCTAAGCTGTTTCATGCTTGTAGCTGCGATGTGTAAGGTCTAAGATGTGTAAGGTCTAAGATGTGTAAGGTCTAAGATGTGTAAGGTCTAAGATGTGTAAGGTCTAAGATGTGTAAGGTCTAAGATGTGTAAGGTCTAAGATGTGTAAGGTCTAAGATGTGTAAGGTCTAAGATGTGTAAGGTCTAAGATGTGTAAGGTCTAAGATGTGTAAGGTCTAAGATGTGTAAGGTCTAAGATGTGTAAGGTCTAAGATGTGTAAGGTCTAAGATGTGTAAGGTCTAAGATGTGTAAGGTCTAAGATGTGTAAGGTCTAAGATGTGTAAGGTCTAAGATGTGTAGGGTCTAAGATGTGTAGGGTCTAAGATGTGTAGGGTCTAAGATGTGTAAGGTCTAAGATGTGTAAGGTCTAAGATGTGTAAGGTCTAAGATGTGTAAGGTCAGTAGTATAGTCAGTGCACTTCTATACAGACACGCGCTCATTGACCCCTGTTTTCAACCAATCACAAGCCGGTATTTCCGATTTCAACCAATCACAGAAGAGCACAAAAATTGCACACGACCTTGCCAAGGTCACCCCAAAATCCCCCCTTCTGATTGGTCGAAAAAACATTTGCACACTTGACCCCAAACCCGGTCACGACCCCTTCCCTCCCTCCTTCCCACCCTCCTCCCCACCCCCCCCACTCCTCCCTCGTCCCGCCCGCACCACCGCCGCCAGCACCACCTTCTCCACCGCCACCACCGCCGCCATCACCGCCACCCCTCCTCCACCGCCGCCGCCCACCCTCCCCCGCAACCCCCACTCACCCGAACGACCGATCGTTTGAGGCGGTCAAGCCGCGTCCGCCTACGTTGCGTGCGGCGCCGACCGTACACGTGGAGGCGACGCCGGTGCCCCGTATCCACCGGGCCAAGCGGCTAGGCAGCGGCCCGCCGCCCATCCCGAGTTACACCGGGGCGGGATTGTAAAAGATAAGCTAGTCCGATGGTGGTATTAATGCGAGGAAGGATCGGTTCTATGATATACATTGTATTGACGATAAAGGATGAAGGAATAAAAGGTTGTGTGCGAGTGTTAGATTTTGCCTGCCAATAGAGTTTAGTAGGAGTAGGAGTTTAGGTACTTATTACTCATCTTCATCAGAAGTTGTAGGAGCTATAACGTTTACGACTTTGGTCTCGGCATACTCTAATTGATACGCTCCAGCTCCAAACTCTTGACACAGTCTTACCTACAAGATGATTTTAGTTTTATACTCAGACGAATATCACTCAAGGTGGTCAAAGCAAGAAATCTATCCTTCTTTATGTTGTTGGTCCCTTACCATATCCGGTGATTTGTAGAGGTGAGCTAGTTGTTGAGGGGTTTCACCTTTGTAGTTACGAACTTCAGAATCAGCTCCCAATCTTAGACATGAATGTAGACATTCGTAGTCTTCATTCTCTATGGCAATGTGAGATGGGCGTATCCATCTCTCATTCGCTATAATATCAAACAAGGGAATTGAATTAAACTCCCCATCTAACTTATCAATTCGATCTACTCTACTTTTATTCCACTGTAATGTATTCACTTACCCTCATATCTAAGTCAGCCCGAGTATTTTCTTTTAGTACCTTTAGTGCCTCTCTATGCTTGCTGCTATGCGCTGTTTCAACAATGAGGTGGACTACACTCCTTCCATCATGATTGTAGCTCTGTACATTGTCTTGGGGAAGTGATTTGTAAGGAACTCTGAAGTATGGATGCTTTACTTCTGCTCTGGTCAAACTTGTGGTTAGAGCATGAATAACCTTAGCTCTACCCAGACGTGCAACAATGTGAAGGGGGGTGTCATCTTCCAAATAAACATTAGCAATCTAGATAAGTATCGAATTGTTACGAGTTTTGCAACACTTTATTTTTTCACAAGCAATGCATGCAAACATTGGTGCTATAAAACACTAACCCCAAGCATCGGCTATTGCTCCATCCGCTCCCCTTGTGATAATGAGGCGAATTAGTGAATCCGAACAATAAGACTGTACAGTTAGGTGAAGTAACGTCTGCCGATTCGCATTTTTTGTATTCAGTTGTTTGTGACTCCTTGCAACAAATACCGCGAGTGCAACGGCTCTCTCATCTCTATCTCGGGCTGCTTCTAGAACCTCACTACATCATTTAGCATAATATTTGTTTTTCACATAGTTGAGAGGTAGTTATATGAGAAATTTGCATTAAACCACTTCAGTTTTGTCTATCATACTTTATTTTGATCATAAAAGACAATACGAAAAAAAAATTGGAAGTATGTATAACTTACAACTCTTCATTTTTTCCATCTTGCTCCCAAAAGATAGAACGAATTTCTTCTAGTAGCTGTGTGCTAAGCTTATTGCGAATATCGGTTACAGGATCCAATTTCTGCCACTCTAGAAGTAAGCTTTTTTGGAGAAAGAGCTCAGACACCCCCTCAAATAAGTCTTTATTCTCATACTCACTTTGTTCTGTACATCTTTCCACTGTTATCTTCATCAGCTCTTGGTTTATAGGAGTGCATCGAATCACATCGGGATAGATTGAAAACACATAGGGGAACATCGAAACACATCGGGAGAGGTCGAAAACACATCGGGAGAGGTCGAAAACACATTGGGGCACATCGAAACACATCGGGGAGCTTCGGAAACACATCGGGGGACATCGAATCACATCGGGACACATCGAATCACATCGGGGGAGGTCGAAAACACATCGGGACACATCGAATCACATCGGGGGAGGTCGAAAACACATCGGGTCACATCGAATCACATCGGGGGAGGTCGAAAACACATCGAATCACATCGGGGGAGGTCAAAAACACATCGAATCACATTGGGGGAGGTCGAAAACACATCGGGTTACATCGGAAACACATCGGGTTACATCGGGATACATCGAATCACATCGGGATATAATAAATCAGACTAAAAAAGGCACATCACTTCTGATTGGACAGAGACTTCCATAAAAGCAAGCATGAGAGAGGATTTTTATCATTACCACTCATCCACCTAGTAAAGACTTGCAACTCTGGATATTTACTAATTTCTCTGAATAAACATCACTCAACAATTAATATGGTGAGTAAACTAATTTTAATATGTATTTTAATATGAATTTACTCATTTGAGCTAACATTGGGACTAATTCTATTTCAGTAGTGATATAATACTCCTTTGGTATGACCAGGGTCTAGAAACTTTGTAAACTTATATATTAAACTGTTTTGATTCTCAACCTGAAAGCATGTGTGTAGAGATCTGCTCTGTCTATACTACAATTAGTGTGACCATAGCTTAGAAACTTTATAAGTGGTGAGATTTATTTTCAATATGAGTAGTTATATCACTAGTAGTGTAATAAGTATCAATACAAGTTTATTTCCACTTGTACTGGCTATACTAATTCATCCTAGCTATTTTAATATGTATTTTAATAGGAATTCACTCATTTGATTTAACATTGGGACTAATTCTATTTTAGCAGTGAGATAATTCTCCTTTGGTATGACCAGGGCCTAGAAACTTTGTAAGGTTATATATTAAACTGTTTTGATTCTCAACATGAAAGCATGTGTGTAGAGATCTGCTCTGTCTATACTACAATTAGTGTGACCATAGTTTAGGAACCTTATAAGTGGTGAGATTTATTTTCAATATGAGTAGTTATACCACTAGTAGGGTATTAAGTATCAAAACAGTTTATTATCACTTGTACTGACTATACTAGTACATCCTAGCAAAGAAGTATATTATCAAGTGTAGCCTATACTCTACATCCAAGACTATGTTCTACTAAAGTGGTCTATCACAATACTTGGGGTGGACTTGCTGCTAAAAAGATTAACTGGATAATTCTAATGAATAGGTCTGCACTAAAGTGATTTATTACACTACTTGGGATGAACTTGTTGCTAAAAAGATTAACTGAATAATTCTAATAAATAGGTCTACACCAAAGTGATTTATTACACTACTTGGGATGAACTTGATGCTAAAAAGACTAATTGATTAATTCTAATAAATAGATCTGCACTAACACAAGAGTAATTTATCTCTCTGTTTGGGAGGAGCTTACCATCAGAAAGACTTGATTGGTTAAAAAACACATAAAAAGTAAGGGTGGTATTTTTGGTTTTTTCTGTCTTATACTGATTATTCACTTCAAAATTAATTCTTGCTAATACATGTTCTGCTTACCTATTCTTGTTTCTATTCCCCAGTGACTATGGTGAGTTGGTGGTTTTATCCACACAGTTAAGGGTTTAGTATATATTATTACTTGTTATTTTACTTGCCTATTCTATTCATTCTAAAAGTAGTTGTTATCAGTATTCTTATTTTCTTGCTCAATAACTATAGGGATTAGTATTTTTGTATACTTGACTTGTATACTACCACTATGCTCTTGTTTCCTATATATCTTTATTCATTCTTATTTTCTTTGTTTAGTAGCTATGTTGCATTAGTAGTTCCGTTTACTTGACTTATGCTTTGGTATATGTTTATTACTCTACATATACTTACAGGCTTCTACATCTAAGCAAGCAAGAAAGAAATATATAAGAAAAATAAAAAGAACAAAAAAAGGCACCAAATATATGATTACTTACGATACAGAGGACAAAAGAATTTCGAGGAAAAGAATCCCATCTCCAGAAATGGTTAGTCTATTATCTTATTTGTTCACACATGCACTACAACTTCCATCCACTATGGTGTTGGGTTTCTACACCTCATCACATTATTTCTAAGATGTCAAAGGAGATTACTGACATTTCTTCAGAAGCACATGTTAGTAACACATAGTATGATAATGTACTTTTTTTATACTATAAGCCTCTTTCCATGTCTAGAATGTCAAAAGAGACTACTTCCTTTTTAAAACCAGATGTTAATTAGCCATAGTATGATTTTCTCTAATTCTATAAGTCTCTTACCATGTCTAAGATGTTAGAGATTAGTTATATTTTTATTATGAGTATTGCACTTTCTTTCTTATGTATTATTTCTATCAATAAGTCACTTTTTTTTCTTATGTAAAAAAATAAAACAAATTACAACTGGTTTTCTCATGTTAATGGTATATTTCTCTTTATGCAAGAAAATAGACAGACTTTAGTAGACTTGCTTAGTACTTAGAGTGCTAGTTTTTTCATCAAATTCCTCAAAAATCATATATTTACATTATAGAATGAAAAAGAAACAGAATTAGATGAAGAAGAGTTTGCTTTATTTGAGGAATGTGGGGGAGTAGATGGGATAGAGATAGGTAAGAATGATCTGCTATCTATTTGTCTATCTAGAATCTTTTTTGATTTACAAGTAAGTCATATGTCCTCTCTCACTTATTCTTGTTTTTTTTTTTCTTTTTTAGGACTCAGAACAAAACCAATAAGTAAGGGGGGGGGTCTAAGATTCTATGTCTTTGTTAGTGATGAGGCAAAAAGAAGACTGGAGATGTCACTAGCAAAGCCATTTGAATCGGACGGCCCCTGCTTTTTATGTAATAAAAATGTTGGGCACCGACGAGGTGCCCATATACAGCAACATTTCTCACTTAAAATCTGTTTTTGTTATCACATAACAGTAGATGATGAGGGGATGAATAGACACTACAACTTTCCATCTAATCATCATATTGATGGAAAGCCCTGTCACCGCCACATCTCATTCAATACTCGCTTTCTAACCGATATCTTCTCATTAAAAAAGACCATATCCTTTTTTGCAAAGGGTCACTGGTCACTCTCCACCTTCCAAAATACTCATTCCCGCATACACTCCAACAACTGTTGGTGGGGTAGTATACCCTCCCTTCTTTAAGGGGAAGTCTACTACTCCATTCTCTTTAAAGTCTGGGGTGTGCTCTTCACGATTTCCTCTCCCTTCTCACCATCATTTTAATTCAGATGCTTCTCCCATCAGTAACTCTCTTACTAATGGAGACACTACCACCTCTACTTCTTCTCCTACAACTACTACTATTGCTACTAACATTACTACTACTCCTTCTACTGCTTCTTTTCCTCCACTCTTTTCTTCACATTCACCCTCTCATTCTCCTGAAAGATCTGATGATACAGTTACCACTGTTTCGATACCTACTTCTACTCCCACCTCTTCACCTGCTCCACTCTTTTTCTTAGATTTACCCTCTTTTTCTCTTGAAAGATCTAATAATACAATTACTAGTCTTTCAATACCTATTTTTATTACTACTTCTACTACCACTACTACTACTACTACTTCTACTACTACCACTTCTTCCTTTTCTTTAGCTTCACACTCTCTTTCTTTTGAAAGAGAGCTACTTAGCTTGCAGTCTCCTTCTTCTTCTGAACTCAATCTTAATACCCCCACCACTATTACCCCCATAGAAGAGGAGACTGTCAGTGAACTAGTTGATCGAAGCAGTCTCCCCCGATCTTTTTTCTCTGGAGCAGTTGAGTATTACCGCTCTGCCATTTTTCATCTCAAGAAGAATGGGTATCACAGAGAGGTAATAGCACAGGCTGAAGCTTACCTTCGAGTCAGTGAAGAAAAGCTCTAATCATCTTTTCTTTAGGTTTTTTTTTTCTCCCACTCTCTTTCTCCCACTCTCTTTCTCCCACTCTCTCTGTAGTGTCTCATTCCCTCTGCATTTACTTTTATGTGATGGCAAATCAGTGAAGATTTTTTTAAATTATTTTCTAAATTATTATATAATGGTATTCTAACACTTATACACATACTTTTATACATTCTATTGCTACTATTGTAAAAAGTTTATTTAATGTATTATATGTGCTGACTTAACACATGCACACAGCTGTTTCTTGCTATAATAGCTATGACAAATACTCCTTTACATACATATGTACACAATCTTTATTTATTTCATTGCTACTATTGTGAAATATTATATAATGGTATTCTAACACTTATACACATCCTTTTATACATTCTATTGCTACTATTGTAAAAAGTTTATTTAATGTATTATATGTGCGGACTTAACACATGCACACAGCTGTTTCTTGCTATAATAGCTATGACAAATACTCCTTTACATACATGTGTACACATTTATTCATTCTATTGCTAGTATTGTAAAAGTGTATTTAATGTATTACATAATGCTGACTTAACACACGCACTCAATCTTTTATTTGTTCTATTGCTACTATTGTGAAAAGTTTATTTAATATATTACATAATGCTGGCTTAACACATACACACAACCTTTTATTTATTCTATTGCTACTATTGTGAAAAGTTTATCTAATGTATAATATGTGTCTTTTATTCTTTCAATTGTGTTTTAACATGTGTACACAATCTTTTATTCATTCTATTGCTACTATTGTGAAAAGTTTATCTAATGTACTACATAAAGCTGGCTTAAGACACGCGCACAACCTTTCATCTATTCTATTGTCACCATTGTGAAGAGTTTATTTAATGTATTATATACGCTGACTTAACACACGCGCACGTTTCTTTATTGTCAATACAATGTATATCATAGAACCAACCCTTCTTCCCATCAGTATATTTATAGCCAATACTTTACTACACATTTCTTTATTAATGATGCAATGCACATCATAAACCAAGCCTTCTGTAGTACTTCTTCTTATCGCTATAGCGAAGTGCAGCGGAATTCGCTCGTTTAGATCACAAGCTTTTCGAGTGAGGGCGCAGGAGAAGCGGCGGGCCGCTGCCTAGTCGCTTGGCCCGGTGGATACGGGGCACCGGCGTCGCCTCCATGTGTACGGTCGGCGCCGCACGCAACGTAGGCGGACGCGGCTTGACCGCCTCAAACGATCGGTCGTTCGGGTGAGTGGAGGTTGCGGGGGAGGGTGGGCGGCGGCGGTGGAGGAGGGGTGGCGGTGATGACGGTGATGGCGGCGGTGGTGGTGGTGGCGGCGGTGGTGAGGGTGGTGGTGGCGGCGGTGGTGCGGGCGGGGGAGGAGTGGGGGGTGGGGGAGGGGAGGAGGGTGGGAAGGAGGGAGGGAAGGGGTCGTGACCGGGTTTGGGTCAAGTGTGCAAATGTTTTTTCGACCAATCAGAAGGGGGGATTTTGGGGTGACCTTGGCAAGGTCGTGTGCAAAATTTTTGTGCTCTTCTGTGATTGGTTGAAATCGGAAATACCGGCTTGTGATTGGTTGAAAACAGGGGTCAATGAGTGCGTGTCTGTATAGAAGTGCACTGACTATACTACTAAGGTCTAAGATGTGTAAGGTCTAAGATGTGTAAGGTCTAAGACGTGTAAGGTCTAAGACGTGTAAGGTCTAAGACGTGTAAGGTCTAAGATGTGTAAGGTTTAAGATGTGTAAGGTCTAAGATGTGTAAGGTCTAAGATGTGTAAGGTCTAAGTTGTGTAAGGTCTAAGATGTGTAAGGTCTAAGATGTGTAAGGTCTAAGATGTGTAAGGTCTAAGATGTGTAAGGTTTAAGATGTGTAAGGTCTAAGATGTGTAAGGTCTAAGATGTGTAAGGTCTAAGATGTGTAAGGTCTAAGATGTGTAAGGTCTAACTGTGGTATTTGTCTCCAGATAAAGACCTGAAGACATGGATATCTAAGTACGGTTGGCAGGATAATGGAGATAGTGTGTACATTGCTAATCAAGAAGAACTGGTGAAAACTAAGAAGATTACTGAGAAAATCAGCTTTGATAGTAAGTGTCTAGTTCTGATATCTCAACTTATTCTATTCTGGCAATTATTTAATATTTCTTCTTCTTCTGGCTTTTCCCATCAGGTGGGGTCGCCATTGTGGATCAGTTTTCTCCATTTAACCCTGTCTTGTGCATCTTCCTCTACCAGTCCTGCTGGTGCCATATCGTCTTTCAAACAGTATTTCCATCTTCTTTTAGGGGGTCCTCTCTTTTGCTTTCCTACCTCCAGTTGTCTTATTCTTTTTCCCACCTACTCTTCATCTTTTCTCAACACGTGTCCCAGCCACCTCAATCTTATCTCCCTCATTTCACCTCTTAGTTCACCAACTGGCAATTACAATGCATTTACTATTTCCCTTTAATTTCATTCTTTCATGATTAGACTCGAATTGGGATGTTTTACATTTGCTGTAGGCCACAGCTGACATATTATATTTTCTACTCAGGCGATAGTGGTCTAAAATATTTTTGGACCTACATGTAGGTTTGCTAGAGACAATTTACTTAAAATTAGGGGATTAATTTTCTGGTAACCCGGTTTCTTTTATTTTTTAGGTGTAGCTGAAATCATGTCGATGAATTCATCTTAGAAGAGCTGAAGATGTGAATACAAGACAATAGGTTATGATAATCTATACTGTGCAATGTAACACCAGTTAGGTTTTTGTTTCATAATAAATGTTTTTATGTAACAGTGAATATATTGTTATTGGATATAATGTCTTGTGGAGGAGTATTTATTAAACAGAAGTTAGCAGACTGAGCAATATTGTCAACATTTCACTTTGGAAATTACCGCACTTGTTCACTGTGTTGCAACGATCAACACAGTTAGGAGTTGTCTGCTCTCAGTGACAATATTGATAATATTTCAATGGAGTGTTGTATATAAATTTAACACTGCAACCCCTTGTGCATTTCCTGCAACCACACTCTTCAGCTACTGCTTCAGTGATGTCATAAAGTTAGCATTGCAATGCTACTTGGTCTCAAGGTTAAAGTTTAGATACAATTAATAAAAAGTCAAATAAAAAATATAAGTCAAAATTATAGCATGTTGAATAGCAGGCTTCATGTAATATTGGCCTTACATTACCTATGTAGTATTGCAAACTTCATAGCACTGTTTTCAGTCTTTGACCCCCTGTAACTTTGGGTCATGTGACCTAACGCTAAAAGTGAAAGCTGTACAGGCCCTTTTAGACATGGTTAAATACGTGGGGTAGATTTTGAAAAAATGCATTCCCCCAGCTTGTTTACCGAACATCAAGGATTGTCCTCTCTTGCTCCCTTCAGAGAGAGAGAGGGTGACTCAAACCGTAGTATTGTGAGATGTTGCCATGGCTGTGCCTTGGATTTAAATAAACCAATTTGTAATCAATATCGTAGCTTTACATTACACTAAAATAATAAGTAGATACATGCGCATTAGAGTTGTTCTTAAATGTGAGTAGGGAACCTCAAATAAGGGACACCTGCAACAACTGACAATTACCATTAGTATTATGGTTGGAGTTGTATACTTACCACATTGTAGTAGCAGTACTCTATAGCCTAGTGACTTAGACTCAGGATAGATAGCTTCTTCAAGACCTAAATTTCAGACACAGACTAACTTGCTAAAAAACTTACGTCACAGAGTCGCGAACATGCCAGCCTTTGTCAAAAGCAAAATACTCCCTTTCATGCGAGAAACCCAAGTAGTGTGCCGATGAACTAGGGATGGTTTTCTTTGACCAATCAAAATACCAGGTCAATATCCCTTTGGGCCTAGGCTGGACGGCCATTTTAGGACTTTTATTTGCAACCCGGGTCAGTCTAAGAGGTAGCGAAGACACCAATGGCTCTGCCTGGCTGCCCATGGCTTGTCAAGCATGATTTTCCTTATTATTTATGTATCAGGTTAGTGAACATGATAATATCATATGTCATGGAATGGCATACTTTGCTTATATTACTTAATGCCCATGACATGAGCTTTGAAATGTGTAGCTATTGGCACTGCCTGTCATCTATTAGTTTCAGTTACTAATTCTACATTATACATGTAGTCGGCTGAGTCCTGCTACCAGGCCTATTAGCCTAGTAAATGCAGAGTGTTGGTTGTGCATTTATATTTAATCATATGAACTGCAGTTGTGATTGCATGTTGACCTTATGTACTATATCACTTATAGCCTATGTACAGTGTATATACATGTACATTGTACATTATGCACCAAGTACATGACTTGTATAACACTGCACCTGCATGTATAATGTATAATATAGAAATGATACAGCTGGTTTCTCTGAATTATGATTTAATAAAGATATTATTATCTAAGCAAAGTACTGGCTCAGTCAGATACTAGGTCATTGTTATCAATATTTTCAAACAGCTACATCTGTTACAGCATGTGTTTCTAGGATTGTTAAAGTAGTACAAGATTCAAAATATAGGTATTTTAGTTAGTAAGTTCATATTTTGGGCTTCAAAATGATATGCAACTTGACTTGGTTGAACATGTACAAATGGCTGTATTTGAACCCCAAAAATCGTTGAAATATAGTGATTTTGTAAAAGCTCAGGAAATTTTGCCAGGAATTTCCAACTATTCATTGATGTCACTTGTCTGTTTAGTATGAAAGAGCATCCACATAGTTGAACAAAGAAACAAAGACAACCAATGAGAGAGTGTTAGTTATAAATAGGTCAATTGTTACCATTGTTACTGTAGGAATAATGCTGTTTACAATATTATAGTTTAGTTTATTGTACTAGTGCACATGACTAGTTGACCGATTAAAACCAATTGTAAGCAAGCCCATGTTCATTGACAAATTTCAGCAAATCATCGGGACAAAAGTAGAATCCCCTTTACACATTAGTAGTTGAAGAATTAAGCTATGTACATGTTGCATGAATACTAAATATAGACCGGTGATTCATAGTAATTTGCATTAGAACAATCAGTGTTTGCGCGGCTCATAGAACTAGTAGTCAACGTGCCGCTTGATCGCACTAGTGATAACCTGAACAAGTGACGTCACTTATTCACCTATTGTTGAATAGCTGAGCATTTTTGGCAATATATAAACTTTACAGTCCGATTACACTGAAGTAAATAAAGTAAATATAGTCAATTTGCATATCATCTTGAAGCTAAAAGTGTTACCTAACTGACTAGAATGGTCAAATCCTCAATAATTGAATACTTTAAAACAGTATAATATCCTTATTATTATATCAATATATCACATTTACTTGATTGCCTGATGTAGGAACCCATTGCAATACCATGCAGCATGCAGTGAACCTGGGAAAATTTTAATAATTTATACAAACATGTATTATGATTGTTCCATTTCCTAAGTATGCCATACCATATGAGAACTGCTTGGCAACAAATAGCCTTTTATCTTATTTGTTGCTTGGCATTGTAGTCGAAGCTGTAAAACTGATAGCTATTATAATAGGCCTACATGTATCACTAAATTGACACATGAAGGGTGACCTAATTTTTTGCTGTTGAATATGGTTTTGTATTATACTGTTGGGTAGTAAATTAGTAAATTTCTAGTTATTTCTAGTCTATTCCTAGCAGAAGAGAGAGGACAACCCTTCATGAATTATATGATCCACAATGTGAACAATAATAATTGGTTTAGCCTTTGTTCATTGTTAAAATCAATGCTAATACAATTGTCTTCTTTGTTTACTACTTGAAAGGCAGGCTATTTCTCTAGTTTATTTTCCATTTATGGCACTCTGCTGTCTCACAGTTTATACAGTTCGATAAATTACACCATTACCAAGAGTTATCTGACAGCTCTGATAAGTGATGGTCGAACAATCCAGTGATATGATTGTCATGTACATTTTGTTATACTTTCACTTGCTCACTGAAAATGAGGACATTACGTAGTTAATTTATCAACTATTTAGTCATCCAACATTCTATAAATTTTTTCTGCTCTTCTTTCTTAGCTACTAGGATTTTATTCTAAGGGTAGATTTGTAGCTTGTTCTTACATCAGGATTGATTTGACATGATTTGGTATGTCATGTGCTGCTCTAGCGTGAGTTACATGTACATGTAGGTGTTCTTATTGCTCTAGCAAAGATAGTAAAAAAAAATATTGGTCCAAAAACTATCCTTCCCGCCTCCAAACGCAGTCCGTATTAAGCAATGAGTTGTGCTACCTTGTGTAAAAATACCCTATTACTATTGGTGCCCCTCCGACCAATCAGAGGCGCTTCCTTACAATGGCTCTGTATAAACAATCTACTAGTATTTACATGTACTTGTACTTATATAACCAGGAGCAAGAAAACAAAGCTATCCAAATTTCACTGCTGCATGCTTCTAATGGTACAGTGCAGTACAGCAGCCAGGAATCTGAGGTGTATTAATATGTTACAATACCTGTTGAATCCGACCAGTAGGAGGGTTGACAGTATTATAGTTGGCTCTGATGATATTATTGACTAGTTCCTAGCGCCGCTTTCTCTTGAACCTCTGACTGTAAGACGTACATAAAGTGATTTAATATCAACAGAACCAAAAGGAACATATTTGATATTATATATGTACATGTGCTCACAGTGGCCAATGTTTAAGACAAAAAATAAATTCTACTTTATTGCTGGTTGTATGGATCATTATAATAGAGAGCCATGATATCATAATGTAGAGACAATCCAATATTTTCTCAATGAGCGATAAGTTAAATTCTTTCTATTTGTTTACTGAGAGCATTTAGGACTACTTACAGCTGTATGTATGTACACCTACTGCACCTCCTAAAAGCAGATACTGTTTTCGAGTTTTGCGAGTTCGCGAATTTAACGAGTGACAAACTCACATATAATTTGAATGAAATGAATTGAATATACTCTACTACTACAACGTTGTATGCTACTATTTGTTATCTATTTACACAGGAAGTCACATGAGAATGATAGATTTAGTAAGTTGTCAGTGCAGATACTTGTATATGATAATTATTGTATTATATTATATTGTATATTATTATTGTTATCATGTATCATATTACACATTGTAAATCTATGGTTATGAATGGTAAATACTACTTACTGGTTACTTACTTGCATATGTTATAATAAGTACATATACATGTAAATGTTCATCAATTTGGCCTTTAGGTGACCTACATGATGTCATAGATTACCCACACTCATTTGGGATAACAAGTAGCAGTATAACAATTCTAGTCTGTGTAGGATATATGATGCTTGAGCATAGAGACTTGTTTCCCATCCATGAAAATACCTGGGTCACTAGGGTTTGAACTCAGGTCCTCTACAGGCCTCTATTGGCAGCTTCCTTCTTTTAGGTTTTAGGTGAAGTGGCAATGTGTTCTGTTCACTGTGCTAGGCAATTAGATACCATAGAGGCCCAGGGTTCACATCCCAGTCTGCTCAATAGACAAATTCCTTGCATAAAGAACACATATCATAGATTACAATTATACATGTAAGAGTAATAATGTTGGCCAGAAACAATAGTACATTATTGGTATTGAATTAGATCAGTTTCTGTGTAATATAAATAATGAATCAGTGGGATTTATGTTTAGTGCATTGTGCTGACAGCATTGCAGAGTAGCTGCCAGCAGCAGTAATATTGGCAGTGCAAGAAGTATTGATATAAAAAATTTTTAATAATAGATGGTTTGGCAGTAGTTATACACAGTGTAGTTTAGGTTAGCTGTGTGACATAGCATTGGTGTATTCCCCTACAAGGTATAGAAAATAGAAGTGCAGAAAATTTCATGAGTAAAATAATAATTGTCCATACATGTACACGAACATGTACACGAACATGTACACGAACATGTACACGAACATGTACACGAACATGTACACGAACATGTACACGAACATGTACACGAACATGTACACGAACATGTACACGAACATGTACACGAACATGTACACGAACATGTACACGAACATGTACACGAACATGTACACGAACATGTACACGAACATGTACACGAACATGTACACGAACATGTACACGAACATGTACACGAACATGTACACGAACATGTACACGAACATGTACACGAACATGTACACGAACATGTACACGAACATGTACACGAAAAGGGAAACATTTTTATTAATGTTTTTATTATTATTTGGTTATCTAATGGAATGGAAATCCTCGATACAAACATGAAATATCTCATAGATCTACACATACATGCTTTAGCAACACGTTATGTACATGTATAGGCTATGAGTACGTATTAGACAAAGAATGAAGTGAGTTAGACCAGGTTCCGACATATTATAATATGTAGGTCTACAAAATGTATAAAGTCATACTGTAGTTGAAAAGTTTGAGTTTTAAGAATGAGCTGTGAACATGTGACCTAGTATTAGCCTGCCCCCCACACCCCCCCCCCCCACTTTACCTATGTGCCACACACTAGCTCAATGTCTATGTTCCACTATCAGCAGTCTTACCTGTTGTTCAGTCTGTTGAACTTGTTCCTTGAATCAACTGGTATTGCTAGCATAATCTGCAAATGTACCAGTACATTGTATGCCCTAGTAAGTGATATATGTATACTTGACTAGATTTGGTACAACTAACTGTAAATGCCTGGCTCTAATTACATGTCTTTAATTGCGTTTAGTTATTATGGAAATTCCCATTATTGCTAATGGAAAGATCTACTCATTCATACAGATAGTAATGGATGACTATACATGTAGATGGGTCATGCCCACCAAACCATAACGCGGCTTCGATTTATTACCGGAAAAGTACCGCCTGCCCAAGGCCATAAAATACCAAGACCTAAGGTCATAGGATACCAAGTATGAACATGGTCAGGCACAGACATAATTTTCTAAGTTAGTAGACGTCCCAAATGGTTGTAAACGAATGAAACCAGTATTAATCATCATTACTATGTTAGCATCTGTTCAGAAGAATTACCCTATGCTACAAATAATTGACTGCAAATCCTACTTTAGAATTTACATGTAGGCCTACATGTAGAATGTCAAAACTGCATGTGCCAACACGCGACCTATCATCAAACCAAAACATCTCAACTCTGAGTCATACAGCTGGCAAATTCCCATATTTTAATATATTCATTACGAAATTAGTCGTTTTAAAGTTGTTAAATTATATATTATATACATGTACATCCAAGTGGTAATGAAACAACTAACTGTTTCATGAGGTATCAAACATGATAATTATAAATATACAGAAAGTCTCAACATAAATTCCATTAATTTTTGAAAAATATTTGTCTAACAAAATAGCAATTTGCCAGAGCCCTTATTTCTATCAAGTGGCGTATATTTATTGTATATCTATTGGCTGTTAACGTAAAAGCCTACATACTTCGTTCTATTGCGTCTTTTCGTATTTCCCTTTGCAAATGTTCGCTTTGGAGATTATTTTAGACCAAGAGAACGTAATTTAATACTGTGTAAATAGAAGTAAGCACAATCCTACGGCTGAGTCTGTATACATGATCAAATGACAAAGCATTTTCTACATTTCAAAGTTTTTAAAAGCGATGGTTGGGACCATACTAATATATAGGTCAGTATATAGGCTAGCCTATATAGGTCAGTATATAGGCTAGCCTATATAGGTCAGTATATAGGCTAGCCTGCAGGTAACAAAACATACCATAAATCAATAAACTGCCTTGTAATTTGATGCACCATGATAGCTTTTCCAAAAATTAAACAGGAACACAACCGACAGTCTAAATTTTATCCTTTGATTATCGATTACATATTTGCAGCATATGGCTGCAAGTTATATCGCATGATCATTTCAGGAAATGAATTCTAACCTTGAAGGTATTTTCATGGTTTATGTTTATTTACTGAGCAACATGGAAAGGCTTCCAGTCATTGAAGACAAGTACCCGAACCAGAAAGGCAACCAAGTCTAAGTTGTAATCTTTCAATCATGGTAATATTACCTTCTCCTCTACATTGTCTTCGCCTAGAGCTATTGCTCACGTGTGTCTGGTTCTCTTCCAGCAGCTGTAGAGGTATGCGTTTAATTCTAGTATTATTGAACTCGGAGCAATTGTGTTTCTAGGTTATAAGGGTTTGAATATCGGTAATGACATCCACACCAAGCTGTTGGAGACTTTTTTATTTTCAAATGTCCTCATTCGATGAAGAATTGGTTATAATAACTGGTTTGGGATTATTTAGAAGGAAGAATAACAAAAAGCTCTAAGTATGATGTCGACTGTTTGTCTGGTTGGGATTGTCAGATTATTAAGGTAGAAACAGACTAGCGAATTTCAAGTGGTGGAGTGACAAGTCGTCACAAAACAGAGTGAATATGCCCTGTTCACCCAATATCAAGCATGTCTAATATGGTATGCTTCTCTCACAATAACACTGGCTTCTGATTTGCCAGCAAACCTTTTACTGACTGTAGCCAAAAATTCGAAATTGAGTCACTGTCACAATGTGATTGTACATGTAGGGGATATATTACATGTATATATAAAGAATTGCCTGCCTTAGCACACATGCTCAGGTAAGAAATTACATCCATGGCGGAAACAACGCTAACGTGTGCTGTCCAGTGGGAAAAAATTTGTTAGGGTGGCAAAACGTGGTGGAAATGCGGTGAAAACGTAATGAAAGTATTCACTAGTTTGGTTCGGCCCTTACACTGTCAGCAAATTGAACGTATGCTGCCAAATGTTTTCGCTGTTACTCAATTTTCTGTCACAAATAAAAACTTTCTGTTTTTTGCCTTTACAGCAGTATGCCCATGTCTTCATTGGTTGAAAGCAGTGCTTACAAGGATGTGCTGCTACTAACCAAAATAAACTACAGCTAGTATTTCAGTTTGGGAAGAGATCAGTAATATAAGGAGATACAGCTTTTTACAACATATACACATAATATGCATTTATTTTATTAATAAAATTATGTTATTGATTGGTATTCAAGAAACATTTAATTTGCTGTCTGTTGAGACAATAATTACATGTATATTATACTATCTTCCAACTTGTAGGCTAGAAGCTATTACCAGTGTGAAGACATTTGTAATCTCTGCACTGTTTATTTACACAGAAATCGTTGGCTGGACTACATATACAGTACAGAATAACATTGATATCTCATTTATTGATTCGACTCTCATATTCAGGAAGTCGTCGGTACGAAGTAAGATTGAGTGTTTGAATGATTGTTTAAAGAGTCAACCGGACTGCCAGAGTGTCTACTACTTATCTATTGGTATGTAACTGTATTGTAGATTATGTGATGTTTGTCGATAAAATATACAAACAGTTAGATAATATCTCATACACATGTAAATTATAAATTTACTATAGCATGTAGTCTGACTTATTGTAATATGATTCGGATTGAGGTGTCTAATTTTAGTTCTATACCGGAGATGTTATTTTTAGCTGAACAGCGTAAGGTGCAAAAAGTAAATATAGAAATAAAATAGATATACCTTGTTGAAAAAAGGAAATTATAGAGCAAAAACATATTGCAATGTTTGATCGGGCAGAACAACCTAATACATGATGTACACGTTGTACATGTTAGTTGCGAGATGTAGATTGAAATTCAACATTCACCGTCACCAGTTAGCCGACTGTGGTATCTCAGTATCGAACCCAGCTATAGTTTTGATGACTTCGTATTTACAGCAGCAATAGATTGCAGTTATTTGATTTTTATTCTACCAGAGTTTGTCTAAAACAGAATTGTACCATATAATACTAATTGGATAATAATTATTGTACTATTGTATGCCTTGCCTTTCTGCAGCAAAGCTTAAAGGAAGCTGTTACCAACTGAGAAACTCAAATCCGTCGACTATCACTGAAGTATCCAGATATAAGGGTAGCTACATGTGGATTGCAGCAAATACTAGTGCAGTTGTTACACCAGGTATCACAGAGGTGCCAACAACAAGTACTACAGCACTACCCACAACAACTACCACAGAAGTGCTTACAACAACTACCACAGAGAAGCCGACAACAACTACAACAGAACCCACAACAACTACCACAGAAGTGCCCACAACAACTACCACAGAAGAACCCACAACAACTACCACAGAAGTGCCCACAACAACTACCACAGAAGTGCCCACAACAACTACCACAGAAGTGCCCACAACAACTACCACAGAAGAACCCACAACAACTACCACAGAAGTGCCCACAACAACTACCACAGAAGTGCCCACAACAACTACCACAGAAGTGCCCACAACAACTACCACAGAAGAACCCACAACAACTACCACAGAAGTGCCCACAACAACTACCACAGAGAAGCCCACAACAACTACCACAGAAGAACCCACAACAACTACCACAGAAGAACCCACAACAACTACAGCAGAGGAACCCACAACAACTACCACAGAAGAACCCACAACAACTACCACAGAAGTGCCCACAACAACTACCACAGAAGTGCCCACAACAACTACCACAGAGAAGCCCACAACAACTACCACAGAAGAACCCACAACAACTACAGCAGAGGAACCCACAACGGATAGCATTACTGTATGTGGCTATCATAAATCACCATCAAGTCAATGAAATTATATTTTATTCTTTAGATTTTGACAACTAACCTTTTACAGGTTACAAATATAATCCACTCAAGTATTATTTAATCAGCTGAAAAAATTCCATATTTTGAGACGGGGGTGAAGTTACACCACACCCCTACACCACCCTCCTATACCATCTCCTACACCACCCCCTTACACCACCCCCTTATGAGGCCCAATTATTTAATTTTTTTTAATATTTGTTTTAGGACAGTGCCTGTACAGGAAACGAGTTCCAGAATGTTCAGCAGTTCTGGGCTCCAATAGCAGAGGACGATTCTACTTCTGGTGTTCTTCTGGTGAGAAGAAATTATGTACTTCATAGAATAAACACTTCTGGCTGCATATCTGTGATAGATAAGGTGCAACTTTGAATATTCTGGCGTAGGCTCAGATCCTTGTGATTGGGAAAATAAGGTTGGGCTGATATGAGGTAAAATGGAGAAAACAACTTCTCCATGTAATGTTCTATTGAAGAACCCCGGCTAATTAAATTATATCAACATGTAACAAGTTTCAATCATGATTTTATGGGGAATCCAGTTGCATCCTACATCGCTGTATAGTTGTGTATATTTTGGGCTATCAGGTATTAAAATATTGATAGTCATCAGGGCTATAACATAATGCTAATATGCTTGTATATGAGTATGTTGGCTCATATAATATGTACATGATATACATGATGCGCATGTAGGTATAGCTCATGTGCGATGTGTTCATGCGATGTAAATAATACATGTATGTATGCTTGCATGTGGGTCTCCGTGTAATATATTATGCATAGACATTTTATTGTATACTCATACAAGTGTATAATGATAGTGGTGTTTATTAGTGCTGGGTGGTTTTGGTTTAGCACTTTTTTCCTGTATTTTCAAAAGACCTGAATAATACTGAAGTTGTCTGTTCCTGCTTGGTTTCTCCAGGTTTTTCTCAACTTTGGAGAAAAGCCAGATCGAATTACAAGCTTAATGGACAATTTTGGGAGTTGTGACACTCCAGTTTTAACTTTAATGGTGGCTATTTTGTTTTGGTTAATAAATAATTGTAATTGTAATTATTTGCAATAATAATATGTGTGTACGAGCATAAGTACTAAAAACTGAGTAAAACTAGAACAAATAGTCACTGGGTGCCAAAGATTATTGCAGCTAAGTCTGTACGGCGAGGATGACATCAAATTACAAAGATTGGAAGAGGCACAATATGCATGCATACGCGACATCAGCCATTATCATAAATGCTCAAGAAAAAGGGAAATATGCGATTTGAATTTGCAAACTGATTTAAATCGAACCACCGCATTCGGTTTCGGTTTACATTTTAAAATTTTGAACTGAGAGAAAAAAATATTGAAAAACAAAATGATAACGAAACACAGTGCAGCACTAGTATTTATTCATTGCAATGGACTTATACAGATTAACTAAAACCGAATGCTATGCTCTCTAGATATATGTTTAGAGAACATAGCATTCGGTTTTAGTTAATCTGTTTTGTAGGAATTTAGTTCCAGATCTTTTATATGAAAGAAAAATTTATTTCAATTCAGCTTTCTTTGAAATTTTATGAAGTGATTTATTGCCTTAACGAAATAAAACTATAATAATTGTAGCAAGCTACATATTCGAAGAGCTCAAGTACAACTGGCCTCAGGGTAGCCCTTGATATATCGGTGAGAGGAAGTAATGATGAGGCTGATAAATGCAGTCGATGGTACTTCAAGTTTAATGATGTAATCTGCAGCAACCCTGGAACTATAGAGTATATAGTTTACACTCTCAAGGAGATATCCAATAAACACAAATCTATAAATAGTAAGTAGGTTAAAGTGTTTTTTATTTTTTGTTTACGTTGTGAATTTGACATGAGCTAGTGTGAGCAGCAGAACCTGAGCTAGTGTGAGCAGCAGAACCTGAGCTAGTGTGAGCAGCAGGACATGAGCTAGTGTGAGCAGCAGAACCTGAGCTAGTGTGAGCAGCAGAACCTGAGCTAGTGTGAGCAGCAGAACCTGAGCTAGTGTGAGCAGCAGAACCTGAGCTAGTGTGAGCAGCAGGACATAAGCTAGTGTGAGCAGCAGAACCTGGGCTAGTGTGAGCAGCAGAACCTGGGCTCACCTGAGTGAAGAGGCATAAATTTACACCAAATGCGTAACAAGAGTCGTCACATACATGCACATGTGTGTTATAATGTAGCGAAGACTTAGCAAATCTTTACTAATTGAGGTTTGTTTCTTCATTTTGTAAGTTGTCCACTCTTTCCCCAAAACCTGAACCACAACATATACATGTCTCCTAGCACAAATCTAGTAAATCTTAATTCCTGGAGTGAAAGATACAAAATGGAAGACAATTTGGTTTTCTTTTATTATAAAAATATTTCAGAGTATCATTCTAAGGCTGTTGTTTGACTATTTAGTCAGGCAGCCAACTCTCACTACTAAAACTTGGCTTACATCTAGACGTGTTGCTTCTAAAAATTTTACACACCTACGTGAGCTACTGGGTTTTTCAAGATAATAGTGTAATGTAGGGTATGATAACTCTGAAAAATTTGTTAATTCTACTTATATATCTACAATGTTCATGAACATTTACAGTAAATTAAATCATTCCATTTTACTGTTTTAGTATTTCTTAATAAAGTAAATTACATGTATTTTAATTCTGGTCTGGGTAGATTTGCATAACTCCACAACTTTTATGTTCTAGAACAAAGTCGATATTTATGTGAAGTCCATGTGTGAAGTGTTTTTTCAGAAGTAGATAATACCATAATACTGTTTTTAGAATTTGATCCCTTCTTTACCTGTTTACTGATTTTTATTACAGTGGATGGAGTATGTTATGGTTTACCGTCAGGAGATATAAAGGTAGAGGTCGCTGTGGAGGCGTGTGGTGGGAAGTCAGCCGCTGCTGTCTATACCGGGTATAAGACAGGGAAAACACTTGTGGTCATGGAAGTGCCCAGTCAAGAGTCCAATGGTAACATCATTAATAATAATCTATGCTAGATATACTGTACAGTGTACACTAAATTCCCAAACTCATTTGAAGTACATTAAATTTTATTTCTCCGTCTAACATTTTAGCGTGTTTATGTGTTAACTAAATATGAGGGACAACTCCAAATGTTCAACAAATGGTTTTCTCTCAGTGATTGTAGTCGTGCCAACTATCTGTTACGCATGAATGAGTTGTCTTCCCTTTATACTCAACCACATTAGCATTATTTCCTTTAATCATAATGTTATCACATTCATACTGTTAGTAGAAAGTAGAAACATTAGATAAGATGAAAGAAGACAACTTCAAATATTGAAAGCAGCTTTGTATTTACTAAGCCACGAATAACTACAGTGTATATTGGAATGAGTCAAAAGTGCTTCAATTTTTTTCTTTATTCAAGTGATAGCTCCACTTGACTGCATGCATGTTCCATTTGTGATCATATTATTATATTATTAAACATACAATCCTTGCAAGCACTTGGTCTAGAATAAGCAGTCAAATGGTACTCTGGAGCATGTTTATTGAAGGATTTTTAAGCATGCAATAGTTTGGTTAATTTTAGATTGTTCATTTACACTACAGATGCAGCTCCAGTAGCAGGTGCTAGCGTGTGCTCTACTGACGTGGCATTTAATTACAAGTATTACACATGGCAGGAGGAGATTAATGATGAAGTTGACAAGTCTGTAAATGGTCTCTCAATAAAGGTAACATGTGGCAGTTGGCACATATGTAGATGGACTTTCCATAATTTAATTACTAAAGTTGCTAGAATTCTAGAATTTCATATCTCACATACCTATTGGAAGAAAGCTTAGCTAAGTTGTATGTTTATCTACATTCTACATACAGCATAAAACTGGTACTACATGTATGACTTCTCATAATTGCAACAGTATCCAGTGTAGTGATAGGAGAATGTAGTAGTTTTCAGAATTATTACAGTTTATTTTAAATTGTAGGATATTTCCTACTACAAGAAAGCGGATAACACAGCTATCAGAGTAAAATATAACGCTCCTTTTGGCATCTACATGTCCAAAAACAAAGACTACTGTGCCCAATGGTGAGTTCGACTATATATAGCCAACTATTTCTATCAAAACGGGTCTAATTATCACTTGCAAATACATTGGGAGTTGTAATTACATGTAGGTTTTAATTGTATGATTTTGAAGGAAGATTAAAGTTGGGGGAGAGGACTGCAGCCCCATACCAGCTGACACTATGATAGAAATCAGCAACCCAGGCAGGCAAACATTTTGGGAGCATTTCGTTGAAGTTAATTCATGTAAGTTTAATTTCATTTCATGTTATAGTGATTACACTGTACATTGTATGTGTTTCATAAAAAATTACACTTTTACCATAAAAAGACTGATGCTGAAATTATTATGAACGCAAATATTCAAATAAATAATGCTGTATTTATTATGTATATCTTCTAGTGGAAGCAATCTGCACTAACAACTTGCTGGCAGGAGAACATAACATCCAGATATCTGTAGGGCTATGTGAGTCAACGGGTATCGCTGAAGCTGGAACTCGTGCTCATATGGGAGGCTTCAGTTCTCCTTCAAGACTTCATGTGGATGAAGTTGTGCTAAACACGGCTGCCGATACAAGTAAGTTATAAACTCAGCTAAGACTGAAGTAAGTAGCTATATGTGACTGCTAGAGAACAAAGGTTGTCTCCTTCTGCAATATTTGATCAATATTAATGAATAAATTGAGACGCTAAAATTTAAAAATGCGATAAATGCATATGAAAATTTTTTAATGTACGTGTACTATCATTTTATTTTGCAAGAGTTTGAAACTTATAAAAAAAATTCATAAAACTTATCTCAACTCATGGATATTGCTTGAAGTAGATTGAGTTTTTTCCTAATTAACATTGGATTTTATATCTAATTACAGTCACAGGATCCAATGGGTTGACATACACTAGTACTACTAGTAGTATTGCTCACTGGGGTGAGACAACCCTCAGTTGTATCAGTTCTAATGACGTTGACTCTATATTAGTTAAAGCATACACTAAACAGTTCGCTGACACTGCCTTAAGGATCACAGTGAGCGGCGTGTTCAAAACAGACATCCCAAACAACAAGGAGACATGTGTCAGATGGTAAGATATCTTCTTCACATTCCTCTATTCTACTATACAGGTATGCATTGTAACTATAGATTATTCTAAATTACAATGTACCGGTTGCAGAAATACTCGCTGGTTTTATTCAAATCGTGCTGCTTATAGCCGTTTAATTCAAATAGTAAAAGATTATTATAGTTTTGACGCCACTTTAGTTATCTTCAGAGGATGTAATTGCTGTTTACTACTAAACTAAACTACTAAACTGCCTTCATCATACGACAGCTAGTAGTTGTGCTGTCTAGCGTAAAATTATTTTTATTTAGCTATACTCTTGCACATTCGCTTGAAAACTTTTTCTGCTCCAAATTAATTCATTGAGCCAAAACTAAGCTAAACAATCTGTTTGCTGTACTGAAAATGCACAAATCTTTTTGCAAGTTTTACATTTGTTTAATGGCGGTACATGCAGCTGTTGTGTATGGTGCTGCTAACAGACTGATGGTTTGCCAATAATTTTTATTGGTCGTACATCAAGATTTAGCAACAACTTTTCTCAGCTGATATCAAGTATGGGTTAGAAAGAATGCTTATGATATTTTTAGAGTTGTCTTACGTAAGACATGTTCATACAGCAGGGTCATAATAATTAGACATGTTTAAAAAAGCTAATATTCTACTTGGTCAACATTGTAATTTGTGTAGGTATGTGGCTATTGATGGTAGTGACTGCACCAATCCTGGTCCTATAGAGTCCGTCATGTACATGGCTATCCATACAAACTACTTCTCACCTATGCAAAGTGAGTTAAATACATGTATTTAATTATCATACACATTAGTTTTAGAGCAGTGAAAGATAAAGATACTCATATGTAAATAAAATTCTAGTTACACACCTCTAAAGAATTTGTCCATAAAGTAAGAATTAATAAATCGTAATTAGACTTTGAAATTTACATGCGAGTTCACAAGACATTCTTATGCTGTGCTATTTTTCAATTCTTAGCTTTTAGACAAGTTCAATTGAAATTTAGATTTGAAGCTAGTAACCGCATTTGTAAAAAATCACTTAGTAGAAAGTGATGTGGTCTCACATAGCACCATATATTAATGGCCTGTCAATATATTTTCTTCAGTTAATGGAATATGTAACGGCGTGTCTGCGGGGAATCACAACCTCAACTTTAATCTTGGTTTCTGTGATGGTTCCAGTGAAATAAGAGGGACAATGTACACAGGCGATGAAGTATCATTTCATGTATTTGCTGAAGAGCTTAGGCTAAGCAAAGTGACAACTTGCTCTTCTGGTACACCTGTGAACTGTGGCTCATAGGCATTTTACAATATTTAGTAGAGATTATTGGCATACTGTGTGGTGCGTATTCAACATACATGTGCAATCGCATGCACCTTACAAGCGCAGTGCCTTGTCAAAAATGCTTTATCTCAGTCACCTCAGTCAGTCAGTGAACTCTGCCTTCTTTATCGAGGAGATTACTCCAAATATTTTAACATGTAGTTTTCACAAAGTGCCTTCCATTTTATTTTCAACTTAGTGCATTTCTACAAGAGCAATTTTAAGATCCACAATTTCAGTGAATATAATTCCTGGTTAGGAGATTTTTATGCTTAGTGCTGTAACATTATTTTTGTAACAGTTATTGTTGTTTTTGTGAAGACAAAGGTTGACAAGGCTTTAATGTCAATTTCCAATGATTCTAAATACATTAGGTGTGACATAAAAGAAATTTTGGTATTCTTGCTTGTAGCTCTATTATTTTGTTAGAGATATGGGGTAGGGGCATTTGGTATAAAATGATACAACTTTTCTGCTTCAGTTTCAGCGAAGCACAAAGGCTATCTCAGATGTTTTCCAAGCAAACCAGCAGTTTACCCAAATTTTGACTTCTTTAATCATCACATACTAGTTAATGCGCTGTATGCACATTCGATTATCCATTCATTCAGCTATGAGCACTAGCGATGAATGACACTGTAAACAGCACACCACTTTTTAAAATTTGTCTGCTTAGAGATTTTTCAGTTGCCGAATTTTATAATGCATTGAGGATGTGGTTAGTTTTACTAGTGAGGTTTTAGTGGAAAATACATCATGGTTTAAGACCAAAGATAACTTGGCAATTCCTTTTAATATAAAAACACATTTTACATGTGAAAATGGCGAATATTATAAAGTGATAGCGCCGTCAGAAATTATAAAAAATACATTTAAGCAAAATACTTTATTTTGTAAAATATTGATATAATTATTTTGCTACTAATGTATATAGAAATACTACATGTATATAAAAATGCTACATGTATATAAAAATACTAGATCTTGGTTATCTTGCAGGTATTCCCATTTTTCTCACAAATTTGTACGTGCACATATACATGTATATATTGTAAATGTTTCCATCTTTGTTACTGCATTATGCACTAGTTTCTGACTTCAGCCACATATAACTGGTTCACCCTTTGTACAAGTCATACTGGATGCAAGCCTTAGTTCTTCAAATATTATTGTGAAAGCAGTACCCGACCCGGTATTCGCCTGATAGTCCTTCTTTTCCTCATAGCCATCGCACTCTTTCCTAGCGTAGGTAATAGTATGGGTACCAGAGGCTATTCCATTACATATACCACTAACTGTAAATACATAAAATGCATCGTGTATATTACAGTGTACAACGGTAGTTTTAAGTACATTGTTATAAAACTGCGTCTGTTTTTGCTAGTCTATTCTACATATAGAGACAACATAATGAATGAATAAATGGTAAGGGTGAATAAAAGAAAAAAAATCTGTAAAGGAGGTCTGTGAGAAAAAAACAGTTACAATAGATGAAAGGAGACGCACCACAGATTGTTTATGTTATAATTGAATTGTGTTGCACTTGCTGTAGAATGCTAGATTCTATTACTAGATGTCATTGTAAGAAATCATCACTGATTGGTCCCGGCACATCAATGGCAATAGCACATTTGTACACAAATTAGCAAAACTCCTTACAGAGCACGGACAGCATTTAGAGGAAGGGGACAGACAGTTTTTGGTTGAAGTGAACAATATTTTCTTTGTTAATTGTTAGTATAATATGCAATACAGTTTTATCGCCAATTTAACTACAATTCACACAGGTTTCTAGAACCAGAGATTAGCTCATAAACATTTTTATTTGTCTGAAGTTTAAGTACACCAATTGTTCAGAACCCAGGAGGTTGTGACTACTTTGACCTACGATAAAGAGTGTCTGAAATTTAGTAATATCTTTCCTTTTTCAAACTCAATTGATCCACCGCATGAAGACTTAGTGGGTATAACTATTTTCAAGGTTTTTCGTAAAAAGTTTAAAAAGAACTGCCCATATTTTTTACACCTACAATATTTTCTACCTTACACTACACAGTAATGTAAGTAATATCACTGTGAGTGGTATTTTGTATAGATATGCAGTAGAGAGGTTATGTAGTGCATAACACATTGCGTCTAGTTTGTACCTTGCATAGAGGCAACATATCTTGGAACCAGGTTAGTGTGTATCACTCCATCTATTCCACCAGGATCTGCACATTCAGCGTTATCGATAGTAAAATACCTGAAACATATGCAAATCGTTAGAAAGTTGCCACTTCGCACCATTCAGAATTTCTAGGTGATGTTATGTCCCTGTTTATTTTAATTTTGATTTTCATATAGAGAGACTCAACAAAATTTGTGATGGACGTCTATATTTATTACTCACCAAATGTTTAACTAAGCAAGACAGATTAAAATAAGGAGTTTACTCACTGTTGGGTTACCTAGTCATAGATGGAGCAAGCAACGTATTTTCGAAAGCTGGAAAACATGTTTCCACTTTAGTAAATTGTTGAAGCTTTTCAGGAGGCTCAATTAGCTGTTGTGATAACTGACGTATTGTACATTGTACTTATTGAAGTGACCTAGTTTATTTACCATATCATACAAACTGCGTATGACCCAGTTTTAACCAGAAGATGCATAGCGTTAGCAGTTAGCCTAAGTCCAGTGTCTTGAAACTTCTTCATATAGTTTACAGTGGCCCTGACATATTCGTCAGTAGACTCTTCGTTTGAACTCATAGGTCGTATCTGAGTTATCGTAGCTATTGAGCCTTTAACGAGCTTTCCGTTCTGGTCCTCATCTATATCTACAATACATTTTGTAGATCAATAATAATTATTTCAGAGATTTGCAATTCATAGATTGCAGTAGCCAAAAGACTCTTTACACAGTTATACGATTAGTATGACCTGTAAGAAGATATGGTGACGGTTAGAAATAAGACAGTTCTGTATTTGAATGATATTCCTCCTAACAGCGGTAGGGCTACCTTCCTTCATCATACATGGTTCTAAATGACAGTACTGTGGTCTCAAACTGCAGTGTTTTAACGGGAGAAGTTTGCTAAACCTGAATATTACCACAGGATAATAGGAATAACTTACAGGTATCAAGGCTCGTATCTAGCCTCACTTCCTGCAGGTGCATGTAGGATACAGATCCGAGGCTACCAGTGAGAGCTGTTACTTCGTCTTCAACATTCACAGCATTGCAGATTCCAACCATGACCTTGATATCTATAGTTCCAGCATTTACAGGGTTCATGCAGACAGCTTCAACTACAAGAATTAAATTCATCCTATATACGATGGTGATTGGTGATTGGTTGCTCTACTTCTAGTATTTTAACCAGGATCAACTTAAATGTCGGTGGTTTTAATATTGGTGCTAGTCTTATAAATAACATTGTTAAAGTTTTATTTTACTTACGGGTCATTGACCTCAGAAATAACTTTACGTTTTCCGAAGCGCCGCTACCTCTGACTTTTACACCAGCGTTCGCAGAGATTGGCTGGCATTTGTCACCATTGATAGTTATGTACCTACCCAGTGGTTATTATAACATAAATCATATCACCATAAACACTAACGAGGGAATGCAACTACCAGTTTTGTTCTCAACTCTCAACTTATTTTTATACTGAGTTGTGTAAAAAAGCTTTCTGGTGCTCTATTCTACTTGTAATTGCATGCGGGCATATACGGTAATATTGTCTGCAGTTTGTATTCACTTTATTGATTAAATATAAGCTAAGGATATGTTTTAATTTTCACGCCAGAATAGTACAACCAATAGGAGACCTGGTTGTTTGTTGCAAGTTTGCTGACTGGGCAATGGTGACCAATCATTGAGAGAACATCTACTGTATAATTAGCACATGGAGACATTACTGTGCAACCACTAGTGTGTCTGGAATCAAACTAAGAGGCAGAACACTGTTACCTAATAATATCTCTCGGTTTCTCACATTTATGCCAAATTTAAACTCGTTTGCTGGCTGGAACTCAGAGCTCGGAATGCAACAGTCTGCAGTAAGAAATTAATGCGCATCAGAGACATTAGTACGTACCATCTTCCACACTGAAGAGCATTGTCACTGATTTTAATCCCAGTCACTGCTTTATACTTTACCCTGATGTAGGAGTCATCCAGCATCTTCTCATATGTAACAGACTGAGCAGAAATGACAATATTATTTTAATTAACAAAAACTATCCTTTTATGAATCTGAAAACCGATTGATTAAATAATATGTACATCAAGTAGATATATACATGTATATCCAAGTTGACAATATTATTCTAAACATTTGGAGCTCCAAGAATCAGAGTACATATGTAGTTCAAACGTTCAAATGTAGTTCAAACCCGTCTGATATAACCGGAATCAAATGAAATTGATGGCTTGATCGTTTTGAATCGCTGTTACAATCTTTATGTGTTAGTGAGTCCAATTGACCAGCTTTACCAAATAGCAGAGGAACAGAAATAAACAAACCTGTCCCCAATTGCCGAGCATGTTTGTGTTTAGACTGCAGTTAGACCTAACTCTCTAGCCAGCATAACCACATAATTCTATGTACGAGTTGATTTAAAGTTAAAATAATACAATGTATAATTATGCCTTTATAGTTTAATCTGCAAATTCTCTACGTACCTTTATTAGTTTATCAGCTGAACTCGACCTCACAGTTCGTTCTAGCTCCTGCTGCCATGTCAGATATTTATAGTTGAATGATGTTGCAGCGGGGCACGGCGGTAACCCTAAAATTGTATGCCAAGTGGACTAAAAGAACTCTGTCATTGTTTGTGGTCATATTATGGGTATAAAGGCCTTAGTTATTTTCTAGCCAACTAAAAGGTCTCAGTCAGAAATTTGGTGACATGTCTAAAAGTTTTGGGCTCATATAACTTTAGATAAAAAAAATCATTTTAGGGATTTTAGAACATCATTGTTTTTATATATTCATACGTACACGTAGAAGCGAAATAGCATAGACATAAAAATAGATTAAGTATTGTTAAAGACTGTTTCAATTTTGAATGCCTTACCAGTAGGTCTTGTTGATACCTCCATGACCAGTAAAGTGCGGGAAATTATGTGACCACTGACAGATGTAGATGGAGCGTAGCCTGTGCATGTTCCTATATTTATGGCAATTTCTACAGCGTCAGTTATTATTCCATAGCACACACCGTCAACTACAATAGTAATCGACCAAAGTATGGGCACACATTTTCATTGCTGGATATCACAAATGATATAAACTTGAAGAATAAACACAACATGGTATCCACGTGCTACCTACATGTATGTGTTAAATTAAGCTAATCGTGACTTTATGCACATTCGGGAAGTCTTTTGAGGTATTAATATTGCATTCCTATTGGTTCAAAAATGTGATGCTTAAAAAGTTATCATATCAAACAGAAAACTAGATGATTCTTTTAAAGAATTTGTGTTGAGTGTTTATGCACCAAATACTTTAATTCATTCCGACAGTTTTGATGTAGCTTGTGACCTAATATGTACTGAGTATAAATATTACCGTCAATTGATTTCGTGTATACGCGGATGTCTCCTTCAGAGTAACTGATAGCTTCAATTCTATCCGGGTTTGAGCATTCTACTCCATTGAATGTTACAAACCATCTGGTACAGGCATCCGCCTCATTCTGATGTCCCCTGACTGCCATATGTAGTATAACTCTAATTGCAGTGTTCGGAGAGGTCTTTGGGTAGCTGTTTACTTTCTAATAACGATAACAATAAAATATGCAATTATTTAAAAATTTTAATATTGAGTTGAGGTTTTAATTATGGGTTGATTAGTTGGTTGCCTGGTTTGTTTGCTGATTGGTTGGTTGGTGGTTGGTTGGTTGGTGGCTGGTTGGCTGGTTGGCTGGTTGGCTGGTTGCTTTGGCTATCACAAACACAGAAATGTGAGATTGAGGCGTTTACACTGTTCCTGGTATAAAAGTGAAGTGTTAACCAACTGACAGAAGTGCATGAAATTGTAAAATTTTGTTTAGATTATCTATTGAAGTGTTTCAGGACCAACCATAAAATGTAAAATGATACATTTTTATTTATGTGTACAATTACTGATTTCACAATTCCTCTTGGTTTGAAAAGAAAGTAATAAAGTAAAGTCTGTCATGTTACTGAAAAAGGTAAAGCCAAAATTAAATAAATATCTGCTATTCCTAAGGCAAGGTAAAATTGCTGTTAACTGACATCATACCTATCATACCATCATACCTATGCTGTCCAACTGTGTTTTAACATTGATTCCTTAGAATTTTCGATATTCTAAAATTACACAATTACTGTAACAGATGTATTGTTTGGTCAGAAACTGTTGAAGATTATTCAGCATAAAAAATCGATATCTAAAATATAAATTTCGATATATTAAAACTCGAACCATGATGGTAGCTTCATTTCTTGTGTCTCCATGGCGGCTCACCCAATAGTGCTTAATGTTTATAAACTCTTCCAAGTTGACACATCCTGAATTTTGAGAAGCTAAAAATGGAATGAAAACAGAATATTGTTTTATATGTAGTACGAGATCAATGTGTGAAGACAATGGGATTAAAATTCATAGCCTACATGGTAAAAACTCACATTAACGACTGGAACACTGTGGCTACCCCCTGACAGGGAGTGATCATTCAAATACATGTAAATAAAAGATAAAACCAAAAGCTGCCAAACTTTGACTCACCCAGACAGACTGGAGTTCTACCACATAACTCTAGACATTGATCACTATCACTGCAGTAGTTGCCTCCACATGTATCATCCTATAAAATGTAAAATAATAGTCTTCCTATGCTGGCATTACTGCCTAAGTAATTTGCTATAAATTTATAGACTATCAATAGCGATGAATCCCTTTACATGCTTAAAATACCTTAATAATCGTGACTATCAGCTTTATGTCAGGTGATCAATTATAGTTTCGGTTTTAGATTACCAATAATAATGTCACAGGAAATTACACAGAAATTAGTATTTGAAGACGATAACTTTTACATTGATTTTTAACGTATTTTTACAAAACACCTCAATTTTTTCAAATTAGGAAACACACTTCATATTTCAAGTTATATTTGAAATATCTTTTACATGTAATTCTCACAAATAATGTGCCTATCTGCAGGGTCGAAGGTCAAATTCAACACTACACTCTAGGTGAGGAAAATATACGGGTAAAAGTATGAAATCATAATTATTCAAGTCTTTTTATGCAACTCATAATAATTTATCCTCTGATGATGATGCTTGGATAAGCATCGGAATTTAAGGATTAAGTCAAAATACAAAAATGCTTTATTATTCATTATGAAAATATTTAGCTCACACCAACATTTTCCGATAATAATTATAAAATGAACATTGTTCTCTCTTTCACCACTTACCGATTTCCTGGACATAGGGGTCAATGACCTGGTGACCAATGGACCACCACTGAGAACAGATTCAGACAATGTATGCGGTGCTAGGTAGTTGAGCTCCTCATACTCATAACATATTCCTGAATACACATGTAGTGTTACAGTATTATCTACATGTAGTATATTACAGTATTATATACATATAGTACATTACAGTATTATATACATATAGTGTATTACAGTATTATATACATGTAGTATATTACAGTATAATATACATGTAGTATATTACAGTATTATACACATGTAGTATATTACAGTATTATATACATGTAGTATATTACAGTATTATATACATGTAGTATATTACAGTATTATATACATGTAGTATATTACAGTATTATATACACATAGTATATTACAGTATTATATACATGTATAATACGAATACTACACGAGCAATCACACCTGTAACACCAATGCACTATAATGATGCCCATGCTACCATGTTACTTAGCAAGAGTGTTGAGATATTCAAATAATTACGCAGTCTACATTCTACAAACGGTTCCAATGCAGAATGGCTAAAAACTTATTTTCTCAATATAAACATTATATATAATGGGCTATTAAAAGTGTATTGTCATAGTTATTGCAAAACTTGATGCTACCGATTTCTATTTACTACAACGTATTACATGTATATTAAAACGATCATCGCATTATATGGAGGTCACATGCTAAGGTGTATCCAATCAGATCTCAGATCAAACAACATGGTTAGATTTCGCAATATTATGTTAATTATTATGTTATCATTTTACATTTATTCGTCTAAAAGGGCATTTTTGACGGGATTTTCTATAATCACAAAAAATAAATCACAATTAGTGATATTGGAGTTGAATTATAACTCACAAAGACAGCTATTATAGTGTTACATTACCAGTTGAGGTATCAAAGTATAAACTTTTGCAGCTCGATCCGTTTCTTCTACAGTTAGTAAGGCACTCAGTCTCAGTTCTTCCTGGTGACTCTCTCAGAACTGTGGAGTTTAGAGAGAATCTGTCAATATTCTGTGTGAGGGAGTAGACATCACATTCTTGGTTTATATCTGGGTTTGAAAATGATGTACAGGTTGTCAGAGGTCTACTATAAAGGGGGTCTACCATAATTACGCAGCAGTTTTACAATGTCGGTCGGTGTATATCATTGCAACAAGCCTTGCATTTTTACATATATCGCAGCGCAAAAACTTTAGCCAATTGCGTAAAGTCTACAGACATTTTTCTATCTGAGGTAAATATTAAAAATTTGCATTATTTTTAGCACAACAAATTTGTTAAAATTTAGTGAAATCTAGTGAGGGGTGGGTGCAGTACTACCTTGATATTCTGCCGGTGAAACGAAGCTCCTTTCTATGGAAAGTAAAACGAGTATTGGTGTAAGCGTTAGGTACATGTCCACTGCCTTGTATTTTCGCTCTTCTACTCAGGTGGTTTCAGCTCAGTGCGTGAACACGTAGTCTAGATTCTGTACTTGTGCCTATTTTATTTGTAAACTCTGAATACTGCAGCATAAAATAAAGAATGCAACGCAAACTGTCAGAAGGTTTTATCTACATTTATATTGATTTTCCTCAAGATTGTATCTAATGGTATTCAATTGCTGTCACCGTCTCCCCTCAATAACTTTAATTTATGTAAATATAGCAAAGTGGTCGTCTTGCATATACATGCAATATTATACATGTACTTATTATATTTGAGCATTATACTGTATTTGCTCACAGCAAAGATACTCACAGTTTTTAATGAAAAAAAAGGAAGAGTCAATTTCCTTTTAGGATTCTAACAAAGAATCTACTTATAAATAACTGTAAAGATTGATATTCAAGATAATTGAGGTAAATAGACAGTGCATTCTATCAGGATAAGTCTATAGATAGCTTGAGTCTGGGGCAGACCCAGGGTAAACACTGGAGTTATCAGATACCTATCTTCTGCTGCCTTATCTATATTTTAATGTACAATTGTTGTCCTATTTTATTATTGTGAGCAGACCTAACATACATGTAGGCTACATGTATGCTCAGTGCTGGTATAATAAATACTTTGTACTTGTTGGTAGGTTTAGTGCATATCATAATAAAGTTTTCTGAGCTGAACCAATTTCTCACCTTCACAAACAGCATAGTATTGTAATGGTTTCTGTGTTTTGGTGCGGTCGTCCTTGGACGACTATCGACCCAGAAATGAAGTGCCTATGAGTGGTAATAGGACTTCGCATTACATGAAAGATCGAGCGGTCTCAGTAGCCCAAATACTACCAAAGACGACCCATCTGATCTCAAGTCCGACCTTCAGACTATACAATGAAAGAGAGTGATCCGACCTAGTAGGCAGTTCGCTAAGCGAATGACCTGGCAAAAGGAAGTGAAGATCTCTGTATCAAGTATAGATCTGTCTTTATTGAAAGCCAAGTGAAGACTGAGACAATGAACAGTAAAACAATGCCCTTTATATAGTATAAGGACTTCCAACCGACGTGACGTCGGGAAAAGACGACGTGTGGTCGTTCGGAAGTTGCGCAACAAGATGGCCGCCGGAAGCCCGACGGCCGACCCAAAATAGGTCGGGTTTTACAAAAGTTGCTTAAAATGGTCCAATTCATGTACAAAATGAATATCAATGGATTCTGAGAAGTCGGGCCTCTGTACATGGGTATAAAAGGCATTAAAAGACTTAGTAACAATCATGTAACTATATACAATAACATATAGTAAAATACATGAATAAGAAATGAGCATAAACACATGGAGACATGTATATAGACGGTAATTAAGTGGTTTGAACATGCAATGCAGTTGAAGGTAAGTATACGAACACTAATTATGAGAATGTTAGTGTCAGATGAGTAGCGCTGTGACAACTACTAGGCACTTAGGGTGCGGTGGAGCTTCGTCCGGGAGTTGGGGTCGTATACAAATGTCCTGTACCATCACAGTATACAAGTCTGATTCCTAGAACACAGCTCTAAATTGTTTGCTAAGAAAGATATTTACTTGAATATTAACTTCTTTGGTGAAATGTACATATATGTTATGCGTGAATATCTTATCTTGACAAATATACTCTTGGGAAAAGAATATCCTATACAGCAGTTGAACGCTGCAGTATGCAGGTACACATGCGCGCTGATTACAATGAAATGCTGTGATATGAAGAATTTGATATAACTACATGTAAATATAGCTTAAAATACTGTTGGGCATTTGATATACAATTTAAATATAGCAGTAGACAAAAACCGAAGCTGCTGAACCAATAGAACAATGTAATAGTTGTTATATTCTCTTGACAGAAATGGAAAAGCAGACAACTTCCAAAAAGTTGTGCTTGGAGATTCAATGGTATTGCTGAGAGTTCATTAGGTCAGCTGCTGCTTCTTCATGCAGTAAATTGAATTAAAATTATAAAATCATATTCTGCTTCAGAGGCGTGCTTTTAACCGATTTCAACAATTAAGGTTGATTAAGATTGTTTTAATCGATTAGCACAGCTATGTTCTACTTATAGGGAAACTGGCATGTGCCTCGGTGCATTAGGATTAGACTATCCTCATTTAATCCATCATAAAATTAAATAGTGAGTTGAAGTTTATACATGTAATAAATTTAACATAATAAAATATCAGTCAACAATAATTTATTATAAATGACATTAATATTTTTTCAAAAGCAAAACACTTTGGATTTTATAAACATAAATTTTCACATAATATTTTATTAAAAATAATAGACCTGTCATCGCTTTGTATGATTTTGATTTTGATCTGCCATTGCTTTGTTGACTTTAGTCACATAGAACTGGCTTGCCCTTTGTACATGTTATACTGGATGCAAGCCTCAGTTCTTCAAATATTATGGTGAAAGCAGTACCTGTTCCAATGTTTGCCAGATAGTCCTTCTTTTCCTCATAGCTCTCGCATTCTTTCATAGTGTAGGTAATAGTATGGGTGCCAGAGGCTATGCCATTACATATACCACTCACTGGAATTACATGAGACGGTTATAGTTTGTACATGTATATCAGCAATATAATGTGTAATATGTAGATTGTATTGTTGTCATTAGACCTCTGTAAAATTTCTAGATTTCTGGAAGATATGACCGGTTCGACTGCCATTGTATACTTCCCACATGCATAAAAGAACCTGTCTGCACAATTCCAATAGTAGGACAACTCATTGTTAGCAAAATTGTCGCGAAACATCCCGTGTGAATAGATATTAAGTAGAAATCTTCTTCTGACAGAAATTTTGACCAATCTGATCATTTCACAACATTGTAGAGCATTAATTGGTTTAAATAGCGAGGACGAGCTTGCAATTTTCAAATTAATTATTCAATTTTTCAAAATCAAAAGAAGAGGTAGATTGTAATTGTAATTGCAAAGTGAGATCATTATAAAAAAATAAGATCTCTCTAACGCTGATCGGTGATATATATAAAAATAATATTGAGGAGATTACAATGGTTAGCATACACTAAACGTGTATATTATACATGTGTGATAGGGTATGATTTACTTTAGTAGTAATACCTTGCATGGAGCCCACAATTGTTGGAGACAAGTTTGTCAGGGTGACTCCATCAATTGGACCTGGATCTGAACATTGAGCATCGTCAATAGTGAAATACCTACAATAGACATCATACATGTAGGTTCATAGGCACAATCTTCTTGGTAACACCTGCAGTATTCACTATTGACCAAAACTATCCACAAGCTATCTGTATTCACGCAAGCTATTTGTATTCACACAAGCTATTTGTATTCACGCAAGCTATCTGTATTCACGCAAGCTATCTGTATTTAGGCAAGCTATCTGTATTCACGCAAGCTATATTCTGTATTCACGCAAGCTATCTGTATTCACGCAAGCTATCTGTATTCACGCAAGCTATCTGTATTCACGCAAGCTATCTGTATTCACGCAAGCTATCTGTATTCACGCAAGCTATCTGTATTCGAGCAAGCTATCTGTGTTCGAGCAAGCTATCTGTGTTCGAGCAAGCTATCTGTGTTCGAGCAAGCTATCTGTGTTCGAGCAAGCTATCTGTGTTCGAGCAAGCTATCTGTATTCACGCAAGCTATCTGTATTCGAGCAAGCTATCTGTGTTCGAGCAAGCTATCTGTGTTCTAGCAAGCTATCTGTGTTCGAGCAAGCTATCTGTGTTCGAGCAAGCTATCTGTGTTCGAGCAAGCTATCTGTGTTCGAGCAAGCTATCTGTGTTCGAGCAAGCTATCTGTGTTCGAGCAAGCTATCTGTGTTCGAGCAAGCTATCTGTGTTCGAGCAAGCTATCTGTGTTCGAGCAAGCTTTTGAAAGGCCAGAGAATTTCGGGAGCACAGTTGAACCCAAAATTCCAGAATATGGGTTTCACAGGAAACCCTCAAACAAGAATTTTAGTCAGCTGCTAACTGTTGAGAAAGATCTACCCTTTGTCTCCAAACCGTATCAGTTTGACTTACAGAATTAGTACAAATAATCTATACCTTGGTGACATAGTTTACTAACCATTCAATACAAACAGTCTCTGACCCAGTTTTAACTAGCCGATGCATAGCGTTAGCTGTTAGCCTAAGTCCAGTGTCTTGAAACTTCTTCATATAGTTTATAGTGGCCATGACATAGTCATCAGTAGACACGTCACCTGAACTAAAGGGTCGTATTTGAGCAATGTTAGCTACTGTACCTCGTACGAGCTTTCCGTTCACGTCCTCATCTACATCTGTGACAACCATAGAATATCTTAGATTACTCGACTGCAGATTTCAAATGTGTCATTTATGAACACTTGTAGTAGTAATGGGACTAGAGTTAATTAAAACTCTCCCCACTGGAGTTGGTATATATTTATGCATAAACTGAAATAAAATTGAAGCTCTTTAGACATTATCATCTAATCATTTTATTTTATAACCTAGTTGCTGGAAGAATAATAGCCATGCTAAAAGGTCTGAGTGAAACCTTCTTCATTTTCAGCCAACGGAGCCTCATTCCAAAGCGGAGCCTCATTCCAAAGCAAATCGGCGTGTCATTTGCACAGCTATGCAAAGACTACCATTGGTCTTTTCAATCCCAAGCACTGTTGCACTGTTGCAATTGGTCATTACTAGATACCAAGGCTGTCGCCAATTATTACATAATTTACTAAAAATCAGATTTGGGTGGATATTTTATCAATCCGACAAGTGAGCTGATACTATGCCTTAACCTATAAAGCCATTCCAAAGAACAATGAAGTCGTTCTGTCAAAGTTCATGACCTCTCATATAACAGAGTCTTTACAGATCACATGACTATTATACATGTATATAACCATGTTTTAAATACCATTGAGGGAATCTTGGCGTAAATTTCTCCTTTGAAATTGTCTGCTCCATCTGCTTTCAAATACAGAGACTTAGAAGAGAAAGTTTCATCAACACAAAAAATAAATTTCGAAACTAGGAGTCATCACAAAAGACAACTTACATGTATCAAGGCTCATATCTAGCCTCACTTCCTGTAGATGTATGTAGGATACGGAGCTGATCCCACCACCACGTACTATCGTTTCCTCATCAAAGTCTAAACCGTCACAGAATCCAGTCATAACTTTGACCTGTGCATTTCCAGCACTTACAGAGTTCTTGCAGACGACCTCTACTGTAAAAGTGAAGTCATTTGGTGACAAGGTCATCATTGTCAATAATAGATGGATGCAGATGCACAATCATGTACCTCATGTGACCCGCTCATCCGCAATTCTAATGGCAGTAGTATGTCGTTTTCTCAATCTGGAAGTTCAAATACAAACAATCCACATCGAAAAGCCCATTTTACAAACATAGGATTTGTAGTTTTACATCTTTTAATTTTCTCTAAAGACTGAAATTCTATAACTCACATGTAGTTGATCTGAGAAATAACTTCAAGTTATCTGAAGCTCCACTTCCGTAGATTTTAAAGCCAGCGTCGCCTTTGATTGGCTGACATTCATCACCATTGATGGTTATGTACCTGAATATGTTGTTATAACTGGTATTAGTTCTTCATTGGCAAGTGCGACAATTATACGCTGTTTCTATGTTTCTGAAGACATGGCAGGGCAGGAGAGGAATGTAAATTCAGATGACAAAGCATTGGCACTCATATTAGAGCTTAAATTGATCGAAGGAATGTTCTTCACTTTATTGATTGAGAAGATTCTTACAGTTTAGAAACTGGTGTAAATGTAAAAAAGTATAAATTACATGACACTTTAAATAAGGGGGCAGCCATGGCCTAGTGGTTAGGGCTCTTGACTTTCATGTGGGAGAGCAGGTTGTATTCCTGTAAGAGTTCATTGCTAGTGCTATGAAGGGCAACAGAATTTTTATCTCACCACACCGTATTCTATAACGTGAAGTGACTATTTACATGTTGTTGGCCTGCATGTTAGTATCTACAAATGTGTTTACAATTTGTGTGCATAGGTGTACATACATATTGTAATGGTTTCTGTGTTTTGGTGCGGTCGTCCTTGGACGACTATCGACCCAGAAATGAAGTGCCTATGAGTGGTAATAGGACTTCGCATTACATGAAAGATCGAGCGGTCTCAGTAGCCCAAATACTACCAAAGACGACCCATCTGATCTCAAGTCCGACCTTCAGACTATACAATGAAAGAGAGTGATCCGACCTAGTAGGCAGTTCGCAAAGCGAATGACCTGGCAAAAGGAAGTGAAAGTCTCTGTATCAAGTATAGATGTGTCTTTATTGAAAGCCAAGTGAAGACTGAGACAATGAACAGTAAAACAGTGCCCTTTATATAGTATAAGGACTTCCGACCGACGTGACGTCGGGAAAAGACGACGTGTGGTCGTCCGGAAGTTGCGCAACAAGATGGCCGCCGAAAGCCCGACGGCCGACCCAAAATAGGTCGGGTTCTACAAAAGTTGCTTAAAATGGTCCAATTCATGTACAAAATGAATATCAATGGATTCTGAGAGGTCAGGCCTCTGTACATGGGTATAAAAGGCATTAAAAGACTTAGTAACAATCATGTAACTATATACAATAACATATAGTGAAGTACAAGCAGATATATACATGTATGTGCACACAATAATGAGTGTCAGATGGAAGATACGACTCGGCGTACCATCACAATATGTTATCTATGATCGCAATGCATACAGATTAAAGTTTTTGTTCTAAGGTACACATTGAAAAATATTTACATAGCATTACACTACACTTCTTAAGCTAATTGAAATTGGTTAATACATACCATCTACCACACCGTGCAGAATTCTCGCGGATTTCTAGTCCAATCATCGCTTTATATTTTACTCTGATGTACGAGTCATCGAGCAACTTGTCATATGTAACAGACTAAGTAGAAATAAAAATATTGTCTTAGTTTATATAAATAATAAAGTCTGGGGTGACTGTCAGAGTGTGAGATTGAGTCTCCACCAACTATTCTATTACAATCGGCATGTATTTTTGACAATATGGTGATTAGCAGTTTAGCCTGTGCTCCAACAACTCCAAAAGATTGGTTATAGGCATGTTTGTGTCAGTCAGTACCCAGTAATGGATAATACATTTGGAGGGGTTTATTATGCCCTAGCTAGTAATTTGAAGTCAATGTCTGAATGCATTGGAACGCTTTAGTACTTTCGACTTTTGCATGATTTATTTATTTACATGTAGTTAAACGATTATTAAGGTCTATAATTTATATAACCAAACAGATTTGTTATTAAATGTGAAGGCAGAGCACATCAGTGACATGTTCTCTACAAAGAGATAAAACAGAAACATAGAGCTTGCTGACGGGCAACTTGATCTCTGTGGATTCAAGTTATACCCGGTATTGACCTTGTGTTGGGACATAACTCCCACGTTCCCAGACTAGACCACAACGGTTTATGCAACACTGGGTAGAGATTCATACAATACCACAGCATAGTATCACAATATAATGGCCTAAAATCATGGCAAGGCTATGGCTAAGCACTCCTCAAAAATTAAGATGGCCCAATATTGGTGGGACCAGGTCACTAGGGCGACCATAATCAACGTTTGGCCATCTTTTGTTTGGAGTGCTGAGAGTTATGTCAATGTAGGAGATAGGAGGGTGTTATGGATTTCATTGTATAGACTTTATACACACCTTAACTTGTCTTTCAGGAATAGCAGTTGTGATAGTCTACTCTAGCTTAGCCTGCCAAGTCACATATTTGTAGTTGAATGATATCGCTGAGGGGCATGGAGGAAATCCTGTAATTACAGCGAACCAGAGAAATAACGACAAGGTAATACAGCTTTTCATTCATAGATGATTTACAGTACATGTAGATGTATGTAAAAGAATCTGTATAACAGCCTTACCGGTAGGTCTTGTTGATACCTCCATGACTAGTAAGGAACGGGAAACCCTTTGGCCGCTAAGAGATGTAGATGGAGCGTAGCCTGTGCATGCTCCTATGTTTATGGCAATTTCTACAGCGTCAGTTGTTATTTTATAGCACACACCGTCAACTGCAATAGTAATTGACCAAAGTATGGGCGTACATTGATTTTCATCGTGTCGCGAAACAATCCCTGTCTCCACCCCTTTCTCCACCTTCTCTCCAACTTTTTCTCTTCACTATATTCTTCAGTCTTGCAGAGTCTAGATGGTTAAGGCATATTCAGAGCACCAAAGCACCAAATAGGTTGCCTTTCCTAACACTCTCAAATAATATTAATGTTTACTAGCTACAAGTAGACTGAACTGATAAAAGGCAGTGACACTGAAAATTTGCGTAGGCTCACTATCACCCCCTGAAGACAGTGAGAGAGTGCAGTAAAGCCCATCTTTGCAGGATTGGCAAACTAATTTTATGCTAAAGTCGTTTGCTAAAGTTATGGACACAAAGTTTTACCACTATCTCAATCGCTGCATATCATCAATAACACTGGTAGAGACTAGCTTTTATAAAGATATCACCGTGGCCTAGTGGCAAGGGCTCTGGACTTCCATGTAGGAGTCCCAGGTTCGATTCTCATAGAGGTCATTGGTGGCGTTAGGAAGGGCATCCAACCTTATATAATGCTCCTATGCTACATCAGTTAACTTCGCCATTGGTGAAGTGCCTTCTCCATCCCAAATTAGAGAAAATGCAGATCTCTTTAGATCAATGCTTTCTTACCTGGGAATGATAACAGGAAGTAAAATTAGTAAGTTTTTTTATTACGTCAATTGATTTCGTGTATAAGCGGATGTCTCCTTCAGAGTAGCTGATAGCTTCAATTTTATCTGGGTTTGAGCATTCTACTCCGTTGAATGTTACAAACCACCTGGTACAGGCATCTGCCTCATTCTGATGCCCCCGGGCTGCCATGTGTAGTATAACTCTAACTGCAGTGTCCGGAGAGGTCTTTGGGTAGTTGTTTACTTTCTAATAACAATAACAATATAATAAGTAATTACATTTCACTAACTGCACAATCAGAATATTGTGTTCTTTAAAATAACAATTATACCAAAATAATGATGACAGATTGTTACTATTAAAAATTAAAAAAATTGTTGTCTTTAAAATGTTGGGATACTGTTATTCTAGCATAAGGTCAAAGAATAACATAATGTCTACTTGTCAAATCAAGATTTAATTCTTATAAATTAGCATGTAGGATATTTCAATATACACTGTAAAGCAATTATAAGTACATGTTGGTGTATATAGTTTAATAATAGACTCTGCAACAGATTGTTCTGTATGCGCTATGTAATGTTAAAGCTCGAACCATGAGGATAGCGTCATTACTCTCGTCTTTGATTCTTTCCACCCAGTAATGTCTGATGTTGGTAAACTCTTCAAAGTGGAGACAATTTGAGTTTTGAGACACTAAAATAGATAAGAGTAAAATTCTAATCAGTAACTGGTTGGATAGTTTTATTTTGTAACACCAACCACTTTAAATAATGTGATTAAAATGACAGGATGCTTTTATAATATGAAATTCATGCAAGTTAAACCGATATATCATAATAACAAGGCAGAGTTCATGTGGGAAGATGACTCCATATTGTAAATGCACACAACACATTATTATATTGGGAGTATTAGTAATAGTTATAACTACAATAGTTATGCATTGGTGAGTGTCTTACATGAAGGATATGGTACTGTCCTTGTGTTCCATTTGAATAACGAACAGCCCAAATCCTATGAATATTTAGGCCTAAATGTTGGGTCAGATATAATACTAATTATTTACATGTATTTACCACCCAGACTCACCCAGACAGACTGGAGTTCTACCACATAACTCCAGACATTGATCAGCATCATCACAGTAGTTGCCTCCACATGTGCCATCCTATAAAATGCATAAAACAGTCATTATACAATTAACACAAGTACTGTACGATGCCTTAACAGATGTACATACTTTACACATCTCACAATGGCAATGAGTCAGTTTCCGAAGAGGTCATTGCACACATCACAGCCAAGATTCAACAGGGTGGCCGCCATAAATTACAAGACAGAATACTACAGTAATTGCTGTAGCTATACTAAAGTCATCTCTACTGTGGGAATTAACTAAATAATAAGTTTTATAATGAATTAAAAATTTATAATCTGCTCTATATCGAAGTCAGCCTCGCTCAATTTATATCAACAAGACCAATAGTCGAGCCAGCTGCCATGTTACGTGCCTTATAAGTAATATGCATGCATCTGATTTTAAAGGTCCATCTTTCATCCAGCTTCAAAATAATGGAATATATTATATTATACATAACATATAACATATTATATAATATAATATATAATATATAATATGTAACATGTAATGTGTAATATGTATAATATATATATAATATGTATATAATATATATAATATATAATTTACAATATACAGCGTATGCCGTATGAAATATATCACACCGCATATCGCATGTAACATATCACACCACAAGTTATGCGCGGATCTTTACAAATTTCACAGGAAAATGCTACTGACAAATAATAGCTGAAAACAATAATCGATAACTTTCTTCTTTATTAACTTCTCCGTTTAACTTCAAAGAAAACATTACTTTTCAACAGCAGCAGTGGGCAATGTATTATATAAAATATAATTTGTCTAAGTGTCAGGAAAAGGGCTGAATCAATATTCAATGCATATGAAGTATTTTTCCATCATTTGAGTCGCCCATTTCCCATACCCATTGACATACATGTATTTAGTTCATAAGAACAGTTTTCCGTTGAAATACCAAAGTGCCGAAAGTTGTTTTCATGTAGGTCTACTAATTCTATTTTCCACATCAAAGGTCCACCGACCTCTGCCTCTTTTTAAAGAGTAGCCTGGTTGCCTGCCAAAAAGTAGCCTGGTTACCTGCGAAAGAGTAGCTGGGTTACCTGCGGTGTAATTGTCTCACTGTTCCAATGAAAGGAATCGGCTATAGGAAGAGCATCAGGCAGTAAAACATGTGCTTCACCTACTCTACTGTTTCTGCAGTAATTACTGGCAACTTCTATCCTGGGGACTTAGGAAACACTCTGAGGTTGGGTGACTTACCTCACCCACCCCTCTATTGCCTCACCCAAAAACAATGATCCAAGGTGATGTTACGATACTACATATTACATAATGTACAAAACTTATATTTCTACAATGCATGAGCTAGTAAAAATGGGATTAACTGGTTGATAAATAGGGAAATGAGGAATAATAAGTTAATTACGATTTGAAGCAGTACATAAAATTTCAACTATAACCATTTTTAGCATTTTTTTGTATTTACAACAATAATTTTCTACCTCCATGAAACTATGAGACAGCTAAAAGATACAGTATTTGTAGAAAGTAAAGTGACTAACGTTGATGAATGCACATATACATTTAGCGTCCTCGCAACCTCTTGGACTGGCCCTGGTTCCAAATAAAAATTTCAAGATGGCTGCTCCGCCTTGGCCAAAGGTTTTGCTTGGCCAGAAGAAACTATCCCTAGCTCATAAGGTGTAGCACATCAGGTTTCTCCGAAAAACTAAGGATTTTGTGTTTGGCCCAGGCCGGTCGGTGAGTTTACGACCTTGTGACAGAAGTGGACCAAGAAACTCTTGAGCAAGTTTCCCTGCGTCTGAAATTTAAGTCATGAAGACACTAATATTATAGTTTGCAATGCTAAGTGAGAAGAGGAATAGAATCTTACTGGTTCCCTAGATGCAGGGGTCAACGACTTGCTGACCAGCAATCCACTGCTGTCAACAGATTTAGACAATCTCTGGGGAGTCAGATAGTTAAATTTCTCATATTCATAGCATCTACCTGCATAATGATAAGATAGAGTGCATGCCACATAATTTTTGCTCTGTTCACATGTACATCTACACAGTCAATGCTCTATCTATATAACTTCTGAAAAGGATTTGATATAGGCAACAGAATGATGGTGCATAGTCTATTGGCTATTGTATTCACTACATTATTGCTTTTTGTATACATAATAAAGCAATGTGTTTCAAGCCTGTTGTCTTATTGTACATGCAACTTACTGTTTTATGGGGATGATCGCTTCATTATTTTTTATGGATTGACAGATATGCAGGTTAGTGTCAGCTTCATCCACATAAAATTGTTTAAAAGGAAGTTTATAACATCACAAAATAGTCGATTTCTACAAGTTAGGGCTGAAATTTTGCAAGTTGAGAACATAAGACAGCTAGAGCGTTACATCACCAGTTGAAGTATCAAAGTATAAACTTTTGCAGCTCAATCCGTTTCTTCTACAGTTAGTCAGGCACTCAATCTCAGTTCTTCCTGGTGACTCTCTCAGAACTGTTGAGTTTAGAGTAGATCTGTCAATATTCTGTGTGATGGAGTAGACATCACATTCTTGGTTTATATCTGGGTTTGAAAATAATGTACAGGTTGTCAGAGTACATAGTTTAGGCAATATGTGGAGATATCAAGTTTACGTTACCATAGCATTATAAATTGTTACGATATCACATGTTAATTTTGTCTTTGTGACTTTATTTATCTAGAAATCTATGTCAATCATATATGTTTATACTGCTATAATATAATATAATATAATATGATATGACATGACATGACATGACATGACATGACATGACATGACATGACATGACATGACATGACATGACATGACATGACATGACATGACATGACATGACATGACATGACATGACATGACATGACATGACATGACATGACATGACATGACATGACATGACATGACATGACATGACATGACATGACATGACATGACATGACATGACATGACATGACATGACATGACATGACATGACATGACATGACATGACATGACATGACATGACATGACATGACATGACATGACATGACATGACATGACATGACATGACATGACATGACATGACATGACATGACATGACATGACATGACATGACATGACATGACATGACATGACATGACATGACATGACATGACATGACATGACATGACATGACATGACATGACATGACATGACATGACATGACATGACATGACATGACATGACATGACATGACATGACATGACATGACATGACATGACATGACATGACATGACATGACATGACATGACATGACATGACATGACATGACATGACATGACATGACATGACATGACATGACATGACATGACATGACATGACATGACATGACATGACATGACATGACATGACATGACATGACATGACATGACATGACATGACATGACATGACATGACATGACATGACATGACATGACATGACATGACATGACATGACATGACATGACATGACATGACATGACATGACATGACATGACATGACATGACATGACATGACATGACATGACATGACATGACATAATATAAAATAATGGTATGGTGTGGTATGGTGTGGTGTGGTATGGTGTGGTGTGGTGTGGTGTGGTGTGGTGTGGTGTGGTGTGGTGTGGTGTGGTATGGTATGGTATATGTGATGTGATATAATAATAATAATAATACCTAGATAGTCGACCGATGAGCTAAAAATCCTCTCTCCTTGAAATAAAAAGAGAATAAGTGTGAAACTGGTGCCTTTAACCATGATGTTTTTATTTGTCACTGCCAGTCAGGTGCTTTAAAAACATCATAATAATTATATTGTATCTGTCACTGCCAGCCAGGTGCTTTGAGAACATCATAACTACAGTGTATATTTGCAAACCAATAGTTGTGGTGTTAGCGGATGTTCTGTTTAGAGTGGGTGCATTGTATTAGTGTTGAGCTTATAGTGAGCTGTCGAAGGAAGCCATTTCCTGTACCTCATGAGATTTGTTTAAGACACACAGAATTACATAAAAGTTCCATATTTCAATGAACTGTTCTTGCTGTTTAACATCAATAATATTGATAAATCTAAGTATAGATAAAGAGCTAGCACTAAAGTAGATACAGTGCATCTACAATGCTTCATTATTTTACTTTATTTCCTCAAAGCGTAAATATTGTTGCATATAATATTCAAGTAAGAGGTGATTTCCTCCCAGGATGCAAAAATAGTTTTTATATACATTTAGACTGTAGAATATGCAGGTATAAAAAGCTATATATATGAAAATATTAGCAATCAAACAGGACATGGTACTTGCACATACAGGTATATGTACTAAAATATAAACTTAGGTGTACACTGTTGTGTATATCTAAACAAATTATGTAGATGTTAATTAAAGATGCAATCAAATGAACATGGGGATGATAACTCTAAGTGTTTGTACTCACAGCTAAGAGGTACATCCAGAGTGTACTTACCACACTACTGCAGCTTCACATAGGGAGGATTACACGCTACTCATGCACTAAGAGTTAGCAGTCGTTTGTGTAGTATCTAGAAGTTATCTTCACTTGTTCGGATTTTGACAAAGAGAAGAAAGCTTGAAATTGGTTGATTTTTGTTTAGTTATCTCCCCTTATCACATGAAGAGAGGACAACTTCGTAATCAAGCAAATAAGCCGCTGTAAAGATGTTGTACCTGGCATATGCATACACAAAGGGCTTGTTTTGCACCTGCAAATGGATCAGAATTGTAGACTTTATTAGTGCAAGCATTTCTACTGATTAGAAAATAAATCAGTCGTTTCTTTGGTGCTTTAATAAAGTAGTTTCTAAAGCTTCCTAAATCAGCCTGAATAACAATACAATGTATATGTAAATGAAAATAATAATGTCATGTCGTGGAAATTTTGTTATTAGACACATAACAGTGGTTACCTTTGGCTGTACTCGAATTAATAATACATAAATAGCATAAATAGTACAGAGGTCTATCTTGAACGACAATGCCAAGTTGTCCTCTCTGTTTGTTTTCATCTTGAGGGTGGACAACTTCAAGTTACGTTGACCAAATTATGCTATAGCTACAAGTACCATCATACATGGCAGGTAAAACGTAGGATGTAGCCTCTATTATACTACATTAAACTATTTTTGGTTGTTAGAAAAAAATGTTTTCGAAGATGATTCACAACACAATCATATAAGAAAGAACACATGAATTGTATGGCTTTTAGTTCACTCTGTTTTTTGTATATTCTAAGCTGTTGTTTTAATAATAATATACAAACGATGTTTCAGATTCTACCAATGAAAGAAACGTTTTGCAATAAATAAAGAATATTGGAAGCATATTCTCTACAACACTAGTTGGTCCCAACCCTGTGCATAGATACATGTAATAATGTGGACATAAGATTACAGCACGCATCAACACACTGGTCTATGAAGGACAGGTGTACATGTGCTATGTAGGGTAACAGTGTCATTATAATTACAATGTACAGTGTATATAGTTAATGCTTCCATGAATATGTGCAATACATAATACTGGGATTGCATTCCAACAGCTTTTAACTGACACACAGGCAAAAGGTTGTGCCATTTCCAGTATCGAACCAAATGATAGGAAACTGAAAATTTAAGTGAAGTGCTACAAGTGTAGCACATTCTTTTAAATGTCCATAATTAAAATTATTTCATTAAAAATACCAAATGAAAAATGTACAATTGGTTGAATTATGTAATAAATCAGTATATATTTGACTTTGATATATAAATATTTGATCTAATAAATTTATATGAACGTTAACTTCTTTTTTCAAATTGACTGGCGAGTTAATAAATAAAATTCAGTATTAATACTGTCAATTAATGAAACACATTAACTGGATTAATGAAAAATGAATGAAAACACTTCAGCTGTAACCGCTAGTTAATTATACTTTAGTCATGACTTATGATATATGAATTGCACAGTCATAGTAGGAGGAAAATATTAAACCAAAAATGTGGCATATTTTGAATTAAAATATATACATAAATTATTATTAAAATATTTCACTGGTTTAGACTGTTAATCTATCACAAGAATGCCACCTCTATTAATAAATGAACCCTTCGGTAAATGGCCGATATTATTTTCTATAAAATGCACAATATTTACAAATGCTATATACATAATACTCTTTTATCACATCTAGAAATATGAGCGAAAGGACTCCATAGGTTAGACATAGTTAGATTGGTTAACTTGAGCAATTTTTCATTATTGTAGTAAAGTTAGAATGATTTCTATACTGTACAGGAAATGAGCAAAGAACTGCTATATTATATGTTACGATAAGATAGTCATGTAGGTTTATCACAACATCTGAGCAATCTATCGGCAAGCTTGTGGAGGTTGCTGTTGACTCACAGGAAGTGCTTTTGTTGACGGGAACATGAAAACTTGGTCAGACTCACAATGCCAGCTGATTGGACGAGGAGATTTACTAGCCGTGTCGCAGGTGCATTGATTTGTTGACTCTAATAGTTCTTTATCATTACAAAGTGCCGACAACATTGGAAGAGATATCATTGCATTTTTCACTTCTTTCCTCAGTCTGTCAATCTCAGGGTTCGACATCTTGAAGCAACTGCACTGATTCCTGGCTTCAGCTACATTTCTTTGTAGTTTCTGTACAGGAAAAGACAAAGATAATCTAATTACGTAAGGGGCTGCAAGTATCTTGGACTTTTAGCGAATGATGACTAACAATGTGAAACGGGTTTGTAGATGATACTACATGTACTTACTAACAAATTGTGTTGCTGGTGCACTGTAAAACAGTTAAGGCTAGTAAAATGTAACCAGCTAAAAGATTTTATTACTAGTAGCCAATCTACTAACCTTCTCAACAGGAGAACGTCTGACTTCTGAGTGTTCGCTAACTTGTCTGGTGAACGATCGTTTCTGTTGTGGAACTCGGCTGATAAGTGGAGTGGAAGAACGGACAGGGCTGTATGGAATACTTGATGAAGATGAATCGTCACTCGCTTGTCTGCTTGAAGACAGCATCAGATGTCGTTGACGCGCATGAGCCTCACTGTAACTTGGAGGAGGTGTATAATCTAGTAGCAACTGTTCCATGCTCGGTGAATTAGATATAAGATTGTATCGATTGTATGATTGTGTTGGAGAACTCACTGAGGAGTAATGATAAGGCATTTTAAGGCTGTAAGGATCGACTGATATTTTGGGAGATTGAATGATATACTGATTCGAGCTTAGCTGATCTGCACTTCGGCTCGTGAGCAGCTTTTGCTGAAAACCGTTGTCTTTCATAGAGTTAGTATTGTTTCGTACTACTGGATAGTTGATACCAAGTGCTTTACGTATAACTGCGATATTTTCATAGTCATGCTCATCAATTGTTTCGTCTGACAGTGCTCTTCGTGGAAGACTTTTTGGGCATTTCTGTTGAACCTTGTATCTTAGCTGCTCATACTTTTTGCTCGGCTCACTAATGGCTCTCTGAACAGTTGCCAAACGACTAGATGTAGGTACTGGAAGATAATGGTCAGATGGGTCCAACAAGGAGTCAAAACTTGAAGGTCTGGTATGGGCTGATATCAAGTCTTCTACAAAATAAATATCACATGTCACAATAATGAATGATAACCAACTCTTTTTAGCTATGCTAGAGCAAAGTTAGTCTCCTGACACATTGTTGGGCTGGCCAAAACTGCAATAATATTGTTTTGAAGCAAGGGAAAAATTGAAACCACAAAATGCGGTTTATGACTCCAAAACCACTATTTTCAAACCACAGATCTTAGTGCATTTTTAATTCCATACTCTTGAGAAAAGAAATTAGAAGTGAGTAAGCATAGAATAAGTAAGTAAGTAAGAAAATATGTGAGCAAGTTTGGAGATAGGTAGGTCAGTAGGTAGGTAGGTAGGTAGGTAGGTAGGTAGGTAGGTAAGTAGGTAGGTAGGTAGGTAGGTACGTAGGCAGGTAGGTAGGTAGGTAGGTAGGTAGGTAGGTAGGTAGGTAGGTAGGTAGGTAGGTAGGTAGGTAGGTAGGTAGGTAGGTAGAGAAGTATATAGGTACGTAGGTAGATAGATAGGCAGGTAGGTAGGTAGGTAGGTAGGCAGGTATGTAGGTAGGTAGGTAGGTAGGTAGGTAGGTAGGTAGGTAGGTAGGTAGGTAGGTAGGTAGGTAGGTAGGTAGGTAGGTAGGTAGGTAGGTAGGTAGGTAGGTACGTAGGTAGGTAGGTAGGTAGGTACGTAGGTAGATAGGTAGGCAGGTGCAGTAAGTACAATAGGTAAGTACAGTAAATACAGGAAGTGAGAAGGCTATGAGCCAAGTTGTTGGAGGAACAAACCTTGACTGACTTCTGTACTGAGACAAGTTCTGTCGCTAACGATTCCAGATGTAGTTGTTGAACTGGTGGCACTGACTATGGAATAGCGACTTCTATTTGGGATAGAGATATCTGAGATGATAGATTGTTCACTAGGTGCAGTCATGCCATCTTCTGTTGAAACTGCTTCACATTTATGTGACCTTGGAGTGAGAGTATCGGAGTTATGATCATAGTTCCATTCCAAATCATCTTCCATGCTATAGATATAAGCCTCTCTAAATGAAGTACCATCTAAAAAGATAAATTAACCAATCAAAAGCTTTGGTTAATGGGACCGGCCTCAATTTTGAACTGTTGGCCTTTACGTCAGCTTTCACTGACTCCCTCGACTGCCTGTTTCTACAGTGTCCATTCAACAAAATAGCGATGCATATTTTTTACAACACTGTTGAAAGGGACGGCTTTGTTCTCATGCAGCAAGAATCTGCCAACATTTGTTGCCACAGAGAAAAAAATGTCATTATATTAATCAACGAATTGACACTCCAGTAATTCATAGGGAGTTTATGTTACACATCATTGCCTATTGTAGTGATTTATGAATGACAAGTCCAGCATTTCTGTAACTATCAAGTAATCTTATACAATAATATTCTAAGTTATAAATAAAATATTACAAATGTAGGTTCCAGTGCGTAGAATATCATACATATACGTCTCAGTCCTAGTGATGCATGACCATCAAATATGTAACTTCAATTTTTTTTCAAAGTCAACCACAGGTGTGACTGCACTGTGTGTATAATTATAAGGAAAAAAAGAGTTAAAACAAAAAGGTGTCCAGGAACATAGGCCTCTGGAAAAGGTATATGGTAAGCCAAAATTTATTGATGAGCTGGTTACCAAAACATACTTCCCCACAATCTACCAGCTTACTGTTCTGCTTCGGCTAAGTCGCTACTAATCATTAAAATATGTGTCGATAGGGGATGGTAGAATAGGAACCCTTCCAAACCGGACTACTAGTATTACATGTACTAGTTTTATGGGCTCTATCCTTTGTACTTCAACTCTATAACTGCTGAAATGAAATCACTTTAGAAGTTTATGTTATTCTGGAATACCAACCTAAAGGGAGGAAATGGTCTGGTTGGAAGGTTCCGCCTTGATCCAACCCCAGATATACTCTCTGGTCAGACCTTATCATGCCACACAACTCTCTACACCATTCCTCTGAGCTGGTGTAGAACTCATAGTTCTTCAGATTCACGGATATAACCAACTTTCTTTTCTAAAATAATTGACATGCAAACTGATAACGTGGATATTAGGTTCAGACGAAGCACACAATGATGATAGCCCAATCGAACACAAGACATCTTATTTTTAATTTTGAGTAAGACACAACATTTAAATTGTGGAATACTTAATAAAATGAAGAGATCTTGCAGCATCACTATAATTAAATTTGTCGTAAAAATCCTGTGCAATAATTGTGACGTCTAACCAAATTACTAACAGAGGAACCATCTGAACAATGTAAAGGAAGCAGATATGGACTGCCGTTGTTGCTATGGAAATAATTGATGTAATGTTACACTGGCATAAATTCCTACCAATAATTTTCTATAAATCACAGATTTATAATTGATCATAAAAAAGGTAGAATCGGTAAATAATAAGTCATTCAAAATTCCTAGCTAATTGTGATTCATAAATTCCAAGGTGGAATTAAAATGAAATGGAGTAGCTATAAACCAACTTACCAAAGAGTTTATAGAACTAATCTGGGTCCACGAACAGCTGTTCAAAAAATTTAAATATCCTCTGCAATCAACCTAAAATAATATTAAATATACATGAAGTGTTGAGAGCTACCACTAAATAGCTATTAATTTTTGGTACAAAACCCTAAAGCTGATATCCACTTCATTCATACAATATTATGCATATTTAAATAGAGTAGTGGATCAGATTACCATAGTTATAATATTATTTTACATATTTACTGTGAAGGTCAAAGATTTACAGATAATATTGGGGTATAGTCTACATAACCAGTCTGTTGAAAGAATGTTGATCGAAGATAAAATTCTGAAATTACATAAAACTGTCAGCCTTTTCACTTTACGCAGTGTCATTATTATCTTTTAGAAAATTCCAATCATAAAAATGTAGCAGCTACATTATAGGTGCGTTCTATTGCCTACAATATTTTCATAGACTGAGGTTCTTGCCTGCAGTTAGGGTAATTGGGTTGGAGGATGTATGACCAACCCGCCCTCCAACTAAGCGACTTACCTCGTATATCTCGACGCCTTCTTGGCCTATTCCTATGCGCACATTATTTGTGTTCCGTAGTTTAGAACTTTGAGCTCTATATAGCCTCATATTATAAATATATGGTGACTGGCTAGAGAGTTCATTGATATAGGTACTCATAGCTTGATGGGCGCTCATTCCCTCGGGTTTAATCGTTGGCATGTGCTTCCTCACAAACTGTGTGCCATAACTCTTTAAAATCTGTAAGAAGAAGAATACTATCGTTAACTTCTATTTTAATTTTCATTATTGTTATCGGTTTAAGTAATATTACCATAGCAGTTGGTAAAATTTAAAGGCTGTACCATAATATAGGAAAGATTGAATCATAAGCTTACATTGAATATAATATTTGCAACAGATCATAACTGGTGGGGAGCTAATTATAATTCACAGGACTCCTTTATTCAGATCTCAAATCTCTTACATTCCACACCATTGTAATATGTTATATCAAAGTATAATTATTCATTACTTTATGATTACTACTAGGTGTATGTGGTCATGTAGGCATTACCATTGACACAGCTTTGAGAGATTTAGAATGATATTATATGTTATGAGTTGAGAAGGATGTGAGATGTTATGCAACCTTGATTCTGGCAGAAGTGTGGTTAACAGCGCATTCCATCTCAAAGTTATGCTTACTGAAACATTTCCCTAAGAGAAAGTGTATTGCAATCCATCAACAAGAGTAATTAAAACACATTCTCTATAAAATTTTACGGGTTAGCCTGCCAAAGTTTGAGTTAGGTGCAGAAGTGGAGAAATTTGAGATAGCCTTTGTTCTTCGCCAAAAATGAAGCAGGAGAAGTTGCCTTCTCTATATTTTGCTGGTTGACCGCCCTTACCCCAAACCCCAACCACAAACAAGGAACTAAGGCTATCCAAATTTCTCCACTACTGCACCTAACAGCAAAGTTTTGGAGCTTGGATAGAGGATACATTGGCACCAGATAGTATTGCATGCATCTACACACGTACAAGCAGACTTACAATGCTCAGATGTCTATGTGAATGTGTAAGTGATCTCAAGTATATACCCTAGGGGTATAACAGCATTCCATGTCTCATTTTAACACATACCCAAGCAGGGAAATATTCTCTTGGATCAAAATGACCTCCATTGACCTCGTCGGAGTGCAAGGCGTAACTGGCGAGCAGAAAGCATCGGTCATCTGGGTAATTGAAACCGTATCTCAGAAAGTTCTCCTTTAGCTGCTGGAAATAATATTTCTTGTCCGAAGCCGACCTACATGTAAATACAAAGACCTCTTTAATAGGTTAAAATGTAAAGAGCTCTCTGATAGGCTAAACAGATGCAAACTCATTCCAGACACTAGAGTCATGATTAATATCATGAATTATCACCAGAAAGTATTTTCACTTTTTATGCCTCATTTCAGAACAATTTCTGTAATCTGGTAAACAGTGAGACAAGTTCCATCCACATTCTTTTGTGTTGTTAGCTTCAGAATTGGCAATGCGTTTATTTAATCACTTCAGCAGGCAAAAATTGTCACATTTTTTGATAACTTCTGCTGGGAGTAAATGAATTATACCTAGTGAATACTGAGAAACTTCAGTCAAGGAGTGTGGGTGTTGACAGCAGAAGAAACTGTTTATATGCTGATGACTGAAGGGCAGGGATAACAGACTAGGATAGGCAAGGTTTGATGCTCAGAAAGAAATCTAATGTTCCCTAGTTTCTATACTAGCTCTTCTTCTCAGAACTATGACTTAAGTAGACATTCAAAGTGTATCTAATCTTCTAACATAAGTAGGTCACGTTTTCAATATGGCGGCTGACGAATATTTACCTGAAATGATGCCCTGCCTCTACGTAATACTGAACCCGTAGGTGTATGTGATTGCCATTTTCACTTGAGTTCCATCCCTGTAACAGAAGAATAGAATACATGTATGTGGACGTCATCAGACAGTGTTGTTCAGTACTGTCCAACACTTTCCAGTTAGGTGTGTCACTAACAAATTGAAGGCCGTCTAATTAGTCATTGTCATTATTATTCCAACACTTCTCAGTAGGCCAAGAAGGTTAGTCCACCATATCAACTAGTTTTTCAATAACAACAAAATACTCATAAGTAGCTTACATTTTTGTTTTACCACAACAAAAAGCCGATGGCAGGTTTGGGTGTTGTAAATGTTGTGTTGTTGAACTACATGGAAATGCAGATTATAACAGTTTAAACCAATGAGGTGGGATTACACTTGATGCAGCTGTTTTAATATGCAATAATGTGTTTGGACACTGAGCTTATCTATCAAGCCAAAAATGTCCAATTCTCCAAGGAAACTTGATACTGTGGACAGATGCATGAATTCGAAGCATGGATTCTTGAACAAAAGCCAATCACCTCTAAATATCAAAGGCTGAAATTCCAGTGAATAACAAATAATATGTAGTAGGATGCTAGGCAGATGTTATTTCAGTGTTAATCTATACAAACATGTCTAGTGGTGTTTTGTTATACTATTGATGTTAATTACTGATGAACTAAGAGTTATATTTAGCAAACCCACTTATTTTAATAATCATTAAATAGTTGCTATCTGTTACCCAATAATTGGTTAACAATGTTGACCAATTAAATTACTTGATACATGAAATTAGTTACAGCAGTTCAAATATTTACAGACGTCAGAGTATGCATATAATAAATTTAAACCATCTGACAACTCTAGTCTTGCCAAATTTACCGAAACATTTGAAATTCAGATATTATTTTTAGTTCAAAGAATGTGTCACAGGCTATTGCTGTACAGCTACAGCGTAATCTAACAGTGAGGTGCTAGTTGTGACGGAATTACTAGTAGAAGGAGGATAAAATTTCTCATAACATTTTACATTGTGTTTATTTGAAACAGTCCACAAGACAGGATAGTGAATTGAGTTCAAAACAATTAAATCCATCAGACAGCTTACGGTATACTTGGAAAATTAGACTCATAAAATAAATATTTATAGCCATTTCCCTGTCTACCACATCTATTTATTACTTTCTAAAATGGACAAATTCCTATGAAATGAGTCTTCATTGTTTTTTTATATAGCTATTTAGTCTCATGATCACAGTAGTACTATATCAGGGTTAATTGTAATCTTACAAGAGATAGATAACTAAGGTTGTGACTCAAGAGAAAGAATCTCAACAATCCCCTCATCTTTATACAGAGAGGGTCATCTTCTCTTCAGCAATAGGCTAACTTGTCAGCGAATAGTGAATACTTAATACCCTCAAATAACAAAAGTCACCAGAGCATGAACAGCGCATCGGCTTTGCATGTAGCTACGATTGTGGAATATGAATAACTTCATTCACAAGTCCGTTGCTATCCAGTATAACTAAGTCAGAAAATGGCATAAACATGCAGGTACTTGCAGGTTTATAAAGTAAAAATTTTTTTTTCATACCTGATTTATGAGTCGTTCTCGTTTCCATACTTTACAGAGTGGCTCTAAAAATGTGTAATCTCCATGTTCTACAACAAGAGAGTTATCGCCCCTTAATACCATCGTTATTTTATGATCAGCATAATATTCAATTGGAAGTCAACAGGGATGCATACAGGAAACAAACCAGCCAGTAATCTTAGCTATACAGTCAATGAATATACCAACAATTACTTTACATACTTGTACATGTAACATAGCATAGCTATAAATGATGTGAGAGAACTGTTCCTTCTCCATGCAATGGGGAAAACTACACCAGGGTCATCAAATAGTTATTTTTGCAGATCTACATGTAAATGTATATTTTCTGGGTCAGGCTGATTACCCCAGACAAATATATATTGATAACTGTAATAATCGCATGGAGAAGATCACTGACCTGTCTTATAAGCCAGTCCGAAGATGTTAGAAGAGCTCAGCTTAAGGTGTTTACGCACATTGATCAGTATATCACCAAATCTAGTCTTTGCCTACAAAAATATTATAATATATGACCAGCTGACCTCAAAAAACGGCTTCTGTATAGCCTCAGAACCTCTTGTTATAGCCTCAGAACCTCTTGTTATAGCCTCCTGTTCCTTCAGTATAGCACAACACAGGAGGTACAAAGAACAAACAACAAAACAATTGGTCAGCGTAGGAGAATAAAAAATGGGTCAGCATTTTGACTTTGACTTTTTAACTTGAGGATTGTTTGGAATTTTTTATGCTTTGCTAAGGTCAAAGGGCCAAAAGGTTGGAATGCAACTGGACTCCTTGCTCTGACACTATGCTTATTGTTTACCCACAACCAGTCATTCCTTCAAAACGATATACTACTGCCATTTCTGAGTAGACATACTATTTCTGTAGGTGGAAGGTAAAAATGTTGTAAACAAATATTTATGATCTATTTACATCAAGGGTTGAGTAATATTTACAGCAGAAGCAAAAAGTTTAATAGCATATTTACCTAAACCATTACTGATAGAGTTGTTTTCAATCAAAAAATGTTTGAGCCTTTTGAAGTTAAATACAGCTGCTAGCTAAATAGGATACATAATGTACATGTATGTGCTGTTCCTAAAATACACCCAGCACAGGTGGAGTTATATGAACTAGTGTAACACATTAACCTTTTTATAAGCCTGAGGAATTTCTTTCATGTTTTGCTAAAGGTATTTGCCATCCTACAGTTACCAAGTTAGTTTTTACCTGAGAACTAAAAGTTGGCTGATTACATATGTATGCAGGCTACTTAGGAATTTGTGGTTGTTAGCAAATTTCCATTGAAGATTGGGCACAGGACAAAAGCATGGTTGACAAATATACTGTAAACGTCCCAACCGCTATGCCTCAGTCACAAATTCAGCTACAGAGCACCTGCTGTACACCTGAGACTTGCAGAATTATTCTTTCGATATACTTTCCTTCACTGGACATCTTTTACCAATGCTCTAGAGCAGCGGATCTGGGTCTACTCAGATCATGCCTAAGGGTCTACTAAGAGCCACTGTTTGAGTTGTGTCAGGCTGCACATTCAGTAGCACATGTGCTATTATTGTAGTGGGGTGTGGTGTGAAAAGCTAGAGTTGACAATGAGGGAGGATCCAGCATAATGAGAGGGACTTGGCAAGCCTTACTAGTCGCTCAATGTTATTTACCATTAACAGAACTATAATGTTTTTGGACACCTAGTTCTATGTGTCATGAACCTTTTGGATGGCTACTCTCCATATCATAAATAAGTTCTATGGACACTTCTTCTACATGTCACATAATTATGGACTCTACCGAAACTCAGTTCTGGGCAGCAAACATGTGTGATACAGGCACCTTGTCCTGCGTGTCATATATGCAATGTACCTGTAGACAGTTCCATATATCACAACATCAGTGCTGATAATCAAGAGGCTGCTACTTCAGATTTTTAATTAATTATAATTTATTCAATTTTTATTTTTTTGATACTTTTTGTGATGATAATATTTATAATCATAGTCTGTTTTCCCAGAGATGAATAATTCTACAGACAACCGAATAGCCACCTGATTATTGTAGTTGCTAAGATACACTCCCTAGCTTTAGACAGGAAATGCAGACTAGAGAAAACAAAAGAGCAGATAGCCATCGAGACTGCACTCCTGGTGTGAGGAAATAGATGTTTGGTAAAAGTACGTCTCAATTGCAAAACCAAGTGTGAAACACAGCATTGCTAACTGCTATTTTTAAAACATCTGTAAGTCAGTGCGGAAATTTTTGTATACATGTAAGTTCAACACAGAATAGAATACATGAGACATCCACTGACATGCACTGTGTACCTGTAGTGATGGCATACAGTATGTAGTAACGCTTAAAAGACTATTGCAAAGTTTAATGTGCTCCCCTCCTATTTTATACACATACAGTATATGCAGACGACTTACCTTGACCGGGATAGTAATGGTGGACATATTGAGTAGTTGTACGGTGACTGTGTATTCCCTTCTTCCTGCGCCACTCATAGCTGTGGTGGAAAGTTCTCAAGGAGCAGCAAAAGTATAATCCCATTCGACTTTATGATCTGACTAACTGAGTGGCTACCACTGATCTGATACGAGCTTAAACTTTCTCCAATGTGAGATGCTTTTTATGATACGAACAAACAGTCAACTAGCAATATCTCCACAGAGTGTGATATCCTTGGAGCTGTGAATTCCGATTCTCCCGGGGAGCGTGCTAGCGTTGACCGATCTTTTCCTCTTTTAGTAGCACTTACTGTAGCAGTCTTATTCAGATACCATGACACACTGTATAAATGGCATTGGATTCTCTCCAGGCCTTAGCTGTGAATGCTTTATAATCTTATAGGTATGAATCTCATTCACAGGTTGTGTGATTAATGATGCTTTTGGTTGACAGTTGAATACGTGTATGTCTTCAACTGTATAATATTAGCCAGTGGTAGTAGTATTAGAAATACTGATATACTCCAATAATATTTATGTTGATTCGACTACTAAATATTCCAAAGGGTATTCAATGCTAGGATATGTAGAATATATTCACTCAGATATTGAGGCAAATAGTTTTGCAGACCTGCCATATACCCAATGAAAATGCTGGTCGCTATTTTGATGATTTATCAAACATAAATAGCTCAGTACAGTAGGGTGTTTTGATTCTTGTTTTAGCATTTTTATCCAATAGCTAGCTTTCTTTGTTTAGTTTCATTCCAAAATAAAAGATCGTAAATGGGTGTAGGTGGCCTTGCGATCAGGTTTGACAGAAATATTTTCACATGCGAGTTCCTGTTCAAGTAGTCATCTACATCTTATTTCATGTGACACCTCAATCTCCTGCAAATACTCCACTTCCCTCATTGATGGGCAGATCACTCTAATATAGGTAGAGGAAAATTAAATAGCTTTAATATTTTAAATTAGTAAATAACAATATTCATTTCTGGGTGATGAATGAGCCATCTACACCTATGTCCATGATGAGCTAATTGTGGGCTGCGTTTTCTGGAATAGGACTGACGCATCTTTAGAGCAAATTTGCCGAGGTACATGTATATGCTGCGGTCATGTAGCTGGTGGTTGTGTCACCTGTAAATAGGCTGAGATTAGAGTAGGTTCCAAAGAACACCTGCATAATGTACACATATGTAATCTGTTGTGTAAACACTACTGATAAAGTCTAATGTGTTGTTTGTAGAAAGATTAGCCATTGTGATGTGTATTTCCTACAGTCTTCATGATGGTTGGCAGGTCTGTATATTGACATTCCTTTAGACCAGTGAACCAATTTACATTAACCGCAGGAATGTTTCAAGCTAAGTGAAAAAATGCTAAACACTGATTCACTGAGAGCACTGGAGTGTAAAAGCAATAACAAAATAGCTTTAGTTCCTTTAACTCAAGCCATAGATATCTGCCTCAACTCTCTACCCAACCCGAATAATTTAAAGAATTCCATGTGGACACAAGACTAAATATTTAATTGAGTATTACCATTAGGTCTTCTTTTCGAAATTCTATTTTATTGAGTAATTTAAATATTTAAATATTATGATGGACCAAAGGATAAAAGAACCCAATATTGATTGCTCAATGCAACTGCCAAATACCACTAGTTCAACAAATGGGGGAAAATTCCCAATTCATTGGCAACATTTTAGTATTACCACTATTGAGTAAGGTTTGAGTTTTTACAATACTCAAATCTTGCATATAATTATTCATTCATTTCTTACTTGCATGCAAATTATAGATATTCATTGTGTTGCAATAGCTGTGGTCGCCTTCCAAATATTCAAAAGCTAGAATAGAGGGGGGGGGGTCTCCATGCCAACCTTGGCCCTTCTTTTACAGGTAGAAGGGCATGACTGAACTTAGGCAAATTGTACCAACTTATACATAAACAGATGGCATTCCATTCTTGCAGAGGAGCACATAATAGGCTACATGTACATGTGCAGCAATTATTATTCACTATTCGCATCATTTATCAATGCTCTTCTGATCTTTGTTTGCGTCCAATTAAAATGTTTAATTAGACAATTTCTGAGAGCAACAAAAGTGATTAATAATGCTGATTTCATAATTTACTCTTTGCCTCTGTGGTTCGGCTAAATTAAGAAATTATGCTAATAAAATATTACAACTACTTCACATTGTAAACTGGATACTTCCCTGTGCATTCTTTTGTCTCCTATGCTGTAGATCATTTGATCTGAATTATGCAATTATATTTCCATTAGTCTACATGTACAACAAGGGATATGAGTGTATCTTTAGAATTACATTCCTGAGCACTTCCTGCAAATATTTCTGGTTGGCCTATTGAGGAATTCAGTTATAATAACATCTTCTCTCTTGTTTTTTATGGGCTAAATATTTCTCAAAGTGCCTCATCAAGTATATGGACTCAATCCTTTATGTTGTAGCACAGATAATACACATACACATAGAAAAAAGAAGCTCTGAACTAAGATTATCATGATGCTGATAGCTATGATACACATTTCTCAGCTAGTTGACTTAAATTAGGCAACACCATTACATTGTTATCATAGCATTGATGATAGAACATAGTCTATATAAGTCTATGGGTGACTGGGGTTTCTAATCTCGACTGAAACAGCAGAGAGCTTGATTGTGTTTTTCAGTGACCACTGGGCAGTGGTCATTCACCCTTGGACAGTGGTAGCTCACCCTTGGACAATGGTAACTCACCCTTGAGCAGTGGTCATTTACCCTTGGACAGTGGTCTATTTCCCAACTTGTCAAGCAGGCAGCTCAGCCTTAGTATTTTGCTATGGATTAATGAGATACTACGAAGCTCTTAATTTGAAGGAGTTGTGTTCCCTTTAACATGTATGCTAGATGGAGTGATGCCTTCTAATCCTATGTTATAGTCATAACAGCTATATCAGCTTGTAACATAAACTTTATTATTTCTCAATTGCTCAGTAGAACTGATTTAGCTACCAATTTAAGGAAAAGTAGTCTGTCCTCCAATTGGTAAGCTATAAAATATATTATAGGAAGCTGTTAGTACAAGTCATATAGTGGGTCCTACATCTTGCTGCACTTTGGTGGGAAAATACCAGAGTCTGTTCATTATATCACAGTAAGTTTACTTTAGACATGCTTCACATAGTTTTACGTTCTAGCTTAAAGTTCATGTCTACTAATTAGTGAAAATACTAATTAATTAAATGAATTGCAGGCAGCAGCAATGTTGATTACATGCAGGTGGAGTGATGTTATCTTACAATGTGCCTTCCTCAGTATATTATTGTGTAGGCTACATGTACAATGCTAGCATGTTAGAAGCTGACACTGCCTTCTTATGCCTACACTTAGACCTAGAAATGTAGTTATCTTAAAGTTGTCTGCCCTCATTTGTGAAGGAACGACAACTCTTTTGCAATAGCAAAATGTGCAATATGCAATATCATAGATGTTACATATTTATTTTGTTATTAGAAAAGAGTTGTCTTTCCCTAACACATAAGGGCAGACAACTCTACGATAACCACTACAATAATAACAAACACCACAATCATACTACATGTATTGAGCTAGTCCATAAATAATAGACTGACATTTACATAACAAACACTGGTTTACTACAGCTCCAATCTGTAGTGTGTACTAAACCAGAGTTCTAAAGCTGCCAGAGACAGTGTGAAATGCACAAGGCTAGCAGTTCAGTGTATCTCCCAGGTAGAGTGCTCTAGAAATTGGTATTGCAACTATTCCCAGTGACAACACTCAATCTATGGACAGCTCAGAGATATACATAGAAGCACACCTTGGCAATACTGTATATCTACAGCAAAGCGTATTTGAAAGGTGTGAAATATAATAATAATATACTGAACCAGAGTTCTCAAGCTGCCAAAGACAGCGAGAAGATGTACATGTCCATGTCCATGTACATGTAATATACATGATATATATTTTTATGCACCCACTGTGGCCAAGTAAGGTAGTCTCTAGTATTGCTATATTTATCTTTCTACATGAATACCAACACTGTATCACTTGAAAGATAATTTATAGAATCTGTGAACATTCTACACATTCCTCTACAATACAGAGTTGCCTAAAATTCACAGAGCATGCAGCCACAAAATTAAATTGTTAAGCAAAAAAACTTTTCATAAATGTTATTTATTTGTGTCCCCAGTGGAAAATCATAGCTGAGCAGGATTTACAAGGTACACTAGTGCAACAAATTAATTTTTGCAGTGTACAATATTGGATACACTACAGTAAGTTATTGCGGATTCATTTTCAAATTGTGTGTTGGAGTTGTCCTCTTGCTTCCTTCTGACTACAAAAAGGAGAACAACTCCAAATCTAACATCCCACCCAGCATTCACATATCATGTAAAATGCAACAATATTTTATGTAACAACTTGTACATGTTAGAATGAAGCTATGATCTATAAAGCCTGAAGTACAGTCATGTTTATTACATTAATGTTATTCTGCATTGAAAATATTAAGCTATGATATTATGACATTATAATACTAGCCTTATTTCCTCACGCCCACAATCCCACTCATTAGTTAAATAGTAAAAAGCTTTTCATTACGCATTTATTACTATGCTATAAACATGCATTTTGGCTACCATTACCCATCAGAGACTGGCTATTTCAGTACTTTAAAATTATAAAAGTATTTTGAATTTAATAAGTGCAATTACATGTATATGAAAAGAGAAAGGTGTCAGCTAACAATAAAATCCCTAGAATGATCATATTATATTATATTTTACTCTGCAATAGTTGCGACCCATCTCTTCAATGAATGATGGTGGAGCCATTAAATGGATATAAATGTACATGGATCATGCAATTTACATGTAGCCTGTGTACCCAAGTGCTGTGTTACATCAGGTCATAAGGCTGTTTTCTAACATTATTATTCTTCATATCTTTTGTAGCGATACAATCACAACTATGAAATTAGTCAGAATGCTTGGGACAACTCATGGTCCCCCACAATCCATTGGATTGCCTGTGCAAGTGACAGCTTTATCAATACGAAGTTCTTCTACAAATATGTAGAAGGAGGATTGCCATCCAATATAGCTATCACCTGTTGTCATGGAAGGGCAGGCGGCTGTATGGTAAGTTATCTCCCTTGCTCCAATAGCGATGTCCAGGCACATCCCACTTACTGTAAACAATTCACATACATTGGATACTACATGGATAAATTAAATAAATTGAATTCAAACTAAATATAATTAGAAGATGTTGGTGTGGGTTAATGGCTTGATGATACACAGCAATTGTATTGTATGATTTCAACGATTTTATCCTAATATTTCTCGAGAAAATAACCATTAATGATAGAAACCCTACCTATTCTTACAAACCGCTAAACTAGTTTAGCAGCTTGTAAAAATGACCTTACCTTGCAATGGATGATGGTATCTATTTCCATGATTCATGTAGCTAACGGCAGCAATTCTACCGGGGTTGGTGCATTCAGAGCCGTCTATCTTAAAGAACCTTCAATAAGTGCGAAACACATAAGATCGATTGTAAACTCATAATGTATGCAAAGGCACAATTTAATAGTTACTAGCGTACACTATTCATTTGAGATATCCATATCAGTCAGAGCACAGTAATGCACGAGGTCCTACCATTAGCAACATGGGAGTAGTCAAACTTAACTAATCCTGGTTTTATTAGAATTTCTCAACATCATAATTGTTGCAACGATGTAACTACACTAGCCAGCAGCATGACAATGTGTAGTGAAAATTATAGCACATACAAATCAATTGTTATATGATTCTGCTATTTCTAAAGTGAAGTGTTTGACTTCAGATGTCTAATATTTTCACTGGAATGTGTAATATATTGTTAGTCTGTGAAAATCCCTATTGGACTAAAGGCTGGTTATTGTACAGATATTAACAAACCATTGCGCACACACTGTGCCCATGGAAAATCCGTATGATCTGTGGGATCCAGTTGATGTTAGCCTCAGTGCAGTGTTTGAATACTGCTTAGTATAGTCAACAGTGAGCAGCGTCCCGTCATTTGTATCATCATTCAGCCCATACCAGTAGTAGCTTTGCAGGTATCCTGTCAGACTTTTATATATCTTCTGACCAGTTCCATAAACTAAGGTGTAAAGAAAGTATTTATCAGTAAATGAAGGATATCCGCACTTAGCAGCATACCATGCCCTGATTACATAATAGATGAGCTTTTTTCCTCAGCTAATATGCCTATATCACCAGATAAGGTCAGAGACAAACTTTGATTTTCTGAAATACACATGTTTAGGGGTTTTGCCTAAATAATGTTATGAAGCAGATAGAGCAAAATTCCGCATTCAGATGAAAATAGTCTTATCTGTATCAGCATCTGTAACCTTAAGAGCTAATGTTTTATATGGACATGCAGTAAATAAGTAACATTCACTCACCTGCATCCACCTTGTGCTCTCTCCTCACTTCCTCAACATGGAGTCTGGAAGGAGAGTTAAACCCACCAGATATAAAATTAGTTGGTTGGTCAAAGTCATCGACACATCTACCCATGTATACTTGTATAGTGTGAGCACCTGCTGGTAGGTTGTCATCACAGATCCCTTCAACTGTAAGCAAATATTACTAGATGAAACACCATCATTTTTTAAACAGCATAATTGCATCTTAGGTAACAAAATATTAAACAATTTATATATTCGGTCTATTGCCACGTATCTCAGGGTGGAGAAAGTGCAACATGAGTAATCACTACAAAAATACAATCCTTCAGAAAGTTGCTTGAGCACACACCTACCAAAGTACACTTGCATAATACTAGCTGGAGCTTTATCTTAGATGAGTCTCTACAGCATGGAAAAATTATTAGATGTACATGTATAACTATTTATTTCTCATCAAAATAAACATGAGAGTACATACACAGGTAGGAGTAGGACAGGGCCGTACAAGTGCGAGTACAAGTCAGCAGCTGACATCACCATGGGGGCAGAGGGGTGGGGTTTGAGTTAGGGTTTGACTACTACCTGAATACGCCTACTGCGGTAGTAGCAACAATTACTACTCAGCTTGGTAACTGCACAAAAGAGATCGCCACCTGAACAACAAGTTGTTATGAGTAGGAAAGCACCTGTTGCTACACAAATAGCAAGTTGTAGTATATATGAAAGCACCTGTTGCTACATGTAAATATAACGAGCTGTAGTAGATACGGAAGTACCTGTTCGAACTCTTGTATGATCAAACCAACGGGTTGAGTCTCCAATACTATCATGAATAACTCCATCAATCTTTGCCGAGCATTCCGATCCGTCAATTCCTATGAACCTGTAAGAGAAAGTCAATTGATGTCGAGTGCTTGATTTGCTAATCTGTGGACACTGTAGTTGTAAGTTTACAAAAATGTAGGTTTTTCAGTTTCCAATGAGACTCCTGAACAGAGCCATGAGGCAACGCAGCTGACATCCAAGGAAACAATGAATCACCCTCTTCTGGAAAGCTCTGGAAAGCTCTGAGTAGAGCTTTCCGGAGGAGGAAAGCTCTGATCAGAGCCGTAAATCCAAATGACCAAAAAACCATTTTAGAACTGTATGTACATGTAAGATCCGTGGCGCCAAACACAAGCACACAATTCTTTAACATGGCTGCCCAATAGCAGAGCTAGTCGAGGGGCCACCACGGCTTCTAAAGCTGGATATCGTCATAGTTCAATATGGCACGGAGGAAAAACCTTCTTCGGGACGAAAACCTCCAGGTCACTGGCGGGACTCGAACCCACGTCTTTGCAGATAACTTGCGTCGTTGTTGTAAGACCAGAGTGACTAGCGCTAAACCACTCAGCCACCAACACCTCATAGATGTCAACTCTGGATGAGGCAGTATAATTGAGGTTAAAATGTAAACATATTCACATTATTTGCAATGGCATAATTTGCTGCGTGTGTGTTATGCTGTAGGTTCAATCTAAATGAAAACAATTCAGACTTTTCGTATACCTCAGCATCGAAAGAAACAGATGGAGAAGATTGGCTCATGGAGGCTACCTTTGGAAAATGAAGGACGGCTAGCACCAGAAAGTCACATGTTGAACACAATGCAAAACATTATAGCCTGCATTGTATAAACTCACATTCACAGATTCCACCTTTTATCATCAAGTGTGAGGACTCAATAAATCAGTGACAACATAGAAAATTAATTTTATCACCAAAACAATATGTACACATACATGTGTGAATTAACTTATCTTACCATCTGCCACAATATAGCTTGCTGGTGTCTGGAATCTTTACACTCATAGGAGCATTAAACTTGATTCTAAGGCTAGTGTCAGGCGCTTGCTTGTAGTACTCAACTTCCTGTTTAAAATGATAGCTTTTTTACTATTTTGGAGATCTCAAAAAGCATCATGGCAGCAGCAGCAGAGAATCATCCAATTTTATTTTACTTAGCCAGGTAGAAGATACTCCATTTAATGGACAAAGATATTAGCAAAGAAACAATTAAATATTCACTCACCTTGACTAGTCTGTTCTCTGAAGATGTATCGAATGTAGCATCAAGCTCTTCATTCCACGAGTAGTATTTATAGTTAAACACATTGCAAGCTGAGCAAGGTTTAGGTGAACTACCTGTAGAATAAAGAAGAGTTGGTTTAGCTACAGCTTTATGTAGTGCAGTCATATAATTCAGAGATTGACTACTTATTACAGGTTCTTGTTCAAAGCATTTTTGATCTTTTCTTTCGTTACTACTCTTACAATAAGCTGCATTATTCTCTCCAAATTGCAACAGATACCATGTGTATACTTTAAAATACTTCTTATATTCCATTGCTACGGTTCAAATGACTTTTAAAAAAAGATGTTTTTACTTACATGGAAAAGCAGATATTTTTTTCCGAGTAGTTTTATTTTGACAACTAAAGCTGTGCATGTGCAAAAAAATCATGTCAGACAGCTTTGTGCAAAGTCACATACTCTACTTAGGAGGTTTCTACGAGCGTAGATCAACAGGATTTCCTGTGAAAGGCCATGTTGTGATTGGTCAACTACTAACCACAACCATTTCCACGCTATCTCCACTTTTTAATCGAGTGTAAATTCACTGTATGCAGTATAAGTAAGCTGACCTTGTTTCTGGTCAGAAGGTGCCATATCTATTTCCATAATATACATTGTCCTGTAGGATCTCCATCCTGTATCGGCATTGGCTAGTGGGAAACCCTCACAGCTTCCCACCACCAAGTCTATCTGCACATCGCCTGCGTCCAAGCCAAAGCAAGTGCCATCAACTGCAAGTTTATAGATAAATGACATCAATGTAGATACTTGGGCCGATTTAGCTACATAATTTAAAGTGCACTCTCGGGTAAATGAAACCAATGGCTGCCATGCTGCCATGCTACCATGTGGAAAATGATTTTAAGAGGATAAAAAGTTTTTTACTAAGGGTGTGTTTTGGAAATCTAAAGCATATTGTGTATCTACAAGTAGAAGTAAGCTGTATAAATGACATGACAAAATCTTCAATCTGCCGTACTATTATTTGGTAGGGGGTGGGGTGAACTTACTGTCCATGAATCTGTAGTAGTTATGACCCTCTTTGTTGTAGTCCAGCTGCTCGATGTTCTCAGGGTTAGAGCACTTGTTGTTGTTGAAAGTCAAGTACCAATGGTTGCACTTGTCCGCAATGTTTACATGTGGCCGTATTGCCATGTGCATGATGACTCGAAGGCCTGAAGAACTTTTCTTTTTAGGGTATACCGCTCGCTACAGGTGACATTCATACAAGGGCTCATAAAGGTTTAAAACTAAACCTGCACTAAACAGCTCCCTCTCAGGACATTTTATCTTTGTGCGTACAGAGCAACCAACATTCAAGATTGGCTCTCACTATGAATGGTTTTAGATACATTTTCTGTTATAAGGCATTCATTAGCACTATGATAGTTATAGAAATGATTAATTAGCAGGAAACATCAAACTTCTAATCACTGACTAATAAGTCTGAATACTGGTGTGCTGTCAATCACTGTTTAGTCCATTAGTGCTCAATAACTTCAAATACTTTATACCACCAGTATAATATTATTCTAAAATGACTTTGAATAATGTGCAATGGGGATGCTTAAACTGTAAAGATTAATCGACAAACCATAACTGATCCAGTGTCCCTGTTATCCTCAACAATACCTCCAAAGTAATATCTGCCACTGCTGTACTCTTCACCTAAATTGCAATCACCTCGAGTGGTATCTGAAAACAGATTATGTCAGACAGGTTGATACATTGTTGTAGTGTAGTCTTATGCTTAAAGATCAATCCGGGTTTGAGACAGAAATAAAGAAAAGTTGAGATAGCCTTGGTTCCATTTTACTTACTGAGGCAGACTGGTGACGCCAACATCTTCTCAGAACACCCTGCTAAACAGATCTCGTTTTCTGAACAACTGCTTCCATCACAATCATTTCTCTGAAATTGATATTTAGAATTACTTAGCTGATTGCAATAAAATAAACAAAGAAAGAAAGTTGCATTAAACTTCAGAAGAAAATTCAGCATTTATGCTAAAATAATGTTAAAAAATAATGACATTACATTGACGTCATTTAGTTGTGCAGTAAAGAAGAAAGTCTAAGATTGATAGACCAGGTTGAACTTTACAGTATAGACTATAGTTGAGCTTCATCTTTTGAATATGAAATAGAATACCACATGTTCACAGTATTCTGTATTTGATAATTTGTTATGATAGGCATGAGGGTAATTAGCTATAATTAATGTTATACTGATTTTAGGGGAGCGGGGCGATTAACACATATAAATTTGCTTAGAAATACTTCATTATATTATAAAAAAATGGCCAAATTCCTTAACAACATAAAAATTTGTAGTTTGCAGCAGTAACTGTGCCAGGAATGCATAATTGTTTAGTCTTTCAAGTCATGCACCCTGTATGGAGATTAACTTGAACCACTAGGTACACACGATCATGAAGGATTGCTAAAGCCAATGTTTATACTGTAAGAAGAGTCTGATTATATAACTTACATCTCCAAGTAAAACCAAAGAAATGTAAACGCCAGATGCCACAATTGGAGGAGGGTTCGAGCTGTCATCAATCTCTTTGGTTGGTCCATTCAGTTGATAACACTCACCTAAAGTAATAAATCATATTTTTTATTTGAATATACATGCATATCTACTACATGTATATCATATAGCGGTATCTCTCTTTCTTCTGCAGCTATATCAGTTAAGGCTCAGCTATGCAAGAGACCGATTGGTATTCGTTGGTCTCCGGAGCCTCATTCTAGAGACAATTAGCATGCCGTTTGGTTGGCTGTGCAAACACCAGTATTTTGGTCTTTTTAGTCTCCGGCATCACAGAGCGCTGTTGTGATTGGTTAATATTAGATACAAGCCAGTTGTATAGTTTATTAGAAATTAGCGGTGATTATTGTTATTAGTTGAAGAACATCACCAGTGCTCCAACTTCTTCTATGGGATGAGTAGGGTAGGTTGATGACAAATTTTATAACAAAGTTGAAGTTTTACTGTTGGCTACACCCATTGTCGGCCACCGACTAGGGGAGCCTGTTTCAGTAACGCTAACCTTCAAGCAATGCAATGTTGTTGCCTCAAATCAAAAAGTTGGAAGAGAATAAACAAACCGTATTCTGTGGGACTAACAAATGGCAATTGTTAGTTAATAAAATCAAATGCTGAATGCCAAGCGAGACCCAGGAGAACATGCCTTCTAATTCCGTTCATGGCTGCTCACACAATTTTACAAGTACATGTGCAATCATGTATTTCCGATGAGCTACCATGGGCAGTCATTTTAATAAATTTGTACACTAGTCAAATCAAATGACGAAAACTTGATAGTTAGTAAAGAAATAGTCGGATAGCAATAATGTTCCTTTGAGGAATTCTAATATTTGCTGTTTGGAGATCAAATTCTGGAACATTAAACATTTCAACTGGTCTAAAGCTCTTCTTTTGTTAATTTTTGTTGACTCTTATTATCTATTTCCTGTGCCAATTAAAAGATCGCTATTCACAAATGGTTGAATTATCAAGTTAGATATGGATTTAAGTAGTGATTTGCGTCACTAGTTGATCTGTACAAAATTTTAAATAGATTCAGACGAAATATACAATTGAGCTCAATCTAAAGTACACAGTATATACACATACCTGTATAGCTGAGATGGCTTACCATAGACATGTACTATATTATAATGATAATATATAACATAATATAATAATAAATCAAATATATATGCAACATGTAATATACAATGTATAATATATAACATATACATGTATATGTAATATAATATAGATGCATAATATATCATTGTGATGGCATTTAGTTGTTGGTCATCTGTTAGAATCTATACTGTAATAAAGGGCATTTATCACTTTTATGCACTATTACTGACAAAAATAAATATTGGCTTTTTTCCCAATTGCTTATCTTATCTTATGCAATGTAAGTTTTTGGTGCTTTAGCTAAAGTACTGTATCAAGTCCAACAGCATACTGGTTTTAGAAATGAATCAGTTTGTGACAGATGCCTAGAGGGTTAGCTGTTGCCACGTTTGAGGATCAATTTTTAGGACATTATGGATTGCTGCAAAGTTGTTGATTTATTCCTGTTCAGGAATCACGTCATCGACTTCCATTTCCTGATTCATGGCTTACGGAAAAACTCGTTGTGGGTGTATGGGTGTATGAGTACAAATGAATATCGCAGCATAAGTGGTGATTTGGTCAAACAAACAAAGGCGTCACACTAACCTAATGTAGAGTTGGGTATTCCATTTAAATATCATGTGCAAAAGTGGTCTGTTTATACATCATAGATTTTACTGGATCGCACCATGACTGTTTGAGTTTCAATGTTTTAATTTGTAAACATCAAACAATCTTAATTTACGTTTGAAAATATAATATTATAAGTAATTCCATAATTAGTTACTAATCTTAAATTAAATACAGTTGCACATGTATTCAAAGGCATTGTTACTACATGTATTTAGCAACTGTTTTATAGAAAATAAATTATTCATACCCATTTACTTGTATATTGTTATATTTCCACCCAATACTATTTTGTAGCTTAGTTTGGCGGATTACTTTGTTCAGCCTATTGATCTTATTATACTTTCTTTATGACTCAATATAACATATATTATATTACATATTACATATTACATACATATTATATTACATTAACATATTAACTCCTTGACATAAAATGCATGTATCACCAGTGGAAGATCCAGGAATGAAGTAAGTGTGGGGCAAAATAGATAGCTGGGGCTTTTCTTAAGGTAAAACTTCAGTTTTCATGTGCGGTGCGCTTCGTACCCCGTTACGCTGCATCGCAGTGTGCTATCCAGCTGGGGGCTTAGGGTGCGCTGTAAGCCCCCCAATGGGGGTGCGGGACAGCGCCTCGGCCGCCAAGCAAAATACTGGCATCTATGAGTTCAGAAGGGCCTAAGAACCAGGCTCAGTTCATTCGGTTAAATGAGTTTGTGGCAAGTTGAGTTAGGTTGAGTAATTGTAACTAACCCATAATTGTTTTAAAGCAAAACATAATATAATAATATATAATATATTTATTCAATAAATAAGCCCAATATTATAATTATATAAGCGAAGTAAATAAAAATATTTATCTTTTTATCTATTTTATGGGCTGGCCTAGAAATAAATAAATTAGATAAAAAATTTCTTGTGATTAAGATGTGACAATGCAGCTCATTCAACTCTGACTTATAAATGGTAAAAATGGTTGGAATATTTACATGAATCAAGAAAAATGATAACATATCACATGTTTTTGAACCCTACACATTATAAAAATATATTATTGTGCTAGGTTGACACACACATTTGAATAACTAGCAAAAATAATCAACAAAATAAAAAAAAGGAAAGAAACAAATTTTTTTTCTGCAATTTCCAGTGGTGCATATGCACCACTTGCACCACCCCTGGATCTGCCGCTGATTACATATAGTATTGTAATGTTTCGTCTTTTGGTTTCATATGGGTGCCGATATTAGCACGAGTGTGGGCAGCGCTTGGTAGTGGTAGTGAGCTGCCAAGGTGGACTTCCACACATTACATAAAGAGTAAAGCTCTTATAGGTATTGTAGAGGTCGATGCTTGGGCTCATTAAAGAGTCAAGGGTCGACGTAGGTTCGATGGTTTATACTCCTAGGAGTGTAGAAGGTGTCTATGTTGAAGTGGACACGTAGGCTCGATGCTTAGGCTCATTGAAGAGTCAAGGATCGACTAAGGTCTGATGTTTATACTTATCAAGAGTGTAGTAAGAGACCTACAGTGTATATGAGTATAAGGATGAGCTCGGGCGCTAAAGGTCCAGAGAACCAAGGCTGGAGCTGCTTGCCTGCAAGACTCTGTAGGTTGAGTTAGGAGATGTTGCTTTATTAGAGCACAATCAACAACTGGCTGAGCATCGAAAATGTGCTGGTTTTTATACTATTTGGATTTCCGGTAAAAAGACCGACAGGGGGTCGAGTGGTACGATACGGTATCGTCTCCGAAAATTGCATAACAAGATGGCTGAAAATTGCCCAAGGTCCGACCTTAAAAGGGTCGGCCATGCACAAAAAGTGCTTACAATCATGTGAAACAGATTATGTATTAAAATGACTAAGATCCAAGGCATCGGCCATTACTTATAATAGGCAAAAAGATTTAGACTAAAAGTATACAATAATGTACTTGTAATAACAATACAATAAGAGTAAACAAGTACAAAGACATGATTGGTTGAATAATAAAGCACATGAGCCAGGCAGTTAATTGATAATAATAGACAATGTAAGAGTAATGCATAATAGCTGGGGCATGTAAAGTTAGTTATATTTATGTGTGGCAGTCCATGAGAGACTGGACAGGTATGCTGAAACACCACAGTATGTTACATAATATATCAGTATAATTTTATTGTATATACTTTATTCAATGATCTATTGATACTAATGTGCATTGTACATATTATAATGAGCCCATTGATATACACGTACATTACATTTTTTACTCCCAAACGTAGGCCTACACTGTACATACGTGTACATAACAGTTATCTCCACATGTTCACATCATTTATTTTCCAATGATAACAGCTGCCCAGTGTTGAAATATACATTTATGTAGGACTGATACCATAGCTTTACCGTAACTTTGGATGTTCTGCATTTGCAGAATTTGATCAAAGTTAATTTATGCATTTTCATAGCAGTGCAATCAGTATAATATTTCACTACAGTATCTGTTAGTACTACTTGAATGGGTCTAATGTACAGTGTACGTACCTGAATAAGTATAATGTTCAGTGTACGTACCTGAATAAGTATAATATGCAGCTGAGCACGTACTCGGCGAGTTTATACACTGTATTACACATTCTACTTTTGATCTAGCAAACACCACCTTACTTCCTGTCAAATCTTCTGCAGATAAACTCACACCTGTGGTGACTGGAAACTTATTGCATGTCCCCAGGTCTACAATCAGAGATAATACTGAGTGAGTGATTTATATAAATATAACTAAATTTGCTTCTTTCTTTTTTTATTACCTAGCTTCAATAAATTCATAACGCACTTATGTGATTTTCGTTCTCTGTTATGGCTATAAAACAGCTTAAAGAAAAAAGTTTAATATAAGAATTTGTATATTTTGTATGCACCACAATCAAAGCTAAATGTATTTTCATGGAGATGACGTCAACTAGCACAGACATGTAGAATTATTTACCCAGACTTGAAGCCTACATAGTGATGTTCATGGTCGAAATACCATACAAATAAAGTCTTTTTATAAAATCAAAAGGTAGAGATAGATGCCAAGCATTCAAAATTGGGCATGTTTGTGTTTACTAACCATGACTGTCCAATATTCAAATTTCTACAGAGCTTCTACAGTGTCAAAGAAAACTAATTGTAAACTACAGTATGCACTGTAAACAAGCATGCATATGAAATAAAAGTATAGAAATTATTCTGTGATGTAATTCCTACAATTCAATACCAAGTAGAGACTTACCTTCTAAAGCAACATTTGTATCTCCATGGAGACCACAGAAGAAGAAGTGGAACATGAAAGACAACACAGAATACGACTTCATTCTGGCACTAATAACAACCTTGTACACTTCTCAAGAACTGCTTGTGGTAGTATAACACAAGCACGATTATTTTGCTATCTGCAGTTATTCAATAGTTTATTGATCAACCTACCTGTGTTTATATAACTGTGAAATGGGCTGAAGGTACATGTACATATTATAATACATTATGCTTGTGTGTCTCGTGACACCGTAATAATTAATGCTTATAAACTATTATAGGATTAAATTACCCATATGCTTCATTTTACATCCTCCAAGCAAATGTAGACATAATACCAGTTTTATCATATTCACTTATTATAAATAAATATGCCATTGTATCAGTGTCACCTATTAATAATATATAAATAACTTGATAGAAAACTAATATCTGAATGTGATGAAGTTCTAAATTAACAAATCCATGATCTAAGAGAATTGCAACAGTGTGGTAGGGGTGAGGAGCATCCTGCCCAAACATAGCAGTATAGTAGGAGAGTCTGATCTAAGGCTATAGTAACCTGTCAGCACTTTAAAGCCAAAAATATTTTGTCTGCATGAACCAGAATGTTCAAATATAAACCGAGAATTGCTTTCTAAATGATTTACACCATACAGCTACATATACTATATTACATGCACGTGTACATACACGTGTCTGCTGAGCAAAACAATGTACATGTAATAAATACATGCATGAAAACCTGGGTGTGCACCATTATTGCTGCTTAGTACAATTTATTATTCTATCGGTGTCGCCAGTGATATTAACATTGTGTAACTATACAGCCTGAGAAAATAGCCTAAGCACTTTATTGACAAATTCATGATGCACAACAAATTTTTAGTAAGAGATGACATCTCACTCTATCTTAAAGGAACAGTAAAGTTTGATCTAAGGCTACAGTTGCCTACCACATTTAAACATTGACTGCTCTAGCAGAAAAACCTGCAAAGCTCGTGAAAATATAACAAAAAAAAAGAAAATTATGCTACTATACAATTTTAATCACAAATTGTCAGAGAAATCATTTTAGGTCACATCAGATAACAAAAAGCAAAACGGTCTATGGTCTGTGCTCTACAGTCTGCCATCTTCCAATCCGATTGGGGTCGAAAATTAGGACGATTCATATAATATGTTTCAATACTGCCGGTCAGCATCTCGGCTTCGGGTGGTGCTAGGACTTTGGGATCGGGTTCCCAAGCATTGCTGCTGGGGCGTGGCCATAGCCTTAGGCCTTCAACCCTGACCAAGGGCGGGGTGGGTGCTCAACCCACCCCATCCGACACATTGGAGTTGGAACTCAAGCTGTTGACTTAGAGTTGCCTGCTTGATGCAAGGGAGCGCAACTCCTCATAGAATCATTTTAACGTGCTTGTGCCACCAGAGCTCATGCACATGCATGACTACAGTACATGAACACGAGCTATTATTACATGTACATAAAAGCGAAGCGAGCAACTAACGCAGTGACACTTGCGTCACAAACCAAGCACGGAGCGTTTGTATTATACATTTATAACAAGTAGACAGGCAATATATACAATGTTTGTATTTGTAATCTTTTCACTTGACCGAGACTTTGTAGTTATTTACTGTTGCTGAGCTACGAAGCTAACTGAGAACTTGCCAGAAGCAGCTCAGCTGAGATTTGAATTCATAGCATCCATAACAAAAGCAGTAGGAATAAAATATAAGGCTGGAAAGTAATGATCCTATAAGACTAGATCAAAAGTAGTCAACCAAATCATTCTAGGTCTTATATTATGCAATGTACATGTAGCTACTAAGCAGATGTGTGAAGTACGCGTATGCGCCATTTTTACTGGGGTTATTTTGTCACTTAACCCACTGGCAGCACTGGCTATTGTTTTTCTTGTACTGCTTCTAAGCTACGAAGAGGCACAAGCAGGTATTTTACAAATGCAGCCATTTCAGGTTTAGATCTAAAAACACTCCCATATTGTGATTGAAATTTGTTGAGAGATTTTTGCCACAAACAGCTCAGCTGGGATTTAAATCTACCGCTTTGATAGCTAAAGCTGTGCTGACCATTTGAATTATTCTCTCATCCGCATGTATACATTGTAGATTCAAACTGTTCTTTTTGCATTATTAATCACGTGTTGAAGAATTTTTTAAAGGAAATTGAATAATTTCTATTCAAATTATATTTTATTGACCTTCTTTTGAAACTCATGAATACAAAATGTCTATTAAACATGTTCAGTGTATGATATTGATCTAAAACAGCATTTCATCCAGTTAAATTGAGTTCAAATCAATATTTTATTTGTCCAGTGAGTAGATTTCCATTATTTTAAATGTCAAACGCATCAGAGATATTCTTTTAATACAACACTTGAGGTAAACGTCAAGATGTACTGCTTTGTACTAGCAATAACTATTGGGGTAGCTTTGTGGTTTACATATGGAGAAGCTGAGTTTGTTTTGGGTAAGATCTTACAATTGTTGTATAATATCGTTCATAAATTCTCAGTGATTAGCTAGGTCTTGCATACTTTGGTTGTAGTCAAACGTCAAGCATTAGATGTATTGACGTGTTTTATAACACTTAAAATTTTAGTCAAATAAGGCGCGTTTGTGGAGACTCAAGTGAATAGCTACATGCATTCTGTTTGGTTTGTGGTTGGAGAGAAATTATACGCACCTGAATTAATTTAAATGCTTTCTGCAAAAATTATAATATTAACTTCTAATTGCAGATTTGCAAACTTGTCACAGATTTCCAGTTACCAAAGATGTGAGTTTATCTGCAGAAGATTTAACAGCAAGTAAGGCCGTGTTATCTAGATCACCAGTGGAATGTGCTATAAACTGTTTAAATTCACCAAGTGGCTGCTCCGCTGTGTATCACACTCACTCAGGTATTGGGTCATATTCAGCCATGTTCAGCTACGCTATCATACTATTCTTCATCAGTTCGGCTGTGACTGTGGTAATTGTTATTGGAAAAACTACAGCACCATCTATAAATGTTAACTCAAAACCTTCTATTCTACAAAACAAGAATTTGGGAAGCATCTGATTTGAAAATAATAGCCCAGATTCTCAAGCTTCAAAACAAGCATTTTCAAAACACACAGTTTTAAACTGTGCCATTTTTCAAAAATGATGTTCAACTTATTGGAAGCTGCCTGATATTCCTTTTTGTATCAACCGTTTTCTGACATTTCTTCAAAACAGATATTTGTCATTATTAGATCTCGTTCTCCCTCTTCAATACAGGTAGAGTACAATATTAATATCAGTGTTGCTCAAAGAAATTAATCTTCATCTCTGTCAAAAAGGGGAAAAATATGAAAGATACAGTATTTCTGTATTTACTAAATTTACATGTGCATTGTATCATTGTACCATTGTATCATTGTCAAATCATAGCACAGAGTAAAGCAAATATCGAAAATTCTATTTTGGTACATACTCTATGATCGAACTTGAATTTCTCACATGGACGTCCACAGCTCTAGCCACTTCGCAACTGCTGTTCCCTTCATAAATGCTCTATAAATGCTATATACTATAAATGTATTTTAGGTGAATGCTATCATTTGAATGGATCCAGCAGAATTGACTTAAGTAGCAGAACCAACCCAAATTTGAATACTGGTGGATTTGTTCACCTCTTTTTACACGGAGATGTGAGTACTTTAGGATTGATTTCATGAGAAGAATTACTTGTGGTTTGCCGAGTTACAAAGTATACTCATACTGACATTAATAGCAGCAAGTTTAGGCTTGAAATAGAATATTGTGTATATGTGATGTACTAACCATTAATATGGTTTAGCATAGACTATGTGTGCAAAGGTTGACTTATCGAAAACCTGGAAATTCAAATTCATCTGTGTTTCATTTTTGACATCAAAATTAAAATTAAGTCAATATTCAATAAGACACTTTGTCAGAGATACTGAAACGATATTTGTTCAGTTTTTGACGGTGTGAAGCACCGATATGGTATATGTTATTGTATATTCGTAGGGCGTCAATTTAATTAATACCATGACATACTTAACATTGTATAAACTTGTGCTGGAATATACTAGTGAATAGATTTAATAATTTATTAGCTACTAGAATTACAATATTGTGGACATTACACTTCATTGTATTGTAAACAGTTTAATTCACCAACACAGTGCAATGTGTCTACTTCATAGAAATGTAGTAACACATTTAATAAAATACTACTTCAATACTATTCCAAGACTAGTTGAGGCTGTTATAATTATGAAGTATTCATGGGTTTAATCAGCTCCATAGCAACGACGAACATAAAAGTGTTTATTGTCAAGGGAGAACAACTCTAAATTTCTATTTATACAGCAGCAAAGCTATTACACATAATAGCCCTGCTGTGAAGATGCTTCAATCAAACGACCTCTTGTTAAACTTTCTCATCAGATGCTGATGAACTTAAAAATCATATACATGTACATGTTTCCTACCTTAGTCAGTACAATGTTTGTGCATGTACATGACGTATACATTGTATTATATACATATAGTTTGGCCAATGTTCAGTGTTTGCTAGAAATGTTTCAATGTTGATTAATTTTTAGAAGGAGGATTGTGATGGAGAGGTCTGTTCTGATAACGAGATTTGTTTAGCAGGATGTGCTGAGGAGGAACTGGTTTCACCAGTCTGCCTGAGTAAGAGGGTGTTGGTTTATTATGTTGAGTGTCTTTTAGTGCAGGAAATAACATATCTAATTGCGAGGGCTCCGTCTGTTTAGTATATCTAATTGTTGAATGCCTAAATACAACTTAAAGCAAAACCTAAATACATATTGAATTGGTCTATTTTGCTTGGAGTAATATTCCAAAATATGCTTCAATCTGGACTAGCCCTAAACTATACCTGAAGAAAACCGCGAATTTGGTGCGAATTTGGTGACGCATCTATCAAAACAATTATGATCAATCAAATTAGTTTGAATATTTTTGTTTAGCAATAAAGTTCTTTAGATTCTTTGGTTTGGCATTGAAGCCAATATTAGCTAAAAAGTTGCTTTATTGTTTTAATGCATAATATGCATGTACATTGTACCTCCTAAGTAGAGGTGTGCAACAAAACTATCAGTTGCATTGTCAATGAGTATGGGAAGAGTCCTTATTCTATAGTGCACCCCATCTCCTCTGTGGCACAACTATTGGATGGAACAGAAACAACCATCTACAGTGTACATTCACTTAGAGCTTGCATCTTTGTTCTAGCAAAATACTGAGTAATGTTAGACAGGTGCCCTGCGCCATGAATCAAGTGCCCCAGCACCCATGTCAGAAAATCTTAGTTCCCAAGTAAATATTTATTAATAGCTCAAAAATTATTACTTTGGTAAATTAATTAGCTGCTATACCTTTTTTTAATTAATATTAGAGAAAACATCTCTCTTATTAGTTGCACAATATGCACATACATTAGTTCTACTAATGTGACATAACAATTTTCATTACATAAAGTGGGTTTAATAGTAAAATGTATATTATTCACAGATACAAAGAATGGTGATTGTGGTATTGGACAAGAGTATATCAGTGCTAGAAACTACTTCAGTCATATAATAGGTGATGACAGAGATTCAGGAGCAGTAATGGTAAGTGTGAATAATTTCCAGTGTAGACAGAAATTTAATTATCAACCTAATATGTAATATGAGAAGCCAACTTTCTAAACAACATAGTTACTATCTATACATGCGTGTACATTCACATCTATGAGGGTCCACATTGTGTATTGTTGTTACGGAAAAACCATATAGTGGTGTGCTAGTATCAGCTCAGTCAGTTTGTTATATAAAAATGGAGAGTGTGACTCAAATGTTCCGCTTTTCACTACTTCGAGGATTTTTCTACTATCGCATTTGTGAATGGTTAGCATTAATTTCTTTAAAGTAGATCTAGGGGTGTATGTTGCATACTTATAGTCTTTGGGGTGCATATTATATTGAATATTAGCAATCAACACCTTATCAATATTGACTTCAGAGACATCAATATTTGCTGATTCAGAATTACCCAACAAGTATATACTCCATGGGCTTGTATGTGAAGTCGGTTATACTTGAGTTAAACCTGCAGGAGTTTTGTTTTTTATTCTGCAATCAATTCTGTAAAAATTTTCAATTTGTCAAATGGCAATTACACTAGTGTACTTCTACGAGAAAATCTTGGTGACTGGTTTGTCTAACAGTAAATAACACATGCAACTCTTCTACCTTTACTCCAGTGATTCACTCATCTTGTAACACTGAAACTAAAGAGGACTAACTGCATACACTAATATAAACATACACTTATATTTGCAGCGTGTGATTTACCCAAAGAGAAAAACCTTGTCAGGCCTAAGGGTATCAGTTTCCATTGCATTGAGAGGTCACTATGGCGCTGCTAATGGCTGCCACAGGTGGTACTTTACATTTGACGGCAACCAGTGTGCAAATCCTGAGAACATAGAGCAGTTGGATCACCTGGCTGGTTCTGTCAATTATTACAGATCCATGGACGGTGAGCAGAGCAAAATCTGTATAGTAAATTATACAGTCAAAAATTTGCTGTCATTATTGTAAATTACCTCAATTAGTATCAACTTGCTGTTGACTTGAAGAAAGAAGCTGAACGGAAATAAAATGAACTCCCTGGATTTGCCATCAATTGCATCTATTCTAGACAAATAATCTGTATTTTCTGCCTCTATTATTAGTGGATGGAACTTGCTATAGTTTGGATGCTGGAGACGTACAGATAGACTTAGTCGCTGGGGCTTGTGACGGGTTCTCTATTTCCAATAGCCACGTGGGGTGGAACTCGTACAGGTTCATGTCCGTTATGGAGATCGATGCAGAAGCAAAATTGACCAGTAAGATAGCCTTGAATATTATACGCATGTACACTATGATGTGGAACCAAAAGATACATTGTACATGTAATATGGTTGTTATCATTGCGATATATCCTTTGGACATGCTTTCCTTTTCTCATGGATCTAAAGAATGCAGTTAGAGCAGACACTATATTAAAAATTATACATGTACAGTGGAACTTGCTTAATTCAACCTTGGATAATTAAAGAAATTGGTTAGTTCAAACTGTTAGCCTTGGTCCCTGCTGAATACTGTATAAATGGCTTCAAATAATTCAAACTTACTATCTGTAATTCAAACTTCATGCGGCTTAGGCTCACACTATAATCAATGGTGATACTCTCACAGCCAGCATTAGTCACCTAATAATTGTTGCTAGCAGTTAGTAGTTACTAGTAGCTACTACTGCTATATGTTTCTGCTCAAACTAGGCTGGGAAAACCCACTAATTGCTTTACTGTTCCTTAGCTAAATGCGTTTTTATACTGTGATCCTGTACGTGTGATGTATGTCATTATATAAAATGAAAGGATCACGTAATTCAAACTCGGCCTAATTCAAACCAATTTGAGTTAGGCAAGTTCCACTGTACATGCATGTTAGAGAATGCAATTATTATATTTTCAAATGTACTGCATATATACACTCACAAGTACATGTCTAGTATATAATGCATAACTGTTTACAAGCAATGAAAAATTAGCTAACACCAACATTTTCTAATGTTTACAGGTAGTTCACCGAAGCCTTGCTCAGCTTGCAATGTCTTTAACTATGAATACTTCTCATGGAAGGAAGAACTTGATGTTACATTCAATACATCTGCAGAGAACAGACTAGTCAAGGTCAGTGAATAACAACTCTATTTTAGGATTAACACCATGTTTATGAGCTTTACTCAAATGGCAATGGGAGCAGGGACTGCTGCTACTACTACTATTACTACAGCTGAGACCTGCAATGCAAACAAATCAGCTTTGTTGGATAGAATTATCTATCCATGCACATTCACTGCTTACCTGTATGCTCATAGCTTCTCTCACTGCAATACTGACTCTGAATAATGCAACTATTCCCATATTATTGTAACACTTAATAGCTTAAGTGTTTACTATTTCCTTAATCTTAACTGCTTATTGTCATTCTACTAGCTGAAATGGTTTTATAGGTTTCCATCATTGATATAAAGCTAATACAAATGTTTTATATCCTTATGTTTTTACATTTTAAAACTGCACAGCCCTACCTCCATTTGTAGGCTGTTGAATACCAAAAGCATGGATCTGATACTAGCTTACGGATTAAACTTAATGCTCCTATGAATTTGGTCGTTTCAGACCTCAGCAAGCTGTACTGTGGCAGATGGTAGGAAAAATACTGTTGCTGTATATACACATGTGGGTACAATGCATAAATTATGTAGTCTACAGGGTACTTGACATCCAATGCCCAATGTCTAGACTCAACTTGTACATGTATTTATCTATTTATAGGTTCATCACAGTTGATGGCTCAGAGTGTACAACCAAGATTGATGGAGTGATACACGTTGGTGCAACAAATATCAATAAATTTGTCACTCATACAAGAGTTCGTACAGGTATTATAAGACTAGCTAATACTTGTCAGCGAGTAGGTGTCATAGCCTACTATCATACGTACATGCAAATTATCAATGCTTTAGTAGGTCGCAGTTTCTCTACACTAATAGGTCAAACGAGACAATTTTCTTACCTAAATATATATAACTATGTAAAGATACTTGTCTGTAACATCTATACAGAACAAAAGAAAATGGTGTTTCATCTAATAATATTTCCTTACAGTTGAAGGGATCTGTGATGACAACCTACCAGCAGGTGCTCACACTATACAAGTATATCTGGGTAGATGTGTAGATGACTTTGATCAACCAACTCATTTTATATCCGGTGGGTTTAACTCTCCTTCCAGACTACATGTTGAGGAAGTGAGGAGAGAGCACAAGGTGGATGCAGGTGAGTGAATAGCTAATCAGAATAATGAACATATAGTATCAAATGATAAAGCCACAAACCAAATTAATGGTACAAATTCTGTCAATTTTTTGAAATGAGAAGAAAATGGAAGCTCTGTATTTTACATTCAAACCTTAGAATAAAATTCTGAAGAAATTTGTAGCATTTTTTTGGGTTGAGTTCCCAACATGCCAGGAGATTGACTGAGGTATCTAGAGAGGTAGGCCTACCATCACATGGTTAGGTTACATGTAGATGCCCTTCCGAACATCTCTAGCAACATTAAAGTGATTGAAACACTAGAGTATAATGTCTATGTTTGTGATTTGCCTGGGGACTGTTAAATAACTACCGCTGACATTGGTAAAAATGGCAATTTTACACATTATGCACAAATTGAATAAAAGTAGTTTTTTTATAGTGAAATGTTTATAATATGTATTTGAAGTATATGGAGCTGGTAATCAGATGTATAGGAGTCTAACAGGATACCTACAAAGTTATTACTGGTACGGACTGAATGATGATACAGATGACGGGACGCTGCTCACCGTTGACTATGATAAACAGTATTCAAACACCGCTCTCAGGCTAACATCAACTGGATCTCATGCTGGAGCTGTTTGTATTAGATGGTTTGTTATATATCAAACTATGAAATAGTTTAGGGTTTGCTTCTATCCCAGATATGAATCAGTTGACACGATAACTATGTCATGCCATTCTAGCTATGGCACGTCATAATCGCTATGTTTTTCCATGACTCGATTATTATGTAGCTTCATCTGGTTTCTCAATTTGATTTCTCTGTATAAATCTTATATCTTACTTGCAACAGCAAATTTTCCCCTGACATTCAGCTGAATGCTATAATCTGATTGGTTGAAAGCGCATGAATTCACTACATCATGTAAAGTTGTCCTCTCTTCTTCTACTTTCTTCAGAGAGAAGACGAATCCAATATGTATAAACTCATTAAATAGTGTACATCTACAGTGTATACTGGTTTTCAGGTATTTTAAAATAGATGATGCTGAATGCTCAAACCCCGGGGAAATCTCAAGCATCAGTTATATTGGGAACCATAACGACCTAAAGCACCCTATGCAAGGTAGGTTAGGTCTATTAGTATTTTGTACAGAATAAATTGTGCCCTCTGCTATAAGAATCAGACATTGCGAGGTCACACATCATTCAATATTTACATGAAATAATCTTTGATAACTAATACATCATTATAAACCATGAATTTATGTTCCAACTTCCTTATCATATCAATTCATAGTGGGAATAATTTATTAGATACAATAGGTCTTACTGCAATTTTATGTACCTCCCAACCTCTAAGGTAATGTTGTATGAGTGTAGTCGCCAAACTGAGTTACATAGTGAGTGATGCATGTAGAACACTGTCCTACATGATTGTATGTTACTCAATAGAGCCTTTGGTTTATACTTCAATCACCTGTGGGTTCTCCCAACCCCTCTCCCCGAAACCACAACTACGTGTAGGACTGTTATTGAGAACTCCTTTGCAGCAGTATTTAATCACAAAACAATGAGCTGCGATCAGTTAAAAATTGCAAAGATCTTTAGATACTTTATTATATTTTATGGACAACTTCGAATTATTTGCAGTGACTGGAATGTGCCATGATATCGGTGTAGGACTGAGGAGTATAACATACAATGTCGGTGCCTGCCATAGTAGTGGTGCAGGAAATGCTTTTACTGGGTGGCAGTCTTCATTCTACATCTTTGTTGAAGAACTCAGAATAGAGTCGACTGTTGTTTGTTCTGGAAATCCAGTAAATTGTGGAGGGCCTTAATCAACTGTGTGGAACTATTCAGCATTAAATAACCACATAATAGCATCTGAATGTCATCATTGCCTTGTTTTCTTTTAAGTTATACCCTTCTACATCCTGGGTAGTGTGCAGTGCATCTTGGGTAAAATATTAGCTAAGCTACAAAGAGCCAGAGGCTGATCTTTTACCATGCGGCCATATCATTTCCAGATCTGAAACAGCCCCAACTGAGAGCTTTTTACCAGAACCAGCTTAGCTGGAATTTGAATTCTCAGCATTCATAACAAAAGCAATGTGTTCACAATCTGGGTTAACCTCTCATTGACCACAATCATGTATATTCTAACAGTTCAATTAATGAAAAACAAGCTTTTTCCATTTTGTGTTGATGTTTTCAAAAGAAATTATATCTGTTCACATTATATTTTATTCATTTTCCTTTGAAACTCATAAATATAAAATTTCTATTAAACATGCTCAATATACTATAATTATTTATCTAAAAGAGCAATTCATCCAGTTGAATTTAGAATGAATCAATATTGTACATGTATCTGTGTGGGTAGATTTACACAGTATATCGTTCTAAATGTCAAGCGCACCAGAAATAAAATACTGAGGTAAACTTCAAGATGTACTGCTTTGTACTAGCGATAACTATTGGGGTAGCTTTGTGGTTTACATATGGAGAAGCTGAGTTTGTTTTGGGTAAGATTTTACTATTATTATATAATATTATTGTACATAATATATTGTATCTCAGAGATTAGCTTCTGTAGGTCTTACATAGTCTGATGGTAATCAAGAATCAAATATTAAGATAGGCCTACATTTTATGAGACTTAAAACTTTAGTAAGGTGTGGTGTTTGTGGTGGTGGAGACATAAAGTGGATAGCTATTTTCTCAGCATGTGGTTGGAGAGTTATACAAAATGTATCTGATGTAAGTGTTTTCTGCAGAAATTAATTTTTAATTGTAGATTTGCCAACTTGCTCCAGATTTCCAGTTACCAAAAGTGTGAGTTTATCTGCAGAACATTTGACAAGAAGTAAGGTGGTGTTTGCTAGATCGCTAGTGGAATGTGCTATAAACTGTTTAAACTCACCAAGTGGTTGCTCTGCTGTGTATTACACCTACTCATCAGGTATTGGATCATATTCAGTTACATGTATATCATGCACAGCTACACTATCATATTATTTCTTGTCAGTTCGGACTTAACTGCGTTAATAGTTATTGAGAAAAATGCAACACTATCTATTTAAACATGTATTTCATAAATAAGACTTTAGGAAGTATGAGATTTAATAATGATAGCCTAGAGTGCTAAACTTCAAAACAAGCGATTTTAAAATATAAGTGGCCCCAAAGGTAGTGGAAACCATTTATGCTAAATTTAGTTATTTATTTCTCTTCCTGTGCTAATATTGTTTTTCCACAAGTACGTGTAGTTATGTGTATTTTGGAAAACTACCGGAATATAGGCTACTCACTACCTCTATTCACCCATGGGAATTTTCAGAAAATATGAAGAAGTTGTTTTTTCACTGTAGTACACCCTCAAATAAATGAGAAGTTTTCTTGCTAATTGCACTTTCTTGATGTTTGAAATATCAAAGACAAGTAAATATATGTAGCCAATTATCATGTTATCAAAAGTATAGAAGAAATTTATAAACTCTTTTTTAATAGAAAAGTCATTGAATAAAAACGTTTCCATGTCCTTTCTAACAAGGTTAACTGGGTTACTCAAACGACATATGCTGTAGACTGCCTTTGCTTGAGATCAATATGTGACACATGACTTGGTCTCTTCTTACAATAGCAGACCTTTTTGAATGGCTCTAGCTAAGCATTATCCAACAAGATATTCAGCTTTTAGAAAGGTTTTGGTCAATTTTGGAAATTTTCCCTCTTTAAAAGCAAACAGCAGTTACATGTAACTGTGACATCATTTCATTCATTCATTCAACTCTTTAGAAGCTGCAAGACATTTTTTTTCTATTTTGATAGAATATGCTCTACAAAAAAACCAGTTCTACTTCCTACTAAATTGTTCCTAGGAAAAAAGGCAATGATCTAGAGAGATGTGGGTTTTTCTGCCTGTAAAGAATATCCTTTACAATAATGACAAAGGTACTAGTAACTAGAGTAGTACATAAGTATTATGTGGTTGAATGCCCTTCTATTAGCCTGTAAGGGAATTGAACCTGGACCTCCCACGTAGAAGTTCACAGCTCTAACCCCTCGGCCACGGCTGCTTTCTTGATATACATGTACAATCTATCAATGCAACACTGTATATATTTTAGGTGAATGCTATCATTTGTTTGGATCCAGTGAAATTGACCTAAGTACCAGAACCAAATCACGTTTGAATGCTGGTAGATTTGTTCAACTGTTCTTACAAGGAGACGTGAGTTTTTAGATATAATTTCACGTGAAACTGCTTGTGGCTTGCCAAGTTACAAAAATATAATTATACGATACTAATACTAATAGCAGTGATCTTCGGCTTGTAAGATATTGTATATACAGTGTATATGACACACCTACATGTACTAGAAATGTGATTATAGCATAGGGTTTGTGTGCAAAGGTTAACTCATTAAAAACCTGAAAATTCCAATTCATCTGCGTTTCAAGTTTGACATTGAAATTAAAATTATATCAATCGCAAACATAACACTTGTCAAGGAATCTAGACAGTTTTTTTTACTTTTTATGGTAAGGCACATCAATACAGAATTTCTTACATTGTTAGGGCTTCAATTAAAAAAAAACCATGACACGCTGTACATGTACATGTAAAAGATTAAACAATTTATTAGTTACTAGAATTATAAATGTTAAATTTAAGGGGGCATGTACATGCATATCACGTACGTGTCAACTCCATTTTTTGTAACCAGTTTAGTTCAATAGCAGCGCGGTGTGTCCACTTCATATACATGTAGATGTTGCGTATATAGATATTGCGTATGCTAAATTGAATACTATTTTTCTGCTTTTCTAAATTTGGACGAGGATGTTTAAAGTGCTGTTACATTGTAGTTAAAAATGACCTTCACAGGTTAGTTCTCAGCTCTGTTGCTGGTAGCTGTTAATAGCACATTACTTAGTAGTACACATGTAGCTATCGGTTAAATTATGTCTGTTGCCACACGGAACATTTTCTCTCCTATGTGTTTATTGCCAAGTGTGAACAACTCCTAGTCAATGTTTAGCAGTCTAGCTGCGCACATGTTGTAAAGTAGTCCTGTTATCAAGTTCGCGGCAATCAAATAGTACCCAATCGAATGTTTTTTATCAGATATTGATTGCTCTAGAAATCCTATACATGTATAACGCATGTTTAATAACTGGTAGCTGGTAGCTTTTAATAGCACATTACTTAGTAGTACACATGTAGCTATCAGTTAAATTACGTCTGTTGCCACACGGAACATTTTCTCTCCTATGTGTTTATTGCCAAGTGTGAACAACTCCTAGTCAATGTTTAGCAGTCCAGCTGCGCACATGTTGTAAAGTAGTCCTGTTATCAAGTTCGCGGCAATCAAATAGTACCCAATCGAATGTTTTTTATCAGATATTGATTGCTCTAGAAATCCTATACATGTATAACGCATGTTTAATAACTTAGTCAATGAAAATACAACCTGGTTATGCACAATAGTGTTTACTAGAAATTGTTCATTGTTGATTAATTTGTAGAAGGAAGATTGTGATGGAGAGGTCTGTTCTGATAAAGAGATCTGTTTAACAGGATGTGCTGAGGAGGAACTGGTTTCACCAGTCTGCTTGAGTAAGAGATTGCTAGTTTATTTACATGTATGCTTGTTAGAGAAAACCTTATCATAATATGTACAATATGTACATACATACACTTCTTCTAAGGAGACATATTACATATTATATATTCACAGATACAAAGAAAGGTGATTGTGGTATTGGACAAGAGTATATCAGTGCAAGAAACTACTTCAGTCACAAGATAAGTGATGGCAGGTCTTCAGGAACAGTAATGGTAAGTGTGAATTAATTTTAGTGTAGGCAGACACTTGATCATCAATCTAATTTGATGAGCCAATTTCAAAAATAACCATTATTATTTATACTTGTACAGTCAAATTCATGTGTATCGATGTTATGAAGAATTTTTAGCCCTAAATCATGTTGCAACTGCGTCAGCCCAGTAAGTTTCTCTTCTATCAAAATAGATGTTCTGACTCAAAGTGCTCCATATCAGATTGCATATCATATTCTTTTAGAATATTGATAGTAATAATTTTATTTTATAAAGTTAACCCTAACTGTATGCTGATCCAAGTGTACGTATAGTGTGTATGCGAGTCTTTGGTGTGCATGTTGTATATAGTCTTTGGGATGTACACTGTACATATTGTATTAGAAAATGGCAATCAATGCTTGATGAATGTAATGGCAATTCTTGATGAAGCTCTACTGTAACAGTGAATAACATTTTGCAACTCGTCTACCTAAATTCCAGTGATTCTCTCCAGATATATCGCAGAAACTGCTGTGTTCATTCACTGGGAGAATAATACTGTACACTAGCAATTATGTATTTATATTTGTAGCGTGTGATTTACCCAAAGCGAAGAACTTTGTCAGGTCTGAGGGTATTAGTTTCCCTTGCGTTGAGAGGTCATAATGGTGTTGCTAATGGCTGTCACAGGTGGTACTTTACATTTGACGGCAACCAGTGTACAAATCCTGAGAACATAGAGCAGCTGGATCACCTGTTTGGAGTTGTCAATTATATCAGATCCATGAACGGTGAGCAGAGCAACATCTGTATTTAGTAAATTGTGCAGTCAACGTTCTCCTTTATTATTGCAATACTAATGAAATAATATAAAATAACAAAATAATATAATGTAAAAATTCTGCTGACTAAAAGAAAGAAGCTGTACGGAGAAAATTAAATTCAAGATTTGCCACTAATGTATTTATTCTAGACAAATATCCTGCAGTTTTTGACCGCGTAAAGTTTGTTTATATTATTAGTGGATGGGACTTGCTATGGTTTGGATGCTGGAGACGTACAGACAGACTTAGTAGCTGGAGCTTGTGAAGGGTTCTCTCTTTCCAATAGTCATGTTGGATGGAACTCGTACAGGTTCATGTCTGTTATGGAGATCGATGCAGAAGCAAAATTAACTAGTAAGATAGCGCCAAATATTATACGCATGTACGATAATGTATACATACAATGTACAATATGACAAGAAACAAGAAAATGTTAATACATCATGTATAAGTACATTTTGTGTAGTTATTATTACAATAAGTATATTCCTAATCCTTCTGTATGGCTCTGAATAATACAGTTAGAGCATTATATTATGTAGGTTAGAGCATGCAATTCGTTTTGCCAATTTACTGCGTATGTACACCTACATGCACATGTACATGTACACCTACATGTACATGTACATGTAAAATGCTCTATGAAACTATTCACAGGTAGTTCAGCGAAGCCTTGTTCAGCCTGCAATGTGTTTAACTACCAATATTACTCGTGGAATGAGAAATTTGACGTTAAATTCAATGCATCTGCAGAGAACAGACTAGTCAAGGTAAGTGAACAAAAATCTTGTTTTAGTATGCGGTAGGTTACTGCTATCGCTGCCGCTATCGCTACAGCTGCTGCTATTGTTGCTGCTATCGCTACTGCTATCGCTACTGCTATCGCTACTGCTATCGCTACTGCTATCGCTACTGCTATCGCTACTGCTATCGCTACTGCTATCGCTACTGCTATCGCTACTGCTATCGCTACTGCTATCGCTGCTGCTATCGCTACTGCTATCGCTACTGCTATCGCTACTGCTATCGCTACAGCTGCTGCTATTGTTGCTGCTATCGCTACTGCTATCGCTACTGCTATCGCTACTGCTATCGCTACTGCTATCGCTACTGCTATCGCTACTGCTATCGCTACTGCTATCGCTACTGCTATCGCTGCTGCTATCGCTACTGCTATCGCTACTGCTATCACTACTGCTATTGCTGCTGGTAACGCTGCTACTATCATTGCTGCTATCGCTGCTGTGATCGCTACTGCGATGGCTACAGCTGCTGCTAACACCACTGCTACTGCTATCGCCACTGCTACTGCTATTACTAGTTCTATGCTTATGGCTAAAGTAATTACATGTACTATTTTACTTGACGACGAATGATATAGTTGAAACGATGTTATAAGATGCCATCATTGATATAATAATAATACAAATGTTTTATATCCTTATGTCTTCACATTTTAAAACTGCACAGACCTACCTCCATTTGTAGGCTGTTGAATACCAAAAGCATGGATCTGATACTAGCTTACGGATTAAACTTAATGCTCCCATGAATTTAGTAGTTTGGGACCTCAGCAAGCTGTACTGTGGCAGATGGTAAGAAAAATATTATTACTGCATATACACATGTGGGTGAGATTTACATGTGATGTATATGCAGTACAATGTAAATGGAGGTATATGTATATGTATATGTATATCCAATGTATATATGTAACTAATAGGAAATTTGGAAAATCTGTTTTGGCAAACAATGCCCAAGGTATAATTAATGTTATATAACCGAAACAGACATATTGACGGGAGATGCCATTGGAAAGCATGAACCGGACAATGTACAATTTTAAATGGTTTATCCATCCACGTAGACAATGGTCTCAAAGCCATCCACATGTAAGTGCACAGTGTAGACTCAATGAATATTTATTTATTTATAGGTTCATCACAGTTGATGGCTCAGAGTGTACAACCAAGATTGATGGAGTGATACACGTTGGTGCAACAAATATAAATAAATTTGCCAGTCATACAAGAGTTCGTACAGGTATTATAAGGCTAGCTACAACTTGTCGGCGAGTAGTCGTACATGTAGATTCTTAAGGGATAAAGATTTACCCTAATTACTAAAGTACATGCGTACTTAACTGCATTGAGTTCAGTGGGACCAGAAGATGCAGTTTTGAAAGTGGTGTAAATGCCAAAGACTACTGCACTTTATTATGTGATAAAACAAAAGGAGTGAGGGCAGGATATGAGATTTTTTTTTCTTTGTAAGCTGGAGTATAACCTTATTTCTTGTAAAGCTTGCGTAGGCCAGTCTCTCTGCACTGAGATGCAAGACAAGACAATTTTATTACCCAAATATATAACTATGTAGAGGATCTTGGCTGTAACATCCATAGAGAATAAAAGAAAATGGTCATTCATCTAATAATATTTCCTTACAGTTGAAGGGATCTGTGATGACAACCTACCAGCAGGTGCTCACACTATACAAGTATATCTGGGTAGATGTGTAGATGACTTTGATCAACCAACTCATTTTATATCTGGTGGGTTTAACTCTCCTTCCAGACTACATGTTGAGGAAGTGAGGAGAGAGCACAAGGTGGATGCAGGTGAGTGAATAGCTAATCAGAATGGTTGATATTAATGATAAAGAAAAAGAAAATTTTGTAAATTTTAACAAAAATGGCAAATAGACCAAAAGGAAAAGTAAAGCAATGCATTCAAATTTTCAAAAATATTGTACTATTTTACCTAGTTCTCTGTGGAGAAAGAGTTTCCACTCAACCAAGAGAATTACTGATGCATCGAGTGGTTAGATGTCCTTACTAATACCCCCAGTTTGAAATACTGGAAAACAATATCTATTTCTGTGACTTATATGCAATTTCCTAAGCAACTTCCGCTCTCTTTGGCATAGGAGCAATTGCTATATGCCCACCCATGCAAGCAAGCTGTACATTTAACTATAATGCACTAGAGTCATTAAATGACTGTGGTTTTCTATAATGAAATGTTTAGTAATATGTATTTGAAGTATATGGAGCTGGTAATCAGATGTATAGGAGTCTAACAGGATACCTACAAAGTTATTACTGGTACGGACTGAATGATGATACAAATGACGGGACGCTCCTCACCCTTGACTATACTAAACAGTATTCAAACACTGCTCTGAGGCTAACATCAACCGGATCTCATAGCGGAGCTGTTTGTAATAGATGGTTCGTATAGAATAATTAATTTAGTGTTTGTTTCTATTTGATATAGGAACCAGTTGACATGATCGTTATGTCACGCTATTATCGAAGAAGCTTTTTTGGCTCAGTGTGCAGTTTTATCTCGTCTCCCAACATTGACATTCTCTTATAAATATATACTTGCAATAGCAACTTTTCCTCTCACATTCCGCTGAATGATATAATTTGATTGATTAAAAGTGCATGTATTCGTGCAAAGTTGTCTTCTCTTCTTCTGTTTTCTTTAGAGAAAAGGCAACTCCAACACAAATTAACTTACTAAATCGATTGTATACTTCTTGTGTTGGTTTTCAGGTATTTTAAAATAGATGATGCTGAATGCTCAAACCCTGGGGAAATCTCAAGCATCAGTCATATTGGAGACCATAATGACATAAGGCACCCTATGCAAGGTAGGTCTAGCTTATAAATTTTTTGTAAAGAAATGAATTATGCCCCTCTGACACCAGAATAGGGCATCGAGAGAGTAACAAAAAATTTGCGTAATTTTTATTTTGGCACGCTATAACCACAAATTATGCAAAATTAAATGCACATGAAATATTTTAATAACTCATACATGTAAATTTCATTTTGTGTTTAGGAGCAATATTCATCTTTTCTCGTGTGAATTCAAATTGGGCAAGAATTACAAAATAAAAGAAGCCTTACTGCAATTTTATTTACGTCCTAATGTCTAATTCTGTGAGAAAAGGCAAAAATATTTGTTCACCAGCACCTACATGTAATTCTAAAATAATGTTGTGTGAATGCAAATGTAGTCACCCAATTGAGTTTTGATGCGTTGAGAGATATTTTGTAGACACTAGCTAAAGGATTACATCCTATTCTGTATAGCCTCAGGTTGATACTCCGGTCACCTGTGGGTTTTCCCAACCCCTCTCTCCAAAACCACAACTACATGTATGAATGTTATTAAAAACTCTTTTGCAGCAGTATTTAATGACAAAAAGTATGAGATGCGATCAGAAAAAAGTTGCAACAATTCTTAGATCCTTTATCAAATTATTTGCAGTAACTGGAATGTGCCATGATATCGGAGTAGGACTGAGGAGTATAACATACAATGTGGGTGCTTGCCATGGTAGTGGTGCAGGAAATGCTTTTACTGGGTGGCAGTCTTCATTCTACATCTTTGTTGAAGAACTCAGAATAGAGTCGACTGTTGTTTGTTCTGGAAATCCAGTAAATTGTGGAGGCCCTTAATTAACTGAATGAAACTATTCTGTCAAAGATGAACATGTAATACCAGTTCACTTGATTGACTTTCAAGTTACTCCCTTGTGTATCTTGGGTAGTGTGCAATGAACATTTGGTAAAATACTATTATTTTATGTACTAGATGCATTTCTGGGTAGTTTATACATTTTTGACACCCTTTTAGCAGTGCCAAAAATCCACCCTACCGTTGTAACTGGCATGTCTAAACTCAAGTGCAAGAAAGTGCATTATCACACTAATCTACCACTTACCTCCCCATACCTCCCCACTTACCTCTACACTTACTTCTACATTTACAAGTGCCAGCCACTTACCTCTGTTTTATATTACTTACATGTCTTGCTGTTGTACAATTATAGTTACACATGCATTATACTTGCTATATATACATGTACATGTACATTACCCGTCTTGTTTAACATGGGAGTCTAGGAAACTTGACCTACACGTGTTTGTAGGTTCTCAGGCTGTTGTGTAGCAGTGCATCAAATAATACTGTGGGTGAAAAATAATATTGTCACAGAATGTTGATTTCCTCTATAAGATATACATGTGTAATGATGTAACAGCACATTGTTGTGATGACCTTTGTTCAACCAAACTAGGCATAATTTCCTTTTTAATGAGAGGACAACTTCAACTAGTTTGGTATGTACTGTATGCCGAAATACTGCAGTCATCTACAAGACATGTGTATGCTGTATACTTGTGATAAGAAAACATAAGTGTTCCAAACTGTATACACGTATCTCATTATACATCAGTAAGACATGGTTAGCGGTAGAATATTTTACTATACTGTCATGTCATCAGCATCATCGGCATAAAGCAGGACCTTGCTGCTAGAATTGCAGACTAGCAATTGCTGCTAGCCATTTCGAACTGAAAACTTGGTCCTGATGTGGGAGTTGTGCCACCCTATGAACTCACTTACTAGATAGGGGCATATTTTGGTAGCAAAGCTTTGGTTACAAAGTCATAGCATTTCTATTGCATTCACCTGCCATAGCCCACTCCAGCTATTATTCATGGTCACCTAGCAACTTTTACCAAGCTATCTTATGCATATCATCTCAAGTCTTACAAGAAGGTGACTATTTGCTCAGTTTGCCATGCATTAATCTTATACATTTTTACGATGGTACCCAGGAAAAAAATGTAAGTGTTTTGCTTTCAATATTATAAATACGTACATGTAGCAAAATATTTCTTAATTTCTTTAGTGTCTTCATATTTCTTCCGTTCACATGGATTTGCATTCTCATAATATTGTATTTTTATTATTATTTTATATTATTGTTTTAATCTGTTTATATTTCACAGGCTATACATGTGGTTACACTTACACCTATGGTAGTTGATCAATCAACCAGTGAATAAATAATTATTGAGAAATTTCAATAAGACATTGCTGTCTTACTTCTAGTGCCACCATACTAAAAACAAATGCATTGCATATTGAGTTAGTTGGTCTTAATTATCTTGTCGATAATTTCTGTAACTGTAAATTGTCTTCTCATTTCTGCCAAATTCTCTCACAGGATTAACGTGACCAACTGGTTCAAAGTCCAGTTCCATGAGGTAAAAAGAGTTAAATGTTTATCTTTAGACAACTCTTAACTAATGCTGGAATGAGTAATGTAGTTAATATCAGCCTTTGTGCTATGAACCAGTCGGATTTGTCTTCTCCATGGAACTAGGGGCAAATAAGTACTAATAACAAATTTTTTACCACAAAATCAATTCGTTGACATTAACTGTATTTTTAATCACAAATTTAATACAGAATCAGATTGTTACATATACATGTTCACATATGCATTACAAAACTTTTAAAGTCCGTGAACTATACGATTTGATAGCGGCAGCAAACTATATATCAGTGTAGTCACCGATTGTATAATCACATTCATGACCCGATTTTGTACACACATTGCACCATTCTGCACTTATCATGAACGCCTCACACAAATGGCCGCTCCTAAAAGGCTCAACGATGGGAAAAATTGTGAATGGTAGCATCATGAGATTAAGCTAAAAATGTCAAAGTCTTCCGCACAACAGACAATTTTATATACTCCTACTAGTTGGGGATATCCCTTTTATATTAGTCAGGTGTAACAAATTGATTTACATGTAAGTCCACGCAACCCAAAGTACTATTCCCTGTAGACAAAAGCTTATTTCTGTCTTTAGCTCCTCCTAGTATAGGTATTCTAACCTTAGTTAGAGTTGTCTACACGCTCTCACCCCATTCATCTATCTCTTTTACTGCTACAGACTCGGTAGCTGCTCTGTTTATTTAATAGGAAATTGATAACACATGCAAGCATAATTATGTATTTATATTTGTAGCGTGTGATTTATCCAAAGCAACAAATTTTGTTGAACCTGAGGGTATCAGTTTCCATTGCATTGAGAGGTCACTATGGCGCTGCTAATGGCTGCCACAGGTGGTACTTTACATTTAATGACAACCAGTGTACAAATCCTGGAAACATAGAGCAGTTGGATCACCTGGCTGGTTCTGTCAATTATTACAGATCCATGGACGGTGAGCAGAGCAAAATCTGTATTTAGTAATTTATACATGTACAGTCAGCATTCTATGTCATTATTGCAATACTAATGAAATTAAATACGTCAACCAATATCAAAGTTCTGCTGGAAAACGAAAGAAGTTGTAAGGACAAAATTAATTTCAAGATTTGCCACTAATTGTACACTAATATGTATCTATTCTAGACAAATATCCTGTAGTTTTTGACCTCATAAAGCATGTTTATTGTTAGTGGATGAAACTTGTTATGGTTTGGATGCTGGTGATGTACAGATAGACTTAGTAGCTGGAGCTTGTGATGGGTTCTCTCTTTCCAATAGTGATGTTGGATAATAGTTTTGTTGTTTCCTGTATTAGCACAAAACAATAACTATTGATAGTAGACCAGTCTTTGCACAACTATCAATAACGATTATGTTAAAATACTATTGGTAGTGTTTCCTAGTTAAATACCTATTTGCTATTGATAGTTGTACTCATAAGTACTATGGATAGTATCAAATAGTATCTGATTTTGATTGCTATTGATAGTGCAGATCAACTACAGTGTACTATCAACAATCAAGCCATTATTGGCATGTCAAACTTAACTTTGTACTTTGTTTGTAGAGTGCACAGACCGAGGCCAAAAGTCTGTTGACCTCCATAAGGTGTTATATCAGCATGTTCACCAGCCTACTGTGTGAAGCGGGTAGTAGGGGTAAACAACTCCTTGATACTCTCAGAGTCTGTGAAATCAAGTGTCAGAACATTCTTCTATGAAGTGATTCCTGCACTACAGGGATAAGGTGCTATACTGTATGACATTGTGTTAGATATTTTAGATAACCAGTCACACATGCTCCAGTTAAGCACACTAACCTATTCCTGGATGCTTAGAACCCTTACATAATATAATGTACATGTAATAATTAATTAATACACAGCAAGTTTTTAATTTGGTTTAATTTGATATTGCTCATTGTATTTTCACTCAAATGCAGTATTTATTACTTCATAAAAATGTATATAAAACTATGCAAGCTAGTACTGGTAGAAGTATTGTAGTTCTTAATACTATTATTTTAGCTGTATAAATTTCATCCACAATTATTTTTAGCTACTACCTACAACTAGCATTTTTTGGGGAAATATTTTGAAGTTATCGTTCCATTTGATCTGTGATAAAATACTGCAGTATGATATAGAATATATGAACTTTATTGTGATATCATTTGTGCAGAATAAAATACGTGTATAAGTTTGCTACATGTATACATTATCTCTCTATGCCAGTTGAAGCATCAGCTTTGTGTTCGTGTATGTGCCTGGGTTTTTAGGCTAATATATAGAGCAAACAGATGAGATAGTGAGCTTAGGTGTGCTTATAAATGGAGACCTAGTGAGCCTATAGATGGGTACTTGGTGTGTTTGTAAATGGAGACCTTGTGAGCTTGTAGATGGAGACCTAGTGAGCCTATAGATGGGTACTTGGTGTGCTTGTAAATGGAGACCAAGTTAGCTTATAGATGGGTACTTGGTGTGCTTGTAAATGGAGACCTAGTGAGCCTATAGATGGGTACTTGGTGTGCTTGTAAATGGAGACCTTGTGAGCTTGTAGATGGAGACCTAGTGAGCCTATAGATGGGTACTTGGTGTGCTTGTAAATGGAGACCAAGTTAGCTTATAGATGGGTACTCGGTGTGCTTGTAAATGGAGACCTTGTGAGCTTGTAGATGGAGACCTAGTGAGCTTGTAGATGGAGACCAAGTGAGCTTGTAAATGGAGACCTTGTGAGCTTGTAGATGGAGACCTAGTGAGCTTATAGATGGGTACTTGGTGTGCTTGTAAATGGAGACCTAGTGAGCCTATAGATGGGTACTTGGTGTGCTTGTAAATGGAGACCTTGTGAGCTTGTAGATGGAGACCTCGTGAGCCTATAGATGGGTACTTGGTGTGCTTGTAAATGGAGACCAAGTTAGCTTATAGATGGGTACTTGGTGTGCTTGTAAATGGAGACCTTGTGAGCTTATAGATGGGTACTTGGTGTGCTTGTAAATGGAGACCAAGTGAGCTTATAGATGGGTACTTGGTGTGCTTGTAAATGGAGACCTTGTGAGCTTGTAGATGGAGACCTAGTGAGCTTGTAGATGGAGACCAAGTGAGCTTGTAAATGGAGACCTTGTGAGCTTGTAGATGGAGACCTAGGGAGCTTATAGATGAGTACTTGGTGTGCTTGTAAATGGAGACCAAGTGAGCTTATAGATGGGTACTTGGTGTGCTTGTAAATGGAGACCAAGTGAGCTTGTAAATGGGGACCTAGTGAGCTTATAGATGAGTACTTGGTGTGCTTGTAAATGGAGACCTAGTGTGCTTATAGATGAGTACTTGGTGTGCTTGTAAATGGAGACCTAGTGTGCTTATAGATGAGTACTTGGTGAGCTTGTAAACAGAGACCTTGTGAGCTTGTAGATGGAGACCAAGTGAGCTTATAGATGGGTACTTGGTGTGCTTGTAAATGGAGACCAAGTGAGCTTGTAAATGGAGACCTAGTGAGCTTATAGATGAGTACTTGGTGTGCTTGTAAATGGAGACCTAGTGAGCTTATAGATGGAGACCAAGTGAGCTTATAGATGGGTACTTGGTGAGCTTGTAAATGGAGACCAAGTGTGCTTGGAGATGGGTACTTGGTGTGCTTGTAAATGGAGACCTAGTGAGCTTGTAGATGGGTACCTAGTGAGCTTGTTGATGGAGACCTAGTGAGGGTATAAGACAGGTACACAACTCTGCTCAATCATTATAATATTCATTATTGTACATGTACATTTATGTACCTGTATATACATGCACCTGTGCATTGTAATAATAATAATTATATACATAATTTTGCTATACCAAATAAATGTAGAAAAGTCAACAACTAGTCAAGAATGACAAGTACATGTAGTATTACAATGCAACATGTTTCTGGCAGAATGTTACATAAGACCAACTAGTGGAGCAAGTAGTGGAAATAATTTAGACCTGAAGTTGTAAAGTTCCTTATCAATACTTTTATATTTTCCTGTATATAGATTTCCAACAAACTGCAATATTTGTTGCTATTCTAGAGATAAACAGAACAGTACAATACACAATGATTATCTGTTATATCATGTTCCATGATAAAACCTTAAAATTATAATAAAGTATGTTCTCTATAACCAAATTATGCAAATTCTAACATTTATTATGAAACATTAATTGATCACATCAAGTTGTTCAAAAATATTAATGCACTAATTCCACAAAATGATGCAATTAGTATAAAGTAAAACAATGACAGCTTGTTCAGGTTTTTAGTTGCACATACAATGTATTATAAAATACATAATAACCTAGTTTATGCAAAATTCTTTGTACAAAAGTAAGATTAGACAATAAATACAGTGCTCTACATTAGTTATAATTATAAGTTAGTGGAGCTTATAATGAATGAATAAATAAATAGGGAGTATATAGCTTGTACTTATCTTTACAAGAGTTCAGAATTTCAAAGTTACAACTGATGAATGCAAAAGCGCCGAAACTCTGGAATCTTGTAAAGATAAGTACAAACTATCTACTCCTTATTTATTTATTTATTCATTTAATATAGGACCTACATCATACATGGAACGCTGTGCATACTCAGTAGGTCTATGTCATCTACTTTGAATAGCCTGGGATCATGGATAAACACAACATCAAGTGGTACACGGCTATGTACAGCCATGCCTAGAATAAAAGGGGGTTATGTTTGTGTATTCAATGCAGCCCCACGAATACAGGTTTGTTGTATTTTTGCAAGGTTGTGTCCTCTTACCAACGCTTAACTTACACTGACAGCCTCCACTCTTGCTAGTTCTCTAATCTCCTAATTTTTTCTATGCTCTTCTATGCTGATGCCATGAATATATCGCAGTGTCCTCATTTCGGTGGAATTCAGTCGGTTTTCAAGGTACTGTGTGAGTGGACATGCCTCATTGCCATACAGCATTGCTGGCCTGATGCAAACTTTGTATAGCAGCATCTTTAGTCTTGTTAGAAGTTTCTAATCACACAGTACTCCTGTCAAATACCTCCATCTGTCCCTCGCCTTCCCTATTCTCTTCTCTACTTCAGCTGTACATCCTCCATCTTGGTGAATTGTTGTCCCGATGCATTTAAATGATGTTGTCTGTGGAAGTTCGATGTTATATTGATTCAGCTTATTGTCCACAGTGCCAAGCGTTCAGTTTTTGTCCTACTCAGCTTAAGTCCTTCCTCTAAACGCCTCCTCCAACTCTCTAATCTCTCTTCCATATTTTCTGGATGTTTGTCACACAACACCAAGTCGTCTGCGAACAGCATTGCCCACAGGCTTGCTTCTTCTATCTCCTCCGGGAAGACGTCTACGATGATAATGAATAGGAAGGGGCTCAGAGCTGAGCCTTGATGTAGACCTACTTCTGTGCTGATGCTTTCAGTCTGCCCCACTATTGTTGCTACTTTTGTCTTACTCCCTCTATACATGCCCTGTATGATACGTAAATAAGCCTCAGGAACTGATTTCTTCCTCAAGCAAATTAAGTCTCTGGGTTCCGAGACTCGAGTATCACCACCTAAATACAAGTTAGAATAGTATAGTGGCAAAAGTAGGGAAGTTGTCCGCTCTTTTTCGGCAAAAAGACAACTAAATGACATCCCTACTTATAGCACTGCTAGCTGCATACATGTAGATAATAATATTAACATGGCGAAAACCCTGTAGAAAGACAGGTATAGACCCCACAATGCAGTCTCACCCATCAAGGTACTCCAATACAAACTGTTTGTATCCGTGGTAACCAAATGGCTGCCACTGATTTCTTTATAGTCAACCAACTACCAAACAGCAAGTAAAACATGCTAGCGTGTAGTTGTGTTCATACCTGAGATGGATGCAGTTCTCTCTGAATTTAGTTCACCCTCCCCAACCTGGTTTTCTCAACTTTAGTTACATCACACTGTGTGATTTGTTGGCGCCTACATGTACATGTACATGAAATGTGAAATAAGTATACAAATTAACTGTAAAATGACATCCAAAACCCTAGCATACTCAAACTCTAGTAACTCCTATAACGAATAAAGATAGGATAAACATGGGCAATGTGATTATTTTCTTTTATTAAACAATAATTATACACTCACAGCTTATTGACCTTGTCCATGTTGATAGCAATGTGCTGAATAATGTTACACATTTACACTACGTTTGCAAATGGCTGAATGTTTCCCAAATCAATCATGCCTGTAGCTATAAAAACTGGAAAAGCTATAAACAGCTAGGCTACATGTACGAGCCCTGTTCATAGTGCCGGCAGTGGAGTTGTAGTTAGTTACTATCTAGGAATTGTCTGCACTATGGAGCCAGAACTATACATGGTGCAGACAACTTCTGCTGGTTGTGGACATTGCTCTAAACAGACTGTGCAATTTTACACATGCATAAATTTGGTTGTTTCAACGTATTGAGTGATGCTTGGACTTGCTATATTAAATTTCGATGCTAAAAAAGTTTGTTCTAGGAATGAAAATAGGTCTGTCTTCTTTTAGACAGCAGGTTTCCACTAATTAGACAATAAATGAACTGCCACTAGATTGTAAATTACCATACTGAAACAAACCCATTGCATATTGGGTTAGTTGGCTGTTATTAATCTTGTCGATTATTTCTGTAACTGTAAATTGTTCTTGCATATCTAACAAATATTCTCACAGGATTAACGGAACCAACTAGTTCAAATTCCAGCTCATTCAGATAAAAAGAGATTAATGTCTATCTTTAGACAACTATTAACTTTTACAAATGCAAATGCTGGAATGAGTAGTACAGAAATATCAGCCTTTGTGCTATGAATCGGTCAAATTTGTTTTCTCCATGAAACTAGGGGCAAATAATTACCAATAACTAAAGTAATATCACTAAATCAACTTGTTGATATAACTGTATTTGAATCTCAAAATTTGAGATTCAAATACATTTATATCAACAAATTGATTTGGTGATATTAATTTTGTTATTGGTAATTATTTGCCCCTAGTTTCATGGAGAAAACAAATCCGACCGGGTCATAGTACAAATCAAATTTGTATGTCTACATGTTCATGTATGTATTACACGATTTTTAAGGTCTGCGCTGCACTATTTTATAGCAAACTACATGTATATATTGCTGCAGTCACAGATTGTATAATCACGTTCACATTGCACCATTCTGCACCTTTAAACTCCTTGCACAAATGACCATTCCTTTTATTGCTAAAGGAATCAAAAAATAGTAACCTTTATACTTTGGACCAGGCAAATTCGCTTGCTCCTTGAAACTTAGGGTAGATAATTGTACTAATAACTAAAGTGATGTCACAAAATCAATTTTTTAATATATTAGTATTTTTTTATTTTATGCTTCAAAATCATTATTAAAGAATTTAATTTTTACGTATATATCTATGTATGTGTTGTGTCTGGAAGGTAACACAAACTACATATCGCTAATGGGCACCATGCAATCACAGATCTCACGATTGCATTCACGATTCAAAGCCGTGCACTCAGTACTCCAGTCTACACCTTTGATGTCTTCACAAGTCATGCCACTTCTCAAGAGAGCCGCAATTGCGATAGATGTGCCGGCACGTGTGACTGGTAGAATCATGACCCCTGTAAGATACAGAGAAGGAACTAAAGTGAAGCAAAATACCGTGTCTGTCGGTGCACGTACATGTACATGGTTGATGCGGTATCTACATGTATGAATCAATATGTACAGTGGAACTTGCTTAATTCAGCCTCGGATAATTCAAAGATTTGGTTGGTCCAAACGATTAGCCTTTGTCCCTGATGAGCACTTTATTAATGGCAATATATGTAGAAGAATTTTACAATTCGAACTCAGGCCTAATTCAAACCAATTATGGCGGTCACTTGGTTAAAAATAGATTAGATCAGCTGCTAATAGCAGAGGAACCCTTTTTATACCAGATAATAGTTGCATAATTTGTTTTACATGTACATGTATATTAGTAACAGCTGAGATAATTGTTTTTATGTTACTAATATGTCATGTAGTTCGGTGGAATCATTTTGTTTTTAGCAGTAGTTGGGGAAATCCCTTAGCTATTGGTATATTGTTGGGGAATCTTTTCTATATTAGCAACACTCCATGTAATCCCTTTTATGTTAGTCATGAGCATCAAAGTTATTATAGTCAAATAAGATTTTGTCTCAAATAACTGAAATGAAATTAGAAAATTGGGAGTTGTCATTGCACGTGTTATACCATATATGGGCTACTCACCAAGCATCATGACGACAACCATTCCAATGAAAACTGTAGAAAAGACTTTCATTATGTTTAACTCTTTCTAAAGAAATCAATGAACAATCAAATACAATACGTAAGTCTCTATATGCCTGAATGATCAAAGAAATTTATCACTGGACACCTATGCGTATAATATTTCCATTAATATTTTAAACAAGTTAAACTGAATTGCACGACCATGGACTTATGGCAATGGGCACTATAAGCACACAGGTTGCACAAAAAACAATTTAGACATTAATACAGGTTTTTAAATGGATAACTCAGTATTTTGACATTACCATTATAGCAACTGTATAGTAATACATTTATTATTACGCATATTATTATATATGTACAATAATATGAATTACTAGGTTTACATCTTATCATTTCACATTCCAACATTCCATTTATTAAAGAGATATAAATGTTCGGTTTTCTTGTGTGGGATATTCATGTACTGCTTCTAATTGACATGCTAATATTGAACCAATATTGGGCTTTGTGTTGTAGTAGTAATAAATGCAGTATTGGTTCCCAACATCACACCAACGGTAAAGTATGAAGTAGCTTGCATGAGTTGCTTATATACGTATATGTCACAGCATTTGCTGAAGATCGATTGAGCAGCAAAAGTTGCATGTACCTTACTTGTTGTAAATTTCATATTTTAATTTTGCATCTTTTGGCAAAATGTAGGTTTGAAGTCTGCTTACTCAAATCTTACCAATACGATGGTCAGTTTGCCATACTTGTTTAATTGGATAATTCTCCAGTAGTGTAGTAAAATAGCATCTTTCTATCTATATACAATGTATATTGCGCTGCACTGTATATTTTATATTATGTTACATGTACATGTATGCACATTAGACAATGTTTATGGAATCCGCCACCTGAAGCAAATTAAATCAATATATTAAACTATTTCTAACATCTCTTAGGTTATACATGTTACTAATGAATCGTGGAAGGAGTTAGATACATTGAGATTTGTCTAACAAGCATTTTAAATACCTTGTAACCTTTGCTTCTAACACTATGAATAATATATTTATAGCCTTTATGAATATGTAGCTTTGACTCCTAATACTATGAATATTGTACAAGTATCACCTAATCTTTTTCTCAGTAACTATGCATTACTACATGTTTATATTTTAGTTGAAAAAGTAGCTTGCTAATAAAATACTTACTTCTGATCTGGCTGTGGATCACTTGATACTACCGATGTTGAAGATGTGTTACTGAAATTGGGTGACTCCAGTATTTATATAATTATCTGAAAACCTAGTCAAAGATTATGATATTGCTATCTGATTGGTCAGAAATTACAACAATCTCGAATAAAACAATTTGGAATGCTTACCGAATTGCATCATACATGATTGTGCATGTACAATACATTCATATCAAACAGTTTTCAGATCAATGCACAAAACAGTTAGTATCAAAATATAGAACGGTTAGCATCAAAATATAGAGCGCTTAGCCTCAAAATATAGAACACTTTGGATCAAAATATAGAACATTTGGAATCAAAATACAGAGCACTTAGCCTCAAAATATAGAGCACTTAGTCTCAAAATATAGAACACTTCGGATCAAAATTTAGAACATTTGGAATCAAAATATAGAGTACTTAGCCTCAAAATACCAAATAGTTTCTACAGAGTCATTATAAGCATTTTATAAAAAATGTTTTAATTATTTCAGAGATTTTCGGTTCCACCATCTTAAACAATATTTTTTGACTTATTTCGCTAAGAGTTTTTGTTGAAGGTGTTACATACTCTTTTATAAAATCTAAAGCTAATCACTTCCTGTTTTAACTGCAGACGTAGCCTATGTATGTCATTATGCTGTGTCAGGAATACATAAATTCAGGGCTCTCAAGCTGCTCAGTCAAAAACTCCGAGCAAATGTACAATGTGAATGTATGTACTGCAGTGTAATCAGTGTAGCAGTATTACTCTACTAGCAATTGGTCAGATATATAAATAAAGCTGTTGGTCACTTACGTGCACATATTTATTGCTCTACAGAGTTAGCCTAAGTAATTTCTCACAGCCTAATAATTCCAGTACGTACATGTACGTTGTAATTCAGTCCTTGGTCCTTGCCTTTAGAAAGTGATAGAATTAGTAGCTTTTTCCTAAGCAACTCACGAGCTATGAAATAAACTGAAGAATAATTTGGAGATTGTAAAGCATTTCAACTCAAAATATAGCTAATGTGAGAAAATCTCCCAAAATCCGAGCAGATCATCAATAATGCCAAACCTCCTGAGTTCTCCGAGCAAGCACTCAAAATCTGAACTGCTCAGGGAAAATCCGACTACTTGAGAGCCCTGATAAATTTTAGCCTAAATCTGCACTTGCTGAATAATACGATATGCAACAATATTCATTTCGAGATTTGAAGCAATTGCAGAATAATTATGGTATTAAATTGCGTGTCACTCTTTTTTTTGCAGAATCCACTGTTTTTTTCTCTCAGCTTCAGAACCAGAAACAACAATTATTGTGTAATAAAATGATTGTTTAAAATGCAATAACTGATGAAATGAAATGTCCCTTTACCACTAATCAGAGTGGCTAACAAACATGTAGCATTAAACCATTTGCACAATGGTATATCCTGGTCATAAAAAACCAATTTTTCACTCTGTTATTTGTCATTTTCTAAAGATTATCACCTTACCTCACAAAGATATAAGCTAAGTAGTTGTCTCCTCTTGTGGACTGATTAGAATTCACATTTCTACACTTACATGCATGATTAAACATCTCAACTTATGGCTGATCTACTTGTAGCTCTGAGGGAAGTAGTATGTTCCAACAGCAATTCTATACTAGATGATTATAGATAGATCAGTAACATATGCATGCTTCAAGAGTATTTCGTATGTGGAAAACCCACACCAGTTTGAAATGCTGTGAAATATGCAATGAAATTAAAGAGTACATGTTGTAATAATCAACAAAAGGGATTCTTTACTGAGTTTTTATTTTCATTCATAAAATGCTACAGGCATAATCAGAGCTAATGCATTCACATAGGAGTAGTCGAATCCATACTTTCTGCAGTATTGGTGGTGTTGGTGGTAGTTGTTGGTAAGACAAGTGGGGGCCAGTTGCAGTCACAGTGGTCATAATTGCAGGTCATACCTGAACCTTCACAGCTCTCACACCACCACTCAGGAGCATCACTACATACAAAGTGACCAAGAGAGAACCCCTTCACAGAGTTAGCTGAAATATACATGCATGGCGTAAACAAACGTGCATCTATACAAAATATTGTTTAGATTAAAAATTGTCTAGTTCGCTCTCTCTCTCTGTTTTGTTGGTGATCACCTGTAAAGTAGTTACAGCTCCACTTATGAAACTTTGCAGGTTGATTTTGTTTTCATATTTTATAATTCTGTAGAATGATTCCATATATATATATATATATATATATATATATATATATATATATATATATATATATATAATGCTGTAGGTTGATTTTTTACTCACCAAGTACTGCAACCAGAACCATGCCGATAATAATTGTAGAAAATGCCTTCATTGTTTCCTTAGCTCAATTCTACAGAAATGAAGAATAGGCCTACAATTTTCTACAGAAATGCAAAATTTATCTGCTTTGCATAATTTATTCCAGTGTAGATATCTCAGTCCATTGTAAGATTAAATACTTGCAATCGATTTTTCAGGGAATAAAATCATTTCTGCTAAGTTAGTGGGTCACATGTATAAATTATTACCTCTTTTCTGTAGCCCTTCTCTTTCTGCTGTCAGATTTATATTGCGGTGCCAGGTTATAGGAATCCAACCTTATATAGCTAAAAATACTTGATTTTTTGCACTATCCAGTGCCTTGGCAATATTTGGAGAAGGTGGGGGAGGGGGTAAGGAGAGCAAATGAAATAACTATAAAATTTTATCACTGGTAACTAAGGCTACATCAAATATATATCACAGGAGCTTATCTTATGCTACTTGAACTAACAGATTTTGCTGCATAGCATCAGTGTTGCATATATGTGAATAATAAAGTTATCACTAATATGTTTATCTTTTTTTATAAAAACAATGAAACACATTATTGCAATGTTGTAAATCTGGAAAAAATGAACAAATAGCAAAACATCTTTTAGAACATTTGGCACAAATAATATTTTTTGCACAACCAAAAGAAAATTTTGAAATTCACTATTCTGTTGACGCATGGGAGCTCTACATCATATGTCACACATATAGGCTAGTAAACAACAGGAATAGAAGATTTTTTATTGTCAAACTTTGCTGAATTCTAGACTTAACACTAAATTTATTGATGTCCAATAATATTATCTCGTCTAATGCATGTAGGGAGTGCAGCAAGTATGTGCATGTATTATGTATAGCACTTCAGTGGTACTTTGTAAAATACACATTATTATTGCTGAAATCAGTGATATGCGAAAAAGACGCAGTTACACAATTATTATTTATTAATTATATTAATTCACAGCTTGCAACATTATTTTCACTTTTTACCAGATTATCAGTAGCCCATCTAATAACCCAATATGGCTGATCAGGCAAAAACAGAAACAAGTGAGAGGCTTTTGATAGTTTGACTGTATAGCTGTGGTCTACGTTGTAAGAGACAGCATACTGTCTATAAAAAGTAAGTTTCGCAATTTTGCCTGCTAAAATTTTCCATCATTACTTAGTGAAATCAGTTGCATGGTAAGTGACACAAACTGACACCACAGAGTTATCACTTTTTGCTCACCAACGTTGTTCCTTCATGCCATATTCTCATCCTAATCAAAATATTACATGTATGTTGTGTGATAAGGACAGCAAAAGTACTGTACATGCATGTACATGTGTATACGCAATGAAAATGTAGCATGAAGTACATGTTAAACTGTAGTTATAACCTACAGCAACCACTGCATAGTAATGTACATAGCACTGATATTAAAAAGGCTGCAAATAATAATGTGTATTATATTGTTCGTAGATGTATTCATAGGAAACTAATTGTGTCTTCACGACCTACATGTATATTTCAAGCACAGGCCAACTTGTTAAAAAAACTTCCGTCATACATTCGTCACAGATTCGCGAACACACCAGCCTGGGCCAAAAGCAAAATCCTCATTTTCATGCGAAAAAGTCAGGTGTGCCATTGAGGTAAAGATGGCTTCATTGGGCCAAGCAAAATCCCAGGCCAGTGGCCCTTCTGGCCTAGGTCGAACAGCAATCTTGTAATTTTTATTTGCAACCCAGGTTCGCGCAAGAGGTTGTGAAAACACTATAACTATAACTAACTACGCGGCCATATACATCAATCTACCCAGAACTACTGTGAACTTGGGGCTGTCACTCTAAAACGTTTCGGCAGCAGACAGATGGGGGTTAGCTCTCTGTAGATCTGCAACACATGATACGGAACTGCCATCATGTCACTGAGACATTTATTGTTAGTAATGAGTGGATGGACCCAGTGCTAACATGACAGACTGTACCAAATATTATACAATTACGGATATAGAACTTGCCGACTTAATTTGTGGTACTAGATTAATAATAATAATTAAATATTATACTGCGTATAGAACTGGGAAAGATTTTTATTCGAAACAAGGATAAAGAACCTTAGTACTGTTCAGCTGCTGCAGAAATAATACTTGAATATAACTTCTTTCTGTCCTGCTTAATATAATAATATTCATGCTATACTTACGCTAATCTATTATTGCTATTCTTCTTCCCTAGGTACCAGGTCTGGAACAGACATTGGTGATGATGTCTTGTCACTCACTCCTCAGATCAGCCTTTTTCATGATGTTACCTCCTGATATCCAGTTATTCAAATATCTATGTATTTTATTCTTTGTCTGCCTCTGCTACGCTTACCCTCGAATTTTCTTGTTAAAGTAAGATGTTCCAGAGCTTTCTATCAATATACTGTTATTGCTACATGTATAATCATGCTACAGTTAGAAAACTCACCGGCTACTACTCCTTGGCGTGACCAGCCTCTTGTAGCTTGCACTGCCAAGTGCCAGTGCTGACCATTTTCCTGTAAGAAAGGCCCAGCTGACATGGTCTTTTTGGCAGGGTAGTGGAGTTGCCTTGATGGCATGCTGGCTTGCATGACCTCAAAGACTTTTATCTGATACATAGGAGCAATTGTGGCTGGATGCTCTTCCTAACGCCACCGTGACTGAGATTCCAACCTGGAAACTTTAGCCATGAAGGTTCAGCATTATAACCACTCAGCCACTGCTGCTGCCTTACTAATGCTATACTTTTGCTATACAATACTATATTTGTGCTATAATTATACTTTACTTATGCTCTAATTATTGTTAACTATGTTATACTTGTATTCATGCTATACTAGACTACACATAATGCTGTGCTATAAATCTGCTAGGCTATACTATGTTACAGTTACATGTATGTTGTTAATATACTATAGGCTATTAGGCTACACTTACATGTATGCTATACTGTGCTAAGCTTATGCTATACATGTACATGTCACTAATAAGCAATGGTAGGCTATATCTTAGCACTAAGGTACAACCTGTGATATATTTTTTGACCAGCTTATGGAGGTAACCATCAATTTGTAAAGTAGTTTTATATCAGGCAGCAGAGCTTTGCCGATTGCTAGAGGGGAATTGATGTCTCTATTTAGGCTGTACTTTTACTCATCGCCTAAGGGCAGCAATTAATTTACTGCCATTTCTTTCCTTTTTATTATTTTAGCCTCCGCGTGGTGATTCGTAAAGAGCTAAAAGAGAGTTAAATATTGAAAGCTCAGCCATCTTGGACTCCTAACAATGTATGCATAGAACAAAAGCGTCCAACCATAATTCACTCAATTGAAACCAATAAAAGTAAAACTTCTTATGCAACATTCACACTGCCGTTTATACCAACTACTAGCGGCGAGCGGCCAACGCTAACCACAACTATATTATATAGTGACATGCTCCAGTGAGCGGTAGGGTTCAACGAGTTCAACATGCTGAACTTTAAACCCCGCCGCTAACTAACACTTGCCAGCTATAGTATAGTAATAGTTAACCACATTGTGGTTAGCGTTGACCGCTCGCCGCTAGTAGTTGGTATAAACGGCAGTGTGAATGTTACATTAGTGCCCAAGACGTTTTTGACCTAACTGCAAAATCATGACATTAAATTTTATATTACTGTAAGCATGGAAATGCATGAAAACCAGCAAACTAAGTAAAGAAATGATCATTGAACATATAGACTGTGTTACTGGACCCCTGGCGCTCGCATGTTTTCCCTTTCGATTCAATATTATAACAACTTACACTCATCTACTAATGCCTCAAACTAACTCTTGTAATGCACCACACTGTAATGCTACAAATTTTGTTACTAGGATCCTGTTCATTTCCGGAGAAAAAAAAGTAGAGTATTGCAAAGTCTAGGTTTCATGAAAAATAGTATTTTTTTCAAATAACAATATTAGCAATTCTTTCACAATTAATAAAGGCACATGCATGTCTTGTATGTTTATTTCAGCAATATGGAGCAATGCTTGCGACATAATGGAAGAAAACCAACATTAATGCTTTTTGGTTCCATAAATTCCATAAGAGATTTCAACGGATTTCGGTAAAAATTTCATGAAGCTGAACTGCCACTAACGTTATTATTATAGCAGAGATAGCAAGCGATCATCTTATGATTTTTTACCCTTATTCCCAAAATTTCAGACAACTTCTCCTGACGCTATTAAATAGCATTTAACAGCATTCTCAATATATTATAGCTGTTCTAAGGTTGAGCAAGCTCATTGAGTACAACAATTTACTGGCGTGACGTGTTACGGTATTGTAGTGCATCAATTTTAATCCCATAGACTAAATAGTGGCTGGCCATACAATATGTTATAGGTGAGATCAGAGATATAAGGGGGTTTTACATTGAGTGCTAGCATTGTTGTATTCAAGTGCCTGGTTAAATATGACATAATTAAAAAATTAAATACAACATAATTATACCATGTATTGCATGCAGTTGTTGGTTACATGATCTAAGTCATTATCAAATTATGGCAAGTGGGCAGTACTATCCATTTGTATGTTTATTTAGCTAACTATTTTACACAGAATTGGGAATGGGACTTCAAACACAGATTTATATTTACACTATCCCTCCACCAGTGATTAATCTATCACACCATATAAAGTTTTACATGTATAAATACAATGTACATGTGACTGCTGGCCTATAGATAGATAATAGTTGACTAACAAGTGATACAGCACTTCACAGCACCTGTTGTTTAATTCATGGGAATTTTTCCAGATGGTAGTCTAGTCTGAGATGGAAGTTTTATATGGATGCAAGTATAAATTAAAGCTACTATCACTTTCTTACCTGCTACTTGTAAACTGACAGAGAACTAACCTAACTTTATTTTGAATTAACATTATTTTGGTTTTGTAAACTCACCACCACCACCACCACCATGAAATGTGTACGAGTCATAGTCCTGCTGACTTTCTCTATAACCTTCACAGTAGATGCTGCCGATCATCTGTCAAACAACCTTAAACTGAATCTGCACCATTACAAGCTGAAGATTGAAGTTCTGAGGAAAGTTCTAGCTGATGAGTGTCCTGAGTATGGAGAATACCAGAGAGAGGAAAGACAACTCAGCGATGAAGATCAAATTTATGCTGACAAGATAGTCTACTCTCGAATGTTTGTTGATCTTATTTGCTGTCGTGGAAAGCCAGCTACACCTATCAATTCTACAACAACAATGACTATGCCAAATACCACCACTTTCTCAACCACTACTGCTGAACCAACTGCCTCCTTCCCTTCTAAGCGTCCGACAGAGTGCCTGAATGCTCGAAACTTTACACAATCTTGGAGAAGAAGTCACAGTGGAAGGAATGACAAACCAGGCGGGCCTCATTCAAAGAATGGGTATGCTTGCGATCTCTATAGAGATGTTCAGTGGTTTAGATTTACTGGTGCTGCTGGAAACAGGATGCTTAATACTTGTCCCAGACTCTACAGCTGCGGTACGCGCTACCCGTTGTGGACAGATGCCGAGCTGCCAAAGTCTGTAGGTGTTAAGACTGCTGTCAAGGCATATCTAGCAGATACCTCAGACTGTAAGATTCTCAGTTATACCATGGAAGTGATAAGGTGCTCGACAGAAAAGGAGAACGACTTCATCTACAAGATCTCTGATAAACAGACCAGCGACAGTCCTAGTCACACTTGTGAACATGCATTCTGTAGTATGTACTAAGTCAAAGTTGAAAATTTGTATTTATCCTGTAACGTGTACTAAGTAATTTTGTTAGCCAGAATATACATGTATGGATATTGTATCCTGTGCACATATGTATTATAGAACAATGTTGTCACATACACAATTGTGATAAAAAATGACTTTGAAAACTGCCCACATGACAGTGTGTTTTGATTCATTTGAGATTACCTAAATCTCTCAGAAGTAAGTAATCCAATAACAAAATTTTAAAATGTATGCTACAAGCGTTAGATTCCACTGCAAGTATGCGCTTTTGTGTCAGATTAAGGGTTGGTTGTTCTTTTTTGACTCTTGCAGCCTCGGTCTAGAGCAAATTGGCGCCCTTTTGTTTGGCTATGCAAAGATCAACATGTTGGTCTTTGGCTGTTATTGGCCGGATATTAATCTGGGCCACTTGTGGACTGCATTGCTTATAGAGCAATGCCAACGAACAACAAAATTGCTCCGCCAAAGCTAATGGCCAAGCCTTAACTTATAGAAGTTGTGTTCTCTTTGGATAATTAGGCATGAAGAAAGGGGATAACTCCTGCTAGTCATAATTGGGAGAAATAGAATGGAATTGAGTACTGGAATTTTTTCTTGGTGGCTCCATCAAATAGCACAAGAGAAAGAAGAAACATTGATTAATATATTCAGTATATATATATAGGCCTACATGAAGGCTTATGCTGAAATATAAAATAATTATTATTCTTGTCTTCTGTTGCTGGTAAAGGTAGCTTTAGGCTAGAGCTCAACAGTGCTCTAACCACAGTACGGTTGATTATAACTATACTATTAGCTGGCGCTTTGAACTTAGTTAAACTGCTATCACTAGTTGAAGCATGCCACTATATAACATCCTTGTGGTTAGCTTTGGCATAAAATGCAGTTGCCTGTCCTTTAACTGAAGAAGCTGTTTGTTACAATGTAACAATGTATTATTTTATTACGTTTATTAGTATACTTTCATGATACCTTGCAGCTGCTTGCATGTATATGCTTACTCACATACAATGTGGTAAGATTATTACTTACCAGCTATATTTACAAATAATGTACTTACTGTATTTACTGTATTTACTTATAATAAATTGTCAGCTACACTCAGTGTGTTTGGAAGGGCTATTGTATTAGGATTATAACAGATCCTATGATTATGGAGGTACTAAACATAACTGTAGCTTTCCCAGTCCTTGTATCTACAATTACTGTGTGCTGTTTGTCTCAGCGTCATGCTAAGTACATGTTGCAGTCAAGCATCATAATGTCAGTACTATTAGAATAGCTTCCTATTGTTATTAACTCTAAATCATGTATTATCATGTATTATTTAATACATGTGGTCTATTTGTCTGCATTACCAATTATAGTTTAAGCACAGAGTATACATGAATATAATTATACACTGTAGACTTCTTTGTAAAATTATAACTCAGTATTCATGCTAACACTATCCTAGCCAACAATAATAATTATAATTGTGACTTTACCCTTCTATTATGTAAAATGATGCCTTACCCATGCTTTGTTTATGTTATAAGCCTACACATATAAATATACTCAATGTTAACAGTGATAACTAGTCTGACTGAATATCTAGACATTTGAACCAGAAAGGACTTACTAGTCAGTCATACACTACCACCTTCAGTAACCACTTGATTCCAATGGCTCTCATCAAATACTTCTGTGAATTGATTATATTATGCATGGCTACCATGCCTGCAAAGTCAGCTTTAGGTAACTATCTACGTATATTCATGAAAAGCATATAGTAGCGTGATCAACAATTCAACGTAAGAGTAATAATGGAGATGACAATTTTTCAAAAGGATAATTAAATTTTTCTGCTGTGATTAAAAAAATTGTTTTACCTAGTAAAGTTTCATTACATTTCACAAAAGCAATGCCACATGTGGTTATGTTTTCTCATGATTTTAGTTGATTATTTCAACCCCCCACCTGATGGAAGACTTTGCTGGAGAAGCTGGACTTACAATCCATTCACCGGCAACTGCATCAGATTGTACGACGAAAAACTGTCTTGGAAGGACGCCAAGCTTTACTGTGAGTCACGCGGTGAATATTTGCTTGCCTTTGACACATTGGAGCACATCAATTGGTTCAGAACTATCAGCATCACCAATTCAGGTATGTAACCTGAACCCTCAGCAATGTTTATTTAAATTTCAAGTCAGACAAGCGTTAGTAGCAAACAGTACATAGTTTATTGTCTTAATGACAGATCAACTTGCTCTTAAAAGTTGTGACATACTTTTCATATTGCAATATCTCTCTTTACACGCATGTAGGAATAGAATGGAATACTATGAACATTAATCCCGCGCATCTCAAATTTTGTCTAATATCTAGCATGGAAACGTGTGAGAACGAACGTGTGGCTTGGAGGGAAAGCAGCTTCAGGAGTGTGGCGCTGGTATGGCAGGGTTGTTGGAGAAATAATGCTTTCCGACTTTGAACCAGGGCAACCAGAAGAGGGAGACAACTCTTGTCTGCAATTTCAGATTATCGGAGGTAAAAACAGATGGGGTGATGCCCCCTGCAGCCAAGCAAAAAAGTTCATCTGTGAGAGAATTATGGAGAGGCGCCAGTTGTGAATATTCTGTAGCATTTTCACACAGAACATTATGTTATTGGTATCTTCTTTAGTCATACTTATTATGCATGAGTGTGACTAATTATTCCAATATCGTGAATTTGCAACAAAAAAATTTCAAGAAATGTGAAGCGAGTTTACTTGAATAAAGCTATTGAATAGTATTCCAGCATGCATACTGTTTTCTCAGGAGAATATTTACAAATTTGGAATACAGCTCGTAGAGAGTTACCCTAACAAAAATATTTATAGGTACTGTGTACCATATTTACATGTCAGTCTACACTAAAAGAAAGGAAGGTAGAGCATAGCACATATTATTAAAAGTTGAAGAGTAGTGATGCCTTGCTATAGTGTGAAACTACGTAAAATACCTTAAAACCTCATGAAGCAATCAGTGTTGGTAGAATTAGCACTGGAAGCAATCTGGAATATTCTCTAGCAAACAAGGGTTTGGTTTGTCACACCACCAGATAATTTATCAATTGACAACACTCAAAAAGCAATAATACTAAATAGTTTCCCTTCAACTCGACTGCTGCCTGTGGCAGCTGGCACCTTGGCCGGCCAGTCTACTGTTTCACTCTTAACCTTCTGGGAAACTGAAGGCATTATATTATTGTAATATTGTTATACAGAATTATTATACTAAAGGAGTTACTTATTATAATGTCATCATATGTAGAAAAATGACAAACATGCATAAAAATCTCAAACGTTAAGCTAAACCACACGCAAAAACAGAAAACAGCTGTCCTTCGACAAGTGTTTTTAATTTAAAGCACTTCCTCTTGATAGAGGAAGTATATTACCATGTTTCTAAACCATAGAAAAACTGTTTTAGTTTAAAAGATACATTTTCAGTGATAATAGACTTTAAAATCATAAAATGCAAAAATAATTTCATATAATTTGTCATGTTAGTAACATCTCATCCCCTACTGCACAACACTAAACCAGACAGCATAATATTAGCTACATGTACTGTGTTTCCATTATTTGAGCCAAAATAGAGCTACGTGTAGCATAAACTTGAGACTATAGATTAGCAAATTTAGCAAAATCCACAGGCTAAGCCGGGAGTTCAGTTAGCTAATTAAAAACTATAGAAATGCAGTGATACACAGCATGTCTTTACATGTGTGTAACTAACAGTTACTCTGCCTCTCTTTATCCTACTATACTAGGCAGTCCAATGCAGAGGTCATGTCCAAGTTTATCAATCAAATGAATTAGACATCACAGTTGACCGACTTGTCATCATTCCTGCTGCAGCTCTTTATCAAGTCAACACGAAGCTCTTCCACAAAGATGTGAAAAGATGACCTGTATCCAGTATTTACGTCTGCTCCATTCTCATTTTCGATTTTAGCAACTGCATATGTTACATTATGACTTCCTGCTGGAATCTCGTAACATATTCCGCTAACTAAAATTGTAACAGATGCAGTTACTGAGAACTCACATTTTACTTCGAGAAAAATGTTACAAGTTGAAGTTGATAAAACCGTGTCTTAAAATAATAACTTTTCTCAAGTATTTCATGGAATGCGCACTCTACATACAATGCATGTACAGTTCACAGCGCCCAACTCATGTCTTGGTGGCATTTTTATACTGGACAAATATTGCTAAGAGCTACATGTACAATGCATATATTGGGAAATATTGGTGTGAGCGAGTATTTTTATAATGAATAACAAAACGAGACGCATTTTTATATTTTTATTTAATCCTAATATTTCGATGCACATCCATGCATCATCAGAGGATAAAATGATGATGATGATGCATGGATGTGCATTGAAGTATTATTACCTTGCATTGGCGCATTATAATTTGATAACTGGCCGACGCTGATGACCCCTTCGATTCTTCCTGGGTTTGTGCACTCATTGCCATCAATCTTGAAATACCTAAATAATTTGCATGTACAATAATTACAATACACATATAAGTAGAGCACTAAAAAGGGGTGCTAAAGGTATAGAAGGTTTGGTTGATAGTTTAAAAGCTTTATTTCTGTAAAACAAATAATGTATTCTTCATGATGCAGATGTTAGCAATGTTGTAAGGTTCTGAATCAAGGAATTTTAAAATGTTTACAGATGTTGCTCTCTTCTTTGTAAGGAGAAAGCCATAGCTCTCATTACTGTTCCTGGAGCCACTACTTGTGAGATGTACATTGCTACTTAGATGTACATGTACTTAATTATTTTCCTGTAAGTTGGGAATTTAATATGGGCTGCTGAATTATTTTTTGTCAATTGCTTCCGAGACAGCACAGGAAGGAGGCTCTAGTGGGTGAAATTTCTCAAATTAAATACCCACGTAACTCAAATGCTACATCCAGAGTGATTTTATTGTCACGAAATCTCTTAGTATTTATTCTTGTTGCATCACCGTCACTTTAGCTCAGTCTTTCATCAGAGTCTATATGCCAATTAGAGTTTCTGTTCATTGATCTACATGCAGATATTTCTGGCTAATTCGAAGAAGAGAATGGGCCCTTACCATCTTGCACTTGCGTCTAAATCACCTGACAGTGATTTTACTCGGTGACTGCCACTTGCTGTCATCCTAAGCCCGGTGTCTCCATAGATCTTATTGTAGGTAACAGTGAAAATGTCTCCAACTTGATTAACAGTTACATCAGGTTGCCACCATTGACTCCTGTACAGGTTACCACTGTGGCTTCTATACATCTCATTCCTCATTTTAACTGTTGTAATTACACTTGATTTATATATAATTTCAGAGAATATAGTTGATATACCTAATGATCTGTCTTTATTATGTACTATAATATTCACACAAATAAAAAGGACGATATGACAAGATTTTTACCCATAGAAACCAAATGACAAAATTGCTGAATTAGCCAAACTTTCTTGCAAGAAAAAATAACCTTCAATTTTTTTTACTGAGCCAACAAGAAAAAGTGAATTACCTGTTAGATGATTATACATGTGCATGGTAGTGTCTGAATCTACTGCACACCAGAATCAACACAAGAAATCCTAAACTGTTACATTGTAAGCGTTTGCTTGATTTTAATTATAAAACTATATAATTTCATCGGAACAAGAAATTGTTCAGCAATCAAGCAATATCGACCCGCATATAGGGTCTTGTTAGTTGGTATGCCACAACAGAATGTAATCAATAACTGAGCAGGTTTATTACAACAATGCGACAGTATGGCTATGTCAAATAAACTTCTCTACAAGGTATAGGCTGGTCTGTTTAGTCAACATTTAGCTACGACTTTATGAAGGTCAGCCTACGCCATCCCTGGCTTAATGTAGAGCTGGACGATATTCACGGCAACATTCACTGTGTGTCGGACTTGCAGTAGGCTACCAATATGCCTGTCAGGCCACAGGCTATGCATCCAAACACTATTAGAGATATAGCCCATATGGGTAGCTTTCCTTCACCACTGTTACCTGTAAATAGAATGCATCTCTTGCACAACTGAGCTCTGTGAATATGTAATATACTTAATACTGCAACACTAACTTCAATTTATTACTGCTTTTCTTGCAAGAAAACTTGTTTATGAGCAGCCATGGATTTGGTCCCACATCTGTAGAAATGACTCACCCCTGAAAGGGGTTTGACTCTAGGCACCATGGCACATAATGATATAGAATGGTACAGAATGGAGAAACACCAGTTTAATTAACTATTGACTCACCAGTTGTAGTTGTTGGAGATTCCGAGGTCTTCAACAATTTAGTTGTCAGCGCCAACTCTGTAAGATAAAGCAATCCTTCAGGTGTCTACCACATTCTAACTTGATCGTTATTTCAAAACATCACCATTTAATTTCACTGGTACTAGGAAATATACTGGCCAAAATGCTGTGACACCTCTAAAATCTACATGACTCACAGGTCAGAATTAGTTTCAAAATGGTTCCGGGAGATTCTAAACATTCTAAATTTTTGGTAACTGCATTACACCCTGGGAAAACTAAATAAGGTAAAAATACACAAGAGTAGAAAACTCCACATTACAAATCATCGGTTTAGAAGAGGGCTATATTTTTCTTAGTCACACCTACTCATCTGTACTGCTTGTGGGTACTTACTGTTAGTACTTACCTCTTGTTATCTTCAACACCGTGTTCAGAATTCCAGTCTTACCATTATTGTAACGGTTTGTGGTTGTACAGATGAGGTTGGCAGTTGTCTCCTCACTCTCCTTTAGCTATAAAATTGAAATAATCAATCACGTACATATTCAATGCACCTAAATATTTATAAAACATATATTTACCAGTAATTAATTATAGGCATAAGCATAAACATTACATACATTTATGTATGACTTGTGTGCTGTGTACATGTATACATGTATACATGTATAGGTGTACACATGTATATACACATATTAAGTGTACATGTACATGTACATGTTGTAACATTGCTGCATCTATAATGCACCCATTTCTTCGATGCTAGCAATGTAAAACTAAATATTGTATGTTAGGGGGTTTGGCCATTTTCTATATATATATTGTATTTTTAGCAAGGAATTTGTCTGTGAGCAGTATTTTCATGGATTTGAAACAAGTCTCTGACTGCTCACAGACAAATTCCTTGCTAAAAATACAATATATAAATATTGTATATTATCAATTACAATGTTTCAACGCATTATATACCCAATTTGATTAGTATTTCATTGACAAAGTGCATGAAATGTTTTCAGTTACTATATTAGTTATACATCTTGTACAGTCATGTACTTCACTGGTAAACTGAGGGGCTACATCTCATATACTAAAACAATGCCTAACTCACTGCTGTAATATGCGCCTTCTCCGTTAAAAATTTTGGGATCAAAATTCTCATGCAGTTAACTTTCAACAGAGAGTATATTACTATATTACTATATTACTATATTACTATTAGACTGAATTACTATATTACTATTAAACTGTATTACTATTATCACTATAATTATTACTATATTACTATATTACTATATTACTATATTACTATATTACTATATTACTATTATATTACTATATTACTATATTACTATATTACTATATTACTATATTACAAGGCATCGTAGATTAAATTCTTACATGGGAGAACAAGGCGCTGTGCAGTGTCACAACTCTCCTCATATGCTGAGATAAGTCAAGAGTTTTCCCATCAGGGTATGACAATTCCCAACCATATGTCTCACAGCCATTACAGGGCAGTAGACATTCGATATCCTTTGTATCAGACTCGGCCAAGTTCCACCCTTCTCTAACTTCATCATGAGGCTCCGGTCCAACTAAAAAACAATCAGAATAAATGGAATAGCGAGTGAAACCACTAACCTTAGCAAATATTTCGTTCAGTACTGGTTATACTGCAACCAACTAGTGCATAGGTGTATAAATTTAGAAAAAAGTTGCAAATTGATCTAAAATTATGCTATGATATAATCCATGTCACGTTTTATAATGTTACGTGTAATGGATGACGTCAGCAAACTTACAGAACACTTTCAGTGAAACTTTGGCTGACACACTAGACCTTGATGGATGGTCGAACACTTGGCAAGTCAATGCCACCCCATTCATGTCTCCAGTAGCAACCGTCTTCCATATTAAAGTGCTTGCTGTCTCTCGGTTTCCAACTGCCATACTATTTGGTGTTGGACTGATAGAGGACAACTCTGAACTATCTATCTCAGCCCCTCTCAACAGAATTCTCAGCTTGGGTGGTGGATATGCCTTTGACACACACTTATATGTAAGTATGTCCCTTTCAACTGATATGTCACCATTGGACGGTGAGGTCTGTACTAATCGTGGAATCGTCGGACTAGCTACAGGACATAACAGGTATCACAGTAACTTCCTAGTTCCATAACAATTAACTCTTGCGAAGAAAGTACAATACGGTACAATCCAGTCACCATTATAATGTATTGTATAGTATGTATCGTGATAAACAGCTCATAAGAATTTTATTTTTTTTTGGTGAATTTCAAATGAATGCAATATTGTCATGTAAGCCTTGGCCAGGTGTATACAAAATTGACATGGCTGAACCTAGTTGAAATTATGTTATGGATCTGTCTGTATGAAGGCATTGATACAATTTCCTTAAGTTGCTTAAATGGCGTTAGGTACACAATATCAATATATGCGACACCCTAACTATCGATCTGTATTGATGGAGAATACTCACTATAGACCTTGATAGCTACGTCAGCAAAGCTTTTGCCTATGTTACCCAAGTAGTCCCACTCACACTGGTACTGAGTCGGGTGGTCCATATTCACCACCAAACTAATATTCATGGTGAACCCAGAACAGGTGAGCTGATTCGTTGTGATTATGGAGGACCCAGTGCTGTTATATTCATTAACACCATTTTGTGATTTGACACAGTGTACCTGCATATAACAATTATATTCAGTTCAAATCCTGAGGACAATCTGCATAAAACTTGTGACTAGAACTCAGTTCTAGTTAAGGTCATGTTCTCTTCTACCAAAACGTCATAAGAAGTCGTGTTCGCCTGTCCATGTATTTTGCGCATATTTTTTTGAGAATTTAACATAATCTCACCTACAACAAATGGAATGAGGTTTAGAGGAAAGCCTAGATATACGCATAATTTATCATATTGTCTTTTATCATGAAGCATTTTATCGTTGTCGACAACTTTTACTTAAATTGTACTACTGATGCAAACTTGCAGCAAATAAGAAATTATTACATAAGTATAGAAGAGCATAGATTCAATCAACTAAATAGTTTTAGCAGACTCACAAGTGTTGGCAGGCTGCCGTGACAAGCATCAATTCTAGAACAATATTTTCATGGCCTAAACGAGTGTCCAGGAATAAGCAGCATTTAATTAGACACTAAACTTACTTGAACTTGTAAATTGACTTTCTATGTTTTCACTGAGCGACCATGCGATAGGCTTACCTGCTGCCTTATAGGCAAATAGTAATTGAATTCATATACAGAGTCTGTCGAAGGCATAGCACAGGAAACTTCTCCGTGCTTAGAAAGTAATGTTTAAACACATGGTAGCTCTAGGGGCTAGAGCTTTTGTTACATTCATCGAAAGCTTTTTAATAAAGGCAACAGCTTCAAGAGATTTCCACAGCAGCGATCGTGTATTAACTCATTTAGTCAGCACTATGTTATAAGCAGTATCTCACCGAAGCCCATGCCCATCCCTATACTGATGACATGAAAATCAGGATCTGACGTAACAATACAACATTTTGGGGTCAATGACCACAAGTATAATGACCACAGTAATGCCCACAAGTATAGTGACCACTGTTCCTTGGGTTTCAGTTGTAACAGTTTTGAATTCCTGAGCTAAATATATTTTAGGCATGAGTCACTATATCATGAGTTATGGGTCATGAGGTAGGAGTCATTGTATCATGGATTATGAGTCATGAGGTATGAGTCATATTATATAGGCTTACTACTAACCTGCTCGATCCAAGGTTTATCCGAGTTTTCTCTAGTGAAGAATCTACTAATAGTGATGGGAGTAGCCTCAGTTCCAGTGTACTTGGCACTGCATGACACATGGATAGTCGATTTCTCGGCAATGAATTCAGAGGGTGCTATTTCTTCCCCATTACTGTCAGTCAGTTTTAAGCTCGTTGTGAGATCCTGGCTATTTGCTATAAGAGTTACAAGGATGCAGTGAGGGGTTAGCCTCAGGACCAGAATATTTCCCTTTGGGTTACAAATGCATTGTATAATTGTGGGTTTCTCATTAACAAAGTAATACAATTTTTTGCAATAGAGCTACATTTACATGTACATGTAAATTACGTGTAAACAAATTCTGTAAACATTATGGGAAAAACAATACTAAAAGAATAGCCTAAACAACATAATTTACTAGAATAGAAATAAAGGGAAAGGTATGATCATTTAATCAATGGGTAGGAAACTACTGCAGAAGTTTGTGATTTCACAGTTATGATCTCATTGAATTGCTTGTTTGTATCATTGTATCATCACAGCATACATTACCTAGCCCAAGGCAAGCTATCAGAATCATGAAATGAAATGCTTTTCTAAGTCTGTTGTGACTCCTTCCCATGATGCAAAGGATTCCAGCACGTCTTCTTCTTTGGTATCCAAAACACTTCGCTTGGTCTAATCTACAATGTCTGAGGTAATGTGTTCCTCTAGCACTCTAAAGACACATAGTACAAAAATAAAACATTGCCTGTCATGTGTAACAATCAATAATTATATATGTACATGACTGTAGTAATTGTTAACTAAACTAAAAGGATCTAAGCAGCTACATTGTAAATAGCACCTGCTTTGCATTCTTGTAATATCATTACCATGCACAGACATAACATTGTGACATAAGAAGCAATACTAACCCTTTAATCCAATAGCAGAGCTTACTTCATTTCTGTCGATTTTAAAACCGCCAGTACTTTCGCTTCGATCTTCAAGCTGAGTGAAAATATCTAAATCCATTTAATGTAATTTTTCCCAGTACGTTCCTAACCATGCTAGCCAAAGTCAGGCGAGGTATTCAATTGTACAGTACGTGTACTTGTACATGTACTGCATATGTACATGTACATGTACATTGAAGCCTACTTTTCTGCTACATGCACAACTTGTAAATCTTCATAACTTCTGATAAGGCTTTATAGAAATTGTCTTTATCAATCAGAAGTTGTCTTCTCTCTGGCTTTAAATACAAGAATATGGATAGTTGCCTAATGAAAACACACCTATTACACTATACATGTATTTTGCACTTTCATAAGCTCATCAGCTTTACTTTCCACAATTAATCTCAGAAGTACCCAGCATTTTTGTTACTGATTGCCCAAGATATCTCGTTATTTCGGGATTCCCAAATTGGTTGAATACAATATAATAATATGTACATATACATGTAGTAAAGGTTTCAAAGTTTTCAATTCTTGTTTGCTACTTGCTAATAACAGTTCATAAAGATTTTCTGCAAACTTTTTATAAAAATACTTTGCACAGGATGTGAGGTCAGTAAAAGCCCAAGAAGGGAACAGAAGCATGCGATCTCAAGTTACATTTTACTAAGAATGCTTTGGAGTTTTCCCATCCTGTCTGTTACACGCAGCTAATAGTACGTCATGTAGTTCATGAAAATAATAACATTTTTTGTGACTGTCATGATACCACCAGGCTTACCAAGTCTCCCTGATTCCGCAGAAGACCCCCTGATTTTCAACTCAAGTTCTGGTACCCCACCCAAAATGAACACCCCCCACCCAAATGCTGAATCTCCCTGATTTTCATCAGTGAACTTGGCAAGCCTGGATACCACTAGCCTTAATAGAGTAATAGATTGTAAATAGAGGGTAGATTGATCTGATTCCTGGATTATGCTCTACGTAAAAATCTATCTTCTACAGTTCGGAGTTGTCCAATCTTTTAGTTGGTATAAGCCTTTATCATATCGAAGACTGCATAAGCCTAATGAGGTCTGAAATAAAAATATGCTGACACAAAGATAGGGCAACTCCACTTGTATAATGTATTACAATTATATAATTATTTTCTGATTGTACATTCTTTATCATAGTTCCTGACTTTGACTCAAATCCAATGAGCCCCAAACTGAGAAGACATAGTCGAGGAAAGTCGTTTCTCAGACTAGCTTTATTTTCCAATCTACTGTAGAGTGTAACTGTAGACTAACTAAATATTACATGTACATGTATATCATCACAACACTAGCTCATTCAGTAATAAAATAATGTTTCTCACTGAATATGCTTTCTCAGAATACTAATTCGTAGATCTAGGCTGAAAGTTAGTTTATATAATTTTATGAATTCATGTTTTTATGATACATGTTCATACACTATAGAAACATTAAAAAAAAATGGTTACTATTAATTATATTATCGTTGAGCTGAATATTTCTTGGAATTAATGAGAATAATATTATTATTTTGCAGACATATTGGAAGCAGGAAGCTAAAAAAATTGTAAATTTACCCTCTATTTTGCCATTGGCTCCTCGAATCCTGTCCCTCCCTTGTATAGTATAATTCTTTCGAATAGAATTCCTAGAAGTGCAAGAAACTCAATATATGCCCATATTATAATGATATGTGTACATGTAGTGTAGCAGGTAATCAGATATTCATTAATCACCATTACCACAGAGATTATGTTTCAGATAATAACTAATAGTGAGTTACCTATTGCCTATTCTTGTTTAAAACATGCCTAATTATTTAGCAAAGGGCTTTGAAACAATATTTGTACCAGCTTGAGCTCAGTTTAGAAGATGAGTCAAAATATATCACAAGATGTGACATGCCTGCTCTAGCTCTCTAGCTTCGCAACTAATACATATAAGTATATTTCTATTTTCTACTCGAAAAAGTTGTCGCAAAATGGCACAAACAACCTTCAATCATAAATCAATTGGTAACTAAGCTGAATATAGTAGAACTTGCTCGTAGAGTAGAATCATTTATAAAATATTAGTTTGGAAGGTTAGCACAGGTAAGGAATGCACCACTTTATTGCTAAATTCTTCATGTTTGTTTATTATAGCACAAATGAGGTTTTAATCTAAGACCAAAGTTTCTTGCTGCTGTAGATACACACACATACATGTCGTTGGTGAGAGCCTTCTATATGCTAGTAATTACAGCTAATTTACTAATGTATACTTTCCAAATGTTAGCTGTATAATATATCACATGTCATGAAGATACCACAGGCTACATAGTCACAAGTCATGTGTTTACAGAGCGGGTAGCTGATCAGAAATGAAAGTTGAATAAACAGATTTTTGAAGAAAGTACAGCTAGCAGATTTACATAGTATTGTGGGCCAAATCAGTTTTAAAATTTCCAGTTATGGTCACAGTTTTATACTCTTAATAACTTCATTACTTTATAAATGTTTTAAGGTTTCTAGATTTGTCAAATTTAGTTGTAATTATAAAAGTACAAAATATTATTAATAAAGGAGCAAACTATGGACCTGATTGCACAATACGCTCACCATAGGTTACATAAATTATACCTCTATGTTCGTTCTAATTTAACATACTGAAAACGCAATTACATGGATCATAATTATTCTTGTTTGCTCTGCAAGGGTTTAACAGCAGAGTCGTCGAAAAAAAGAGTAATCCAAGTGCACAGAGAATGATGTTTGATAAAGAGGCTCTCATATTCATCCTCGTAGGTAAATAAAAGTATACTAGCTTGTGCTTACAACAAACTACAAATAGAAGAGTTTTCAGACTTAAACTAAAACTTAACTAAACCTTGCAGCGTGTCTATATTTGGCATCATCTGTGTTTTTATTACAATGTACATGTATATGCAGCCATCACTTATATGTGTGTAGCTCATTTGCCATTACCAATTACCCACTGGGTGCATTGACCATCTTCTGATTGCATATAGACATAAAATTACCTTTTCTATTGTTTAATGATTTTATTATATTGCTCACTTTTAGTTCAAGCATTCTTTTCTCGAAGTGAAGGCTATCGGCAGCCAGCAGTAGAATATGCAGGTAATCTGAATATTATTTTACCCAAATTCCTGGCAATTATACATATAGAACAACAGTAATTAAGCAATTAAGCTTGGAGGGAAACATCAAAATTATTATTGAGCATATCCGACCGTCTTCGGTACAAATGTTATTTTATATTAATACTTTTTAGTTGTTGTGAGAACTTGGGGGGAATGGAGCAGGTGGTCAAGGTGCTCAGTAAGCTGTGGGGGTGGTGCACAGTCTAGAGCAAGGTCCTGTGTGGTTGACCCATCTTCATTACGAAGGCGTAAGCGTCTCCACCCTTCTAAAGGGAAATGTTGGGGCTTAGATGAAGGAAACCGGCGATGCAATACACAATGCTGTCAAGGTAATTGTAAATGTATCAATCTGCTAGCCTGTATTTAGTCATTAATGTTAAACCTACTATATAATGTACTGTATGCCAAAGATGTAAATACATTAATGAGCACAAGATAGTTGGACCATGACTTGCGTTACATAGAGTAAAACGAGTAGAAAATATTTCCCCTAATTTTCTGTCCCTGTCAATGGGAAGTGAAGCCTGATGAAAGCTGACAATAGCCGAATGATTTCAAGAAAGAGTTTACTATTTTTATTTGATACAATCATGTATATCCAAGCAGTATTGTTATAGAAATGCTTGCAGCACAACGTTGTAAATAAGATGTCTTGAAATTTCATAGACTGTGTTCCATGTCTGCACTCATAAATCATTGTATGTATAAGTATGTGACTACAGTTGATGGAGTATGGGTTCCATGGACTCACTGGCAGGAGTCTGGTACATACAAGTACCAAAGAGAACAGATGTATCGAACGAGAACATGCATGGCGCCCTCTTGTGGAGGAAAGAGGTGTGATGGCTATAGCTCTCAGATTAGGCAATACGGTAAGCCCTAATAACTAGATGTCCAGTTCTTAGAAATAGAACTTCATATTACATTTTGAAGTAAATTAAATAATGTTTTAGATATGAATAATAATTGTTTAGGGCTTATTTAAGTCACTAATGTATATTTCGTCGTTTGCTCCATCGGAAGTCAGAGATGGATTTTCAGTGAAATGCAAAATTTTGATGGAATTTAATGAAATATTAGATTTTAATGCAGTTTTAACTATTAATGGGGTTTTACTGTCAAGGTCACACCCTTCTGACAGATGGAAACTGAAAGAGCAATGCATCTGGTACTGCGTGCATTGGAGGGTCAATGATTCTCATTATAATTTGAGTGGAAATAGCTTAAAAAGATTGTATGCATTATTATTCTATCTTTGGTTAGTTTACTGATTTAGTGCAGATATTTATTAACGCTTCTGGCTCGCAACCAGTGGGAACTAAACTATTTAGCATGAGGTCCACAGGGTTAGAGTATAGTGCGTAGAATAGATGAACAGATTGTAACAGGTCACATGACCAATGGACAGTTTTGTTAGCCAATGACATTCTTAGATCACACAAATTACTAGAATAATAGTAATATATAACATAGTTATGCCCAACATAACACATTGAACTTTCCATACGCTTAATATTTTCAGGAAGAATAATAGAGCCATACTAAGACGGCATAATGTGGACTTCTTGACTGACCAATAATAGAGCTGCACGTATTCAGTGCGAACTAAAGGATGATAAGAATTCACAGATCCAATTGACATTTCAAATTTTCCAGTTTATTTAGCGTGTCTTCAACACTATTATTTTTATTGGCTCTGAGATATGAGATTGCTTTATTTTTTACTAGAAAAAAATAAAATCAACCAAACCGTGAACTTCATCTTCATGTTTTAGCAACTAATTATTATATAACTAGTGTCTGATCTGTACCTTCAACACTTTTATTGCACTATGATAACAAGAACTAAAATAAAGTATGCTTTACATTATAACAACATAATATGATAATAAAATTTAGAAATATCCCATTTACATGTACTTAGTAGTTCTTCTCACCTTGAACAAAATATATGGTATAACATAAACTTAATAGCGCAATAAAATAACAGAATAATCTTTTAGATCTGTAGTGTTCTCCACTTAGTACATTCCATAAGGTTGAGGTTTTGGATCTTCTGTAAATCATAACAAGAAATAGATGGGCATGTAGAGTTAGATGAGAGATTTGATCTACCATATTGGCTGCTATTGTATTCTGTCACCTTGTTCTTAAAATCCAGTTAAAAAAAACTATATACATGCATGATTAATTAAATTTAATTAATAACTGTACAATTGTTGTAAATGATTTGAATGTAGTCAGTGAACAACATCACTATTCGACTAATTTTAATAATGTCAAATTTTGAATATTGTGAAAATATGTTATGGATTCCATATACAGTGTATTTAACATGATGCTATCAGTCGAACTGTTATGTAATTTGGCAGCAACCGAGAGGTACGGTTTCTAACGCGTGTTTAGTATGGTCAGCCTGTGGATACTATGCTTACTGTATCTGTAGTTTGGTTTAACCTCAGTGCTGTCTCCATAGCAACGTCTACCTCCGCAGCTAGGGAAGGGGTGGTCACAGTACCGCACCCTCCTGCCATGACTCTTAGTTGAGGACCATGGTGACCAATCTCCCCAGTCACCATCCACTGTGTGAACAAAATTAAAATTTTTTTATTAAAATAATGCATTACATATGAGAAAAGAATTAAATGTTGAGCTGAAGAGAGTAGACTGAAGCAATAACGATTATGAGTCCACATTGGAAAATTATGATATTATGTTATTTAGAAAGTGGAATAGGCTTTGTTGCACATCAAAGCGGTTAGCTCAAGTGTTTACTTGTAAGGAAAGACAACTTCTCGATAAACTGCTTACCTCGACAACATTGAGTGTTGCATGCTCTTCTATCCACACTGCTGCCATGACACCCGCTATCAATCTTGTCTTTAGTGTGGGGATTTCTGGTATATCTGTAGCTCGATCTGGATCTACACTCTCTAGTTCTTGTTTGATGACCTCCTCCGCATTCTGATGAACAACGAGACCAGTGGCCCCATCGGTTCCACAACTTCTCAACTGCAAACACCAAGTACTGCACAACGTCACGTACAATGTTTGCGTAGAATTGTATTTTCACTTTAAAATATGTTGTGTTGTAATAAATGGAATTCAAGTTAGGTTTACTGGCAGTTGTATGTAAAAGACAGGAAAGGTGAACCATTCGCTTGAAAATAACTATCTATGTTACAACCTGTGTAAACTCTTCTCCATGGATGTGGTGTAGATCTTCTGGGTGGCTGTGTTGTCCTAGGTACACTATGCCATACACGTGGCGGTTTTGTGGTAGTGGTCCACACTCTTGGAGGTTTTGTGGTAGTCCATACCCGTGGTGGTGTTGTACTGGTCCACACACGTGGTGGTGTTGTACTGGTCCACACTCGTGGTGGTGTTGTGGTGGTCCACGCATGTGGTGGTTTTGTTGTGGTAGTCATTGGTTTTGGTGCTTTTGTAGGTGGCTGTGTAGTGGTCGTGGTGGTAGTGGTAGTAGTGGTGGTGGTAGTAGAGGGAGGTGGGGGTGGAACAGTCACAACTACAGCAACATGTTCTTCATCAGCGTGAACCATACCTGGCAATGTAATAACTTCTAGTGCATAAACAAATTATATACATGTAGTGCATGTATATGAGAGGTTTATAGACAAATTAAAATACTACAATTTAGTTATAGAATATAATATGTACTTAGGCCAATACTAGTGACAATTCATTGTAGTAAAATGATGTATTGTAACAGAATTTTTGAATGTTCTGAACTGAGTTGTACTACCAATCATACGGTGCTCAAAAAATGCAAAACATTCCAAGTTGGCATATTAATGGATGCAAAGTTATGTATTAAATACAATGTATATAGTAAAAATAAATTGGCAACTTAATTAAAATATAACTGCTTTTGTAACGAGGCCTGCACACATGAGCATCGACAAAAGTTTGGCTTAACAAAATACTGTTTTTATTTACTAAGCAATACTCACCCAATGAGGCCCATGCTCCTATCAACAGCAACAGGTAAGTCATTGACACTGTAATACAAACATGTCTACATTACGCACTGCTCTTCCACATGTCTACATTACGTACTGCTGTTCTACATGTCTACATTATGTACTGCTGTTCTACATGTATCATGATTTGAATGAAAATCAACGTGTAGAACTTGAAGCATTGTTTATCATTAACTTTTTGACAAATAAATGACCCGGAACAGAGTGAACTAAATTATTAATTTTTGTTGCTGATAACTGATACTGAAAACTCGCTTAATTATAGAAGCATATTCCAAATAAAAATATTTCTATAATGTGTAACCATAATAATTTAGTCAATAGCATATGAAATGATAAACTGTAATTATCATAACGTAAATAGTAATATGCACTCTGAATGATGAGTGTCTGCAGTAGCAAATGATAATAAAATTACTTTTAAAGCATTTGCAATAATCCAAATGTTAAAGCACATGTAGGCATATCCACACATGTTATACCATAGAGCTAAATAATCCTTGTGCAATAATAATGTAAATCCTGTCTTATATGTCATATAGGTAGAATTTCAACTTACAATGCATTGATTATTTTCCAGCAGAAATATAGTATAATATTTTATAGTAAGTTTGAGAAAATAACTCACCCATGATTATCTGTTAGAACTTGTTCAGAATAAAACCAGATGACTGATTGGTATGTATGAAACCTTCCCTTATATACTCGGGCAGCACCTTATTAGGGTGTAAATTAACTCCTCAGGAGCTATAGATATATTTAGTAAAAAGAAAACTAATTATTATAATGTAAAACTTACACACCCATTCTGTGTGGAAATGAAAACTCCTTGAAATTTCAGCTTTTTGTTAATTTTTAGTCAAATATTTGGCTATTTAGTAAAAAGAGATTGATGGATATTTGATTAGCTGAAACTGGGGAGATGGTATGCTACAACTTAGCTATTAATTACTCCGTTTCCACAGCGTCAATCTATGTACAAACAATGACATTTATTAAAATCAGCTGGGCTACTCTAGCTTTAAACTTGTAATTCTCAATCAAAAGTGCATGGGAATTTATATAAAATGGGTTAGTTATCAGTACATTGTACTATCAAATATTTCATATTACTGGCATTTACAGGTTAAATCGCTTATATACGACCTCTTGGACAGGCCCGGGTCTCAAGTATAAAACACACAAGATGGTCGTCCAGCCTAGGCCAAAAGAGCTATTGGCCTGGGATTTTGCTTGGTCAAACGAAACCATCCCTAGCTCATCGGCACAACTGACTTCTTCGCAGTCATTTGTGCCGATGAGCTTTAGTCCAAGCGACTCGGTGTCTCAAGTTCTTCAATAGTTGAATTAATCAAAACTGACTCTTTATTCAAGAGCCAGAACACAGAGTGTGTCCTGATTTTCGTGCTGCTAAAATAGAGTGCACCTCATTTAATTATGTATTATTATAAAATATTTATGTCAAAACTTTTAAAACAAAATTAAAAAGTAAAATTTTAATTTTGTTGTCTCTAGAGTCATAACACTATTACAACAAGTACACAGAATAGCTGGCAGACTGCATTATACAACTTTAGCAGATAGGCCTATAGCACATCAAACTAATGACAATGTATGCTTCTCCTTGAGACAGAAAATGGTAAATTTTGTCCCAAGTCAAGCACAAGTGTATTTTAGGTGTGTTTTCGAAAAGGTTCACATGCATTTTTCGCTAAAAAATTCAAACTTCCTCTTGCCCATACACTTAGTGGAATAGAAAGACACCACTGTTCATTGTGCTTGAAAGGTTTGTATGAAGTTTGAAATAATTTCTCCACTTCCTTTCTCATGCTACCCTACAGCAATTAGTAAGCAACAATTAATACTAAATGTAACACCTCTTTTAACTGGGTTTATTCAGGTATTTAAAAGACCATTAAACTCTTACATTGAGTGTGCTTCAAGTGCATGACCTGGAATAATAGCTTATTGTCAGCTATTGGATCAGTTACAAAATACTAAAAACAAATACAGCAATTTGAATTAAGATACATGTAAATATAATATATATTTCAGTGATAAAGTTGAAGAAATAAATATAATGTTATGAGCCAAACCTGAACTTGGAGAAACAGCAAAGATGTGGACAGCGGTGGGGGCTTTCCTAACTCTACTTGTTGTTAGGTCTGAGGTCACGGATGCACCATGTGATATGTGCTAATATTCACTACTTTCTGTGGTTATAGTGGGGTAGGTTTACCCAGTCTTCGACAGGTTCTGCTGAAGACAAGTTATTGGTAAGTTAGCCATAGCATTGGCAGCTGTCAACTGGAACCAGCTGACTGCACACAGAATGATTTCTCACAAGTTGACTCACACTTTAAACACAAATAAACCCAGGCCTGCAATCCTGTGATGAACGCTCAGTATGTATGCATAGCCAGGGTTTCTAATCTTTCAATGACATCAGATCTAAATCTTAAAAACTACTGAACAATTTTTCATCAGGAAGTTATGATCTACATGTATTAGCTGAGTTTAAAGTACGCGCATACCAGTGGCGGATCCAGGAATGGAGTAAGAGTAGTGCAAAATAGATAGCTGGGGCTTTTCTTAAAGTAAAACTTCAGTTTCCATGTACATTGTGCTAGGTTGAATAACTAGCAAAAATAATCAACAAAATAAATAAAGATAAGTAAAGTAAAAATGCAAATGCACCACTTGCACCACCCCTGGATCCGCCCCTGTATACTGTACTTTAAACAAGAAGTCTAATATTATATACCACAACTATATTTGCATGTTGTACATCTGTATAAAAATAAAAGTCTAAAATACAAATAAAGTAAATAATTTGCATCCTTGCAACCCCAGCCTATCTAAGAATAGAGCACAGCCAGCTGCTTGTACATGTACAAAGATATTCCCTTGAGAAAGCCACTTATATCTACAGTGTTAGCAGCAAGACCAACTTTCAAATTCCAGGGTTATACAGTATATTATATCTTGGTACAAAGCTAGTTTACAATATTGATAGCATGATGCTAGTACAGCCACCAAAGGGTTTATTTACAGACCAGTGAAATTTACAACATGCATGGATTGGCAAGACATTTATGCATGCATATATTATAAATGTACATTAGTTAGCGACATTAACAAATATAAACATGCAAACGCATGTACCACACAGTGTATGGTACATGCATGTGCATGTTTATGTCGTGTATGAGCATAAATAATTAATATTTATGTACATATTCTATTTAAGTCTCATCATTTATGTTACACAGGATTCTCTAGTTAAAAGAATATACATGCACATGGATCGAAGTGACACTATTTAAACTGTACTGAAGGTAATCCTTGATGAAAATATATGAGCTAGAGTCCATATCAACACCTGCAAATAATGAAATTTTAATTAAATTTAATTTTAAAAATAGAATTCTAGGAAATTACACCCAGGATGAGCTCTTGAACAAAAAAGTTTGGTTGAGATTTGATAACGCTACCCATGTGAATCATATCTGCTCCTTTAAATGAAAAAGTGCTAACAATATAATTTGTAATTTGTTACTCTTTTTGTTAATTAGTAAACTGTACCTTAGCATAACAAAGATTGTACATGTACATGTACACGAATAAAGGGTAAAAAATAGATTAATTTCCACCAAGCAGAAGGTAGGACGGGAAGAGCAAATAAATTAACAGTTTTTACAAAGAAAAGATCTGCCTTAATAATTATATTATGTCCATCTGACCCTGTGTTATAAATAGTAAATAATGACTAATTATCTGAGAAATTACCTTCCTTGTCAATAATAAGATAGTGGCAGCTGGACCAATTACATGTTGGCTTAATATTATCATTATTCAGTGTTTTCGCTCAATTAATATGATTGTGGAGGTAAAATGACACTGTCCCAAGACTATTTGGAGACTTGGCTATGAAATATATTCACATCTATATTCGGTGTTTACACAGTAGTACTTGTCCATATCGATTAATTTGTTGTATTCCTTGATACCCAACAGCATACATTGTAAATGTTGTTCTAGAATTACCAATAGTAATAAAATTATCACGACATTTAATCATGTATAATAACATATTAATATGATCTTTTGCAAAAGGGTAACACCGATGTTACCTCTTGCTGGTGCTGCTGCGCTACTGTCTATGAAGTATTAGAACAATATTATGTACATTTTAAACTTTTATTGTCAACAGAAATCATATGGTACATAACGGCACAAGTTGACATGTGCATTTAACAAGCACATACATATACATTTATATGAACATGAGATACATTGTAAACTAAATACACTATACATAATCGTAAGCATTTTATATACATGTAAAATCCACATAGATTTGGTACATTGCATATAGGAGTTATCTCATCTCTTCAACACCATACAGAATAGAGAGAGGACAACTGCTATTCTACTTTGCCAACAAGCACCTGTTTGCCTACTGTAAATACTGATCACTAAAATATAAATAAATATCTTTCACACAAAGTATAATAACAAAAATAGAACACAGTATTTTGCAGGGATGACTTTATAGACCAATTAAAACACCCAATTTCCTGCAAAACATTGCAATTATTATAATATAGAACAGTTTGTAGAATATATTCAACATGGCAGACCTAAATAAGAGAGCATTATTAATCACCGACGCACTAATGCATCAAAGTCAGACTGAAGCTGGCTTAATTGTGAGAGCAAACACCCATTAGCATGACTGGTTCCTTGACATTTGGTAGTGCTGCTAGCGTATCTACCTGCATAACCTTCTGGTTTGTTCTGTTCCTGGCCCTCGCTTGTTCCATTACCATCTTATGCCATGGATCCCTTGGCTTGTGGACATAAATTTCACCATTATTGACTTGTTTGTTGACATCTGGTAGCGATGCTAGTTTTACTACCTGTACACTCCCCTTGTTCTTCCTGTCCCTGGCCCTTGCCTCATCCATTACCATCTTATGCCATGGATCCCTTGGCTTGTGGATATAAATTTCACCATTATTGACTTGTTTTTTGGCATCTGGTAGCGATGCTAGTTTTACTACCTGTACACTCCCCTTGTTCTTCCTGTCCCTGGCCCTTGCCTCATCCATTACCATCTTATGCCATGGATCCCTTGGCTTGTGGACATAAATTTCGCCATTACTGACTTGTTTGTTGGCATCTGGTAGTGATGCTAGTTTTACTACCTGTACACTCCCTTTGTTCTTCCTGTCCCTGGCCCTCGCTTCATCCATGACCATCTTATGCCATGGATCTCTTGGCTTGTGTACGTAAACGTCACCTTCACTAGAGGAAATAACCATGACCAGTTAATATTTGTAGATGTTGGCTCAAGCTACATGTAGTTATGAACATTATAAGATTGGATTACTGTATTATTGTATTACTGGATTACTGTTTTTCAATTAGATGTAGCAAACTTCAAAGTGCATGTACATGCATTAAAATCTATGTAGATGTGAAAGAACATTTACGTATAGAAATCATATATTATATGTGTATTACTTACTCTAGTATCACGACTTCTCTAATGGGAGATAACTTCCCCTTTCTATCACCAAAGCCTCTGTTTATTCTCTTGTTTCTGTAATAAATATAAGCACATGTACATATTGTACTGTATGTAGAGGGATGTAGTCAAACATTATGAGTAAAATTTTGCGATGTTACATGTACATGAGATAACCGCTATTATACTTCATCCACGTACTCAGAGATTTCTGGGAAGACCAACGCCGGCTTTGGCTCGTTTTCTGGTCTCCCTGTCACATATGTAAGTCTCTGAACTTCTGGTGAGCTCAAGGATTCTGGTTTCTGGTTTATAGGTGGAAGTCGCTGTACTTTTAGTCTTCTCAAAGACGCTGGTTTTGGCTCTTTTGGTGTCCTTGGTATAAATGCAGCAGATTTTTGTACCTTTGGTTCACTACAAGTATGCGGATAACATGGTATAACAAACTGAGCTACCTGAATCCAACTGCACATGCAATCAGTAAAAGACACATTAGTGTGAAATATGAATGGAGGAATTTGCATGAACTAGTAAAGTGCAGATGGTGTCATATACACAGAATATATTATATACATAGTTATTATGTATACATACATGCACTTTGGTTTTCTTTGGTAAGCAGTAGATTGGAAATCGTCTCCTCTCTTCCCTTCCACTAGTCTTACTGCACATTCTGATACTTTCGATTTGGGGGTGCTGAAATTAATTCACATGTTGAAGCACGACTCATAACTAAATGTTAGTATAATACATGTGCGAGTGGTCCAACTCAATACTAGTATCAGCATTATGTAGCACAAACCAAGCATATGGATGCCCACAGCTATATATTTTTATACAGCAAGGTTATGGGATGTCAAGTTGCTTTTTTCCCCAGAATTCAATCAACAAGATGTCATTTGGTGAACCTTGAATCACCCCGAAAGGCAGCGTTGCTATTTAGCTATTAGCCAATCATATCAACAGGCCCACCCATACCAAATGGGTTTAGTTGAAAGTTTGAACTGCATACTAGCCAACTAGCCATCCAACTAGCCAATCGGTTGGCTTCATACAATTATTACAACCAATTGGAAACCAGTCCTTATTTACAAAGACACTATTTTAGTCTTGACACACAATCAACATTTTAAAAAATATAAAATCAGGAGCTATTTGAAGTTGATAAATGTTTCAAAGAAAAATTTTACAAAAACTTACTTTTTTAGCCCAATCTTGATCGGAGAGATGGCGTTGGGATTTCTAAGCTGAGCAAAGTTTGAGACAGAATAGTCTCGTACAGGGATGAAGCTAAAACAATAAACATTTATATGAATCATTATAATATTATTGCCTGTGTCCTATGCACATGTACATATTAACAGGAAATATGCATGTATGAACACATAATGTAGGCTGCTAGGAATGTGATATGAATGGAGTTATCTTACCTTTTAAGCAAGGTTTTACTGACTCCATTTTCTAGCAGTTCTACAAAATTAATGCAACATAAATAGTAGTAGATACTTAGAAGGTGTAGGCTAGTAATTATGGAAGAATTTAGGCTATATACATATCTCAGCAACTTATCAGCTGATAACTATTAAATATCGAAATAACCAAGTCATATTGCAAGTTGTCTTCTCTCTGTAACAACTACTTTTAGTCAGACGAACCTGTACAGATATCTAGTATCATGTAATGTCAAGGCAGAATCAAAAACAGTTTAATAGGAATAAATTTTGACTCAATTGATTGCTATTATTGTCAATTGTGGTAGAAATAACAATTTAAAAATCCTCAAGAAACCTTCGATTATAGCACTATTAGCATATAAACTGTAAATGTTCACATATTGATATCTTACTTGACATATTTGCTGAGTCATCCGACATCTTGATCAACGAATATAAAGACAAACTATATTCTGAGAAGTCAAAATTTACAGTGACAAAATGGCCGACTATTTTTCAGTAATTCCTATTGTTGGACACAACGTCATTTTTAGATTAATTAATAACAATGGGTATATACACCATATTACCATATTACCTTGAGAGAACCAAAACCCTTGTCACAACAATACATCACCATTCTTCAGCACATTAATAGTGTAGAAATAGAAAATTATGTATTATTAGACTCACCACTGATGAATTCTAGCATTACAGCAAATGTACAAAAACACTGTGTCTCAACTGTCATTGGATGATTATGAAAATTACTCAGTACTTCTATTATAAGCAATGATATTGCCACCAGAAAGTAAACAGATATTTTAATAAATATATATCAGGTCTGTGATATACTTTAGTGCTGAAATAGGATAAAATAAATAGCAATTATAATTTACTTTCCATGTTCAATCGTTTGAGGAAAAAGTAGTTCACTGTTGAATAACCCTGAAACAACACAAATCATTGAAACTGCAGGGGCATTAGTTAGTGAATCCAATTGTAGTGAACTGCTGGTATTCCATAGTAACTGGTGGTGAACTCCACCTTAGTTGCTTACTGTAAACATTTTGCAGTTTTGTATTAACCTAAGATTTTGTTAGAACAGGTTGAGCATTGAACACTGTACTTTTCCACCTCTACATTATCCTTATACACAGCTACTACTTATCTTTTTATATCTAACAATGATTTATAATCCACAGTCTACATATTTATGAAGTTGTCTTACCTTTAATTGACGGAGAATAACTCCCTGTTCTATCCTATCAGCACGCTGTACAGTTTCGATGTTCTTCCTATTTCTTGCTTGAGCTTCAAGAAAATTAATGAAAAAACTTATCAACATCATGTAGGCCTACATACTTCTAACATGTGTATGTAATCTATATTGTAGACCACTATGATACACTATGATAAAAATGTCACAGTAATACACAGCAACAATCTTTGCTACTAATGTAATTTTAACACACATCTCGGGGCCTCTAAACAGTAAGTAGGGTTGTGTGCCAATGTGAGGTATGAAATTATCCGGGTATCATTACGAGTGTGCATGATTGGTACTTTATTTCTCGAAATTACGTGAGCCCGTAACCTAAGTGAACAATAGACACAAGACATAAACTAAACGGTATTTGAAATAATAAACAGAAAGCATACATGTGGCATGGACTAATAGCAGTATTGAAAAATGTTTGTGTGAGATAATGTTTATCCTCTGATGATGTTACTTGGACAAGTAACGAAATATGTATTAGGTAATAAATCTATATAAAAAATGTGTCTCGTACTACTACTAATAGTAGTAGTTGTTGAGAACGAAAGAACACTTTACAAGAAACAAATTGAATGCAGTTGAATACTTACAATTTGCAACCCATTTAGCTGCAGCAGCAACAATCTTTACTAACATTTTAAACTAATAAACTAATTCCTTTTATATAGCACTGGGCAGCATTTGACTAATCCTTGTGCTAGGTAAAGCTACAACATAACCTACTAGCTAACTGTATGCTTCCAGGTACAGGTTGGTATAACTTTAATAGCACTTGAATTGTTCTCAAGTATGTTTCTAATCCAATGCCTGTTTTACCAAAACTCTGAGTCTACTCATTATCAGTCTCACCCAGCCAACTCTTGCATTATAACCTAGCCTGTGATCACAGCACCATAACAGAGACAGAAGGCAAAACTTGCCATGTGCATCATAGCAAAAAAAAACACTTCATCTAGAACTGAGGCTATCCTCAATTGTACAATTCAAAACGCCGTTAACCGTGTGATCAAATTCATTTACCAACTCACCACCGCCACCATGAGATCTGTACCAATCATTGTCTTGCTGACACTCTCTATAACCTTCACAGTAGATGCTGCCGATCACTCTTCAGGCATCCTTCAACTGAATCTGCACCATTACAAGCTGAAGATTGAAGTACTGAGGAAAGTTCTAGCTGATGAGTGTCCTGAGTATGGAGAATACCAGAGAGAGGAAAGACAACTCAGCGATGAAGATCAACTCTACGCTGACAAGATTGTCTACTCTCGAATGTTTGCTGACCTGATCAGCTGTCGGCAGACTAACTCAACAATGGCTACACCAAAACCATTCATTCATCATAAACCAAAGCAACCGATGGAATGTATATCTGCTACGAATTTCACACAAGCATGGAGACTCGACAACAATGGCAGTAATTACAGACCAGGTGGAGCTTATTCCTATAATGGATATGCTTGCGATTTCCACGCTGACACACAGTGGTTTAGATTTACTGGTGCTGCTGGTAACAGAATGCTTAATACTTGCCCCAAAAAGTACAGTTGTGGAGGAAAATACCCGCTATGGACAGATGCGGATATGCCAAAGTTGGTGGGTGTCAAAACTGCATTCAATGCGTATAAAATACAAGGCGATGACTGCAAGTTCCGTCCATACCTTATGGAAGCTGTAAGATGCTCCACAGAGACCAACCACGATCTAGTCTACAAGATGGTCAACCCATCTACTGGTTCTACCTATTCATGCCAACAAGCGTTCTGCAGTATGATCTAAGTCTAGTTGGGTCATGCTATCCTTTGCGCAATATATTTGTCTACCTGATATTTCTTGTAAAAGGCTATTCAGTGATTATATACATTTGTACATGCATATAAAAAATAAGCATTGTACTTGTTCCATACAATACATACACAAAACTAGAAGTGTCACAAACTTACATTAAAATATATTACCCATGTATAAATACAATGTACATGTGACTGCTGGCCTATAGATAGATAATAGTTGACTAACAAGTGATACAGCACTGTACATCACCTGTTGTTTATTTCATGGGAATTTCCAGATGGTAGTCTAGTCTGAGATGGAAGTTTTATATGGATGCAAGTATAAATTAAAGCTACTATCACTTTCTTACCTGCTACTTATAAACTGACAGAGAACTAACTTAACTTTATATTGAAACAACATTTGGCTTTGTAAACTCACCACCACCACCACCACCACCATGAGATCTGTACTAGTCATAGTTCTACTGACACTCTCTATAACCTTCACAGTAGATGCTGCCGATCGCTCCTCAGGCATCCTTCAACTGAATCTGCACCATTACAAGCTGAAGATTGAAGTACTGAGGAAAGTTCTAGCTGATGAGTGTCCTGAGTATGGAGAATACCAGAGAGAGGAAAGACAACTCAGCGATGAAGATCAACTCTACGCTGACAAGATTGTCTACTCTCGAATGTTTGCTGACCTGATCAGCTGTCGGCAGACTAACTCAACAATGGCTACACCAAAACCATTCATTCATCATAAACCAAAGCAACCGATGGAATGTATATCTGCTACGAATTTCACACAAGCATGGAGACTCGACAACAATGGCAGTAATTACAGACCAGGTGGAGCTTATTCCTATAATGGATATGCTTGCGATTTCCACGCTGACACACAGTGGTTCAGATTTACTGGTGCTGCTGGTAACAGAATGCTTAATACTTGCCCTAAAAAGTACAGTTGTGGAGGAAAATACCCGCTATGGACAGATGCGGATATGCCAAAGTTGGTGGGTGTCAAAACTGCATTCAATGCGTATAAAATACAAGGCGATGACTGCAAGTTCCGTCCATACCTTATGGAAGCTGTAAGATGCTCCACAGAGACAAACCACGATCTAGTCTACAAGATGGTCAACCCATCTACTGGTTCTACCTATTCATGCCAACAAGCGTTCTGCAGTATGATCTAAGTCTAGTTGGGTCATGCTATCCTTTGCGCAATATATTTGTCTACCTGATATTTCTCGTAAAAGGCTATTCAGTGATTATATACATTTGTACATGCATATAAAAAATAAGCATTGTACTTGTTCCATACAATACATACACAAAACTAGAAGTGTCACAAACTTACATTAAAATATATTACCCATGTGCAATGTGCAATGTGCAATGTGCAATGTGCAATGTGCAATGTGCAATGTGCAATGTGCAATGTGCAATGTGCAATGTACATGTAGATGCAACAGAGCACGTACAATATATGTGCCAACCAAAACCTTTAGAAACAAAATTATAAAATTAATTTCATAACTACATGTACAACCCATAATTTTCCTATTTCTAGGTAGAGTCAAAATCGGCTTGTTGCATACATTATTTGTTCCTAGATCAAGCAAAATTTTAATCAATTTTCTTCTGTAAATACCTAAATTTTGATTCTGAGTGTTCTCACCAACAGTAAGATCTCAAATGCCTAATACACTCTCCTGTACAATATTACACTAGGGACAGAATGTTGTCAAAGTTGCGACCTTCATATTCTGTTTCTAATCTTAGTCACTATGATGTTACCAATTTACTCCTCAGCATTCATTGGGTCTCATTACAACATGGAGTTTCATAGTCTCACACTGCTATTCAAAATGCTGTTCTAAACTTTCCACAGCATGAGTATAGGGAGATAGAGTACACCACCCTTTCCCCTCAGTCATAATGTAGGAGTTGATGAAATACCTTGAGCAGCCACAAACATACTCAGGAATGAGTGAATGAATTCGCAGACATATTTCCTGAAAGAAATAGAAATAGGGCAGATGTTGATTGCAAATGGTAAAAATCATTGAAAAATCAGCCACTCAATAGCAAACATAGAAATAATTATGACAAATACTCATAATCATATACTTTGTTTAAATATAGCAAAATAAAATAATGCTGGGTGTTGTTTTAACTAGCGTTTCGTGTCAAGTTTCAAAACTGCATCAAAACTGCTGTTTCCGGAATGAGAACTTTAATGGTAGCATATCCGTGATAAATAGATAATGTATAAGCCAGTGAGTGGGTTTATATTAACTAAAATGTTCACATTTCATTTGAAACAATTTATTCTCAACAAGAAATACTGTATGTACAAGATTTTAGTTGACTAACACATGACTGTATTTATTACTAAATACACAACATGTGAAAATGAATGCTATGCATAAAATACCACAAGTGAGATAGGAGTTGTCATACCTCTTGAAAACTGTACAATAAAGAGAAGACAACACACATCCCATCTAGTGGGCCTATGTACATAATTATCTTATACATGACTGTAGGTGGTGTACACCCAACGCAAAGTCTATATTAATACATGTAGGTCTATTAATAGGCCTAAATAAAATTGACAATAAACAAATATAAAACATAATATAATAATATATGTATATGATAAACTAATCAATGTAATCATGTCACAGGGAAACATTGAAGTTGCCTTATCTCTCTAAAACCATTCAATAGAGAGAGGAAAACTCCCCTTTTGTATAACACAAGCATAGCAGCAGTATGCGTGATTACCCACACTAATCACCTGAATGTAAACAATACATACACTTGTACTATCACTAAATACGATTAGTATGTATAACTGAACACTGTACAATTTATACATGAAGAGATGACGTACTGGAAGATCCTATACTGTAGTACATTGTATAGTATAATATTATAATAAATTTTGTTCATAAATGAGTTTAAAGTTGCCTCGTCACATCTATAATAATTAGAGAGAGAATAACTCTTGTTTACATGACTAACACAACTTCTAATGGTCTCCAACCTCTTGCAGTGCTGCTATTTATACTGCGAGCCCCTTCTTTTTGTTCTTCCTGTCTCTTTCTCGAGCCTCCTCCATTATCTTTCTATGCCACGGATCTCTTGGCTGGTGTACGTAGATTTCCCTTTCACTAAATTATTATAGTGTATAGTTAATAATACATCTATGTGTATGTGTAACTTGGTATTCACATTTTATAATGAAATAAGCATATTTGGTTGGTCTGACCAATAGATGGGGTCGTACTAAACTTTTACAGATCACAGTTTTTGAGTTGTTAACTCCAATTTAACATTATCATATAATGTATATGATTGCACATGTAAATGTAATATGTAATGTGCAAATGTAATATAGAGTATGAATGCATATTACTTACTCTGGTGTCACGACTTCTCTAATGGGAGACAACTTCTCCTTTCTCTCACCAAATCCACTATTTATTCTCTTGTTTCTGTAATAAATATAAGCACATGTACAAGTTGCATGTAGCGATGTGCTACAGCTACATATAACAACTCCACAATATTATGCACTGTTACAAGGTAACTTCTACTCAATTTGAATGAAACATTAGCAAGAGCTACATGTAAGTAAACTAGTTATCATGCTGACCTATTAGCTAAGATAAAAATTAAAATAATACCAACAGAATACTGGATAGCGAGCACACAATTCCGTCTGAACATGAATAAGTATAGATTCTATTTAGAACATTAATTACATACTTTAGTATAGGTTTAACTGGCCGAGGAGCCTTGATGGGCTCAGGTGTTAGGTCTTTCATTGGCTTGACTAAAGATGGAAGTAGAGGTATCTTTGACTTCTGCTCACTACAAGTATTATAATATATGCACCAACTTGTAACATGCTATGAATCATGACTTAACATTTGCTGGTTCATAACTCAAGGCAATTGTATATTACAGCATAATAAAGTGATATTATGTGTTGGTATCAGCTAAAATTAACATAGGCCGATACTATAGTAAATTACTTATGCATGTATATTGTTACCATGCTGAGCTCGAGCTAACATAATATAATACCAATATAATACTGGGTAGCGAGCAGACAACTCCATCTGGACAATGCATTAATATACATGTATTATAAATTCTATTTAAAACATCATACATACTTTAGAACAGGTTTATCTAGATGACCAGCTTTGATGGACTCTAGTATCACATCTTTCTTCGGCTTGACTAAAGATGGAAGTCGAGGTATTCTTGACTTTAGTTCACTACAAGTATTATAATGTTAAAAATGGTTTATCAACTTGTAACATCCAATTTGAAGACGACTACTATAATCATAACTTAATATTTGCTGGTTCATAGCCCATGGCATTCTATTTAAATCAAGTCATAAAAAATTGCATTACGTATTGGTATCAGCTAACGGTTCACATAGTAAATTAGTTATGTTCAAGACCTTAGTAATTTATCAAGCTGTCCTTTAGCTAACATAAAATAATACCAATAGAATAATTCATCTGAAAAATAGCTGGCATGGGTTCTATTTGTAACATGTGTGTACATACTTCGGTACAGTTCTATCTGGATGACCAGACTTGATGGACTCTGGTGTCAGGTCTTTCGTTGGCTTCACTAAACTTGGAAGTAGTAATCGAGGGATTTTTGACTTTAGTTCACTACAAGTATTATACATGTAATATAAATGATGTAAATACTTTTAACGTCTAATTAGAAGAATGTTATTAATATAATAGCTTAGACTCTCTCGACTGTTAACCCATGGCATTCCTATTTAAACCATAACGCAACAAAATAATATTACGTGGTAGTATCAGCTGAAATTTAATGTGGGCTCATTTATGCTAGCTGGAGTTAGTCATATTCAAGACCTCATACTACAGGATGTACTAAGGATGTACTTACTTGGGTATTTCCATATAAACTGGTGGTTTAGTCACACCTCCTTTACTCCCTCCCAGTGGTAGCATTCCATGGCTGCGTACTTTTGATCTGGGCGTGCTAAAATAATTGCATTTGTGGCAATGAAAAATAATTGCTTTCACAATCACCATATGGTACATAGAGCTATGAATATACAGTATTATATTGTAGTACATGACACTATGCATCAAGAAGACAGTGTTAGAAAGTTATGTTATACTAAAGTTATAATGCTTAGCTTAACTACTAGTTTGATCTCACAAGCCGACAGCGCTTACATTGGTATTTCCAGATAAACAGCTGGTTTGATGCTCTCTGTTTTCACCTCTTGTGGTGGCCTCACTATTGGAGGAAGTCGTAGCACCTTTGCTGATTCAACACGTTCTGGTTTCGGCTCTTTTGGTCGCCTTGGTGCATATCCAGCAAGTTTTGATGCCTCTGATTCACTAAAAGTACGTGTATAACATGGTGCAACAACAGCACTGCATGACGCCAGAGACTTAAAATACTAACATGTTGGTCTTTGCATAGCTGAACAAACGACATGCCGATTTACTCTAGAATGAGAGTCTGTGAGCCGACAATGAACAGTCGACTTCTTTTATAGATGAGCCGTAAGGCTACCAAGGGTAAAGTAACTGAGGCTTAAGGCTACCAAGGGTAAAGTAATCTACTACTAGTAAAATATATCTGCCGGCACAGACACTGGAACTAACTAGCTATAACTATCCGGTGCTAATAGTCTACTTGATACATACTCTGGTGATTCTGGTTGAAGAGGAGTAATGTACTCTGGTCCTGGTGACTCATTTTGGTATGTCACTACAGATGAGAATCTCAGTACTCTTGGTCTTCGCAAGGATGCAGGCTTCGGCTCTTTTGGTGGCCTTGGTATAAATACAGCAGGCTTTGGTGCTTTAGATTCACTATAAGCATGTGCACATGATGTAACAACTCCACATATACAATTGTACATACCACTGATAAAACATACATTGATGTAAAATGCATATGGAGGAAGTTGTATTAACCCCTGTGCTAATAGTGTCTGACTTAGCCTTATGCTCTTATTATTATTATTGTTATTATTATATGCATGCATGTACATACATGCATGATATGATATCCCTTACGCAACCACCCCCTTGTGATGTTGCTTCTGGAAATATACTAAATAACAAAATATAATGACCTCAGAAAACATGAGTATATACATTTAAATATGTTCGACATTTCTCTCGTAATTTTATACAATTTACCTTTTTAGTCCAACTTTAATTGGGGATATTGCGTTGGGATTCCTTAGCTGGGCAAAATTCGAGACAGAGTAATCTCGTACAGGGATGAAGCTAAAACGATTTTCAAGAAAGTAATATATACCATATACAGTTGCATAGGTGTACATGTATATATTAAATTGCCCAAACATGCATGTACATGTACATGTACTTACTGGGAGACAAAAGGAATAAAATGCAAGCAACACCTTGAAGGCCTCTGATTGACTTGATTAATTATCTTACCTTGTAAGAAAGCTTCTACTGACTCCATTTTCTAACAATTCTACAAAATCAATAATATACAGACATCTAGTAAGTGTGTAAACTGTATTCTATACCAATTGTTTCACCAATTTATGATAGGGAGATGTAGATAAACTAAACGATAACAAAGTTGTCTTCTCTCTATAACTATAATTGAGATTAACCAATCCAAGTACTCATAATTAAAGACATGTTGCCTACTGATATTTAGCATCATGGAAAGTGGTAGTAGAATCAAATACATCTTATCTGAATCACTATTCATTTCAGTGAAAGCATTATGGTAGTTACAAGCATTTCAATACTCTACATAAAAACTACGTATCCACCAGTTACAAAGTAAATTACAGAGTAATGTAATAATTACGTGAGAAACATTCACAATGTAAGGATATCTTACTTGGCATATCTGATGAGTGTGCGGACATCGTGATCAGTGAATATAATATTGTAAATACTGTACAAACTATATTCTGGGCAATCAAGAATCACAGTGACAAGATGGCCGATTATATTTGATAATTTCTATTGTTGGACGTAATGTAACTTTGGAATGATTTAATTGGATTAATGATTGTACCACAATAGAAATATTAACTTTATGTTAGAACAATACATTCTTCCCTACTACTACTAAATAGTTCGTACTACATGTAGCTAGATACTACTCCACTCACATTCCAGACAATCATACTTGTATATTATACTCGTACATCCAAATATTCTTATCCATTTTGCCGACACTCCAATATTTATTGTGTCAACTAATATAACAGAACATTGTACAATACAGAAAATGAATATACTTTTAGTCAGTAGAGATTGGTCAGGGTGTTTAGAGCGTAATGTTAAAGAAGGGCAAATGAAGTGTAATGTTTATATCTGGTTCCATGCTCGACGAATACACTTCTGTACAATATAATAATATTTACATGTATGACATGACATAAAATAATATGATATACAATAAAATTATATTGTAATATAATATTATGCAATATTATATTATAATAATTTTATAATATAACACAATATAATATTATATAAGGCTATATTAACACTCTGTTGGAGACTCTAGACTGAACGTTGTGTATTTATGGTAGCAGGGAAATAATACTGATGGTGTTTAATATAGACATTACCATAATACTTCCAGTATCTTCTTTATAGTTCATCCTATCCTCCCAGTAATGTCTCATGTTACTGTATTCTCTAGAGAAATCACATTTGTCTCTTTGGTTTCCTTAATAAAGGAAAAGCTGTCTTTAGCAACATTTTTAAAGTGATACTTGCATCGAATGATACAAAAAATCCCAAAAGAAAATATTTATAGCATATATGAGCATAGCACGTATGTAGCCCATACATAGTCAGAACACATACACGTGTATTTATATAGCATGCTTAACACATAATGTATTCATTATACATGTGCATGTATAGGACCAAAGTTTTATATTATGGTAGTTGTCTTACCAACACAGACAGCATTAGTAGGGTTTGCACAGGTTTCCATACAGATCTCATCATTTCCACATGACCTTCCACCACAATCACCTGTCTGTTGAATATATATACAATATTTACGTACATGTAGATGTTAATGTTAATATTAAATCTATGGTCACTAAAGGTATGTTGTTGTGTAAAGAACTGTATTACAGATTGAATGGGAATTTAGGTTATTTCATACATCGTATGTGCTTAGATGGGTTCTAAACATATATATTATGTACATGTACTTACAATGTACATCTGTACCTGGTGCCAGAGATAATTACAGGCCTTTGTCACAAAAGGCATCAACATAACAGAAATTTAAACATTATTTTATGAGTTACATACATGTTTTCTCACCATTAACAGTAACACTAGCAATACCATTTTAAAATTGCGCACGCAACTCCTACGGCAAGATCTGTACAAAAAATTAGCAAAATGAAACTAATGCTTGAAAAATGATCAAACCTTTTGGATCGACCCTTGTACATCAGCAACTGGTGATATTGTGCATGGTTAAACAACTCCAGGAATCTTAGCATTGGGACGACAGGTGAGAAGCTTTTGATCTCTTGGTAGGAAGTTTAGCTAACAGGATAGGAAGAATGTTTAAAGTAGAAACACATACACATGATATACATATGAACTCACCCAGTATACTCTGTGATGCTGTTGATTGGTCAGGTATAAACAGTATGAAAACCAGCAAAATACAATAGAGAGCCAACTCCATGTCTCTCTAAAACATCATACAGTAGGCACATAGTGACATAATGCAGTAGGTACACAGTGACATAAGACAGTAGGTACATAGTGACATAATGCAGTAGGTACACAGTAACATCAGACAGTAGGTACATAGTGACATAATGCAGTAGGTACACAATGACATCATACAGTAGGTACATAGTAACATCATACAGTAGGTACATAGTAACATCATACAGTTAGTGCATAGTAACATTGGATAATGCCTACATCTAAAGGTGACTAGAATACTTTGACTAGGATTATCAAAACACTGAGTTAATTATTTTGGGCGTGCATAGCTAGACTACATCATCAGCTATGCTGCCTGAACTTGATTGGTTCTAGTGTGCAGTAGGAGAGACCTCTGAACTGAAATGAACCCCATTGTTCCAGTAGGAAAAGTTTGTGCTTTTAAATTAAGAAAACAACACAAGAGATTTCAAGTATTTTGAGTCTCACAAAAAGCATAGGGTGGTGGAGCCCTAGTCACACATACATTTTTATAATGCCGATTAGGTTGGAGGAACAATAATTTCTAAATCACACACATGGACAATGCAGCACCTATAGATTGAGCTCATGTGATTATGGGTTTACCCTTCCCTGCCTTACACAGTACACATTCAACAGTAGATCTAAGAAGTTTATTCAAAACTTAGACCAAAGGCTCCTGGAGCTTAGGTTAATTCCTTGCACAGTGGTATAAGCTCGGTTAGGTATAAAACTATTTCTGCTTCAAAATCAGTAGCAAATCTTATTTTACGCAGTCGGTAACTACTAATACAATGTAAATGATTTATCCCTACCTGCAGACTTATGTTTACCTTTAGCTGCTCACCCTACTCAAGTTGAGTATAGTACTAAGACTTAGACACTTGTTTTATTGGGAGAGGTTGTCCCCAGTTACAAGGCGCATAAAGGTAATTGATTGATTGCTATAAACACTATTAAAACTTGATGTATGATGACAATAAAATATACTAATTATGCACTTGTGCAACAATATCACCTACATGTAGGCCTGTAACACAGATACACATAATAATATTATGATGCATTGACAACAGTGACAATACAACTTTTTGAAAATGTCAGTTTAAAACGAGACATTCCAAATAATTATATTCTTTTAGAAATCATCAATTTCGAAACTCTACAAATGACATATAGGGGAACACAACTCACATATGATTGTTACTTCAATCGCACTAAGGTTCTGCAGATGTCTAACCCAAACTAATAACAACATTTTCTAATGCTGGCCCTTTTGAACATGTCATCAATGAATTTTCTACCTAGCTAAAATGATGCTGAAAAATGAGTGCAAATGAAAGTTAATTGGTCCACAACAGTAATAAGAACAATCAGAGACGCCAGACTCGAGTTAATTCAAGCAACATTTTATGGCTTATTACAAAGACTGGAGTTAATTCAAGCAACATTTTATGGCTTATTAGAAAGACTTGAATATACAGCTGTCCAAAACTTGTAACTTGAATTGTAATTTAATTATGGCTATGATCAAAGACTCTTAACTCACACATCAATGTTGAAATATTCAATAACTCGAGTTTTCAAGTTTTTATTGGAAAGCTGTAAATTGCAATGAATAGAAGTAACCGCAGTTATAACCACAACTGCAACCACAATTATAACACATTTTGCACTAAAACAGTGACGTTTGAAATTTAAACTTCCAGCACCATATCCTAACAATATTTCACCATAAGCTAAATAACTCTATAAAAAAGACTCGATTTAAACAAGCAAAGAATTGAATTGAAAGTTGCTTTTAGTTAACTTGGATGACTTGATAAAGACTTGAGTTTTTGGGGACATGTAAATATTTAATTTGTAACTTGAAAGTTTTCATCGTCATCAGAATGAATTGACTTGTAACTTGAAGAGTCACAACTAAGAGTTGGCCATGGAAACTTGAGTTTTCAAAATAAAACTTGCAAACATCTCTGAGAACAACTGGATAAATGATTTATACAAATTAAAATAAGAGTTTTCTGTCAAAAATTATTTCCAAGTTTTACATCAGTTTAGAAATGAAAAGTTGCAAGGTGAAGTAAAACCAAACAGCAAGAAAATCATGATATTTATTATTTTGAACTTTGAGTTAATACTGTTATGTCCTACTGAATACTGAGTAGCTGATTCGCGACCGTACAACATGCAGGCCAGAGTACAGGAGAGAAGGAGTCAGAACGATTTTAAGATTAATAATACTTAACTTAAATTGAATATTTTTGAGTTTGAAACAACCAAATTTGGAAACCAATTTGAATCAATAGAAATAAATTCAAATAAAATTACAAATAAATATTAATATAATATAATTAATAATAATTCAGTATCAATCATGAATATGAAATTTAATCACATTCAGATTCAAGTGAAGTTGATGAAATTGATTACAATTTGAATTTTAATTTAAGTTTTGACTGAATTTGACAGGTTAGGTTTATATTTTGCTTATAATCTTTTACTATCACACTTTTAGTTTTGAACTTACTCATTCTAGCCCTCTTTCTAACCATATTTGATATTATGAACTTTGTTTAGGTTCGGCAGTTTTAAAATTTTGGTTACATGTGCAGGAATTTTGCAGACAATATTCGTGCTTTTCGTAACAGCTGTCTCCCAAGTACAGCGAAATCTCTGGTGGCCCATCCTGACACCCCGTAGTACTCGCTGTGGCTCTCAGCTACAAGTCATTTTTTGTGAAGTAAGCGGTTCCAGCTTAAATGTGTTTGTCTACAGAAGCTAACCGCTGATGCGTTAATTTAATAATTTCTCTCCAATAACAGTCGGTTTTGTTATATACACGAGCCTTCAGAACAACAATTGCCCGTCTTCTCAATAACCTACTTGTTATTATTACAAACGCAGCGGCGAACGAACAAAATGTGTGGGTCTCCGCTATTTGCCTCAGAACTAACCGTCGCCAATAGCAACACATGCTACTGTCATGGCAGAGGCGTTATCCTAAAAGTTTTCTGTGGAAAAAAATGAGTATATTATAATCAGAAGAAAAAGTTCGCTATTTGGTGTTTCGTTTCTTTTATGTAATAAAATACGTAAAAATGACAACTCTCAACGTACCAAGCATAAGTCGCAAGAAACCAGTGCCATGTCACTTTGAGTAAGTTTTTAGGTAGAAAAGGTAGAAAAAATATCAGATTGAGATTCATATCTTTGTAAATATCTCATTTCTGATCTGGAAGTCAATTTTCATTTTAAACTAATTGTGACAGATCTACTATATTGTAAAATAATTTAAGTATAATAATAAATAATACGTAGCTTTCATTTTTTTTATCATAGCACGGGTCATTAAGAAGGTTACACTTGATTGAATTGAGATAACTTACATGTCTAATATGAAAGTATCAGTGTGGCTTTAGTTTAATATGAGTGTCAATCAGCTGCCAGGCATTTCATTATGATTATGATTATTTCACTCAAAATACAATCACGCTAAATTAAATATCTCCTGTTACCACAGTGTTTTACTAACCTATGCTATGTTGATTTAATTCTCCCATTAGCTCTTTGCCAGATTTTTACAGCATCATCTCTGATGATTTCGGACAAAACAAAAGGTTTTCATTAATATTTAATCTTATTTCTGTTTCATCAGTACATTCTACAATTTTTAAAAAGCTATATTTTGTCAATAAAGGCATGATAATAGTCCGGTCTCAAGCGCTCATCCTTTATTAGATTGACACAATTCAATACCCTTTCCACTGAGCTCCCCTGACTAACTGTTTTGTTAAAAACCGCAATTCTTCTGTAATCTTATTATGAATAATAATTAAATTATGTTGCATGCAGTGTGATTGTCATCAACTTGAAAATCGGTGCTGGTAGGTAGGTACCTGTAGATGGTAGCCATTTTATAGAATTACATACCAACTAATAAAATCCACTAAAATTATTTATCTGCAGCACATATGATTTACTAATTCGCTTTTTATGTCTATGCATATACTTAACTAGTAGATATAATGGTTGATGTGATCATTTATGTTCATTTGGGAAACATGACTCTAATGTCCATAAGAACAACAAGTCAATCAATATCAGTATTCATTGCTAATGAGCCAAACATATGACAATGATTTTACAGTCAGTAATGGCGTCTCGACCCTTGCATTCATCAGAACAGCCTAGGTATTGGCATGATCAGAGTGTGTGATGCTGTTTAGTTTATGTTGACCTATCATAATCATACATCTCTTGGTGGTAGCTCTTGTAATAGACACTACAAATTTTATGATTTGCCTCAATTTACGTTTTATGGTATAGAAATGCATGACAATATCGTTTTAAAATAACACGGTAGAATCAGTGTTTTTATGAGTTCATTAGAATAGTCCAAATACATTACTTTGTTTACTTTGCTACCTGCCCATCTTCCTTCAAAAGAATCGGCGGGTAATATGTTCAGAATCATATGCTATAATTTTAGATAGCTCGTCTTGATATAGATCGGAAAAAGGAGTAAACAATATTGGACCTCTCAATGTACTATTTTTAGTTTAGTATAAGAGTCGTGAAATGTAGAAGTTGTGTCTTGCATTCACCTAACGCCACTCATTCTCCATGAAACCTTGAAATTTCACATGACATTGTACGTGTTTTACTTTGGAATTTACTACCTTATTTTATTTGGTCATTGTAGCTGCAACTCCTTCAGGGTGTTTGGTGAAGAAGTCAAAAATAGATCGACCTACCAAAGGCCACCTGATCTACCTCAAGAATTCATACAAACATATGACAAGACTTTGAATCTGCCATCATGGTATTACAATACTCACTATGAGCCAGAGCGAAATATTCGAGACAGGTAGTGTAGCTTTGCACAGCACATGGTAGCTTATAATAATATAGCTAAGCCAGTATGTGGCCATAGACTTGGAATTTTCCTCTGCTCCAGTAATGCCTAAAAATAATCTAAAAAATACTTCATTGGTAAGAATATTGCAAATCAGGGAATTGGAAACTATTTGTTGGGAAAACAAATTTCAAGGAGTGCGTTGGTTTATTTCTTTCACAGATTAGTTTTCATTTGTGCTGTGAATGATAACATGAGATGTTAGCATCATGTCTCTAATATAATACAGAAATCGATGTGAGGTCACTTACTTAAGACGTAATGTACGAACATTAAACCACCCAGTGTGTTATGTGCCGTCTGCACAAGAGGAGCAGCACTGGTGGCCGTCACGTGTTCCATCCATGACTAAGCCTACCCCTCCTAAGTCCAAAGATAATACCATGAGGTCGGACTATGATTGGTCAGAAGAACATCAATCACGTGGAAGCAGCAGACATAAACATAATACCAGTAGACCTGCTCTCGGCGCAGGTGAGGTGGATTTTAAAATATGTTTATGAGCACGTGTCTATTTGCCTTCCATATCTGAAAGCATTATCATTGGACCTAGTCTAAGCATTAACTGAAAAGCATAGACTTAGATAATTGCACTAATATGATTCACAGCAGCTGGCATATGCGTTTATAAGATATTCAATCTCAGAAAGTTCCTCTCAGTCCAAGTGCGGGTATATTAGAGGTTGCATTTTATTTGCGTGCAGTTCCTGTAAACTTTCTGCCGGAGAAAGATGGACGTCAAAGGTTTTATAAAGAAGGGATATCATACGAGCACCAGTATGACTCGAGGAAGGCCAATAATTACCCAATGAGGAATGCTGTGAGTATCCCTCTCTATTTTTCCACCCAGGTCATTAATTTTCCTATCGTTTAGTGGCAAAGTTTCATTTGCTTGGAGTTGTCACCACGTTCCAGACTATGTTATAACCTGCTCCACACAGTCCTGCATATTGTACATCAGTGTTTGTATGGTTTTAATGCTGTACTGTTGTGTGAGGGCCAATTTCTGCACGCCCAAAATAAAAAGAGTGACAATTCCAATATTCCGCAGTACTGATGTTAGTGTAATGCTTTACACCGCAACATTATTTTGCACACTTCTACATTATTGTACTCTCATTGGCTCATTTAGAGACTCGGAGCATATGTGAGTCAACCAATCACGGAACAGCGTGCCGCACAGTTATTAGATAATCCAGAAGATAAGTGGAGGGCAAACAGTCTCATCAAATCCGCTGGTGAAAGCCAAGCACAGACAATAAACACCCTACCGGGAATAGGAGAACATCTCTGTAGAAGTACAGATAGGCCTAACCATAAGAGAAGGTAATGTCCTTTTGCACTTACAATTACATAAGAGTACGTAGATGTATTTGGTGAAATTGAGGTGCCTTTCCTTCTGCCATAGTGAGTAACACATCAAACACTTTTAACTCTGTTAATTGATGTTATCACCCAGTTAACTATTTTCTACTTGTTGTTTCTGCTGCAGATCAAACTTTGACATAGCCCCAAGATCTAATCTGAACGTGAGAGTCCGGGAGTATATACCGTCTCAGCCCGTTCAAACTAACCAGATCACACAGCAAGCACCTGCTGAACAAGTCACTTCGCATCCACCTTCAGTTCAGATAGAAGTGACCCAAGAGAGTGGTGCACCTGCCATCAACGCTACATCAGACTGATTATGTCAGTAGAAAGCTGCTGGACCACATGGCTACCAAGTTTGTGTTTAAATTCGAATTTGTGCAGGATGTTGTGTAGCTCCAAATCTTTACCACACATTTTACAAGTCATAAAAATCATGATTTAATTAGTTCCCAACTTTGCTCAATACCATAACTTCCAAATAATATCTCTATTCAGACACCAAATAATAAGGCTAGCATTACAATTATTATACCTCTGCTATTTTTGTTTATGATTTTAGATATATTCTAATGTTTATAAATAATATGTTATTTTGAAATGTGCATGATTATAATGCAAGCTATATTTTTCAAACTAGTTTTATCCATGTCATAGCTGTATTCATATTTAGAAGGCCATATTTTAGAGAATAGAGTTTTGTAGATGCATTGTATCTACAAATGTATCTATAATATTATGTAATAGCTTTTTCTGATTCAGTATTTTTATTTGATGTGATTTGAATCATAAAATTTATTTTTTGACAACATACTCATCATAGACAAGACAAACTATAGCATGATGATGTGTAGAGACAAAATTAGTGACATTGTTAATGGACATGGAAGGATAAAAATATTTGGTTGCCTGTCATGGGCAAGTAGACAAACATTAAAATGGTGGGATGTTTTTCCATCAATAATACAGATAAAAACAATTATGCACACTGACAAATGCTTTCTTAGCATGCACCTTACCAATGTAGCAATAATGAAAATTAAAGACAGTCTTAAAACGTAACATAATACCATTAATAATGTTGAACTGTTTTTGTAACAAGAAACAAATTCAGATCCTGAATGAGTAGGAAATTTGCATATTATCCAAAATATTTCGATGTATAAACATGTCACATTCGCCAGATATAATATTCTATATAAATTAATTAAATCGCAGTCATTTGTAATCAAAATATTATTCTGTATATTCACCAGTAAACATAGTGGGGTGATCAGTGGAACATGTTGTCATGGAGACGAGGTTAACAACACAATCATGGAAGACCAAAACTAAAAGGTCTGCAGAATAATTCCCTAATATTACAATGTAGAACGTACACATAAATGTTTCTCTACTACCTGCCTACAAATCACATTAAATAACTCTGATTGACAACTATAGGTACTCGACGTTCCTGTGCATAACAATATCAACTCTATGTGAAAACACGAGACCTACAGATACACCAGTTTCATAACTCCTCAAACCCACGACTCTCCCAGGGTTATTTAGAACACTATTAATACAGTGTACTGATATGCTATTATTTCGAAGTTGTTTTGCCTTAAAATCATGTACATGTAGTTACCTTTGTGGAATCTCAAAAATTGATAGTCAAATAAAATTATATGAAAGAGAGGACGAATCTGAATTGTAAGGTAAAACTGGAATATCTGTAGGAAAATCAAACTTTTTGCTAAGCAAATGAATATTTACAGAGACTAACTTAGTAAAACTTCTTAGCGGCTGCTTCTTTACGAGACTGATATATACTGTAACAAAGGAGAAGTAGGATCTGCCCGACTATAAACACACCAAAGTAAGCTGTGGATACACAGCTAACCTCTGGACAGCTGGCTGAGCCTTGACCCTGCAACACACATTTAGGCAAATCAGTATACGTACAACATAGTATGGATACAGCTATATGCTGTATTGGGCTCGGTACACTAGAATTAGGAATTCTAAAAGACTACTGCATATATGGTACCTGTCTACTCATGTAGATAGTATGCACATGTTATATACAAAAAACTCTGTTAATGTTGAAATGCAAAGCAGGTCAAAGCTGAAAAACCATAAATTGCACTAAAACTATTATTTAAATAACAACAACAAAAACAACAACAAAAACAACAACAAAAACAACTTAAATCTACACCAAAGCCGGAGAAATAGAATAGCTTGTAAATAAACACCTACTAAAGATAATACGATAATGTCTACCTGTACAGGCACAGCATCAAACTTACCTGAGCTTTTACAAAGACATCAGCCTGAAGTTCTTTTAATATAGTTTTCACTTCTTGAACATTATTATTTAGCTGTTGAGTATCATATGACGGGGCGGGAGGTGGAGCATCCCTCTTCTCCCTTGCTATAGTCTCTACAGTATTTCTACAATAGAACCAAGGCCATGCTATGACACAATGTCAACAGTTACTTAAACATTATAGAATGGAAAATTGTAACATGTAGACGACTTAATGATATAGTATAAATAACCAAACAATATTACTGAGTGTTGACTTGTAAATACCAACATTTGGTATAATTAGAGTTTATCTCTGATTGTAAACAAGTTTTGGTAAATACATTACCACCACCGTCACCACTACTACTACTACTACTACTACCCATACTATGACTACTACTACTACTACCCATATTATGACTACTACTACTACTACTACTACTACTACTACTCATATTATGACTACTACCACTACCACTCTGCTGCTGCTACGACTACTACTACTACTACTGCTATTACCGCTGCTATCAGCAATACAACCAGTACTATTACTTTCACTGCCACTGCTATCACAGCTACCCTTCAAAGCATTAAACATACTTTAAATGGTTTAGCTGTTGAACAAGGTCATTGCCATTCCTTATAAGTTGATCTACTTCATGTCTTTGTATAGATGGAGTTCCTGCAGAGGCCGGTGGTGCTGCCGGTGGGGCAGGGTGTCCACCCTGTAAACAAACAGCATTCACTGCACTTACAATGTATTGTTCTACAGCATACATGTGCAACACATGATCAAAATGTAAACCACTTATTGTATAGTGCGGTAAGAAACACACATGTATACATATATAGCACACGGACACACACTGTAGTATACATAGCACACGGACACGCACTGTAGTATACACAGTACACGGACACACACTGTAGTATACAGAGCACACGGACACACACTGTATACATAGCACACGGACACACACTGTAGTATACAGAGCACACGGACACACACCTGTATATATAGCACCTGACACACACCTGTATATATAGCACCTGACACACACCTGTATAAGTATGACCAGCACATAGCTTACCTGCTGCACTGCCACACCCTGCTGAGCTAGCTGCCCTATCTGAGTGGATAGCTGCTGGGATGTACCAATGAGTTCATTGATTCTTCTGTTTATAGCATTGATAGACTGGTGTATATGGTCCTGTCCATCGAATATCATCTTCAGTTCCTTCACCCCAGTATCATACTATAATATACAACAAGTACACTAAAATATGCACATACAGCATAACTAACACATGAAAATTCCTCTCGTTTCATTTCTCATAAAAACTGGGTAACATCTCAAACGATTAAGTGTTGTACTTTGTACTTTGATCACATATTATACATTACACATAAAGGTCTGCCTACTTAGACACGTACTTACTTGTTTACATGTACTTACAGCCAGATCTACATATACTTACATATCTACACTTACATATTTACATATATTTACATATCTACACTTACATATTTACATATACTTACATATCTACACTTACATACATATACTTACATATCTACACTTACAAATCTACACTTACATATCTACATATACTTACATATATCTACACTTACGTACATATCTACGTGTACTTGCATATCTACATGCACTTACATATCTACATATACGTACATATCTACATATGCTTACATATCTACACTTACGTACATATCTACATATACTTACATATTCCTCCTCATCTTCATCATCCTCTGCATCAGGGTTTTCCTTCTTATATTCCGTCTTGGCCTCGTTCAGTTGTTTATCGTATTCCTCAAATTCCTTGTCATATTTAGCCCTCTCTTCATCAGCTATCGCTTGCTTAGATTTCTAATAATACAAATAAAGTTACTAGTTTAATCAACACACCAATAATTGAATCCCAATTAGAGAGCATAAGTTTAATGCTAGAGTACATTCACTTGCCGAGGAAATAATGTGAGAGGCAAGCATAGTTACATGTATACTGTATATTGTATTACATAATGCATGATTATATAACAAATCATATCAGAGTTTGCCACGTATATACTGCGCACTAGAAACATTTCTATAACCCTCTTTTTACCGTAACCGGAATGAATCATCAGCTATTCAACTTATAGGCCTACAATATTATACATAGGCCTATAAAATATTAGTACATGTATTTACCATTTCATCATCAGTCCTGAGGCTATGTGCCATAAATGATATAATATCATGATCATCTACAAGAGAAACAAAAACATCCAATACGTAAAAAGCACAACTGTTGTGCATTGAAAATATTCAATTGACGTTTATGGGAGTTGTTCCCTCCTTGCAAGAGACACCAATGGGCACACAACTCCAATATATCGTCATAATTGTTCTAATGAATAGATATGAACACGTATTATAAAAAGAAGCACTATTCAGTTACTCTATAATCAGCAAACATGAAATAGATATATTTAGTGCAAACTAATGCAGCGTGAAAAGTTAGTGCAGCATTACAACAGGAGAAGGTCCTACTATAAGGTGTTTAGAGTAGTGCAGTGTTAGAAACATTGAAAGCAGTGATAAAGCAATAACTAGTACCTAGTATGTACACGTAGTAACACTAACTGACACCTGCCATAAACTGGTGGAATGTTAGGGCACTTGCTGCTGATGTGAGACTTCAAGTACCATCACATACCTGCCAGACCACCAGTCGCAGCAGACACAGAAAAATGGCCACCAGGCTGTAAGTCTACATCCATTATCACTTTACAGGGCTCAAAGCTGTCTTCGGTGATAACGCTAGTTACACCGTTGTGTATGGACAGCTAGAAATTGAATTGAAACATCGCACTACAGACAGACAATGAGACAAGCTATGTTAGCAACGGAAGGCTATGACAGTCAAGCTTATAAGGACAGATGATGGCCAATGTTAACTGATTACAACACTACTAGTTGGATAAAAAGCAAGCATTGTTGAGACAGCAGGCGGCGTCGCCACATATAGCCTATCGTCTATATGTATAGTCTATGAGGCACCAGTATTTTCATTTTTTTAACAAATTAGTGAAGCAGGACTGGACAACATGACTGTACAGCCCGTAGTATAGCTCTTGCCCTTGGGAGTAGGAGTTTGAGTGTTACAGTTCCTGATCAAGACATAGACTGTGTTAATCCATCTTGTTAATGGTTTATTAATAGAGATAGACCAGCTGCAATGGGCTAAACAAAAGACTGTGAGGTTATAGTTTGAGGGCCACCTCTAACACGCTACTTGGTAGTCCCGTTCGTTGGGGGGTGGTTATTATAAGCAATGGAGCGCTCTACGTAAAACGAGAAAGCATACAACAGATAGCCGCAGAGATGCACACAGTGACTGGGTGGGTGAGGAGGGGCGGTTACCTGCTATAGCCCCAGTGGCAGCAGAGACAGCAAAGTGTCCACTGCCAGGCAGTTCTACGTTTGGCACGTAGGCACACAAATCGTACATCTGCTCGGAGGCTTCATCTTGGCCTGTGGGTTTAGTTAGCCCACTACTAGTGTAGATCTATCAGTGTATAGAATGGGCATACATTACGCAATGGAGTGAAAATATTCAAATTATACAATTTAGGGTACGAAAAAAGAAACAATATAAATGCCAGCACTCAAAACAAAATGAAAATAAAATAATATGAATATACCCTAGAGGTTAACCACATTGTGTGGAGATGGAAGTGACATGAGAATGACAAGCATTAATGAATATTGACTCTAAGCAAACCTAATGTAAGCACTTTCAATCATCACCGATATAGCAGCGAAGTCACAGTGATAGTATGACTCGCACCAATAATATACATCCCACTGATCATTATGAATACGAGTCGCCGCGAGAATCATGATTCATGCTGATCATAACGAGTCACACAGTTCATGATTAATCCAACTGATCATGAACAGTCATACTGATCATGATGAGTCACACTGATCATGATTAATCATACTGATCACGATGAATGCTACTGATTATGGTGAGTGACACTGAGAGTGAGTGAGTTATACTTACGGAGAGCACTTTGTTTTCATATCTTATCTTGGCCTTAACAGCGTAAGGTTTATTTCTGTAGTCTCTCATACAACCACCAAGTTGATTCTGACTGCCATCCGTCTGATGATCAAACTTTTTAGTACCATCATTAATATGAGCACTGATGTAAGGGTTGTTGTTCTGAAAGATGGTCATATCAGTGTATATAACTCATGCTTTGATGATTATTGTACAGTGCAATCAGGAGTCTATGTGTTAGTTTGAGAATGACCGCCGTGTAGCTGTTAATGACAAGGTAATTATCAATAGTTCAATAAGACCTAACCTGCTGACAGTTCAACGAATGACTGGCAGTGCTACATTACAATTTCAGTTTGTGTTGATAAATTAGAATTAAAGGCCATTAAAGTAGTGATTCTTGCAAAACTTTGAAACCTACGTAATAATACAATGTCTATGGAGTCCCTTTCTAAGGAACTGATATGATACAATAGACCAATTAACATACAGGAAGCAACATCAACTATGAAACGTATTCAGGTGTGACGCTACTGACCAGAAGTGTCCCTACTAAAATCGGTGGCGGTAGTGATTTTAGGAAGGGAACAAAATTGTGAAGCAGACTAACTAATATGTGACAGTGGAAGATTTGCTGAACCTATAACATGACACAAACATGACTGACACGTCAGTTATAGAGTCATCTAAAATCACTAATGGTGCACACTAACAGTTGATTTAATTACAGTGCCGAGTGTACAACACACTATTCACCTGAATCTGCCTCTTTAAATTTACAATATTGTGTTAGAAAGTTCAGTACAAAGTATACAATCAGCCTGTCAGATTTAGGTAATATTAGCCAACATTAATCCTCGAATAAGTAAATACAAATTTTGCAATATCATTAAAAAAATCAAAACTGACTTTCTTAATAGAATTATTACATTTTCAGAGAAACAGGTTCCCATGGAATAACATCATGCAATTATAATTCTATATTAAATCATCAGAATTGCTCTAAGACATGCTTAAATAAATCATTTGTTACCTAATCAAAGACCAACTGCTATAGGCCTATTCATTTTTAAATTAATGTGTCTAGTCTAGTAACCATATTTACCATGCCATCATTGTCGAATGAATCGAAGAAAACACCTAAGCCATTCCAGTTGTCTTTAGATCCGAACACTGGACCAGTCAGAGCTTCCTTTTCCATTGTATACCAGAATGCCTGAAACAAGAGTCAGACTCGATACACACTGACAGAAATAGTATGTGTTATGTAATGTCACATTAGAGTAATGCAACAGTGAGTAAACGTTCTAATATAAAAACTGCTGTGGAGAACTGAAAGATATGCACCAATACATGTACCACCATCTGCCAATGATTCTAACTTGAATCCCTTTATAGGACTGCGTACCTGCAGATAAACATACACAGAGAATCTATGTAAAACGTTAAAGATCCTATACAATTAACGCTCAAAGTAAATGGTTTGCCTACAGAAGAATTGTAATGCTTTGCAAGTAGAACACTGATATGATCAGGTGGATCCAAGAAAACCATCACCTACCAAACCATCAGCTCCAACTCTGCCCCTGCCAGCTATTTTGAATGTCAACTCAACTTCCCAGTTTGGAAACTCCACAGGAATTTTGTTCCATATTAAACCTTAAACATAGTCAACACATGCTTACACAAAGGAAGGGAGTGCAAGGATTAAACGAACAGAACTGTAGGCTACTTCACAGACATAGAATCATTTGACACAATGATTTACAGTTGAACATGATGACTTACCTCTTTGACTTTTCAGGGAAGGAGCGAGTCGAACAAAGTCATCACTTGCGATAGCATCTGAAAAGAGAACCAATCATATAGCACAATAACATAGGTTGTTTGGACAATAAATAAAACCAACACCTTGAGAAACTGATGGCTAGAAAATAAATTAGTATAAAATCTAAGAGAATAAAATAAGGGCAACAATATTGATTAAACACAAAGCAAGCAAATGGTGGGACAGCCAAAAGCTGGTTTGTTAGAAAATAGCCCTACTCTATGAAGGCTTACTTTAACTAGAAAAAACTACTTAAATTGCAATAGAGATTAAGTCACATTTGTCGACTTGGTGGTAGAATTTTATCAGTTTTCAGTTTGAGTTTCCCACTCGGTAAACCTTTTGAGGGCGATCAGTCCAAAATGAGAGCCTTAAAGCCTACACCAGGTAAAAGATTGATTGGGAACAGTGATGACCAAGCTAGAGTAGAGGCGATAAAAATAACACTACTAAAAATAGGCTTCCTATTTTGCTAATAGTAATCCTAGCCCAAGTATGCCTACAGTAAAAGGTTCGAAACAATTCAATTGCTATCATTCATTCAGCTGAATTTTAATACAGTAATATGGCACCAATTGCAGTTGAAAGCACAATAAAAAACACGAGTCTTCAATTATAATCAACATAAAACAACTAAATCAATATAAATAATATCAAATACCATATGACGATATGTAATGACATCAGTCGAAAATCATTAACTATTAAGAAAGATTTTGGAACCAAACTATAAAATTAAATGGCAATAAATAACTAGCACTTGATTCAGACTGGAGAGTGATTCTCACTCTCCAGAAGAGGTCTCACAAGTATTTATTTTCATTTTTTGAGCTTGCAGTTAGGATACTCCGACTGAGTAGACTACAAACCAAAAGATATCGTCAACTGAGTTTGAGTACCGACAACAACTCAGCTCAACTGAACACTCACTTCCAACATAAGTCCAAAACGGCACCGTCCTATCTTTCTGAACAAGATGTGGTCCTTTAAAAGAGTGCTTATATTCAAATCTCTTGCTGAGATTAGCGTCTACTACCCAAATAAAGGTAAATAATGAGAGAAAATGGATAATATCCATCGTTTCTTTCTAAGTGATCAAAACAAGAAAAAATTATGTTGACGTGTAAAAAGAAACTGAGCATATGGAGTGACCATTTCCGGGTGAAGGCTTACTTCTCCCTCCCCGTATGAGCATCGGTTCTCATAATAGTTTCAATCTGATGTTGCACCGCTCCTGCAGGCCACCTACTGATTCACCGATCGAAATTACTGCGGGTATAGCAACACTCAATTGTGCAGACCAACTTCCTGGAACCTTATCACCGGTTTCATTTTTACAACATCAAGTCAGGTAAATTGCAATGCTAAATAGCATTGTTGATTTTTATTTTATGCAGCTACGTTCAAATTTAAAAGTGAAAATTACTATGATGTCTTAAACTGGATTACTCTGAAAACTATCCAGATAATAGGGATTCAAAGCACTTGTTAGAGTAGCACATATTGAGGATATTGGTGTGCTGTTAGGTGGAAGCAATTATAGATAGTGTTGTTTTGACCAAGTATCTGTATAGTATAAGGATCACAAGACAATAGAATAAATATTTCATTGTGATGAACACTCTTCTATTCTCTAATTCTATTCGATTTGTTGTTATTTTTAGCAAAGGACAGCCTGGGGGAGTGTACAATATTAATTCCAATCTGAATCTGAACTCTTTCACAATGGCAGGTGTGTATTCCGGAAGATGATAATATGGTTTTGTTTGCATGTACATGGAAGCATATGATTAATGATATCATAGTGAGAGACCACGGGGTAACAAGGCTCCTGAGGTCCTATATTGTGGCGTTAAAAATTTTTTAATTAAAATGGTAACAACTGAAAGTATGTAGATCTAGCACTGTACAGTGTAGTTTTTACATAGCTTTGATTAGAGATTCTATCGTAATAGTGTACACCACGATGCTTAATATTGAGGGTGACTTCAAGGATGTGAGATGCAGGAAGTAAAAAGAATTGTGATGTTATTATAATTGCATTGTTTTCATTTTGACTTTAATTTAGAAGCTGCAAGTGGAATATCATCACTGCATATCTTCTTCATAATATTTAATTGTTTTAATATTTTTTTATTTTATTGGTTTCAAGTGTACACAGATTTGTACATATTTACACTGAAAATACAATATACCTCAAGATACATCATGCAATATGTTACATGACTCTGTTACACGACTTCTACCAGCTCTTTATTTATAGATGGGCCTAATGCTTTGGTTTTGTTCTCATCTAGTACAGTGTAAACAGTGATAGTTCCGGATTTAAAATTGTAATTATATTAGTTTGACCAAACAAATTAATGCTTTGGTCTTGTATTTCTGTTTTGTACACTTTGGAAATATGTTGACATTTTAGGACACCTCGGCTTGAGCCAGAATTCATTTATTGCTAATGCTACAAAGGCATCCACAACACTAGCTGTCTCATCAACTAATGATGTAGATAGACTTTCTACTATCGTAGAGACGCAAACAAAGCAGAGCTTGTTAACAGCTCCAACATCTGCTGCTACTATGGTGAGCGCCAATTGTTAAATGTGGCACTGTAATATCTCTACAACAATAGGACAGTTTTAAGATAAATGCATACTGTATACATTGTGCTACAATCCAAATGGCAAAATTATATAAAATCGAGTTTCTGTGGTGCGGATAGTTAGTTGGTGCCACACTGAAATAAGCTGTCGACAAAGATTCTGTACTATACAACTGAGTTTTACTTCTGTCGCTTTTGGCCTATATTATTCAAGGCCTAGAGTGACTATACGGTGCTCAGGTAACTCTAAGATACAAGATTTTCTGTTCATTTATTCTGATAAGTAAATAATAATGATTATTCTTGCTAATAGAGTGCAACTAAGGTGAAGGTCGGTAATGAGGTCACAAAGATTGATGACTATGAAGTCTCTATGAACTGGCAGGGACGTTATAAGCCTCTTGGAACAAGCAGCACGGCTCTTATGACCTTAAATGTATTTAATAACTTGAAGTAAGTACATATATGTGGATAGGTCATCAGTGTATAAGTTATCAGAACTCTGGCCACAACATTAATTGACAAAGTGAAATAGTTTCGGTAATTGTGTCCTCAACAATCTCAAAGTAAATAAAATACTATTTTAATATTAAAGTCAACAACATGCCTTTACAGAGTATAGAAGGACTGAAAGAATAGTGTTTCTTGTGTCTCCCGCAAAGGCCAGTAACTTTAATAAGTTAATTTTGGAGTTACCCTACCTTATATTTTCCTGTATAAAACCATACATTGAAGTAACATATTTACTTACGAACCTACATGTACATCTGGTATATTGTAAACTTGTAGAAAGCAAGCGTCAGACCAGCACATGAGCAACATGCTGTCCCAGGTGTCTAACACTCCTGGCTCAGGTTCTAAAGATGTCTTACATGTGACTACCAGTCAGCAGGACCAGTTTGGTAAGAGATCATTGTATAATTGAGTATAATTGAGTAATAAGTATAATAAAAAGAAATATGTGTAATTACACATATTTCTTTTTTTATTATACTTATTGCCCCAATCACTCTACTGCTGAGTAGCAAGTATCTGTATTATTAATTACACAAAAGTAGTAATATAAAGGCAGTAATACGAAAAGTTAAACATTATGTACATGTAGGCCTACGTGTATAATGTCAACTGGCTGTCAAAATTTGTCTGGCATCTGATATCTTATTTGAAATCTATGCATCTTTTTCTCAGTTTTACAAGTTCCTCTCTTTTCTGCAATAGTTATACATGTAAATTAATGCGTAAAATTGCCAAGGTAAATACCAGACATTCGGTTATGTCCAGTTATTGTTGCCATCTATATTCTACTTGCTCTGTTCTTTATACTGCTAGCGATGCTTTCCATATTTGGTGAAGAGATCACTCCACAGCACATATCAGTATTCAACATACTGAAGAGAGCAGCTGTCAAATGGAAAGCTCGGGCAGCTCAAAGGAAGAACATTATCCCTGTGGAGCAGTTCGCTACTAGTGATACACATAAGAAGGCGATTCTAAAACATAAGGAACAAGCCATGATCACAGTGAGTTTATGCTGCAGATTACATCATCTACTAGAATTAATGACTCATACAACCTTGACCTTATAGGAGGCATAATATTTGATATAGACATATTGGCTGTGATTTTAATAGCAATTGCTATCATCAACACCCCAATTGTCAATATCATCAGATAATGTGCAAAGTTGTACCCATTCCGCATGACACTTCATAAAATTTCCAGTAATTTTGTAAAATAGGGAGTTATCATAAATAAAATAAATAAATAAGCCACCCTTTCTAGTCTTTAATAATTGTGATTAGAGGGTACTTAATAATTTAGTCTACATCGTAGAATCACCTAATTCTGTGGTCTACATAATATTATGTTGCTATCTCATGTACAACGCCCATGCTAATAAATACATATTATTTTGTCCATAATATTATAACTTATTATTCTATTTTTCTTTCCCCATTATGAAAGTATTTGATTGTATTTTAGCTTCCAATGCCTTTAGTTTGGTCTGTCAAAGAAGAAGTCTTGGCTGTGCTGCAGGATGTGGTTAAAGGTATATCATCTTTTACATACATATGCCAGCAGAAACTCTTAACAAAATCTCTTTTTTAATTGGAAGTTGTCCTCTCTCAAGTTGGGAAAAGGCAACTTGAATTATAATCCAAAGTAAAGTTCTTGAATAGATAGCACTCATAACCCAGTACCATAATAAGAAGTTGCCCTCTCTCCAAAATAGAGAGGGGACAACTTTGTATTGCGATCAATATCTAAAAAGTGCCCATGTTATGAACCCCTGTGGAAATGCTACACGCACATGTCTAATACATGCAGTTCTTTTACTCATTTGAACTCGGGCTTCCTATAATAGCCCGTGTATATCAGGTGGCACACTGTTCATACTATAATAAAACCTACATGTTTTGTCTTGTGGGCCGGTTTACACATTTTGATGGTATTAATATGAAGATATACTAGTTGTTACTAATTTAAGGAGTTGTCTTTCTAGTGTACAGAAAAGAGTTTGGGAATAACCACAAGCTGACAGTTGATGCTAAACGTAGGATTGATAGGCTACAGGTGGATCTTAAGAAACCTTAACGATATATTTCGTATTTATTGATATAGTTCATGCGTATTTATTGATATATAGTTCATGCTATTGATATATAGTTCATGCTTATTTATTGGTATAGTTCATGCGAATTCTGTTTTGAGAGTAGTTGTCACCAATATTCATTTTACCAAGTGCTTTACACAGCTATACAGTGTACGGAGATTAATACAATGCATTTGTGCTATTATAATATGAAACCATTTGTTGTATTGAATGTACTCAAATAAATTGGCTATTGAATTGATAAAATAAGGATGGACAACACAACATACACGTACATATGTACATGTACAACTAATTTACCATATGCCACTATCATGGCATTATTGCACAATCATGCTGTAAGTAAGTTCATCTTAGCAACATTCATGTATCTGCTACAAACTGCGGTGGATTCCCTAGTGTGTGAACCATAGCGTTATAAAACGTAGATATTACGTAAATCTAAAGTTATAAGATAACTCTGTGGATTGGAGCATTTTTATCTGTTCTATAATATGATACATCCAGGTATCTGACTGTGCAAATTCCCCTTAGTTACTGGTTTTCCCATTACTAGTATGCCCTGGATTTTATTTTGGGTTTTCCCATGATCAATTGGATTTTCCAATACATTTAGGTATTACCTTTACAAATTGGAACTTTTGTCTCATTTTGGGATTCCCACTCCCCTTTATGTCGTAATAATTATTATAGTCGTATTGATCAGAAGAGCCATTGGATCGCGTTGAATCAATAATAGAGGGACTACAGTAGATTCAACAAGGCATTACAACTTGCAAGGCGCAACAGGGACCTGTTCTTATATTAGCTTTGAGCATCAGCAAAACAGCTAACATCTTGTACTAGGTAAGACTACATTTTCTTGTATAGCTGTACACCTACATGTTTGTACTATATCACATAGTTTGTTTGTGCAACAACTGCAGTAGTTATATTCTAATATGGGGAACTGTACTGTACTACTGGGGGTTAGTGAGTAACTGAATGACTCATTCAGTTACTCACTAACCCCCAATAATACAGTACAGAATGAGTTCATACAAATGTTTAGTTTCTCCAACAATGAACGAGAGTCGTCATTTGATTGAAAAGTATTGTTTTCTACAGTAGATGAGTATGCTGTACTATTTGGATGGGGACGGTCAACTATTTCTATTTGGGTGGGTAGGGTGTATGTGCTATTCAGTAATATTGGAAATGATGTACAGATTGTATGCAGTGAATGTACATGTACATCTAGTACATAAAGTTATCTTCTGACTATTCTAGCACCTAATGACTAACCGAAGTCAATAAATGGGGTTTTTCTGTAGGCTAGGCTGTTTATAGACTGTAGACCAACTTCCTAAATTGTATTGTACATGCGTTATTGGAAACTTTTTGTTTAAAATCTTACAGTTACAAATAATGGAAACTGCAAATGGTTGTTGAGATTAGATAGCATGACTAAAAGAGGCTTCCAAAAGTGATATTCTATCAGTGGAGGCTGAGTAAATCCAGCTTTATTTACACAAAATGATTAGTTGCAGATCAAAATCACATGACTAGTTACAGTGCTGGTCATGAATGCACACTATGGAAACCATTCTTTCCAATAGGCAATACATTATTCAATAACCTAATTGTGCAAAGGGGTGCGCTGGGAGAATTGGGTAAAATAATACTATTACATTTTGGAAATTCCCAGTGTTCACTTACTGTAAAACCATTACATCATACTAGCAGTGGTTGTTCCCATTAGCAAGTGGTGCATCTGTAGTATACAGCTGAAATATTATTTACCTGAACAGAGTACAGCCAACAAGTCACATCACAAGATGGGAAAAGTTTACAAACTAGAAGTACCAACAATGGTGGGGCAAGCTGACGCGGAATTAACACCTATGCATCGGAAAAGGGAAGCGCTAGAATCGTAAGTTGATTTCATAGTGTACATACATGTAATTTATCACATGTATAGGTTGTAGTGTACACTTTCAACCAGGCCAGTCTTGGAAAAGTGACCATATGGCTACTGAAATGTAAAACTCCTAGTGGATAACAGTTTGAAAATGTATGTTTTTAAAAAAGTGAATTAAAAAATATGTTGTAGTCTAGTCTACCCTCATTAGGTCTACCTTGCTGTACACACAGTTTGTACTTGTAGTCTATCAGTATCTCCCAGCTAATTGTATTGGATAAATATATATATAGTGATTTTTTTTCAAATAAAAATTAAAAAAATATATGCTGCAGTTAGTCTAGCCATAGACAGTTTAGACCATGCTGTGTAAACCAGGTTGTAGGCTATATGTTTTAACAATTGATTCCTTTCTTACCACGGTACTATACCATCAATTGGCTTTGAAGATACAATATGAACGAAAAAGAGAAAATGCAGAAATGTTTCATTTTTGAGAGTCAAGTACTCCTCTTCATTTTCGTTTTCAGTTACAATCAGAATCATTATCAGACTGACAATTAAAATATTATATTCATGCTCATATTGTGATATACATGTATATTTATAGAATCACCAGTGTCCTAGTACATTCCTCACAGTGTACAGATGTCAGATGTAGGGTAGACAAGTGTGTAAAGTTGAAGAAACTACTATCCCACATGAGAATATGTAAGGTAAGATGGTAGTAATCTCCACTTGTTCTGTGGTTTCATTGTGAATAACTATGGACAAATAATCTACAGCATTTATATAAGCTGATACATGTTAACGCCTGAAAGATAAAAAGTTCAAAATTTATGTAGGTGCTACATTTATACTACGCACAAGAGAATTTTTTAGAATAGTAACAACCGCAGGCTACATATACCAGCGTAGATGTATCTGCAACTCCTGTAAAAAAGTTTAATTAATTTTATTTTCCATCATCCATACCTGATACCTTTAGATGCTTCCCAAATTATGCCCCTGTCCAAAGGTGCATGCATATACTGTAATAATACTAGTGTTTGCTCTGTGATTGTAGAAAAAGGGAACTGGAGGTTGTGTCATCTGTAAGCAGTTATCTATATTCCTCGTCTACCATGCTAAAGTTCTATGTAAAGACAGCGGCTGCCGGTTACTTTACTGTGCTCATATAAAATCTAAGCTCCAAGAAAAGACAATGTTACACAGTCAGCACAAAGTTTGAGGGAGAAAATGTTTAAATATTTTCAAAATTAATTATCTTCAATTCGTCCCGGTGCATGCCATTTTAACTGACATTAGATTAAGAACATTGTATTATATAAAGATATTTCTGTGTATATGACCACCTATGACCACTTAGTGGATTTGATTAATGTCCATGTACATTGTGTATATTGTAGTTTCTTTATTATCCATATTATATAATTTATGATGAATAGTATACTATTATATATAATATATAGTATTGTACATTTTAGCTGGATAAGGAATTACGAGTATTTTCAACATTTTTCAGAAATAATTTGCAATATAATTAGGAACTTATAACACATCTACCATGATGTTTGTGTAATTAAATATGTGTAACTATTTATTATAGTATGATAGGCAAATAGGAAATGGCGGCTCATTTCAATTATAGTTAGAGGTAGGAAAAGACTCACATTCGAAAATGTGCCTCATTCTATCTCTAATTATTGATAGTACACTCATAAATGAATTAATACATAAAACATATATATACGTACTTGAACAATCTTGTGTTGAAATTAAAATTCTTGTCTAGTTGAGGGTGTATGAGATAAACCAGAGAGAGCTAGGTTAGATCGTGTATAATAATCAATTTCCACAGACTTAGTGACTGATTTCACTACAGGCTACACTACACAGCATACAAGGCTGGTTAGGTGACTTTTAGCAGTAAGAATCCAATTTGTAGGCAATTAATTATAATTGGAAGTTTTCCTCTCATAAATTGATAGAAGACAACTTCAAATAACAGCCAATAGTAGGCTATATACCTGAAAACTACTACACACATGCAGGTACGTACAGTGGAGGCGTCATTGAGATGATAATACAATGTACATGCACTCTGTGTCATAAAATAAGGTAAACTTATGCGTTTTGCTAAAACAGTATTACTGGGCCACAAGCAATTTTTTAATAGCTATAATGACCTCATCATAGTAACCAATAACCATATTTTTATCACTGCAACTCAGTGGTGTTAAATTTGAATCAGTTCATCATAAGTAATATGACAAAACAGAAGCCTTGTGAAATGGCACTGTACCCATTAACATTATGTAGGACTATAAGAAAAAAAGAATTTTTGTATCTTGCATTGTATAGTGGCATGCACGTACAATGTACATACACTATGCTTGGAGGAATATTCAATAGTAGAGAGTGTGTTTGCCTGCCATTAAATATTTCAAGAGGAAATTATGCGTCTGTTATAATGGTTGATTATACATGAACATGAACTAGAGGTTTTATAAAAAAAATATTGTGTGTATACTTGCTGGTTGGTAGCATTAGATTATGTACCATCTATAACGCTGGAAAAACACTAGAGCATTCAGCCGAATCTGACCTTGACCGGTGTAACGCTGGGCCCCCAGTGCTCCATCTGAGTCAACAGAATTTTTCGAGGGTTTATTCACTAATGACTGTCTGGTGAACCACATGTGAATTGTCATACAGCAATTAACAGCTGAAAAACCACACCTCTCTGCTCCGCCCAATACTTGTTTGCCTCTTGCAAACAAAGCGCTTCATGCAAAATGCCCAAGTGTTTCCAGTTTTATATGAACAGTGGGGGGGGGGGGCTGAGTTATACCCCCACCCAAATCTATATAATAGCTTAGTTTAGAGGCAAGTCAAGGCATAAACTAAACTCTTCACTGTTGTCACTACCAATGCTACAACTGTCTTGATCTGGAACACATTTCGGTATCGGCTCCACACTTAACTCTCCAATGGCGAGAGACGGCATAGAACATCCATCTCCGCAGTCTCTTGTAAACTCTGGTACATCACCCATTACTTCTTGTCCTTCTGCACTCAGTCTCGTTGAGATTTTATCAGCTGACACGTCTGTGTCCAGCTTATTGAATCCTTCTACTTGCAGTTCTGACACACAAGAAGGACAGGTGCTACAAGATTCCTGCTGACACTGGCACATCGCTCCCTCCATACTACCTTTTTCTGTTTCTACCTCGACAGTTTGAATAGTCTGACATTTCTCAGAGTTTCCTGAGCATACTTTCAAACCTTCTGTGCTGCCCTCAGCAGAAGTAGTTTCTTCCTCACTAGGATTCTCAGACATGGTGCTTTCACTGCTGTCCGAAGACGGTTCAGGTGCGGTTATATACTCAGAATTGGACTGCCCATCACCTGCTTTTCTTCCACTGGACAGCCATGGTGAGGTTGCAAGCCCATTGGTGGGTTGAAAGAAAGTTGTCCAAACCCCGTGTCTGGGTGGTCTTTGTTCTGGTGGACCTGTAAATATACATGTACGTGCCATAAAACCATGGAGCAGACAAAATAATAACAATAATCATACTCACAGGTATTATATACAACATCTCTGTTAGTATCAACTATTCCATCTAGTATGTCGCTCAATAACATGGCGGCAAAGTCGCAATAAAAGTATTATTATTATTTTGGCTTTACCGCATCTAAATAGTTGCTCTCTAAGGATTATTCGCCATTGCTTTATGCCAATGGTTAACTTGCTTGGTGAGAACTCCTTGTAGCCATTAAATAGGATGAACAACGTAGACAGAACGACGCCTGAAATGATGCAAATATTGCCATGCGTTACATGTGTCAAAAAATTATTATTTTCTACAAGTACACTCATATTTCATTTGATTATATTTACTGTACATACAATGAAAGAATTTTTGTAACAGAGAATCGCCCTTGTTGTCTTTCAGGATATACACAGGAATTACAATAAAATGTAGCTTACCATATGAGCAATGAAAGAAGACATGTGTGGCTATTAGTGCAAAGTGAGGTTCGTTGTCTGTCTGGTGGATTCTGTTCAAGATCTGTACGAAATGAGTCAAGACAAACGAAGCAGCGTATATGATTAGTGGTTTCAAGTAGTCCTTTACCAGCATCTAAAGAGAGAGAGAGCAGTAAGAGAATTGAATGCTGAACGAACTTGGTTACAATATTACCATCTTACCCTATTACCATAGTATCATATTACCACATTACGATAGTACCATATTGCAATATTACTATATTATTACCATGTTACCATAAGGCCTACTGATATGTTTATTGGGGGAAGCGGCTAAATGCAACTGAGTTTTAGTGTTGTGAATATTTTGACACCATTGCCTTCCCCAACTCACTGATTTTTGTACAGATAAACTCTGCCAACTTAACTAAACATGAAAAGCGCTATTATTTTTCTGGATAGCAAGTAAGAAAATAGTTGTTCATAAAAAACTAAACTCATCGCCTAATTGGCCGACTTACAGATTCTCTGATTGGCCGGTTCTCAAACTCGTGTAATAATCACATACCTTATGCCTACGCTCTTCCTCTCCACTCATTCTCCTGATAGACCGGGTTGTGTAGCAGTACATGTAGATGAATATCACAAACACCACAAATATTCCTCCAAACACCGGAACCCAATATCTAAAGAAGCAAGATTTAAATGTAAAATTTGAAATTTAAATTGCAAAACTCACTGTGCCACTGGAGACAAAAATACTATGTCGAGTGTATTACCAAATACATGTATATGTATATCTGTCGTGAGAACATTTACAGATCAAAAGATAAAAATCAAATAAAATATTAAAGAACCAGTTGTAAAGCAACTGGTTAAGGAGGGAGAAACCGAGGACGCCCAAAACACAGGTGGAAGGACACGGTCAGGAAGGATCTCCAATCCTGTTCCCTCAACGAAGAGGATGCTCAGGACAGGATTAGATGGAGAAGTTTGATATAGCTAGGCCTCCGGCAGACACCCACTACCCGTACAGGACAGAGCGGAGATAGGTGAGCATAGGTGAGCATAGTTGTAAAACAACTAGGTACTACATAATTTCCTCTAGCCATTGTTCTTTAGTTTGTGGTTTTGGTATATTTGGGTTTGGTATGTCACCAGATATAGTAAAAGGATAATTTCTTTATTTTGAATTTTACTGAGATATCCCTGCAATGTCGAAGTCATGTAAAGTCATGTTTACTACGTGTGCTAATGTACCGATAATATGTGCAAAGGTTTTTGCAAGAAGTAACAGTGAAAGAGCTTACATAGCAAACCTCCACAATACGCCGCAGTTCTCTTCCATCAACCAGCAGTACGGTGCTGTACATGGCCCATAGGCACCCGTGATAACAGGTAGAAAGGCTATCGGTATTGGAATTATCCAGCATGCTGCAGCGTATCGCCTATAAACAAAATTATAGTCCCTATAACGCTCTACATGTACTAGGTAAAATGATGCTATATAATATTAGTAGCCTATGTTTTTATATACAGTAATACTTGTAGACCTACACCTATATGATGATTGTGGTATATTTACATGTGCATGTACAATGTATATATAAATGTATCACAATAATGTACATGTACAGTAGATCTACACTGGTGCAGAGAGTCAATACAGCAGGCATACAATACATTGTACCTCCCATTGCCTACATTCTACACTGTCAGGTAATTTTTGTAATAGAAGTATTTACCGTTCGTGTAGCTCCGTATTTCGTCCTTTGACAAGTGCTAGATATAGGAAGACAGTTAGTGCGCCTATCCACATAAACATGGAGATATCTGCAAATCATATTTATATAATGAGGGTCATCTTTTCACGCAATTGTTTATCAGTTATCAGTTTATCCTTGCGCAGTTGGGTAGATATGTGGTGGTGACAAACCATATTTGACCTAGCATTGAATATCGTGTTACTAATGCTGGGACGTAATGTCATCCCTGAAGGCTCAGCTCCATTAGAGGCCGTGAGTTTCAGTAGGCCAGCCCTATTTTTTGTTGAAATGGCTGCACAGACAAGACGCAGTACCAGTTCACTAAAGACATTAATGAATATCCAAATAATAACCAAAGCTGGTTTCTAATAAATTACGTAATAACAATAAATAACAAAAACGTTCTGTGGCCTCAAAGATAGAAAAGACTAACATGTTGGTTTTTTCTTAGGCAAACAAACGGCAGGCCAATTAGAAATTTGTCAAACAGCACTCTATTAGCCAAAAACAAAAAGGCCTTCAGTGCAGCCGGGCCTACACTGTACAATTGTTGAGAGTTTTGATCCAATTCCATGTCATAATATAGATACATGCAATATTGGAACCTGAAGTTGGTGCTGAAAACTAATTTTATGCCACAATACAGCACCCTAAATCAGGGTTCAATCTGCTATAATGATAAGTTCAAGGTCGAAAGACAATGCTCATGGATGAATAGTAATATTATGTATTGCATGTAACATATTCACTCAGTGTATACTTACCAAAAGTCTGGATGAAAAATCCCTGTACAATGCACCAACTTTTCCCATCAAACTTTCCATCATGCTTTCCATCGTACTGTCAAAGAAAAAAGATATTAATAAGAACTCTACCTCCTTAGATTGCCTCTCTCATTGTAATAATTACCAACAAAAACTTCAATTTTGCGACAACACTTGGTATTATAGCTTTATCTCAAGATGATATTTTATGTGATAGTAATGTACATGCACATTTAGATGGCTACTCACACTGATGAAAGCGAAGGAAGAGAGAAGGTTCGTGAGCAAGATCTGGCAGCAGATCCTCTGGAACAAAAAAAGCACCGAGTTAAAATATGTGATGCTTTAAACATACCCACAGTCAATGATGGCCCATCCCGATGGGCACAGCGAAACAAGAACCAGCCAATCAAAATGAGAATCATCAATCGTGGCCATTGGAATAATCTGATATGCTTAGCCTAAGCCATTCTGATTCGATTAAATAGCATGTGGATAGTATGCTGTATAAATATAGCTTCGCTGCAAGGTTGGCTTTATATTTTACAGCAAACCTGAATGGCTAACAGCTAGCAAAATCTTCTTGAATGGCGTACTCAATGTTGAAAAGATTGCTTGAAAATGTATTTTATAACAGGAACTAGGAACGAAGCTTACGATGGAGCTACATAGATGTGTAATGCTACATTGTGTATTGATTACTACTTGATGAAGTTGTCCTCTCTCCTTGTGGAGGAGGAAGTAGGACTATGCTCTACATAGTTTCCTTCAAACAATGAAGTAATATTATGACGATAGGTTAGCCTTGTTCTGAATACAAATTGTAATATGCTCTCCTAAATATTGTTATGCTACATTCATTGCAAATGATAACTCTGTGTAAACCATTTGATTTACACCGTATTGCACTTATACATGTACATGTATGTCCATGTAACCAGTAAGTGTTCAAGTAGGGACATGTGTGTAATACCTACAGAGTATTAGTGGTCTCCTGTATATGACTCATTTTTCACTGCACTGTATCTCTAGGATTAAAGTTTGGAGGAAATCACATAAAAATAATATAATTTCTTCAAACATACACACCGTATATAAATTACACACTTTGGTTGGTTGTAAAGTCAATCATTATTTAGTGGTTATGCTTAATGGCTATAATATGACAGAGATACCATCAAAAAGGAAGTTGGCACTACTCCAAATCTTGAGGTCACGGGTTAGTTGTTACTACAGTCAAACTAACTACTGGCGTACAGTGAGACAGTACCAACCATAGATACATGTATAATATAAAATAACATAATAATGTGTATAATTATTATCATGACTTTTGTAATGTATATCATGTAATAATAATGTATATAATTATTATATCAATGATATCAAGAGACTTATTACTGCCTGCTATTATTCAGAGATGCCACACTCGAGTTAAAGACTCTCACTCGAGTTAATTCAAGCAACATTTTATGGCTTATTATAAAGACTCCTAACTTGAATACACAGCTGTCAAAAACTTGTAACTTGAATTGTAATTCAATTATGGCTTTGATCAAAGACTCTCAACTCACACATCATTATGTTGAAATATTCAATAACTCGAGTTTTTATTGGGCAGCTGTGAATTGTAATGAATAGAAATAACCACAGTTATAACCACCAACCACAACCACAATTATAAGACATTTTACATTTTGCTTTGAAATTTGAACTTCTAACACCATTTCCTAACAAAATTTCACCATAAGCTAAACAATAACCCAATAACTCTATAAAAAGACTCGAGTTAAACAAGCAAAGAATTGAATTGAAACTTGCTTGTAGTTAACTTGGATAACTTGACAAAAACTTGAGTTTCTGGGGACATGTAAATATTTAACTCGTAACTTGAAAGTTTTGATCTGTCACTGAAAGAATTGACTTGTAACTTGAAGAGTCACAACTAAGAGTTGGCCATGGAAACTTGAGTTTCCAAAATAAAACTTGCACACATCTCTGCTATTATTATATACTTGCCACTCACCTGATTGAAGAAGCTGTACCTGTGGCGAAGAATAAGCAGTACCAACGTAACTAGAACACAGGCTATGTTCACTGCTAGCACCGCATACTTTAGTGTCCTCAACTGATCCTGAAAATATCAGCAACAAGTTTGTAAAATATCTTTGTCAACAAATGAAATGCTATTTAAAAATAATGTAAAACTGTGTATTTCGCAGAATTTCAACTATGTAGTATGTACATAAGTACAGGTTACTACTGTTTGCCCATGTAAAGTTTTACCACTTCTGATAGGTGGGCTGGCTGTACACTATGCAAAGTTTACATTAACTTTCTTACAACTATCAAGCTGCAGGAGACCCCATACATTTCCATTCCTGATATTGGATAATTTACAGACATATTATAGTACACACGTTACACACATTTTATTCACAGGAATGAACATTGAAAGAAGGTCTCTGCTGGTAGAATGACAATAAATTTTCGAGTAATAATTTTTCCAAATAAATATTCATTGAAATTCAGCATATGGTGATATTCTACCCCATGTTTCTATGTTTTTATTCACTAGTCCCATAGTTCTACTAATAATTACCGTTACTCATATCTGACATTGTTCATCGCCATTACCAACCTTGAACAGCTAAATTCACTTTTTGTAATGTACTGCTAAGACTTACACATTCTCCGTTGAGTAGGTTACAATCCACTGATTTGTTAACTTTCTCTCCCCAGTTCTCACAGAAACTAGGGCCACTTGATCCCGTAGATGAGGTGTTTCCGTAAATAGATGTAAGAGTGCGGTTAGAGGTGGAGTCCATCCAGATATCTGTGCCATTTATACCATTGCTAAGAGAGCTGTTCGCCCTACCAGCTTGAATCGTGGTGTTTCTCTCCATAGTAGGATACTGACAGCAAGTACAAGGTATTATGTAAGTATTACAATTATAGTATTATATAATCACTACACCTTCCTCATTCCTATCTCATCTGAAGCTCTCAGGATGTGGGAATAGGAATCTGCAATATTGTAACACCACAATCACATACATAATATTGTTAACAGGAAGTTGCCATATAGTTAGAGGTCATAATTCTTTTTACTATAACCCCTTTTCTAGTTTCTGCAAGCATAGATTTGTATTTGTTATATACATCTTTTATCCTCAGGAGACACTTGCAGCAGTGACAATATAGAACATAACAATTTATTCCTCTATACATGTAAAAACTTGGCATGTCTGCAGAAACTCTATGAGTACGGACATGTCTCAACTGCTATACATTATTTCATTTGATAGAGAATTTTATTTCTCCCTAGTAGTAGGTAAAGGGGATACTTCTAGAACAGACAATGGGGGGGGGGGGGGGTGCACTTGTATCTGATAAAGAAATGCAACCCTGCCATGTTATCACAAAAGTATTTACAGTGTATATGGAAGAAAAGAAAAGCATAACTAAAATGGGCAAATACATGTAGTTGTGGATAAAATCTAAAGCTGTTTAAAATCTGCCATCTCTTCTAATAAAGACAAGCCATGAACTTACCTTAACTTTCTCCTTCTATGTTGACAATCTACTCTGTACAGACTCAGAACAATAAATGCTCTTGTATTGACTTGCGGGAGAGGTAATACAATAATTCATACAGCATGATTGAATATGCGCTTAAGCAATGAGGCAAAATACAAATTCTAAAATAAATATTTCTACAATAAATCTATTATCTACATTTATTGAGTTATAGGACATTAGGATAGCAAGGTTATTTGAAACCATAATATATTATGCATGTGTGTACACAAGAGATTAGACTGTCTATTAATTATGTCTAATGAACCTTGACAATAAGTAATTGGGCTAGAAAAAGAAATTTGAGAGGGGAAAGTATTCTTCTCTGTACATCTATACTCACTGCACATACAGAATGTATCGAAAGTTTCTATTATTTGATGGTTAGTAGAATAGAAGCAGTATGAATATTTAAGTAGAGAGTAAGTCATTACCAAAATTTTTGTGTTCCCCATGTTTTGATTACAAATAGGTGAGTAGAAGAGAGGAAGTTGTTTGCATATGCATAGCTACAGTGTAAATAATGGCAAAACTGCACAATCCATTGCATGATCACAATGGGAGTTTTCATCTCTTGCATATTTTATCTTGCTTGTCTAGGAAAACACTTTTGCATTTTTATGTCATTAAACCAAACACATAGGTGAGCGGGAGAGAAAAAGTTTTTTGCATACGCATAGCTAAATAATGGCATGGCTGTGCATACACTATTGTATGATTACAATGGGAGTTTTCCTCTCCTGTTTATTTTATCTTGTTTTGCTAAGAAGATACAAGTCTCTTTCCACTTTTATGATGTCAGTAAACCAAAAAGATACTAAAAAGTGTAATAGAAATAAATGCAATGAGCTGTTATAAATCTATATCAAGACTAAAAGCTCACCATCTAGGTATCCATCAGGTTGAATATGGTAATGATCCAGAGACATACAGACGTCTTTCAGCTATTTCCTAGTTTACTGAATATCACAATCCTATCTAACAGAAGCTTATCACTGTCTTAATATTTAGAGATGCTTCCAGAACCATCGACTCTGTCTTTTAAGTACTCGACTCTGTCTTTAAGTACTCGACTCTGTCTTTAAGTACTCGACTCTGTCTTTAAGTACTCGTAGCTGAACATTTTATTGATGTAATTACATGTATATGATGTAGTCACCCGTAACTTTTATTTATGTCTATGTGAATCACAAAACTTTAGCAATTTATTCTAAAATAAATACATGTCTCAATTAATAAAATTACAAAAGTTATATTGTAACATAACACCTACTACAGCTACAATTCTTAACCACTGAAAAGAGTATAGGGCTATGCATAAACACAATAGTGTAGCAATAGTATTTAGATAGTTAGTGATAGGTCTTTTGTAATTACGATTCTAGCATTATGCTTTATCAAGCTAGTATTTCTTAATTGCTGTCAGAATTCAGCTCATTTCACTGAGACTAAGAAAAAATTAGCTGGCGATATAATATAAGTATTTCTTATAATTAAACCAATGAAATTCCTAATGTAATAGTCCATAGTTAAATCTATATACATTTGTCATAGGTAACTAGCTTTTCCTAGTAGATCGGTTATCTACTGACCGACAGAGAAAGCTGCCAGTTCTGGGCCACCTCTTAACCAGATGATGTTGAAGTAAACTTCTAGTCCAAACCCTGCGATAGTCAGGATTCCAAATGCCTAAAAATCCGGAGGAATAGTCATAGTTGTAAGGAAGGAGCAGAGTGACCAAAATATATATTCTACCGCACGGGATGTGCATGCACTAATACTGTAGATGTCCGCATTATATATATATTATGCAGTCAGGTGAAAATACATCTTGACTTCCAAATATTTTAGAGAAATTGGTAGGTTTTGTTAGCAATAGAGTGAACTTAATTGGCATCGGCAGTCATTTATCTATGAAACCAGAAGACCTGAAACAGAGTAACATAACGTTTCTTACTTACATTGTAGGCTGGTGCTGCTTTAGCTAATGCTGATGTCATCACAATACAGGCAGCGTACATCATCACTAGCATGATCAGGTGATAGATAAGGAACTACAACAATACCATGTTAATATATTAGTGACAGCGAACCTACACTGTATGTGTGAGCCTGATTTAGGGGTCAATACTGAAACCAAACAAAATGAGTTCAGTCTTTCTTATACCGTTCAGTAAGTAAGGACCAAGTTTTCAGTGCAACACTGCCTTTCAACTTCTACTGTATACTATGTATTATTTTTGTGTTTTTCTTCAATTACAGTAGATATTTATATAGAGGGTCAGCTGAAGTGTACACATAATAAATACAACATAAAACATTGTGTTGCATGTTATGTTATGCCTGTACATACAAGTTATATATCGCCTGTCTCTTTAACTCATTTCCCAGCATTCCCTCTCCATTAGATGGCAACAATGAGCAATCACAATTAAACTTTTTCACAAAGTATGTACCCTTACTCCATGCACAGCGTGGAAAAACTAGCCAGCTGATATGGCTCCATCTGTTACAATCACTTCAATAAATACACTGTAACTACGCCGCAAGAGAAAATTTGATTGTTCATAACCCCATAACATTGTCATGATAGATGCCATCTACCGCGTACATGTACAGCGTAATAGATTATAGCTATTCAAGTGTATTTGGTAGTTATTTTCTCTTGCAGTTTTTGGAGGTAGGACAACTTCCAAACTAAAGCTCCTCGAGCATGCATACATTTTCAAAGCCAAAAAGATTCACCCTGCCTGTGAAGGCATGCTTTATGCAACAGCTAACAAATTACTGAAAGTTTTCCCCACAATACAATATTTCCTACCAGAATGCTGCAGACGGCATTGGTAGACCAGTTGTTGCTGATGCCAGTCATGTAAAGGATGAAGATTATAAGCTCTGCAAGAAACCCGATTACAGCGGCTGCCAAACAGTAGCTGGCTCCAGTTTTATTAAAGTAATTACTGTAACCAACCCAATAGTGGGTGCCACCATAGTTCAGTATTATGGCAGCGCATATAAGACAAGCCAGCAGGAAGACCTACAAACAAAATGCAATCATGTGGATTACATGGATAGGTTATAATACGTTGTAGATTTCACAAGTACACCTGCATCGCCTGAATGGTTATATTTTATATAAACTGTATCACTGTACCGTTGTATAGTGATATGACAATATGGTAGTTGATGTCAGTAGACTATCCTAACCTACTAACAGTGCATGCATGTATAAGTATGATAGGATAAGAAGCAGCATGACTAGTTGGGGTATATTATTTGCATATTGGCCTAGTATTACTGAATAACTCAGTGATGTAAAGGAGTTGTTTGCCTCATGCAGTACGCTTACTATTCTCTAGTGATGATGTCACAACACTAGCCTATCAACACCATACAAAGTAGTATGATTGTCATAATGTACCAGAATAAATGCACTGTATCCTAGTGCCATTTATTAGTTGGTCGGATTCGAACCGGGTCCAGACAGATAACTTGTGTCGTTGCACTAACCAGCTGTGCCACCAAGATTTCAATGGTAGAAAATAGAGGAGGGACAATGGCATTGGCTTATGACTAGTTGTTACACTGCTCAACAAAGGTTTTGTGAGCATTTTCCAAAGCACCTTCGCATCTTAGCTCTTACCTTTATATCTGTTTGTTATGCTTCGAAAAACGCACCCCCCTCCCCCTCCCCCTCCCCACATACTTTAGGAAAACTAAAATAGTGTAATGTGAAGAAATTATAGTTGGCTAACATCCAAATGCAAAGTTAAGGTACAAGAAGTGGATGAATGCTCTACTCACACATTTAGCAATCTTGAGTATTCCCTGCCAGCTAGTTGGGTAGCCAATGTTTACTGTTACACTAGTTGTGGTGGTGGAGGCTTGCTGTGTTTCTTCCATCATTTGTCTCTACTTCTGCTCTTCAGCTACAACATACAATGGAACTAGGATTTAGTTTACCGATTAACATGCTGATCACACAGTTGCTTACGGCAAATACAGTGGAAGGAAGGATTGTTCACTTTATGATAAGGCCTTGTACACGGAATACACCCAGTTTAGCGGTCCTGATGTTCCGCGATTCACATTCCCGTCATCCACCAGTCTTTGGATAGCTGTTAGACTGGCATCGTAGTTCAATGCTTGTATGTCACAAGATCTCATTTATATAAATAGATTGTATATATTGAGATGTTGTAAGGAAGTGTCTTTGACTGGTCCACGATGCACCGATCGCAATAACGCATCTGTACCCGAGGTAGCATAACTCCTCGCTTAATTCAGACCTCGTTTGGAGGCGGAACAGACAGTTTTTAGCCGAGTAACAGATCTTCCTTCCACTTACAGTCATGCATCATATTATGTAAAGCTTGATAATTAGTAATACGCATCAACTCATGGCTTGGGGATCATATTGAGCATTCTGAATGAATAGAATTACATAGTGCAATACCTTTCAATTATTTGAGTGTTTGTGATCTTTCATTAGGTATTTGCAAGGAAGGGGGACAGGGTTACAGTAAAATACCCCATTCTCCATAGTTATGGCTATACAATATAAGACTAGCTACCACTTAGCCATCACCTTGCTAGCACCCTGCTAGCACCCTGATAGCACACTGCTAGCACCCTGCTATCATTCTGCTATCACCTTGCTATCACCTTGCTATCACCTTGCTATCACCTTGCTATCACCTTGCCATAACCTTGTACACTTACAGCGAAGCTCAGCCTCGATCAACACAATTAAGAAATCATTCAAAAAGAAGGTGGCTTCCAAGGAGAAATGCAGCAGTATTATAACATGCATGTACATGTACATGCGGAACAAACTTACTCAAAGTATAATATACAATGGAAATATATAAACTGGGTTTATTTCAAAGAAAGTATAACTTGAGCTAATCTAGGCTACAATGCTCATCCTATATCTGCTGATGAGATAGGAGCTGCTTGCTGCCAGCTATATTGTACAACCACAATTCCAGTCAGTATTACATGTAGCTCATAGTTATGCTGTAATTCTAACTAACATGTACATGTATGTGAGCCTCATCTTAAAGAGGGAGTATTTCCAAAATTGACCAAAACCAATCAAAAGGCTGAATAGCTTGATGAATAGTACTTGCTTAGAGCTAGTCAAAATAGTCTGCCAGTGCAACAGCAGATGATGTCATCTACCACAAATGGATCTCAAACAAAGGCAGTCTATGTCATCTGAGTAATCCAGTTAACCTTGTTATAAAGCGCATGGAAAGGCTTTTATTCAATAACTTATCTATTAACCAAGATTTTATAAATTCCTTCTACACTTTTGATAACATGATACTTGGCCACCTATATTCACTTGTCTTTTTGATTTCAAACATTAAGGAAGTGCAATTAGCAAGAAAACTTCTCATTTATTTGAGGGTCTACTAAAATGAAAAGACAACTTCTTCATATTTTCTAAAAACCCCCATGAGTGAATAGAGGTAGTGGGTGTTCTATTTTCCAGTATATTTCCAAAATACACATAACTGCTTGTGGTAAAACAATATTAGCGGTGAAAGAGAAATAAATAACTAAATTTAGCATAAATGGTTTCCAATTATATTTCTCTGCTCATACAAGAGGGGACAACTCAGGAAGACTACCCAGTCTTTGGTGCTACTCCCACTTTAATTAATAATTGGTATGTTAGCTTAGGTTCTAGGATCTATAACAAATTGGATGGCAGGTGTATCACACTATCACTGCCCAAGCTCAACACCAGCATTGGCCAAATTGGAACACTGGCTAACATGCTGATCCTAGTCACTGTTTGGCTAGTTTCTATAGAAACCAGTTTAGTTGAACAGCAATGCAGATTATTCATACGCACAATTATTGCGATACCATAAATGCAGTTTAAAAGTAGGATTCAAGTCTGATATATAAATGCATGTATGTTTGCTATGGTAAGAATTAGACATTATGATGACAATTTGGTACTACACAAAAATGTATAAGCCTGTGTGGCAATATTGAAATTGCATTGTCATTATTAGTTGTGGCCTAAAACGCCAGGTGAGGGCTGACTAAGGATAAATAGTTCTAAATTGCCAACCTTGTCTAAACGAACATTTCCAACCTTATCGACCTCCGCCTAATACACTATTGTACAACTAGTAAACGGTGTGTATCGAGTAGTTTTATTCTATACATACTCAGACCTCTACCTAAGCCTTTCATCAGTATATTACAAGAATGCTGGTTGCTCGTTGAAGAACCCTATATGTTACGCTAACAAGTTGAGACGCCCACTAGGACGATACAGGTATAACTGTAGTATATCGGCATGTCTACGCATGCGTCGTTTCCAAAAAAGATTACATTATTCCGTGAAAACTAACTTACTAATAATGGAAGCAAATAGATGCACCGCTGCAACGTCTACCACACAGTAAGGAACGTATAGTAGGCCTGCTGGAAAAAGAGCTAATCGTACTTACATGTACTACTAGGCATTTACTTGTAAATACAGCTATATGTGACTTATCAGTCCAGCCCTTCAACTCTATAGAGTATGCTGCTAGTGCTTGAGTTACTGGTACTACGCAGCCACTACACAGCCTATAGCAAGTCGCTATGTAAATATTTGTTCTCTACTTGGGAAGTATAATCATTGTGCAAATTTAAACTATCATAGATCACCCTCATTCATAGAAAACTCAAGTTTTACAACCTTTACACGTAGATAAGACTACTTTGTCATCATACTGTAGCTAGAGGAAGTTGAGGGTATAATAATAGCTGTGTCCTACATGAATGTTAGTGGTGTATCTCTGGCTATGATTGGGTTTGAGTGAGTCTACCTAACATGACATGACTCTAAGGCTTGCAACACTATAACAGCCCTATAAAAATATGTACATGTACATGGCATGCAGATGAGAGAACTTGGGGGGGGGGTGGGCTCCAAACTAGAGATCACTGGACCGCCTGTTACAAACTAGCAGTTGTGGCAGTTTCTTTTTCACGACGGTGGGTTGCAGTACTGTACACACACTGAACTAAGGTCTCGTTCACACTGAACTAAGGCATCGTTCAGTATGTTCAGCGTGTACACATTCACCATTTTGATAGTCCCGTATCTACACTGCCAAGATTCAAGTTTCCGATTGCAGAGAAAATTAGTTGCCTCGCTATTTGTAGAGGGAAGCAAAGAACTGTCAATATCTACACATAATGCTTCTGTACAGCGTACCATCTCCACAGAACTATTTGAACGAGGGAATAGTGGTGTGAGTTTGAACAGCCCAATGTTATGTTGATGGTCCATAAAAATCTGTACTTGACATCAGTATTTCGAGAATGTGGCACAGCAGCATTGAATAAATTTTAATCCAAAAGGCGATGTGTCCATAAAAATAAATGTTTTAAATGACAAGTTCAGGTGTTGATTAATTTGTCACCGAAACTAAGGCATCTGTGTGTAAGCATTCAATCGGCTGTTTTAGTGTGATTGTCTGGCCTCAAACAAATTGTAAAACTTCGGTTTCTGCGGAAACAGCTATCAAGGCCTATAGACACCAGGAGCTAATTTGAATTTCGACTACCAAACTACAGATGAGTATCTCATGAGAGTTTGATCGGGATTTTCCACACCCGTTTCCTGTTTGCTGACATGATTACAATGTGACTGCACTGTATAAGTTACAGCAGAAGAACGAGTAGATTTTTAAAATCAATACGAGTGAAAATACTTTTGAATAATTCATGATACAAGTAGAATCTGGGTCTACACAATGCATCGACAACATAGAAAAACAAAATAATAGTCAGATAATTACAACCCATATACCAAATAAATAACAATAAGGATATAATTTTTATAATTCAATACAATCATACTGCTCTATTACTAGGCCCTACAAGATAACAACTTACTGGGTAGGTATAGCAGCAGCCGAAATGAAATAGATAAAAGTTAGCTGCACTGTTAAATGTTGTAGAGTTACACCTTGTTATGTAAATGAGGGTTAGCTACCTACTAATACTTACATGTATAATTACTCAGTGATGTAAATTAGGAGTATGATGTTACCTACCTTATATATATACTAATTACTGTATTTTATGTAGTAGATTCTCTTATGGGTATGATATCCTGCAGAGAGTTTATAAGATGCAGTTGATAGGTGTGTTATCACAAGTACTCACATGTACTCGCTTTGAGTAATAACATAATAGTAATATGATGCCACTTTTTATATATACAGGTTGCCTAGGTAGATATAGCATCATATTTTACTACTACTAACAACATTAGGCCTAGCAATCACTGCTACTAGCATGTGGCTGTATGATTATATACACCTATTGTATGCATTCCACTCTACTCTATATAGAATACAAACATAAAAGACTTACTACACAATGTTCACATAAATAACACAACTCAGTGAGTAACTGAATTTGATTGAAAGAGAAATATAATACCTTAGTTGATGCTAAAATAAATTGGATGTGTGTCCTAACATTATGTGTAACATCTGAGCTAGGATTGTAGATGTGGTGTGCAAGCAGTGCTTTTTTTGTAGGGGGCTCTCTGGGATCCTGGGAGCCCCCTCAAAAAATTGCCATTTTAAAAGTAAAAGTTTAAAAAGTAACCATAGCCAGGCATCATGCATGATGCATCCTATTAGAAACATACATGTTACCTGGTACATGTACAGTGTATATCAAATATACATCTTTAATCACTTATACATGTATGTATAGGATGATTTGTTTGCAAGGAATTTGTCTTTTGAGCAATCAGAGACTTGTTTGACATCCATTAAAACACCAGTTCCTCACCAGTATTGAACCCTGCGCCTCTACGGCATCTAATCGCCTAGCACAGTGAGTGGACCCTACTACCACTACACCAGCTCAGCAACCTTAAAAAAGGAAGCTTAGCCAGGGAGCAGTAGATAATATGCTCTGAGCCAACTGCACACAAAGCACCCCTCATATTACGGCCGTCTTGCTATATATTCCGCAAAACATTTGACCATGAGTTCAATAATAATGTCAAGCGGATGCAGTAGGAGTGCTATGTAGCATGTGTGAAGGTGAGAGCGGGGAGGGAACCTGAAATATGCAGGGAGTCCCCTCAACTGATCTTACAAAAAAGCACTGTGTGCAAGCACTGTAAATAAGCTAGCCTGGGTCTCAGTATGAGTAAATAGCAACTGGTAGATTCTATTCTGAAAGTTTCTTTCTTGCTGTAGAAAAACTGGAGTCAATATATTCACTCAAGTATTGTATCAATGAGTAGTTGTTACTAGCAGGTAAACTGATGATTCTACCTACACTATTTCTTGATGCTGGAAAATGGTTACATAATGGAGTTGGCTCCTCTTTCATTGTGCAAATAAATGGTAAAACAACTCCATGATTTTTATTAAGCTATTAATTAGTGCCTTTGTGACTTCTTGGTCAAACCTGGGTGGCAAATAAAAATCCAAAGATGGTTGACCGCGTTATTGATCTGGAAATAGTTTTGTTGAAGAAAATCATCCCTATCTCATAGGCACACAGATATGTAGGTAGGCACGAAAATGAGGACTTTGCATTTGGCCCAAGCCATTGTGTTCACGGCCCCGTGACGGAAGTACATCCGAAGATAAGTTGATCCAAAGGGCCTGTTTCCAAAATTTAGGTTGTGAAAAGACACTGAATGTCCATGTCCATTGTGGACACATTAATAAAGCTGAAATAAAATGGAGCAAGGATTTCTTTTGGAGTTAAAAGCTGATAAACTTTTCAAAACTGATTTATTGTATTACAGTTTCGGGCCTCAACTGCTAGAGCACACCGATATGCCTATGTATATGTACAAACTGATGATATGCTTTGTGAAGGTTAGAACTAATTCCTCTAGACATCATTGGTGCATCAGCAAATCCAACACAATAATCCAAATATTTGATGTATTTATTGAGACTGGTATTTATTATAAAATAATAGTCATAAAAGTATAATTTTATATAAAAGGAACTGCGCACTTCTCAACTGCCAGTATATATAATAAGGAATACAACATGATCAGCTATGCAATGTACATAATATATTATTCTAGTACTATAATAAAATCAGTGTGCATATCTCAAATCCAGAATAAGTTCTACACATAGTAATATACAAGTATTAATTCGCCATATAAAACACTACAGATACAGTATGATCATAGTACAGTGAAAGCAAACGTCCAATGAGAGTAGCCTATTGCACGAAGTGAAGAGAGAATAAAATGCTAGTGAAGACTAAAAAGAAATAAATAATATAAACAGAAGTTGAGCGGAGTAAGACGACACCTTGACGTCGGTGTCGTCACGCCATATGAATTCAAGTTGTACAAGCAAACATTATCTATAGGATATACTAATATATAGGCTAATTGTATTTTACAGTGATGTACCTCGAATAAAGCTCACATGACTAACTGGTTAAAGCAAGCAGTATATCCAGTCGCTAATTACTTCTAGTAGCATTGGAGACCCAAGTGTGCTAGTTTGAGCTGGGAATATACAATAGTCTATTTATAATACATGTAGAGTTATCAGATAAATGTATGCACCTAGAAACACAGTAAATATTCCACATGAACTGCTGGTTAGTAAGGCGATACCTGTAGCAAACTGAAGAATTTTCAACCTAATATTTCAAGTGCACATTATAACAGCATACTGAGTAACCGGAATTCCTCAGGAGGAACGAGAAGACAACTACTAAAATTTGGTCAGTTGAACTGAAATACTTGTTGTGCTTGTCGATTGATTAGATGACAGCGTGCGGCAAGTGCTCTGTGGCATCATGTGTCACAAATGTCATTAGCACCATGTACTGTCTGTGTGTGTCTACTGTGTATGTGAAGGAATATAATTCAGATGTCCTTGAGTACAGCACCATCTGGCAAGGAGAAGATCCTCCTGTTTCAGCGCCTCATTTCATTCCGAATAGCTACAGAGAGAACCGCTCATAAAATAACAACACATTCGTAGTATGATTAACTACAGAGAAGTCCGTACAGTGTGCAACACTTACAATGTGTTAACATATTGCATAATTTAAATTTGGGGCAGCATTAAGGAATTAAAGTAAAGCACTGCGAAATACAGTATCACACAATCCAAATTCAATTTGAGTTTAAATTTATTGTATTCAGAATAAAGAGAATCTTGGTAGAGATACAGTGTAATTACAGCCCACCATATAGTATAATACCGTTAGTCTACCAATCAAAGCACTTAGTTATAAAGTTTGATTCACTTTGCATAATCTAAGGCAATCGGAAAGCCTACATTCTAATTTAGGAGGTGCGAACCAGGGCTGGTGGAAGCTGCTGTAAAAAACTTTAGCATTGACAAGAATCACCACATTGTGCAGAAAAGGTAAACAATTTTTACCTTCTAGTATTTCTTGTTTCATTTTATTCATTTCTATTCTCATTTCGCTAAGAATTTCCTGTTTAATCTGTTCCAGATCTGAGGCCGAGCCAGACGACGCTCCGTTACTCAGACTTGGTCCATTCACAAGCTGTGTAGCAGATGGGGTCCTACAATGCAACATAGAACTAAGGTCATAGGAGGAAAGTTTGATACAGTAAAGATATCACTAAATGCTCTATCAAATGTCACGTAAATTTTATTTCTCAATTTAGAAACGATAAATATAATGATGTAATATTCGATGAATAAGCAATACTACGCTCAGCAATACAGAGTGATAGTATAAGGTAGACTACGTGAGATAGCTGCAGTGTATTAATCACAGCAATCAACAGGGCAAGCTATCTACTTATTGGACATGTGCAGGTTAGATGGCCATTCACAAATCTAGCTTAAGCCCAAGATATAATATGAATATAGGGAGGGGGAGGGGAGGTTCCCATATCAGTTATAATATTGATGACAGGAGAAAACAAATCAAAAATTAAATAATTAGGCTATTCCATACTACATCTATATACACACACAAGGAAGGGTAACCTCCAAATAGTTAAGGAGTTGTTAGGGTATGAAAAATAACAAGGGTTTAATAGAATGAAGAGGTGTGTGGGAGAATGAGGGGTTTACATTGTGACCTAAAATGAGCTTCTTTACCTAACCCCGAGGACATAGACAAACAAATTTATGAAGAGGAGATTAACTACCTCGTCCCCTAATGGTGCTGAGAGTCTAGATATACATGTAGATCCAAGGAAAAGGGTATTCTCAGGACACACATGTAGCATATATATGATACACCAAGAGAAGTTCAGAGGGTAGACAACTAAATACAGCATACTGGCAGACACGGTACTACATGATGTTTACCGACAAAGGACCGACCATGCATAGGTGAATATAAAATAGTGTGACATCACCAGACGGACAACTACACATATCATGCAGCAAATACCGTCACACCACATGACGTCTTGTAACTACTTGCATGCATTGTCTAGTATAATCCAGCAAGGACACCAGCTGACACCATAACATAGTGAAGGAGAGAACCTTCAGGGTGACAGGAGGAACATAAGACCTTCAATGACTCAGCCAGCCAGCCAGCCAGCCAGCCAGCCAGCCAGCCAGCCAGCCAGCCAGCCAGCCAGCCAGCCAGCCAGCCAGCCAGCCAGCCAGCCAGCCAGCCAGCCAGCCAGCCAGCCAGCCAGCCAGCCAGCCAGCCAGCCAGCCAGCCAGCCAGCCAGCCAGCCAGCCAGCCAGCCAGCCAGCCAGCCAGCCAGCCAGCCAGCCAGCCAGCCAGCCAGCCAGCCAGCCAGCCAGCCAGCCAGCCAGCCAGCCAGCCAGCCAGCCAGCCAGCCAGCCAGCCAGCCAGCCAGCCAGCCTGCCAGCCAGCCTTGCATTAAAACTAACACCAAGCTTACGTTTAGTACCATAGCGGCAAGTAATGTGATTTAAAAAGCCAGCCAGAGTGCATAAACTTTTCCAACTCACTGTTTAGGCTACCATTTTATTGATATATTGGAATAAGAATTGCGTTAGTCTAATCAATTCCATATCTGAGAGAACTGTGCATTTAGAATTTGGCATTAATGGTGGAAAAGCTTGCAGCATTCTGATATTAAAAACGCAAAGAGCGGCCATGTTTTACCTAGTATTCAGTAAAACATTAGAACTTTCGGCTCTTTTAACCCGGGGCAGGGTGGCCATACCCCCAGCTATGGTGGATGTGTCAACAGAGCTTGACTGATGGATACCATCTAAAGCACTTCTACAATAACACATGATTACATCAGCCTCCAGCCAATTGGAAGAGAGATGAGTGGTCAGTCAAGTGAGCAGTTGGATGGCCAGTCGACTGGTCAGTGCATTTAGTAGTTAATTATTAACAACATCATCAAATGGAATACGGCACACGGGGACTTACAACAGAGCTATAGAGCACACAGGTATATACGACAGGATATACTGCATGACAACATGTTGTTAATGGATTTAGTCTTGTCAAGAAATAGCATAAATTCTAACTAATGGTGAATGCATGAGAACTTGCGCTAACCCAAGCGCCAACCTTGGATACGTTAAATCGCCTTCCCTACTAATACCATGAAGGTGGGACAGACTAGTACTTTTTTATACACAAAACTAAACTAAAACAAATTCTTGGAGTTGTCTACACAGAGATATCCACCCAATTGGTTCAATTATGAACCGAAAGGGTACGAGTTACTTGAGTGGATTACAACTACAAAGGGTTTTGATAGTACAAATGTAATATACTGTAGGCCTAGTGTAGTTACATTAGTAATAGTAAGAAAGAGATCACGCCAACCAATCAGATGTGCATTTGAAACATTTTAACCAATAAGATAACTTATAATCTGTGCTGGGGTTTTGCAAAATATGCATCTCTATCAGAGTAAATATCAACTATAAATACACAAGGGCAGGCTATATTACGACACAATGCAGGTAAATTGTTAACACATATAGACCACGCCTACACTCTACACTCCTTAGACTATATACAGTATTATGACAGGTGTGTTTACGATACCGATATATCACGAGAAATGGTGAGATTACTTACCTTCTGCCCGATGTAGGTGAGCTGTTCTGATTGGTCGATTTAGAAGGACTAGTGTTACTGCTAGGTGACTGCAAAGATACCAAGAGGATACAATGAATATAATACACTATGCGAACCAAGGTAATAGATACACAGCTGACACCAGCTATCTATGTAGTGCTAAAATAAAACTATTTGCTGTACAGCAATCAATATACAGGTCTAAATGTATGTCTTACATCGCCGTCTGCAGCCATCCTTCTCCTGGCCAGTTTTCTCTGCATTTCTGCCATCAGATCCATTCCTCCACCACCACTACCACCTCCACTACCTCCTCCGCCGTTGCTGTTAGATCTGGTAGCTGATGGGTTACTACCACCACTCCCACCTTCATTCTATAAACATACACATACATGTACAACATTCTATATAATGCCACAATGAATGATTAACTGAAAAATTTTAAACTGACTGCGTTAATGACATTTACAATGTATACGCACAACTGTGTAGTTGTCTTTTCCTGGTACTAACTGTGCAAGCAAGCACAACTCCTAAATACATGTGCTACCACTTTTGGTGGAATGGTTGGTTGGCCAGTAATATGACCCGAAGGTGATTATTCAAGCCTAATTTATTTATTAAAAAACACTAATATGTTATATAAAATGGGAAAGAGCTGGTAAATCTACTCACTGGGCCGGGTGTCTTCTTCAGTTTAGCTGCTGCTATTGCTGCTGCTAGACCACCAGCTGGTGTCGCAAGAGCAGATGGTGCCGGTGGAGGTGGTGGAGCTGCTGGTATACCTCCAGTAGGCATCGGTGGTGGCGGTGGGATACCCCCTGAGGGTACAGGAGGTGCTGGGGGAGCAGGGGGTGGCGCCGGGGCAGCTGAAACAGATATACCACTTGAAATGTCCACATGATATATGTAAGCCTTATTGTTCAACAGGAGAGAAGAATAGGACTATCAAACAGGCGCTGTAAAGTGTTGTTTAGTTCTAAAATAATGTAGCCTATCCCTTACAACAAATATAAAATTACCTCTGTGTGAGATTATACCAGTTACTGTACCCGCTGAATAAGTACAAGAGATGATGAATGAATATTACACAGAAGTATTATGTAATTGAATGTACATGATAACAGCATAAATAGCCCAGGATCTGCACAAGTTATGTTCAATATGTCGGCTACAAGTGGGTGCATAGGCTATAAGAGTCCGCCCCCTATGACTGATATCGAGGCTAGACGGTACCCACCTGGTGGAGGGCCAGGAGGAGCTGGTATCCCAGAACTCTGTGGCACAGGTGGTGCAGGAGGTGCTGCTGGTGCAGGGGGAGCTGCTGGTGCAGGTGGAGCTACAGGTGGCTGTGGAGGACCCACTGGAGGTCTTTGGTCTGATAGTGAAGTTCTGGTATGCTGTAGGGGCTCTCTCCCTACATACAGCATTCAGATCAATTTAAACACCAAAACAAGTATCACAAACCCAGAATAAACGAGCACAAACACATGTACAGTACATTCGACACGTACACCTCTTTAATATGTACGATAGGTCATGGCCACAGCACCAACATGGTATAGCCTTAATGTAACAAGCGACTTTACCAAGACTGTTCGCTCCAAGTCACCACAAATTAGGAATTGTCACCACTTGTGTGCGGGTTGGCATTTACCAACGGCCATGTAAGACATGGTATGTTGTTCGCTCATTTCGCAATTGTTGGCATATCAAAAATTTAACTTTTATTGGGCTTTCAACCACAGAATGAGCTTCTATAGGCCTCGAGAACATACAAACAGGGTGTGACAATTCCCAATTCTCCGAACTGGTAACATACTGAGTGAACAGTATGGATAAAATCACCATAGATAACAATCTAACCTCTTATCAGATGCTTATCAGGGTAGGCTATTCTTGGAGAATTATAACTGGGAGTTGTGCCACTTCACAAAGAAAGAGAGAACAACTCCCACCAGGTCACTATTATTTACAACAGACTCCTACCCCACACTATAACAGACTGTAGTAACACACAGTACTCACCACCACTACTCTGTGTTTGATGTTGTTGTCCATTCCACATACCTTGTTGGTATTGTGTGTTTTGTACCGCATATTGTGCCTGTTGCTGCTGTTGTTGAAGCTGCTGCTGTTGTAACCTAAACAATAGTAGGTACAGTGCTGTTATGTTGGACAGGATACCAGATGTATGCAGCGTAGTATAATTATATTGTTACATAATATTGGACGTATTATAGTAAAATAAAGCATGTTAGTGGAAGCATTGCATCGTCAAAATAATCAACAGGTGCCATCAGTTTGGAAGTTGTTTTCTTCCAATAGAGGCAACCTGTTGTTATTTTGATTCATATGCCCATCTGTGAAATAAATACAGATATGTAGCTGGATAGCGATACTGTAAGATAGGTTTACAAGTGACCTACACACAATCTACAGCGTTAGACACGACTACTACGGCTTACTGTGTTTAGCCTACTATTAGTGACTGATAGACTCACCTTTCCTCGTATCTATGATCCTCTCTGGGCTGAGAATATATAGGCTGTTGGGAGTGCTGCTGTGGGGGTGGGATAGAGACCGGGGCAGGAGGCCTCGGTGCCGCCATTGAGGCTGCAAAACACAGCACAAACTTATGATACAAATATATAATACACAGCACTCGCAACTATTATTATTTCACTAGGTGACCGGCTGCATTACTTACAGGCAGTCTACATTCAGAACAAGTTAGTCGCTATCAACGTCTAACACAGCAGGGAATTCCCGCCTGATGTAACTGAATGCAGGGACGTAAATAGACAGGACCATATAGCCCTAAACCTGAACATTATAGGGACTACACGGTAGGCCTATCATAGGTATCGGTAGTCTAGATAGTCTGATAATCTACATTGTACCAACCGGCTTGTATAAGGGCGTCTAAGGCGCCCCTCATTGCAGTAGAGAAATTGACTGCATCCTCTTTACTAGCAAAGTTTAGACCGTAAACTTGTCTGTTGTCCCTCCATTGGTGAAATGTAGGTGTGGCCTCATTGTATTTCAGACCTTTTAGTATTGCACAGTTGATGACCACCTAAGAAACAATATACACTAGTAGCATAATATATACATTGTAACACATGACCAGTATACACACGTGGGATATAAAATACATTCCAGAGAGAAGACAACTCCAATAAGACTATAACACAACAGCGCATTGAGCACACTATCCCCACAAACTTGACCGTATATAATCAAAGGGAAGGATAAGATGAGCAAGGAGGAAGTAAGCCTACACAATAACAACGACAAGTTGACCCCGAGTCCCATGCCCCACTCAGGTCACCATTGTAACCAAACCTAATGAGGAAGTTGTGAATAAAACACTAAGTAGTGAAAACTTAAAACAGATCAAACACAGATTCGTCAACCAATCAGGTTTGAGAAAACACGAGATCTGGAATCTGTACCATAAACTATGACAAATATTTGACACTTACAAAACAACTATAATTCCTAGAAACAGCAAAAGCTTTTGTCACATAAGCAAATAATGTTTGCATCATATTGTAGTAGTGATAAATATAAAAGCAGACTAGTAATATATAGAGTTGTTCCATCATGGTGAGTGCTGAGTGGTAAAACCGAGAGTTGGCTGCTCACTGTTTGTGAGTAGAAGAACTACTAGTACATAATGTTATATTCCTCATGTACGCAGTAGGCTAATAGTAGGGGCAGCTTCTCTGGAAGCCACACAGTTCAACCATAAGGTTAGACTAAGTCATTCGATTACAGAGAACCATCCAAAATATCGAATAACCCGTTTATGCTGACATGGATATGGGGGGAAGAGACTAGACACATGCCGATATAGATTTCACTATACAATCCATTGTAAATTTGACTGATTGCTCCATATGCCAACAACAACCCTTCATACATGTAGAGTGACTCATTATAGCATGGAATGCTGATGGCAGGGGAAGGTAACTGCCAACATAAAAACACAACTGGGGCGAACCGCTATCATAGTCAAATCTTCGGATACTAAATATTTAGATTAACATAGTATAAAGGCTGCATACTCCATACAGCAAACCATGATCCCTGACTAGATATAGGTGTCAAGGAGGGATAACTATTAAGTAAGAGATTATTACTAACTAACGTATGCAAGAGAAATAACTCCTGAAGTACCCACCTCATGATCCTGCACCTTCCGACCGACTATCCTGAACGTGGCGTTACTGGGGTGGTGATAGATGTGTACTTTAGAGATGCCCCCTGGTGAGGAGCCGCTAGGTAGCCATTTCTTCTGCATGTCATCGTACACCATGACACTGGCCCTCACGGCCACAATGGAATGTTCACTGCAACAAATGATTAATATTAATAATTATCTGGGTGTCAGTCAACAGGGTGTCACTGGTACACAGTAGAATAGAGGCTATACTAAAATAAACACCACATTTAACAAGATTTATTGTGGCCCAACATCTAGGGGAGAGCGGGGTAAGTTGGGACAATTTTTGGTTTTCTGGGAATAATACGGAGTCTAGAGGTCATAGCATCATCATTTTTTGCATGGAGGTACTTTAATATGTTGTCTAACTATAGCCTGAAGTAGACACATTGATAAGTCAGCATAGTGCGGTAATCCATGATTTGGCAGCGCATGTCAAACGTCCCAACTTACCCCACTGACGGGGTAAGTTGGGACAGGTGTGGGGCAAGTTGGGACACCATTGAAAATATAGGTTTTAGATTTAGATTAGTCTCATTTTTTATCATGAACAGATAGAATTAAAATGTTACAATAACATTACACATATTTAAAATTATTGCCATATGCATGTATGTCAAAAAACATGTCTGTAAAAACTGCTGGACTTTAATTTAGTTCGGCCTCAAAGTGTTTAATTTTCTTTTATTACAAGATAGTCTAGGGAAGGTATGAAAATTGTTTTGATGTAAAAGAGAATTTTTTTGTTAAGTAAATCTTTTTTAGAATAGGAGGATGCCAGCTTGAACATGAAAAACCCTTAATTCGTTTGGCGCCTTATAGGTGTAATAATTTATAATAGCTCTATTAGCTGTAATAATTTATAAAACTCTTTTTTGACTAAGTTCCAGTCTACTTATGCATATTAGACTTAAAACTATAAAATAAACTAGCGCATCGTAGGTGACCATTTTTCTAATTTTGGTACAGCAAAATTTTCTTAAGCTTTAAGTTTGTCACTTAAAATAAATAGAATATAAAACCAAAACACCAGAAATAAACCAATACTAGAAAATATAGGCAAAAATGTTGATTTTTACTATAGATATTATTAGAGTTTGATGTACAATTGAACAACAAACACTCTAGATAAAATTAAATCATTGAGCAGAAAAGAGATTGTTGAATTTTAATTCCACTTGGCAACCCAACCCAGAGTTCACGGCAGCATTTATGACACAGGCGATAGTAGTCAATCCGCCTCATTCATGTGATGGAGTCGATCCAACCTGCGTCTTTCTCTTGGTGCTAATTACCTTTCCTGGGCTTTGGACAGTGGTAAATTGGATATTTACAGATGGAAAACCTATAACTTTGTAAATAGATTATCGAGGATGTTTGATTAAACTATTCCTTAGTACTCTCACCGAAGATGGTAGTTCAACTGGGGTTGGGTAACAATAAGTGTGGAGAGACATTGAGTGTACATGTACATTTATATAGCCTACTTGTCTAGTTTGAACAACAAAGAGTGAATCCCCCAAACTTTATAACTAAATTATACCTAATAATCTATTGAATTATTAGCTTGGTGCTGCCTGATGGTGTTAGTTGGTCTGGTGGGGGTTTCGAAAGGCGCAGAAATGATGTTCGAAGTGTAGGTATGAGTAGGAAAAGGATGTAGTTTATACATTGTGTTGGTGCTACCCAGTGCTGTCAGGGTCATGAGTAAAGTGAGGACAAAACAGAGATCAAAAGCTGTTATAGCAATGAATCAGGTTTGACCTGTTTCTACTACGAGTAATATCAATACTAGCTATAGTGCCATCCCCACACAGGATTGGAGTTCTTTACCAAAGTCAAATGCTATCCGAGACTCATCAAACAACTTTTAGTTAGAGAAAAGGTGAAATTACAGTGTCATCTTGGATTCATATCATTCCACAAACATAATTTATTATTACAAATGGTGTCCCAACTTGCCCCACTTCCAGCGTCCCAACTTGCCCCACACTCCCAATTTTTTGTAAAACACAATTTTTTATTAAGATTTTTGACTTGAGCTAATTTTAACTTTAGTTGCTGTAACTAGATGCTATAGAGTCTCTATGTGCAAATTTTCAAAACTATGGAGTCATTCTTTCATTAAAAAATTAGAAACTCGTCAAGAAAAAAAAATTTACTCAAACATGCAAATATTACATTATTGCAAATTGCAAAAAAAATATTTATTCAACTTAAAAAACAAAATAGTGGGTTATGTTTATTTATGTTGATCTAACCTTTGGTCCTTACCATAAAAATGTAATGGGTCTCATAATACCCGAAATAGCCCTGTCCCAACTTACCCCGCGTCCCAACTTACCCCGCTCTCCCCTACATGTACATGTCAAGATTAAGGTGTCAGCATTGAAACAAGGAAAAGGTTCCAGAGGTGGCACATAGGGTTACGAGTACTTTGCACCAGGTGACAGGAAATAGTGAAATATCAGGTGGGTAGATCGAACCAGGTAAAGGCCACCAACTCCTTCAACCAGGGACGAAATCTAAACTTCAAGTTAAACTGCTAACTAATTTCCTCAGTCTGCCTATGCCTTGCATAGTAAACAAGCTAGCGGTAGGTAGAACTTGTAGAGAACTTGCTCTACTGTACTAGCAGTGGCAGTGACTAGTGGGTGCAGTGTAGATGTTCTATATAGTCAACACAATAAACATCATACATTGACAATCTGCTGGTACCAGTCACCATTGTAGGCTATTTGAACACACATCTGCTAAGCTATGGAGTTTCAACTCCAAGATTACAACACCACAGTATCTGATGAGGGAGTCAGTATACCAGCTAACTTGTTGTTACTGAGACAGGGTAACTGTCCATATGTTTAGCCTACAGCGCTAAACATATTAATAATAAAAAATGTTTTCCTCTTGTCACATGAGTGCAACAGATTCAGCACAGAGATGTGACAAGTTGATGAGAGTATTTGCTAACAAGCTACATGCAAAATTAACAAGAACATGACATGCATGTGCTGTAATATAGAATTCGGTCTACTTCCAAACTGAAACTTGATAAAACATTTTGTGGTTTGTTGGTGAAAAGTTTCGCAAAGATGCCCATGTAGTAGCAGAAAAATTTTGAGTCCTCGACATGCTAGAGGGTTAGGGTGGAGTATTCCCAGGAGCAATGGGAGACGACAACTTCTCTTGTAACAATGCTTGGAAAATGAAAGAATATTCTACAAGGTTGGGTGTACATTTGATTCTATGTTATACACCTGAAGTGTAGGAAACATTTTAGTGTCTTTGTGATGTAATTTTCAGGTAAAGGCCAAGTTGTTCGATAATGCTCCAACCCGCCTATGTCACAGAGTTGCGAACAAAACGGCATGAGTTAACAGCAAAATTCTTATTCTCGTGCGAGAAACCTAGGCGTACCAATGAGCTATGATAGTTTCTTCGGACCAATCAAAATCCCAGGCTGATAGCCATTTTTGAATGGTGTCTTTCATTGCATGAGGATTTGTGTGTAATATAACAACCTACAGCAGAACCATGGAGAGCTGAAGAGCTGAAGGTGAAGCTAGGCGATGCAGTGAGAGTCAACTGTACAAGGTGAAAGTGAAGGGCACACAGTCACATGTTTCGTTGGCTATGTGATGGTCCCTGTCATTATCTACACTTTAGTTATGTGAGATTATGAATAAATTATGCTGTGATAATAACTTCATTGCATTAACAGGTTCCCTGGAGACTTAGGACACAAACAACGCTAATATAGTGTAGTTACAGTGGCTGACCACAGGTTCATCATACACAGATATTAGCAATCACCTATGTTGATTCCCTCTCGCTGGTCCTGTAGGTCTAACTGCAGTTGAATCAATACTAATTCCCCAACAAGAGAGATCAAAGTTGAAGTGTCCAATTGGTGTGAATGTCTTTTGCTGAACTAGTTTTTATTGAATGATTAAAAACCAGTAGCATTATAAAGGTGCTACATAGAGTCATGTGGGCACAAGTGGGGCAGAAATTACTATGGCCTTCCGTATCTTTATCTGTTCATAGATCTATTAGAATTATATTGCTGAGAGAGAAACAGCTGCACTGCTGTGATGGTGCTGGTTTAGGATTATGATGGACTGCATCAAAGGGAAATAAATAGGGAAAACATTTCATATGTTTATACTAGTTGGATCAGTCTGCCAAATCACTGTTTACCGTATCAAAAAATTACCACATGCTTAGAACATGTTTAAAAAATTAGCTTGCTGCACTATTGCAACAGGAATTGAAAGGAGCTTTTAGTGGTTTTAGTTGTTGGGCCTACCAACTGAGTAATAGCTTAATTAAATCATTCAATTTCTACAATGATTGATAATTTTTGCAATATTGTACTATAAATCAATAAATTAAATTACAGTAGCCTACAACTTTTTCATTCAGTTGTTCTAACATTATTAGAACAACTGAATGGGGTGCATGTAGTGAGTGCAATAAGATATTCCCAGCAGCTTTTGATATCCTATACACAACAGTGTACTTAGTAGAGTTTCTGGAAATCAGTAAATCTGTGTATGCCAGGGGATATAGTATTTGATACTAGTAACAATTAGCAGTATAGTTTGTGACAGTAGCTAGTAGTAGCAGTAAATAGGAGTAGCAAGTAGTAGCAGTAAATAGCAGTAGCAAGTAGAAGCAGTAAATAGTAGTTGCTAGTAGTCAGTTAGCTCAGTCACACTGGGAGTCATTAATTACACCACTGGAGGTGTAGGAAACTTGACAAACCACAATTAATAGACGAAACATGCAGTATTCCACACAATGTAGCCTTATCTAAATGCTAAAGTGTTTCATATCACATATTCACTGATGGCACTTATTCTTCAGCAAATAATTCACGAAAGACATAAAAGTGGAGGTAGACCTTATCAGCATTTAGTAATTACACAAAATAATTATAGGTTGAAGGAGAAATATGCGTCTGCTGAACAGGTATTCATAGCCATAGAGCTTGAAAGAGAACTGATTTATGTGATAACATTATTGCTAATTGCTAATTACATTGGAAACAATTTCTCAAAGCTGGATGAGAAAAAGCTCTAGATATGCCAAAGAGGGCTAGCGCATAGACCTACTCAATCTCAAAGTAAATAGTCGGACCGACACGTTTTGGTTGATAACACAAAGTTATTCTGAGCAGAATTTGCTATAGCAACTGCTGGTTGGAGCTGCCAGAGATCATAGCACTGCTCTTAGCCTTTATTATAAATCTACCCGGTTGGAGTAATAGTGCTCCTGCTTTTGGCTTGTGAAGACTTTCATAATGGTTTGTTTTGGAAACTTGTTGAAAATAAGAGCAGTTTGATCTGTAAGGATCCAGGTTTTGTTGCGATTGTACAGAGTAGAGAATTAGTAACCATATCAGCATATACTTTGATAGTGAAACAATCCCATACCCTCTGCCAAGATATGCAGCTAGCAAAATATAACTTTGTTGTAGACTAGAGCATTGTGACACTGAGCCTGTTTATCCATTAGCCATTTGATGGAATTTTTATACTAGCTACTTGTTTTGACATTAGTGTTTCAAAAACACGGATGAATAATCAATTATATGGAAGATCCACATTCTGTTTAAAGGTTAGCCTGTTATGTGAGATTTAATGCATGTAGACAGATAAAATAAGGTTTCTAGTCCATCATCTATCAACAGTGACATGTATATCACCAATTTCAATTGTACGTTAAATATATGGCTATTACAGAAATGATTTATATGCTATAAATTTGATAATGACGAACTAACGGAGTGGAAGGTTGGAAATCATGCCAGTTATATTCTGCAAATGGATGAATTCTGCAACAGAACCTAGTGGTAAGTTGGAAACATTACCGCAAAGTATGTGAAGCAAAGTATGTGCCATAGAGTTCCAGGGAACCATAGAGATGAAACCACAGAAATATCTAGCATAACACTGTGGTAATAAAAGTCATGCATTGGTAATGTTGGTGAAGTTACAGGTCACTACCACCCTATCTGAACTAGCCAGCAGATTTCCAGTAAAGGACATGGCGAGTCAACTATGTCCTACACAAGCCAAACTGAGAGAAACTGACAGTTCCAACGCACTCTAAATAAATAGATAGACGGAAATGAATTTTCAGCTGTACTTAGTCAAATTTGTCCACCCAACCAATACCAGTCAAACTACGCTGCTGAAACTGCTTTGGACCATTAAAACCTCATCAACTTACAAGATGAAAGTCATTTGCCAGCATAAAACTGTCTAATGACGGGTAGATAAACTGAACTCCATAAATGTAATGGCAGGAAAATTTGGCAGTCTTGGGATACTGAGACTGAGCTGAAGACATGATGTGGGATGGTTACATAGCTGAGAATGGCTGTGGTCTGTGGCAGCTGTCATTAGAGTACTCCTGACCACAATTAGAGAAGTCAATAGATAAAGAAAAGCAAATAATACCACAGAGTTTAAACTTTTGGTCAAAACTTCAAACCACTGTGAAACACCCAGTTTTAAAAATTATCTTGAGCAGCATTTATAGGTCAACCCTTCCAGTGATGAACCTACATGTATATGAAGAACAGCAATGGGAAAGTATGCATAGCCTAGGTCAACATAAAAATAAACTTGATGAATAGAAGGGAAGCAATCCCTGACATACCCATAGCCTGAAACTTGTGGCATAACAAAGCCTCCTTCGACATTTTGTGGTGCTGGTATTGGAAAGTCATATGTGTTCTGTAAAGGGGAATCATCAGGAGAACATAGGCTATCCTGCCAGTGAGATATAAAAGCTGAGCTGTCTAGCTGTGGAAGTGACGATGGGTTTATGATGCCGACAGCGCTTGGAGTGGAGTAGTAGGACGAGTTATCATCACTCGGCGAAGATGGTGTATCGACAGAGTTAGCTCTCAGAGAGCCGTGTCTCACATGCTTCAGCATGCTGTTATTGTACGGATATGACGCAATTTTAAATCCGGAACAGTCTAGGAGAACAAAAAATACTTTCCGTAGAAGTCAGAAATCCCTTTATGCGCTCCGCCAAAATCTAAGCACCATTAGCAATGCTCAGACAGAATAACCCGCCAGAGTATTAGATGATTGTAACTGCCTTAGAAAGAGGAAGCCGTCGAAGAATAGCTGTTGATGGTTGAAATATCCAATCCAGAGTTTATGACAGCAGCAGATGATATAGACCCATCACCAGATTACCATATCCTTATCAGTCAATAACAGGTCTTATGTGTGACACTATTCGTAGTAGTGGTATATAGCTCATGCAGTCTATAGCTCTATCAGATAGCAAGTGATTTTCACATTGACATCATATGAAAATAAAATCATTTAGGCTATTTATAAAGCCTGATTCACAATATCAATATTGAATGGTAAATTGATATTACAGCTGTTGTGAAGATAAAGCTGCTGCTGGAACAGAAGCAATCCAGATCATGTATCTTCTCAGAGATATCCAAAGTTTGTGCAAAGTGCAAGCCACCGCTCTATTTACAACGTCCTCTCAGACCACTGATGTTTAGCAGCACTAGGTTCCAGTACTAACTTTCGATCGCTAGTTTCCTGACTGCTAGTTGTGACTATACTTAACGAGAGCGATGTTATCAAAATTCCAAGATGTCTCCAGTGGAATCCTCTTACTAAATCCCCAGACTGTCATTAATAAAGGCAAATCGAGTGCTAACCTCAACAGTTCTTCCTTTATATAATTAGTTTGAAGTTCCTTTTCTGTATAATTGATTGATTCTTCTATCCCGATTACACCGATGGCTTGTATAAGAACAATGTTAAAACCCAGTTACAACCGCGAGACTGAGTATGATAATTAATGATTAACCTAATAATTCCGATAGTTTACTTTCTATGTGGGTGTTATCGATTAGAATTTTTACTGATATGAAAATAAACCGAGTACAAGAGCGAAGAGTACTTCAGGTCAATAGCGCAAGCTGAAGAGTACAACTTGACGAACTACTGTAATGGGTGTTGATTGTCAACTACAATTTGAATAATGATCTTGGACTTGCGAACTAGCCACCTTACAATGCTAGAGTGAAGGAGAAACAATCAGTAGTAGGCAGTCAGGCATTGATTAGCCTTCATACTCTAACCACAAGACTTTAACCTATACATAATAAGGGTGGGGAGATCGGGTTGCCCTCAATTGATGTTTATATCTTATTTAGAACAGCTGGTGCAGTGCTTAGCTTGTAAATTTAGTGGAGTACAAAGAGTAATATCTTATAGCTCTATTAATAGGTTAGAGCTGATTCAGTAACAAATCAAATCAATTTGGATTACGATTGTTCTCACTACAACATAAACAATTTAAAATGGAAGATTAATGCCAGGCCATGGAGGTAAACCAAATTGGGAATTTCCTGTTCTTAGGCTAAGCCCAAATGCATATTAGAGACTCCTCTGAACTTGAGAAGGAACCATATAATTTTGACTAAAGAAACTCATTTGTTTTGCAAATAATATAAATTCAGTATGGCCATGTGATAATAATCGGTGCACACTTCCTCAATGGGACACTTTCCCTATAAGAAAAAAGAAATTGTTGAGCTAAAAAATGAATATACAAGGAGAGAGGATAACCCTGCAAAACTAAATAGCAGGTAAGAGGACACAACTCCAGAATCAACATCAAAACTAGCTAATATTGAAAGAACATACAAGTGGAAGAAATGAAGCTAATTATCATGTTCAAGACTCAAGTATTAACATGCTAAAAATACATTATACAATATATAGAAAATGGCCAAACCCCCTAACATTAACATGCTTAGCTATCAAAACTAGAATATTCATCTTGTAGATAAAAACTAACAGAATACCCCACATATAATGCTACAAGGTAGAGGAAATATAGGGCCAAATTTGTAATAGGCCTAAATAGTTAGGCGAGAGGATCTATAGGCTAAATAATACTCCTCAATATGACTACCAATACCAGCGATCCAATTGATAAAACAGTCAACAAAGGCAAGTATCTTATCAGCAAGTGCCCTATCGAGGCTAGAAGACGATATATTCCAATATGGTGACTCTGATAAGAAGTCACTCGCAGCCTACGACGTCATTGAGCTAATTGACATATCCTAATTGCTGCATCTTGAGCCCCTGGGATCAAATGTGATTTTGATTTTTAGTTCAAGTTGAACAAGAGTAAACACTGTTTGACCAGCTGCAGACCGAGATTCTAAATACTAACAGCGATTTCAGAAAATACAGTAGAAGATGTGAAACGCCAAACAACTTTTCACTCAGAAGACAACTCCCAAAACACACTGATTTCTAAGAAATTTATCATTGAAGCAAGATGATAACATATTCATAGCGCAAGTGAGGACCTCAGGTACTATTTTCCGACAGGTCTATCTGGAATAAGAGAGAGATAGCAATACTTTTAATCTGAAACAAATACAATATAGGCATATAGGATAAACGCAACTCTAGGACTTTATTGCAACATAGTGCACAGGCTAAGAAAGATGAGTAGCCCATCTCTGATAACTATGAAGGAATTTAGCACAAATAATGGCTTTCTTAACAGGTTATTAATTTCATTATAAATATTATGCATACAATATTATGTTTATCTAGTCTCTTTTGCATAGCAAAATGACCTATAAGCATGATGGTCGACTATCTGCATCTGATATGTGCAGAAAATGGCACCTTCAATTATGGCACGCTGATTAGTGTGAATTTATATGTTTATACAAAATATATATCCACGTTTGTTTGATTTTAAATAATGTGCCACATCTGAGCCGTTTCACCAATATTATAGACCTTTCATAAACGCGTATACTTCAGCTCGTACAAGTTTGCAAGTCTTTCCATCCAAGTTTTAATCGAAGAATATAATATATCCTGTTTTGTCAGTATTTGACAGTTAGTAAATGCATAAAATTATTCAAATCAGTTCCACTAGAACTACGCCGGGCTGGGTTAGTAGTTTTACTATCACACAGACATCTAACAGTTAGGGTACCAATTAGTAACTAAACAATCATTAGCATCATGGTCTTCACAACTCAAGTAAACAGGAACAATAGAGCAATTAGGATACTGTGTACAAGTAGCATTGTATCACAGTCAGGAGTGGTCTATTTCTAACTGCAGTGGAAGAAGAGAGATGTAACATTAGATTGGACATGTGTATAGGAAGTGACTAACAATGGCAGTCATAGATATGTCTGAGATAAAATTATGTATTTCACTGGCTATTATATGACTAGCTGCCTTTATCAGGTTAGGTAGTGCAACAGTAGTATCCGAAATATCAGATATCCCTTTCCATACCCACAATGTTTATCATCAACCCACCATGTATTTACAATGACAACTGACGAAACTGGATGGATACTCCATTATCCCAGTCATATTCAACTTGTTTGATAATGAGAGAAGTTTTAGCTTCAACTCTGCGGCTAAAATTAGCAATACCAGCCACATCTGGGTGCCATAAAATACCAGATTGCATCGTACAAAATCTCTATTATAATATAGAGACTTGTATACTGATAGACAGTAGTAGTAAAGCTATATAATATGCAGTCCAGATTGATTTACTGATTTGCATCACAAGTAATTATTCTTATTGCTGTGGTGAATCACATACATTAATTGATCCATATTCAGAAAGTAATTAGCTAGCAGGCAGCAAGCAGCCTTTTCCTAGACATCACTTGAGCACAACTTGAAAGATATGATTCATTTCAAGTCAATATTGATTCTGGCTAGTTTCTTGCGACTCACATGGTGTAAAATACTGAATGCAAAATCATTGCCTAGTATCAACTTTTCAGTCAGTGGATGATTGATTGCTAGCTTGATTGATTCAGCATTGAGATTACCTATATTACTTATATCTACAGTACAACAGAATACTGGGATACAAGGATAATAGCCTATCAAATGGGTGTATAATTATAATATTGCCTGCCAGCTCTGAAGTTTAAATACATCTGATAACCACTGACCTCTAATTACCTTAGTTTACACACCTATGTCATAGCTTCAGAAACCAAGCAAGCTAAGAGACAAAATGTGGGTGACTTTTGAGCCTACTGAAAACTTGTCCAACAATAAGGCCACAGTTGTCAATTGTCAAACTCTAACTGAAAACAGTTGGTAGGCTATTATAGTCAGGCACACATTTGCAGTCACTTCCCAGGAGACACAGCATGCTCATCTTATAGCCTACTCAAATACTCAGCCTTGAAAGCACAACTCATCCAGAACTGATGTAAAACCAATCAGGAAGTTGACTTGTAAACAAACAACTGATGACTACTGACTAGGGTTGGTAGCTATTAGTACACCAGATACATGAAAATGAGGTTCCTAAGCTTAGCAAGATTTACCAACAACTAAACTGCCCGAATTATTGATCAATGCAGCATGCCAAAATGTTGCTAGAGGATAAATTCAAGTGCTATAGAACTAGCCCAATAAACTACACATACATGTATATTACACTGTAAGTCGCAACACATATGCATAGAATATAATAATATGTATAAACCTACATGATAAGGATACCATTGCTAATAAGCTTATCAGTTCTGATCCATGAGTGAGCAAATCAAGGTTCCTCATAGGTTATGTAAACACTGACTGATAGTCATTTGCAGGTGAGTGAAATGTGTTTAAAATACACATTGAACAAACTATGCATTCAGGTTCACATTTTGACTTCAGTTGTATAAATCTATATACACGTACATGTATGTAGCCTAATGGCACTGTGAATAATGGTGGCCAGCATTGCAGTTTATAACGCATTACTACGTGGTTGAGTCGGTCTACTACCTCCTTCGTTTGGAACTGATAATAGCTTTTGTGTTAGCTGGAAATGAGGCCTTATATGAGATCAGTTTTGAGAAAGGGTGCAGGGATTGACCAAATTTCTATTAAATAATAGCCTACAAGCATTTCTACTTGCTTGAAAATGTAATCAAATTTCAGGCAAGTAGAAATGGTACAAATTTTTGAACTTTCTATAGGCTGGTACTAAAATACTTGCTTTTGCCTGTAGGACTCCAAACATTAATTATAGCACTTAATTGAAATTACTAAAAGCTTATCTCGTATGTTAATATAATGAAGGCATTAATAACGCATTAGTCCCTTAATTTGCCCTAATAACTTTTTATTTCTCAAAAAAGTACTTTATAAGTTGCTTGCTCTAACTTGGTAGACTCGGTGCATTATGATGTTATAGCCTCAAAAAGATTTCCAAATTGTTTCTTTGGGACACCTAATGCCACATGGCGAAAACGCAGGACTCATTGTTGAAAGATATGTCTCTGGTCAGCTATAGCACTAGGAATAACTCAAACTGAAATGGAATGAGGCCAACAATCAAAACAGAGTAAGATGTTCCTAGAAGGAAGAGACTCATGGCTCTGGAGAATATACTAATAGTCGATGAGATTATGACTAAACATCTCAATACTACACAAAACAAATTCCACCGAGGCTCATGAGCTATAGATCCGTGAGACATCCTTTTTAAAAAATGTACAGAGTTTGGAGTGTAATCATATTATTCATGAAATTTATGACCAGACCGATATTGGTGACTCCCCTGGCTTCAAGAACGATAGAGTTTGAGCCTCTGCAAAAAAGGTAATCGATTCAGATGCAAACTATCTCTGTGTCTCACCTGCGTCAGAACGGAATAGGAAGCGCTACAAATCACTCTATGTGAACACTCAATAAAACCCTTAGGGCTGTGCTTACACAATAGGCTCAAAGCTAACCTTCAAGTTCACTCTAGACCTATAAATTAACTCTACAACTTTTGAGTTGTGTTAACTCATGCAAAGCATCTCAATATCCAAACATACCCTTTATAATGAACATAACCAATAGACCAATTTGCCAGTATTGAAGTAGAATTGAATACGTCTGATATTTATCATTTGACTTCATCGTCACTCAGCTAAAAGTAATAATTCATTAAAAATATGTTGGCTGTGTTAACTAAAAGCAGACCTGAAATGACTTGCATTTTCAACTTTTAAGTCTGCCATGGTAAAGAAATGAAAAGGGCAGTAAAAGTATGGACTTCTTACTTTTCTTGATAATTCTTAATTTGGCCAGTAATTCAACAACTAGGCTAATCTGATGGCAAACAGTTGACAGGAATCATCTCTGTAAAGTTAATTAGTGATAAAATAACATGGTCAAATTTTTAGATCAATGAAATGGACTTTTTGCAATAATCAATATAATTATGATAGTAATAATCACGAAATTAAAGTCACGTAGGAACTAACACCAGACATGCTTATGTTTTCAATTCTGTTGCCTGTCACACTAACAATTTCCTGCACAGCTTTCTGATCAGAAACTCCGCTCTGGTGAGATAATAGCGGACTACAAAAGGACCAGCAATTCACATTGTTCTTCTTTTCCCTTAACCCTGGATCAAGGAATTTTAATTTAGCCGAGACAAGACAATATTTAGGCCTACATTAATCTCATTTGACATTTGGTGGGCTATATTACTTGAGATTTAGAAAAGACTATTTAAATATTATAATTATTTGAAATAATTATTGAAAAATTAAAATGATTTTAATTTATTTTCAAAGGGAAGTCAATGGATTTGATCACAGAATGCAAATGGTAGGATAAAAGTTAGTGAACCCATTAACACTATATTTACCACTTAACAATTTAGTAATTACTTGATTAATTAATAACTATTCAAATCTAATCTATAGTTAGTTAGTTTTATGAGTAGGACTATCCCGGCCTAGGATCAGTGCAGTAACAGTCGAGAAAACAGTATAGCAGTAGTCCACAGTCAATAACTAAATAATAATTATTCCTAGTTCAGAAAAGAGTACGCAATAATAATATTAATAACAACAATATTATAATTAACCATTATAATAATAATAATTGATTGGGGAAGTAAGAATTTCCACTTCCAATTGAAATTAATTTATCCCTGGCGACTGGTTAAAATGCAACAAATCTTACCTCATTATAAAATTGTTGGCCTCACCAACCGTGTATACACCGAAGTAAATTAGTTCGCAGTAGAAGTGAGAGTATCACATATACAATAAAAGATACAGGATATGCGATGTAATCTCTAGGAAGCGTCGGAAGCAAAACAAAGCCAGGCGATCGCCATCTTTGTATTGACATATTAATGTTATAGTCTCTAATAGATGTTCTGATTAATTAAACTGGTAGAATTATTGATTATTTTTAATGGAATTACTGTAATAATTATTCTAAATAATTTGATATTTGTTGTTTAAACAATTGCATAAATATTGTATAATTTCGTACTTTTATAGCCTCTATTAAAGAGGTATAGGAAGAAGACAACCCCCACCTAATTGTGATGGATCAGATACAATCATGTACATGTAGCTCTAAAATAATACAGTTTACCTAAAGCCATGCACAAATCACTAGATCAACGTTGTTCATGCAGAGCGAAGCACGAAATTTCTTCATTTGGAAATTTATGCTAAATAACTCAGAATACAAGTGCAGGGCTCTCAACTACTCGGATTAAATCCAAATTGTTCGGATTTGTCCTTCCCTTTTGGGCATTCGGACGGATTTCCATATTTTCCACTCACTGTTCGGATTTTGCTATTGTGTTAGGATTTGTTACTAGTAGCAAAGAGAGTACTCCCTTTGCTAGTAGGCTAACTAGCACCAAAGCCATACACAAACAAAGTCTGTCCAATGGAATCAATTGGGAGTTGAGAGGTTGCTAACCTACTCAATTTAATATTTGAATCAAATGGATGTCTAAATTATTTTCCAATCTGATATTAATAGGTTTTACAAAATAACACATAAGAGATATGTAATTGTATATGTTGCAAATATTTTTGTGTTAGAAAGTCCCAAGTACTACTGTTTACCCACAAATATATAACATTTTAGATATTGACAAGAAAACAAGGGGGACAAGTCAAAACATTTCAAACATTTTGCATGCACTGTGTACCCACCTCATCTGTTCCACTTCCACTTGGAGCCATACAGATATAGGCTATATCTGTATTTTGTTTAAATCTGTGTTATGGTGTCATATTGTTATCTGCAGTTATTGTATAATATATACACAATATTTTCCACTATCTCCACCACCTACATCTACACTGTACATGTATATACTGTATGCCCTATTTGCATCTTTGTTTGTTCTACCAAATAAATACACACAAGTTGCATGTTCCAACCTCTACCAAGCACAGCACATTTTAAGTAAAATATGACTAGAATTGCATGAACTGGTGCCATTTTAGACGGCACGGTTAAAAAATTTTCAAACGCAGGAGGGCGGTCCGCCGCCCCTCCCGCGTCCTCCCAGGCAGCCCGCTTCACAGGCTGGCGGGGCCTCTGGCCTCGCAGTGGCATCTTTTTCCTCAATTCAGCATTTTATTAGGATTTTTCACTTTATCAAGTTGAGAGCCCTGCAAGTGATGCAACTAATTTAGATTAAAAGAAAGATGTTGACACCAGTGTGGTGGTAATATTATATTGTGAACCAATTTGGTCAATTATGGTGCATACTTCTCAACAGAAAGATATTGCTTTACATATAATTAATACAGCAGTATGCATACCTACAGAAAGCATTTAAACTTATCATTGATTTCTTCACTGCTTCTAGATAAAGAAAATCACTGCTATCTTGGACCATGTTATTTTTTCTACTTACTATTTATATACTATGATGGTGAGATACCATTTCCCTACAACTAACACAACATTGCATTTTAGTATGGGAGCACATTTGTATGCAGTCACATTCAATAATTAGTCAAACATTTTTCTACTTCTTACCTTCTTGCCACAAATTAACCTTTGACTCAACCTGTACAGGAGAAAGCATGTAGGAAAACAAATTTCTTAGTTTACAAGTTCTCTAGAGTTGTCCTGTCATTGAGAACGTCGAGGAGACAACTCCCGTCATACAAGGTTGGTCATTGGTGCATAGGAATAGCAAAAATAATAATGATTGTTATCTTACTAGCCATAGCCATTGCGGTTAGCAGGCTTACCAAGTCTCCCTGATTCCGCAGGAGACTCCCTGATTTTCAACTCAAATTTTGGTACCCCACCCCACCCAAAATGGACACCCCCCCACCCAAATGCTGAATCTCCCTGATTTCCATCAGTCGAACTTGGCAAGCCTGGCGGCTAGTGTAATGAAAAGTACAGGTATCTGATATCTGTATATTTGAAAGCCTAGTGAATGCAACAGAAAAGAATCAAGCCAGCACAATAACAGCCGCTTGAGTTTTACTAGCACATGGATTTATTTGTGGTACTACTATAAGTTTATAGATTGTACTTATTGAAGATCTGTAATAAGACACTTACATGTATATTGGTTTCATGGTATACAATATAAATATTGGACTATGACAAGTTTCTAGTATACAAATCTATATACTATATACATGCAGTATAGCACTGGGCACACTCAGTTGTTCCAAATTTTAAGTTTATATCCATGTCATTACAACATAAGTATTTTATGATTGTAAACACAAGCACAACATGACAATGGGTTACTGGAATGTGCAAAAACAGGTCATTTTATTATATTTACGCACATAAATATTGTTACTGTAACTAATGATGCATAGATGAAATCAAAATGGCAAGTAATATGTTCATGCACTGTTGTGTACTTGCATATATTTTTATAACACAAGTACAACCATAAGCACAACTGTGGTACATTGTGAGAAGACTGGTATACGAGTACATTCATGTTCATGACATAATAATATTATTATCTTTCTTGAGCAATCTGATTAGACCATTGAGCTAACACGAATATGAAACACAAAGTCGTGTAACATTTGCACAAAAAACATGATCGTAGATCATTCTAATTAAGATTGACTAACTGCCACACACTTTATATGATTTAAATGACTGACTGAAGTGTGCAAAATAACTTTGATTTAGATTATGACTTACAAGTTAATATATAATACTGTGTTAGCACCCTTTTCAGAGTTAATATAATAGAATGATGATACATCTATGATATGATTGTGATTCTGATAAAAACATAACAGGCTATGTTGTCCAGCGATTAGAAAGAATACGTTCATGTATAATGTGTGACACATTGGTTAGATAGATAAGATTACTTGTGATGGAATGCATTGTGGGAATTTATAATTGTGCTGGTCAACTAATGCACTATTGGTAGAATATAACTGGTGTAGCCAATAACCACCTCTGTTGCATTCATAAATGAAAATAATATTACCTAAAGTAACCAATGGTACAAGAGCTGTAAATAGTGTCAAAAAGAAGATTACCAAATGGAAGTATTTCAATGGCTAAGTACAAACAGTTGAACCACCAATAGGGTAACAGATACCAAGAGGTTGTCCAATGAGAAGGAGGCTATCGATATGGTGTTAGCAACTGCAAGCTCTGCGGGTTTCCTCCGCTGATGTACCTACTACTGTCACATCATTAGTTGCCTTCTTGTTACCTTCCTCGCGAACCCCATGGCTGTCATACACATGGGCGTGTGTATTGTCAAGGTTTGAGATCAACATCTGGGCTACTTTGGCAAACCCTTCATTGACACCTGAAAAATAACATCATTAGAGTCACTACTACGTTACTGGGGACGACAACTGGGCAATCTCATATTTAATGTTGATGGCAGGGAATCACTGCCTTTTCATTGGTCGAGATAGAGCATAGCTTACAAAAATATCGGCTGTAACTGACCATGGAGTAGAACAAACAGTTGGCTTATAGCCAGCTTGTGACTAAGAGTTCTAGCTAAGGTCGCTATATAGCATAGAATTTTCTTGCTATAGAACGAGCCAATCGTCAAGTGCACAATGGAAATATAATCAACCGGGAGTCTGCATTTATGTTGGGAAAATATTCTGATTGGTTGTTCTATTCGCTCCGAGTCCATACTCGCACAGGAAACCCATAAGCAGATGTGATAAGAAGGAAGTTGTGTCTTGAAATGGAAAATCAACACATTCACAAGATGGAGTTTTTTCTGCGAACGCACCAATAATTGCCAAGCCAGAGATTAATGGCACATTCAATGTTTTATATTACTAGAACATATTAACAGAGGCACGTACCTTCACTAGAAAGTGCGGACATTTCAACATGTTCTGCCCCGACAGATTCAGCATAGTCTCTTGCCAACTCTGCAGACACCTCTCTCCGATGAGACAGGTCACTTTTGTTACCAAACAGTATCATCGCTATAAGATAAAGCAGTAGTCACTCATGTTACCAAACACTAGCACTGTTAGAAGATAAAGCAGTAGTCATTCATGTTACCAAACAGTATCATCGCTAGAAGATAAAGCAGTAGACAGTCCTGCTACCAAACACTAGCACTGCTAATAAAAAGAACAGCAGAAACTTGTGTTACCAAACAGCAGCATTGCTAGCAGATGAAATGGCAGCGACATATATTACCAAAAAGTCACCTTTCTATAACTAGTCACAGAATACGAGTATGTACATTAGTAGATAAAACCAATTGAGGAACGAATCATCTCAATCAGCGGATAGACTACCAGTAACTGAATACCTGACCTAGGTTTCTAGCCTTTTGATAGTAGTTTAAAAGCAAATAATTCCAATATACATGTATTAGCACTATATCACACATTGTTGCAGTATTATTACATGTTATATTGGCCCACAACAGACACTGGCCTACTTACATATTGGTCGATGACATACTGGCCTATAACAGATACTGACCTACTTACACATCAGTTCATATCGACTGCTAGCAAACTCGCGCAATAGTCAACAACAAATATTGGCCTACTTACATATTGGACGGTCAACATTCTGTATAAGCTCAAGGACCCATTTTCTCAGACCTTTAAAACTGTCTATGTCAGTAATATCATACACCAGGATAGCAACAGAAGCCTTTCTGTAGTACATGGGTGCCTGTAACACGTAAGGTAATGTGATAGAAGCTACATCTGGTTCAAACACTGACAACCAAAGGTAAAGAAAAGGTCATAAGATACAAGAGAGAGCATATTGTCTTACTAACCATTGATTTAAATCTTTCCTGACCGGCTGTGTCCCATATCTGTAGATGTATTTGATATCCATCTACATTCCTACAACAAGACAAAATATAATCAGCTGATAGACAGCTGATAGATAGAGAATAGTAATGCAACAAGATCCTCAGCAAGAGCACATCTTGGCACTGCTAGAATCTCTACTCATGATTGATAATCTGCCCTGTGGCACCAAAGAGTCATAGATAACATGAGTAAGTCAAAGGGGAAAATCTAGGTCCTTTGGCAGCGCAGTCACATAGGCCTAATTTATGAGGTGTGTACATGGAGGTTGAGAGATATATTTCTGAAATAAAGTGGTCGGCTGTTTCAAAACGTGGTCGTCATAGTAACCGTAATTGATGCTCAATCAAATTCAACCCATAAGTCTAAACCTACAACTTACATTCTGTAGTTGAAGAAAGCAGCACCAATTGTAGACCCGACACCTTTGTCAAACATGTTCCGCACACATCTCATAACCACACTTGTTTTGCCCACAGCTACAAAAAAGTCATGATATAGCGAGGACGATATTTAGGACTCCCACAACAGACTACAATTTGCTTCAGCTCATTCAATACCTATTAGCAAAAAGTAAAATAGATGTATATCTATATCTCGAGAGCACCATTGCGAATAACATGCTTGAGTACAGAATCTAATGAGATGACTTATGGTGATGTCTAAACTAATTCCCCAATTATCAGCCCACCTTGCCGGCAGGTTTGGATATGTTGGAATCGAAATGTATCCCGTTTGTTTACGATGAATTGATAAATCAAGGTATCATCAGCAAACGGGACAACAGGGTAAGTGGCACTGGTAGATTGTTATTCGGATATGGCCAGGTTGAAGTTGTACCATCTAGTATCACTCATGCTGACCAATCTGTGAGAATGTCTAGCATTTAGGCTACTGTTACAATCACTAACATTCGAAATTTTTTCAAGTTCTTTATGAGCAAAAAATGTGGTGCCTACATAATAAAATGCTTTTGCATAATTAATAACTGCTACAAGAACTACATGTTGCTAGTGAATTACTGGCGCTATAGTGCAGAGTTTGGCACATATAATTAATTTCAAAGAGCCCTCTTTGAAAACCACGTTTCGGTGCTACGCGAGATTTGTAAACATGGCAAAATCTCCAAGCTTTTTACGATAATTGTGATATCCCAAATCCAACTGCTAATCACGAAACTGAAACTATCTCAAATAAATTGTTGGTCTACAAAAAATCTCAGAAACTTTGCATAGCACTAAATCATGATGCAGTGATTAGGCTAACCAGACATAGACAACACAGATAAGACACCTAGGCCTTGGTTGCTCAGTGACGATATGAGTCTTTATAGTCTGACACTATATTAGTGAGTGACTCTTGACTGGCTTTTTTAAAATTTAGTTTTAGTTTTTTAGATTGACTGACCAAGTTTTGCGTATTTGATAGAGACACTACACTAATACTGCACATGTAGGCTATGCGTAAATATGTGGGAACACAGTCTAGTTTAAAATGGCTTAAGTTTTCAATGTAACAATTTTTGTAATTATAATGATAATAAAATAGAAATATTTTAGTTATAATTTTTTGTAAATTAAATAAATATAAAGATTAAAACAATATAAATAGCAAACTATACTATCTATCACTATCACTATCATTATTATCATATGATAGTCATCGAATATCCTATGAAAGCTATACAATGAAAGCTAACTATGGTAAAATAATAATTAGTTATTTCAGATAGAGATATTTTAATTTTATTTATAGTTAGTTATTAGTCATTAATTATTTAGGTTTGGTTTGATTGCTCAACTTAAAAGAAATCACTGTGTAATTTAGATTAGTGCTTGTTTTAAAAATATCATATGGATAATTACCAATTAGAATTAGTCGATTGAGTTTCAGATATCAGCTTGCCAGTTAGTCATGAGTTGAATGATCCTCACTAACTGACGGATGCAATTTTTTTTCTCTTTGTTTATTTATTTATTCTCTCTTATAAGTTGTATGTAATATATATTTATTTGTAGTCAACAAGTTACCTTTAACAAATGTTATCTGTAAACTTTTAGAAAACCCAATAAATGTAAATCAAATGTAAATGATGCCATACACCTTACCTACCTACCTTGAGCGCCTAGAACAACGGCTTTGGCTTCAATGGTTTTCATCGCTTCACTAAACAACGTTAATGCTAAGCAATGTTACATGGTGATCAAAAACATGCAATGGTAACCACAAATAAGCAAAACAATTCAAGGATATAACGATGGCAACTGGACACTCGACCCGAGATGTTACAGAATTGCCAACGACGCCATAGTTTAATCATGTGACTAAATCACCGAAGTCAGTGAGCCAAATAATGATGCATTGCCTCCCTTTGCAGTGTCCCATAAAGTTGTCTTCTCGCGATCAGAATCATAGAGGTAGGATAGAGCCAGTACTCGACCGCTATTACTATTACGGTCGTGAAGCCGGTCTGGACCCACTTCTTTGCTTTAGACACAGTTCCGGTTTGCTATTAAATCCATTGTAACAATACAAAATCGATAATGTTTGCTCAACAAAATCACATATTTTGTGGATATCAGTACTCTGCAAGTTAAGAACTATCTATGATACATTAAAAATACAACTTCTGATATAATTGAAATTAATGAGAAGTCAACTACATATGCATTATATCTATTATTGCACTGTATTGTATTTTTGTTTTATCATCTGCAGTGCAGAATTGTGGATGGTAAATCATATGACTATCACAATCAGACAAATATATATATATGCAAACAAGATTGAAAGCTAGCAAAAAATGTTATAGACATAGCAATAAAAGAATTAAATAACAAAAAAATGAAACATTTATGATACACTTATTGTAAAATTATGTCACAGGTACTGAAATGAAGCAAAAGTTCAATGTTTCAAATGTCTATTCATCAGTCGAGAATTGAAATACACTGTGTAAACACCTGCTCACATCAAACCACAATCTGCTTTACTAAACCAGTAGCATAAGTGAGGCAACCTCTGTTTTTGGCCTTCATCATCCTACGACATACAAATGATCGTCAAAGCCACCTGCACACTTCCCCAGAAACTGTCGTGTAGAGTTCTTGCAATTTTTCTTGAAATATCCAAGAATATTCAGTGGGTGAGTGTTACAAGTTTGTAGCGATGTTAAACAGAAGGTATTGGAGCTATTCACTTGCACCACAGTAAAGAAAATAAACCAGAGCTGGAGTCACAGTCAGCTGAATTGGCTACATTTAAAGTGGACACTGACCACTTCATCAACAGCTTTCTTGGATCTGCCCTAAAGCCTGTAGCAGTTGGGTTGTTGTTATGCTCTCCCATTCTATGAATCCTGCTGAACAAAGTCTTGAGAAACTCTGAAAGTAGCAAAATAAGTAGCATCTGATCTGTAGCAATAAAATATCAAAAATTATTCAAAACTTAGGAAACTCCCACGCAACGCACCTTTACACTGAATGTTATATACATATTATATTTATATATATTATGATAACATACATGTATATAGGTATGTTTATACATTGTACCTTTGTACATATATATTACATGGACACGTGCGTGTGGATGACATAGCCTATTCCATCAAATATTATGGTAACATTGAAATTATTATCTTCCAAGATAAAATGCTATAAAAAGAGACATCAATTCCAATACCAACCTAGATTACTACCATATGAATAATCTACATTCACGCTGACATCTGCTACTGAATCTCTAGGGTTAAGTGACAATACTATACTGGACATCTGCTGGACTGTCAGTTTGAGGACTGTGCGGCTATTTGAAAATGACGTTTCGAAAGTGGACAGTTCAGCACTGGACAGTTCGAAATGCCTAAGCCTAAACCACCAGACTTTAACTAATTTTTAATATTTTTTTATTAATTTAATAAGTGAAAATGAACTTTCTGCAAGTTTTGCTCTTCTAAATGTAATCTACTCTACTCTAATAATAATTATAACAAATAATAGTTATAACAATAATATAATATATTATAATATATAATATTATTATTATGATTATAATCTTATATATTATAATATATAATATAATAATAATAATTAGTATTATAATTATAAATTTAAAATTAATAACAGAAAACCTTTAGGGCCGGCCAGAATATTAAGAAAAGTTTTGAGTCTCCCAGGTTAGTTGTTCTAATCCGAGACCAAAAAAAACTTAAACCGGCTTAACAACATGCTGTGCATACTACATATAGTACCACAAATTAATTATTATAATTATTATTTATTAGTTGCAACAACAGTAGTGGTGGTAGTAGTTCGTAGTAATGTAATTATTATTATTTCAAAAAAAGTCAAAAAATATACGTTTGGGACGTCAGGGGATGGCAAACCATAGCATCAGCTAACAAATTTTAAACTGTAAAGTAATAGCTTACGTGTGAAATGACTTGTCACGAGTCCTGGATGAGTTATTACTGCACAAAACTTTGGCATAACTAATTACATTCACGTGCAAAAGTGCAAACCGGAACTTTGTCTAAAGCAAAAAAGTGGGTCCTTACGGCTTCACTGGCTTTCTATATAGTACTGGCTCTATCCTACCTCTATGATCAGAATGACTCGGGATAGCTCCATAGAGTTATTTCCCTATAAAGCGGGATCCTGAAGCCAGTGTTTCCTCCGTGCGGCCATGATGCGACGGGGATTTATTTAGACAACATAATATAGTTTCCTATAATATAGAAAATAGGGACTTTTTTCAATGCTTTTGTTTATAGACACTAAAATGTATTGAGCTAATACCAAAGCTGTTTAGTAAAACTTCTGCTTTCTCAGAATGGCAGTATTTTTTGGCAATCCCTTTGTAATAATACAGATAATTCTATAAATATGTCATATAGTTGTCTTGGCCTCTTGGGGGAAGATAACTCTATGAGTTGTACCTTTCGGTGGAGCTGTCTTTTAAAGGCTCGGCTACACGAGAGGCCGGTTGTTCTTTTTCGGCCTTCGGAGCCTCGTTCTAGAGCAAATCGGTGGGCAGTTTGTTTGGCTATGCAAAGACTAACATGTTGGCCTTTTCGGTCCATGATATCACGGAGTGCTGTGGTGATTGGTTAATATTAGATACAACGACTCCAATTATCTCATCTACTAAAAACCAGCTTTTGTTATTGGCTGGATAAGGGCCACTAGTGGACTGGTACCACGCATTGTCCACAGAGTATAGAGCTATGCCAGCGAAAAACGAAGTTACTCAGCCGAAGCTAAAGGCCTCTCGTGGAGCCGAGCCTTTAGTATTCATTCAGTCTACTGTACTGCCCCTGGGGCCTGGACCACATCACCAAATGCTTGAACGGCATGTTTGTCTGAATTTCCTGTTGCAAAACTGATTGACTGCACATAATTCTAAATTTAGATCTACATGTATGTGAATATAAATAATATAAGAATAGATATAAGACAATCTAATTGCTAGGGTGTAGTTAACAACTATAGTTGGTCACAAAGAAAATGCATGCAGTTGAAGCTTTGGCGTTATACTTGAAAGTTTTTGATGTGGGTAAAGAGTGTGATGCCTTGTATATGATACTAGTCCTAAATCCCCTGAAGATGTTATTAGGAAGACAATCATGTAGTATTGAAGTACTGTATATAATAAAAGACTTCGGTCGTCCTTCAATCAGATTTGAGGTCGGAAATCGAGATGATTTATATGTTACAAGTGTACATTGCTGGCGGTCAGGATCTAGGCTCCAGATGGTGATAGGACCTTGGAACTTGGTGCCCTGCATCACCGCGGGGCATGCCCTAGTCTTAGGCCCTTGAGCCCGACCCAGGGTGGGGTGGGTCTATACCCTTAAGTCCTCTGACACAACCCAGAGTGAGACGGGTCTGGTATCGACCCCACCCATCTGATGGGTGTTGGAACTCAGACTTTGCCGGCATCTGGAGACTCTCCCTGACCTGGAGTTATCTCCTCAGTGCACACTTTTTAACACAGTCTGTGTTAAAGGTATTTCTCATTTGTAAATAAATATACAAGAATAAATGTTATCCTCTTTTGGGGATTTGATGCCAACTCTATATACTCTTGCTGCGTAACAAAGTTGGTTATACAAATGTTAGAAGTTGTCACTATTACGGCCTGGGATCCCAAGAAACTGATGTAAGCTATTGGGTGTCTTGTATTAGAATGTTAGACAACATGGAAATTTCATGGTTGAGCAGCTTGGTGTGTTGTTTCCTCATGTACATTGAATATCATTCATGATTGATTCTACTCCAGATATTGGCTTTGATAGTGTTGCCTTTCTATCAAAGTTTATATATGATTAAGTTTTTCCACGGTGCTCTGCGCCAATAGGATCGCTCTAAAACCTGACCTAATAAACAGCCAAGCCGAAAGCGGTTGCGCGAAAGCGAAAAATCACCAATAAAACAATGGAGTTTTCTCAAGATTGGAAAAACCCCAAAAAGTTGAAGTCATCCTACGAGCACTTGTAGTCTAGCTGTGCAGATCAAATATGGTAAAAGTGCCCTCTTTTCGCGGACTGTCATCTAGTTTTGGCTCATTACGTCGACCTATATTTTTGTAGCCTAGGTGTTTGCCGTAGGTTGGGCGCTCGCCAAAGAGCAACCTTCCGGCAATTTTGTTGATCAGAGAACCACGGCAAATCACTATGCGTATCATTTACTGGATAAACTTATATGTAAGAACTTAGTTCCTATGAAAAAAAACAATGCAAATTATAGAGACACTGAATTTTTGCATAAATTTTAGCCTAAATCGTGGCATGCTCACACTTCAGTGCTTCCGTATTTGATTGATGTTGCTGTTTGACTAGTTTAGGCTAGCTGTCTATCTAATCAGGTGTAGCCACCACTTAAACTTCCATGGATGTATTCCTAGATGCTTATACTTACTGTACATCTTTCAATTATACCTCTGACAGCTGAAAGCAGAGACATTTTCGAAAAACGAAAATCAAAATTGATATTGAGATGTGGAAGGAATGGTTACTAATTATAGTGTTACTAGTTTCTCAGTTTGTATCGATATGCACAGACTCTTTTCTCTACCCTTTCTTTCCTCCAGAAGCCAAGAGGAAAGGGTTAACTGATCTACATATCGGATTGGTGTTCTCTGCGTTTGAAGTCTCTCGGTTCCTTTTCTCTCTGGTAGTCGGACATCTGGTGAGTTTAGTATTGGCTAGTCTTGCACACTTCCATATATATCACTTATACTAAATATATGAGTATGATTAGCACAAAATGATTCAAGCACAAGGGGTAAACAAAGCAGTGGTACAAAAGGTAAATTAACAGACGGCTTATATGAGAAATAGACAACTTAAAATACATGACACTGCTTATGCTTTAGATTGAGAAACTAAATGCAAGAACGTGGTGCCTTATTGGTGGTATACTGAGTACTGTGACATGTGTGGCATTTGGGTAAGTAATGAAAGGTTTCCAAATCTTCGAAATGTTGTCGTATTACAATATTATTTTATAGTGTTACAGTCACATATGTAGATGCACGAGCGTTTCCAGTAGAAATAAATAGAAGAGATCCATTTGGTTCTTGAGCTGAACTAGTTAATTGTGCTCTTAGTAGATGCATGTGCATGTATATCATCATAGCAGTCTGTCGGTTCGACAACGACTGTCTTCACTTTGGTCTAATCAGACGCCTCCAACCGTCTCTATTTCTCGCCTTCATTTGCCAACTATTTCTGTCTACATCCAACTTCTTCATATTCCTCTTGACGATATCTTTGAATCTCAACCTGGGCCTTCCCTGATTTCGCTTCGCCTGTTTATTGATTAATTGTCTGTAGGATCAACTTGTTTACATCGTATTTTGTGTTTAATTAAATTTATCTTTTCGAACATGAGTTAATACAAAAGTTGTGTATAATTGCATTGATAAAGCAGAGTCTACAAGTGAAACCTTGCTTGAGGTCACACTTTTTGATCACCATTCTTATCTAAGGTTTTATGGTTACTTTTCAACTTAAGTTTGGTTTTCGCCCAGCCAGCCGGTGTATAACTTCCCGTAGATTGGTTGAGCTAAGCCCGCGTTGTGGAAACCAAAGACTGAAAGACTGCAAAAGCCTGTGACTGACCACCCGCAAATTGAACAATTTTTACCTACATGTACATGTAACAGTGGCCCTATTACTGACTGCAGGCTGAAATTACCTACTTGCAAGCACCCTGCTGTAGCAGTATAGGCTACCTGAAGGTGAAATCCAGGTGAATGGCAACCAGTAAACTCCCGCACGCTACCTAGAGGCCAGCAGCAGGCTACCTGTAGATAGGACCTGCTGGGTGAAAATCAACTTTTAGTATGTTATTCTGAACAATATCTGTAAATTTTAATATTTTCTATATATTTATTTTGTCTAGTCTGTTATCGTACACTCCAGATGAATTCTATCTACCTCTCTGTATACTAGTTAGACTGGTAGCCGGAGGTGGCTCATCGGCTTTAGTTGTGTCAGCTACCGGCATAATGATGAAGGCTACATCTTTTCAACCAACCACTATAGCTGTAAGTATGTGACAAGGTTTCCATTTCAAATCTGGCTGACAGCTCAAATTAATTTTCACATATTTTCCCATGCCTTGATTTGCATATCTCCCATTAGGCTACATGATGTATCCCCACCAAAATTTTATGTAATTGTCCAAAGATATTATCTGAGGATTGTTACAAGTTACATGTACTTGGCCGTATAATAATATTATGATGATGTGGAACAATTCATGAACTCATTCAACTGAGCAATCAATGCGTGTGTGTATTGTGTATTCATTTGTATAGTTTGCATTAATTTGTCATATGAATCATTTTCAAAATTGTTGTTGCTAGGTAATGCATCCTTATACCTGTCGCAATCCTTCACCTTAACCTATAGGACAAACCATTTTACATCGGATTGCAGGTCCCTACTGTTATATCCTAGTTGTTTCTCCCATTGCCTAGTCAAACCTTTGATAATTTTATATGGTCATTTTTCTTGGATTGCCTGTGTAGACCGACCTCCCATCGACCCTTTCCGATTGCAGCCGGAATTTGTTTCTGTAAGCTGAGGTAAGCTCAGACAGATTTCCATGTTGGTCAATTGTTATTTGAACTTAAATAAAATTGCCACTCTTTATTTTATATAAACTTTCTGGTGCTGCTATCTAATTAATATGTCTGTTAGCCTAGATTCCTTACCAAACCGAAATCAAGAGCATCTAGGGTAGCTATGCAAATCGTACCTATGCAGTTATAATCACACGTGGTAGTGAACAGAACATGCTACCACTATACTAGCTCAGAAACTAGGTTCCGCGCCATAGAGACCCCAGGTTCAAACCCTAGTCAGGGATCGACTGATATTTTCATGGATGAGAAAAAACCTCTGACTGCTTAACATGTATAAATTCCTGGCATAAAAAACACTTACAATAAGCACTGATGAGAGCTGGATGTAATGAATTGCAAATTCATCAGAAACAGGATGCGGCATTGAGCAGCCAATAACTATTGCTGTGCAGTTCATTAAGTATTTTAATATGTATTTTTCTGATGCAGTGATTTAGATTAGAGATCACTATGAATGCCGAATTTAGAAACTTGAAAGAGAGGCTGGAGAACACGCGGCAAACTTGTTGGAAAATTATATTTAGTTTACGAACTACATTTTCTACCAGAGCCAGTAGAAATAGAATAATTGTTATTCACAACCATTATATTATGTATGTTATGATTATGACGGCTTAATTGCAGGGACTAACGGAGATTATGCAAGGAGCAGGGTATGGAGGAGGTGCAGCTCTGGGGGTTGCTGTCTATGGGGTAGGTGTTCAAAGAGGTCTTTTTTATGCGCTGACACTGTGTTGGTTGGTTGTCAGCATTGTCAGCATTGATACAAAACTTTACTGTTAGCATAATAGTGTGCTAGCAGTTTTGGTAGATATAATAATAATATCCGTGACGCCAAACACAATTCTTTAACGTGGCTGCCCAATAGCAGAGCTAGTCGAGGGGCCGCCATGGGTTCTAGAGCTGGATATTATTATAGTGCGATATGGCACAGAGGGAAAACCTTCTTCGGGGCGAAAACCTCCAGGTCATTGGCGGGACTCGAACCCACATCCTTGCAGATAACTTGCGTCATTGCTGCAAGACTAGAGTGACTAGCGCTAGACCACTCGGCCACCAACACCTACTACAGTATATGCTGATATAACGAGACTTACTATTAAACCAATTCTTAGTGCTAGTGTATGAGTTAGTTATAGAGGGAGGCAGTTGTAGAAAATGTACCACTACAGCTTCAGAGAGGAAACAAGACTAATTTAATTATCTCTACTTTTGCACTCAGCTTGACACCATTTGCTGTGGGTTAGTGCTGTCCCACAGTATCTATATATTATGTAGATCTGTGGTTATGGGTGTGTGTTCTGGACAATTGGAATAGCATTGGTTGTCATTAACATAATACAGATAGTGTTGGTGCCAAAAATTGGTAAGTTTTAATCGAGCACTTGAAATTTAATAGCCTGTTATGGTTTTGTCCAAAGCAGTATCAATGCACTGCTTGCATGTATTTGAATAATTTTGCCTTTAAAACGGAGTCAATATAGTGTACATGTAGTTTGAACGAACAGTCTTGTAGACTCAGATTAATGATTTTGTTAATTCCATATGTATAAGTTAATTTGTTACTTTTTCAGACAAGTAAGCAAAATTCATCAGTACACTTACAGTGCAATATATTTTAATCGGACCGTGTAGTCTTCGTGATTCAGACTATGATTTGCATCCGTATGCATTGTTTTCTTCTCTTATAACATAATGAAGTATTGTTTCTGTCACAGATGTCAGTTTTAACCCAGTGTAAATCTTCAGGCTAACACACTTGTAAATGAAACTGTTGCAGACCTGGTATGACTGGTAATGACCTGGTATGACTAGTAGTGACCTGATATGACTGGTAGTGACCTGGTATGACTGGTAATGACATGGTATGACCTGATATGACTGGTAATGACCTGGTATGACTGGTAATGACATGGAATGACCTGGTAGTGACCTGGTATGACTGGTAATGACCTAGTATGATTGGTAATGACCTGGTATGACTGGTAGTGACCTGGTATGACTGGTAATGACATGGTATGACCTGGCATAACTGGTAATGATATTGTCAGACTCATTGCCTATACTGTTTTAGAGAAGGAGGAGCTGAATCAGAAGAATGCAATTCGTCTTCAAAAGATCCCTGGAATACTGCTCATATATTTACAGTTCCTTGTCTACAAAATAATTCAGTCCTCATGCTACACAACCATTAGTGAATATGTAATCCATGAGGTGTGTTTAAATACTCCACTATCCTGCTATATCCTTGAGTACAGCCATTTGGTATCCAGTACAACATTGTGTGATACTAGCTGGATCTAGAAACAATAGCTAAGTTGATACTCACTGGTGCTGCCAATTATGAATAGTGAATCTTTGGTGTATGTGATGGTAAAGGATCGATGCTTATTGATGCCAAGATAAAAACATCTACTCAATATTAGTACCGTATATCTACAATGCCATGCCGATATTAGATTGGTTTTCAATTATTGGTAGCAAGCCTGTACGCGTCACATTTACGTGTTAATGTATGTTATACAGTACAGTATTGAGGCCCACAGCCAGGCCTTCTATATGCTAACACGGATCAGCATGTATTTATTGGGTGCATTTCATATTGCAGTACAAGCAGCCTCCCACTACAACAGGAATTCTCTTCACCGTCATATGCGTAGTCTATATCGTAGCCTGTCTTCCTGTGACTAAAATAGTCGAAAAGGTTTGTTTACACACTGTATGTCTACACGTTAGTGGCTTATATTATGCCATTTTATAGATGTGTAGCAATTAAACCAGAGTTGATTCACTTCTAGATGAAATGAGTTTATATTTTGCCAACAGGTCTTACTTTAGAAATCTGATGATGTTTAAAAAGTGACGGGTATGTATATCTGTGGACGAACTGTGTCACATGCCATTCAGGTGGAACATGCTTACATAATGCTTGTTATATTGGATCCAGTAGATATTTACCATGTTATCAAGTTGGAGGAATTTTACATATTTGCCGCGTTATACTTGAATATAACAATGGTTGCCCTCCTGTAGGGGTTTATTCACAGTTCCTTGGTCACTCTTTGGTGTGTGACGGCTATTGTCTACATTCTGATTGGTCCGTCACCACTTCTAGAATTTATATTTCAAGGAAAGAGGTACATGTAAGTTAACAGTAAATATCTCATGTGTACTTTAATAACCAACGTTAGGTTCATAACAGTAATCGTAGAAATTCCTACTGTATGACCCAGAGCACTTTGAGCCCGTTCTCTGTTCCTAAAAATAGTGTTGGTTTAGGACATCAATTAAATAGGAAAAGTGCACGGAGCTGCACTATTAAACAAATCGCAATAAGAAATCTAGATTTTAGCAACTAGCAGATAAGATATATGACTGTTTGTTGTAGCTACTTCATGGTGCTAGCAGTGGTACTCTCCCTGCAAAGTCTCGTTGAAGGGTTCCTCTTTGTAGCTGCATAGCCTGGTGCTATAAACTTGGCAGCGTAAGTTCTCTATGCTATACAAGCTAGAAAATGTACGATCAACTGTATTGATAAGCATGTAAACTTGTTGTGCAATTAGCCATGTTACAAATGAACTTTGATTGTTTTACATAACATCACAACACTAGAGCTGTCTGGTGCACTTACCAAAGGAAGGCATCATTACATGTAGGTATGTAATTTAATCATGCATATTTCATATTAAAAATTAAATGTATTATTAATTTAGTGTCAATGGCCATCAGAAAGACAGCATACAGATATATGGTGCTGTTGCCGGACTCATTAACAGTGCTATTGGTGGTGGGGCTATAGTTGGACCTATAATGGCTGGAGCCTTAACTCAGTCTATTGGATTCGGTTGGATGACGACCATTTTCTCTGGTGCCTCTCTACTCATGGTATATATACATGTCCAGCCATGTAGGATGGAATCTGGTGCTATATTACCAGGCTCTTCCTATGGCTTATAGATGCCTTGGACATGTGAAACAGTCGAGAAGTTTACAACTGTGTATCATGAAGTTGTCCTCTCTCTTCTATCTATCTCACATCATGTACATTGTACGTGGAGTATATTTACAACTGTGTATCATAAAGTTGACCTCTCTCTTCTATCTATCTCACATCCTGTACATTGTATGTGTAGTATATTTACAACTGTGTATCATGAAGTTATCCTCTCTCTTCCATCTACATTGTATATCACTTCATGTATATGTTGTATATTTACAGCTGTGTATTCTGAAGTTATCCTCTCTCTTCCATCAATATTACTCAATGTACACGTTGTATATTTACAGCTGTGTATTCTCATCACATATCTTGTGTACATGAAGCTCTCAGAAAAGCCACTCAAACCAGAAGATATGAAATCATATTCGGAAGACACTGAGATACAGAAAGGAGATAACTCCGGATCTGAAGGAGATAACTCGGAGTCTGCCAGGTTGTTAGCAGAAGAATCGCAATGAATAATATTGTATCACTTATAGGTTAATACAGTATATTCTGTATGGTAGTATCTTGTACACCTTCAGCACATGTGTATAAATTACTAGAGTAACCAGCATACATGTTATTATGGTCAAGTTGATTTGGCATATTTGACTCTGGAAGAAGTTTTAATTTGTATACAGTTGGGTAACAGGAAGGTTTAGTAGCAAAATTCATATGTTCATGTAAGCATGGCTTACAATTTTTAGCATACTGTATGCAAATCTGTAAATCAGTTCAAGCTATGCCAGTAGATTCTGTACAGTTCAGTTAGGATTACTTCTACACTGTTACCATGTGTATATGTGGTGTCTCATAACCCATGCCGTGTTTATGGTGCCCATGTGTCATCAATAAACTCTGAAATAACATGGTAATCACCCTCAAAGCTCTTTCTGTTTAAGCAAAATGCATGTATATTAGTTTTTATTTGTATTCTGCAAACAAGCAAGGGGTCGAAGTAAATAGTCATGTATCCTCTTTTTATACCTATATAAGTGGGGCGGATTTCATAATAATATAATCAGGGGTGTCAATTATACATGTAGTACAGGACCGTTTACGCAATCAACACAGTTGTCTCTCAACTGCACATACATGTACTATGTAACAGAGCCTGGTTCTAGAGATCAGTAGGTATAATAATAATTATGAAATCCAGACCAGATAGAAATAGATATGTAATACATGTATTTACATTTATATATATTATGGCAAAATGGATTAAATATATTTGGATGTATAATAATATGAGTATGGTTGTCTGGAATGTGAGTGAAGTAGTGTCTAGCTAGTATGAACTGTAGTAATAGTAGAGAAGAATGTATTGTTCTGACACTAAGTTAATAATTCTATCATGGTACACTCATTAATTTAATTAAATCATCCCAAAGTTACGTTACGTCCAACAATAGAAATTACCAAATATAATTGGCCATCTTGTCACTGTGATTTTTGATTTCCGAAAATATTGTTTGTACAGTATTTACGATATCATATTCACTGATCACGATGTCCGCACACTCATCAGATATGCCGAGTAAGATATCTTTATGATAATTGTGAATGTTTCTGACGTAATTATTACATTACACTGTAATTTACTCTGTAACTGGTGGATACAAAGTTTTGTGTAGAGTACTTAAATGATTGTAACTACCATAATGCTTTTACTGACATGAATGGTGATTTAGATAAGATGTATTTGATTCTACTACCACTTTCCATGATGCTAAATATCAGTAGGCAACATGTCTTTAATTACGAGTACTGGACTGGTCAATCTCAATTATAGTTATAGAGAGAAGACAACTCTGTTATTGCTTTGTTTATCTCTATCTCCATGCTATAAATTAGTGAGACGATTGGTCTAAAATACAGTTTATGCACTTACTAGATGTCTGTAAATTATTGATTTTGTAGAATTGTTAGAAAGTGGAGTCACTAGAAGCTTTCTTACAAGGTAAGATAATTAATCAAGTCCACCAGATGCCTTCAAGGTGTAACCTACAATTTTATTCCTTTCTGTATCCCAGTAAGTACATGTTGTATGTATGGACAATTTATTATATACATGTACATGTATGCAACTGTATATACATGTACACTGTAGCACATATTACTTTCTTGATCATCGTTTTAGCTTCATCCCTGTGCGAGATTACTCTGTCCCGAACTTTGCCCAGCTAAGGAATCCCAACGCAATCTCCCCAATTAAAGTTGGACTAAAAAGGTAAATTGTATAAAATTTTGAGAAAAGTGTCGAACATATTTAAATGTATATACTCATGTCTTCCGAGGTCATTATATTTTGTTATTTAGTATATTTTCAAAAGCAACATCACAAAAGGGACGTTGTGTGGAGCATATCATATCATGCATGTATGTCTATGCATGTATGCATGTACATGTATATAATAATAATAATAAGAGTATAAGGTTAAGTCAGACACCATCAGCACAGGGGTTAGTACAACTTCCTCCATATATATTTACATCAATGTATGTTTTATCGGTGGTGCATGCAATTGAATATGTGGAGTTGTTATAGAATGTACTCATACTTATAGTGAACCGAAAGCACCAAAACCTGCTGCATTTACACCAAGGCCGCCAAAAGAGCCGAAGCCTGCATCCTTGAGAAGACCAAGGGTACTGAGATTCTCATCTGTAGTGACATGCCAAAATGAGTCCCCAGGAACAAAGTACATTACTCCTCTTCAACCAGTATCACCAGAGTATGTATCAAGTAGACTATTAGTACCGTATAGTAATAGCTAGCTAATTCCATTGTCTGGGTCGGCAGATATATTTTGCTAGTAGTAGATGACTTTACCCTTGGTAGCCTTAAGCTTCAGCTACAAAAGAAGCCAATATTGCTGATTGTCGGCTGATGGACTCTCATTCTGGAGCAAATTCCCATGTCGTTTGTTCAGCTATGTAAAGACCAATATGTTAGTATTTTAAGTATCTGGCGTCATGCAGCGCAGTTGTTACACCACGTTATACATGTACTTTTAGTGAATCAGAAACATCAGAACCTGCTGGATATGCACCAAGGCCACCAAAGGAGTCGAAACCAAAACGTGTGAGATCAACCAAAGTACTACGACTTCCTCCAATAGTGAAGCCACCACAAGAGGTGAAAGAAGAGAGCATCAAACCACCTGTTTACCTGGAAATACCAATGTAAGTGATTTAGGCCTGTGAGACCAGACTCGCAGCTAAACTAAGCACTATATCTTTAGTATAGTATAACATTCTGACAACGTATTGCTCTTGCATGTGTCATGTACTATGAACAGTCCAATCATAGCCCTATTTTACCATGTGGTGATTGTGACATCAACTATTTTACATTGCCACAAATGCAATTATTTTAGCACACCCAGATCAAAAGTACGCAGCCATGGAATGGTACCACTGGGAGGGAGTAAAGGAGGTCTGACTAAACCACCAGTTTATATGGAAATACCCAAGTAAGTACATCCTTAGTACATCTGTAGTATGAGGTCTTGAATATGACTAACTCCAGCTGATACCACTAAATAATATTATTTTGTTATGTGATGGTTTAAATAGGAATGGCATGGGTTACCATTCGAAAAAGTTTAAGCTATTATATTAATAACACTCTTCTAATCAGATGTTACAAGTTGGTACATAATTTATACTACATGTATAATACTTGTAGTGAACCAAAGTCAAAAATCCCTCGATTACTACTTCCAAGTTTAGTGAAGCCAACGAAAGACCTGACACCAGAGTCCATCAAGTCTGGTCATCCAGATAGAACTGTACTGAAGTATGTACACACATCCTGTTATGAATAGAACTTATGCCCTATTTATGTGTCTTTTTCAGATGAATTATTCTATTGGTATTATTTTATGTTAGCTAAAGGACAGCTTGACAAATTACTAAGGTCTTGAACATAACTAATTTACTATGTGAACCGTTAGCTGATACCAATATGTAATGCAATTTTTTATGATTTGATTTAAATAGAATGCCATGGGCTATAAACCAGCAAATGTTAAGTTATGATTATAATAGTCGTCTTCAAATTGGATGTTACAAGCTGATAAATCATTTATATTATAATACTTGTAGTGAACCAAAGTCGAGAATACCTCGACTTCCATCTTTAGTCAAGCCAAAAAAAGATGTGACACTAGAGTCCATCAAAGCTGGTCATGTAGATAAGCCTGTACTAAAGTATGTATGATAGTCTAAATAGAATTTATAATACATGTACATGTATATAATGCATTGTCCAGATGGAGTTGTCTGCTCGCTACCCAGTATTCTATTGGTATTATTTTATGTTAGCTCGAGCTCAGCATGATAACAATATACGTGTATAAGTAATTTACTATAATATCAGCCTATGTTAAACTTGGTTGATACCCAATACATAATATCCTATTAATCTATTAATTGCCTTGGGTTATGAACCAGCCAATGTTAAGTCATGATTCATAGCATGTTACAAGTTGGTGCATGTATTACAATGCTTGTAGTGAGCCAAAGTTAAAGATACCTCTACTTCCATCTTTAGTCAAGCCAATGAAAGACCTGACACCCGAGTCCTTCACTGCTGCTCGACCAGTTAAACCTATACTAAAGTATGCAATTAATGTTTTAAATAGAATCTATACTATATTAATGGAGTTTTCAGACGGAATTGTCTGCTCGCTACCCAGTATTCTGTTGGTATTATTTTATGTCAGCTATAGGTCAGCATGATAATTAGTTTACTTACATGTAGCTCTTGTCAATGTCTTTTAGCAGTGTATAATATTGTGGAAATGTTTATCATATATTAAGCTGTAGCACACATCTACATACAATATGTAAATGTGCTTATATTTATTACAGAAACAAGAGAATGAACAGAGGGTTTGGTGATAGAGAGAGGAAGTTGTCTCCCATCAGAGAAGTCGTAACACCAGTGTAAGTAACACATGCTTATATTCTGGTGCATACATGACTTGTGTACATTTGAATATACCTTTCTAATGACTCAAAGTTGAAGTTAACCAATTAGAAACTGGGATAAGTGAAAGCTTAGTACGACCCCATCCTATTGGTCAGACAAATTAAATAATATGCTTAATTAATTATAATATGCGAATACCAAGCATTTGAATTCGAAGTAACACATACACATAGATGTATTATCAACTAATAATATTGTATCTATTAATGAGTAATGATTATAATAATTTAGTGAAAGGGAAATCTACGTACACCAGCCAAGAGATCCGTGGCATAGAAAGATAATGGAGGAAGCTCGAGAAAGAGACAGGAAAAACAAAGAGAAGGGGCTTGCAGTAAACTAACAGCACTGCAAGAGGTTAGAGACCATTAGAAGTTGTGTTAGTCATGTAAACAAGAGTTATTCTCTCTCTAATTATTATAGATGTGACGAGGCAACTTTAAACTCATTTATGAACAATAATTATTATAATATTATACTGTACAATGTACTACAGTATAGGATCTTCCATGCAGAGTACGCCATCTCTTCATATATAAATTGTATAGTGTTCAGTTATACATACTAATCATATTTTTAATCATAGTACAAGTTTATGTATTGTTTACATTCAGGTGATTAGTGTGAGTAATCACACATACTCTACTGGTGTATAGGCTTGTGTTATACAAAAGGGGAGTTTTCCTCTCTCTCGTTATTGAATGGTGTAAAAGAGATGAGGCAACTTCAATGTTCCTTGTGACATTAGTGCACTGAATAGTCTACCATATATTATTATATTATAATTTATTCTACATTGTATGTTTATTTATTGTCAATTTTATTTAGGCCTATTATAATAGACCTACTGTATTATAGTGATTTTGCGTGGGTGAACTGCAGCACCTATTACATGTATAAGATATGTACATAGTATGCTCACTAGATAGGATGTGTGTTGTCTTCTCTTTATTGTACAGTGCTTAAGAGGTACGACAACTCCTATCTTACATGTGATGTTTCATGCATAGCATTCTGTTCCACGTGTTGTGTATTTAGTAATAAATATGTGTGCTAGTCAACTGATATCTTGTACATACAGTATTTTTTGTTGAGAATAAAATATTAAAAATAAAATGTGGGCATTTTTGTTAATAAGGTATTTTGAATTTAAATTTTAATACACTGCAGATTACCCACTTCTGATTACTATTAGTTCAATATTCTTGGAGACTAGAAAAACAAGAATGAAAATTTTTGAAGTTGTTCTTTGCAAGGTCTGAATTGTACTTTGTGTAACTGTTCTGGTCCTGTACATTTCCAACAAGATGGAAACATTCTAATGTAATTACATTCATGTGGCTTGCATTGTATGTATCTGGTGCTTGATAAATGACGTCAACAAAATAATAATAATACATCTAAAGTTCTAGAGCCTACAGAAAAAATCCAAAAAAAGCCTCTGATCTGGGTCCCTCCTGCTACGTCCTAACCGTCCCTCCGAATGCCTAGTCATACTATTGATAATTTAATATTATAGTCAATTTCTTTGATTACCTTTGAATGAATGGTCTTATAGACTCAGCTAAATCGTTTTGTTAATTCCATATGCATAGGGTACGTAATATTACACTTTTTCAGACAGGCGAGAAAGATAGTTATCAATATACCTACAGTGCATATATTTTATTCAGACAGTGCTGTTCAGCTTTTGTGATTGTGTCTACGATTTGCGTCTGTATGCGTTGTTTTCTTCTCTCCCAACATAATCGAGCATTGTGTCTGTCATTCATGCACCTATATAACCCAGTGTAATTTTTTTTCTCTCTGCTTATTTATTTATTCTCTCCTATGAGTTGTATATAATATATATTTATTTATTTGTGGTTAACAAGTTGCCTTTAACAAAATAATGTTATCTGTAAACTTTTAGAAAACCCATTAAAGGTAATGTAAATGTAATTGCTGGCTAACCCACATGACCTGGTATGACTGGTAATGACCTGGTATGACTGGTAATGACCTGGTATGACTGGTAATGACCTGGCATGACTGGTAATGACCTGGTATGACTGGTAATGACCTGGTATGACTGGTAATGACCTGGTATGACTGGTAATGACCTGGTATGACTGGTAATGACCTGGTATGACTGGTAATGACCTGGTATGAATGGTAATGACCTGGTATGACTGGTAATGACCTGGGATGACTGGTAATGACCTGGTATGACTGGTAATGACCTGGTATGACTGGTAATGACCTGGTATGACCGGTGACGGTCGGGAAGGGCCTGGGCGGAAGCTGAGGGCGGAGACCACGCACTCTACCGCGCACACCCTCTCACTCAAGATTTGTCGGTGAGGGGTTCGGTGGGAGCAGGTGGTAGGCGCACGGAACCAGGGGTTCGGAATTTGCTCTGTAGCCAGGGTTCTAGAAATCACCCGACTTGTTATCGGAGACCCTACCCACAATAGGGGGTTAGGTTCTAAGGCTTTGTACATAGGTTAGGTTCTCGAAGGAGTTTTGATTGACAGGATAAGTGAGGTTGATCCCCCACCCAGTAATTTTTAGGGTCTAGGGCTGCTATGCACCAGGCTTAGGCGCGCGTCGGTGCAGATCTGCACAAGCTTATTTAATGCCAACTTTATTTAAGCCTAGATAGACCTATTGATATATGTAGATTCCGGCTATGCTTGTGTTATGCCAGGGCTCTCAAGTTGCTCAGTCAAAAAATCCGAGCAGATGTGCAATGTACTGCAGTGTAAGCAGTGTATTACCCTACTAACAACTGGTCATGCAGATATATAAATAAAGCTTTTGGTCACTTACATGCACATATCTATTGCTCTACAGAGTTAGCCTAAGTAATTTCTCACAGCCTAATAATCCCAGTGCATACATGTAATTCAGTCCTTGCCCTTGAAAAGTAATAGAATTTTTCTAAGTAACTCACAAGCTATGAGATAAACTGAAGATTAATTTGGAGATTTTAGAGCATTTCAATCCAAAATATAGCTAATGTGAGAAAATCTCCCAAAATCCGAGCAGATCATCAATAATGAAAAACCTCCCGAGCACTCCGAGCAAGCACTCAAAATCCGAACTGCTCGGGGAAAATCCGAGAACTTGAGAGCCCTGGTTATGCAAAAGGGGAGTTTTCCTCTCTCTATTAAATGGTGTATGAGCGATAAGGCAACTTCAATGTTCCAAGTGACACGAGTGCACTGATTAGGTTACCATGTATTATTATATTATGTTTTATATTTGTTTAGTGTAAATTTTATTTAGGCCGATTATAAACCTACTGTACTACTGTATAGTGAGTTTACGCTGGGTGTACTGTAACACCTAAAATACATGTATACAAATTATGTACAGTACATAGGCCCACTAGATAGGATGTCTGTTGTACTCTCTTTATTGTACAGTTTTTAAGAGGTATGACAATTTCTATCCTACTCGTAACATTTCATACATTCTGTTCCACATGTTGTGTATTTACCAACGAATACAGTTGTGTGTTAGTCAACTGAAATCTTGCACAAACAGCATTTTTTGTTGAGAATAAAAAAATTAATATTTAATACTAAATATGGCCATTTTTGCTAATGAAATAACACTGATTACCCACCTTCAATACTAAGAATTTAATAGTTTTAGTTGACAATTGAAACTAGAATGGTAAATGATGGAGTAGTTCTCTATTAATTCTGAAGTGCACTAAGCAGTACTGCTCTGGTCTTGCACATCTTCAACAAGCTGGAGTCATTCTAATGCACTTAATATACTATTTCTTGTATTGAATACGTCTGGTGCCCATAAAATGAGGTCAATATCATCAACTATAAGCGAATGAAATAACTAAAGAGACAAGTGGGAGCAGTTTCTTACAACTAACTTGGGAGTTGCCCCTACAATGTGTGAATTGAGGCAACTTGAACACGTATCAATACTAGGCACGTGGAAGATTTCATTGACAATGGATAAATAAAGGAAACAAATGAGCAATTTGGACAGTCAGGCTGGTAACTTCTACATTTTCCTGCAAGTCAAGACATTACATAATACATGAACAATATACAGCCTGATGAGTATATTTGATAAGCGCCATCCTATCTGACATTGCTACTTGTACTCCTTTGAGGTTATGTACATGTAGCTGTGAGAATTCACCAGGTTCAATATTTACATCATCCTGAAATTGGGTGATAAACAATCAATGTTGACCTACATGTACATGTACATATAAACAGGCTCACATTAACTTCCAGCTACATGTGGTTCCGATTATAATATCATTTTATATGTTGTGATTTAAATAGAAATTTCGTGGGTTGCCAGTCCACAAATTCTAAGTTACGTGTATTATTAATGATAATTTGATGTTGCAAATTATTGCACCATTTACATGTAATACTTGGGTAGTGAACCAAAGTCAAAAATACCCGACTTTCAAGTTTAGTCAAGCCAATTAATGATGTCTTACCTGAGTCCTTCACAGCTCTCCACTCAGATAAACCTTTTCTAAAGTGTGCACACAAATGTTCTAAATAGAATTTATATTATATTCATGCATTGTTCGTATGGAATTGTCTGCTCCGCTACCAATTATCCTGTTGGTATTTATGTTACTTAGAGGTCAGCCTGATAATTAGTTTACTTACATGTAGCTCTAGTTTGATTCAAACTGAGTGGGGTCACCTAATAACATTGCATAATATTGTGGAGTTATTTATCACATACAACATGCAAGTGTACAGTGTACATTTAGCTGTTTAGTGCACCTGCACTACATACAAGTACCGAGCGCTTGTATTTATGACAAAAACCAAAGAACGCACAGAGGATTTGGTGAGAGAAAGAGGAAGTTGTCTCCCATTAGAGAAGTCGTGACACCTCCAGTGTAAGGAATATGCATTCATACTTAATATCATATTCTGGTGTGTGCATGTGCACTGCAATCATATATACAAGTATTTCTGATAATGCGAAGTCTAAGTCATCCAATCATTAACTGGTCAGTGAAGGTTTAATTCGGCCCCATCACCTCTATTGGTCAGAACAACCAAATATACATGTGTGTGATTTATACCTAAGAATATATTATTTTAATGCCAAGTTGCACATTTACTGTATATGTATTATTACTATGGACATTAACTAGTAATCATTATAATAATTTAGTTACAGTGACATCTACATGTACGCACACCAGCCAAGAGATCCGTAGCATAGAGAGATAAAGGAAGAGGCTTGAACCAGAGACAGGAAGAACAAAGAGAAGGGGCTGGCAGTATAACTAGCAGCACTGCAGGAAGTCGGACATCACTAGAAGCTGTGTTGTTCATGTAAACAAGAGTTATTCTCTCTCTAATATTTATAGTTGTAATGAGACAACTTCAAACTCATTTAGGAACAATAATTATATAATTATGCTGTATACTATTTAGGGTCTTGTGTGTAGAGTAATTTTTGGTATCCATCAATTTAGCTCTTGTTTGAATGGTTAGTGGGATATTCACACGTACTGGTGGCTAAGCTAGTGCGTTACAAATGGGAGTTTTCCTCTCTCTGTTCAATAATAGGAGATAAGACAACTTCAACGTTGCTTGTTACATGAGTACACTGATAGTGTCTATAAAAGATCTATAAAAGCATCTTCCATCTGCTATATTTTAACTTTATTTTGTACTAATTTTATTTAGGTCTACACAACTCATGACATAGGTTGTACCTGTCCATATATAACATGTACATTGCGTAATTATGAGCAGGGTGGACAACTCTTACCTAACTGGTATTTTCATGTATAGCATTCTGTTCCACATGCTTCTTATCTTTATGAATGCATGCATTAGTCAACTGAGGACTTATGTACATGTATACTATTATTATCTCTTGTTGAGAATAAAATATTTAAAATTAAATGTAGTCACTTATTTCAACATTGGGTGTAAAAATTGTTGTACTTTTGATGCTTTAAATTAACACAGATTGCTTACTGTCAACGCTAAGCGTGCAGCATCTATATTGTTAACAATGGAAATTCAAAGTCAAAGAATAAACCTCTATGGAGTTATCCTCTGAATTGTACTGATCCTGGCACTCATCCATGAACCTGAGAACCTGTCAATGTATTGGATGTGTTTGGTGCTCGTTCAAAAATCTGTTGTTCATTGCACCAAAAAATGGTGGGGAGGGAGATAGATGTCAAATGTGACCTCAAAGTTTTTGCCGCTGTAAAACTGGAAGTTAATATTCTTCTTTTTCCGGTTAGTGGAAGGTCGGCGGTCCTGGTTGTTACAGTAATTGTACTACCGATCCCTAAATATCTCTGACCTAGTACATCACTCTGTAATATTGTAAGTATAATTTTATCTGAAGTTGCAAACTATTGGTTAATTACTGGAACACATTCTTTATGAATTTGATACTGCAGTTGCTTAGCTCAGAGTTTATGATAATTATTTTATTTGTTCCATCATTTTATGTTTAATTACAGAGTATTACTAATTACACTATGAGATTTTTCAAATAATTGTAACCCTAATATTAGTGTTAGCATTTACAATAATATAGAAGGGTATGACAATATAGTAAAATTTCTCTGTTTTAAGAATAGTTATAGTAACAAAGAATGTTGTGGATTGTTGTGACGTAAAGATATTACTCTGTCCTAATAGTACAATCAATTTCCTTTATACACCCACAATCTTAGTGTCTCTCAATGTGGCGTTACGTCCAACAATAGGATTTACTGAATATCGTCAGCCATTTTGTCACTGTGAATTTTGATTTCCCCAAGTATAGTCCGTATTAACATAGTACTGTATTCGCTTACCAAGATGTCCGACTGTTCATCAGACATGCCAAGTAAGAGATCCTTGTACAAATATTGTTAAATTTATAGTGTAGTTGGTACTTTAAAATTCGGTTAAGAATTGTGCAACCAATGAACTGTTAGAAGACTTCAATTATCGTTTCTATCACACTACTGCTGCTGAATATACAAGTGATTTATACAAAACCTGACTAATTATACTACCTCTCTATATAATATTTGATATCTACACATAGCTATTGATCAATAAATTTCAAACTGACTGAAATCCGTACACAGAGTTGAGGAGAGAAGACAACTCTTGTTGTAGTTCAGTTCATTTCTCTCTCTAGTCCGTGTCTTGCAACTAATGAGTTACCTGGTGGACTATATGGTTGATACACTTACTAGATGTATGTATATTATTGATTTTGTAGAACTGTCAGAAAATGGAGTCACCAGAAGCTTCCTAAAAAGGTACAATTTCTATATTCATACCGGATGCCAAGGTGCTGCCTACATTTCCGTTCTTGTTTTGTCTCCTAGTGTGCACATCTTTGACGATATAATACAAGTATGCTATTGGATATGGTGTATATTACTCGCTTATGATTATTATTTTAGCTTCATCCCTGTACGCAATTACTCTGTCTTGAACTTTGCCCAGCTACGAAACCCAAATGCAGTCTCCCCTGTCAAGATAGGATTGAAAAGGTAAGTTATATGAAATTTTACCCTGAGAAAAATGTTGGACAGTGTTGGTGCATATTCATGTCTTTTAAGATCTATATGCTTCATTATTAGTATATTTCCCGAAGCAACATCACATTGGGTGAGGTATATCATATGATCCATGTACATGTATTATAATAATGGACACATTAGCACAGGGAGTAATACAGCTTCTACCATATGAATTTCACATCAATTTATGCTTTACTGACTGTATGTACAGTTGAATATGTGGAGTTGTTATACCATGTACTCATACTTGTAGCGAGAAAAAGGCACCAGTACCTGCTGTATTCACACCAAGGCCACCAAAAGAGCCGAAGCCTGCATCCTTGAGAAGACCAAGGGTACTGAGATTTTCATCTGTAGTGACATGCCAAAATGAGTCCGCAGGACCAGAGTACATAACTCCTCTTCATCCAGTATCACCAGAGTATGTATCAAGTAGACTATTAGTACCGTATAGTAATAGCTAGTTAATTCCAGTGGCAGGGCAGACAGCTAAGTAGGTCTTGATTAAAGTAGGGGACTTTTACCTTTTGTAGCCTTAGCTCCTCCGGTACTTGTGTCCTTCTCTAGTGCAGCCCTAAATAGAGTTACCGATACATTGGGTATCACTTGTTTCTCTTTGACAACTTCTAGAGGACAGTTTCTCACTCTCTTCTTGTTTTCTCCAGTTCTGATGTTAGCTCAGTACTATTGTTACAGATTACAAGTTGTTACACTGTATTGTACACATACTTTTAGTGAGTCAAAAACATCAAAACCTGCTGAATATGCACCAAGGCCACCAAAGGAGCCGAAACCAGAACGTGTGAGAGCAGCAAAGGTACTACGACTTCCTCCAATAGTAAAACCACCACAAGAGGTGAAAGCAGAGTGCATCAAACCAGCTGTTTATCTGGAAATACCAATGTAAGTGCTGTAGGCCTGTGAGACCAGACTTGTAGTTAAGCTAAGCATAATATCTTTACATTCTAGAACTGTATTGCTCATGCATGTGCTATGTACTATGAACAGTGCGATTATAGACCTATTTGCCATAATGGTGACTGTGACTTCAATTATTTGATATATTAACTATTACATGTATATTATATTAATATCACATTATCTTGTAATAATATATTGCATTGTGTTGCACATGTAAATTATTGTATGTAATATTGTTATAACTGTTAATATTTTAGCACACCCAGATCAAAAGTACGTAGCCATGAACTGGTACCACTGAACGGGAGTAAAGGTGGTCTGATCAAGCCGCCGGTTTATATGGAAATACCCAAGTAAGTACAAACATGTACTCCGTCTTAAATATAAATGTACACCTACATGTACATGTACATGTACATGCACATGTAGTATTTATACGCCTCTGTATAAATGCTAGCTGATACCTTTGTATATCATTTTATTAAGCTGTGATTTCAATAGAGCCAGTCAAGATTAATAACATAACATGAAATTAGTTGTTCCAATTACATTACACCATTTCCATATCTGTACGCTTGTAGTGAACCAAAGTCAAAGATACCTCAACTTCCACCCCTAGTCAAGCCAATGAAAGACCTGACACCAGAGTCATTCACAGCTGCTCATTCAGTTAAACCTATCCTAAAGTATGTATGATGTTCTAAATAGAAGTTATACTATATTCATGCATTGTTCACATGAAATTGTCTGCTCCCTAGCCAATTATTCTGTTGGTATTATTTTATATTAGCTATAGGTCAGCATGATAACTAGTTTACTTACATGTAGCTCTTGGTAATTTTTCATTCAAACTGAGTGTGGTCACCTTATAGTAACATTGTATGATATTTTAAAGGTGTTTATCTAGCTGTAGTATACCTGTACATACAAGTACACTAGTCATGTGCTTGGGCTTGTATTCATTACAGGAACAAGAGAGTAAACAGAGGGTTTGGTGACAGAAAGGGGAAGCTGTCCCCCATTCCAGAAGTCGTAACACCAGTGTAAGTAACACATGCTCATATCCTGGTGCATACATGTGCATGTTTGCATATACATTTCTCATGATGCTAAGTTGGAATTAACCAATTAAAAACAGGTATCGGTGAAAGTTCATTACGACCCCATCCTATTGGTCAGACCAACCCAATATGCTTGCTTAATTATAAAATGTAAATACCAAATATTTTATTGCCAAGTAACTCATACGTATATTATTAACTATGGACTCTAATAATTTAGTAAAAGTGATTTAGTGCCAACCTACACATTTATGTATTACTATATTATAGCTCTTAATGGGTAATGATTATAATAATTTAGTGAGAGTGAAATCTACGTACACCAGCCAAGAGATCCGTGGCATAGAAAGATAATGGAAGAGGCTCGAGAAAGAGACAGGAAGAACAAGGAGAAGGGGCTGGCAGCATAACTAGCAGTGCTGCAAGAGGTTGGAGACCATTAGGAGTTGTGTTGGTCATGTAAACAAGAGTTATTCCCTCTCTATTATTTATAGTTGTGATGAGACAACTTCAAACTCCTTTAGGAACAATAATTATGTAATTATAATATTGTAGAATGTACTCTATAAGGTCTTTTATGCAGAGTGCGTTTTGCATCTGTTCAGCAAATCATACTAACCGTATTTCGTGATTCATTCAGATCATCGGTGAGATATTTACACACACTGGTGCTATGCTTCTGTGGTAAAAATAGGAGTTTTCCCCTCTCTCTATTGAATGTTGTAGGAGAGATAAGACAACTTCAATATCCCTTGTGACATTAGTACACTGATTGGTCTACTATATTATATTATATTACATTATATTATATTATATTCTATTATTATGTTATGCTTTATGTTTATTTATTGTTAATTATATTTAGGTCTATTAATAGACCTATTAATATAGATTTTCTGTTGGATGTACTGTGTATAATATTATAATATGTACATTAGATAGGATGTGTGTTGTACTCTCTTTATTGTACAGTTTTTAAGAGAGATTACAACTCCTATTTTGCTCGTGATATTTCATGCATACATGTAACATTCCGTTCCACATGTTGTGTATTTAGTAATGGATACAGCCATGTGTTAGTCAACTGAAATCTTGTACATGTACATAAAGTATTTGTTCTTGAGAATAAAATATTTAAAATGCAATGTGGCCAGTTTTATTAATATGATTACCCACTTTCAATAATAGGAATTCAATAGTTTTGGTTGACAACCAAAACTAGATAGATGGAGGACAGACATTTTTTTAGTTTTCCTCTATAAGGTCTGAATTGTACTCACGTGTAACTGTTCTGGTCATTTTAGAATGTACTTATATGGCGTGCCTCAAATGTGTCTGATTCTTGATAAATGAAGTCAATTAAATAAACACTGTAAAAGAATAAAAATATTTAAAACTTTGGGTGAGGGTAGCTTCTCACAAATAACTTGGAAGTTGCCCCCACACTGTTTTAAGTAAGGAAACTTGAACATGATGTGATGTGATGTGATGCCCCCCAGTGCATTATATCCGCTGAGTAAATTGCGCGGTGTGCATGCTTTTTTCATGCACCTGTATATCATATTTTATTTTCATCATACATCAAATTTTAATAGCATTTACAACAATTAATCAATACCTTTATGTTTTATGTTATGCGTTTTGCGTTGTAACTTAGGACAATCTATCCCCCAAAGTCAGTCTTCATGCTCAACTAGAGTGTACACCTACATGTAGAGGTAAGTATGTAAGTAGGAATAAATTAAGTATGAGTAGATATTGTACATGTACATATGAAACAAGATTCACCTTAAACTCTCAGACAAAAATACTTTTTACATCTATCAGAGCATATAATCAGTAGGACCTTTAGTCCAAGTTTCAACGAATTTCTTATAAAATATGTATCTGCTGATGAAAGTGTCAGTTTGAGACGGGTTAAAGTAAAACTGCTATCATGTGATCTCATTCTATGATATATGCATTGCCCTTGTGTGTTTGTTCCACAAGAGAGCTACATGTACATTGTGTTATTGCTTCCTAGACTTCTCTAACTTAGTCAGGATGATGAGTTACGAAGACAGTGCTAGGTTAACATTAACTAGGCTCCACTTTTTTTTGCTTTTTTATTATTGTGAGACTCTAAGACTCAAGACGCAGATGCTATTCAATGTTACTATGTCTCTACTGTAAGATGTCACTACGCACCTACTGTATGATGTCACTATGTACCTACTGTATCATGATGTCACTATGCACCTACCCTATGATGTCACTGTGTACCTACTGTAAGCTGTCACTATGTACCTACTATAATTCTGATGTCACTATGTACCTATTGTATGATGTCTCTGTGTCTCTACTATATAATGTTTTAGGGAAGCATGGAGTGGGCTCTCTATTGTATTTTGCTGATTTCCATACTATTTATAGCTGCCCAATCAGCAGCATCGCAGAGTTTACTGGGGAGTTCATGTGAATAAACAACCTATTTTAAATACCCTTCTTATTCTGTGCTCTAAGTTTCTAAGCAAAAGGTTAAAAGTTCACATTTGGGCAAGGTCACTGAACAAAAGAGACATACCGCTTCTCATCCTGGAACAAGCTTCATGCTAAATCATGTTGAAATCTTCAGAAGTAGGTACACTAGGTGAACCCTCACTTCAAGCACCAGATATGGGCTGTTCATGGTTCTCATGCATCAACTGTTTTATTTCAGATATTGGAGTTTGCGCTAAACCGAACATAACTGAACAAGTCAGTACTTCTCTTAACAGCTCTGTGGTCACAAAAACATCTGACACAAGAAGTGTAGTAGAATGTGTTCTGAACTGTATGAGATCCTCTCCTTTTTACTGTACCAGAGCAGTCAGGGATGAGATAAGTGAGTATACCATGCATTTATGTATTGGTGTACTATATACTGCCTACAAAATGCAAAACATTGAATAGTATATGTAATTTGAACCGCATAATTGGGATTACACATTTTACAAATAGTATAGTCTGCCTAGGCTTATTGCATCATGTGACTAAATCACAATGGATATTTTCATTGAAATTGTTTCTGTGTGATTCTTGTTTGTCCACCACTCTGCTTAATAAATTTCTTTCCCATGTCATATAATTTTCATTGTTTTTATAGCTGGCAAGTGTTATGAAATGAACAACAATTCTACAGGGGCCAATAACAATGTTACTAGTGTTACTGTCAAGGGAGAATTAATAGAAATGGTGAAAGAGCAGGTATATGATTCATAAAATATTTAACTTTGTATTTTACTGGTGCCTTGTGTTACTAAGGCTAGCAATTATATAGTATGAGTGTCACCCAGTACTAACAGACGTACACATTATTACGAGTAAATATTTTGAGATCATCTACATTAACACACAATGTATTACTGTAAATACATGTACATGTATGTTCAATCTATAATGATATACTATACATAATATACTTTTAGTGGCGATAGATTTAATGTTATCATTAACGTCTAATGTATATTGTATATTCAACAGACAGGTGACTGTTGTGGAAGAACATGTGGAAATGATGAAATCTGCCTGGAAATCTGTGCAAATACTAATATTTCTGTCTGTGTTGGTAAGACAACTACCATAATATAAAACTTTGGGCTAATACGTGTACATGCATAATATGGTATAACTACAAAAGTGTACATGTAGGTAAATATATGATCTGAACTTGCTGCATAAATATGTGCTATCAATATGCTATAAATATGAAAATTTTGAATCATTCAATGTGAAGATTGGTCTAGAAATATTGCTATTTACAGTTTTTCCTTTTTCAAGTTAACCAAGGAAACGAATGTGATTTTTCTAGAGAATACAGTAACATGAGGCATTACTGGGTGGACAAAATGGACTATGAAGAGGATAATGGAAGTATTATGGTAATGTCTATATTAACCACTATCAGAATTATCTCCCTGCTACCATAAATACACAACGTTAAAATCAGAGTGTTGAAATAACCATATGAATATACATGAAACATATTTATGGTTAAACACTATAAATTATTCATCACTTTTGAAACTTTGCTTAATAGTAAAAACTGTCAATCTGCAAATAGCAATAGAGTATCTCTGACTGAAAATAGTTTCTGCCATGAAACAAATTTTTTAACAGTACAGTAATTCATGTAGATTTTATCTACACACACATTTTTTAATCTGCTAAGTTCTTAAATTTGAAGCACTATTTTAGAGCGCATATCAGTCTTATAATATTCTCATGTTGCAGTATATCATACATACTGTATATTGTAAAGAGAAGTATTCGCCGAACATGAAACAAAATTCATTACATGTATATTGCAGGTTTTAACAGTAGAATCTAAGCATCCTGACAAATATTTTTTGGTGAGGTGTAATTTTATTGGCTGGTTGTACGCTCTTCTGTACTGGGTAGCATTATCAATGAGCATCGCAGTATCTGAGCGCTCTTCTCATACGTGGTCTGAAAACCCTGGTCTTTTGAACCTGTATGTAAGGTACGCAGTGAAGTTGGTTGTATGCCTTAAACTAAGGAACATAAGCTAACATTTTATAGAGTCTAAGCTATCCCAAGGTTAGGAGAGATACGGGGTTAAGGGTCCAGGTTCACATGGCGGTAAAAGCGCGGCATGGGCAAGCAGACAGATGCACTCATTGGTACGTAACGTTTGACGGAGAGAAATGTACATCTCCAGCAAGCATAGAGATGATGGACTACAGCAGCTCTGTAGGGTATTTCACCCAGTCAATGGATAGTAAGTTGACAACAAACTTTTATTGAAATCAACATCCGTGTTCTATCTAATGGCTGATTCCTATTCGATTTAAACGTTGTATAATGACCTACACTGACAGCTGTCGACATCATACATTATGTAAATCAGCCAACCACACCTGTCAAAATAATGTGATACTTGAGAAAATTGAGATTGCAATTGTTATACTAGTCAATAAGCTTCTATTCTAGTTCGACCAAGTTGCACACATCCATACGAAATGCATATTTTGTCTTTTTGTAGTGGATGGAACTTGCTATGGTTTGGAGGCTGGAGGCAGACAAGTAGACCTCTATGTTGGTCCATGTGACGGATACGAGCAGGCAGATGCTGGTTCTGGCAGAAAGAGCTCATTAACACTTGTCATCATGGAAATTAGGCCTCAGCAAACAATAAAAGGTATACCTGGATCGTTTTGAGTGCAAATATCTTGTATACAACAAAAATGCTTCATTAGACAATATTTCCACTATCAGTTATGTTGCACATACATGATACAAAACTACAGATTAATAAATAATAGGTCCTATGATGATTCCATGCAACCCTGCAATTACAGTTTTTGTTATACTAAGTTACAAATGCAAAAGCAATTTCTTTATGACACCAGATAGGAAGTGAAAAAATAATATTGTTTCACAATTCTTACATTTTGTTATAATATTTTTATTGCAAGGAAACAACTTACACGTGAACAGTTGAGGGTTTGCACCATGTTTCTTTACCTCTCTGAACAGACACATTCAATTGCCTTCAGATAAAAAATATTTTAACGTACACTGTATCATGTGTGATAGAGCCTTCTCACCTTATACTTTGGATATATTTGTAGGAGGAAATCCAGGTCCTTGTCCTCTACTCAGCACATTCAACTACCAATATAAGACGTGGAATGTAGAGGTTGATGAAACTCTAGATCTGACTTATGCAAAGCTTATAGTCAGTGTGAGTAAATTTTGAAATAGTACTGATTTTTAATAATTTTAAGTATTAGCATAGATGCCAAAAGATATGTTAAGTACAATGCTACTCGACATGCTTTATTGAGACTGCTGAGGGGGAGGGTGTTGTAGACTGTTTGTATTCCTCTGACACCAAAGCTTAGAAGTTGCTTAGCAACAACTTGAAATTTAAAGAAGAGAAAATACGACATTGCAGTCAGCATGAGCTCTGTTTCATCCATGATGGAATAATTGTGCCTATACTGATAAAAATCAAGCTCATTAATTTATACTTCCAGACTATCCCCTTCGAGAAGTTTGCTGATGACACCAGTATCCGTATCAAGTTCAACGTTGTAGCAGGTGTGATAATACCCAGTTCAGATTCAGAGCCTCTATGTGGCAGATGGTGAGTAACGTATTACATCACAGTGTAGCATGCTTGTATTAGCTCTTAGGACACTTTAAGCTGTTTAAATTATGAATATAAATTTATACAACCCATAATATGTACAAGTTGGTGTACATGTATAATGGCAGGTCTGTTATATATAACTAGAACTAGGACTAGGACTAGGACTAGGACTAGGACTAGGACTAGGACTAGGACCAGGACTAGGACTATGACTAGGACTAGGACCAGGACTAGGACTAGGTCTAGGACTAGGACTAGGACTAGGACTAGGACTAGGACTCTAGGACTCTAGGACTAGGACTAAGACTAATACTAGGACTAGGACTAGGACTAGGACTAGGACTAGGACTAAGACTAAGACTAGGACTAGAACTATTTATTGTTAACTCTGCAGGTATGTAAAGTTAGATGGAATTGAATGCTCTCCTCAACTCGACTATATATTGATGGCTCAATCTGAGAATCGCTACACCTACTGGAAGGACCATAGAAGTACACGTACAGGTACAATACCCACATACATGTATATCTTACCTGCCTTAGTTGAAAATCAAAATGTGCATATAAAGTGCAAACCCGATTGGTCTTAAGGGTGGCTTTGGTAACAGCAGTCAAAGTTCAGCGCACTCAGGTTGGCCTCGCATTGTCAGAGCGTGTGTGGTATTCGCCCATGGATGTTGCTTTTTAAACTTAAAAGTTTGGTGGGTAATTTTGGTCATTTCACATAAACTCTCAACCTACATGTAAGTCTCACAGTAATTTGCTAAGATTTCATTAGGAAGGGTGAACCTAGCAATTTTAGCACCTTCATCAATATATGGGCGGCTGACCAATTCTTTACAACCAGAATCTGCCAGACTTGTTAGTGACTAAAATTGACATGTACATGAAGCACTTAGAAGAACCAAGATATCAACAACAGAATTCCTTATTTTTGTGTGTTTCAAAGTCAAATAACCACAGGTGATCATTAAGTTAGTTTTCAAGAATAGAAAAATTTATTAGTTTTGTTTAATACACTTACATAGCTGAAGGGATTTGTGATAACAAGTTATCTGCTGGCAAACACATCGCAGAGATCTCTGTTGGATCTTGTGAGGGATTTACAAATGCAGGTTTCACCAGAGTGATTACTGGAGGGTTCAACTCTTCTTCACGTCTGCACGTAGAGGAAGTTAGAAGAGACCATCCAGTGGATGGAGGTAAAGTCAAGTCTCTTAAACCACACCTACAATGCAAATTGTACCGGTCTTTTACATGAATTTCGGGTTTTCTTGCATCCATCTGCTTGTATGACTAACGTAGTAACATAGTAATGACCGTGACCTGATCATGCTGCGTAGCGATTTTGAAAATATGACTCATCACAAACACATAAAGGATATACGATACAATTTATTTCTATTCAACAGTGAGAAACAGCCACGATATGTATCGAAGTCATATTGGAAACTTAGAAACCTTCCACTGGTGGAGAAATGATGTAGAGAGGGCTGCACCTGGAGGGGTGTTTTCTGTCACTTATAATAAGGTCTATGAAGACACTGGACTCAGAATGACAGGAAGTGGAGTTCACAGAGTAAGATCGCCTACAGGAGAGGACGACGCATACGTTGGGTGGTAAGAGATGATAAATGAATCAACGTAAGCAACACATTTATTTAGAAGACTGCAGTTATCCAATGCCTGAATTCATTCTTGGAAATAATATAATATAAAAATGAGTACTATACATATGTTTAAATTTTTATTTTTCAATTTGTCAATCGTCGTGAAGACTGTTATTGAGACAAGCCATCAGAAGCTGTAAAATCAAAAAGTTCTACCAAGTTATATTGTCAACATTGCTACCCATACCAACATGTTCAAAAAAAAAGTTGGGATATATTTTAAATAATACCTGTTCTTTGCTTACTGTGCTCATGTAGAGGCACTCCCATATATCACCATTAGTTAGAATATTATTGTTCATTCAATGTAGTGTAATCTACAATAGAGCTTAAGGTTATGTAACTGGGGTTCTCAAAAATAAAATTCCTTTTAACACTATATAGGCATTACTACCTGGAAAGGCATAAGAAAAAAATTGGAAAGGCCTAAGAAATATTTTTCAAGTTATGGTCCATAGTAATTTTGGGGTCCGTTTACTACAGCTCCAATTTTATGAATGAAATGGCTAGACAGGGAACTCCGTCGTGAAGGCATGACACAATGTTACAGATGCAGAAGAATAATCAATCTCATTGACATAGTACTACATGGTGTATGACTAACATATAATGCATGTTTTAACAAGCTTTTTTCTGTTTTTGTATATGTAATATCCCATGCGAAACATATGTGTGGTGTATATTCTTATAAAATACATATATCCACTGTTCTAGGAAAGAATAAGGGCAGTTATTCTGCTAGATATGTTTGTTGGGTTGTTTAGCAGCAGCTAGTGGCAGTTTAAAAGCCAACACAAAACAAAATATGCAAAAAAAACAATGAGTTGATCCTAGGTCTCATATTTGAATAATTACATGTACAGTGTGCAGCTCTGTGGTGGTCTAAATGGCTTGTATATGCGCAGTTTACAAGGAGTTATCCCACCTTTCAATTAAGGGAAAACCTTGCTGCTAAGCAACTGACAGGTTCCGGAAGCTCCGCCTACCTTCATTCATAAAAACAAAATGGCTATAAGAAATAGAAAAGTTGATCGTTTTAAGCCAGTTAGCAGCATTAGGATGAGTGGATGTTCAATATTTAGTAACATTGCAATGGAATATCATTCCACCAGTACTATAAAACCTTTTAAACTGTAGAGCTTCTTTTGAATAGCTGCATGTCAAATTAAATTAGCAAATTAATATTTTATTTTCTCAAATTTGAACAAGTATTTTAAATCTACTTTATTAAGAGCTTTATTTGAATTATTAAGGATTTGTTTATATGTAGCCCCCATGATGAAAGCTTGCTGAAAATGAATTTGGTTAGATACCTAAGCAAATACTGCTCTATTTCGCTGTAGTTAACGCCAAAAGTTGCTAATTTTAATTTTGATTGTGGTTCAAAAAAGGGATTTCCCAGAGTTTTTGAAGCATCCACAAAGCCAAATAACTAATCAAAGACAAGCCCGCTTCTTCATGCTTCAATTGAGCTAAAACTATTAATAAATTGGCTACTACTGCAAAGTGAAGTGAGATAGTTGACGCCAAAGTAATGTCAATAACGCAACATAAATTGGCCAAAATCAAGAGGGGATAACTTCACATGATATACGTGTCCTGCAGTCTAATGCTATCCTACCTGTTCCTAAACACTTATAGAAACACCTGCACATGCTAGTTTACCTTATGGAAAAGAATTTATTCTACAAATAAGACAAAACTTGGATAAGGTTTTACAGGCAAAAAGCCAGCGTAAGAAAGAGTTCTAGGAGGCCATTATTTTATTTTATCTCTTCATAACACCAGCTTAGGTAAACATTCATGCATATTTAACAATATTATGCAATAATTTAACTGAAAAATAAATTATTCTAGTAACAGCAAGCAAACTTCATAGCGCTGTTTTCGGTCTTTGACCCCCTGTAACGTTGCGTCATGTGACTTAATGCTAACATTGAAAGCTGTCCAGGCCCTTTCAGACATGGTGAAATATGTGGGAAAAATTTCGAAAGAAAATTCAGACCCCAGTTACATAACCTTAACCATATAAAAATCATAGGCACCAGAAAGATATTGCTTGAAAAAATTTAGTATTCGCAAAAGTATGTTGGGAGTTGGGTTGAGACTAGAGTGGCGAAAATATTTTCTGTGTTTACAGATACCATTAATAAATCTTTTGAGGCTATTAAACAGTAATATTCGTTGGCAATGATAATAACATCATCATTTACGGTGATTCTACCCTCTTTAAGGTACTTTAAGATTAATGGACAGCAATGCAGCAGCCCGGGCAGGATCAACGGTATCATAAAGTTTGAAAAAACTACGGACTACTCTCAGCCATTGCAAGGTAACGTCAGATCTAGCTAATTTCATTGTTCATCAGCGTGTTTATACTCAACGATTGAATGCTAGTAAATCATAAAGTGTATGTCTTCTTTATAGTCAGTGGAATATGCCATGGTGTCGCATCAGGGACTCACACCATCGCATACATAGCAAACAAATCAAATGGAAAGAATGTTGCTAGAACAATTGCTGGATATCAAGCATCATTCAATATTTTTGTGGAAGAACTTCGTGTTGAACTTGTAAAAACCTGCTCAGGGGAACCAGCTAGATGTGACGGTTGAGTTTATGGCTACTGGTGTCTACTTGTATATACGCATTACATGTCTATGTCTATGTCTATGTCTATGTTATCAACTGATAGCAAATCTGTGATAATCATTGGTATTACAATAAGAATAAATCAATAAAGTTTGAAAATTTTGATTCAGCCTAATATTATTCGATTAATTTCAAGAGGAATAGTTAACCAAAGTACAAGAAGATCCTCTGTAACTTTTTTTTATGATTAGTGCAACTTCTCCACATTTATGTTGTGTACACAACCATTATGGCTGATTTTCTGTGACAGTTGCAATAAGATTTGCATTGTTTCAAATATGGCTAGATTTTATGCAATTTCTGACTACATTTCTACAGTCATGTTCATGTAATTTTCTGTAAATGGAGTCATAATAGTATCTGTGGTGCCAAACACAATCCTTTTATGTGGCTGCCCAATAGGATATTATTATAGTTCGATCTGGCATGAAAGGAAATCCTTTTTTGGGACGAAAACCTCCAGCTGGTTGGCGCGACTCAATCCACGTCCTTGCAGATAACTTGCGTCATTGCTGCAAGACCAGAGTGACTAACGCTAAACCACTCGGCCACCAACACCTACATTCCTTACCCACTCCTTTATCCTCGTATGGTACCAACTGCATCCCATTCATTAGTGACCTGAGAAACCATGTTGATTATTGTATCATTGGATAATAAAACTGTTGGAATTATCTCTCAACAGATAATCCAAATCCATAAAATCTGATTCTCTGATTGATGTCTCACATACGTTATAGTATGCTAATAATATTGTATTGGCTACCCCACAAGATTTAATTATTTTTCTATGCATCAATAATGTGTTGACCACATGTACATTAAATTGCCAATAGAATGCTCCACACCAAGATTAGTGTGCATTGTATTTTAATTATTCTTCTTCTATTATGTTGCATGTATATTGATTTAACACTACATGCATGTCTTTGAACAATCTAGTACTCTCTGCAGTTTTTCTACTACAATTGAAATAAATGCAGATTAATGTGTTGGGATCACATTATATCTCTAACATAATATACACCGTGTTTAATATTTTTACCAACAAAAACATTATATTAGCAGAGATGAACTCTATCAACTACATTACTCAATAGAATTGTATAGTTGTTTGTGTTGCTATGGTGACACTACATCCCCAGAGGTGCGCTGGGTTCATGTCTATATAATTTATATTGTCTGAGTATTCAGATCATCTGCAAATCGGATGATAAATAATTAATGTTGACCTACATATTATGCTTATAGCCTATGTACTTGGTATACAGTTTTTATACAATAGGTTCACTTGCCACTGATAGTACATGCGGTGAGGATAAAATAGTCTAACCTAAATTTCGTATCATTAACTGAAATTAATAAGCATGCTGAAGGTGCCATGAGTGTTAGGAAGAGCATCCAGCCACAATTGCTACTGTACGTCAGATAAAGTCCTTGAGGTCATTCAAGGCAGCGTGTTATTGAGGAAAGTCCTTTACTCCCACCTTCCAAAAGAGGCCATACAACCTGGGCCTTTCTCACATGGAGTTGGCCAGTCTAACTGGCACCTGACAGTGCAAGTTGCCTGGGGCTGGTCACGCTGAGGGGCTGGTCACTCTGAGGGACTGGTCAAGCTGAGGGACTGGTCAAGCTGAGGGACTGGTCAAGCTGAGGGACTGAGGCCAGTCAGTTTATACATGTAAGCGTACATAAATTTCTTATGTACATGTATATTAGGCTAACTCATCTATATGCCAAGAGTACTACTAGATGCCAGGAAACATCTACTAGTATAATGTGCAGTAATGCTATTTACATAGAAAGGGAGTTATTCTCCCTCTATTTGAACACTGACTGAGATAAGACAACTCCAGCATCTATTAAGAACGATGATTGTCTATTGTTCTCGGGTATCCTATGAAGAGTAAATTTATGTCCTACTACATGTAGCTATTCGATCATTATGGCAGTCCTATACTCCACTAAACCCGTATAGTGACAGTATGCCAGGCACAATGTGTATTGGGAACCCTTCTGAACCTGGAGACGTCTCTTCAATGTAAGAAGAGAACACAACTCTTCATGGAATCTCTGTCACATAGCCACATCACCAGAGGTCCTGTACATTTATGACCACAGTGCATGACTACAAGTCATGAATACACGCAGTGAAGGCGAGGAAATGCTGTAGAAAAACATGTTCCACCGACCTAGTCCAAAGAGCTTGCTTATATCAATGTACATGTATATTGAACAGTTGCAGTATACCTTTTATGTTATGTTGGCCTATGTTTCTAGTACCAACAAAGCTCAAAATCAGGGTTCTATTGTTTCACTGTAATTGATATATTACCATAGAATCATTCTAGTAATTTATACTAAACCAGACCTGAAGATATATATTCAATGCAGTGTCATCAAAATGCTGAACAAAGTTGTAACCAAATCAGCCGAATTGAGTCAAAAATAAAGAAAACTCAGCTATATTATATCACAACAATATTTATTTTCAACTATTCTTTACTAAAACAGATGGAAACACATACATGTACATGTATATTATATTTATACACTTTATCAAACACTTCTATAATAATGTTAATATTATAAAACATTTTAAAACAACATACCAACATACAGTATCTACCCTTGAATTATGGGTAGCTTACATGTACTAAGTTACATAATTGTAATTATGAATTTGACTTATCACAGCCTAGGATTTTATGACATATATGGGAAGATAAATCCTACAACAGCACAACTAACAAGTACAGACTAACAAGCACAGGTATGAGTATGACAGCTGAATGTTGCTATAACTACCAGTGGTAGTGAAGGGTTGGTGGTCTAGACAACCAAATTGCTCTTCTACCACTACGAATGTTTCGGATCATACAACATCAAATAGTAGAAACAATATATAGACACCATTGAGGTGTGAAAGAGAGGTCAACATTACAGTCTCTCACCTACAATGAAGCACATCTAAATTGAATTGAGGCAGTTGTCATAGCAACAGCGTTAGCAGGAAAAGTTTCAAGTTCAAGTACAAGCATACAACATGTAGTTACAAATAATGTACAATCATTGAACAAATCCATTGAACAATAATTTTAACAAGATTTAGAAAGCAATTTTGGCTAGAAGATGCAAATAGTGGTTGCGTACTGTTTACACTGTAGGCCAACACACAGTCACAAGTAAGTTGAAATTACAGCAGGAATAAACTTTGATAATAATAAAGAGTGCAGCTACAATAGATGTGATGGTGTTCTTACCGTTCCTGCCTGTCCAGTTCATTGCTTTTTCTCTCCCTGGTACTCTCCTTTTTTCTTGCTTGGCTTTGCTCTTTTTTTGCTACCCTTTTTCTTGCTCTTGGTCTCGTTTTCTTTAGTCTTAGTCTCTTTTTCTCTTCTTCTGGTATCTTTTTCCATTGGTCTGGTATCCTTTTCCCTTAGTCTGGTATCGATTTTTTTTCCTTTAGTCTCTTTTCCTTTTGCTCTGGCACCGTTTTCTTTCGCTTTAGTCTCTTGTTCTCTTGCACGTCTTCGTCGAGCATTTTCCATAATCCGTTGATGCTCGGGGTCCCTCGGTTGATGGACATAGACGTCATCGTCACTAAGTTAAAAAATTACAACTGTTTGATATCTATGAGCCCACCATATTGTATAATTACAGAATTTTATTCCCGTATATGATTAACTCTAGTGAAATGGCCAACTACATGTATTTCTTGGTTATCGTTACCAATATAATATACAAAAGGTACATGTATGTGCAATTTCTATTGCATCGCTATGGATGGTATTATAGATGTCAACACCTTTATAACATAATATTTTTCTGAGGAAAAAATATCCTATTTGTGAGCAACCAAAGGTTTAGTTCCAAGGGCCTAACCCAGGCTATAAATGCTACTAATCACAGATTTTATTTGGCCAGAGGAAATCATTCCATCTCTTGAGTACGGCCAGCTCTATCGAAAAAAATTAGGAGGTTGCAGTCGTTTGTGAGATCTACATGTATATAGGTCAGAAGTGAGTCAGAAAATGCTCCGGCATAGCGGTCTGTCACTGAAAGTCAAGTTACTAAGACACCAGTTACTGCACATATATATAGACCAACTTACTTTGGAGTGATCACCTCTCGGATGGGAGAAAGTGTCCTGATTCTCCTGGTGAATCCTCTACTCGTTCTCCTATAAACAAAGGTATAGTTATAAGTAAAACAATAGTGAGTAAAGTTCTACAACATGTACCAGTAGTTGATACAAGATATGGACAATATTGGTGTCATAGCTTATTTCTACACAGTAGAAACTAAGTGGATGCTAAAAGGCAGCATGGGTTCTGTGTGAAGCGTTGTGGTACATGTGTGTACTACAGGAATTATGCCGTGCAAGAATTTCCTTGATCAAACTGTTATATTTTGGCAAATAAAAATAGCTTTTCTTTATCCTTGTACTAATAAGAAATTGCTGGCAAAGTGCCAGTGCCAATAATCAATTTTTTTATAGCTCCTGTAACAAGACTGTTTCAATATTTCAAAGTGTAATAGCACATGCAGGCACATGCAGGCACATGCAGGTGCATGCAGGTGCCTAGAAAACATTGACTGCATTGTTGAACATAACAGAGTGTTTTGACCTATAGACACTTGCCGTGTACATTTTACACACATAAACAGTGAAATGAAGCTATAGCCCTTTGAGCCCTTACTCAAATTACTGTCCAACTTGTTTACCGGTTATACTGTTATACCGGTTATACCAGTTATACCAGTTCATTAGGTTTGCGAGAGAGAAGACAACTTTTTAAATAATGCTAATACAACCAAAGAAAATTGGTATATACATACAACATCTAGATATAATTAATGTGCATGTAGCTGCAAGGTGTTCAACCACATGTAGAAAAAAACAGTTTAAATAGAAGAAATGTAATATTCACTTTATACACACTTGTTTGCTGCAATTAGAAATTTCGAAATGTGTTCTGAACTCCTCATGTTTATTGTATATAGTGTCATGACATTAGTTTTATGCTTGTGTTCTATCAGAAACATATTCACTCACCACAAAATTTCATTACAGTAATCTGGTCTGCAGTTTTCTGGGTTTATCATGTACTTTAGTGGCCCCACCTTTGTTCTTCTCTCGTCCTGTACAGCATCCAGATTCTGTCCACAATTCTCAATCCATACCTCTGGACTGGAAGAAAATGAGTATATTATAAGGCTTTCAAAACCTGTATTTTATGACTTACATTGTAATAAATATACAAGGACACTCACTTAATTCAAACTCCAAGGAACCGCCATAATTGGTCTGAATTTTTTTAGCCATAGGTCCAAAGACTAGAGAATATGTTGAAATCAACTACAAAACTTTATTTGCCAATAATTCAAGCAGTAGGCGTTTTATAACCACCTTGGACTTGGTAGAACAAAAATGAGTTTGAAAGACATCATTATATCTACATGTAACTGCTTGTCACACACTTTGGTTTTGGGCACGAATAAAAAGCATCCTATTTCATATAAATTCTTGTAAAAAAAGAACTTTGTAGCTGTAGATAGTCAGTAACCAGTAGCATGAATGTATTGATGCAGCATTAGTATTGTAGTTTGTAGCACAACATTAACTTGATTGAATAAATTTAAATTAGAAAATATTAATGAGGGAGTATTTCCAAAATTGACCAAAACCAATCAAAAGGCTGAATAGCTTGCTGAATAGTACTTGCTTAGAGCTATTCAAAAAAGTCTGCCAGTGCAACAGCAGATGATGTCATCTACCACAAATTGATCCCAAACCAAGACAGTCTATGTCATCTCAGTAACCCAGTTAACCTTGTTATAAAGCACATGGAAAGGTTCTGATTCAATAACTTTTCTATTAATCAAGAGTTTATAGATTCCTTCTACACTTTTGATAACATGATACTTAGTCACATATATTCACTTGTCTTTTTTATTTCAAACATCGAGGAGGTGCAATCAACAAGAAAAATTTTTTTTATTAAAGGGTATACTACAATGAGAAGACAACTTCTTCATATTTCTAAAAACTCCCATGAGTGAATGAGGTTTAGATAGCCTATTTTCCAGTATTTTTCCAAAATACACATAACATACTTGTGGTGAAACAATATTAGTGCCGGAAGAGAAATAAATAACTAAATTTAGCATAAATGGCTTCCAATCATATTTCTCTACTCATACAAGAGAGGACAACTCAGGAAGACTACCCATGCTTTGGGGCTACTTTCACTTTGATAATGCTAAATACGGCTGAAAAGCAACCAAATAGCATAAGAATTAAGGATCTCTAAGAATGCCTGCTAAGTATAATATGAAATGCAGATGGTGGCTACCAAGACATCAACGAGAAACCAACCCTACTCATACATGTGGATAGGTTAGGTTAGGTTAGGTCACTGTTATCAACAGCAGCAATCACCTGTTTTGTAGAATCTATGTTTTGACAAGCGTTCCAAGAACTGAATTTATTCTTTCAGCACTTAGCTCATGAAAAGATTTTTGAACAGGAACTTCCATGTCTACATGTAACGTGAATTGATACCCTTAATCTTTGATAATTCATTGTGCCTCACAATGACTGCATAAAGACAGAAGCATGCCCAAAATCATGTGAAATTAAGCTCCAAGATGTGGTAAGATGACAATCATCATATAAATATGTAAAATGTTTTAGATAGCACTTACTAGGTAGTGAATAGAACCCATGAATCCCATGAATCCATAGAGCTGATGCTTTCCGGGGAACCTGGTCGTTCTGGAGAAACTGGTCGTTCTGGAGAAACTGGTGGTTCTGGGGAAACTTTCCATCCCGGAGAAACCGGCAGCTCTGAGGAAACTGTCCATCCTAGAGAAACTGATGGTCCTGGGGAAACTATCCATCCTGGAGAAACTAGCGATTCTGGAGAAACTAGTGCTTCTGGGGAAACTGTCCATCCTGGAGAAACTGGCGATTCTGGCGAAACTGACCATCCTGGAGAAACTGGCGGTCCTGGGGAAGCTATCCATCTTGGAGAAACTGGTCGTTCTGGGGAAACTGGTCGTCTTGGAGAAACTGGCCGTCTTGGAGAAACTGGCCGTCTTGGAGAAACTGGTCGTCCTGGCGAAACATGAGAAACTGGCTGTCGCTTGTACTCTTGAAGACCTTCTTCAGCAATTAATCTGGCACCGCTATTTGCTCTGTTAATATATGGAGGTATGTACATTTGTTACTTATGCATGATACTTCGCACAAATTACAAACATAATTAAAATTGATAGGAATCATGTAATGCACGTTCTGTCTATATGCATTTCACTGGTCAATGTGCAGTAGCACTCCTTTCAACTACAAGTAATTATAAGCCTACTACATGTAGATATCACAGATGAAGTTGAAGTATGTAGAATATCGTGTGTCTGCTATAGGCAGAAAGAAAAAACGTAATCCTAAGAGGACTTTAATTGAATTGAAAGGCTTGAAAAATTGCAAAAATATATTATGCTGTTATGAATGCTCTAGGCTTCTAGGGTCACTGACAATAAATAAAAACATTATAAGTATACTCACGCTGAAGGGCGCCTGGAAACTAGCCTTGGTTCCAAAGATCTTAGAGAATTTCCTCCTGGGACATTGTCCACAGTCATTCTAAACACATAGCACGAGTATTATAGCATTGGACGAGGATATGTTAGGTTGGAGCTACAGCTATCATGTGATTGTTACAGATAGAAAGGGAAGAAAGAAGTACTGATAACATATTAACCGATTTAATTTTTGATATGCTGAAATTTATGGTCCAGGGCTACTAATCATAGACATTGTATATAGTAATATGTGTGTACTCACATTGAAGGGAGACTGGGAACTAGCCTTTGGTCTACAGATCTCAAGGAATTTCCACCTGAGGCATTGCCCCTACTCAATCTACGATGTAAAAACGTAGTACAAGGATTAAAGCATTGAACAAGGACCTGATAAGTTTGAATTACGGTGCTCATGGGAGTCATAATATAAATAGAAGAGAAACTAAATGGTGTTGATAGGACTTCAATTCAACCAAATTTAATGAAACCTAAAAAAGTACACATGTATGGTGATACTTATACTCTAGTGTAGCCAATCATATAATGTTGGGGGTTTTGGCCATTTTTTACATTGTGTAATATTATGATGTCAAATTTTTAAGCAAGGAATTTATTTTTGAGCAGTCAGAGACTTGTTTGAAATCCATAAAAGTACCAGTCCTTGACTGGGGTTTGAACCCAGGGCCTCTATGGCACAGTTAAAAGAACATGCTACCACTAAGCTACCACTAAGGTTGCTGAGCTGGTGTAATGATAGCATGTTCTGTTCACCGTGCTAGGCGAATAGATGCCGTATTAGTACCTGGGTTCAAACCCCAGTCAGAACTGGTATTTTCATGGATTTGAAACAAGTCTCTGACTGCTCATGGATAAATTCCTTGTATAAACATTAGACATCATAATCATATAATGTATTTATACTCACATTGGAGGGAGCTTGGGAACTAGCCATCGGTCCAAAGATCTCGGGATAGTACCACTTGAGATGCCAACGTCCAATCTAAACATGCAACACAAGTATTACAGCATTGGGCAATGGCTAACACAGGGTTAGTGTACACACTGCACAAGTATCGAGAGTTGCAGCAGTTTTTGCAGTAAAAAATTGGTGTTGTTGACTTTTTTTCATTGGGAGACAAAATTAATTTCATTCCCTTTCTTATTATGCTGCTGGTGACCGTTAGTTAAACTATCTCCCAGTTTGGGATGATATCGGCTCAGGGCAGGGCCAAACTTATTGGTTAGACCCACCTTAACGCAGGCGGAGGGGAGGGGAGGTAGCCATGAAAATAACAATGTACCACCGAATTTGGCTATATGATAGTAAGTAAGGCATACAATACAGTTGCGTGCAACTTTAAATTGACTTTTCCTTGTATGTTTAATACAATGCTGTAAGTCAGTGTAAGACCGTCTTTAACCGATTATGAATCCTTTTAGTAGCCTGGGAAGCAACAGATTGCCAAACCATTCATGACCGCCATTTGGAGCAATGTTGTTATTGTAAGTACCATGAATCTACATCAATTCATGGAATATTTTCATTTCTGATGGTATCTCCTCTATTAGGCAAGCATGAGGCAGTAAAGTGGGTGTATGTGTGGGGGTGAGCCAATGAATGGTGTGGAAAGTGCTGCCAGGTTCGGTCCAAGCTGGCATAGTAGCATTATAGCTTGGGGTACTGTTGTGGCAAGTATACAGTAAGTCGGTCATATTAATATAGATGTAATTGCTATTGTGCCACTGCTTACATAGGCTGAATAATCGAAGGAAGTCTAAAGGCTCGGTTGTTCAATTTCCACGTTTCTTGCTGTCTTCTGTTCTGAGGTTTCTGCGGCCCTTGCTGTCTTCTGTTCTGAGGTTCCAGCGGTTCTTGCTGTCTTCTGTTCTGAGGTTCCCGCAGTTCTTGCTGTCTTCTGTTCTGAGGTTTCTGCGGCTCTTGCTGTCTTCTGTTCTGATGTTCCCGCGGTTCTTGCTGTCTTCTGTTCTGAGGTCCCTGCGGCTCTTGCTGTCTTCTGTTCTGAGGCTCCTGCGGCTCTTGCTGTCTTCTGTTCTGAGGTCCCTGCGGCTCTTGCGGTCTTCTGTTCTGAACCCTTCTGCGCCCTCCAACCCAAGCTGTCCTGCCTGACAAACAAATAACAAATGGTACAGTGTAAGTTTAGGCTGCTATTGGAACTTGAGGTAATTGCAATGTACATGTATGTCTCTTACTATGTATTAACTAGATTCAGGTAATGCAGGTATATTATATACATGTACATTGTATAAATATAACATTTGATTTAAAGCAATTGTTTTAAATCCTTCTGGGCTGTTCACCTTGGCTAGCCTCAATGAGTTTAGGAGAAGAAAATGATTGCTACTATATAAAACACACAATACATAAAATACTCCTGTGATCCTGTAGGCCTAAATTCTATAGTTGGCAAATAATGAAGACGTCTTATTTATTCGTGACAGAATTACATGTGTTAAGTAATAGTCTAACCCACATATTAAATTACAATGACATAGCCTCATACTTTTTCTGGAGAATTTACTTACAGCGCTGTTGGCGTGATCTTCGACTATCTTCCATCTCTCCTTCCGATTCTGTCGATGTTGAACTGTAATGTCTTCTGGTTCTAGGCTGATGACAGAAACTTCTAGAAAACATATGGGTGCACTGATACAATGATGGAATAGTATTAGGTATCGTTTAATTAGTAAATGCTCTAGATAGGTAATATGTGCAAACTGTATCACAAAATAGCATGATAGATTATGCTATTAGAATTGATTTAGTTCCTTTGTAGATTTTTAATACGATTTTACAAAGGTACACTATAAAGGGACAATAATTAAATTGCTAAGCTCTATCAATGTTGCATGTTATTTCATATTATTACACCAGAAATTAATGTTCACACACAAGTGTGTCAGCACCCGTAGGTAGTTATACATGTACTTATCTACATAGCTATTGACATATCTTACATGTATGTATCTATAATATACGCTGTATAAGATTTCTGCCTTCCTTATTCATGCTGTACAACCATGTATATCTCACACAGAGGATCAAATTGTAATCAGTGAGACCATAAAGACTCCTAAGACTTAGTAAAATGTACTCATCACAGTTTAATCCACCAGAAAACCAACCCTTTACACGATGTCATTGTAGATGGTGTGGACCATCCGTCTAAGCCTCATTCATGGTGCTATACGAATAGTACAACTTGTGACATAACTCTATTCAAACGGCCTGTACTACATTATCATTACCTGCTTTGTGCAGGTGAAGGTCGTTTATTCATTCTTTTCCTTCTTTCTATCATGGCCCTAAGCTTGCCGATGCTGATAAGTAACTGGTTTAGGTTCCACACAATAAGCAGTATAGCAGTGTAGACTGCAAACGCTATGATCACCACGTCTTTAATCACTATGAAAATATTAAATACTTTGTTTAGGGTGACGTAACTAATAACTCAATGCCTTGACAATGACAACATTTTGCATACCAGATAAAAGTGGGCAGAGGAATTAAATGGTGACAATTGACAGCCATAGGAAGGATTTTCATCGTTTACTTTTGCCTGAAATTACAGTAGATTGTCATACAGTAAGTGAAATAAATAGCCTTAGTAGCCTCTGTTAGCAACACAGTAGTCAGCTTTTGGGTAAATTGTTTATTTTGATTGATTGGCTATCTGTTTCTAAACTTTCTGTTCTTGTAACCCTACAATTCTGTTCTCTTTACTATTATCCGATAACTTGGGAACATCAAAGTAAAATAATGATTATAATTGTTACATGTAACATAAATTAATCAGAAAATACCCTTCAAGTTGAATCTGCATAATATAATTGTCCAATTGATTTCGTCACTTCGAAGAGATGATTCTACAAATCTAATTTATAATATTTATTTTCATGCAATCAACAGCTTTTTCTACATGCAACGTTTGGCTATAAAACAATATGATTATGTTAGTGATGACATCTTAAGTGCTTCCACTGTGTTTATAATGTTATATAGTGTACACAAACAAACTCAGTGGGGGTCAAAAGGTCAACTCATGTTTGCCATCACTGAAATCTGAATAGGCATTACAAGTTTATAGATGAAAATATGTAAATACTGAATTCCGCAGTGGGTCTAATAAGCCACAAACTGCCAGATGAATTGAAATATGCACCAATTTTACTTCCCACTATGACATGTAATCCCAGGTAAGAAATTACTAATCTAAAGAGATCAGCTGAAATAACTCGTCATAAAAAATCTGCTTACATGTATGTTGCTAGATGTGGTAGAATGCTGCTGCAGGTTTTATTTAGAATTGTGGACATCATACCCACCACTTCTATTCAAGTCAAAGTTCATCATATGCACTTGGGCTATAATAACGATGGCCTAATTTCAGGCCAGCCAATGATTTTTTTAAATGCCTGCCAATTGAACAGTATTGAAAGTACAGTGTATGTAATTGGTAGTGTTAGAAGTGGAGTAGATGAATTGGTTACACATCAGCCATAATTTTATAGCAATGCTTGCCACACAGTATATGCTCAAGTTTACAGGTGGGTGCACTCCTTGGACCCTCATATATTTAAATACTTCTAATCAAAGAAAGAGCAAGCCTTTAACCCCATCATAACCGGTTCAAAGTACCCAGGCGAAATCTTCCATAAAAACCTTTCGATAGAGCTCCACTTAGATAGGAGCATTTTCAATTGGCTTGCTGTAATAACCAACCACAAGTACACTATCAAGACTACTGCGGGAAGTGCATCATCACTCTGACCCTCGCTGGCTATTGCCATCCAATGACGGCTCGGGTTAAAAAGGGAAAGCTGCCTAACTCCAAAATAGATCGATGAAATTATGTTATAATTGTGTGCAATGCTCACACGCACCATGATAGTCTGCACGCAATGTGCTGGATACTTCTATGAATTCATACAGCGTATTACTCTGACTAAATTAAAGATACGCTACACTGGCATGTATAAATAGTTTAAACTTAATCTCAACTTTTAGCCAAGTAAACTCTAACACAATTATAGTATGAAGACTTACTCAATCCTTTCGGATCCGATTTTTCTTCATTCCCATACATTCTAGGTTACATGTATCTTCTTCTTCTCTTATAAGATCCCAGTGACGTTATTTGACATACAAGTACTAGATTGCAATATGACACGTTTAGGTCCAACACTACTGGTACACTGATAGAATACTGGCAGCATGCTATTAGAAAAGCGGAATGAATGCAATCCTGTCTTGAAAACAACAACGCTGCGCTTCGAAATCTAATTGTGCGTGCGCAAGCACTTGGCATATACATGTACACCGTGTACATGATGTGTCTAGATGGTGCATTGGCGACACATGTGGCTTCGTAGCTGATAACAAAAGGTCTATTTACCAAGCCGTATGCTTTACCCATTTTAAGCCAAATGTATGAATGAGCTATGTGATATAATATATTCTCCAAATTGAAGGTAAATACATGTATTATTATATGCTACTGTACATACAAGTTTGCTCGCATATACATGTAGCATTTAAAGATTTATCTACTCTTCCATTTATTTACTCAAGGTCGGACAACTCTGCTAGGTATGTGCAAGTAGATGTTTGACCAATCCATGCCCTATAATATATATATGTTTATTATCAGTTTGTTGATTGGTTCTAATACTTGTACATGTACATGTATATTGTACAGTCATGTAAATATGCAACAGGTACTGCGCAATATTTATTTTATTGCTTCAAAGTTTTCTTTCAAGTACAGCATAGTGACAAGTATATTAGGCTATTAATTAGCATCACTCAGTTTTTTCAAGTTTTTGTTTTCGGTTCACAAACCAAAAAAATTTAAAATGCAAGTCAAAGCCACGTGCAGCAGTTCGATAAGTATGAAATCTTCGGTTCGATTCGCGTTTTTTTCCTAAATTTAAAAAACAGTATTGAAAAACCAAGTGGTAAAAGACAATTTGGGCTTGATTCAGTTTTTTGAAAATTCAGCAAGAAAACAGAATGCAAGTGCAAATCGAAACCGCCAGCACTAATATAATGTGATAACCATGGCTCTCAGAATGATGACACAATGACATGAGACTAGAGTGGCAGCCGAAGATTTCTGAACATGAAGTTACCATTCCAATTTCTCCCTACTGCATCTGGAGAGATAATGCTCACTTGAGCTGATTATTATATTAGTTAAAATTCTAAACCAAACAGGAATAGGTCACCTGTAGGTGCAAAATAGACATGACATGACCAGTCGCCTGACCAGTCACGTGACCGGCCACTTAAGCAGTCACGTGACCAGACACATAACCAGACACATCAACAGTCACATTACCAGTCACATGACCAGTCACATGACCATTCACTTGATCAGCCACCTGAGCAGTCACATGACCAGACACCTGATCAGCCACCTGAGCAGTCACATGACCAGACACATGACCAGTCACATTGCCAGCCACATTGCCAGCCACATTCCCAGTCACATGGTCAGGCACATGAATATATTAAGAGAAAAAGGAATCATAATTTCAATACTTTGTGTTAATTTGTTATGCATTGTAGATTGGCTAAGCTGTCATAATTATCTGCACGCCTTACTGGAGATTTCCATTTTTCCAAGGACACTTGCAGGTCACTTTCAGCTATTACCCTGTTTCATCCAGTTGTTTTCAAACGGCAAGCATTTTTACAATGTTTAGTTAATAGTTACCAGTTTGAAAAATTTGCATGTATAAATGTATTTTTCAAATTTTATCAGCGAGAACTTATTCTTCTTATTGCACTTGCCTATAATAATTGCAGCTCTAGCTAGAACAATGTATTCAATTACACAAAGTGAATTTGGGCAACTTTTCACCAAATTAAATTTGTGGAGAAACTGGTATTTCATTCAATGCTTAATTTGTTAATTTGAGGATTTCCTAACGGGAGAACCCCTGAAAACCTTTTAGTTTTGACTTTGTTTAACTGACAAGTAAGTAGATGATCAGTTACAATAAGATGTATTATTAGTACTACAAAGTTTCCAGCAAGGCTGTCTGATTGCTATAGGCATGTTACAGTTGTTGCCTTTCCACATCCCAAAGACATTTACCACAGCTGCGGCGCAAACATATCAGTAATATTCATTAGCCACACAGTGTTTGACTATTTTTTGTTAGTAGCAATGCTTACATTCATTAATGGAATGGCAACAAAATAATTCACAATTTTCATTGATTTTAGTCAATGCTGTAATAAACTGTTATGGTGTGAGAATCTTTTGAACTTCAGAGAAATCACGATATTGATGAATCGTTCAATAATTGTGCTATTGTAACTTTCCAAAATTTTGGAATTGATACTAAACATTCTAATAGATGTCCAGGTGCAGTACTAATTCTAGTATTAGAGCTGGTCTGCTTCAAAGCTGATGAATGTGAAGTTATAAGCAAAGCCAGCAGCTTTTCTAGAGCGGAGAGGCTAATATTCTTTGAGTCTAATTGTACCACGTCTGCAGTAGTAAACATTTAACAGAATTTTGTCTTTCAACAAGGTTCACACAATGTACATGTACATGTACATGAATATGTGTTCTATTAGACTACCCTTATGTATTTAAGTGCAATTAGATGATTTTATCTTAGCTCCACCAGTCACACCTCACACCTCAATGTGGATTTACAGACATAATGTACACTACAGTGTCAATGGCAATCCATGATCTGATGATCTCGTTCAAGGGTTTGCCGGAAACTTCCTCTCAAAAGTTTCATCCAATAGAATTACACAAGTCATGTGTACATCAGACATAAGAAATAAAAACACTTTTTCTTGAATTTTTCCTAGAGATACGTGACAGCAGTCACGTTGAATGATAACTAATAAGGAAATCTAATGGATTTCTAATGACCAGGTGGGCACGAATCTTCCTTCTGCATAATTATTTTCTGGTTATTCATCTGAATGCATCCAATCAAAAACACGCCCCAATACAGACGTAGTTATTTGTAATAAATAATGTCTCTACTTGCGTAAATTAAAATAGCTAGCTTTGGACTTGGCACCTGTTTCAATAAGTGTTAATTTCAGGATGCGGCACTGTTGCAATGTTTGCTTAAATGGGGGATTATTGGGATTGATGGTATATAACTTACTACACAGCTGCTTCTGATGCATATGCACATGTATGTATAAGATATTCAGAGATACCACACTATTTGAGTTTTGATATCATCATATTATTACTGAGGGAAGATGAAGCTAATATCTGCTATATTTCTCATCAGCTTCGTTCTTTTAAACATATTTGGTGAGTGCAGTGTTACAATAATATTACATATTTATTTGTTATTTATTATATTTATATTGTTTATTAATTTAAATGCAAAAATACAATGTACAGTATGTTCTTCAGTGCCACTATGTCTCGGCAATTTAGTTTATTTAATTTACTAGAGGTGCATGCAATGTGTTTAACAGTGTTAACCAAGAAAAATGGTTTCTATTTTCCCGAAAACCTTCAGTACATTAGCTTATCATATCACATGACATTTTCACTTCTGACAGCTTTTATTTGAAATACAGCAGCAATGATTACAATAATAAATATTTCTGGACTATTTTTGTTATTCTTTCAGCTCAGGAGACAAGCGGGTGTGACAACAGTCGGTGTTTTGTCAGATGTAAGAATAACGGGTACGTTCATGGGTGGTGTCATGCAGGGAGCTGCTCTTGTAGATATATACACTTCCATTAATGAACTTCGAAATGTTATTATGCAATGATCCTATCACTAATACTGTTGGTATTATATCAATGTACTAAGCATAAAGAAAATATATTTTATAGGTTCAAGAAAAATCCATTACTGTGCATAACAGGTTTGATAATGTGTTTTCATGCAAGCACTTAGTACAAGCCAAATGTTCTCTGGTTTTTGATTTATTTTCTATTACTAATGGTGTTCAAAATAAAGTGATTGGTGAACACGCTGTGTATTATTTGTTTTTTTTTGTTTGTTTATTTTACAACTAATACAAGAAAACGACGAATAGACACAACATTATAATTATCTATTATTAACAACTCTACATAATGGTAACCAGGGTTACGATGAAGCTTGCAGGTGGTCCGTAAAAGTACTCAACAACAATGAGTATACTACGTAGTAGCAAACAGGATACACGTGGTCCATCAGAAGGACAATACATTATATTTGCTGAGCCACCCCCTCCCCCCCTCCTCAAGGATTATGTGAATAATATGATCCTGAGGATCACAGTCTAACTCTTGGATTTATCAAATCTAATCTGATTAATATTACACAATCATATGCTCTGTCCATTACACTATCTGGTACGGCATGGTATGGGTATGGGTACAGATACATGTGCAGGTACATTTGTGCAGATACATGTGCAGGTACATGTGCAGGTACAACTTTGAGCAGTCAGAGACTGGTATTTTCATGGATTTAAAACAAGTCTCTGACTGCTCAAAGATAAATTCCTTGCTAAAAATACATTATACAATATATAGAAAATGGCCAAACCCCTTTACATTGTAATTATTCTACTTATTCAGTATTGCATAGCTAGCTGTTAATTCCAACCCTCCACCCCTATTATATACATATAGCTATGGAGACTCCCTTTATAACTAATCCTTAATCACCATAAGTTGGTTATTGCAGCTCGTGCACTGGTGTAAAGGATGAAAAACATAAACTTTATAAACTTGATCTCACAGGAGAGAATAACTCCAAAATAAACACTCCAGACAGAAACTATACGACTCCAGAACAGACAACTCCAAAGTAATACAATAAACATTGTAAAAGAGAAGTTATCTTCTAAATTAGAAGGAACTCCTGGATAAATATCACAGGACCAAACACCCAATACAATACTATAAATACTACAAATTATACTACAAATAAACAATGCTCTTCAACCACCTGTACAACAGAAGTTAAAAGGACTATAACCACAGAATAACATGCCATTAAGTCACACCCCTACATTATATCATAGCCAATACAGATAGTATCTGTATAGGCCATGAGTTATAATGTAGGGGCAGAATTAACAGCTAGTTACAGTTATCCAGTATACTGCAGTGCTTTCCTTAGCTAGCCAATAGAAATTAAATAGACAACCAAGCTCCCTATGACAGATTGATATAACTGATGTTTTATTGTATATGAATATTTTAGCCAATTAGAAATAAGCTTGATATTGTAATAGTATAATAAAAAAATACAGAAAAAAGACATATTAGTAGTGGCTTACTGATTTAGTATTGTAACATAGCAAGTCGTGAATATTTTACCTAGTTAGATTTGTATTTTGAATGTGTGTATTACATGTATATTCCCTGTTTTCTTGTTAAATAAATTGTGAATTCAGAAGCAAATAGAAAATGAATATTAAAGGAAATTAAAGCGGATTTGTATTGAGTATACACATGAAGTATAGATAAACGTGAAACGTGATGCAATGTATTGATGCTTGAGCTAGTGACACATTGATATACTGTAGATAAATTGAATTGATGATCAGTATATACTGTGGATTAGATATATGTACATGTACATGTACATGTACATGTACATGTACATGCACATGTACATGTGCATGTACATGTATGTGAATAATAATTATTAATTGAACTTGGAATTCTTGGAGGCAAATTGTATACTACTTGTTGGAGTAATTATAATAACCTTTGTTGTAGATATAAACATTTCATAATATTACATGGTGTAGTGTATTGTGGATAAGTGAATAGACTATAGAGTCACATTATAGCTTTACACTCCTCAGTAACTTGTTTGTTGGGCCAGTGAGCCGCATCAGTTGTAATATTTAGAGTTAGTTAATTTGTCATAATAGATTGCTGGTCGTCTTTAAGTTGTCCCCCTTTTCACATACACACAGTATTGCTTAAATGTATTCCGACTTATTCGGCCATTTGGACCTCCTAGAGAACCCACGTAGTTCCTTCCCTCTTCAATGTTTATGGACTGAGCGTGATGTGTCCCATCATACCTACAACAACCCATACATATTACGTACATATATTATCAACACCTATACACACTCGCTCCCATCACAAGTGTCATCAACACACAACTACACACATGCTCGCATCATACTGGTGACATAATATTGAATTCAAACAGATTAGATTAGTGATGCGCTGTAACTTCTTATAAAACTGAGGTGAATTAGTGGACAGGGGCCAGTAGACAGGAGCAGGGGGCAGTGGACAGAGGGCAGTGGACAGAGGGCAATGGAAAGAGGGCAGTGGACAGAGGGCAGTGGACCGAGGGCAGTGGAAAGAGGGCAGTGGAGAGAGGGCAGTGGACCGAGGGCAATGGAAAGAGGGCAGTGGAGAGAGGGCAGTGGAAAGAGGGCAGTGGACAGAGGGCAGTGGACAGAGGGCAGTGAACAGAGGGTAGTGGACAGAGGGCAGTTGACAGAGGGCAGTGGAGAGAGGGCAGTGGACCGAGAGCAATGGAAAGAGTGCAGTGGACCGAGGGCAATGGACCGAGGGCAGTGGACCGAGGGCAGTGGACAGAGGGCAGTGGACATAGGGCAGTGAACAGAGGGCAGTGGACAGAGGGCAGTGGACAGAGGGCAGTGGACAGAAGGCAGTGGACAGAGGGCAGTGGAGAGAGGGCAGTGGACCGAGAGCAATGGAAAGAGTGCAGTGGACCGAGGGCAATGGACCGAGGGCAGTGGACCGAGGGCAGTGGACAGAGGGCGGTGGACAGGGGGCAGTGGACAGTGGACAGAGGGCAGTGGACAGTGGACAGAGGGCAGTGGACAGTGGGCAGAGAGTGGCTGAATTAATAGAGACCAACTTGTGTACTGGCAAAATAACAATGGATATTGGAATTCAATCAATGGTAAACTGTAACCAACATTATTGTGTTACTTCACATACCCTTTGATGGATTAGTAAAGTATTTGTTCTAGTAGGGTAGACACACCTCACACCTCAATGTGGATTTACAGACATAGTGCAACTGCACTACTAATGGTAATCCTTAATATGATGATCTCATTCAAAGAAATAATTCTTAGTGTTTGTGTGGAAACTTCCTCTCAAAAGTTTCATCCAACGGAACTAAACATGTACATGATGTACATATACATTTTTCCTAGAGATTAATTAGTGACTATTAGTCATGCTGAGTAACAACTAATAAGGCAACCTAATGGATTTCAAATGATCAACAGAGGAGATTACCTTTCTTCCACATAATTGTTCTCCAATAAGCAACCTTGTTGTAGCCATTAAACAAATATGGCAAGCGATACAGTCATGGTTAGGCAAATACACGTATAGTATAAAAACCTTTACACTGTGCGTAAAAAATATAATAGCTAGCTTTGGATTAGCATCAGGATGTGCCACTTATTCAACGATGCTTAAGGAGGTATTAAAGGCATTCCTGGTATATAACTTGCTACACTGTTGTTTTTGATACATATTATGTATGAGGTATATCTGGAAATACCATACAACTATTATAATTTCTTAGGAACCATGGAGCTAACTATATCAGCTATATTTCTCATCAGTTTCATTCTTTTAAACATATACATTATATGTATTTGGTGAGTGCATTGTTACAAAATAATAATATCACATATTTATATTGCTCTGCACAGTGAAGCTGTCTCTAGGAGTCAGTTAGTGTAGTTCTTGAAGGTAGAATATAGTTTATTTAGGAGTGCTGGAAATTACGTGCATACTTCTTACTAAATAGTGACAGCTCAGTATTGATTGGAACTGTTCAAAAATTTCAGTTAGAAACAGGATATTTTGAAAACGTTCAATCCCTAAACCCCAACTACACACAAAAGTTGTCAGACTGTCCTGTTACAAACTGATATTTTCAAAATGGCGCTTTACCGCTTAGGATTTTATTATTGCTCCGGTATCCTTTATTCAGCGGGCAGAAAAGTAGCATAACATGCTTGGGAGTTTCAAGGTTGAGAATAGGGAGCAGCCGTGGCCTAGTGGTTAGGGCTCTGGACTTCCATGTGGGAGTCCCAGGTTCAATTCCCACAAGGGTCATTGGTGGTGTTAGGAAGAGCATCTAGCCACAATTGCTCCTGTGCCTCATATAATACTGTGATGGTTTCTGTGATTTGGTACAGTCGTCCTTGGACGACTATCGACCCAGAAATAAAGTGCCTATGAGTGGTAATAGGACTTCGCATTACATGAAAGATCGAGCGGTCTCAGTAGCCCAAAAACTACCAAAGACGACCCATCTGGTCCCAAGTCTGACCTTCAGACTATACGTTGAAAGAGAGTCATCCGACCTAGTAGGCGGTTCGCTAAGCGAATGACCTGACAAAAGGAAGTGAAAGTCTCTGTATAAAGTATAGATGTGTCTTTATTGAAAGCCAAGTGAAGACTGAGACAATGAACAGTAAAACAGTGCCCTTTATATAGTATAAGGACTTCCGGCCGACCACACATCGGGAAAAGACGATGTGTGGTCGTCCGGAAGTTGCGCAACAAGATGGCCGCCGGAAGCCCGACGGCCGACCCAAAATCAGTCGGTTTCTACAAAAGTTGCTTATAATGGTTCAATTCATGTACAAAATGAATATCAATGGATTCTGAGAGGTCGGGCCTCTGTACATGAGTATAAAAGGCATTAAAAAGACTTATTAATAATCATGTAGCTATATACAATTATATAGGAGAACAATACATGAATAAGTAGTGAGTATAAACACATGGAGACACGTATATAGACAGTAATTAATGGTTTAACATGCAATGCAATTGAATATAAGTATACGAGCAGCTAATTACAAGAGTGTGAGTGTCAGATGAGTAGTGCTGTAACAACTACTAGGCACTTAGGGTGCGATGGAGCTTCGTCCGGTAGTTGGAGTCGTATACAAATGTCCTGTACCATTACAATACTTTGCCATTGGTGAAGTGCCTTCTCCACCCCAAATTAGAAAAAAAATGCAGATCTCTTTAGATCCTTGCTTTCTTACCTGGGATTTATAGTGGGAAGTAAAATTGGTAAGTGTCAAGGTTGAGAATAATTATTAGCTTATTATATATTCAGTTGAAATAGATTGGTTTGCTTTCAGCTCTGACAGCAAGCGGGTGTGTGGATAAGCTGCAGTGCTATCGAAGCTGTAGGAGAAAAGGGAACATATATGGATCATGCAGAGTAGATGGGTGTGTGCTACTGTCAGAATTTACTGTAAACCATTCCTGGTAGATCTTCCGACAGACTAATTTACAGGGAGTGTATTACATTCCAGCCCAATCGCAAGTACTGTTGCTATTTTACTAGAGATAAATGTGATATGCGTATCTCTTTTTCTACCGCTGATTCAATATAACCATGTAATGTGTTTTTATGGGGCAAAGCGGAAATTGATGTATCTCTGAGTACGTAGATCTGCTACTACTACTCAGTGTGAGTGTAGTGTACTGTTTCAGTTTTTGTCACCTAATGCGCACTAAATAAATATCATTTACCAAAATGATGCTTCAACTTAGTGGTTTGTTTGTTCTACATCTATAAAAGATGATAAACACATGCAAACACATAATATGTGCGGTCCTAGCTGCTTGCAACAAAAGTACCTACATGTATATAGTAGCTTAGTTAAGTGCAACTGGCGTATGCACTGGTCTATTTTGAATTTGTTTTGGAAGAGTTTGCATGTACAGATATGTAAGCTTTGGTCATTGGATCTGAAAATGCTGTTAGATAATAATAATAATTATCATGATTCTATCACTAGCATTGTTGGTATTACATCACTGTATGTTACTAAACATAGACAATATATTTTATATTTTGAAGAAAGCTCTATCTCTATCAATAGCAGGTTTAATAATGTATTGTCATGTAAGTTTAGGTTCTTTTGGTTTATTGATATGTACATGAGTTGTGTTACTAAAGGCGTTTTAGATAAATGAAAGTTATGTGTAAACGTGCAGTGGTTTCTGCTTATTTAATTTAAATTTTCAAAGTGATGTCATAAAAGGTATAGACTAGCTGTGAATGAAAATGGTACATATACATTGTACATGCACATGTATTAGTGTCGCACCTATCTTTCAGATTAATGAAGCTGGCAGGTATTTTGGAACGTATTTCATAATAATAAGTGTATACACAGCAGTAAACAGGATACACAGTGGTCCATAAGAGGAGCAATTTATTACAACCATATACATGTATAAGAGTTCCCCCCTCCTCCATGGCTAATGTGAGTAATATATGGTCATGAGCACCACAGTCTCATTCTGATCTGGTATAATTTAATTTAAGCATCTAATTTAATTTACATTACTTATACACACCACTCAGATATCTACAATACACTGTGCATAACTCTGCATCTATAATACACAAAGTATGCTGTACTTATCTTTATTTACTTTTATACTTAATTCATGCAAAAGGCTATTTTAATGTGATGACATGCATAGGTTGCAAAGCTGTAAATTATGATTCGTCAAATTCATCAACTGTGGTTGGAATAAGATCTGTATCGGTATCAGTAGTTGCGGTAGTAGTAGTAGTGGTTGTGGTGGTAGTGGTGGTAGTGGTCATTGTGAGGACTGTAGCAGATGCTAGGGCAATGTTTACAGGCACAGGCTCTCTAGGCACCCTTATGACTCTGTTTTGTCTCTCTGGCCTCCTTTGTCTAAGTGTTGCTGCCCTTGCTGCAGCTTCTATTGCTGCAGTAGCCTTAAGAATGCTTAACGGCAGTGCAACCGAACTTGTTATGTTAAAAACACACATTCCTGGTGTGACTGTGATTGGTGTGACCTGCATGACAGCTAGTTGAGGTTGCTGACTAGCACCAGGGTTTACAGTCCCACTTCGAGCAGGAAGTATGCTTCGCATAGCACCAGTATTTGCATTTTGTCTGGGTTGCTGCCCCTCCTGCTGTGGAAGTTGGTTATCAATGTATATAGTTCCTGCTGCCGGCTTTGTACCAGTAGCTGATGGTGCTTGAGGGACCCCAACCACTGGCATTGATGTTTGTACTGAGCCACTGATTGCATTTGAAGCGTTATTTAAACCAGCACCATGCTCTGAGCTGTGCTCAAGGTTTGTACCGCAAGAACTTATTGTTGATACAGGCGGCAGCAGACTAGCTGCTGTCAAGTTAGCACTAGTTGTCATCACTTGTAAAGCAGGTAAGGCAGGATTTGTCGTGACGATAGACGTAACGTTTCGGTTATTGATTGGTTGAAGACCCAAACATGCCATAAATTTCTCCTGAGTTAGGTCAGTGCTATTAGCTGCATTTCTCTCTGCTATCCTCGAATTACGGAAAGGTCTGAAGTTTTGTGGTAAGGAACCTGTACATTCTCTGGGTTGGAAAGTTGGTGAATCATTGGTGAGTAAAGAAGCCTGCAACAAAAGTACATGAATGACCAGTATCTAGAGTGTCCACTTCACTCGACAGCACATACGGTTTGTATTAGCTGGCCTATATTAGACCTGTTGGTGACGTAGTACATGGCGTGTACACGTACTGCAGCAAGCTTCCCGGTGAGTTTTCTTATTTTAAGTTAAAACTATAAAATTATTGTAGTACTAAATGTTCTTAAACTTAGACACATTGCATTTACAACCTATTTTATTCTAACAAAGATACAAGAATACTATCTAGTATCTACCATCAATATTAAAATCTATGAAACTTCAAACAATTGCATAAGAAAAAACTTTTTTGCCTACTTGCTACAACTTATGTAAACACAGCTAGATATTTAGTTTATGGATTTTACCCAGCCATATTGTCTGTTAATAATCCATTGATTGATAGACCTAGATCGCCGGAGCGGACGTCTGTGTAAGAACCGTAGTAATTCTTCTACTACTGTGGATATAGTGTCGGTGTTGTTTTGATAGTCAGATAAACATATTCCAATAGTTTCCCTTACAATTTCAAATATCTGAAATTGAAATTATGCAGTTACCCATTATTTTATCATATTTGTAGTGAGAGAGAGAGCATGGCAAAAGTAATACTATACTAAGTAGACATGGAGGTACATTGCCTTTTGCTATCTCACTATACTGAGTCGGACAAATCATTGTGGTATAGTAATTGAGAGATGAGACATCTTTACCATTCTACTAGCGATTATGTTGTTTACATAGCAAGGGTGGTCAGTTTTACATTGATTTACATTAAGCAGACAATTCCTTAAAATGAATGAATAAAGTGACATTTGTTACACAATGCAACTTACACCTGCTATTCTGTACCAATCTATAAACCTGTCATCAAATATATCAAAGAAGACTTTTTTGATTTCTGCGGCCACTCTAGCTGCAGGAGTGTTTATCAACCTCTCAGCAGTTTCTCTAATGAACAGTCTGTCATATCTGGTGAAGTTTCTTTCTCCTGGTGCACAATTATGTCAATCAATTGGTTGCAAAATTACGAAATCTGAAGTTGTGACCACCTTAAAGATCTGAGCTTCAAAAGTTAAATGTGCAAAAAATTATAATTACACAGAATTTTCTTTTATATTTTATTTCTAGACAGCTCTTAGCATGTTTCACAAAAAGAAAATAGGTTTGTGTGAACATCAATATAAATGGGTGAAGTTCAAATATATCACCTATGATACCAAGAAGATGATATATTTATTCTACGTAACTATTAGTGTAAGCCTACCGACATGTGCAAGTCCATTAACCACCATTTCTACATGTGAAGGAATTGATATTAATTCAGAGTCAATCTGCAGCAGATTGCAAAGATCCAGCCGTCTTCTTCTAAACTCGGTGATATATGCCGGATCCGAATTTAACCTGATGTTTAAGAATAAAGATTTGAAAAGTTGATTAAAAGTTCTTTTTTAAAGCGTTTAAAAGTGAACCTTTTTCCCCCCACCCCCGTTTTCCAAGACTTAGAATGTGATATAAGGTATTTGCAGCAGCTACATGTAGCCTAAGTATTTGGATAACTGCGGATGAAAAACTGACTGCAAATCAAATTTTAATCAACCTGAGCTTCATGGTTTTCTGTGCATCAATTTTCATAGCTATCAACAGTGTAGTAGATTTTGCATAGAGTAGTACTCACCGGTCGGAAAAACTTAGTAAATCAATAACCCCAGATAGTTATTTAATCACACCCCTAGCCACTTATTAGTGTTTCATGTAAATATTTTAATTTGGTTAATCAAATTGGATACACTGTGATTTAATCCTTCAAACAAGAAGTAGATACTGATTTAGTTGAAGTCTTACATGAGGGCTATATACGCCATAAAAACCTCTCCGTGTGACAATGCAGGACAGTTCTGCATTGTAATGTTTGTCTCTGCATTGCTATGCTCGTGTCTGCCTCGCAAGTAGGGAGGTAAGCGTCCCATGCCAGCTGGGTTAAATTATTTTTTATTTCAAGTTTTCACACCTAGTTTTTTTATCAACTTCGAAAGTTTATTTTATGCCATAATAAATTAAATTGAAATTCGAAGCCATAATTAAAATATATTCTTGGAATTTTGCATAATACTCTGCATATTTTAGTTCACTAGTCTGAGGACCATGCCACATAGCTACACGTAGATACACGTAATTTACACATCATACACATAGATACATAGATACACGTAGATACAGGTAGAAATGCGTAGATACGCGTAGATACACGTAGATACCTGTAGAAACACGTACGTACAGGCTAATATGTGTAGGGGCAAAAAATGTTACATGCTTTGAATCCTGAAAAGAGAAACTTTTTTTAGAATTATACTTTGACGTTAATTTTCATGAATAGAAAATAATATTATAGATAATTTGAGAGAAAATAGCATTTCTACCCGTGCTTGTCCAACCCTACACTTTTAATGGACCATAGAATTCCAAAGAGATTGTGTGTAGTTGACTTTAGAAATTTCAATATAAGCATCAAGACCCACGATATTGACCAACATTGTTTGAGGATAGACAGCTTTCAGTTTTAGCTTTAAGTCATAATACACATGTTACAAAGGGTCAAAGACCAAGATAGTGCTATAAAGTTTGCCCGCTGTAACTGGAATAATTTATTCTCTAGATAAATTATTCCATACACTCCACTCAATGGCTTCTCCAAGCTCTGCCTTATTTGTAGATTAAATTTTATTTCATGAAGCAACTAGCATGTGCAGGTGTTTTGTAAAATTTTGTCGTAACATGTAGGATAGTATTAGATTGCAGGGCACTCTACCATGTGGAGTTATCATCTCTTGATCTGCCAGTTTACATTGTATTATTCCCATTACTTTGGAATCAGCTATCTCACTCCTCATTGCAGTAGTAGTACATTTATTAATAGTTTTAGTTCGATCCAAGCATGAAGAAGCAAGCTTCATTATTAATTACATGTAGGTATATGTATTTGACTTCGTGGATGCTTCAGAGTATTTGGGAAATTCCTTGTTTAAACTAGTATAAATTCAGTGTCAACTACTACTACATAATTATATATACAATTTCCATCTTGTAAAATTACTTTTATGGTCACTTTGGCTGATTGTCAATGCAGGTACATAAGTAGGCTAAACAACTCCACTGCGTGTGTTCATGAACAAATTTATTTGAAATTAAATCAATAGTCTATTTATCTCATTAGTAAATTTACAGCCATCGATATAAGTGTTACACTGCTACATAGCATGCATCTTATTAGCAAAGATCTCTGCAAATTTAAAAAAAAATGTTAGAATTATATATTTCCCTGTCTTGCCTGGCAGACACAGCCTCTATGAGAGCAATATCCACTGTCAAAGTCAGTATCTTGACAGTTACGGAAACATTGAGTTGGGTTGCAAGAACTAGCTCCCATATCTATAAAATATTACTATTATTTCATAGTTTTTAGCATAAATGTAGTATATGCATGCAAGGTCACCTACAGTCTAATAAATGAGTATAACAACTGGAACCTACATTTGTATGACGACCATCAATGGCAATTTAAAACCAAACATCATATATGGCACAAGGTGGCCTTGAACATCTTTGACCTCTCACCCAGGGCTTTTGCGGCGGCTTTGGTGTCTCGTCTCTGGGGGGTGGGGTGGGGGTGTGAGCACTGTGGGGTGTCTGGGGGCATGGTGGGTGCTTCCCCTCGGCACCGGTACACTTGAGCAGGGATTGCCTCGACTCTAGTCTCGGACTATCTGGCTTCCCTTTTGTGCAATCTTATACATGCGTACGCTTTTACTATAATCTATTGTTATTGATAAGCAATAAACTCAATAATAATAATAATAATAATAATAATAATAATAACAATAATAATAATAGCCCGCAGACCAGACATCGTCGTGAAAGACAAGGATATGGACCACACGTGGATTATTGACATCGCAGTGCCTGGGGATGCTAGAGTAGAAGAGAAGGAAAGAGAAAAAGTTGAGAAATATCAAGATTTGGCGAGAGAGTTACAGAGACTTTGGGAAACATCTGTAAATGTGATCCCTGTTGTCGTAGGAGCACTTGGAGCAGTGGTGAAGTTAGAAGAATATCTGGGGATGATTGATGTACAGCGGAAAGAAGTAGACAGGATTCAATTTTCTGCTCTACTAGGAACGGCAACTATACTGAGAAAAGTGTTGGATGTCTCAGGTTAGGGGTTCTAACCAGACACCAACTCACACCGGCTGCAGAGCTGAGGAAATCAACATGACAATAATAATAATAATAATAATAATAATAATAATAATAATAAGAGGGGTGCCTCTTGTGCAGTTTGCTCAGAGCATGTTACTGCTCACTGGTGAAGCTTCCTTTTTTTAAGGTTGCTGAGCTGGTGTAGTGGGTAGCATGTTCTGTTCACTGTGTTAGGCGATTAGGTGCCGTAGAGGCCCCGGGTTCAAACCCCAGTCAGGGGCTGGTATTTTGATGGATCTGAAACAGGTCTCTGACTGCTCAAAAATAAATTCCTTGCTAAAAATACATCATATAGTATATGTTTGTATGTATTGTTGTCAAGTGCAATATAAATATATGAAAATACAACACTTATTTCAGTTACTATATTTAAATTAACTACTTGAACGATAAACATTAGCTCTTAGCTGAATGTACCATGAACTTCATTTAAAAGGCTTATTTATATCTTGTGTTTTGAGGTAGCATTGAGAGCACTCAACTATAAATAGTTGTATATATATTGGTCCCTATATTGACAACCCTGGATATATGCTAGGTACTGTAGAACACCCCATGTTTGCTCCTCCAGGGCATATTTAGAACAATAGGACACAATACCCGTATAGCATACATGTAGAAGAAAACGATACAGCTGTTTTATATAGTCTGGCCAGATAATATGTTGGACCTACCAAAGGAGGCAGCTACTTACTGCCAGCAAAAAGAAAGCCCAGAAAAATCCAAACACTCGCACAAGTTGCTCTACATGTACTACTGCAGATGTACATGTATATTGGTAAATTTTGTGAAATATTTTGTTTACTGCTGTGCCCTTTCTATGCAAACAGCTTGAGTTCAAGAAATTTCTCTGCAATACATAAAGCAAGCAGTTGCTTCTTCTTAACAAAGTTAACAAAGCAGCATTGAATAGTATTAGCTAATCCAGTATGGGCAAGAGGACACAACTCTCCTTATAAGTAGCACAGACACAACAAAAGGAAGCTGCAAGGTACATAGTCAAAAACTACATACCCTAACCCCTTTTAAGCTGAAGGTAGCTATTTAATAACACATTAGTTTCCACTACCCCCAGCAGAATTCCTTGTCTAGCAGCTGTGCTTCAGAAGTATAATTACGTTCCGCAATAATATGCTTTGGTATTATAGTAATAGATATATTTAGAGCAGCTTATAGAGCCCATAACCTACATGTATGACTGCCAATTTTAGCTGCTTCCAGGCACTTGGCTCTTAAAACCGATTGGAACTACAATATAGGATATGACAGTTAATTTTAGCTAAGTGGAATGGCTAAATGACAAATGTGCAACACATTTTAAAGGAAGGATGAGTTAAACCCCTCCTTTCTTTCTTACATACTACAAAGATCCATATCATGATTTACTAGTATTATAGCACCTGTCAGTTTAGGTATAAAAGGCTGGGATATCAGCTGCAGTACTGAACATATCCTACCTGAATCATTAGAGCTGAGTTGATAAATTCAAATCTTCGTGAGACTCTGAGGTAAGTCATCATCATAATTACAGGTATCTCTACACAGTGTAATTATGATTGAAATTGGAAGCAACGAAAGTCAAAGTAAGTACAGCTAGAAACGTCATGCTAGATAACAGCGAACGGGATGAGATTATTATGCTAAGCACCGCCATAATTACGTTAGGCTCTGACTGGAATTGAACCTTCAACTTTCAGTTTATTTGGCTAAATGATCACATACAGTAACTATTTGCTATCATAGATAGGATTACAACTCTTTGCAGAGAAGAAGAATGAAGTGGCACGAGCTCTTCTTTGTTCTTATGATGGTGATGTTTGCCATATCTGTGACACTTTCTGTATGTTATTCTCCACTGCAAGAAGGTAGAGGTGGAGGTAGAGATGGTGTTCCTGCTGCTCCTGTTTCTGCTCGTAGACTGTATGACTAGCAGATCTGATAGAAAATGTTTCAACTTTGAATTGACTACTTTGTGTACTCAGCCAAACCACTAATTATTCATGTCATAAGTTTTTGGGTGATGAATCAAAATAAAAGCTCCACATTAATCAAAATAAAAGCTCCACATTGATAAATTTATAATAATTTTTTTAATTTTCTGGGTGTGAACTAACCCAAAGAATAAGAAGACTCTTTGACTAAACTATTTTAACATTATTTCTCAACTAATTTCAGTCCTTACAGTAACTGCTGGTTCTAATTCTACAAATCATAACCATTGCATGTTTCAAATCTTATCTCTTGTAATCTACTTTTCCCCTGTTGGAGTTTTTTTCAAAATGTACATGCATGATAATGGCAGACCCTTGTTTCCAGGCAATTTAAAGTCGTGACTTACTTCTTGAAAATGGTAGTCGTCTGCTCTCTGAAGTTACTACTTGCGAGCAGACAATTTCAAATTACATAGTTAGTATTAGAATTGTAAAATGACAATATTGACGTTGTTAGAGGTTGTTATGTGAAAATGTTCAACCACACAGAACTAGTCGACCAGAATTACTATATTTTAGAAGGACATCAGTAAATGCAAATTTTGAAAGCAGTTTCTGAAACAATTTTATTATAGCTCAAAAAATCTTTAACATGGTTGTGTGACAGAAAATGTAAAAAGTGTGAAAGCAAAAATTTTCAGTTTTTATGAAAAAGTGTAGAAATTACATGAGAAGTATTGAATATGATTTTAGATTAACTAAACTGTATTCTATTGCTGGAATTAGTTCTGCGTCAATATATTGGTATTCATTTAAACGAATACATGTACATGATTGTACATGTACATGTGTGTCTGCCCTTGTTTTCTCTAGCTTTTCTTGAAGGAACATTTGCAAGTTTTCTTTCCATGACCAACACAAGCCCATTTTTTGTATCCATTTCTGGTGCAGTGTCTTTTGCACTTCCATTTCTTGTTGGGACACCCGTAGCTTCCAGCCTCACTCACTGCAGCTGTAAAAGGAAAGCAATATATTATTGAAAATAAGTAAAAAAAAAAAAAAAATAATCGCAATTCTTATAACACATGCATATTTTCACGTATCCTCTAACTGCTTCATATTTGTACCAGAAATCACATAGTTTTACAAGTGTCGATTTGACACAGTTGATTTCTACAACATATACAATGTATGTGTAATTTGGTAGTATGAGTAAGAACTTGTTATGTACTCGGACTTTTACTAATTTTCAGTTCCAATATTAGCCAATCATTTCTCACGATACATACAAACATATTATATTAGTAGATACCTTTCTACAACCCAACATCCACCTTTTAACTAATAAATAGAATAAATTTACTTACCCAAGGCACTCAAAACGACCATAGCAATCAGTAATACTGCAATAACCCTCATGTCTGCTGGGTAATCTCAATCACTAAAACATAAATACAAATAAGCATAGTGAGTTTAAAGTAAGTAATTCAAACATGCAGAGTGTGCAACGTGCATTTGAAGACACCTCAGTGCTATTATACTTATTCTATAGTAGGTATGGTACAGTACAGAGTCTAACAAGAATTTTAAAACTTCATGTACATACAATGTAGATAGCAGTTAAATGTCTCATACCTAGCATCTGGGTATATATTACAAGATATTAACATATTAAAAATTGATACAGGATTTACTTAAGAAAAATGAAGCTTCCTCTCATTGTGAAAGTCTCTCTTTAATAGACAAAATTTATATTAATTTGTTATTTTCTGAAAAGATTCCATTGACAATATTACTAACTCACCAGAGTAAGTGTGGTAGAAGTGTGAAGTGTTGATGTCCAGTATGAAGAAAATTGACTTTATTTCTCCTTTTATACTGTAGTGGTAGAACTGATTTCCATCCAGCTTAGTCACCATTATTCTAATTGGGTGTCTTCTTCTAACATATTGGCTGCTAGATAGAATTAATTATCATGAGTCAACTAGGAATGTGAGATAAAAATATATTCATCATACGTAAATGCATCCATAAATAGATAATCCATTAGTGGAAACTTCCAGCCAATAATATTCTCTGTTTCACCATATTATGATAATTTTTTGTAAATATATGGTAATTAGTATTTCCAAAACATATTCTGCATTTATAATACTAAAAAGTATGCTCGCTGGATTTAAAATTTATTTTATTTTACTCAGTGCCTTTATAACAGCTACAACCAGTGTGCATGTTTTGCATTTTATGGAGAAAGCATTTTGATGGAGACCTAGGTTATATTGTGTAGCTTGTCATTGTAAATTAATAAAGACCCCACCACCATTATAGAACTGGCAACCAAGTAGGAACTTTAATTTTTGACAATCTTAAAAGTAGTTACAACTGTATGTCAAACTATTATGGATCTTGGTTTTAGTGAAAACTCTTCAGCTTGACTTACCGAATATAAATTTTCCATGTTATAAAGTTTATTCAAAATTTTGAGGTTTCAATTTTTGCATCATTCACGTTTAGCATAGACACAGCTTTGCGAATTCTACAACATTGCAAATTGAAAAATCTAATGAAATAGAGTGGAAATATTATAGTCATATGCTATGTCCGCTGCCTCAGAAGAGCTACTCATGTTACACTACTTTGCTATCACTACTGGCAGCACCTCAAAGTACTGGCAGCATTCGAACCAACCAAAACTGGTTGTAGCTGTTCTAAAGACTGAGTGAAATACATGTAGTAGGGAGAGGTTGTCTTGTTCCTAGATAATATTTTATGACTGAGGTACTCTGGTGACAGCTGATTACTGGAGAGCCATTTCATAACTTCCCTTTATTTTTAATTCTGTTGTCAAGGTCTTCCATACAAGCAATTGGCTCTACCTCGTATTTGTAGCCTGCCACTTTACCTTCCCTGTCTAAACCATTGAGCAAGACTTTGTTCACTCTAACCATAGATATACATGATCGTGTAGATCAACATAAACATGGATTTTGGCATGCATTTCTAAGTCAAGCTTAAAGTAGTTTTCCTTTTTGAAAGTTGAAAGATATAGTTAGTGATGGGCACTACTGGTGCGCGACCGATGCAACTCACATCTATGTATTATTTGACCAGTTAATGAGTTATTCACACTAACACATTGATACCAATGGGGATAATATACATGTATATGTACATATATGTACATATGTACATGTCTATGTACATATTTATGTACACGTATATTTTAAAGGATCAACTTCGTAAATAGCGCCCTTAATCAGAAAGTTATATATATTGTGCAAGATTAATTCTGCCCATATTTCTAATCATCTCTATCGTATAAATTCAAATTGCCCGTCATAACTGTACAGTTAGTGTAAATAATTGCAAGCTCTACGGCTAAGTTTGACTTGTGCAAATGTAAATAGTCTTTCAGATATTTACATTTCGTAATATTTACATTTTGCAATAATTTATAATATATTATAAAATAATATAATGTGCTATTGTAATATTATAATTGTTTAATAACTATTCATGTAACTATATGCAAACGCAAAGATGGACATAAAGTGATCAAATGCAACTTGTCAGTTAGCCAGCTCTGTATCATTTCTTGTAAACAAAAATCTGCCACTGCCAAAGTATTGCCTTAATCTGTTACCATGGTTACACCAACTGTAACAACCTGCCTGCTATTGGCAGTGTATGCGATCATGACATTACTATTGACTAACTTTTCTGAGAATAGATTTAACCTAACTGTTAGACTCTGTATTAGCAACTGGAGGAACTTTAGAATTCAAGAACATAAGCCTACCTCCAGTTCACATGTACTTGGATAAATAACACCTCACTACCTTCTTACATCAATGATTGTCATTTGATTACTTTTCTTGGCAGTTATTTGCTTTTACCAAAACCTACGATGTCCATGTTTTTATTTATACTAACATAATCTTAAAATTATTTGATTGGCTGATATATACAGGCTGCTTTCAAATAGCTTGTAAATGTCAGTGACATACATGTACTTTGCGCTATCATGTTGTTGCCATGCCTACATTATTTCTTAAAAGTTGCATGAATCAACATTGTTGCTGTGGAATTGATCTTCTAGATAATTTTGTGAGTTCCCCCTGACATTCTATTAGTTACTAAGAAATAATTCGTACTGACAGCATACAAATTTACAAACCTCATTTATTTAACAACAATTATATATTATGATGTTTGTTAAAGTACAATAATAATAGTCCATGAGAGAATACAAGTCGGCACTCAGTTTAATGGCGACAAGAATGTTAGCTACACGTACAAGTTTAATAATAAGTAATAGCGATCATTAGTATAATCTACTTGAGCTGATACAAACACATACCACCAGATGTTGCAATAAACTACGTATACATCTAAACCTACTGGATTACTTCTAAAATAAAGCCTTAGCTTGAATAATTCATTCAGCTTTGTTGCAAAAGTTTGATTCTAATTAGAAAATTCATTCAGATTACTTTGGCATCTTGTCTGTGTACATAGAATAGGAGCACTGAGCCACTGGGTTAAAACATTCTGTAGAGTATTAAAGAATCAACTCATTCTCAAAGAATATTAGAATTTTCATCTCCTTTAATTTATAATTTGATTCAATCAGCATAAAAACGTCTAACAATACTATATGTATGTACACGTATATACAACGTAGTTTACTGCAGGTTTGTGCTTACATTGAAAATGCAAATTAATATTGCAAGCCTGTAATGGTATAGCTGATATTATTCTTGTGTTACCTATAGTGTGTAGATATGAACATAGGCTAAACTATTTGATATGGGTATGACACAGTTGGAATCAATCCAACAATTCTGTGCCATGTCTCATTTGAAACCTATTTCTTTTCAAATATCTGTCTAAGCTATGAACCAATTGGGTTATCTGGTTGGTTAAAATATATTCTAGGTTGCCATTGTTTACGTCAAGCTGAGGCAGACTTATGTGTTGTTTTTATCATCGTATTTATGAATGACTAACTTGACAAATATGATTTTGGTTCAATGGCCACAAAATCAAAGGTTCTGCCCAATGGTTGCTGAGATATAAGGCTTTTTTTGTGTGACACAATGTTGCTCAATTTCTAAGCACTCATTGTAAATAAATTTGTCAGTAGATCTTTGACATATAAGCAATACTATCTTCTCATAATTAGGACTCTATAGTGTATCTTGAAATATTCCTACACATTAATTTCTGATTCATTTGCACAAGGCTAAGAAGGAGGCCCTGTATATACACATGCAATTTTTACTTATCTACAGTGTCAAAATTAAATTATTAGTTCAGTTATTGCTCAATTAAAATCCTTTCATCTGCGGGTGAGTTAAACATAGATGTGCAAATTATTAAATTTAACACAAGCATTTATAATACCCAGAGCTTCATTTAGACATTGTTTATTGAAATATGAAAACTGGTGATTGAAAGAGTTTTCAGTATTTTTGCGTTCTGTTAATGTATACAATATGGTGGATAAATACTTGGTTGTAGTCAGTAATTTTCTAGACAAGTTTATATCTAAACTTGAACAGAAAAGTCATGTGAGACTTATTTCTGTGATTAGCCTCTATTCAGGGCAACCTGTAGTTCTACATAGATGAGCTGCTTCACATAATTTTACCTAAACACCTACATGTACATGTTCACAGTACATGTAGGCCGCTCACTGTTTTTGGAGAATGTTATTTTGGCACTTTTGAACTTGCTTCCATTCTACATAAATTGCAGGAAATAAAGATATTTACATTATATTATCAATAAATATTTCTCTAGAGGATTTTTGTCAGGGGATAAAGTAGCGTCAACTACGATTCAGTGATTATCAAACACCTGTAACTTTGCTAAGTGTCCTTCAATTAAATATCAGATCATCAATGGCCATAATTACGAACACAATATGTAAAGTGCATAGAAATACTAGGGTAATACCAAATCTTTGTATACTACACGTGGATAACATAATTGGACTGTTTTGAATCATCCGTTGAATACTACATCGTTTCTCAGAAACGTCATTCTAACTCGTATTAACATTTTCACCAAATCTTTTGCTTGCTACATTGCATGGTATAACTACACAACGAATAGTATATTTATGCACACTATGCAATACTTGGCTGCATAAAAATGGTGAGATAGCTGGGCTGCCACGACCAGTGCACTTTGTTTAGACGTGGCAACTACATGTACATAGAGCTAGCCGCCTTTGTCAAGATATGTTATGTGACAACTTTAACTGCTTGTAGGTGTTAAGAGAATGAAGTTTAAAAATGACTCGTCTGGTTTACATCATTGTTTCATCATGAGTACAGATAATGAACCATTCTCATCAAAGTTTTGACATGACGGTACCAAGAATATTGCATTATCTAATTAAAAATTGAGCAAGGATGTGTATTATTATTACGTTGCCCAATCTGGTGGTAAAATTGGTATAAAAGAAGGAAAATTCTGTTTGACAAGACATTGAAGAGTTGCCTTGCATAGCAAAAACTACAGCACCGATATCATTCTGGTAAGTTGTTTGTTGTCTGATTAATGAAAATAACCATATATTTTAATTGTTCTTCGTTGTCAACCAATTAAAAAATTTAACCGCTGTAGTTTTTAATACTTGTATAATTTATGCCGTGCACACACTACGAGTACATTTGACTACCATTACACTGACTTACCATTATCAATAACTCAATTCAATATTACATTTTAGTGACCTTGAACTATAGCAGCAGATATGAAGGTTATTTCTGTAGTCCTGATAGCAATGATAGTGTTAAGTGCATTGGGTAAGTAAATGAACAAATTACTTATTGATAAAATATCAACACGTACCTATCGAATCTTGCCTAATCAAATTTATTTATAAATTTATTCATAAATTATTGCATTATTGGAGGAATGAAATCAAATACTCTCTAGCCTCTCCAGGCAAATGATGAGAGCAGATACATAGTTGAGCCTCAGAAATGCTCATTTACTATAAATTATTTTATCAGTCACTGATACTGCCAAATAAATCTGCACTCATGGAATTGTGATAACATACAGTGTGCTCTGTGTTTTTTATGGATGGTAAATGGTGGAAGAAATAAGTGTACATGTACTTTTCCTTTACAGCTGCAGTGAGTGAGGCTGGCCACGGATGTCCCAAGAACGGAGGGAAGTGTAAAAGACACTGTTTTAACAATGGATATAAAAGATGGAGGTGTGCTGGCAAAAAGTGCATATGTTGGTCTAAGAAAGGCTAGAGAACGGAAGGATGAAGTGACGGCAACAACAACGGAACTCCAAATTTGAAGCAACCTTCGTTCAGATAAACAACTTAAATGTAATAACAATTTGTTCTCCCACTTGAATCTAATAAATAATGCAATAAACTCTCTAATTTGTTGTATTCTCAAACTTATAAATAAATTCATACATTCATAACCAGCAATTTCGTAGTGTTTAGTTATTATGAACCGTTTACATTTGATTCACAGTGATAGTTTAATATTGGAAAATGTGACAAATAGCTACCAGGGTTAATGATAACTGCTATCAACATCTATTGTGTAATAATACTAAACATAAACAATTGCTAAAGCAAACAGGAATGTTTTTCAGACCTCCATTTTTTCTACATTGTATTTAGATACAATCTCAAATTATTTCAACAGTAACATAGCGCATTAATTTACATGCTTGAATTTATGAAGTCTCTATCTTATGGGTGTTTAGTACTAAAAGAATAAAACTCATGCAGTGCCACACGGTAGACCCGTTTGTCTACATACAAATACTTGTTTCAATTTAGGTTTACACACAATCTCAAGTTGTTTAAGCTATAGCACAGCGCTTTAAAACAAAAAAAAAAACCACCAGCATCATGTCATGATAAAATTTGCCGCTGTCCTCTCAACTTACATCTCCATTGGGATGAGGGAACAGTCTAACAATACTATGTTCAGGCCACCTACTCGTAGATGAGTACCTACTGTATACTAGTGCTGTTTGGTTTTTCAGTATCATCCAGTTTTCAGTTCTATGATATTGTGCCTCTTTCAATTTCTATAATTTGATGTCATCTTTGCCATTCATGCTTTGCTGCCACCATTGATAAGATTTTGAAGTTTTACTCAGTGTTTTCTTCTAGTACTTATACATTATTATGAATAATTAGGACTAAATAGTTGACATTTATTGAACAAAATATACAGTAAATGGTCACTATCACAATTAAAAACAGAGTGTGACAACTCCCAAAACTCAGCATAAAACTAGCGATTTGATTTGGTTTGTTTTGAAAAGTTACGAAAACCCGAAAAAACCAGAAAATTCAAGCAGTAGCTGAAAACTTCGGTATCATTCAGTTTTTATAAACTACAGCAGAAAAAACTGAATTCAAGTGAAAGTCAAAGCCGCTCAGCACTACTGCATACAAATATGCATAGCATGTACATACTTATTTACATGTAAATATTGCATGTACAGGCACATCAAGCTAACACAGTTATTTCATACAGCACACATGTAACCCATTTACCTAATTTTTGCATCAATAGTGTCCTCACATTTTCATGAAAAGAGCAACGCATCATTAAAGCATTTTTTCAGTTACTCCGGAGTCACTTGTATTAAAATAGATGAACTTCAAAAAGATTTTACGCATTACATAATCTATTTAAACCATGCGAGTTATGCATCATTGAAAGGCTGGAAACCTACTCTTTCCAATGAAAGTGAAATGCTTTGCATTGCAGACAAATTTCTTAAGTCCTAGACTTTAGAGACAGACCCAAATTCCTGAATCAGATTTTACATTTGTTTGTCAGTTTCAATCCCTACAGATACATATTGCCACCAAACAATATACAGTAACTGAGCGAATAATTCTTCAATTCCAACAATGACCTAGACATAACCTAGTTATTGAAGGATTTTTTTAAAAGTGAAAAGATTTTGAATTAGTATAGATGGAGTCTCTATTTATGTTTTTTTCACACAAAACTCGCACTTGGTCCTCAGCAAATCAATCAAAAATTGGTCAGTATGTTTAACCTACACTGTGAAAGTGGAATTGTGAGAAGTTACCTTTGCCCATATGCCAATGTTCCACTGGTAAATTTATTGGAAGCAAGCGCTCGGGAATTGAACAAAATCTGCAGTTAATGATGTCACAGAAAATAACCTTTCATTTTATTATGGTATTGCTATATATGGCTGTATGAATGTATATCTAAGTTTGAGAATGCGACAAAGCAGAGTATTTACATGCAATTGTATTGTTTATTAAAGTCAAGTCGTAAAACAAATTGTTATTACATATAAGTTAATTCTCTAAACAAAGGTCGGTTCAAATTGAAAGTTCCTAGGTCGTTGCCGTTAGTTTATCGTTCCACTCTCTAGCCTTTCTTGGACCAACATATGCACTTTTTACCAGCACACCTCCATCTTTTATATCCATTGCTAAAACAGTGTCTTTTACACTTCCCTCCGTTCTTGGGGCATCCATGGCCAGCCTCACTCACTGCAGCTGTAAAGGAAAAATATTTTATGTACACTCATTTCTTCTACTATCTACCAAGCATAAAAGAATACAGGGCACACTGTATGATTGTTATCACAATTAGGTGACTATACTGAATTATTTGAAAATGACAGTCACAGATAAAATACATGTACATGTAATTTACAGTAAATGAGCATTTAAAATGCTGAGAACTGCAATCTTTTTTGTCGAATGTAATTAGTATTACATTATTTGCCTGCAAGTCTTAAAATTCAGGCTTGATATATCTTTGCCTAGTTTCTCCAATAATTTGCAATGTATGATTAAATTTAACCGAAGCGTTCAAATGTAGCTACAAAATCAACTTGCTTTGGCATGATTTCATATGTAGGTGTTGATATTATTAGTGAGTAATTTGTACATGTACTTACCCAGTGCACTTAATACTATCATTGCTATCAAGACTACAGAAATGACCTTCATGTCTGCTGCTATAGTTCAGGGTCACTAAAATGTAAAATTGAATAGGTTTATCGATAATGATATGTCAGTATTAAATAGTCAGATGTATATTATTATTGAGTTGCATAAATTACCACAGTGATGAAAACCACAAAGGTAAAAACTTTTTAACACAAAAACTGATTCCTCAAATTGGAAAATGACAACACCGAACTATATTTTATTATTTTCACTAATCAGACACAGAATAACTTACCAGAATGATATCAGTGTTGTAGTTTTTGCTATGCAAGGCAAATCCTCAATGTCCTGTCAAACAAAATTTTCCTTCTTTTATATTAATTTTCCCATCAGATGTAGCAATGTAATAATAATTACACATACTTGCTCAATTTCCAATTAGATAATGTAATATTCCTGGTATCCTCATGTAAAAACTTTGCTGAGACCAGCTTGTTATCTATGTTCATGATGAAACAGTGATGTAAACCGGAGGAGTTATCGTTAGATATTTGATCACGTTGTCATAATATATACATATACATATACATATACATATTATATACATGCAGTGGCTAAGTCTAATCAGGGTGCAAGGGTCTTGGCAGGCGAACTATCTCACGGGTTTTAGAGGAGCCAAGTATTGTACGCATGCAGAAATTTACAGTGTGTGGTCCAGTTATCTCATGTAATATAACAGAGACTAAGACAGTTTCCAATTACCAGTTTTCATGTTTTGATCAAAAACATCTAAAATAATCTTTAGGTTTCTGTTAATTTAAATACTTCATGCATTTGCGTATATTTAACTCGCTCACAGATGAACAAATGAGCAGTAGCTAATTCGATTTTGTAATTTTGACACTGTAGGTAAGCAAAAATTGCATATTATCTGTATACAGGGCCTCCTTCTTAATTTTGTACAGATAGATCAGAAATCCATAGTAATATTTTAATATAAGCTATAAAGACACCATATATTACACTATGTCAGTGGTTCATCGAAAAATCTATTCACAATGAGTGCTTAGAAATTGCACAACATGTCTAATCCGTAATTGTGTCACACAAAAAGACTTTTTTAGCAACTACTGGACAGAGATTTCGATTCTGTGGCTATGGAACCTAGTCATTGATAAATAAAATGATAAAAACAGCACATAAGTCTACCGCCAGCCAGCATAATCTGTTAATACTTGACGTAAAAATTGGCAACTTAAAATGTAATGATTTTAACCAATGAGTGCTGAGCAAAGCAAACCAGACAAGTCAATTGGCTCATTGTGTAGACCATAAATATGGTGCAGACAGATACTTGGAAAGAAGATGGTTTTACATAAGATATGACACAGAATTGTTGGCTTGATTCCAACTGTGTCATATATACAGTACCAATTAGTTCCTTCTTCTCAGTTCACATCTATGTATATTCTATCGGTAACACCAGCATAACAACAGTTATTATATGCTTGCAATGTTAATTCTTTTTCACAATTTATGCACAATGCTGCAGTAAACTGTATACATACAATGTACAATGTAGATACGGTACATGGAATATCGTTACATGCTTTTACACTGATTAAATCAAATCAAACCAAGCCTTCAAAAACAGATCAATAACGAATGATTTTATTATTTTGTGGAAAAGAGTTGGACCTACAGTAAATAGTAATGTACCTCCTGTATTTGCAACCCATAATGACAGAGTAATATTGATCATGCAAATTTTAATGAATAAGTAGGGAAAAGACATTACCACAACCTGTGTCAAATAATTTCAAAAGTCAGTATCTATCAGCCAATTAAATAAATAGGAATATTTTGCTAACATAAACAAAAGTGCTGTCCATCTTAAATTTGGCAAAAACTAATTATTGCAGACAAAATTAATTAATGTTTAATTCCTGACATAACAGGATGATGAGTTGTTTTGTATGAAGATAGACCAAAGTTGTTGAAAAAGCCTCTCCAGTTGCTGATACAGAGTCTGACAATTAAGTTGGATTCATTAAGATATTTTATTCTTAGAAATGTTAGTCAATAGTGATGTTATGGTCATACATATTACCAATAGCAGGTTGTACCAATGGATGTAACCATGGTGACAAATTAAGGCAAATACTTGGCAATTGCGGATACTTTGTTTACATGAAATGGCACAGAGGTGTCTAACTAACAAGTTGTATTTGGTAGCTTTTTGCCTTGCTGTGTTTTGCATATACTTGTACATTATTTTACTAAGCAATAATATTATTAAAATAATATATATATCGTGTTATATGTTATGTTGTAGCCTACCAGGTACCCTTGTATTGTGATACAAGCAAAAAATTTATATATCTGAAGATTGAAGAAGCAAGGAACAATAACTAGATAGCAGAGGTTGTTTAGGCAGCCGTTTTAAAATATCTGAAGAACAGAATGGACCTCAATTGTCTTCCTCCCAAGGTTCTCAATGACCTTGCCTATCATCAATCATTATCAAACTCTTTGACAGCGCACTGCATAGCCAAACTATTCCTAGTTATGGAAGGCAGCACTCCCCAAATTAGGCAATTCAGACAAATACAACAAGTACAGACCAAGATTACTCCCACTCTCACTAGTGTTGCCTCTGCAAAATTGTGGAAAGAATTCTGGAGCAATATTATATTATTGCCCTCATCTGCTGCACAAACTTCTGTTTGCTCATTGGTCAACAATCCTCTACCCAGTATTGCATGTAAATATTGCATGTACATACCTATACATGTAAATATTGTATGTACATGTACATACCTATACATGTAAATATTGCATGTACATGCCTATACATGTAAATATTGCATGTACAGGCACATCAAGCCAGCACAGTAATTTCATACAGCACACATGTGGCATATTTCTCTAATTTTTGTATCGATGGTGACCTCACAGAAGAGACGCATCATTACAACACTTTTTCATTTACTGCGTTAGTGGCAAATTTATTGGAAGCAAGTGCTCAGATATTGAACAATATCTGTAATTAATGATGTCACAGAAAGCAGCCTTTCATTTCATTATGGCATTGCTATTTGCATGAATGTATTTCTAAGTTTGAGAATGTGACAAAGTAGAGTATTTACATGCAATTGCATTGTTTATTAAATTCAAGTGGTAAAACAAATTGTTATTACAATCATATAAGTTAATTCTCTAAATGAAGATCGGTTCAAATTGAAAGTTCCTAGGTGTTGCCGTTGGCTTATCGTTCCATTCTCTAGCCTTTCTTGGACCAACATATGCACTTTTTACCAGCACACCTCCATCTTTTATATCCATTGCTAAAACAGTGTCTTTTACACTTTCCTCCGTTTTTGGGACATCCATGGCCAGCCTCACTCACAGCAGCTGTAAAGGAAAAATAAATTTACATGTACAATGTATACACTCATGTATTCTACTATCTACTGTTCATAAATGAATACAGAGCACACTGTATGTTTTCGTAATTAGGTGACTACTGAACTATTTAAAAGTGCCAGTCACAGATAAAATACATGTACATGTAATTTACAGTAAATGAGCATTTAAAAAAAATGAGAATTGCAATCTTTTTTGCTGAATGTAATTAGTATTTTTATTACATTATTTGCCTGGAAGCTTTCAAATCCAGGCTTGATATATATTTTTACTTCGGCTATCCAACAATTTGCAATGTATGATTACATTTAACCAAAGCGTTCAAATGTAGTTACAAAATCAACTTGGTTTTGCAAGATTTCATAGGTAAGTGTTAATATTATTTAGTGAGTAATTTGTACATGTACTTACCCAGTGCACTTAATACTAACATTGCGATCAGGACTACAGAAATGACCTTCATGTCTGCTGCTATAGTTCACGGTCACTAAAATGTAATATTAAATTAGTTTATCATAATGGTGTGTCAGTATAATAGTCACAGGTATATGGAGTCGCATAAATTACCACAGCGATAAAAACCACAAAGGTGAAAGCTTTTTAACAGAAAAACTAGTTCTTTGACAACAACTGAACTGAAATTTATTATTTTTAATAATCAGACAAAGAACAACTCACCAGAATGATATCGGTGCTGTAGTTTTTGCTATGCAAGGCAAATCCTCAATGTCTTGTCAAACAAAATTTTCCTTCTTTTATACCAATTTTATCACCAGATGTAGCAATGTAATAATAATTACACATACTTGCTCAATTTCCAATTAGATAATGTAATATTCCTGGTATCCCCATGTAAAAACTTTGCTGAGACCAGCTTGTTATCTATGCTCATGATGAAACAGTGATGTAAACCGGAGGAGTTATTGTTAGATATTTTATCAAGTTATCATATATGTATATTACTGCATGATAAAAAAGGCTATCTCTATATTTATGTAGTGGCTAAGTCTATTCAGGGTGAAAAGGTTTTAGCAGCCCGACATCTTACCAGTGTTTAAGGAGCCAAGTATTGCATGCATACAGAAATTTAGTGCGTGGTGCAGTTATCTCATGTAATATAACAAGACTGAGATGCTTATTTCCAATCACCAGTTTTCATGTTTTAGTCAGAAGCATCGAAAACCATATTTGGGTTATAATTTATACATTGTGTACGTATGTTTAGCTGGCTCACAGATGAACAATTGAGCAGTAGCTAATCTGATTATTTAATTTTGACACTGTAATGTAAGTATGCGAAAATTGCGTATCACTTAGGCTATACATGTATACAGGGCCTTCTTCTTAATTTTATACAGATGGATCAGAAATCCATAGTAATATTTCAATATAAACTATAAAGACACTATTTCCCATATATATGTCAATTGTTCATTGAAAAATCTATTCAGAATAAGTGCTTAGAAATTGCGCAACATGTCTAACAACTGTGTCACACAAAAAGCCTATTTTAGCAACTACTGGACAGCGATTTCGATTCTGTGGCTATTGAACTAAACTCATATATTTATCAACTTAGTCATTGATCAAGAAAATGATATAAACAGCGCATAAGTCTACTGTCAGCCAGCATAATCTGTTAATACTTGACGTAAACATTGGCAACTTAGAATGTAATAATTTTAACCAATGAGTGCTGAGCAAAGCAAACCAGACAAGTCAATTGGCTCATTGTGTAGACCATAAATATGGTGCAAACAGATACTTGGAAAGAAGATGGTTTTACATAAGATATGACACAGAATTGTTGGCTTGATTCCAACTGTGTCATATATACAGTACCAATTAGTTCCTTCTTCTCTGTTCACATCTATGTATATTCTATTGGTAACACCAGCATAACAACAGTTATTATATGCTTGCAATATTAATTGTTTTTCACAATTTATGCACAATGCTGCAGTAAACTGTATACATACAATGTACAATGTACATACGGTACATGTAATATTGTTACATGCTTTTACGCTGATTAAATCAAATCAAACCAAGCCTTCAAAAACAGATCAATAACGAATGATTTTATTATTTTGTGGAAAAGAGTTGGACCTACAGTAAATAGTAATGTACCTCCTGTATTTACAACCCATGATGACAGAGTAATATTGATCATGCAAATTTTAATGAATAAGTAGGGAAAAGACATTACCACAACCTGTGTCAAATAAATTCAAAAGCCAGTGTCTATCAGCCAATTAAATAAATAGGAATATTTTGCTAACATAAACAAGTGTTGCCCCATTTAGGTTTGGTGAAACCAAATTACTGCAAATAAAATTAATTGATGTTTAATTCCTTATAATTTATAACAGGATGATGAGTTGTTTTGTATGAAGATATACCAAAGTTGTTGAAAAGGCTCTCCAGTTGCTGATACAGAGTCTGACAATTAAGTTGGATTCATTAAGATATTTTATTCTCAGAAATGTTAGTCAATAGTGATGTCATGGTCATACATATTACCAATAGCGGGTTGTGCCAATGGATGTAACCATGATGACAAATTAAGGCAAATACTTGGCAATGGCGGACACTTGGTTTACATGAAATGACACAGATGTGTCTAACTAACAAGTTGTATTTGGTTACTTTATGCCTTGCTGTGTTTTGCATATACTTGTACATTATTTTACTAAGCAATAATATTATTAAAATAATATATTATATCTTGTTATATGTTATGTTGTAGCCTACCAGGCACACTTGTATTGTGATACAAGCAAAAAATTTATATATTTGAAGATTGAAGAAGCAAGGAACAATAACCAGATAGCAGAGGTTGTTTAGGCAGCCGTTTTAAAATATCTGGAGAACAGAATGGACCTCGATTGTCTTCCTCCCAAGGTTCTCAATGACTTTGCCTATCATCAATCATTATCAAATTCTTTGACAGCGCACTGCATAACCACACTATTCCTAGCTATGGAAGGCAGCACTCCCAAAATTAGGCAATTCAGACAAATACAACAAGTACAGACCAAGATGACTCCCACTTTCACTAGTGTTGCCTCTGCAAAATTGTGGAAAGAATTCTGGAGCAATATTATATTATTGCCCTCATCTGCTGCACAAACTTCTGTTTGCTCATTGGTCAATAATCCTCTACCCAGTATTGCATGTAAATATTGCATGTACATACCTATACATGTAAATATTGCATGTACAGGCACATCAAGCCAGCACAGTAATTTTATACAGCACACATGCGGCATATCTCTCTAATTTTTGTATCGATGGTCACCTCACAAAAGAGATGCATCATTACAACACTTTTTTCAGTTACTTCGAAGTTACCTGTATTTAAGACGGGTGAACTTCAAATTATACATCATTGAAAGGCTGGAAACGTACTCTTTCTAATGAAAGTGAAATGCTTTGCATTGCAGACAGATTTCTTAAGTCCTAGACTTTAAACACAGACCCAAATTCCTGAATCAAATCTTACATTTGTTTTTCAGTTTCCATCCCTGCAGATACATAATGTCACCAAACAATATACAGTAACTGAGCAAATAATTCTCAAATTCCAACAATTACCTAGACATAGTCTAGTTATTGAAGGAATTTTTTCAAGAGTGAAAAGATTTTGAATTAGTATAAATGGAGTTTGTATTAATGTTTTTTTCACACGAAATTCCCACTCAGTGCTATGCAAGTGAATCAAAAATTGGTACGAACGTTTAACAGACACTGTGAAAGTAGACTTACGAGAAGTTGCTCTTGCCCACATGTCCATGTTCTACTGGTAAATTTATTGGAAGCAAGTGCTCAGATATTGAACAACATCTGTAATTAATGATGTCACAGAAAGTAGCCTTTTATTTCATTATGGCATTGCTATTTGCATGACTGTATTTCTAGGTTTGAGAATGTGACAAAGTAGAGCATTTACATGCAATTGCATTATTTATTAAATTCAAGTGGTAAAACAAATTGTTATTACAACCATATAAGTTAATTCTCTAAATGAAGGTCGGTTCAAATGAAAAGTTCTAGGTTTTTGCTGTCATTCTCTAGCCTTTCTTGGACCAACATATGCACTTTTTACCAGCACACCTCCATCTTTTATATCCATTGCTAAAACAGTGTCTTTTACACTTCTCTCCATTCTTGGGACATCCATGGCCAGCCTCACTCACTGCAGCTGTAAAGGAAAAATAAATTTACATGTACAATGTATATACACTCATGTATTCTACTATCTACTGTCCATAAATGAATACAGAGCACACTGTATGTTCTCGTAATTAGGTGACTACTGAACTATTTGAGAGTGCCAGTCACAGATAAAATACATACACATGTAATTTACAGTAAATGGGCATTTCAAATGCTGAAAGCTGCAATCTTTTTTGCTGAATTTAATAAGTATTTTTATTACATTATTTGCCTAAAAGCTTTCAAATCCAGGCTTGATATATTTTTACTTTGTTCATCCAACAATTTGCAATGTATGATTACATCTAACCAAAGCGTTCAGATGTAGTTACGAAATCAACTTGCTTTGGCAAGATCTCATAGGTAAGTGCTGATGTTAATAGTGAGTAATTTGTAGTGCTGGGCGGTTTTGATTTGCATGTCATTCAGTTTTTTTGCTGAGTTTTCTAAAAAACTGAATGAAACCAAAGTTGTCTTCTCACCCTTGGTTTAATTCAGTGTTTTTAATTCATGAAAAAACACCGAACCGGAAATTAAATACTCAATGTTGGGAGTTGTCACACCCTGCTTTTAAGCTGTAATGGCGGGCGTTTTTCATTACTTTTTGTCCAATAAATTGCAATTATTAAATGCCAATTATCTATAATAATATGCAAGTATGCAACTAAAATTTAGTGAAACTAAAGTAAATCATCTCTGGGTGACAATGATGGCTGTAGCTAAGTCTTTATTCAAAGGATGACATCGAATTATAAAGATAGAAAGATGCGTAACATAAATTCACGTGTTCGTAGTTTCAGCGATTACCGGAAATGGCCGCCATTTTCATTTTGTTTAATAACATGTAATAATTAAATAATAATTATTTACAACAATATGCAAGTCTAAATTCCAAGGATGACATCAAATTATAAGGATTGAAAGAAGCATAACATAAATTTGCGTGTTTTTCAACGCCTGTCATTATCGAAAGTGGGTGCGCTAGGAGGCCAGGTGCGGTTTGACTTATATAGAACCGCACCGCCGAATTCGGTGTCGGTTCACCTTTTAAATTTTGGCGGTTTTTGAACCAAAAGTAAAAAAAACTGAAAAACTGAATGACACCGAAACACCGTACAACACTAGTAATTTGTACATGTACTTACCCAATGCACTTAACACTATCATTGCGATCAGGAATACAGAAATGACCTTCATATCCGCTGCTGTAGTTCACGGTCTCTAAAATATAATATTAAATTGGTTTATCAGTAATGACATGTCAGATGTATATAATTATGGAGTTGCATAAATTACCACAGTGATAAAAACCACAAAGGTAAAAGCCTTTTAACACAAAAACTGGTTCCTTGACTTGCAAAATGACAACAACTGAACTATGTATATTTTATTATTTTTAATAATCAGACAAGGAATAACTTACCAGAATTATATCAGTGTTGTAGCTTTTGCTATGCAAGGCAAATCTTCAACGTCCTGTCAAACAGAATGTTTCTTCTTTTATACCAATTTTACCGCCAGATGTGGCAATGTAATAATAATTCCACATAATTGCCCAATTTCCAATTAGATAATGTAATATTCTTGGTATCCTAATATAACGAAAATTTGATGGTACCAGTTTGTTATCTATGCTCATGATGAAACAGTGATGTAAACCAGAGGAGTTATTGTTAGATATCTGACCAAGTTATCATAATTAAACAGTGTATATTATAGCAAGATGAAACAGGCTACCTCTATACACGTAGTCGCTAAGTCCAATCAGGGTGGAAGGGTCTTGGCAGCCCGACTATCTCACCAGTTTTTAAGGAGCTAAGTATTGCATTCATGCCGAAATTGACAGTGTCGTGCAGTTATCTCATGTAATATAACAGAGACTAACACATTTTCCAATCACCAGTTTTCATGTTTTGATCAAAAACATCTAAAATAATCTTTGGGTTTCTGTTGATTTAAATAATTTTTACATCTGCGTATGTTTAGCTCTCTCACAGATGAGCAATTGAGCAGTAGCTAATCCGATTATTTAATTTTGACACCGTAGGTAAGCAAAAATTGCATATTATTTATATACAGGGCCTTCTTCTTAATGTTATGCAAATGAACCAATAGTAATATATTAATATAAACTATAAAGACGCTATTGCCCATATATCATGTCAATGGTTCATTGAAAAATCTATTCACAATGAGTGCTTAGAAATTGCGCAACATGTCTAACAACTGTGTCACACAAAAAGCCTATTTTAGTAACTACTGGACAGAGATTTCGATTCTGTGGCTATTGAACCAAACTCACATTTTTATCAACTTAGTCATTGATAAAGAAAATGATAAAAACAGCACATAAGTCTACCGTCAGCCCGCATAATCTGTCAATACTTGACGTAAACATTGGCAACTTAGAATGTAATAATTTTAACCAATGAGTGCTGAGCAAAGCAAACCAGATAACCTGATTGGCTGGTGTAAACAGATATTTGGAAAGAAGTTGGTTTCACATGAGGCATAAGACAGAATTGTTGGCTTGATTACAACTGTGCGATATATATCGCTTAATTTCTTCTTTTCTGTTGACATGTTATTAGTAACACCAGAATTACATCAGTGATACTATCAGCTATTACAGACTCACATTTTCAATGTAATTCACAATTCTGTAGTAAAATGTATACATGCACATAGTATCATTCTATATTTTTATTCTGATTGAATCAAATCAAAGGTTCAAACAGATGAAAAAGAGTGATTTTAATATTTTGCGAAAAAGAGTTGAACCTACATGTAAGTAGTAATGTACCGTGATAATATCTACCTCACGTATTTGCAACTCGGTAGTCCAGTGCCCATATTCCATGTACAAAGACATGATGACAGATTAATGTATTGATTATGCAATTTTTAACAAATAAGTGTCAATTAAATTCAAAAGCCGGTATCTATCAGTCAATTAAATAAACATGAACACTTTGCTACCATAAACGAGTGTTGCCCATTTTGCGTTTGATACAACCTTGTGAAGTCTTTGTTAGAAATATACATTAGATTTAAAATTTCAGTAAGTTGTTTACTGCTATGCAATGGCTGCTTGATTCATCCACCCAAGCCCATTCTTTATCCTGTTTCCTCCTACATGTACTTGCAACATTATTGCAAGACAAAGATCCGCTGCCACGTATGATTTACTGTTACAACAGCTATCAAGTGAATCATTTTTCTTATTTTTCATTTATCTGAGATATTTTACCATTAGGCATTTTGAGTTTAGAAGCCTAGCCATAATAATGTAGGCTTTAGAACATCCTATATACACATATTATAATTTCTATTATACAAGTTACAGCAAGTATACTCTAATACTAGCACTCTCCTGGATGGTGTTATCAAGGTATTTATTTAGCTCCATATTATTAAATATTATTGGAAATAATGTTTTGTGTGCTTAATTTCTTGCAGTTTCATTTATAACTAGCATGTATATTTTACTTCTAACATTTCTTAATCAACTATACATACTCTATATTAGCTACATAACTATGCTTAAATGTTATTCCTCATTATTTTAGTTTCACGGTGCTAAGGTGCTAAGGCTATTATTATACAGAAATAAAAACGTAACGCTAAACAAACAGCATCAGTGAATTCAAAGCTCAACCAGGGGGGCTGCTACAAACCTAATTACTACAAATACAATTAATTAATGTTTAATTCCTGATATAGCAAGATGATGAGCTGTTTTATATGAATATAGACCAAAGTTGTTGAAAAGGCTCTCCAGTTGCTGATACAGAGTCTGACAATTAGGTTGAATTCATTAAGATATTTTATTCTCAGAAATGTTAGTCAATAGTGATGTCATGGTCATGTATATTACCAATAGCAGGTTGTGCCAATGGATGTAATCATGGTGAAAAATTAAAACAAATACTTGGCAATGGCGAACACTTTGTTTGCATAAAATGACACAGAGGTGTCTAACTAACAAGTTGCATTTGGTTACTTTATGCCACACTGCGTTTTCGCATATACAGCTACTAAACAATAATGCAATAACAATATTATAATTATTATGGTACATTGTACCAAACACATCTGTATTTGTGTTATAAGCACAAAATTCATATGTCTGAAAATTTGAGAAATTGATCAAGGAACGACAGCCAGATAGATCAATAGCACCTCTCACCTAGGTCTCCGGGGCGACTGTTTGAAAACATCTGAAGAAGATAAACTATGATTGCCTCATTCCCAAGGTTCTCAATAACCTTACCTATTACCTACCATAATTACCAAACTGTTTGAGAGTTCACTGCAAGGCCAACCTATTCCTGCTCTATGAAGAACAGCAACTATTAAAGCTACTCCCAAAGTTAAGCAATTCAGACTAATTTATACAATACAGATCAATATAGCTCTCATTGTCACTATTTACCTTTGCAAAATTGTGGAAATAATTCTGAAGGAATACAAGTATGTCACTATCCACACTCGTTGTAGCAACTTCTGTTTGCTTATTGCACAAATCCTCTACCCAGTGTGCTGTTCTCCGTCTAACCGCAACAGCTACGTACCGTTTATCTAAATTTCATATTGGCCTTGAAAAACATAAATATGCAACAATCAGGGTTGGGCTAGCGGTGGGATACACTGTCCTCTTCTTTGCACCAACACTCGGTGTGAAACTCTTTTTTTTCAACTTCTACAAGCAATTGAGCTGAGCTGGTACATTTGATAGTTTGATTTGAATTTTAAATGTAGCACCCTTATTTCACATGTCACCACACTGGATTGTAATGAATGAATCAAATTATTAATTAATTGTAAGGGAATATTCATGTATTTCTTTGCTAAATACCTGATCGTTAGCTAACAAATAGGTAACAAATAGCTAAAAAATAGCTAACAAATAGCTAACAAATAGCTAACAAATAGCTAACAATTAGCTAACAAATGCATAGGGTATATTTAATGTGAATTGAGAACAGAAACAGAGCTCATTATAACCTGCTATTTCTCTGATAAAATATGAATTGCAGCATTACAAGTGGACAGCTGATGGAGCAGCCGTGGCTTAGGGGTTAGAATGCTGAGCTTCCATGCTGAAGGTTCCAGGTTCAAACCCCGGTCACGGTGATGTTAGGAAGAGCATCCAGCCACAATTGCTCCCGTGCCCTATATTAAAGGATCCCTGTCACTAATTACCTTGCTCAGCAAATGTAGATTTGTGTTAAAACGAAGGCAGCAGGAAAGTTACAAGTTGCAGAGTTGTGCTCTCAACATATTTCTGCTTCACATGATGCATCGCGCGATGCGCTATGTGCTGCCCTAGGACGATTTTTTTTAATGAAGACACCCTAAACGGCAATTTTTTTATATAAGTTGTATAGAGAGAGGTTTGGTTTTTTGAGAATATTTTCAAAAGTAGTCTGAAAAATGCAAAAATAATCCATGAGCATATACTACTTGCAACCATGCACCCTTCAATTTATATTACACCCTCGAAAAAAGTTTTATTTTTAAAGCTGCCATTGTTCATCCGAAACTATGGATTATCATACTAGCATCAAATTTTATAAACAAAACAAAGTCACATACATGACCATGCTAGCGGTCTGCACGTGGTATTTTGTTTACAATACAATTGATCACAGAGCTATTGCAAGTACCAAGGTACTATACTATCTATCTTCGTCTATGTCTATGGATTGAGTTGAGAATTCGTAGTGCACAGAAATGCTAAGAACGGCGTTCGAAATTTGGATTTTCATTTCATAAATTTCATTTTCTAAAGAATATGAGCTTAGTTTATGGCCAGATTGTCAGCTACGACAATACTCAGCATAGTAAGCATTTAATATATGTACTCTTTTTTTTATTTATTTCGTTTAAAAAAAAAATGATTAGGTTTGAAATTAAATATTATTATAATATTTATATTAATTTTTTAAATGATAAAAAGAGTTAGATAACTTATAATACAAAAAAAGGAAGTCATGTGATTATGATATTTCATATTATTATAATGTTAATTAGGTTATAATATGATATAATTTAATATAATAATCTAAATGATTATCATGTCATTATGATTTTAACATATATTTATATTTACATGTATATTACAATACTGGTGAAACTAAATTTCAGTTAGTATTAAATTTATTTTTGACAATCGGTCACAATGAACTTTGTAAAAATGTGAAGTTATTGTATTGTTGTATTAAATCATCTATAATATACATATTCAAATATAATTTTGAATTTACAATATACATATCCTGCGAAAATGCAAACAATAATTCCATCATAAAGTTTATTTCTAAAATGATCAATTGACTGATCTGGTCTATCCAAGATATTTGAATTACTGTATTTAGTTTATTCACTCTTTCAAGCCCCCCCCCCCCCTTTTCCCAGGCTAAATCTAAAAGATTGGTTGGACTGATACTAACCTCATTAGACACAAACTCACCCCTATTTAATGCAGCTGAGTGTACTTTTATGTATGTTTGCATGGTCAAAGTTTCTTTTCGTTTAAAACAGCCAAGTTTTATTTCTAAAGCATTTTATGTTTTTATCGTATTTGTATCTTATGATGTACTCACTGTGTTGATTACAGGCTAGTTCCAATACTGTCAGCAAGTAACTTTCCTGACATTGATAAAGACATAGTTGAACTCAACTGTTTGTTGGAAAGAAGGAATGATCTGGTGAGCAGGGTAAAGACACACACTCACCTTTGATGAAGAATATGTAAATCGAATGCCAACCTCAATTTCTACATCCAGTTCTTTCTACTGGTAGGTGTTTATAATTTATTATGTAGCGACAAGGCTCGTTACAAGGTAGCATTAAAACCGTCTTCTTGAATTTAACTTATGCACAAACTTATTAACTCATTGAGGTAAATTTCATCAGTTTATTCTTGCAAAATGTGAAACACACATGCTTTAGCTAATAAAACTGACAACCCATGTGATTTAGGTTTTTATTCCGAAAGTCTTCCTTCTGTGCCATATCGAACTATAATAATATTCAGCTCTAGGAGCCGTGGAGACCCATTCGACTAGCTCTGCTATCGGGCAGCCACATTAAAGAATTGTGTTTGGCGCCATGAATATTATATTATTATCATTATTATTTAGCACAGTGAGATTCCAAAGCTGCATGAACGAACGGTAACAAAGCTAGACCAATTTCATGCGACCAGACACTGGTGTGGAAATTCAAATTCATCTATTCTCCAGCTAGCACCATTATCATCTTTATCTCCAATGTTGGAAAAAGCATAGGTAAGTGTTGTAGCAGTAATATGTTATGTACATTAACTTGATTATCAGTACTAGTATTTCAGCATCATCTATTCAACAGGGTGGGAAATTCTGCTGTGAGAGTTGAACCCAACCAAAACTACATTGCCACGAACTATTGATGTGTTCTCTTCGAGGGTCACAACCACTTTTCTTAATAAAATGCTCTACAAATTTGAATTGCAGATAGTACATATTGGATTGCAAAAGAAGCGTTCCAAATGTACAGTTCACCCGTACTCCAAGAGGTTTCTTCAACAAGTAACTCTATAAAAGGTGAAGCGTTATAGTGCCTCAGCATTCAAGCTGAGTGATTACAATTGAAAACAAACTTCTGCTGGCACGCTACATGGACTGTGTATCTCATTATGATTTCTGTTCATGTTCAATACTTTACACATGTATTTTACTCTGGATTCGGCTGTTTTCATCGTTGTATTTTGTTATAAACAGATATCGTAAATAAACAATAAATGTTTTAAGATATTGAAGTTGAATAGTCATTTGATGCCCTCATATTAATAACTAAGAATGACCGTTACATTTTCAGAAAGTACGACAAATCAAATAATAGCCAGAATCATTTCAAACATTTTTGTTTAAATGTATATGAATCATAGTTGGGCAGATCTATAGTTGTGCACGTGATTCCATGGCTATTGGTTTTAGTCTCTAGCACTTTGCCAAAAGTATACTAGTAGGCCTAAATTAATCTTGCAATCACAGCTCGGTGTCATAAAACGGAGAGGGCAATAAAATTTGTCTAGAGACTGTATTGGTAAATAATCAGTAAATTGATGTTCATAACTACAGCACTTACATGTCTTTGCAAATGAAAAATTGCAGTTTCATCTAGTAAAATAAATCCTAAGAAAGATAAGAAAAATAGCACAAAATAAATGTAAAATCAAATATAATAGTCCATAAAGTATAAATTTTGAGCTGCATGTATTTTCCATTTACTATGGCTGCAAACACAAAAAACATGAATAATCTTGGAATTCAAAATAATGACATCTTGGAACAAAACTAAATCCACTCGGCTAATTGCAAATAACCATGAGTGCATAATATTAGTTCTTGTTAACATTAAAGCTTGTGGATTACGGTCACTTGAAACGGGGCAGTAATAATCGACTTAGTAAATAGAAAAGATCACTAATGTAACTGCACAATATAGAAAAACATCAAAATGGAATTGGCCATCACAGGCATCAAATACAACATGTACTGTACTCATTGAAATTCTATTTACTGAAAGATCATACATGAAATATCAGGCCAACTGCAACTAATACATATCAAAATGAAAAAAATTCCAATTGTGGCAGAATATTAATATTTGAAGGTACCGGTCAATACTTTACAAACCATACGATTGATTTGGCTGCTCGAATTGTTGGTAAGTACTTCAGTTCAAGCATGTTGCTTGATAGATGTTTCTATTCTACAACATTATGTGAACATGTTATCATACCATTGGATCACTTAAAAGTACATTAACATCAACAGATGGGACCTAAAATCAGACCACACTAAGCAACTGAATATAACTGCTAGGTACAATGTAATAGATTGAAAATGATGAATACAAATCAAATCGATACCAATTTTGCTAGGCTACATTCCAAAAACCACAGTACAGAAAAGTAATATGTACATGCAGCAGTGTTTACAGCGAAAGTTTTGCTGTACTGATGCGTCAACACTTCACATTTTTTGATTAGACAGAACCTTGAAAGTTGATGATGCACTTACCTTATGTATACCTACATGTATGTACAACAAGTCAACTCAGTGTCCAAGGTACAATACTCGTCACTTAAGTATGACTTTAAGAGGTTGCCATTGATGGGACTTGACATTCCTGGGCCATAGTCTTGACAAACTGCTAAAAAGAAGCATTCATTACACACATTTTAGTCATCATAGTATTATTATTACAGCAGAGAAAGCAAATGAGTTGACTATAGTGTCATGATGTCATCATATTTTACTTACGGCTGCAATCAAAGGATACAATTATTTTGAAATTCAATAAATTAAGTTTTTGATTAGGTGCTGTATATAGGCCTACATATATGTAGATAGCAACAATCATAGTTAATCAAGTTAATATTATAATCCCAATATTTTATTTTGCATTTTATCCATTTTAGTAGAGTTTAAAATAGTAACGTAGGCTACATTTATAATAATTAGCCATAAGTAACTAGTATGTTATTTTAACAAATTACTTATGTACCAATGTGAACAAAAAGTAAATAACAATAATTATCATTGCTATATCCACATGTATAAATAACTTTTTTTAATATCAACTACGCTGGCATAGTACATTCACATTGACATTGAGAATTAAATTAAAATCAAAATTAATTTACTTTCATTGATATGATATGGTAATCAAATGATTGCAATTTTTGCTGTGCTTGCCATATACCTTGTATCATATCATCTCTTGATAGCATTTTCATCTTGCAACAATAATTTCATTTTTGCAAAAGCGAAATATTGTATTTTATTCTAATTCTGTCCACAGCCAACTGATTCCCATCGATCACCCAATGGGTTTTCCCACACGTGTACATGCGCATTCGATTTAGTTAGCCAATTATAATAAAGTTCAAGTAGCCAATCATGATGTTCGCTCTAGCGAGCACATGGGTGTCTCAAAATATAAACAAAAACGGTGACACTGATCCTTTAAAGTCCTTGGGGTCATGCAAGCCAGCATGGCTTCAAGGCAACTCCTCCACCCCTGCCAAAAAAAGGCCATGTTATCTGAGCCTTTCTCACAGGGAGTTGGCCAGCACTGGCACCTGGCAGTGAGAGCTGCTAGGGGCTGGTCACGCCGAGGAGTATAAGTCCGAGGAGTATAAGTCGGTGAGTTTTTTTATTACAAGTGGACAGCTGAAAATGAGACAGCTTGCAAATTGCAAAGACAATAAAAATATCTTTGCAAATATTGTGATAGATGTTGCCTTTTTGTGTTGCCAGTCGGACAAGGGCACACAACTCTACTACATTTGGGGGTGGTTCCCACACACGCTTGTAGAACTCAACTAGGTGGATTGAGGTTGAGGTAACCAATCAACTGCATGGATGATAACAGACAGACAAATGAATGACAACAAAACAACTCCCGTAATTAGTTTGTGTTCTTCAACATTACTTTTCCATATTTAATTCATGGCTAAATACAAACATGGATAGCCATAAATACATGTACATGTAGTAGCCAGAAAATAAAATAGTGTAATGGTTTTTGGGGGGTTGTGTATGTCGTCTTAAAACGACCCCTTGTCCAAAATGAAGAACCTATGAGCAGTGCTAGGTCTTCTCATTACATAAAAGATCAACAGGTACTAATAGTCCAATGACTACTCAAGACGACCCATGTGGTCTCGAGTCAACACTTGTTTGCTATACGGACAAAGAGTATGTTCTGACCTAGCAGGAAGTTTGGGAAGCAAGGTCAAGACCTTGTTGACCGGAACGACCAACACCACGCAGTGAAGACTCTGTATAAGTAGTATAGAAGTGTCTTTATTGAAATCCAAGCATCAACTGAGACAATAAATTAAAAAACAATGCTCTTTATATACTGTTAGAACTTCCGGAGGAAGTTCCGGCAAGAAGGCCGGCGTAATGTTGTAAAAGGCTGACGTAGTGTCGTCTGAAAATTGCACAACAAGATAGTGGCCGGAAGCCCAAGGCCGATCCAAAACATGTCGAGTACAACAAAAACTGCTTAAAATCATCCAATTCATGTACAAAATGAATATCAAGTATTTCTGAGAGGTCGGCCCTCTTTACATGGGTCTAAACAGGACATAATTGCTCAGTGATGCACATTATAAGTATATAAGCATAGGGTATACTACAGAGATAGGTTAACACAGGCAAGTACATGCATATGCAATAAGTGTCCATAATAAGTACAATGTGGTCGGGAGACTGAATATGAAGTTGCATTTACCACTACAATATTACAAACAATAAGGATTCACTGTGAGCTGAGTGAAACCAAAGATACCTGCTATATTCTAGGAGTCTCATATAAGAGCAATACTAACTTTACAGAACAATGAAGCACTAGAAGAGTAAACAATAAATAGTGCTGTTTTAGCTGCTGTGATTTTTGTTTACCACAGCCATACAGAAGCTGCCCTCTCTCAAAATGGATTGACTTAGGACAACTTCTAATTACATGCATGATCACTTACTATACCCTGTCTGGTCAGCATGCTGAACTGAGACAGCAAAATCTGTAACATTACATTTTATGATGTTTATGCGAGATAGCAGGCAATCTGGTGGTAAATATTTCAGCCTCAGTGGAATAAATCAGGAGTTATCTTCTTTTAGTATTAAGCACCCATAAAATAGAGGCTGTCCAAATTCAAACATGTAAAAGCACTATGTTACTGGTGAAATAATTTAAGATTGTATTTAAATAGAAACAATGGACGACTGACAAACATTCATGTTTACTTTAGAAGTTGCTTATGTTTTTTATTATCGCACAATGAATATTGATTGCAGTCATCATTAACTCTGGTAGCTATTTGTTATATATATATTAAACTATCATCGCTAATAGTAATGTAAACGGCTCATAATAACTAAACACTACGACATTGCTGGTCATAACTGTATGAATCTATTTATAAGTTTGAGTATACAACAAAATAGAGAATTTATTGCATTATTTATTAGATTCAAGTGGGAGAACAAATTGGTATTACACATTATATCAATGTAAGTTGTTTATCGGTTTCGAATTGGGAGTTCCGTTGTTGTTGCCGCCATTTCATTCTTCCGTTCTCTAGCCTCTCTTAGACCAACATTTGCAGTTGTGACCAGCACACCTCCATCTTTTATATCCATTGCTGAAACAGTGTCTTCTGCACTGCCCTCCATTGTTGGGACATCCATGGCCAGCCTCACTCACAGCAGCTGCAAAGGAAAAAAATTATTGTATACACTTATTTCTTCCACCATAAAAGAATACAGCTCAAATTGCGTGCTCTCACGATCGTATGACTACAGAATTATTATTTGATGATGCCAATCACTGGTGAAATAATTTACAGCTGAATGAACGGCTCAAAACTGCCATCTTTTTGTTGAAAGAATTTTTCTTATATTGCTTGCCCGGAAGCTTAAAAACCCAGGCGTGAGATTTTCTTTCCTATTTCCTCTAATAGTGGTATGTGTTGTTACTGCAGCTATAAAATGAATTTGGTTGGGATAAAATTTGATAGGTCAGTGTTAATAATAGTATTGAGTAATTTGTTCATTTACTTACCCAATGCACTCAATACTATCATTGCTATCAGGACTACAGAAATGACCTTCATGTCTGTTGTTGTAGTTCACGATCACTAAAATGTAATATTACATAATTTTTATATCACTAAACTCAGTTTATCAATAATGGTATGTCTATATAGTGGTCCCATTTAGATTTAGTAGAAAGGCATATATTATTATAAAAAGGGTAAAAACTACTGCAGTGGTGAGATTGTTAGTGTAAATAAGCTTGTTCCTTGGTTTACAAAGGATAAAAAGTAAAAATATATTATTTTGTCCATCAATAAAACAGAAAAATGACTTACCAGAATGATATCAGTGTTGTAGTTTTGCTTTCCACGGGAATTCCTCAATGTCTTGTCAAACAAAATTTCTCTTCTTTTATACCAGTTTTACCACCAGAATTGGCAACGTAATAATAATTATACATCCTGGATCAATTTCCAATTAGAGAATGTAATATTGTTTATACCCTCATATAAAAATTGGAATGGAAATAGTCCATTCCCTGTACTCATGATGAAACAGTGACGGAAATTAGTCGAGCTATTTCTAGAAACTTGCAAGCTATGAAAGTGAGACTTATTGAAGATACCTCTATATCTATATATCCTAAAACTTTTGCAAAAGATAGGACCATTGTAATAAATACTGTAGAAATGCTCCAGCTTTTTACCTAGAAATGCATTAATATCAATTTACAGTTCATTTGTCAGTACAAAAACAAGTTGGGGTAATAAAAGCCTTCTATTTAGCAACCATTGGACAGACCGTTGATTTGATTTTATAACTATTGAAAACTAACTTTTATTAAAAATTTTAAAATCATGTTGCTAAAACAACAAAGCTATGTAAGATGTATAATGCATGGTTTTGGCAGTTATTATAATAGGTCTAACAACAAAAACAAGCCTGTAATTTAAATATTGGCAAATCAGCTTGGTCTCTATTTTTTGTCAATAGCACTCTCAATACTCTATCCTTGCAGATGCTTTCTAGGTGTGAGCCAGTAAATGGCTGCGAACAGAAAGAGAGGTCACATAATGTGTTCATCCGGAGATATTGTACATGTATTATGTCCTCATTTAGAATTTCCACTGATGTTTATATGAGAAAACAATTTCTACTGTCAAGTCAAGTCTTTGAACTATACTTTAAACTAAATATACGACAGTCCTATTGTAGTGGCCAGCGTAACATTATAGACATTGCCACTTGTACTGCATTGCATTGTCATGAAGAATTCACGTATTTATTATGTATGTTGACTAGCCTATGCAGAAAAAAATTTTATACTGACCCGTTATGTGCATTACTGAGCACTAATACCCTTTTTATACTTATGTAACTGGGGCCGACATCTCAGAAATTGCTGTAATTAATTTTGCACATGTCTTGCATGTTTTTAAGCATATTTTGCTATGGCCGACCCATATAAGATCGGGCCTCGGGCCTCCGGCCTACATCTTGTTGTGCAATTTCAAGATGACGCTATGTTGGCCTTTTACCGGAACCTTGTTCCGGAAGTTAAAAGCTATATGAAGCGAATGTTTTATATTTTTATTGTCTCAGTTGATGCTTGGATATCAATAAAGACACATCTATACTCTACTTATGCAGAGTCTACTCTCGTAGCTAAGATTAGTTCCAGCTGATAAGGTCTACTAGGACTGAACATACTCTTTCTTAAGTATAGCACAAAAGCATTGACTCGGGACCACATGGGTTGTCTTGGTTAGCACCATAACTACAAGTACCTGTAGATCTTCCATGTAATGCAGAAGGCCTAGCACCGCTCAGGCTCTTCACTTGTGCAAGTAGATCACCCCTCGACCATACAAATGCACACAAAAACATTACACTATGATAGATAGAAGTTATGTCAGCAGCTTAAAAAAGTTCACAAACATAACCATGTGTAGTAAGGGGCCCTCTTGACTTCTATTGCAACTATTTCACTGCCTTATTAAATTCATGTATATATTATCTTGACCCAATCTATTGCTATGTACACGTATATCATTATGCATTAATTTGTGTAGTTACTTAGGAATAAAAAAACAAGCCGGATCCTTGCAGCTTTCAGCACACTCCAAGCTATCCTGGTCACAGAATATGTGCTCCCCCCATAGTATGGCCACTTTTAGAAGGTGTTTCACTGGCCAAAAAGTTCGAACATTCCTGGTTTCCTAGGAATAATATTTTTGATCACAGCATGTTTTTCTGCTGGTGTTGGAACTTATGTTGGACAATCTAAATGGACAAAATTAGCATTTTGTTTGCTTTATTTCAACCAATGAAATTGGGAGCAACAGATTTCAAAAGAATTTCATGAAAACGCATAAACAACACCAAATCTCATGGTATATCCTTCACATAGGACATCCACAAAATATATAACTATTCCACTATATATGCTTGTACTAAACCTAGCATTTGCATATTTCAACTGTTAGCTTTATTATGACAGATAATAGCTGTGGTGCCCATTCAATAACTAGAAATAACAAGATTAAAAGTTAAAATGTTGCAAATTTCAACCATCAACATTGTCACAAAGAAACACAACTCTTAATAAATAGACAAATGCTGAGTGGCCAATAAATATTATTGATAATTTATCTATAATTTATGCAGATTGAGTGTAGGTTTGAGAAGTTTTTGCTCAGGTTTGATAACTGCCCCACCCACAATATGGCTGGCTTCATAAAGATTTAATTTTGAGCTGTCTTGTGTATGAACTAGTAGATAACAGATTTATAGCTCGATAGCCTTGTCTTGTAACATGTACTATAAATGACAATATTGTCATGAACATTATGGTTGATCCTCCTGTGTTTTATTTTCTCATCTACAGTTTCTGAAGAATAATATTTATAATAACTATTATGTTTTTCTGCTGGTGTTAGACTCATGTTGGACTGTAGACAAAATTAGCCTTGTGTTTACCTTATTCCAACCAACAAAATTCAAAGCAACTTATTTCAAGAAAATATTATGAAGCATGCACAAACAACACTGTTCTAGCAGTATATACTTCATGTAAAACACAGTTTGATGACTTGAATGTCTAGGAAGTAGTAAAACTAGTGCAAATCATTAACAGTTGTTCACTCTTGCAGAGAACTGAGTTGAGAAGTTGTTCTCTCTCAACTACGGAAACGACAAATTCACCAGCTATATCGAAATTACCTCCTCTGTAATATCAATTCAGCTTTATATCCACAGTAGTTGATGCGCAATCCATATTTGGTCAATAATTACATGTATGTTACTATCATCAATTGGTTGTCTACATAAATGTTTTCCTCGGATGAAGTCAGCTATTGTACATGCTTTGGATTCATATTTTTAACCTACATGTAGATGTAGATGTACACGTAGTGTTACAGGCCAATGTTAGAGAAAATTAAATCACATACAAACCACAACACCAATCAGTATAACACTTAAGTGAAGGAGTAAATCTAGAGAGGCGTTGCGCAGTTCTTCCACCTTCTGTGAGGTCAGTGTGATACAGTGGTGCTACCACTCTCTAAATATTTCTGCTTTTACTCTCAAGTCTCCTTGCTATTACCAACTTGTATATATTACTTGTATGTAAGCAAACAAGTCCTCCATGTGGCAATTCAGGAGTTTTCTTCTTTTACTGTTAAAAACTCATAAAATAGCAAATGTACAAATGTGTTACAGCTGAAATAATTTGGGATTGTATCTAAATTGAAACAATGCAAGGTCTGATAAAACTTCATGTTTACTTTAGCAGTTGCTTATATTTTATATTATCACACAATAAATGTTGATAGCAGTCATCATTAATCCTGATAGCCTTTTGTCACATTTCCCAATATTGAACTATCAATGTTAAAGTTGGACTGTACTGAAAATTCCAGAACTCCTTTCATCAAACTAACTATATGGTAGTGCTACTTGATACCTCTACAAACATATCTAAACTACTTTAGTAGTAGCTACTAGATGCAAGCTGTAAAAAAGTAGCCTCAAAATTTCTAAATCACTAACAATGATTTCATCATTAGGAATTCACCTATTCTTATGTCAATTCTAAAAACTTGTCTTTATTTCAGCTCTGCAGGAATATTTAGTTGCCACAACTGCTTCATAATAAATACAGCATTCATTCAATAAAACAGATATTAGCAATTAAGTTTACATACTACAGGTTCAACATCCCAGTCTAGTGAGTAAGCATGTTATTCATTAGATAAACAAATACCCTATATTGACCAATCAAATTGCAAACTCAAAAGTCATTTGATATTTTTTGCAAAATAAATGTGAGTTTTATTGTCTAGGAATATTAACTAGCATTTGTTCTACATACCCACCTTTCTTATTTTGTGATATTCCTAGTATAGCAAGTTTCTGTTTATAATAACATAAGATGTAGTCTGCCATTCACTCCCTTCAATGATGTAATTTACTAGTTCTAACAGAACTGGGATACATGATGACATCATGTATCCCAGCTGATATTGTGCTAACTGTCCGCAGCTGCTACTAGGCTCTCTGATGTTATTTAGCAAATTACCTCAAAATTTCAGTTCAGTTCAGCTTTAATGACATTGCTGGTTATGACAGCATGAATTTATTTATACAAAGTAAGATTCAGAATACAACAAATTAGAGAATTTATTGCATTATTTATTAAATTAAGTGGTAGAACAACTTGGTTTTACATACAAGTTGTTTATCTGAACAAAGGTCGTTTCAAATTACAAGTTTCGTCATCGTTGCCATTATTTTATCGTCCTGCTCTCGAGGCACTCTTGCCCCAACATATGCAAGATTTATTTCCACGACCACCACAACGCCACCTCGCTTTACCACATTGTATTTTGCACTTCCATCATTGGTTGGGACACCCAAAGTTAGCCACACTCACAGCAGCTACAAAAGAAAGAAATGTCTATATACACTCATTTCCTCCACAACTTACCGCCCATCAAAGTATACTATACTATTGTATGTTCTCACAATTGCATGACTACTGATTTATTTGGAAATATCAGTCTCTGATAAAGTGATTTATAGTAAATGAGCATTTTAGAGGCACAAAACTGCAATATTTATTGTTGAAAGTAATTCACCATTGTTCTCATATTATTTGCCTAGAAGCTTTAAAATCTAAGCTAGAGAGTCTTTTGGCCCCATTCCTCTAATTATACAACAAGTTATGATTATTTCCGTGAACCAGTTAGGCAGGTTTCATAGGTAAGTGTTGATATCATTAGTGAGTAACTTGTACATTTACTTACCCAATGCACTTAATACTATCATTGCTATCAGGAATGCAGAAATGGCCTTCATGTCTGCTGCTGTAGTTCACGGTTACTAAAATGCAATATTAAGTTGGTTTAGAGATTATGGGGTGCCAGAATAATGATCACATGGATGTGTAGGTGAGTTGCATAAATTGCAAAAGTGGTAGAAGCTACAGCTGTAAGAAATGTTGATACAAATAAACTGGTTCCTTGGTTTACAAAGAACAAAAATCAAAATAAATTATTATTTTCAAAAAAAACTTACCAGAATGATATTAGTGTTGTGATTTTTTGCTAAACAAGGCAAATCCTCAATGTCTTGTCAAACATAATATCCCTCCTTTTATACAATTTTTACCACCAGATTTGGCAATGTAATAATAATACACATCCTTGTTTAATTTCCAATTAGAGACTGTAATATTATTTATACTCTCATATAAAAATTGGAATGGAAATAGCCTATTCCCTGAACTTATGATGAAACAGTGACGGAAATTAGTCGAACCATTTCTAGACAGTTGTAAGCTATGAAAGTGAGACTTATTGAAGAGGGTTACCTCTATATACATCTAGTGACAATGACTAATCAAGGTACAAGAAATGTGGCAGTCTGTATATTTTTTATACTCTCATCCTCAAAACTGTCAGTGATTGGTGTAATAGGGCATAATTGAAGTTAAATACTGTACATTTATGGATAGGCCTAGCCTACAAATCTATATACTACATGTCTGTACACGTATGTGCTGGAGAAATGCCATTAAGTAGAACATAACGTATGATTTTATCATCAATTTCAGTAATTCTTATAATATATACTAGCTACAGGACAAAAGCACATCATATACAGTGTAAAGCACTTTACCTGACTATACCCAATTCAGTATACATGTGTACATTGTATATACAATCTAAATATGTTCTTTATGCATGGAAGATTTTAAGCAGTTGGAGACTGGTATATTTTTATTGATGTAAAAGAATTCTCTGGCTGCTCAAGATACAATTTCCTTGCATAAAAAACCACATAATTATATAGAAAAAAATGGCCAAACCACCTAACACAACCACCTATGACAGCTCTCAACTACACTGGTTCTTGGTGACTAGACAATAGAGGAAGTTGATTCAAATTGCAGAATGGTTATTATAATTGTAATGCTGCGATCACATTGTATAGCCCATAGCTTATATGTAGATTGTCCGCCCTTGTGGAGCTGTGGGACTGCACAGGGACTGTGGGAAAATGACACAATGGCAGATCATGTTGGTGATTGATGTCTTCTTGGAGGTCAAATAAATTTCTCTACAGTTGTGAAAATCAATCTGATCACACTCTCTGTGAGAGCGAGTTTTGTAGCATGCAGTAAAGAGTCTAGAACATAAATATAATAAAAGAAGGTCTGGTATTGAGGGCAATACTGATTGATTCTCCCATGCACATGTACTATAAATGCCGGTATTGTCACGAACCTTATGAATGATCCTCCTGTGTTTTATTTCTTTATCTACAATTTCTGAGGAATAATATTTATGATCATAATAATATGTTTTTCTGCTGGTGTTAAACTCATGTTGGACTCGTTTAGACAAACTCAACATTATTCCAACCAGCAAAATTAAAAATAATATGTTTCGAGGAAATATTATGAAACATGCACAAACAACACTATTCTCGCAGTATATCCTTCATGTAAAACACCCAGGAAGCCATAAATATCCTATGCTATACCTTGTGTATACATGCTGTATAATGCATGTGCTTTTAACTTGGAGTTGCCCACCCTCTGTTATATGAGCATTCTATAATAATTGTGATGTATGATAAGTATGATAAATGGGCTTTATTAAATTTTTGCTGGCTTTTCCAGGTATAAAATCTGACAGTTTGGTCTATTACATAGCATGTATTGCACTATTATGACTCTCCATAACACAATTACATATTGGAAAGCATGTATACCTAATTGCCAAAGATGACAAAACAGCTGGCTGTGAATGAAATGCCTCTTTCTGTGAGAATAGAATAAAGAAATTGTTATTACCAGATGAGAGATTTTGTTAGTGTATAGAATCTTCATGCTACCTAGGAACCATTATTTGCCAGGTCTCAGTGGTTTTTCTGAGCTCAGAAAGTTCTGGAGCATAGCACTGTATTACAACATTTACATCCTTTTATGATTTATCATTGTTTGGCTAGTTACAGTATAAATGAAAGTTTTACCAATTTCTCAAATTTGCATTATTGTCTGTTAGCTTTATTGATGTTTTGTGCTTATAATGACAGAATTCCCACCCAATCACTATATTGTACATGTACGTGTAGAAATAACTAGACTGAAGCTTAAAAGTTGAAATTTATTAGTTTTATACTTTTATTGGTAGTTTATTAGATTACCTTCATCTCTAGTATCATTAATTGTTGTTAACATTGTTACAAGAAAACATAACTTTTAATACAATGTAAATAGACAAATGCTGAGAGGTAAATGAATATTATTAACGATTTTAATCAATAAATAAGTAAGAGTGAATAAATAAATAATCAATAGTTTGTTGACATTGTCATGCAAGATAAGACAACCCTTCTAATAGGCATTCAAGCTCTGAAACTGCACATGGCAAGTCATGTTAAATAATTGCTACATCTGCCAAATAAAGGAACTCAAGTAATGCATGAAGGAATAAACTGCAAATACATGTACAATGTATGTAAGCATACAGCATATACAAACTATATTTAGGAAAAATTGATTTACATGCAAGGCCTGTTTTCTAACTGGTATTTAGCATGAGTACATTTCGTTATCATCAACAATTGCTTTATTATAACAGCTTGCCCTATGCCTAGTGTATAGGTGAAACAAAGCTAATAATTCTGAAGCTGCTATACGCAAAAAATCTACCTATTAAATGGTTCAAATTTACAGTGATCGATAGATTGTCTATTTATTTTGCTGTATTATCTGTAAATGGTGTGAGGTATTTGTCCATCCATTTAGTAAATAATGGGTCAACATTTTCTTCTAGAGTACTAAAAGTGGGTGTGGCTTCACCCTTAAACTTTAAATCTGCTTTGAAGAAATAGCTTCAAATTATTTAGGTAACAATAGTGTAGATTATGGGTAAACTATTTGGGAAAAACTAAAAAGGTTTGGGGGAAACACTTTTGTAGAATGCGGTGTAAAATATAAGCATTAGTTAAAGAATTAATCATTGCCCTTAGTTTATTGGAAATATGTGTTGCAACTGTTGCCTTTACAAGTTTTATTTCTGATAAAAATTGCAACATTGCAGGTACTTGTTCAGTATTCGAATAGTTGTTATTTAGATTACTAGTTCACAGTCCTGGAATCTAGACAAGTAAAAAGTTTTATCATTGGATTGTTATCTACTCAAAATTAGCATAAGTTTTTTGTTGCTAGGGAACCGAGGTGTAAAAATAATACTGATTGATATGATGCTCAAGCCACGACGTACCATATAAGTACAACACCATCCAGCATGGATCATTCGCTCTTCCACATAGAAAGTGTTTACCAGAAAGAGACAATGGGTAAGTTAGCAGATATTAAAGTTCTATCCTTTGGTATATCCCATAATATTACTTGTTAATGATGATGTCTATTGAGACAAACATTCAAAACAAATAATATAGTTATGCATTAAACCATTTTCAACATTGAAGCTATTTAAAAGTCAAGTGAATATTTTTTTCATCAAATAAAAACTGGATTAATTTTTTCATCCTTTGAAGCTATAAAATAATGAACTTCATTTTATAATAATTGTTATATGCATAATGTGTGAATATCATATTTTATAAAAACCTCTTTATCGTTTGCAGATCAAAAATTGTTGACAATTCTGGGGCTAATGGCTGTGATTGGTGAGTAACATAATATTAGTAGTCTATAATAATATGTATAATATGTTTCTATGATAGCATGAAAAAATTGAGACTAGCAATGTGTTCTATTCATTGTTTCTGTTTTATTGAGCATAATGAACGATCCATATGTCATTCATATGTGGACATTCATGAATAGAATTAAAAGCTGTTACTACACAATAATCATTAGGACTACTGAACTATCGTAATGTTAAATATTTAATCCAATGCCAGGTGCAGTCAGTGCCAGTTACCACCGATACTATCCACCAACCACCAAGCGTTACCAGCCAACCACTCAATACCAAGAAACCACCACCGAATACAACCCACCAACCACCACCGAGTACAACCCACCAACTACCACCCAGTACGCTCCACCAACCACCAAGCATTATCAACCAACCACCAAAGGATACCCAAGATACAAGCGTTACCAGCCAACCACTCAATACCAAGAAACCACCACCGAGTACATCCCACCAACCACCACCGAGTACATCCCACCAACCACCACCGAGTACATCCCACCAACCACCACCGAGTACATCCCACCAACTACCACCCAATATCAACCAAACAACCAATACTACTAATTTTTGGAGCTTCCTGTGCATTTCTTGGATCAAGATGTGAACCACTTTGAGTGGTTCTAATTATTAATGAGCTTTTGCTTATCTGTTTATGAACTTTGCGAACTGACTTCCAAATTTTTATTTCTCTGCTAATTTTAGTTATTACCTCCTCTTGATTTAAGTTGTTGAAACGTTAATTGTTTAATTTGCCGCTTAATTTGCAAAATAAATTAATTAGTGCACTTTTAATACTGCGCGATTTCTCTGTGTACCTTTGGTACATTCTCATTGTCATAGTCTCTGAAAGTTGTGTGGATAAAATGTTGTTTCAGCTTTTCGCAGATTGTCCAAATATCCTACAAATTGACAAGTCTGTTTGTTACTTTAAAATAGCCATGCATCTGTACTAAGCAACAATAGTGGGTTGATTAAACCCGTGACCCTAAAACTTACAAATCAGCAGGTTGACCACTGGACTGTCCTGTCCATCAGATTAGGTTCTCATCTGAAAAATTCAAAAAGCTATGATTTAAAGTCAACAATAAAGGTCAAATATCCATATTTGTAGGAATTCAAGTAGATTTGCTGGCTCTAGCTTTTTTATCAATAAGCAACTACTAACATGTGCTTGCTTGTTGTCACCAGTGCTACATAGGTGATTAATACAGTGGAACTTGCTTAATTTAAAACTCCAAGGGACTAACATAATTGGTTTGAATTAGGCCTGAGCTTGAATAGTAAGCTCACTTCACTTAATTTAAACCATTATTTACATTTTATATAATGCTCAGCAGGACCAAGGCTAATAGTTTGAACTAACCAAGTTTTTGAATTATCCAAGGCTGAATTAAACAAGTTCCACTGTATTGCCAATTTTACAACTGTGCTGGACTATGAGACGGTCGAGTCAACGGATGATATTTATTTAGTAAATCTATCGTAGCCTGTGAAATACAGTTGAATTAAAATCTGGCAAGAAAATGGTTCATAAATGACAGTTTGACAGTCAATGCAGTAAATGTGTTTCATATATCAAGGCAACAATTTCAATTGAAAAAATGACAGTTATCGGCAACAAAATAAGAATAAAAAATTAGTCACAAACCCACTCATTGTGGCGTAATTTGCCGTCTCATAATAGCATGTATATACAGACATAGGATAACAGTTGCGAATGCTGAGTGGGATCAAAGATGGTACATGATAGCCGTATCTAGAAAAGAATAATTTTAGAACTCATAAATATAAAGCAAAAAAGCTCTGTCATTAATATTAAATCATGCATGAAGCAATTAATCCAGTAGTTATTACATAATCTGAGCAGCATTACTCCAAAACACAAGGTTTCCTTTACGGCATAAAATACACTGATTAGGATTAGGAAAATAAATGGTACATGCACTTACTAAATATTAAATTTATTAAATATTAAATATTGTATTAAATGTAAATCCTGGACGATGACAGATAGGAATAGAAGTATATATAATGTCCTGAAAATTAGCAGCAGTACAAGTTGATAAAATTTACTGCCATTGCAAATGCCTCTCCAATCAATACTGAGATGTGTCTGACTCAGCCCAAAAAAGTTTTCACATTTACTATAGGCCACACAATAAAAAGCTTAGCTAATTATGGGTTTGTGATATTGTTGCACAGTGAAGTTGCTTCAACACAGTGTTAGAATAAAGCGTTGAGACAAAGAAATTATTATTGCATCAATAAATCTACCGTCCTAATACAACAACACCTTCACATACTCTCCGCAAGAAAATTGTTAATAGTACAAACGATCTAATTTCGTCAGAAGGCGATAAATTTTTAAACGACTGCCTTGATATGAGTGATGAAGACATGTTAGATTCACACACTGAAATTTTTTTTTATCCGTGAGGGCATGGACATAGGAATTTTGCCCTCACCCTCAGACCTTGCTCAGACTAACAGCTGAATTAGAGTCTCTCTTATTTTAGTATTTCTTTGTTGTTACACCGGAGCACTGTATATTCTACTCCCCATGTCAACTGTTACCAGTCTATTTACTTGTATAACAAGTAGTAAGTGCACGTTATCGAGAGTTGTGCACTCTTACAAAAAATTTATTTGAGAAGTTATTTTCTCTCAACTACAATTTAAATGGGCAAAGACAACTTCACCAGCTATCTTAAAATTACCTCCTCTGTAATATTAATTCATCTTTATATCCACAGCAGTGTTGATGCACAATTCATACATTTTCAACAACTATGTTATTATCATAAATTGATTGTCTACATGAAAACTTTCCTCTGATGATATCAACTATTGTGCATGTTTCAAATTCATATTTTTAACCTACATGTAAATGTATGCAGTGTTACAGATTGATGTTGGAGAAAATCACATAAGATCTAAACCACAACACCAGTCAGCATAACACTAGAATCAAGGAGTAAATCTCGAAAGGAGTTACACTCAGGTCTGTCTCCTTCTCTCCTCTCTCTCTCTCACCATGTCAACTGCTACCAGTTTGTTTACTTGTATAACAAGTAGTAAGTGTAAACTATCAAGAGTTGTGGGCTCTTGCAGAGAATTTATTCGAGAAGTTATTTTCTCTCAACTAGAATTTAAGTGGGAAAAGACAACTTCACGGGTTATTTGGGAGTTACTTGCTCTGTAAAAATAATTTTGGTTTATATCCAGAATAGTTAATGCACAATCCATACATTGTCAATAATTATTACAATCATGAATTTGTTGTCTACATAAAAAAATTTCCCTCTGATAACGAAGCTATGACTAGTGTCGAAATACTAGGAAGAAAATCATAAAATCTTACAATGCATCTACATGTACATGCGGCACTATTTTTATTATCAGCCTAAGAATTATAACATTTACATAAATATGTTAGGTAGGAGTCTTTTACTCAAACAGTTAGGTGAGTATAAGTTAAAATCCTTCTCTGTTTGAATGCTTGCTTACCACGAATATTATCAAATAGGTCAAGAATAAAACATTATTTAATTATTTAATGTTTTATACAGTAACTAGAACCAAGAAGTATAAATAAAATGATTGCAATAATGTAGCACTATAACATAAGTTATGTTGCCCATTTCTATCAGACTATTACATGTATAATACTTTCAGATTGACCTTATAAATATTGATTTGACTACATTAAGTAACAATAGCACATTATGTGATAAAAAACAGAGTGCAAAAGCTACCTGTAAGCTGCTGACACAAGACATGGTGCAATTTTTTTTTATATTTTAATCGCTTTAATAATATAATTTCACACTAAAGGAGTTATTTTACCTTGGCATAATCACGTGGATCTACCAGGAATATTAATTGCGTAGAAGGACATTCCCTGTTCAGTTAAGTTTAATCCAAAATCTTAGGTTAACCTGAATGGTGTTGCAGGATAAGGTAACTACCAGGTAACAAAATAAATACACGTCCAGACATTTTAGTATTGTTTGCTTTTCAAACTTGTGCATGTTTAGTCCATATCTGAAAGCAATGTTTGCTGCTACTTTATGTGATGAATTGAGCACAAAACATGTAGTTGTTCTGGGGAAGTTTGAACTCTGAGAAAGTACATTGTATATAATAAGGCTATGCACCAGTGGCTTATCCACCGCTTCGAAGTAGGTGCTTGTGTGAAATAACAGGCTACGTTAGGGATGCATGTATAGGCCTAATAAAAAGATGATAAATAAAAGATGAAAGGGTCATGTAGGATTACTCCACAGACAGAGAGTTGTGAATGTGAAATTATTTAGTAAACAATTCTGTAATAGTTTATTGTGGTGAAACAGCCTCCGTGGTAATGGCACCTAGGCCAGCCACACTGACAATATACTATTAACTGACATTTAATCACATTATCCTATCCATGCATTGTTAACCATATTCATCTATGCATTCATTATTATCTTGTACATACTGCTGTCTTATATACATATTATGTACTAGCAATCAAGCCTTGGGATTACATTCTATTGCAACTTGGTTTTTCCCACATTTATATACCGATTCAGTAATTGTCTACTCTTGCTTGATTGTGAATTGTTAGTCTTTTGCCATTTTATATAGTAACTTCGTGGCCGACCTTATAGATTTAGCTCATAGTTATATACGACATGTTTCTCCTTATTGTAAGCACATTTTATGTGACCGAGTCGGGCGGAACCAGACATATTGTTGCGTCAGTTCCGGAGCCGACCCCATGTCGGATAACCGACACCATATCGGGCCCTTTTGGCCGGAAGTTTGTTATGTATATTGGCAGTGCATTTTGTGTTGTGAATCAGTTGTTGATTGCGCTTGAATAAAGCAAACATCTCCTAACTCAACCTACAGAGGCTTACTCTTTAGGCGGGTAACTTCACCTGAGAATCCTTTGGATTCAGTACGGCTCAAGTTCACCTCATCCTAGGCTAAGCATATCTCTATCTACCCCTTAGGCTTAGGCCGATCCCGGGTTCTAATGAACCTAGCGTCGGACTTAGGTTCTCAAGGTTAGACATTTTTTCTCTACACTCCCTCGGAGTATAAACTCTACATGACCTACGTCGGTCCTGAGCTCCAATGAGTTTCGGCATCGGCCTACGTCTGATATAATTAGCACAGCTATTCCCATCATAGGTTTCAAAATAGCCATTACAGTAGCCCAGAAGCTATAGGACATAATCACTTTATGGGTGGCTACTTTATAATCCAGTGGTTTATTACTATTCATAACCTGGCTTGCAAAAAATTGTTGAGTTAGAGCAGTAGAGTCTGAGTTATCTAAAGCCAATTATCAATGCCCAGGCTGTGGAGGAGGCTGAGTTATTCAATTATCTGAGTTATGCTAGGCCTAGTTATCTAAATTCCACTGTATTACTGGTGTGTAGGCAAACAAGTCCTCCATGTGGCAATTCAGGAGTTTCATTCATTTAGTATTAAACATCCATAAAACAGAGACTGTTCAGATTCAAACATGTAAGTGTAAAAACATGTAAAAGCATGTAAAAGCATGTAAAAGCATGTAAAAGCATGGTGTTACTGCTGAAATAATTTGGGATTGTATCTAAATAGAAATATTATTTACTTTAGCAGTTGTATATTTAGTATTATCACACAATGGAAGTTGATTGCAGTCATCAAACCCTTTATAGCTAATTTCCTCATATTCCAATTCAACTATCACTGTGAATCGAATGTAAACGGCTCATAATAACTAAACACTACGACATTGCTGTTAATGAATGTATGAATTTATTTATAAGTTTGAGAATACAACAAATTAGAGAATTTATTGCATTATTTATTAAACTCAAGTGGGAGAACAAATTGGTATTACATGTAAGTTGGTTATCTGAATGACGGTTGCTTCAAATTTGGAACTCCGTTGTTTTTATCGTCCTGTTCTCTAGCCTATCCTAGACCAACATTTGCACCAGGAACCAAAACACCTTGAGTTTTTATATCCTTTTCTTAAACAGCTTACTTTGCACAGCCATCCATTGGGACACCCATAGCTAGCCTCACTCACAGCAGCTGTAAAGAAAAAATATTTAAATACACTCACTTCCCATACCATTTACTACCCGCAAAAGAATACAGATCAGATTGTGTGTTCTCACAATTGTATGACTACAGATTTATTTGATAGGGTCAATCACTAGTGAAATAATTTAACAGTGAATAGGCGGCTCAAAACTGTCATATCTTTTGTTAAAAGTAATTAGTATTTGTCTTATATTGCTTAAAAATTCTGGCTTGAGATTTTCTTTCCTAGTTCCTCCAATAATGGATGAATTGTCACGGCAGCTGTGAAATGGATTTTTTTAGGTCAAGTTTGATAAACCAGTGTTAATAATATTTGTGAGTAACTTGTACAAATACTTACCCAGCGCACTTAATACTATCATTGCTATCAGGACTACAGAAATAACCTTCATGTCTGCTGCTATAGTTCACAGTCACTAAAATGTAATAATAAATAGGTTTACCATAATGGTGTGTCAGTATAATAGTCACATGTATGTTTAGTAGAACTGCATTATATACAATCTTGTATTATAAAAATGGTATAAACTACAGTGGTAAACATTTTAATTCAAATGACCTCGTTCCTTGGTTTACAAAAGATAGTAAGTAAAATATATTGGTGTTTTCATTCATGAAACAAAAAATAACTTACCAGGATGATATCAGTGTTGCAGTTTTTGCTTTCCAGGATAAATCCTCAATGCCTTGTCAAAGAGAATTTCCCTCCTTTTATACCAATTTTACCCCAGACTTGGCAACATAATAATAATACACATCCTTGTTCAATTTCCAATTGGAGACTGTAATATTGTGGATACCATCATATATGTACATGTCAAAATTGGAATGGAAATAGGCTATTCTCTGTACTCATGACGAAACAGTGATGGAAATTAGTCTAACCATTTCTAGACACGTGTAAGCTATGAATGTGAGACATATTGAAAAGGGCTACCTCTATATCCATACATTGTATATGCCAAAATTTTGCAAACAAAAAATATTTTCAAAAAATAGGACCCCTGTTATGAATATTGTGATGGTACAGGACATTTGTATACGACTCCAACTCCCGGACTAAGCTCCATCACACCTTAAGTGTTCAGTAGTTGCTATAGCGCTACTCATCTGACATTTACACTCTCATAATTAGTGTTCGTATACTTATCTTTGACTGTATTGCATGCCTAAACCATTAACTACTGTCTATATACATGTCTCTATGTGCCAATACTCACTACTTATTCATGTATTGTTCCACTATATAATTGTATATAACTGCATGAATGTTACTAAGTCTTTTTAATGCCTTTTATACCCATGTACAGAGGCCCGACCTCTCAGAATCCCTTGATATTCATTTTGTACATGAATTGGACCATTTTAAGCAACTTTTGTAAAACCCGACCTATTTTGGGTCGGCCGTCGGGCTTCCGGCGGCCATCTTGTTGCGCAACTTCTGGACGACCACACGTCGTCTTTTCCCGACGTCACGTCGGCCGGAAGTCCTTATACTATATAAAGGGCATTGTTTCACTGTTCATTGTCTCAGTCTTCATTTGGCTTTCAATAAAGACACATCTATACTTGATACAGAGACTATCTCTTATTCTTATTAGGTCCTTCGCTTAGCGAACCGCCTATTAGGTCGAACTACTCTCTTTCACAGTATAGTCTGAAGGTCGGACTTGAGATCAGATGGGTCGTCTTTGGTAGCATTTGGGCTACTGAGACCGCTCGATCTTTCATGTAATGCGAAGTCCTATTACCACTCATAGGCACTTCATTTCTGGGTCGATAGTCGTCCAAGGACGACCGCACCAAACCTCAGAAACCATTACATTGGTGGCAGTGGTGGGATTCTAAGGTCGTACTCTTACGATACGAAGCGAAGGAAGGTGACCTCGGCCTCGGGTAACCCGACCGACCTCATTCTTCAATACTTCTACGGCGATTAAGGACTCGGACCCGGGAACCTTGGATACAAGAAGGTGACAAACGCTAAAGTGCACCCATAAGTCTCGTGGTTCCGCTGGATGTAGCCCGGCCTACGCCGGATCTTCAATCAAAGACCGACCTCGGATCCAGAACAGATTGACGATAATCAGTACGACCATAAGGCCGACCCGGCCTATCAAACCAAACCAGTTTTACTCACTACCTGACACCCTACAGACACTCACCTGAGGACGACGCGTCCCATTCACTAAAGAGGCTCCATCTATACTCAGCAATGGCTAGCGATATAGACAGGCTAGTAGAGGTAATCGGACAGTACATAGAAGTAACTCGACCTCAGCCGCCTCAACCCTCTTTCAAGACACCACAGTTCGACGGACAAGGAGACGTCAAGTTCTTTATAGAACAGTTCCTGACCATAGCCGAGGCAAACGACTGGAGCCCGGCAGCCATGTACCTTCACTTAAGAGAAGCCCTCAAGGGACCGGCACAAGAATGTGGCCGACCCGGCACCTCAGAAGGGATCTTCGAAGCTCTACGCGCCCGATACGGGTTAACTGATAAAGAAGCTAGACTCCAACTCATACAGTTGCGGAAAGATCCCGGCATGTCATTACAAGAACATGCCACCCTAGTCAAGAAACTTGTACATGTGGCTTTCCAGGAACTACCCGAAGCGCATCGCCGGGTATTGGCTGTGGAAAACTTCAGTAACTCTCTTGAGGACGGACACCTACAGAGACACCTCCTGGCGATAAACCCTAGAGACGTGGACTCGGCCGTCCGAGCCGGAAACGACTTCCTGCTCATCAAGGGACCTTCCCGTGGAAGTAAAGCACACCAAATCAGGGCAGTCACAGAACCCGAGCCAGAGACACCTCAAGTAAATACAGTGGACTCTGGCCTAACCTGGATCAACGACCTAAAAGAGGCCATCCAGACACTCAGCCAAGAAGTCAGACGACTTCGAGGACTACTAGACGCCCCCAGGGCACCAGGACGTCGGAACAGACCCTCCTGGCCGACCAGCAAGAAGCCTGGTCCCCCTCCTCAACGGACCTATGGGAACACTCCCCCCACACATCCAGAGCCACAAGTACCCGAGTCGGGAAAAGGCTCCGGCCCGAGACAGTAGAGGCTGGCACTCGGGCCCTACAAGTTCCTCACACCTCTCACATTTCCATCTCAGAAGACCGTCCCAAGTATCCGGTCGGCAAGGCCGACCCCCCTTCTAAAACAGTAACTCCAGTGACATATGTGAAGCCGCATGTACCTAGCCTGTACATACAAGGACGACTATGTGACCAAGACGTAACCCTACTCTTGGACACGGGCTGCACGACCAACCTGATATCACCTCGCACCCTGAAGAAGCTGCAGAGACCTGACCTAGAGGTCCTACCAGTAAGTCAGCCGTATGGCAAGATGGCCGACAGTTCAAACTCTGAAGTTCGAGGGAATGGTAAAACTACATATGGTAGTCGGTCGCACCTCCAGCCAAGAACTGTTCCTCATCGGCTCCATACCAGAAGATGGCGTCATAGGGATGCCCTACCATACCGCTAAGGTATACACCAGCCGAGATCAATGGCCGTGTGTCAATAGAACGGGAAGCCCTTATACATTGAGGAAGATGCCTGAGATGAAGCCTAGTACACCTCCGCCCGACGTCGATGACCCATGCCGACGTCCTGGACACCCACACAGAGGACCAAGAGCCAAGGAAGGAACGGATAAACCAGTACCTAGTACACCATTGCCCGACGTTGATGATCAATGCCGACGTCAAGGATACCCCCACAGAGAATCCAGGGCTGAGGGAGGAAAGGGAAGCTCATCACTTAGTACACCTGTGCCCGACGTTGATGATCAATGCCGACGTCAAGGATACCCCCACAGAGGATCCAGGGCCGAGGGAGGAAAAGGATCACTACCGCCCAGTACAACTCCGCATGGCGTCGATGAACAATGCCGACGCCCTAGCTACCCGATAGGGGGGCTAGAAGCCGAGGGAGGAACAGCAAAGAACAAGAGGCAAGTAGAGGACCAGGGCCGACACGCTAAGAAGCCGCGTATCCAGGAACATAGACAAGGCGCAAACCGCCTCGAGGAAGGTGCTGTCGACTATTTCCAGCACCCGATATTCCCGCCGCCCGACTGGGGCAGAGGTTTGAAAGGTGGACCCCTCTATGTCCGGATGCTTACGCCCTACACCAGGGAACACAGACCCCTACCATACAGGAGGAAGGCCCGGTGGAAGCGAGGCCGACCTCCAGAGGTTATACTAGAAAGAATTCACCACAAATGGGCTGCCCAGACGACTACCTGTCATAGGCCGACACGGCCAGGCCCGTGTTTACTCTCCAGTTCAACAGACAGATCCGGTGACCCAGACAACCTTGAGATCAAAATAGATCTAACAACCGGGGTCAGACAAGTGCACTTCCGCCGCAACGCAACGTAATGCTACTACATGGTGAGAAGCCAACTATTGCACACATAACGTCGCACGCCACAAGGAGAACCAGGGCAGCCCCCACACCTATAAAAGGCCAGGATTCAGATGGATCCCCCAGTACCTTCAACACCACCACTCAGTCAACACCTACTCAAGACTTATCGACGAGGGCAGTGTCCTCCCTAGTCGGCCTACTCATGGACTTGCCAGGTGAGCCAATAGACTTGGACGAGATACTGTCGCTTTTGGACGACGACTTACATGCTGATCTCGGGAACTCCTCGAGGGATGAGGTCGTGCCAGTCGGGTCGGGTCATACTGAAGTACCTTCGGTACTTCGGGACGATACCGTCCTAACCGACTCGGACATGCACCACCTCCCCTCCGGGACGACCTCGGACATGCATACATACTCCAATGATATTGTACACAGTGTGACTGAGTCGGATGACGAAGACGACTCGGCCTACGCAAACATTGATAATTCAAATGATCAACCTCTTGTATCTACACTTTCTCTTATAGAGACCTCTCCAGAGACGCCAATGCCGCAGTATCAACTTTGCTGGATCTCTCCACGGACCAGTAGTGATATACGTCGGACAGCCCGATGTAAAGGAAGGCATTCCTATTGTCGACTATGTAGGCTAGAAGGGACGGAGAGCATCATCAAGGCTCACGCACGTCAACACTTTACCCAGTTCTTCTGTTCCTGTGGAGTCAGCGCCCGTGATGCAGAGACTGTCTATCGGCATCAAGACCAGACAGGCCACGGAGCCATCCAATATGAAGTTGATTCCCACATGTTCCAGCTTTTCCTCAAGGCGATGAAGCTAGACAAGAGGGTTGCCTACCCCTCATGTATCCCAGCAGACGTAGGACCGAAACCTTTCACGATACCAGCTCCTCCGGAAGCTGAAGCCAGAGCAGCAGTGGTGCGACTGACACCTCCTCCTGCCCCAAAGAAAACAAGTAAAAGAAAGTCGCCCTGGGAGCGACTAGGCAGTCCAAAGCGACCACAGACTCGTATGGACCCTCCAGCCTTGGACCACAGAGGGACTGATACTTACGACATACCCAAACGTCGGCCCCGGCCGCCTAAAGCCAGATCCAGATCAGACAGGATCGTCCCATTGTCAACCAGCCCTCCAGATACTAAACACGCAAAGAAGACTCTTGAATCCCGCACACCTACAGCCGAATTCCAGAAGGAGAGAGAACGATTATGTGCCACTTTAAACAATCGTCTCGGACGCCTCAGGCACCAATTGCACATACTCCAACAGAGACTTCTTCACTCACACACTAGAGACCGACTCACTATAGTCCAGCAGACAGAAGCCGTACAAGACGAAATATCCCTCCACCAACGGCTCACGGAGCAGATCCTTAGACACTCTCGAAGAGATAGCGCCAAGGATCGGGGGGCTATGTGATGGTACAGGACATTTGTGTACGACTCCAACTCCCGGACTAAGCTCCATCACACCTTAAGTGTTCAGTAGTTGCTATAGCGCTACTCATCTGACATTCACACTCTCATAATTAGTGTTCGTATACTTATCTTTGACTATATTGCATGCCTAAACCATTAATTACTGTCCATATACATGTCTCTATGTGCCAATACTCACTACTTATTCATGTATTGTTCCACTATATAATTGTATATAACTGCATGAATGTTACTAAGTCTTTTTAATTCCTTTTATACCCATGTACAGAGGCCCGACCTCTCAGAATCCCTTGATATTCATTTTGTACATGAATTGGACCATTTTAAGCAACTTTTGTAAAACCCGACCTATTTTGGGTCGGCCGTCAGGCTTCCGGCGGCCATCTTGTTGCGCAAATTCCGGACGACCACACGTCATCTTTCCCCAACGTCACGTCGGCCGGAAGTCCTTATACTATATAAAGGGCATTGTTTCACTGTTCATTGTCTCAGTCTGCATTTGGCTTTCAATAAAGACACATCTATACTTGATACAGAGACTCTCTCTTCTTCTTATTAGGTCCTTCGCTTAGCGAACCGCCTATTAGGTCGAACTACTCTCTTTCACAGTATAGTCTGAAGGTCGGACTTGAGATCAGATGGGTCGTCTTTGGTAGCATTTGGGCTACTGAGACCGCTCGATCTTTCATGTAATGCGAAGTCCTATTACCACTCATAGGCACTTCATTTCTGGGTCGATAGTCGTCCAAGGACGACCGCACCAAACCTCAGAAACCATTACAATATTGTACAACTGCTCTAGTGTTCTGCCTAGAAATACGTTAATATTAATTTACAACTCATTTACTAATACAAAAATAAGTTGTGTAAGAATAACCTTTTGGACCCTTGGTTTGATTTTATAAATATTAAACAGTCTTTTATTAAAAGTTTCACATACTATTTCTAAAACAACAGTGCTATATGAAACATATAATGTCAGAAATCTGTTTTGACAGTTAATATAACTGGTTTGACAACGAAAACAAGCCTGCTAAAACTAAATGCACTACTGCTCTAGTATAAACAGGGCGTGGACTGTGTCAGCAGTTTTTTAGTAAAGTTCATAATCATGACCATGTCCAGTAGGGGGCACTCTCAACTTTTGTTGCAATTACTGTACAGCCTTGATTAAATATATATTTATCTTAACCTAATCTGCTGCTATATATTTCTCATAATGAATTTCACGTATTATTGGCCATTAAAAAGCAAAAGCATGCTGGACCATTGCAGCTTTCAGCACACTACAAGCTATCCTGCCCACAGAATATGTACCCCCCCCCTATAGTATGGCTACTTTTAGAAAGCGTTTCATTGGTCAAAAGTTTTGGACATCCCAGGTTTCCAAGCAATAATGTTTATGACCACAGCATGTTTTTCTGCTGGTGCTGAATTTAGGGATCTGACTCGACAAAATTAACATCCTGTCTGCCTTATTTCAACAAAAGAAATTGGAAACAACAGATTTCGAAAGAATTTCATAAAAACCCATAAACAACACCAATCTCATAGCATATCCTTCACGTAGGACACCCACAAAATATATCCATGCAACTATCCTACTATAACCATATGCATGTGCTAAACCTTGCATTTACATTTATCTGTTAGCTTTATTATGTTGGATAAGAACTGTATTACCCACTCAACAACTAGAAATAACAAGTTTAAAACGTAAAATATGAAACTCATTAATTTTATTGCAAATTCCAGTCACCTGTTTTGGATGATCACCACATCTAGTATATTGATAAAGAATGCTAAGTGGCCAATAAATATTATTTATAATTTATAATAAAACATGTGCATTGGACCTCTTTTGGATGTTGCCCTTTGTGTAGATTTAGTTTGAGAGGTTTTGGCCCAGACAAAATAACTCATCAACCCACAACAAAGCTTACAACACAATGACCAAAGGCTTGCATGACCACTGTAACACTGGTTCTTGGAGACTGGACAAGAAAGGAAGTTATTATGTAGTACATGAATAGGCAGTGAGTATATTTTAGTGTTATGCAAATGAATCAAAGATTGCTAAGTACCTTAATTGTGCGCTGTACTTTGTGTTGCATTTACAGTGCAATACGTGTATAATTCATGTTTACTATACATTGTATTTATACTCTAGTCCTCAAAGCTGGTAGTGGTCAATTTAATAGAATTAATAAAGTAAAATAACGTATCTATCCATACATATCTATGTACTAAATTTTGGTACGAAATATGTGTTGGAGATTTGTATCGTGTATGACAGATTAAATTTTGTACTCGCTAACGGCTGAGCATGTGCTGAAGTTTTGTATTGAATGACTCAATGCTCACCTATTGGATAACTGAAGTTGGCGCAGCTTTGTGTTTCTTGACCAACCAAGGTTCTTCAGTAAAGTTGTAAAAGGTTTTTTGAGCAGTCAGAGACTTGATTCACTTCCATGGAATATCAGTCACTGACTGCAGTTTGAAGGTGGGCCTCTACAGCGAACAGAACATGTTATGATTACATCAGCTGGGTTACACCAGGTCGACAACCTTAAAATGAGGCTTAGCCAGTGAGCAGTCAATATGCGCCGATCCAACTGCACACAAGACACCCCTTGCATTATGGCCACATTGTTATACAATTATATATAGTGTTAGGCGATGTGCCATTTATGTACATTGTACATGTATGTACATGTGTATTATGTTCTTTATTTATGCAAAAGAATTTGTAAGCAAACTGAGCATGCTATTTTTATGGACGTAAAAGAATTTTCTGGCTCCTCAAAAGACAATTTCCTTGCATGGAATCATAGTAATTATATAGAAAGAAATATCCAAACTATTTAACACGACTATACCTAAAGTTTGTATGACAACGCTCTCAACTACACTAGTTCTTGGAGACTGAACAATAAGGGAAGTGGATTCAATTTGCCAAATGGTTGTTATAATTGTGAGGTGGCATTCTCATTGTATAGTCTTAGATTCGCTGGTTATACAAGTAGCCAGCTATTACATGTAGACAGTTGCCCTCATGTGTGTAGCTGTTCAACTAAAATGAGACCCGGTGCAAAAATGATGCAATGCCGGATCAAGTCTGGAATATAAATATAATAACAAAAGGTCCGGTATTGAAAACATTACTGATTTGTTTTCAAATTTACTATAAATGACAGCATTGTCACGAACTTTATGGATAATATCCCTGTGCTTTATTTCCCAATCTACAGTTTCTCAGAAATAACATTTATATGATCGTGATATGTTTTTATGCTGGTGTTAAACTCATGTTGGATTCGTCTAAACAAACCTAGCATTATCCCAACCAGCGGATTGAAAAATAATATGTTTCGAAGAAACATTGTTATGTTTTGTGCTATGGGTTTTGCACTAGTGCCAATATTAATATAGGTGTTTATAGTCCTAAGAGTGCAGAAAGTGTCTATGTTGAAGTGAGGATGTAGGCCCGATGCTTAGGCTCATTGAAGAGTCAAGGATCGACTAAGGTCCGATGTTTATACTCATCAAGAGTGTGGTAAGAGTCTAATACGAGTATGAGGACTAGCTCAGGCGCTAAAGGTCCAGAGGACCAAGGCTGGAGCTGCCTGCCCGCAAGAGTAAGACTCTGTAGGTTGAGTTAGGAAATGTTGCTTTATTGATGCGCAATCAACAACTGACTAGCATAGAAAATTCTGCTGGCTTTTATACTATTTTAGTTTCCGGTAAAAAGCCCATCAGGGGATCGAGTGGGACGATAAGGTTTTGGCCCCGGAAATTGCATAACAACATGGCTGAAAGGTGCCCGGGGTTCAACCTTAGAAGGGTCGGCCATGCACAAAAGTGCTCACAATCATGTGAAATAGATCATGTATTAAAATGACTAAGATCCAAGACATCAGCCATTACTTATAATAGGCAAAAAGGCTTGGAATGAAAATAGACAGTAATGCACTTGTAATGACGATACAATAGTAGTAAACAAGTACAAAGACATGATTGGTTGATTAATAAAGCATATGAGCCAGACAGTTAATTGAATAACAGACATATAAGGAGATTACTAGTAAGTGCTATAAGCGCTTAGGTTGTAATGCCAGTTTATAGTGTGATGGAGGGTCTAGCTCTTCTGGGTAGATCGACCTTCGAACTCTGGGAGTTGTCTGTTCCACCACAATATTATGGAACATGCACAAAGCAACACTGTTCTAGCAGTATATCCTTCATTTAAGACACAAAGGAAAATATAACTATCCTATGCTATACCTTGTGTATACATTGTACATGTTGTATAATGTGTGTGCTTCTAATTTGGAGTTACCTACCCTCTGTTACATGAGCATGCTATAACATAATGATGTATTATGATAGATGGCTTTATTAAAGTTTGGCTCGCTTTTCCAGGCATAAAATTTGACGGTATAGCCTATTACGCAGCAAGTATTAAACAGCTATGACTCACCATAACACAATGACGTACTGGAAAGCATGCATACCTAATTGCCAACGATGACAAAACATCTGGCTGCAAATGGACTGCCCCTTTCTGCAAGAATTGAAAAAGAAACTTGCTATTACATCATCAGATATTTATTAGTATGTAGAATATTCATTAAAGTTGCTATCTATGGTCCATTAATTGCCAAGTCTCACTGGTTTTTCTGAGTTCTGGAGCAGAGCGTAGGGATTTTGTCCACACCCCTAGACTAACGGCAGAATTAGAGACCATCATACTATAGTATCTCTTTTTTGTTGCACCAGAGCTGTATACTCCCCTCATAATGTCAACTGCAACATGTACCAGTTTGTTTACATGTATAGCAAGTGGTAGTGATTGCGTGCCCTTGCAGAGAGCTTAGCTGAGAAGTTATTCTCTCTCAACTAGAATTTAAGCGGGAAAAGACAACTTCACCAGCTATTTCCAAATTACCTCATCTGTAATATCTATTCAACTTTATATCCAGAGTAGTTCATACACAATCCATACATTGTTAATAATTATGTTACTATCATAAAATGATTGTCTACATGAAAATTTTCCTCCGATGATATCAACTATTGTGAATGTTTTAAATTCATGATTTTAACCTACTTGTACATGTAAATGTATGTAGTGTTACAGATCGATGTTGGAGAAAATTAAATAACATGCAAACCACAACACCCATCAGTATAACACTTAAGTAAATCTAGAGTGGCGTTACACTCAGGTCTACCTCTTCCTGTGAGGTCTATGTAGTACAGTGGTGCTACCACTCTCCCCTGTCTGGGTCAGCAGACGGAACCACGACAGCAAAATTGGCAGCATTATAAAGCTTATGTGAAATAACAGTTTTAGAAACAGTGGTGGTACGATCAAGTATTCTTGCTACTGCCAACTCATACATTATATTACTATATTATATTATATTATATTACATTATATTACTATATTATATTATATTATATTATATTACATTATATTACTATATTATATTATATTATATTACATTATATTACTGTATTATATTATATTATTTTACATTATATTACTATATTATATTATATTATATTACATTATATTACTATATTATATTATATTATATTACATTATATTACTGTTATGTAGGCAAACGGGTCCTTCATAATATGGCAATTCAGGAGTTTCCTTATTTTACTACAAACACGTCCTATGGAATAGACTGTCCAAATCCAGACATTAAAGGCATTATGCTAACGCAGAAATAAAATACCCAAATGAAATAATGGAAATCTGAAAGGCGTTCTTGTTTATTTTAGCAGTTGTTCATCTAGTATTTTGAAAATACTATTTTCACACAATTAAGTATACAACAAAGTAGAGTATTTATTGCATTATTTATTAGATTAAACTGGACAAATTGGTATTACATATTAGTTATTTTTCTGATTGAAGGTCATTGTCGCTGGGAAGTTCCGTTGTTATTGCTGTCATTGCATAAATATGGTCTCTAGCCTTCTCAGAAAAAACAACTGCATCTTTGACCAACGCACATCCATCCTTTATGTCCATTGTTAGAACAGTGTTTTTTGCACCACTCTCTGCACCCAGCCTCACTCACTGACGCTGTAATGGAAAAATGAATTTACATGTACAATGTATACAGTCATTTCTTCTACTACCTACTGTCCATAAATGAATACAGAACACACTGTATGTTCTCACAATTGGGTGACTACTGAATTATTTAAAAGTGTCAGTCACCGATAAAATAGTGAATGATAATTTTGGAGACTCAAAATTGCAACTTTTTATTGTATGTAATTAGTCTATTTTTTTATATTATTTGCATAAAACTTTGAAATCTAGGCTAAGATGTTCTTGCCTAGTTCCTTCAACAATGCAATGCATGATTACATTTGATCAAAATCGTCAAATGCAGTCATAAAATCAATTTGATTAAGCAAGATTATATTGGTAAGCATTGATAATATATATTATTATTTACTAGTCTGTGCATGTACTTACCTAGTGCACTTAATACTATCATTGCTATCAGGAACACAGAAATAACCTTCATGTCTGCTGCTATAGTTCAGGATCACTAAAATTTAATATCAATAAATATATCAATATCAATAATAGCATGTCAATGCACATGTAACAGTCACATTTACACTAGTATGTAATAGCATGGCATACATTTAAAAGTGATGATACCTACAGTGGCAAAATTTTCAATTCAAGTAAATGTTGTTCTTTGGTTTACAAAGAACAACATTTACCATATATTATAATTTTTATTAACCAGACAATCAACAACTCACCAGAATGATATCGGTGCTGTAGTTTTTGCTATGCAAAGCAAATCCTCAATGTCTTGTCAGAAATATTTTTCCTCTTTTATATCCAATTTTACCACCAGCTTTGGCAATGTTATAGAAATTAGACATCCTACATCAATTCCAGATAGAGTATGTAACATTGTTTATACCCTCATATAAAACTTTGGATAAAAATAGTTTATTCCTTGCGCTTATAATGAAAGAGTGACTGAAATTAGTTGAACCGTTTCTAGACATTTGCAAGCTACAAAGATGTGAGTATACATGCCAGGGGCGTATTTTATTGGGCGACAGGGAGGCACTGCCGCCCCTGTTGACAAAATAAAGTGGCCTAAAAACACTACTTTTAAAAATTGGGCACTTTTCCCTTAATAGTTGCATCATTTCCGGTTTGCGACCGAAGCGTTATCACTCTACATGTAGTTATAACCCTATGGCATTATCACTCTACTTATAACTCTATGGTGTTGCTTCGTAACAATAACCAGTAACCCTGAAATAATGATGACATTGCAAGTGGTAGACAAATGGGCCCACAAAACTGTGTGCACTCGTCTAAAAGGCAACTCCCCAACTTTCTGCCTCCCCACTGAAATTTTCTAACCTATGCTCCTGCATGTACATGTAAATCTATAGTGTTTTGCTCAATATTACATAAATTGTGATCCTCTTTTATACACATATGCTACTAATTTATTTTTTCTAAAGTAGAGATTTAAATTTACACATAAACAAAATAAAAAAAGTACTAAAACTGATGAAATTTGGTGTAATGCAAAAAAAACTTACTTCAAACATACATAATTATAGATAAAACTAGTTAGATCATAATATTAGAATCAAATGGCAATAACCGGATATTTAAAGATCAATTAATTAAAATTGGAAAAAAATAGATAACAGAAAAAATCGATGAAATTTGTAGTTGCTGAATTTGATAAAAAAAATGTCTTGAAGTTTGCAAAAAGAAAGATTGTGTAAAAGATTAAAACCTCTTATACAAAGCCTCTAGTTTTCTGCTTAGAAATGTTTTGACATTACTTTACAATTCATTTGAACTACTAAAATGAAAAAAACTAACTTCTGGTGAGATTCAAACTCAAGAGCCTATGAATGGGTGTCAAGCACTCTACCGCTAGATGACTAGACTATCAGGTCCACAGTGAGTGGGAAAACTAGCTATTAAAACTAAGGTACACTCCTGCTGGCCGTAAAACCACTAAATTTGAGGTGGGTACACACCGTATACTCTGGTATAACCACACTTGGAACACTGCATGTACATGTACCCTAGAAAAAGAGGTGTATCATTGAAATAGTCATCTCAGAATCTCTGGAGTCTCATCTTTCCATTAAATATTACTAAAAACTATTGATATGCCTAAAAATCTTCACTTGTTGTTACTAAAACAACAAAGCTATGTGAAACATAACGATGCTATAGGTAATGTAACAGGTTTGACAGCAAAAAAAGCCTGGAATTCAAATATTGGCAAAACGGCTTTGGTTTCAAGTTTTTTGTAAGTAGCATTTTTACCATAAGCTGTCTACTTTAGCCTTGCAAATGTTTTCTAGGTTTGAGCCAATCAATAGCCATAAGCGGAAAGCGAAGTCACATCATGTGTTCAATCTGAGATACTGCGTTATGTCATCATTCAAGCTATCTTGCCCACAGCATATGTTCTCCAATAGTATGGCCACTTTTAGAAAGTGGTTCTTAGGCCAAAAGGTTGGCATAACCCTGGTTTGGAAGGAGTAATATTTAGGATCAAAATATGTTTTTCAGCTGGTGCTGAACTTATGTTGGACGGATCTAACTGGATTTTAAAAGATTTTAAAATAGTTGCATGAAACAGCATAAACAACACCAATCTCATGGCATATTCTTCACTTATAACACGCACTAATAATATAACTACTCTACTAATAACCATATTCCTGTACTAAACCATGCATTTGCATTATCTGTTAGTTTTATTAGTGATACATCCCTGGTTCGGAAGAAATAACATTTAGGATCAAAATATGTTTTTCTGCTGGTGCTGAACTTATGTTGGACGGATCTAACTGGATGAAATTGGCATCATGTTTACCTTATTCCAACCAATGAAACTGAAAACAACAGATTTCAAAGTAGTTGCATGAAACAGCATAAACAACACCAATCTCATGGCATATTCTTCACTTAGAACATCCATTAATAATATAACCAGGGCTTAAAGTGGAACAGAATGCAAAACGCACCGGAACAGAATGCGGAATGCACCGGAACGCCGTTCTGGTAAGAATTCATTAGAGCGGTTCTTACAGGAACCGCGCTCTGGTAGCATTTTCATTTGGCTATTTTCTCAGTCATAGTTGGAAGGCTGCGCTACCCTGTCCAGCATAATATAAACATAATCTGATGAAAATGATGCTATTATGATAAAAGGATAGCTTAGGAACTGAGTTTTCATCATATGCAATTTATAATAAAGGTATTTCAGTGCCCCACCAACTGGCTTTCTCTGATTCTATTTGCCAGGGAAATATAGACTATACAAAATACTTTACAATGAGTGAGTTTTATTAGAGTAGTGACCATAGCAAATGTTATTACCAGTTATTATAACAAAAATAATGGCTTCTGTCAATGGGGGTCTATTTATGTTGTGACATGGAGGCATTATTTTTGTAATGTTTGAGAGTATGTGCAAATGCAAGGCAGACAGGTAAAAGTAATAGGTTGTCTCAATATAGATGCCATCTGCTAAATTTTCCATATTCTTCAGGGTTTGGAAAACCTACATGTAGGATACCACTAATGACTTCTATCTCTATCCACCAACTAATTTCACATTATTTCCCCTCTTATTCATGTGTGTACATTTGTAGACCTATGTCATGTAAAGAACTACTGTAACAATGGTACTCCATGACCAAGCCAAACAAAGAAGCACTTTTTCTGTAGTGTACTAATTTGCAGTTTACTTTAGAACATTTTGTACTTTTGTACCATCACCCATTGCTCAAATATACAATTCAAACGCATCAAAATAGCAGTTTTGTGTGTGCATTTTTCAAAAATTTCCCAGGGGAGGCCCCCCCACCGCTTCATGCTAGAGAGAGCTTCGGTGCCCCTCCCACACCTCTACCCTTAACTAGTCCAGCTCTGGCCGCCTCAACTTTGTTAAGAAAACTACCCCCCCCCCCCGTTAGTTTAAGCTTTCAGAGATTATGTTGGCAGTGGGGCAAAGTTGATTTACTTTTTGCTTAAAAAAATGACTCAACACATTGATGCTCTCCCACTGCAGAGTTTGAATGAGGATTTAGTCGAATGAATCTGATATTGATTTCTGATAGGGCTAGTATGTTAGTTTCTACACTTGCATCTAATCTCTTTATTGCTACCTTTGGTCCTGCACTTAGCCAGTTTGATATCCATGGGCTAAATATTTGTGTTGGTCATTTCAGACAATTGAAACTTTAGTTCTCACCAAAGAATAGGGCTCAATACCACTCATCTAAACAGAAATGTAGATATACATGTAACTATTATATTTATTAAATTTTTGTATACAGACAGAGAACATGAGTTAATGAAAAATATTTGTTGTAAAAACATCTTATTGATGTGCTACTTTTTTAAATTTAGCCAGATATATGCGGATGCCGAACATCCGCGCGTTCCTGTTTGATAGCGAAAGTCATGTAATGTTGATGTGTTCCTGTAAAAAAATGTTTATGCTTTAAGCCCTGAGTATAAATATCCTATTATAACCATACGAGTGTACTAAACCTTGAATTTACATTATCTGTTAGCTTTATTAATTACTGTAGATAATAGCTGTATTACCTGCTCAATGACTAGAAAATTAATAACAAGATTAAAATTTGAAAGTTGAAATTTATTTGTTTTATTGCAAACCCAATCATCTGTGTTGGATGACAGTCACATCTTGTTAACACCCAGTAAAATTTTCACAAAAAACATGACACCTCATGAACAGACAAATGCTGAGTGACCACTAGTCAATAATAATTTATAATACTGTGGTGTTTCAGCTCATCTAGCCTGCAGACTTTAACTATAGCTGCATTGACTATACCTTAGTGCATGTACACTTGCCTATTGTCTCCTGCTGTTATTTCTATTATTGATTATCCAATCATGTTCGACTAAACTTGTCTATTATTGATTATCCAATCATGTTCGACTAAACTTGTCTATTATTGATTATCCAATCATGTTCGACTAAACTTGTCTATTATTGATTATCCAATCATGTTCGACTAAACTTGTCTATTATTGATTATCAAATCATGTTCGACTAAACTTGTCTATTATTGATTACCCAATCATGTTCGACTAAACTTGTCTATTATTAATTATCCAATCATGTTCGACTAAACTTGTCTATTATTGATTATCCAATCATGTTCGACTAAACTTGTCTATTATTGATTATCCAATCATGTTCGACTAAACTTGTCTATTATTGATTATCCAATCATGTTCGACTAAACTTGTCTATTATTGATTATCCAATCATATTCGACTAAACTTGTCTATTATTGATTATCCAATCATGTTCGACTAAACTTGTCTATTATTGATTATCCAATCATGTTCGACTAAACTTGTCTATTATTGATTATCCAATCATGTTCGACTAAACTTGTCTATTATTGATTATCCAATCATGTTCGACTAAACTTGTCTATTATTGTTACTAAGCATTACGTCATCGCAAGTTTTGCATTATTATAAAAATCATTCTAAGTCTCCTTGCCTATTGTAAATAATGGCTGAATTAGAGTCTCTCTTATTTTAGTATTTCTTTATTGTTACACCATAGCTGTATATTCTACTCATCATGGCAACTGTAACCAGTTTGTTTAATGTACTTGTATAACAAGAGTGATCAGTGTAAATTATTAAGAGTTGTGCGCTCTTGCAGAGAATTTATTTGAGAAGCTATTCTCTCTCTCAACTAGATTTTAGGTGGGAAAAGACAACTTCAACAGCTATTTGAGAGTTACCTCCTCTGTAATAATAATTTCAGTTTATATCCAGAAGAACAATCCATACATTGTCGATAATTATGTTAGTATCAGGGATGGATATAGGAAATATTTCAACACCAGCCTATTTTCAAGAAGTCATGAATTTCACGCGTCTGAGGGAGTTAATACGAGATAAGTGTGGAGCATGAACATGCATGGGTACAGTCTACACATATAACATGGCTATTACAGCACTATACAATGACTGTACTGCCTGAGCTAGTAATTAAAAAATGAATTGAAGCCTAGATATGCATAGTATTGATAGTTTACAGAGCACAGCTAGTATTGCATGCTTGATTGAACACACGCCTAGGATGGTGGCGTGGGTGCCTATAGCCGCCCCTGGTTAGTATCATAAACTGTTTGTCTACATGAAAATTTCCTTTGATGATGACGCTAGGACTAGTGACGAAATACTAGGAAGAAAATCATAAAATCTTACAATGCATCTACATGTACATGTGGCACTATTTTTATTATCAGCCTAAGAATTATAACATTTACATAAATATGTTAGGTAGGAGTCCTTTACTCAAACAGTTAAATGAGTATGAGTTAAAATCCTTTTCTGTTTGAATGCTTGCTTACCACGAATATTATCAAATAGGTCAAGAATAAAACATGATTTAATTATTTCATATTTTATACAGTAATTAGAACCAAGAAGTATAAATAACACGATTGCCATAATGTAGCGCTATATCATAAGTTATGTTGCCCATTTCTATCCGACTATTACGTGTAATACCCTCACATCGGTCTTATAAATATAGACTTGAGTACATTAAGTAACTATAGCATATTTTGTGATAAAAAAACTGAGTGCAAAAACTACTTGTAAGCTGCTGACTTGAAATATTGTAGGTACAGCTTTTTTTACATTTTAATTACCTTAATATAATCTCACACTCAAGGAGTTATTCTACCCTGGCATAATCATGTAGGTCTACCAGGAATATCAATTGCTTAGAATGTCATTCCCTGTTCAGTTAGGTTTAATCCAAAATCTTAGGTTAACCTGAATGGTGTTGTAGGATAAGGTAACTACCAGGTGACAAAATAAATCACATGTAAGTATTATACACGTAGCTCACGTCCAGACCTTCTAGTATTGTTTGCTTTTCAAGCATGTGCATGTTTAGTCCATATCTGAAAGGAATGTTTGCTACTACTCTATATGATAAAATGAAGTTGTTCTGGGCAAATGCATTGTATATACTTGTAATAAGGCTATGCACCATTGGGGTATCCATTGTTTCAAAGCAGGTACTTATGTGAAATAACAGGCTACGTTATGGGTTTACAAACAGTGGTATGGTGGTAAATATTTCTGCCTTTACTACTCTCAAGTCTCTTTGCTACTACCAACTCATATGTATATTACTTGTATGTAGGCAAACAAATCCTACATGTGGCAATTCTTCTTTTAGTATAAAACACCCATAAAATAGAGACTGTGTAAATTCAAACATGTAAAAACACTACGTTACCGTTGAAAACAATTGATGTCTGATAAACATTCCTGTTTACTTTAGCAGTTGCTTATGTTTAGTACTTTTACACAGTGAATATCTATTGCAGTCATCATTAACCCTGGTAACTACAATGTGTTTGCCACATTTTCCAATATTCAACTATCACAGTTAATCGAATGTAAACGGTTCATAATAACTAAACATTACGATATTGCTGGTTATGAATGTATGAATTTATTTATAGGTTTGAGAATACTGTAATGGTTTCTGTGATTTGGTGCGGTCGTCCTTGGACGACTACCGACTCAGAATTGAAGTGCCTATGAGTGGTGCTAGGCCTTCGCATTACATGAAAGATCGAGCGGTCTCAGTAGCCCAATAACTACCAGAGACGACCCATCTGGTCTCAAGTCTGACCTTCAGACTATACCTTGAAAGAGAGTGATCCGACCTAGTAGGCGGTTCGCTAAGCGAAAGACCTGACAAAAGGAAGTGAAAGTCTCTGTATCAAGTATAGATGTGTCTTTATTGAAAGCCAAGTCAAGACTGAGACAATGAACAGTAAAACAATGCCCTTTATATAATATAAGGACTTCCGCCCGACGTAGTGTCGGGAAAAGACGACATAAGGTCGTCTGGAAGTTGCGCAACAACATGGCCACCGGAAGCCCGACGGCCAACCCAAAATAGGTCGGGTTCTACAAAAGTTGCTTATAATGGTCCAATTTATGCACAAAATAAATATCAAGTGATTCTGAGAGGTCGGGCCTCTGTACATGGGTATAAAAGGCATTAAAAGACTTAGTAATGATCATACAAGTATATACAATAATATAGGAGTTACATAGAGCAAAGTACAAGCAGATATATACATGTATGCACACACAATAATGAGTGTCAGGTGTAAGAGACAACTGTGCGTACCATTACAATACAACAAATTAGAGAATTTGTTGCATTATTTATTAAATTAAAGTGGGAGAACAAATTGGTATTGCATGTAAGTTGTTTATCTGAGTGAAGATCGTTTCAAATTTGGAGTTCGGTTTTTGTCGCCATTGTTTTATCGTCCTGTTCTCTAGCCTATATTAGACGAACATCTGCAAATGGGACCAACACACCTACAGTTTTTGTATTTATTGCGCAAACAGTGTCTTCTGCACTGCCCTCCATTATTGGGACATCCATGGCCAGCCTCACTCACAGCAGCTGTAAAGAAAAAATATTTGTATACTCTTACTTCCCACACCATTTACCATCCATTAAAGAATATAAATCAAATCGTGTGTTCTCACAATCGTATGACTACAGATTTACTTGATAGGGTCAATCACTAGTGAAATAATTTACAGTGAATAGGAGGCTCAAAACTGTCATATCTTTTGTTGAAAGTAATTAGAATTTTTCGTATATTGCTTAAAAATCCTGGCTTGAGATTTTCTTTCCTAGTTACTCTAATAATGGTTGAATTGTTACTGCAGCTATAAAATGGATTTTTTTGGGTAAAATTTGATAAGTGTTGATATTACATGTGTTAGTAACTTGTACATGTACTTACCCAGTGCACTTTACTACCATTGCTATCAGGAATACAGTAATGACCTTCATGTCTGCTGCCATAGCTCACAGTCACTAAAATGTAATATTAAATAGGTTTATCATAATGGTATGTCAGTATAATAGTCACGTGTATATTTAGTAGAATTGCATATACATGTATTATAAAAATGGTAAAAACTACAGTGGTAAAATTTTTAATTCAAATAACCTCGTTCCTTGGTTTACATGTGAAATATATTATTGTTTTCATTAACAAAACAGAGATAACTTACCAGGATGATATCAGTGTTGTAGTTTTTGCTTTCCAGGGCAAATCGTCAATGTCTTGTCAAACAGAATTTCCCTCCTTCTATACCAATAATTTTACCACCAGATTTGGCAATGCAATAATAATACACATCCTTGTTCAATTTCCAATTAGAGAATGTAATGCTGTTTATACCCTCATATAAAAGTTGGAATGGAAATAGCCTATTCCCTGTACTCATGATGAAACAGTGACGGAAATTAGTTGAACCATTTCTAGACACTTGTAAGCTATCAAAGTGAGACTTATTAAAGAGGGATACCTCTATATCCACATGTCCTAAAATTTTTAGGTGTTGAGGTTGATAAAAACCGGTCTCATATTTTGCAAACAGAAAATTTATATGCAGAAGATTAAGACCCCTGTTATGAATATTGTACAAATATTCTAGTGTTCTGCTTAGAAATGTGTTAATATTAATTTGCAATTCCTTTGTTAATACAAAAATAAGTTGTATAAAAAAGGATTTTTATTTTAACAACCACTGGACAGACGCTTAGTTTGACTCTATAACTATTAAAACAGACTTTTATTAAAAGTCTTTACATACTATTCCAAAAAAAAGTGCTGTATGAGGCATATGATGTTGGAAATCTGTTTGGACAGTTAAAATAACTGGTTTGAGATCATCATAATCGCAACCATAACCACGCCCTTAAAACCTTTTTTGCAATTATTGTACTGCCTTGATTAAATATGTATCTAACCCTGATCTGCTGCCATATATTATATTTATCATTATGCATTTCGCATAATTATTGGCTAATAAAAATCAAAAGGCATGCTGGACCTTTGCAGCTTTCAACACACTACAAGCTATCCTGCCCACAGAATATGTACCCAACCTATAGTATGACTACTTTTAGAAGATGTTTCATTGACCAAAAGGTTTGGATATTCCTTGTTTCTGAGGAATAATATTTATGATCACAGCACTTTTTTCCCACTGGTGTTGAATTTATTTTGTACTGGATCTGACTCGACCAAATTAAAATTGAAAACAACAGATTTCGAAAGAATTTCATGAAACCAAACGTAGGACACCCACAAAACATATAACTATTTCACTATATAACCATAGCATGTGCTAAATCTTGCATTTGCATTTAACTGTTAGCTTTATTATGACAGATAATAGCTGGGGTACCCATTCGATAGCTAGAAATAACTAGATTAAAAATTGAAATATTGCAAATTCCAATTCCCTGCATTGTCATAGCAAACACAACTCCTAATAAATATACAAATGCTTAGTGGTCAATAAATATTATTGATAATTCAGCATACAGAACAGCATTTGCATTGGATCTCTTTGGATGTTAATGCGTAGTGAGCGCAGGGGCGGATCTGGCTCAGTTTGACGGGTTCTGCCATCAGGCTGAGGGTCCAGGAGGCCGCCTAGGCCCCCTGGCACGAACCGAGGCAGCGCTCCGGCCACTAAAGCCATATGCTTACTTTTGGAGAAAAAGGAAGCAAATTTATGCACACTTACACTTTGAATCAACATGTTCCTGTTACATGAATATTTGCTGCCCTATAATCTAAACAAATATTTTTATGTTAATATAATATTTTAAATTATATTATCATTTTATAATTACATGTACATTACATTATAGTAATTTATGATTACGGATATGTACAATGTATGTCAGGTTTAATCAAGGGCTCTTTTGTCAAACATGCAAGTAGATGTAAACAACTCTAAAATACACACCCACATCATATGGTAGTCAGCAGACTGAACAGAGTATCTATTAAATATCAGCTTGGAGTCAGTGTGTGCTACAGAATATTAATATGTATGGAGTGCAACTCACTCTGCTAAAACCTAAACATGAACATGGGTTACATGACTCCATTTAGTCTTTAATCAACAGACATAGTTTATTTGCCTCTTAGCTGAGAAGAGTTGTCTTTTCATATTGAATGTACACAATGCAGTTATCCTTCTTGGCTTCTTGCAAGATATTTGGTTTTCTAGCAACACTATATTGTCTTTGGCATTATTTTTCATCCTAGCCTCAATAGCCTTCTGTAGAAAGCTTGTGTTTTATACTATCTGTTAGGATCCACTAATGTGGCTTAATTTGCTACTACAATTGTAGCGAGCCAAGCTACACCTTGGCATGGTTTTTCATGCATTGGAATCATGTCTACTAAAAGAAAAAAGTAATGTTTAGGAAAAAATAAAATTTTTGAAGCTGTCTCCCACTTGACTTGCATTTCAACTCGCAAGTAGACAAGTCGACAAGTCGACTTCGACTTGAGTTGACTTGTGACTTGTGACTTGCATGACAGCTGACTTGACTTAACTTGAGGCAGCTCTGATTTGACTTGCCTCTAAAATTTTAGAAATGACTTGACTTGTTGACTTACAAGTCGACTTGGACCCAACTCTGCTATACCTTGTGTATAAAATACATGTGTTTCTAATATGGAGTTGCCCACCCTCTGTTACATGAGCATGCTATAATATGATGTAAGATAAATGGCCTATTACACAGCATGTACTACACTACTATGTCTCACCATAACACAATAACGTATTGGAAAGCATGTATACCTAATTGCCCATGATGACAAAACAGCCAACTGTGAATCGATCGCCTCTTTCCACGAGATTAGAAAAAGGAAATTGCTGTTGTTATTACCACATTTCATTAGTGTGTAGAATCTTCATTAAAATTGCTATTTATGCACCATCAGTTGCCAGATCTCAGTGGTCTTTCTGAGCTCTATAAGAGTTCTGGAGCATAGCGTAGGGATTCCTTCCTTACCCCCAGAGCAACGGCAGAATTAGAGTCTATCTTTTTATAGCATTTCTTCGTTGTTATCCTACTATAGTATCTCTTTGTTGTTGCACTAGAGCTGTATTTACTCTACTCATCATGTCAGCTGCCACATGTACCGGTTTGTTTACTTGCATAACAAGTAGTAAGTGCAGACTATTAAGAGTTGTGTGCTCTTGCAGAGTTATTCTCTCTCAGCTAGAATTTAAGCGGGAAAAGACAACTTCACCAGCTATTTCTAAATTACCTCCTCCGTAACATTGATTCATCTTTATATCCAGAGTAGTTCATACACAATCCATACATCGTTAATAACTATGTTACTACAGGGGGTAACTTTTTTGAAAAAGTTGAGGTGGCCAAAATTCTGGACTGGCTAACAGTAGCGGTGTGGGGAGGGTGTGTGCAGGATGGGGGAAAGAGGGTGGGGCACCTCCCACAAGAAAAAATTTAAAAATTCACACAAAAACAGCCATTTTGATGCATATTTGAGCTATACGTGATGGTACAAAAGTACAAAATGTTGCATAGTAATCTGCAAATAGTAAACTTCAAATTAGTATGCTGCAAAATAGTGCTTCTCTGTTTGGCTTGGTCATGACGTACCATTGTAGTCCTTTACATCATTACAAGACTTAGGCCTAAAAATGTACACACATTAATAAGACGAGAAATAGTGCAAATTTAGTTGATGGATAGAGATGGAGAGTGGTATTCTAGGGTTACCAAACCCTGAAGAACAGTGTTAGAAGTGGAACAAATGAGGTGGGTGGGCACACTGTGCATGCAATCTTAGGGCATCCCCTATTGTTGAATACAGAATTACACATGCAGTGGTCCTATCTTACAGATGAGATTAGTATTGTCATTGTATAGCTAACAAATTGAGTGAATTACTAAAATGAAAAAAATTGTCCCTCAGTGGGATTCGAACTCGTGTCTCTATGCATGAAGACGAAGCACTCTACCAATTACGCTATCAAATCAGCGGTGGCTTCATGCAAAAATTAGCCATTAATGTAATGATACACATAGTAGCATCATTTTCATTAAAGTATGTTTATATCATGTGGGGCACGGTAACTATGCCTTCCGATATTAGCTAAATTTTTTTCTTCTTTTAACAAAAAGTTCAGGCGGCTAGGGCCGCCTGAGCCGCCTAGATAGTTACGGCCATGTACTATCATAAATTGATTGTCTAGTACATGAAATTTTCCTCTGGTGATATCAACTATTGTGCATGTTTCAAATTCATATTTTTAACCTACATGTAAATGTATGCAGTGTTACAGATTGATGTTGGAGAAAATTAAATAATATCCAAATAACAACACCAATCAGTATAACACTAGAATCAAGGAATAAATCTAGAGAGGAGTTACAGGTCTACCTCTTCCTGTGAGGTCTACGTGGTACAGTGGTGCTACCACTCTCCCCTGTCTGGGTCAGCAGACGGAACCACGACAGCAAAATTGGCAGCATTGTAATTCGTATGTAAAATAACAGGCAATGTTATTGGTGTACAAGCAGCAGAGTGATGGTAAATAGTTCAGCCTCAGTGGAAGAAATCAGGAGTTACTTTCTTTTAGTACTAAGCACCCATAAAATAGAGGCTATTCAAACATGTAAAAGCACTATGTCACTGGTAAAATAATTTAGGATTGTATCTAGTTAGAAACAATATTGAGGTCTGATAAACACTCACGTTTACTATTAATAGCAGTTGTTTATATTATTTAGTATTATCACACAATGGAATCTGATTGCAGACATCAAACCTTTATAGTTATTTTCCTAATTTTAAAACTCAACTATCACTGTTAATCGAATCTAAACGGCTCATAATAACTAAACACTATGACATTGCTGGTTATGACTATATGAATTTATTTATAAGTTTGGGAATACAGCAAATAAGACAATTTATTGCATTGTTTATTAAATTCAAGTGAGAGAACAGATTGGTATTGCATGTAAGTTGGTTATCTGAATGAAGGTTGCTTCAACTTTGAAGTTCCGTTGTTTTGGTCGTTGTTTTATCGTCTTGTTCTCTAGCCAATCTTAGACCAACATCTGCAGTCGAAATCAACACACCTCCATTTTTTGTATCCTTCGCTTAAACAGTATGCTTTGCACTTCTTTCCTTTATTGAGACATCCATGGCTAGCCTCACTCACAGCAGCTGTAGAGGAAAAATAATTATATACACTCATTTCCCACACCATTTACTACCCGTAAAAGAATACAGATCAGATTGTATGCTCTCACAATCGTATGACTACAGATTTATTTGATAGGGTCAATCACTGGTGAAATAATTCACAGTGAATGGGAGGCTCAAAGCTTTTGTTGAAAATAATTAGTAGTTATCTTATATTGCTTCGTATATTGCTTCCCGAAAGCTTAAAAATTCAGGCTTAAGATTTTTTTTCCTAGTTCCTCCAATAATGGGCTGAATTGTTACTGCGGCTATAAAATAAATTTGTTTAGGTAAATTTGATAAGTCAGTGTTAAAAATATTTGTGAGTATATTTGTACACATACATACATTTACTTACCCAGTGCACTTAACACTATCATTGCTATCAGGAATACAGAAATGACCTTCATATCTGCTGTTATAGTTCACAGTCACTAAAATGTAATATTAGGAGAGTTTATCATAATGGTATGTCAGTATAATAGTCACAGGTATATTTAGTAGCACTGCACATACAATGTACATGTATTATAAAAATGATAAAAACTGCAACGGTAAAATTTAAAATTCAAATAACCTCGTTCCTTGGTTTACAAAAGATAGTAAGTTAAATGTAAAATATATTATGATTATTTTCGTTAATAAAACAGAGATAACTTACCAGAGTGATATCAGTGTTGCAGTTTTTGCTATGCAAAGCAAATCCTCAATGTCTTGTCAAACAGAATTATCCTCCCTTTATACAATTTTTACCACCTGATTTGGCAACATAATAATAATACACATCCTTGATCAATTTCCAATTAGAGAATGTAATATTCTGTATACCAGCATATACAAATTGGAAGGAAAATAGCCTATTCCCTTTACTGATGATGAAGCATTGACGGAAAATAGTCAAACCATTTCTAGACACTTGCAAGCTATGAAAGTGAGACTTATTGAAGAGGGCCACCTCTATATCCATATAATTAGAATTAGAAACACATGTATTATATATACATGTGTATACAAGGTATAGCAGAGTTGGGCCCAAATCGACTTGCAAGTCAACAAGTCAAGCCAGTGCTGTCTCAAGTCAAGTCAAGTCTGCTGTCAAGCAAATGACAAGTCAAGTCGAAGTCGACTTGTCTACTTGCAAGTCGAAATGAAAGTCAAGTGGGAGACAACTTCAAAAATTTTACATTTTCTAAAACATCACTTTTTTTATTTTAGTAGACATTCTAATGCATGAAAAACCATGCCAAGGTGTAGCTTGGCATGTATGTTGTTACACAGTTATGGCAACTAGCCTATTTGTGTGTAGTAATTTTGGCACTACGGTTGAGACTGGTCACGTAGCATTATATATTAGTAACAGTGATACAGTGTTACGCAGCATATTAACAGCACATGGTACAGTACAGAGTGTCCACTGGCCAGTCCTGCAATTCCAACCTGCAGTAATTAACAAATTATTGCACTGTACATTGTATTTACTACTTACACCACACTTACACTGTCACTACTTACACTGTGTGTAGTTATGGCTATGCACTGTGTGGTCCCACGTACACATAGCCTAGATGCTACATTTGGTGTGTGTCTTCAAAGCTAGCCTCGATATACTCTATACACAAGTCATTCATGTGTCCAAGTCAAGTCAAGTCACATTAATGTGCAAGTCAAAGTCAAGTCAAGTCAGCATGCTGGCAAGTCCAATCCAAGTCAAGTCGACTTGTGACTTGACTTGACTTGGCAAGTCAATTTAAACTTATGACTTGGACCCAGCTCTGAGGTATAGCATAGGATAGTCATAGTTTCCTGTGTGTAAGTCAAGTTAATTGACTTGGCAAGTTAATTTAAACCTATGACTTGGGCCCAGCTCTGAGGTATAGCATAGGATAGTTATAGTTTCCAGTGTGTCTTACATGAAAGATATAACGTGAGAATAGAGTGTCTGGAATAAGGTAAACGTGGCCAATCTCGCCTAGACGAGTCCAACATTAGTTTAACACCAGCAGAAAAACATATTATGATCATAAATATTATTCCTCAGAATCTGTAGATGAGGAAATAAAACACAGGAAGATCATCCATAAAGTCCGTGACGATACTGTCATTTATAGTACATGTGCGTGTGAAAATAAATCAGTATAACTGTCCTCAATACCAGACATTGATATATTTATATTCTAGACTGTCTCATTACTGTATGCTACAAAATTCACTCTCACAGAAAGTGTGATAAGAATTATCTTGATAGCTGCAGATAATTCCTTTGGGTTACCAAGAAGACATCATAGCTTGCCACTGATAAATCATCAACTTGATCTACCATTGCGCTGTTCTTCCATAGTCTCATTCCGGTTCTACGACTACACAAAGGGGGGCAACTGCCTACATGTATGTACAGTATATCACCAGCGAATCTAAACCATGAGCTATACAATGGAATGCAACGTCACAATTATGATAACTATTTGGCAATTTGAATCCACTTCCCTTATTGTCCCGTCTCCAACAACCATTGCAGTTGATGGCATCACGCACACCTTTCTGGCAGTTGGGCAGTGGGTGTTGTGGTGTGCAGCAAATTGAATGAACAAACATTCATCTATAGCAGTCTAGTCTAGTAAAAATGAGTCAAATTATGACAAAAGAACAAGATGAATCACACCAGAGTTGTGCTAATCAATCAAAATCGATTTAACCACATCAAGCACACCTTTCTGGCAGTTGGACAGCGGATTTTGTTGCGTGTAGCAATTTGAATGAACAAATATACGTCTGGCAGTCTAGTCTGGTAGATAGAAAATATCTCAGAAAGGAGTCAAATTACAACAAAAATACAATATGGATCACAGCAAACTGTTAATTGTACACAAAGAAATTATGAATAAAACTGTATCTATACCTTATTAGTGATTCAATGGCTGGTGGTAAGTGTGACTGCTGTCACAAAGCAGGACACAACCTGCTGCCACAAAGGGCAAATCATAGTAGGATGACTTTTTGACAACAAGAGCAAACATCAACCATAGCTATGTGAAAATACCTTACACTAATACACAAGGGTTACAAGACAAGGCTATCAAGCTGTAAATCTGTTATCTACTAGTTCATACACAAGACAGCTCAAAATTAAATCGTTATAAAATCAATTACATTGTGGTGGGGGGAGTTATTAGACTTGGGCAAAAAATTCTCAAGCTAACGTTCACCAATGTTCACTCAAATTCCAAACCTCAAACTGGTCCTCCTTTCCATGGCTGAACTCTTCATCTCCAATAAAAAACTAAACTGATTATTGCTCCTAAAGTTTGCTACAAATTGATCAGGAAAAGAAGTATTTACCGTTTACTCAAGTTAATCTTCAAAACGGGAAAACTATTACTATTCTATGAGCTGAGTTTGAGCAATTAGCCTTTCAAGTATAACTTCATTTTTTCATCTTGTAACTCTATTGTGTAAATAACTTTGTAGCTTTACTCTTAACCTAATCCACTTCCTTAGCTTTTTTCTTTGACGTACTTCCATTATATAAAGTAGCCTTTAGTTACTTGGACAAGTAGTGAAATATTACAGTTACTGTAGGTAATAAATATATATAAAAAAATGTGTCTCGTACTACTATTCATAATAACTACTAACTACTAGAAACGATTTTTAGGTGACTAATGTTGGCTGTGATAGTATTAATATAATCATTGATAATAGTGTGAGCCTAAGCCGCATGAAGTTTGCATGAATTGCAGATGGTAAGTTTGAATTATTTGAAGCCATTTATATAATGCTCAGCAAGGACCAAGGCTAATAGTTTGTATTAACCAATTTTTTGAATTGTTCAAGGTTGAATTAAGAAAGTTCTACTGTGATTATGAAATGATAATATAATTTAAAATATTATATTAACATAAAAATGTTTGTTTAGGTTATAGGGCAGCAAATATTCATGCAACAGGAAAATACTGATTCAAAGTGTAAGTGTGCATAAATTGGTTTTATTTTGTTCCAAAGTTCAACATATGGCTTTAGTGGCCAGGGCGCTGCTCCAGTTCCCGCCAGACCCCCTGGGCCCCCGACCTGTTGACAGAATCATTCAAACTGAGCCAGATTCTCTCCTGCGTTCACTATGCATAAACATCCAAACAAATCCAATGCACATGCTGTTGTGTATGCCAGATTATCGTATCAATAATATTCATTGGACACTCAGCATTTGTCTATTCACTAGAAGTTGTGTATTCTGTGACAGTGTTGATGAAAAGACTATCCAACAGTGTGATTGGAATTTACAACATTTCGACTTTTAATCTTGTTATTTCTAGTTATTGAATAGGTACCACAGCTATTATCTGTCATAATAAAGCTAACAGTTACACGTAAATCCAAATGGAAGATTTAGCACATGCTATGGTTATATAGTGGAATAGTTATATGTTTTGTGGGTGTCCTACGTTTGGTTTCATAAAATTCTTTCAAAATCTGTTGTTTTTAATTTAAATTTGTCGAGTCAGATCCAGCACAACATAATTTCAGCACCGGCAGAAAAACATGCTGTGATCCTAAATACTATTCCTCAGAAACCTGTGACGTCCAAGCCTTTTGACCAATGAAATGCATTCTGAAAGTAGCTATACTTTCAAAATCTGTTGTTTTAAATTTCATTGGTTGTAATGAGGCAGACAAGATGTTAATTTTGCCGAGTCAGTTCCGGTACAACATAATTTCATCACTAGCAGAAAAACATGCTGTGATCATAAATATTATTCCTTAGAAACCAGCGACACCCAAACCTTTTGACCAATGAAACGCCTTCTAAAAGTAGCCATACTATGGGGGGAGGGGGTATATATTCTGTGGACAGGATGGCTTGTAGTGTGCTGAAAGCTGCAATAGTCCAGCATGTTTTTGTTTTTTATTGGCCAATAATACGTGAAATGCATAATGAGAAATATATAGCAGCAGATTAGGTTAAACCACTACTGTCTCACCATTCAATATTTGCAAAGAATACTGGTCATCTTATTTCATGAAGATTGATGGGCTGTTTGTCTTTGTAAACCTAGTGGCAGCCAAGATAAACTCATTTGAATATTGGCTATTATGACCTCCATTCAGCATTGAGACCTGTTAAGTTCCTATGGCTATACCTGTTCTAAGTCTATACTTGTAACTTATGTACATAGGTAAGCTACTAACATCAAATAGCCCAGTAATCTTATTGAGCCAACACTAACTGTCATTCTATAAATAACTCTTGTGCACAGTGATGAATAAGTAAGTTAGGGTCATGCCCACAAAAAACAACGCAATGCATTGCAAGTCCTATGGCTATCTCTGTAGCACAGTTTTATATTAACTGCTTGAGAGCTTCCAAAATTCCCAGCATAGGCTGAATGAAGGTGAAATCAGCCAATATTAAAATAGGGTTTTCTTGGCAGCTGCTAGGTTTACAAAGACAAACAACACATCAATCTTACTGAAAAAGGATGAACAAGATTATTTGAAAATATTGAATGGTGCGACAGTAGTGGTTTAAGATATATATTTAATCAAAGCAGTACAATAATTGCAACAAATGTTGAGGGGGCCCCCTACTAGACATGGTTGTGATCGCGAACTTTGCTAAATAAACTGCTGACACACCCTATCTATAATAGAACAGTACAGTAGTGCATTTAGTTTCAGCAGGCTTGTTTTCGTTGTCAAACCAGTTATATTAGCTGCCAAAACAGATTTCTGACATCATATGTCTCATATAGCATTGTTGTTTTAGGAATAGTATGTGAATACTTAATGAAAGTCTGTTTTAATAGTTATAGAATCAAACTAAGCGTCTGTCCAGTGGTTGTTAAAATAAAAAGCCTTTTTTATACAACTTATTTTTGTATTAACAAAGGAATTGCAAATTAATATTAACACATTTCTAGGCAAAACACTAGAGCATTTGTACAGTATTCCTACCAGGGGTCTTAATCTTCTGCATATAAATTTTCTGTTTGCAAAATATGAGACATGTTTTTATCAACTTCAACACCTAAAACTATTAGGAAATATGGATATAGAGGTATCCCTCTTTAACAAGTCTCACTTTCATAGCTTACAAGTGTCTTGAAATGGTTCGACTAATTCCTGTCACTGTTTCGTCATCAGTACAGGGAATGGACTATTTCCATTCCAACTTTTATATGCTGGTATAAACAGCATTACATGCTCTAATTGGAAATTGAACAAGGATGTGTATTATTACTGCATTGCCAAGTCTGGGGGTAAAATTATTGGTATAAAGGAAAGAAAATTCTGTTTGACAAGACATTCAGGTTTTGCCTTGTATTGCAAAAACTACAACACTGATATCATTCTGGTAAGTTATCTTTGTTTCATTTGTGAAAACAATGATATATTTTACTTGCTATCTTTTGTAAAACAAGGAACGAGGTTATTTGAATTAAAAATTTTACTACTGTAGTTTTTGCCATTGTTATAATGCATGTATATGCAATTCTACTAAATATACATGTGACTATTATACTGACATACCATTATGATAAACCTATTTAATATTACATTTTAGTGACCGTGAACTATAGCAGCAGACATGAAGGTGATTTCTGTATTCCTGATAGCAATGATAGTATTAAGTGCATTGGGTAAGTATTCGTACAAATTACTCACAAATATTATTAACACTGATTTATCAAACTTTACCCAAAAAAATCCATTTCACAGCTGCCGTGACAATTCTTCCATTATTGGAGGAACTAGGAAAGAAAATCTCAAGCCAGGATTTTTAAGCAATATAAGACAACTACTAATTATTTTCAACAAAACTTTGAGCCTCCTATTCACTGTTAATGATTTCACTAGTGATTGACCCTATCAAATAAATCTGTAGTCATACAATTGTGAGAGCATACAATCTGATCTGTATTCTTTTACGGGTAGTAAATGGTGTGGGAAATGAGTGTATATAATTATTTTTCCTCTACAGCTGCTTTGAGTGAGGCTGGCCATGGATGTCCCAATAAAGGAGAGAATTGCAAAGCACACTGTTTAAGCGAAGGATACCACAAATGGAATTGTCTTGGTCACAACTGCAGATGTTGGTTTAAGATAGTCTAGAGAACAGCTCTAATTTGTTGTATTCTCAAACTTATAAATAAATCCATATAGTCATAACCAGCAATGTCGTAATGTTTAGATATTATGAACCGTTTACATTCCATTCACAGTGATAGTTTAATATTGGAAAATGTGACAAATAGCTATAAGGGTTAATAATGACTGCAATCAACATTCATTGTGTAATAACTCTAAGTATAAACAACAGCTAAAGTAAACATGAATGTTTTTCAGACGTCCATTGTTTCTATTTAGATACAATCTTAAATTATTTCAGCAGTAACATAATAGTGCTTTTACATGTTTGAACCTGAACAGTCTCTCTTTTATGGGTGTTTAGTATTAAAATAAAGAAACCCTGAATTGCCACATGGAGGACTTGTTTGCCTACATACCAGTAATATATAAGTTGGTAGTAGCAAGGAGACTTGAGAGTAATGGCAGAAATATTTACCACCACACCACTGTTTGTAAACCCATAACGTAGCCTGTTATTTCACACAAGCACCTACTTTGAAGCGGTGGATATGCCACTGGTCCCACTGGTGCCACTGGTGCATAGCCTTATTACATATAATGTACTTTCTCAGAGTTTAAACGTCCTCAAGACAACTATATTTTTTGTGCCCTTGAAAAAATCTATTTGTCACATAGAGTAGCAGCAAGCATTGCTTTTAGATGTGGAGAAATTTATGTTGCAACATGGAGGAATGCTGTTTACAGAAGAGAACTAAACATGTCCATGTTTGAAAAGCAAATAATACACTAGAAGGTCTGGGCGTCCGCAATACTTACATGTGATTTATGTAGTTACCTGGTAGTTACATTATCTTGCAACACCATTCAGGTCAACCTAATATTTTGGATTAAAATTAACTAAGCAGGGAATGGCACTCCGGGTAGATTCACGTGATTATGCCAGGGAAGAATAACTCCTCTAATGTGAGATAATAGATTCCTTAGAATCATGGAGTGATTATATTAAGTTAATTAAAATATAAAAAGATTGTATTGTGATTTATGTCAACGGCCTACAAGTAGTTTTCACACTGTTTTTATTATGTTTGTAATAATAGATGCTTTGATGATGATGTCTAGATACATTTTTACTGTGTTTCCCTCTGAATTTGCATCCATTTTGATGAATTATTTTTCCATTTTGTTTTCTATATGTCATGACCAAAGTCTATGGACTTTCATGTGGTACATGTGCACCACATAACTTATTACTCTGTCACACTTTGACCAATCAACTATTTGAAGACTTATTGCATAATCAAGCAATGCAATTATAACACTGTTAACTATCTAAGTAATTGGCTTTTAAAAAATAAATAAATATTTATGAACAGTGTCCAACCTAATTGAACTAAGACAACTGCATTATTACTACTCACCCTAAGTGCAAAATGTTTTATTTTAACCAATCGTAAGCAACAGCATCATAGCACCTCACTGAAATGGTAGCCTTTATTTACAGAACATTTTTTTTATCTCATGTGTTTGACAGGCACATTACCCCCACCCTATTTAAACTCTACAAAACTAGCAGAATCTGAAGCTACAATGTATTATATTACGTTGACAAGATAAACTGTTATACCCATAACATTTGAGCCTAGATAATTTATCTGTGATTAGACTTTGTGCATTGACCTTACTAGTTAGTAGCTACTAGGACATATCTATTAACTAATACATACAGTAAGTGACTAGAACTAATAGGTAAGTACATGTACATTGTACATGGGCCACAATTTGGTTGCACACCTCATGTCTGTCAGCATGCACACTGCAAGACTATACAATTGTATTACATGTATGTTGATATTGCAACATGCAAATTCAGGTGTGTACAGCATACATGTACCTGTATACATAGACATCTGCATGGGCATGTAAGTATAAGTTTACCTGCATACATAAACATCTGTATGCACATGTAAGTATGAGTGTACCTGCATACATAGACATCTGTATGCACATGTAAGTATGAGTGTACCTGCATACATAAACATCTGTATGCACAAGTAAGTATGAGTGTACCTGCATACATAGACATCTGTATGCATATGTACAGTAAGTATAAGTGTACCTGTATACATAGACATCTGCATGCACATGTAAATAAGCCTATTATACTCCCCTGCACAAACACATATTGACAACTTGACACGAATTACCATTTGATTTAGTTTGACTTTCACAGTCGAAACTCGATTATGGGATGTTTGTTCTGCAGTGAAAAATAATTGATAGTTAAATTGTATTTTAATCAACATTTGTATTTATTTTCCAGATTTGCAGGCTGTGATTAGACGGATGCGTAAACATGTTTGGACACTGGGATATCAGTGGTAGCTCCACTTTAACTATATTTATGGTTGGAATAGCTACAGTTCTTTACGTCTTCTACATTAAAGGACAGAGAAACCGCTACCCGGGCGGCCCTCTCACTCTACCACTGATTGGGAACCTGCACCAAATCATGCTATCTGGATCCATTGTAAACTTCTGCGAAAAGTATAGAAAGAAATATGGAAACGTAAGTACTATAACTATTCATATCATATAACAATACACATTGGCTCAGTAGTCAGTAGTTGGTAAAATTTGACCTGTGTACATGTAAGTCTTTCTACTTGTATCATATCTGAAAATAATAATTAGTATCTCTTCTACGGTTTTCCCGACGCTTTTTGGTCTCAATCTAATTAGGGAGATAATTATATATGATGCACAAGTAGACGACCATTTTCATCCAGGTCAAACTATCATCTCGAAAATCTTCGCATCAACTATCCTCAAAGACTGTACCTAGTAAGCCAAAATCTGTATAAGTCTGGCATCTCCATAGCTAAATTGAGGCAGTATAAAATCAGCATATTATTTCTTTACGATTCAACTTTTTGAAAGCCCATGTTCTAACTTCCAAAATCTTGGGGCAAATTGAAATGGACTTTGTATCATTATTTTCACCATTAGGTATTCTCATTTGAATTTGGTGGAAACACGAGGGTTGTGATATCTGGGTATGACACAATGTATGAACTGCTACTTAAGAATGCAGACTACACCAGCTCTCGCTCTACAAACTCCTTCTCCAAACCAGTCAGAGAAGATGCCAAGAAGACACCAGGTATTCTAATAGAGTCTAATTTGTGACGGGAAACATATCAGTTCACATCAGTTCGTAGTATTAATTCACATTGATTCATATCAGTCCACATCAGTTCACATCAGTTCAAATCAGTTCACATCAGTTCATATCAGTTCACATTGGTTCATATCGGTTCATATCGATTCATATCGATTCATATCGGTTCATATCAGTTCACATCAGTTAATATCAGTTCACATCAGTTCATATCAGTTCATATCGGTTCGTATCAGTTCATATCGGTTTATAATGATTTTAGGAATTTTCTGGGCTCCACCTTCTCACTGGAAAGCCATCAGATCTTTTTCTCTGATATCACTAAGAGATGGAGGAATGGGAAAGGCTGTGCTGGAACCACAGATTGCGGAAGAGATAGAGCAGTACCTGCAACACTTCATTGAACCGTGTCTGGGAACACCTACGACTATTCACCATAGTCTACCAGTGGCAACCTCAAACATTATCACTCAGCTTCTATTCGGAAAGCAACAAGACTATGATGATGAAACATTTGTTAAGATGATGAAACATTTGTTAAGATCATGAAAAGTGGGTTCTGGAAAAGGAAGTCCCAAGTTACAGGGGTGTTGTCCACATCCTGTATGACGTGTGAAGGCCCATAGCTTAGCTCTGAGGGAAGCCGTTGATTTATCAGTACTAGCGGCAATAGTTGACAACATACCGTTCGCAAATTGGCTAATGGGCTGTCCACAAGAAAGAGATAGAGCAGTGAGAAGGGAGATCTTGGATCCCATGTTTCAAAGATTGGTAAACGAAAGAAAGCAAGCCTTGGATCCAGAGAATCTTCAATGCCTCATTGACCGTTTTCTAGTTTTGGTTAAAGCTGACAAAACTTTCAAAGGTATGATAATGCAATGGGATAATCTTTCCAAAGCACACTTGGTGTTGGAAGCATTCCGCCAAAACTACAGATTGGATGACAATCTGCATTTTCCCAATCTATTCATGCACATTCACATTTTAAAAACAATTTGTAGCTGCCAAGTTTTCCCTAAACTTTGCATCAGAAAACAATTAGCCTGTGGCCCATTGGCTATAGTTTGAGCAGCCTTGCTGTACATCAACCTCATGTCACCACCCTTTCCGTGAACCATGATTTTAAACCATCACTTTATGTGACCTGACGTCGAAACTATAACTCTTTCAACTGCCCCATGAAAGCACGCTAAATAACTAGCAGTTAACATTTGAAAAAGCAATATTGCTCCAACTGCATTGATGACATTTCATTAAACTGTTTGCAGAAGAGAATGGCTCTAAACTCAGTCTACAATTATACGTTGCCGGTGTGGAGACAACAGCATCTACTATTTTGTGGATGTTGCTTTATATGTGCCAGTACCCACATGTAAAGGTCAAGGTTCAACAGGAAATAGATGAGAATATCGGTCAGTATATTGGATTCAAGATATTACAATAGGTATAGCCTGTTCACAAAACTGTTAGCAGAATTGTTTTCTCCTGGAAGTTCAATAATTTCTTCAGCAAAAACCTTAAAATTCCAGCTTAGAATTTGGTACTCCACCGTGTATAAATATGAAAAGTTAAGCTATTTAGAATTGTGTTCAGATACCACAACAATCTTGTCACAAGGCCGACACACACTGCATATTTGGCTATGTATGTTTCTGCTTATAGGACAAAGACCAGCTACATACAAGGATCACTTAAATATGCCGTATACAGATGCTGTGATCCTAGAAACTTTGAGAATCAGTAATGTCCTCAACAGTTCTTTACCTCATACTGTCGAGAAAGATCTAATGGTCTGTGGGAAGGTAAGTCCATAACCTTGTAATAGTCGTTATTTATCGCATGCGTCATGTGTACATCAGCTGGTATAGTTCTACCATGCCTGCATAATTGACAGCTTGCACTGGCATCACAATAATCTGACCCATAATTTTACAGTTTTCAAGTAGATAACAAAGATGGTAAAAGGAAAGACAGTTCACTCAATAATAATATCATTTCCCACACAATACTGGCGGTCCCTACGTTCCACAATCCACTTCCAGTCATCCATCTGCTGATGTTTTTTTGGATAGCTGTTCGACTAGCATCACAGTCTACGTTGCATTGTGTTCCAATATATTGCATTATATTCAAATAATCCAATATTGACATTGTAGTCCCAGACTCACATTGTAACTAATTTTGCCTATATCTACTACACCCTGTGCTCTACATTTCTACAGGTGATTCCCGCTGGATCTGACCTCCTGTTAAACATGGCTTTTGTATTATATGATGAGAAGGTGTTTGAAGAACCATCTAAGTTTAAACCAGAAAGATATCTGACTGGAGATAGTTCTCTGAAGAAACAGAGAACCATTCCATTTGGTATTGGTAAGTTGATTTCTCAGTGAGTTCTCTTAAACAAGTTTTACATGTACTGGTAGAATACTTGATCGCCCTTGTTTGCACTGTTATGTAAACCTGATCGACACAGGACATTGTTTTCAATCATTTTGAATTAATGCACCCTCTCCCACATGCACAAAAAGTTGTATTAAACATCCTCACGTGCTTAAAACTTCATTTCCAGAACTCTTGTAATTTGGTGTTTGTAGGTTGAAGAGCATGTCTAGGTGAGAGCTTAGCTAAAGTTGAACTCTTCCTTTTCTTTGTTAACTTCCTGCAGAAGTATGACATCAAACTTCCGGAAGGTTCAAAAGTCACAATGGATCCAGTCATCGCTGTAGTCAGTTCTCCAAAACCCTATGAGTTAATTTTTACCACTAGATAAGAGTTTAAAATTATATTGGTTGGCAGAGGTTTTCACCTGTCTGAGGTATTGCAAGGGATTGTACCCACTCTGAAATATTAGAGGGAATTGCCCCCTCTCTGAAATATTAGAGGGAATTGTCCCCTCTCTGAGATATTAGAGGGAATTGCCCCCTCTCTGAGATATTAGAAGAGGTTATTTCCTCACTGAAATGTCGGACGGGACTTTTCTATTCACTTAGACTAGCACCAAGTTAATACAGTACGATACTTGAAATAAATAAATATTCACTTACAGGTAAAAAAATGTTTTTGTATTGTTGTATTATTGTTAAGACTGCTGTAAACTTAAGCTTTCTTAAAATCAAGGTGTATCTGCACAGTGCACATACAGCATGATGTAAAATCTTTCTTACATCTGAATAAAGGATCAGAAGCAGAACTTTGGAATGTTATACAGTTCAGACGTGGACAGCACACGACCCGAGTTATACAGTGCACCGAACTAGTCAATGAAGTCCTCGGGCTAACCTAGCACTGTTCCAACTCTGATAGGATCTTCCATTTTGTTACTTGTGGCCAACACAGGTCTAACTACTACTTATCATGTACTGTATATCTAGCACCTATACGACTTGTGTCCTAGGTCCGAGACTGTCTGTCTATCCAAGCTGTTCTAGTTACTCCAGGCTTCAGTTCTGTAGGGAATATAAGCTGGGAGACTCCTAGAACCATGATTAGATATATGCAGGTATAGAGATGTGACTTTATTGTAATCTAAACAGCAAGTGACTAACTTGTAAAAGGGTGGCTCCTTTTATACAAAATATACTTCCTTCGAAAGGTCTGAGAGGCCGATAGTCCAGCCTACAAGAAATGTCCAATAAATTTTATTTCACAAAAGCTTCAAACATGATAGCATTGTAAGGGATGACTAGCAGGGGCGGATCTGGCTCAGTTTGAAGGGTTCTGCCAACAGGTGGGGGTCCAGGGGGCCGCCTATGCCACCCTGGTGGGGTCCGGGGCAGCGCCCCGGACGCCGAAGCTATATGCTGGATTTTGTGTTAAAAGAAGCAAACTTATGCATACTTACACTTGGAATCAACATGTTCCTGGTACATGCTAGTTGATCTCAGTAACCAGATAAAAAAAATTTGTGTTTCTGAGGACGCGTAAAGATTTAGTAAGTGAGGATTTACAACTAAGATAGATGCAGGAATTTCTACTTTGCAGAAATGCAATAATAATAAATTTGGAGCAGTGATATCTTGGGCAAGTATGTTGCAGGGGCTAATTTACATATTGTTAATGCTTGACTGTGTATTAGAAATTTAAAATTAGCTTGTTTATAACTATGGTTACTGTGCCAGGGCCCAAGATTATGTAGCCTATCAAAAATATGCCATCACATGACTTTATGAAAAGAGAAATAATGCTAATTCTTTGGTAGATAGAGATGAAATTGTTATCCTAGGTTTCCCAAAAGCTGAAGAGTATGGACAATTTAGCGCATGGCATCTACATGTATGTGGAGACATTCATTTTTTTTGTAATGTTTGAGCCTTGAGAGCATGTGCACATGACATGAAGTAGCTTATAAAATTTCAGAGGTACATACCTGTATATCTTCAAAAATAATGCTGTGGCACCGTAACAACATGTATTACTCAGCCCAGCAGCAGCAGCTCATTGATAACAGCAATTATTTTGAATTATTATACCTGGTAATAACATTTACTGTGGTCACAAGTATAGTCTATCAAAAGTCACTCATTGTAAAGTAATTAGTGTAGTCTTATTTCCTGGCAAATAAAAGACTGCCAGTAGTGGGTGGGTACTGGAATATCCTTACTATAAATTGTATAGGATGAAAGCTCAATTCCTAAGCTATCTTTTGGTATGTTATAGCCATATAGCATCATTTTCATCAGAATATGCTTAGATTATGCTGGGCAGGGTAGGATGCCTCCGCAAATAAACTTACAACTGTGTGTTATCATTGATAGTTAGCAATTTAATTTTTTTATTGGAAATGAAAGGTCCCGCCATGGCAGGGAGGGCGGGACCCCCAAATCCGCCCCTGATGACTAGGACATGTAATCATAGGCACCCGAGGGTTCGATACCAAAGGCTGGGCCTACGTAAGTCGAGCAGAGGATTGAAACGTAAGTAATGGTTATTACACAAAAGTTGTAGTTAATAGGATAATACACAACTAGTCAGCTCTCGAACACACAATAAGAACAAACTACAATTATTTTGGTACCGAGTATTGAGTTTATTTAAAAAGTCACGCAGCATACTAACAGAAATTGTCTAACTCGGTTTATCACAATATTCTATAATATTATAATAAATAACAATAATATTTATTTCTATCATGAGAAATTATTTAAGAATAAAGAATGTAAAAATAGATGTAAACTGAAATATGCTAAAATAATGCACATAATACACACTTGTACATGATTTGTGATTCACCTGGTTCTATTTCAGAATGACAGATTTTCCTCTCATGGTCTGACAACTCCAAAATGCTTCATGAGCATCGTCTAGTTAGGAAAATAATGTGCAGTTCATAACAATAAGATAGAGTGGCACACTGCAGTGTACAACTCTACAGATCTATTGTGGCTAGCTTGCAGCTTGGTCGCTAGCGGTTAGCGGCAATGTGAACGGCGCAAGGCTGTTTAGATATGTACTAGTGTAAATGTAGCCTACGGATTCTGGAAATAGATTGAGGTCAAAGTAGCTAGCGATGGCAGATAATGTGAACAGTACAATTATACTATCCTAACACGTCATTATGCGTAAAGCATTTGGAGTTGTCAGAGCATGATTCGAATATCTCGCTAGCGATGAGCAACGAGCAACATTGTGTAGAATGGCAAATTTTCAAATAACATGAATATACAATGTATGGTACATGTAGTATAATGTGTCCTATCACTGGAGATCTAAATTTAGTCTCAGCTAAAGTGAATTATGCAGATGTGATTGAGATCAAATTAGAAGTATAACTCCTGGATGAAACACACTCATAGAGCTTGTTATATATAGAGCCCTGTTATTTCACCACAACTAAATAGTACTCCACCCTTCCTCATCAGTTATCACAGAGGCCTGTGCACCATGCACTACAGCTACACTTGATACTGATGCATCTACCATGTACATTGTGGAATGCTGACATTACAATATACATGTACTTGCCTACGTGTATGCTGTTCTCTACAACCTCTGCAGGCCCTAAACATAACCCTATGGTGGGTAAAGTCTAGTGATGCTGCCAGATACCTTGATACATGGCAATAAGATAATATTACTTGGTAGTAGGAGCAGCTGGAGGATCTGCCAATACTGTCATGTTCATGTATTCTGTCACCATGAGTGACCATTTCAGCTACAGGAGCCAAACATTAGCACAAGGATACTGAACAATGACAAAATTGCAGTTTAATCCCCGATTAGATTATACAATATGTATATTACAATGATTTTTATTGCAGGTGTGATGATTAAAAAGCTGTCTAATACTTTACATCGCTCCAGCATTGCTATGATAGAATTCAGGTTTCTTCACATTGTTTTGGCAATGTAATGCTGTATATTATTTCACTATAGGAGATTTATAAGCTTTGAATTAGACATAATTAATACATTATTACATGCTTATCAAACCACATGATAGCGATTAGCTTATAGAATTAATAATAATCAATTGTTTGTTAAAAACAATCATTATTTCTTAGTCTATTACAAACTGAAGAAATACTATCAGCAATAGGAGGTTTCCCCAAGTGTCCCAACTTATGGTCTCTCAATCCTATTTATTTCTGTACAATGTACATCTAAGTACTAACATCAAGTGGCTACACTGTGTATTACTATGTTAGCTAGGTTCAATAGCAGTTTGAATTATTTGGTAACTTTTTTCAGCATACACTGTATCTTCCAGCCCAATAAATGTTTGGCTCTACGAGAAGTCGTGAGCTTCAACAGAATTTCTCAGTTGTTCATTGGCAAGGAGTGTGATGCTTGCTTACCGGCGCCCTTGATTATTTTCCAGTCAATAACCAAAGCCGATTCCCAATAAATTATATAATTGGAGTCGTCATATATGAGCTTAACCACCTACTACAGCGTTCAGTGATACTAAAAACTGAAAAAACCAACATCTTGGTCTGTGCATGGCTGAAAAAATGGCACTGCATAGACTTAGAAGGAGGCTCTGTTGGCCAAAATTTAGTAATCAGCGTATCATGTCGCCAAGCTTCACGGTCTATATTGATAAACTAGTTAGCTGATAGTTACATTACCTTGCCATACTTCAAGTGGCCATCACAACCTGACATTGGTCAACATCTTCTATTAGTAGTGCTAAACTAAAGTAAGTTTGGAAAATACCGTATTCGCATTCAATGAAAATAGCAGCACATTTATTGTACACTTCTATGTAACTAGCTGGTCATCAAAAAGGTTTCGGCCTAGTGACCTATTCAACACTAACCTTAATATTCTAAAATCTACAGGATAATATGATGGCTCACCTGTTAATCTGTGACCTGACGTTCTCATGTTCATATCCATGCTTCGATGGAGATAAGCCAGCTTCTTGGTAAGCCTGCATTCAGTACACTGAAAAAACATACTGCCACATTACCATAGATGTCAATATTGGTTTAAAACATGTGTGTCCTGTTTAATTTACATGTGCATAGATCTGAGCAAGCATTTAAAAGAATTAAACTTACTGACACTAGATAATAATTCATTTGAATAATTTTTTAAAATTTTGAGAAATGAATTTTAACTATTTCTTATACTTGGTAAAACCAAAAAAATTATTTATAATTATTAAAGAATTATTTTTTGTGCAGGTGTACATGTACTTGTTCCTTCCATTATCAACTGCCACCATTTTGTGAATTAAGTTGTCAATTCGCATTGAAAGCCCTGTATTACTTTATAGCTAAGAAAACTAACAAAGACACTTGCAAAAGTATTATGTTCTATAATCCTAGACCCAGTCATACACCCGTGCTATAAGACAAGTTAATCTTTCAATCCTAATCTTCACGACACAAAGACTAATCTCACTCGCAATTGGTTGCTCAAATAACCTAATTTCGGGTTACACCAATTGTTTCGTTTCTCTAGCAAAAAGTTGGATAATGAGATAAGCAAGCAGGTTGTTGAATAATGACATAAGCAAGCAGGTTGTTTATACCAACACCTATATAAGAGATTGCGAGCTGTAGGACTGACACAACAGCACAGTTACTCCTGTACGCAAGAAGAACTAGAACCAAATAGAAAAATGGAGAGATTGCATGTGACAATAGTAAGTATACTTCAAAATCATTAAAATTTTAGAACTTATCCCTAATTTACATGACTGTATATAATTATATTTGCTCATGTCCATCTTATATAATTGATAATTTCTTGTAGATTGTATTGATTGCTGCAGTGTTTGTATGGACAGAGTCCACTCCGACTAGTATGAGAAGGTGAGTGCATTAAGAGAATATAGCAAAGAGAAACTGACATAATTATTTGCTAATAGTCCCATGTAGGCCTAAATTAGTGGTTGCGTAACCATTCAATGGTGTGAGTTTTTATGAAATATTGAATTACTACCGCAATTAACGAGATACAATATACATTGTAGTAGTTCATTTCCCATGGAGTCAGAGATCATGAGAAACGAAAGTCTAGTACAACTGGCTACTGATAGAAACTGCCCAGATGATAACATAACAGTCTACATTGAGACTAGCAAAGCGACAGCAGATGTCAGACTACATTGTGGAAACACTGCAATTCTTACCCGTGGAATCCATCAGTTTAAAAGGAAGCACAACTCCGACAGTAATATGTGCAGCTACTATGTACATGTTCGTAGTAAGTACAGCACACAGCTCATTTATTACCTGGCTATGTTGCTATAAATTATGATTTATAGAGCTGCTAGCTCTAGATTATAAACATATAGTATTATATACTACACGTACAAATGTAGCCTACATGCATGTACCTATGATATTCGTGTATTGTACATATTGTATATTACACTTGTATATAGGTGTACATGTACATATATTATAGAGCATAATTATACACACGTATTACATTATACATGTATAATATACATGCATGTATATTATATATTTTGTACATCTATTAAATATTTATACTATTTTACAGCTTTAACAATCGTCAGGACGTTAGTGTTTACCACAGAGTACGAGATAGAGTGTAGAACTCTGAACAATAAGAGTACAGAAGAGTATCTACAGTCAATACTTGTGCAGAGAAAGAACCAGCTGCAAGACATCTGTGGTGAAGGTAAACATTCTCTCATAAAATTAGTTATTACATAAAGGACTGCAATCCTCTTTCTGCTGATTGACTAAACACCCAAAAATAATATAAAACATTGCTCCATTCACCAGCTGTCTGTAAAATTATCGGAGAAGAAACTAATTATGATAGCTTTCCTGGTTCGTGAGCTATCATTAAATAGGTTATGATATGTAAACCAATGAAGTAACAGTATGATGTGACTGTATAATCAGCTCTAATATATTCTCTGTCATCAGCTTTACTAGTAATGAAACATATTGAGCCGTGTGCCAAATAGAAATATACAAATCCTTCGCCAAGTAGAGGCTACATGCAATTAATTGTCTGTGCTCTATTTTGCAGATTGCACCATCTCGTCTACCCAAGCACCCTGGTTTGACTGCGAACAGGATATTCTTACTGTCTATTGGCCGACAGAAGACAACTTTGATGAGGATGTCTCCACCCCTCCTACCGAACTCACGACTATATTGAAGAACAGGATTCAGCTGAGTGTCAAGTTCTGCACAGAAATTGCCATCATCTCTGAAACTCTTCAGTAAGTAGTACAGAACATTGAACCCACTACCATTCAGTGCTACAGAATATTGAACCCACTACCAATTAGTGCTGCAGAATACTGAACCCACTAGCATTTAGTACTACAGAATATCGAAACTGCTACCACTTAGTACTACAGAATATTGAACCTGCTACCAATTAGTACTACAGAATATCGAACCCATCATTGGTTAAACTTTATTGCAATTATTATTATTTTCATGCGAATCTTGTTGATGGGTGCCTTTTTTATTCAATCAAATGCATGTGAATTATAATATCCCGATTTTTTGATTTTAAGTTCACATGACGTTCACCTCCAAAGAAGCTATAATTATTCTTAAACTGAACAGTCTATTTTTATTTCATCAGGTTGGTTGAAGCAAAGAAAGACTCAGAGGGAGAAGTTATACACATTAGCATGTCTTCCAGCTGCTCTGACAGCGAGAGAACGTATAATGCTGAACAAAATGCTTGCATATAGGCCTTAAAGACAATATAAGTATTTATTTAGTAAATATATGATCTACAACATTATTATAATATTTTTGCTTGTGATACAAGTTTTGTATACAAACCATATACATGTACTAATTATTTGCAAACAACCATTTATCAAGTATATTATTAGATTACTTTCAGAACATAATTACATACATGCATATATTATATCATTATTCTTTTCTTGCATCAAAGTACAAATGTACTTTATCTACATATTATTTTACATGTATTTCATTTAGACTTAATTATTATTTTAAAGCATACCATTATACTGTCATCTTTGCACTCAATTAAATCCATTCAATAGTAACACAGGCTTGTTACATTGTTATGACAACAATCACTGTTGTTAAAAATTACATCATATAATTATACCAAAGCAAAATGTTTGCTTTTCACATTAAAGCAAAAACTTGAGGTATGACCATTATACATTGTCTATAGACTCAGCTGTAAGCTCCCATATACGACTTTATGGTACCTTGCCATTTTTATGGCATCTTACCATTTTTATAAACAAATTATTTTGTGGCATTTTTTTACTTTATTTTCATTTGTCATATCTTTCTCCACAACTACGCCTGTAAACTCCAGTGAACCAACATTCCCAAGATTGTTTTACAGGTGTGAAACTTACTTACTTACCTGTATACCAGTCATGATGTCATGTCTCAATTGCACTGTATTCGGTGCCAGTTCCACACACCTTTTATTGGTTTTAACCAAACTATATAAAATGGAATCACTGAATCAAAAGCAGGCTAGTGTTACAGTCATTAACAAACAGCTACATGTATATTTAAACAGTTCTGACCAAGTAAACTTTTCAAAACTACCAAGTATTTAGAACAGGCTTGTTAAACTAGCAGAGCTTGATTTCCAAGTAATCAGCTATTCCGGCACTTTATATCACAAATTTGTTGATATGAAATTATAATTAGTCAATGTAAAAACTCCCAATTATATCTCTGATGCAGTCAACATCAAAGGTATTAGCATCTTGAACGAACCCAGTGGCAAATAACAGTCAGAAGATTTCTTGTCCGAGGCTCATACTTCTACTAGTCTGGAGTTCTTGCTCGAAACAAACCATGTCTATAAATATCCTTGACATAGCCTTATTTTTTGTCAAAACACAATGTTTGTCTCCAGGTTTGGGCTGGTTCATCTGCAACCTCTATAAACTATATAAAAATCAGGGCTACAAAATCTCACCATACGTTGAGATAAGTATTTTCCCTTGATTACGGTCATAGTATGCTAGATTTCTCAGTAATATACTAAACATAACAGAGCTAATGAAGGAGAACGTAATGAACATGCATGCGTATATCTATAAAGCCAGTGAAATAGGCCAGTAGAAGATACAGTCATGAATTACTTATTGCCCAGTGATAGTTTACTTCCTTGGTGTGAATATGATATCATACGGATCAGGAACTGTTATAATTCCTACATTTGGTGTTAAGTTGACCTTTGACCCTTCAGGAAGTTTGATGTCATACTTCTGCAGAAAATTCACGAAGAAAAGAAAGAGTTCAACTTTAGCTAAGCCCTCTCCTAGACATACTCTCCGACCTGCAAATCAAAAGTGACTCTCCTCTGAACTTGTACTTACTACCAGATGGCATTAGTAATGCTGTTGTGTCGCCACCTGTAGAAAACTGATACACAAATTTCGCACACCCGAAGGCTATGCCTACTTTCTTGTATATGTTTCTCATACCTTCTTTTAATTTCAACTAGCACTGGGTGGTTTTAATTTACAGTTAAATTAGGTTATTTGCTGTACTTTAAAAAAAACTGAATGAAACAGAAGTTGTCTGCTACTGCTTGGTGATTTCGGTATTCCCAATATTCGGAAAAAATTATGTGCTTAATTTTATAGTTGAAAGACACACAACACGCATGTATGTAATTTCCAAAAAAGTACCTTATTGAAACCAAAAACCATTCAGCACTATTGTTTACTCTTCCAATCACTAGATTTTCACAGACACTAATATGAGGTGCAGCATTTTTTATGCGGTTGTCTACCCGAAACAATAACTTCGGAATGACAACTTGAGATGACTAATATAAAGTTAAGTTATAACCCGGTTCCTACTTTCCAGCCTTCACAAGTACATTGTAGTTCACAATTTATACTCAAGTGCTAATTCTACTCCCATATGTATAACAACTTACTATAGAGTATACTAGGAGGGTGTGCCAGTTGCAGTTGATACAAGAAAGTGACAATTAGCCTACTTATACATCTGTGTTTCTGCATAAGCAAAGAGATCAACTTACCAATACCAAATGAGATAGTCCTTTGTTTCTTCAGAGAAATATCTCCAGTCAGATATCTTTCTGGTTTAAACTTAGATGGTTCTTCAAACACCTTCTCATCGTATAATACAGAAGCCATGTTTAACAGGAGGTCAGACCCAGCGGGGATCACCTGTAAAAGAACAAAACATTTGATCCAGTATAATGGAGATTAGAATATTGCCTCTTTTTATGGCAGAAATGATCGAATTTAAACACCTCACATCTTTTTAGAGTGTACAGAAAATCTGTATTAGGTAATTAGGTACTCACCTTTCCTTCAATGTAGAAATCTTTTTCTGCCAAATGAGGCAGAGAAGTATTAGTAATGTTAGACATCCTTTGTACTTCCAGTAACACAGCATCTGTGTAAGGCATGGTTAGATGATCTTTGTATGTAGCTGGTCTTTGACCTATTCATAAACATTAATTTTTATATTGAATTATTATAATTCTATTAATATCACAATCTAGATGCTGTTGTTATAAAAATGGAACCAAAGTTATACGTTAAGTACCATATCCTCTACTAGGAAAAGCAAGCAATTTGTCCACATTGAGAGCAAGTACAAGTCATACTTGTCATGTCTTGTAAGTTCTGCCCCCCCCCTCTCCTCCTCCATTCCACCTCCCTCACTTTCCTAATTTCCAGTATTCCTTCTAGAATTCAGTGATTGGACTATCAGAAAATAATAACACTTGTTAGCCATATAATTCTACTAATATGAACGATAATAGTTCACAAGATTTTTTGAATTTAGATTATTGCTAGTGAAGGGTACAAGCACAAGTTCGTAAATTTAAGACCAGGCATACTGTCCAAGCAGGTACACCGCAGCAGTGTTGAAAACTGAAAAGACATATTATCGTATTTTCTTAAAAAAGCATGTCCAAATAAGTACTTGGTACTCTCAACATGTACATGTACATGTACATGTACATGTAAGTAGACTAGAAGAATTTACCCGTGCTCAACGCTCTGTTACAATCTGTACTATTTAACTGAGGAGTACTTACGTGTAGTTGTTAATTTATGTGAGGTCTCAAACTAAAGTGAAAAAGTTAAGTCAAGAAGTAAATAGTACGTGCCAAGGCGCTTATAATCTTTGCAAGTGAACTAGGTAGACTAGGTAGTAAATAGAGAGCTACCCAAACCTTCCGCTGCTTTACAATTGTAATAACACTGACCTATATTCTGATCAATTTCCTGTTGTACCTTTAGGATGACTTCAGGTTTGTCACATAAATACAGCATAGCCAGTGGTCAAAGTCTAAGAAAAGAGGTGGGGGGTCTCTAAGGTAGCAGACATAATCACTTGAGGGCTCGAAACGCCCGAACAGTGCGTGCGTGCAGCGCACTGGCGGGGAGGGTCCGGGAGGGGCGCCTGAGCGCCCTCCCGGAAATTGGAAATTTTATCAAAATTAGATACCGAAATGGTGCAAGATCTAAGAACTTCAGGTTAAAATATGGTCCAAGACCTCAACGTAAAATATGGTCCAATTAGTATTATTATTATAATAGTAATCTGTAGGGGGGTCTATCAGCCTGAGGGACCCCCTGAAATTTATGGTGGGGGGACTGCATCCCCCCACGACCCCCCCAACTTTGACCACTGAGCATAGCCCATTTGAGAATCGTAGAGGATGTTTCCGTTCCAGCATTGAACAACTGAGTAACCATTGACAATGTGTTACCCTCTGAAATAAGAGTAGTTGCATGAATATGCCCAATATGGTAAGATTACATTACATGCAGATGTATGTTTAATTTTAGGCTATAGTTTACAGTCATGCGCTAACTGTATTCTACTCTCTAATGCACAAAGATTTCTCTTGGAGATTCAGAATCTTGTCGTATAATGAATACAGTGACATTTTGCATTCAGGTGTGCCAAGTGCTCACTGTTTAGGATAGATTGGTACCGTGAACAGCCATCGGTATGACTGCTATTAAATTTATCGGAATTCTAGTGGTGTGTGATGGAGAGCCATCACCAAACTATCAATAACTCTCTGATTTGGCTGATTGCAATTAAGAGTAGAAAAGACATTTCACCCTAAATACTTGCACTAAGCTCGCAAATTACTGTCAGGAAGCAAAGGCTAAAAGATATAGTAAGACCTTTATGATTTCATCACTACACAAAGTTATGCAATTCGAGACCATGAGTTAACACAATAATGTAGTAGTTTAGTCCTTTTTATACCCATATAAAGAGACCCGACCTCTCAGAATCGCCTGATATTGATTTTGTACATTAATTAGAGGATTTTAAGCATCTTTTTGTCAAACCCAACCTATTTTGGGTCGGCCATCGGGCTTCTGGCCACCATATTGTTGCACAATTCCTGGACGACACTACGTCGTCTGTTTACGACACTACGCCGGCCTTTTACCGGAAGTTCTCATACTATAAAAGCACATTGCTTTTTATGTTTATTGTCTCTGGTCATGCTTGGATCTCAATAAAGACACACCTATGCTTACATACAGAGACTTTCACTTCATAGATAGGTCGTTCCAGTTGTCAAGGTCTTCGAATTTGCCTCCCGAACTGCCTTCTAGGTCGGACCACTCTCTTTCTCAGTATAGTAAACAAGCATCGACTATGGGTCATCTTGAATAGTTACTAGTACCTGTTGATCTTTCATGTATTGAAAAGGCCTAGCACCATTCATAGGCTTTTCATTTTGGACACGAGAGTCGTCTTGGGACGACAGCGCAACCCCCCAAAAACCATTACAATATTACATAAAAAACAAGTCACAAACCTGAATAAAAATCAACTGAATCAGCATCGAGGGGTGTTGGGATCTAAATTCTCTTTATTTTCTCTTATGAGCTTCTTGAATACGGCGACACTATCCGCTTGGTTCGCTACTACCTGACTTTTGGTTACGTTAATCAGGCTACTAAGTATTGGAATATTGTTAATGACAGCTGTTCTAGCCGTAGCTCTCACGCTATCACTTAGAAATTGGGTCAAAATTTCAAAATCCTTGTCGTCATAATCAAAACGCTGTCCAAACACAAGTTGGGAGACAACGTTGGCTGTAGCTTTGGGTAGACTGTACTGCAAATTAATTGGTTGACCTATATATGGCTGTATATAGGTCTGAATATATCTCTCTACTTCTTCTATGATCTGTGGTTCGAATGCGGCTTTTCCTATTCCTCCATCTTTCAGTATCAGCGACGAAAATGTTCGAATATTCTTCCAGTGGGGAAATGGGGCCCAGAAGATTCCTGAAAATAAGTGATGTAATTTAGGTCCCCCGATGAAATACTTTAACTTTGGGAGAAATGACTATTCATTTGGCTTTCCACCAGAGAAACTACACAACTACATGACTACATCTAACACACAAGTTGGACCATTATGAAGGATAAATAGTATCAGAGTCTCCATGCTACCATGCAGTACTGACACCAAGTACAAATTCCCTGCAAAAATATATATACATGATTGTGCATGTAAGAGTGCCTTTTTGAATTATAATAATAGAAAAGAGTTGTGTAGAAGTACGTACCCGGCCTGCTCTTATACCTTTCTCTATATGCAGCAGAGAAAGACATCATGGATCGACCGCTGGTGCGGTCGGCATTCTTTATTAATAATTCATGCATGGCTTCATATCCAGACACCACAACTCGTGTATGACTTCCAATTCTCATAGAAAACACCTTCAAATTGGGAATACGTTGCAATTTTTGTCATTTGTTGTATGAGCCGACACATTTTCAGACATTTTCAGACCAAATAAGGAGGTGAATAGCGCAAATAAAAGCACTTTAGTCAAAAGCAAATAAGTAAGTAAGTAAGTAAGTAGGTAAGTAAGTAAGTAAGTAAGTAGGTAAGTAAGTAAGTAAGTAAGTAGGTAAGTAAGTAAGTAAGTAAGTAAGTAAGTAAGTAGGTAAGTAAGTAAGTAAGTAAGTAAGTAAGTAAGTAAGTAAGTAAGTAAGTAAGTAAGTACGTAAGTAAGTAAGTAAGTAAGTAAGTAAGTAATTGGTTGTTAAAGTTGATGTTGGTTTTCAGCATTCACATTGTTAGCACAAATTTTATGACACATTATCTGTATGCCCCTAGAATCAAATAAATGGAAGTGTTGTCATCGACTATCTGATTCCAGTTGGATAAAATGACTCTGAAGTTCAACTACTCACTCAATCTTTGCAAGCAATAGTTAAATTACGCTACATCTGTAAACATTTACTCATGTGTTGAGGCACATGTACCCACTCTGGATTACTAGAAACAAAAACAACAGTACATTGCTTACATTTCCATATATCCTGCGGTATTTCTCGCAGAACTTTGTGATAGAGCCAATCAGAAGAATCTGGTGGATGTTACCAATTAAAGGTAGAGCGAGAGGTCCAGGTGGGTACTTATTTCTCTTTCTGCTGAGGTAAAGAATGAAGAGGAGAGTAGCCACCCCAGCCATAACCATTGTTACCATTCCTTTATCACCGCTGACAACGTACTCAAACATCGTGATGGAACCCTCAGAGACCTGCAGTTAGAGTAAAATTTAATTGTCTTTGCAACTTTAAACTGAGCAGAATTAGGTTAGAGCAAAATTAACTTTTAAGCACAAAATTCATATGGAATCTTTTATACATCTGAAAATTATTATTCACTTGAATAATGCTATCTTACAGTAATAATCTAATGAGACTTCACTGTCAAGTGCCGATTAAGTGAATAGCTATACAATACTAATCTGTAAGATTGCATGCACCTTGTAACCACCTTGTTTGTTCCATTTTGAGCACTGGTTAGAACGTACTGTGATTGCATACTGTGATTGCAAACAACAAGTTCTTCTAGGACAGAATATCTAAATTTAGACATTGTGTTACATGTTACTGATGTCATGTAGGACAGCATATTTATATGCTATCCTACATGACATCAGTAACATGTTAGCTTACCAAGCTGTCACAGGCAGATTCAACACTGTAAATGACTCCAATCCAGTGAGCAGTGAAGTTAGAGTCTACTTCGGTCGTAATGTCTTTATCACTAATTTTGTCTAATCTAGATTTAGAATTACTGCTTGTAGTACTTGTGGACTAGGAACCCACATCTGAGCTATTCATACAAAATATCTATCTGGGGGTAAATATATGGAAGAATTAGGCTCACACTCAGCTGTTAGCCAGTTACCACATTATGATTGCCAATAGTATACCAATCATGTACAAGCACATATTAGTTAATAGTTCAACTCGATTACATAAGGGTCCAGTGGTCAGAGTCTAAGAAAACAGGTGGGGGGTCTCTAAGGTAGCAGCCATAATCAATTGAGGGCGCAAAGCACTCAAACGCTCCGGCAGAGAGGGTTCGGGAAATTGGAAACTCTATCAAAATTAGACACTGAAATGGTGCAAAATCCAAGAACTTCAGGTTAAAATATGGTCCAAGATCATACGGTAAAATACGGTCCAATTTTTATTGTTGTTAAATAGTAGTAATCTGTAGTGGGTCTACCAGTTTGAGGGACCCCCTGAAATTCATGATGGGGGACTGCGTCCCCTCCCCCCACGAACCCCCCTCTTTGCGACCCCCCCCCCCACTTTGACCACTGTGAGGGTTCAAAGTTCAACACTAACTGGAGTGTGCTTTAGCAATATTGTAATTGAATAATTGTATTTTTATTTAATACATTCAAACATTAGCAGTGATGATACAGAAAGTAGGTAGACCCTGAAGAAGTTGGTAGTTCTGTATATACCTATTAGGTTTTACTGGAATGCTCTTGTGAGGTTTTGGCATTGCCCCTTCATTATTACAGTGCCACAGTCCGCCTTTACAGCCCCTGTTAGTCTTGGTGTGCTAGTGGGCTCTTTGTGATGTTGATGACCTAACTGGGTTTTCTCCCCTCTGCTTCAGGTAATCAGTCTATGAACCATAATAATCAGCGTGTTTTATCTACATGATGGTGTAACTTTTAATTATGTTACTGTAGAATTTATCAGTAAAATCACCCGATCTCTTGCATATGATAGTATATTAACCACACTGTGGTTACCGTCACTGAGTAGAACTTTTTGCGTGAGCAGGTTTTGTCATGTACCCTTGTTACGATTACTGCATATGGTACCTTGATTAAAGTGGTTAAAGGGGGACATAGAAACTTTTGATATGATAAGAAAGTTTAGGTCATCATTAGACTGTTTAAGGTAAACGACAGTTTAACCAAAATTCCCTGACATGGCAATTTTACTGGCTAAATAAACTTTCTTGGTTCTGTTACAGTAGTATGCTGTTACTATTCTCATCTACAGTAAAATCTTTAAGCTGAGTCTCTTCTGCTAGATATGATTGTGACCAATAGATACTTGGCACATTCAAAGCTTCATAGGAATTTATTACCAGGCACTTGAAAATGCTTTATTGAATAATATTATAATGATTGAACTCTACTATCATATTACTGGTTTATATGTTTTTGGTATACCAGCACATACCTGCTGATGAAAGAGATATGCGCGGTAAGTTATATACAGGTAGCAAGTATACTGTTGCCATAAGAAAATGCTCCAAGTTAAGTAAGAGTAGAACTTCAAATTGCAAAGTCAATGAACCACTGCTTGTAGAACTATCATACAACCATGCACATGGGGCCACCATTTGATACACGCATAGGTCTACTAGGAATCAATGAATGCAATGGCTTTACTAGGACTCTTAACTCTGTTTTGGTATTGGTAGTTTGGGTATGTCTTGCCATCAGCTTGGGCTAAACAATTTCAAACACCATACATCTACGATTAGAAAAAATAATTCGATCTCTACAAATCCTCGCTTTCTTACCTGAGATAACTAAAAATCATTAGTTATATACACTGTAGTAGCTAAGGCATTGAAATATTAGTTTTCACTGATGCTTACCTGATGCAACTACCACTTCATGAGTGTGCACTCTTCAAGACTTGGACATTTAGGGACTCTACATGCTACAGTTGTTCTATCATCTGCACCTTGCCACTCATTGTTGTTCTTTCTTGCGTGTCAGCATTCGCTGCTGATGAGTTCATTGCATTTGTTGAGAGAGCATAACTCTGGTTTTAGAAGTACTTTTCATAGTTGCATACACTGCACATTTCTGTTATGTTGGAGTATATAGTGCATGTTTCTATTATTTCCCCATTTAATGCCAAACTCAATTTTGCTCTCTTTTAGCTCCCAAATGTATGTGTCTAACTCTGTAGCATTTATTTTATTACTGTGGTTATTTTATCTAGTGTGAAGATCTACAGCACATACATGTAGTCATAGCCCTACTTAGTAAGTCTGATTTGTTTTCATAGTTAAGTGTTCAACAAAAAAGACCTTAAAATTAAGGTACTCATGCATGCCAAATACAAACAAATACTAGATGGCCACAACAAACACAAACTTTGGTTAGCTGAGGTTCAACCTACAGATACCAGCATAAACAATACCACAAAATGCAACTGCAGAGTAAAAGCAAACTGCTCACACACCGTTTATTGGTCTTAACCAAACTATATAAAATATAATAGCAGACTTAACAGCAAATTAGCAGCTAAATTTAGACAATTCTTACCAGATTAATTCTTACAAAAGCAACATACGGTGGAACCTGCTTAATTCAGCCACGGATAATTAAAAAACTTGGTTAGTTTAAACTATTAGCCCTTGGAGTTTGAATTCAGCAAGTATCTCTGCAATTCAAAACTTGGTTGGTTCAAACTGTCCGCCTGAGCACTATATAAACGGCTTCAAATAATTCAAACTTATTATCTGTAATTCAAACTTAGGTTCACACTGTAATCAATGATAACACTATTACAGCAAGAAGCATTGGTCACCTACATGTAATAATAGTTGCCAGTAGACCACAATTAGAGCTCCAAAGACAACTGCCACATTTTGTTGAGAAAATGTTTCCAGTGTTTGAAGTGGAACAAATGAAGTGGGTACACAGTGCATGCAATCTTATAGAATAGTATTGTATAGCTATCTACTTAATTTCACAGTGGCTAAAAGATTAGCATTTTACTATGCATAAAATGAAAAAAAATCACGCTCTGGTGAGATTTAACCCAGGTCCTTATGAATGATAATCAAGCACTCTACCACTACACTATCAGGTTCATACTGACTCTATGGGGAAAACTAGCTATTAAATAAAAATGATGGTACACGCCTGCTGGCAGTATAACCACTAAGATTGAGGCTGGTGCACATGGCATGCTCCCTTATAAGTTATAACCACACTTCCCTCGGTTACAGAACACCTAGGAGCCATGATAAACTGTTCGAAAATATGCTAAAAGTTTCTTTAATTAATGAAGGAGAACATAATTATGAAAGTGTACGAGCTGAATGGCCAAGTCAAGTCTGTGCTGGCTCAAGTCAAAACATTATGCAGTGCAAGTCTGCATTTAATTGTAACCAAGTCAATGATAGCACTGGTAAAGTCAATAAAATGAGCCAGTAGTTATGCAAGCTTTGGAGAAAATCAGAACTGGTCATAGTTCAGTAACATTTTACTCCCTTGGTGTGAATATGATGTCATATGGATCAGGCACTGTTATAATTCCTGCATTTGGTGCTAAGTTGACCTTTGACCCTTCCGGAAGTTTAATGTCATATTTCTGCAGGAAATTCACGAAAAAGAGAAAGAGTTCAACTTTAGCCAAGCTCTCTCCTAGACACGCTCTTCGACCTACAAAAAAGAGTCACTAATCCCTGAACTTGAACTTACTGCAAGTGTTACATTTAAATCCGTACTACATGTGAGTCAGTACTACATGTAAATCCGTACTACATGTAAACCCGTACTACATGTAAATCCATGCTACATGTAAATCCGTACTACATGTAAATCCGTACTACATGTAAATCCGTGCTACATGTAAATCCGTACTACATGTAAATCGGTACTACATGTAAACCCGTACTACATGTAAACCCGTACTACATGTAAATCCGTACTACATGTAAATCCGTACTACATGTAAACCCATGCTATATGTAAATTCGCAATGAGATCTTTTTGTGTGTTAGGATTGAGGTTTGGACACACAAATAGCAAAATAAAAAGAATGCAACTCCTCTAAATTATCACAAACGCAAATATTCAACATTGTTTTATGCAGTTGCATCCCCTAAACAATAACTCTGACAGGAGAACATAAGAATGACCAACTATGCAACTTACTTACAGCCATGTTTCAACTTGTCCATGTTTTAAAACTGGTGTCTGATTTTATTTATAATTTAGCCTAATTAGCCTAGTAGCTACTGTAAATGGCAGCTAATCCAAGAAAGTGACAATTAGATTGTTTACTTATGTCCTTCTCTATGCAAAGGGACCAACCTACCAATACCAAATGGAATAGTCCTTTGTTTCTTCAGAGAAATATCTCCAGTCAGATATCTTTCTGGTTTAAACTTAGATGGTTCTTCGAACACCTCATCATCGTATAACACAGAAGCCATGTTTAACAGGAGGTCAGACCCAGCGGAAATCACCTGTAGAAGAATTAGTTGTGCAGGGGCCTCTTTGGTCTCTCAAAAATAACACCAAGTAGATATAAATACACACGGATGACTTTGCATGTACACCTAAAAGTAGTGCATTGCAAGACTAACCTTGCCTGATTTGCGTCATATTGATAATCCTAGGAAAAGATATTTTCCACCTGAATGACTGGATGGATGCTGAATAGGGAACATATTAAAACACATTTTATTGAAATATATGCACCCCAATTGCAAACAAGGGAAGATAATATATTCACTGGGTTTCCATGGTTCGAACTCAGTGCAGCAGTTTAAGCTCAGCTCGAGCCATGGGATGACGCCACCGGCAGCCAATTAACGAGCTCAATCATTGCTAGCCACAGCTATAATTAGTGCGAGCTGTAAGCTAGTTCAAACAATGGAAACGTAGTAAGTATATATTTCCTTGTTTGCAGCAGAGCCATTGACTCAATGGCTCTGGTTTGCAGTTGGGGTGAAACCACATATAACAGACACAAGATGATTTATACATCTGTCTATGTCATAACTTTAGAAAGTTGCAACAACATCAAAGGTGTCTGCTTTATTTCTGGAGCAGCACTAAGTTTTATTGAAGGTCATTGTATTTATTAAATCACCAGCTGCAAGGACAGGTTATCACTCACCTTGCCTTCAATGTTGAAATCATTCTCTGCCAAATGTGGTAGGGAGGTATTAACAATGTTAGACAATCTTTGTACCTCCAGTAACACAGCATCTGTGTAAGGCATGGTTAGATGATCTTTGTATGTAGCGGGTCTTTGATCTACATGCAAACATATCAGCAAGTGCAAGTACATGTACATGCAGAAGTTGATTTTTGAAAAAAGAATGCAAGTCAGTGTTGAGCACTTCCAAAGACCAAATGCATCTGTAAACATATTTGTAGAGTATAGTTGAGTATATCTACTCTGTTATACCTTTTGTTAGAATCAGATAACGGGAGATATTTTAATCAGTAAACATTTTCCTACTTCTAGCTATTTTTTACGCGCTTGGAAATTGGAATATACATGTACTGTACATGTAAATGTACATAACAAATGTAATGAATCATTAGTTATCAAAATTATTCTAATGTTGATTCCGTAGGATTTATGATTGTAGCCTGTAAAGAGTTTAACTTTACAGAAACTTTTTGACTCTTTCGATGTCGGATTCTTATAGCAGGTCACAGATAATTGTAGAGTACAATATCATTAGAACATGAACCAGGAACCCAGACTCAATGACATTAAACTGAGATGGTTTCTTTGAAGTTTAAAGAGATTAATTTTACAGAATGGTTTGACGACTGTTCGAAAGTTGCAGTTATAAACAGGATGTTCTGAAAACAGTCAAATCCTCAACCACACAGGTACGTTTTTGAAACGTCCTGTTGCCAACTGAAACTTAGGAAATGTCCAGGGTACTTATAATTTTTACAAACTAGTTGGGCAATAAATAGGGAGTTACAAAACCTTCTAATGCCCTGCAATAGTAATAATACTGACCCATATTTTGATCAATTTCCTGTTGAACCCTGAGGGTGACTTTGGGATTGACACATAAATAGAGCATAGCCTATTTGAGAGTCGTAGAAGATGTTTCCGTCCCAGCTGTGAGCAACTGATTAACCAATGACAAAGTATTTCCATCTAAAAAAGAGCCTTTACATTTACCTGTACAAAATTTTCACTATTTGAAATAGCTTATTACGGCCAGAGGCTATCAGTATGACTAGCAGATACTCTAGGAACTTATGACATTGTACATGCTCATTGTATAATAGAAAACCTACACTGTACATTAAACTATTATCAATTCAATGATTGTCTGATTGTTGATGAGAATGCGGCAAATATTTTACCCTAATACAAAAGCCCGCAAATTACAGCCAGAAAGTAAAGACTGTTTAAATACATGTATGTTAGTAGCAGGTACATACAGAAATTCATACACCACTATGCCCTCCATCACTGCACAAAATTATGCAATTTGAAACCAAAGTCACACGATCTGAGTTTACGACAAAAAAGAAAAAGTTCAAAATTGTTCTACATAAGAATATGTCACAAACCTGAATAGAAGTCGAGTGAATCAGCGGAAAGAAGAAGTTGGTCAAGAAGGCACCGGGGGGGGTGTTGGGATCTAAATTCTGTTTATTTTCTTCTATGAGCTTTTTCAATACGGCAACACTATTTGCTTGGCTCGCTAAGACTTGACTTTTGGTTACGTTAATCAGGCTACTAAGTATTGGAATATTGTTAATGACAGCTGTTCTAGCCGTAGCCATCACGCTATCGCTTAGAAACCGAATCAAAATTTCAAAATCTTTGTCTTCATAATCAAACCTCTGTCCAAACACAAGTTGAGAGACAACGTTGGCTGTAGCTTTGGGTAGACTGTACTGTAGATCAATTGGTTGACCTATATATGGCTGTATATAGGTCTGAATATATCTCTCTACTTCTTCTATGATCTGTGGTTCGAATGCAGCTTTTCCCATTCCTCCATCTTTCAGCATCAGCAAGGAAAATGTTCGAATATTTTTCCAGTGGGGAAATGGCGCCCAGAAAAGACCTGTAAATGAGATATGTAGTTTAGGTTTCTAGGGGGGAACTTTGACCTTTAGTCTGAACAATGTCTCACTTTCAGATTGGACTTGGTCTAACTAGACGTCTGGACGCTAGATGACCTTTTCCTCACTTTCAAGTTGGACAGTAAGTTGTTAAATCTACTTATGCTATATTGTTCAGTTTTCTATATTACTTAGCAGTGCTGCTGCCAGAACAATACATGCTGTCAGTAGAGGATCTCATCTTGATTATACTAATAGAGATACGTGTAGAAGTATCATGTACCTGGTCTACTCTTGAACCTTTCCCTAAAGGCAGTAAGAAATGACATCATGGATCGACCGCTGGTGTGGTCAGCATTCTTTATTAATAACTCATGCATGGCTTTATACCCAGACACCACAACTCTTGTATGACTTCCAATTCTCAGAGAAAACACCTTCAAAATTAAATGATTCGATTGTGTCTGTGCCACTTCAGTGCAAATATAGAAGTGAATGATGTATTACATGCAAGCATCTAAGTAGGTAACAGTAAGTAAGCAAGTAAGCAGGTAAGCAAGTAAGCAAGTAAGCAAGTAAGCAAGTAAGCAGGTAAGCAAGTAAGCAGGTAAGCAAGTAAGTAAGTAAGCAAGTAAGCAAGTAAGTAAGTAAGTAAGTAAGTAAGTAAGCAAGTAAGCAGGTAAGCAAGTAAGTAAGTAAGCAAGTAAGCAAGTAAGTAAGTAAGTAAGTAAGTAAGTAAGCAAGTAAGCAAGTAAGTAAGCAAGTAAGCAAGTAAGTAAGTAAGCAAGTAAGTAAGTAAGTAAGCAAGTAAGCAAGTAAGCAAGTAAGCAAGTAAGCAAGTAAGCAAGTAAGCAAGTAAGCAAGTAAGCAAGTAAGCAAGTAAGTAAGCAAGTAAGCAAGTAAGTAAGTAAGCAAGTAAGCAAGTAAGTAAGTAAGTAAGCAAGTAAGCAAGTAAGCAAGTAAGTAAGTAAGTAAGTAAGCAAGTAAGTAAGTAAGTAAGCAAGTAAGCAAGTAAGCAAGTAAGTAAGCAAGTAAGTAAGTAAGTAAGTAAGTAAGTAAGCAAGTAAGTAAGTAAGTAAGCAAGTAAGCAAGTAAGCAAGTAAGTAAGTAAGTAAGTAAGTAAGCAAGTAAGTAAGTAAGTAAGCAAGTAAGCAAGTAAGCAAGTAAGTAAGCAAGTAAGCAAGTAAGTAAGTAAGCAAGTAAGCAAGTAAGTAAGTAAGCAAGTAAGCAGGTAAGCAAGTAAGCAAGTAAGCAAGTAAGCAAGTAAGCTAGTAAGCAGGTAAGCAAGTAAGCAGGTAAGCAAGTAAGTAAGTAAGCAAGTAAGCAAGTAAGTAAGTAAGCAAGTAAGTAAGCAAGTAAGCAAGTAAGCAAGTAAGCAAGTAAGTAAGTAAGTAAGCAAGTAAGCAAGTAAGCAAGTAAGCAAGTAAGCAAGTAAGCAAGTAAGCAAGTAAGCAAGTAAGTAAGCAAGTAAGCAAGTAAGCAAGTAAGCAAGTAAGCAAGCAAGTAAGCAAGTAAGCAAGTAAGTAAGTAAGCAAGTAAGCAAGTAAGCAAGTAAGCAAGTAAGCAAGTAAGCAAGTAAGCAAGTAAGCAAGTAAGCAAGTAAGCAAGTAAGCAAGTAAGCAAGTAAGCAAGTAAGTAAGCAAGTAAGCAAGTAAGCAAGTAAGTAAGTAAGCAAGTAAGCAAGTAAGCAAGTAAGCAAGTAAGCAAGTAAGCAAGTAAGCAAGTAAGCAAGTAAGTAAGTAAGTAGGCAATTAACTACGTCGATAGATGCTTGAGCAAGTAAGTAAATCAGAAAGTAAATAAGTTAGTAAGTGCACGTAAATAATTAAGGGCATGTACATACATGTACATGGAAATATGCAGGTTGGTAAAGCTAAAGTAGATTTTTAGTACGCTTACATGTATGTACCTACTTTGAATTATAAAACAACTGTACATTTCTTACATTTCCGTATATCTTGCGGTATTTCTCGCAGAATTCTGTAACAGAGCCAATCAGAAGAATCTGATGGATGTTACCAAGTAAAGGTAGAGCGAGAGGTCAAGGTTGGTATTGACTTCTCTTTCTGCTAAGATAAAGGATAAAGAGAAGAGTAGCCACTCCAGCCATAGCCATTGTGATCACACTTTTACCACTACTACCAACGTACTCAACTATTGCCAGTGAGTCCATGGTGGAAAGCTCAAGATCCTGTAGGAAATTATTAGGAAATTAACCATTTTCCAACCAGTATTTGCTGTGTTTACATTTAAAAACATTTTTAAGCACAAAATGAAAACTACATTACTGAACAATATCTACTTTATAAACTGGCTTACAGCAACTAATTAAGGGTGTATAGCTATGAGAAATAAACAATAAACAAAATAAACAACGTACTCAAACATAGTTGGTGATGCCATGACCTGAAATAACCTGCAGCAAAATCAGAAAATATTCTTTTTGCTACTTTAGAGTTAGATTAGAAACAGACTGGCTTTGCAGCACGATATCCATATTGACTATTTTTTATGTTGTCAAAAAATATTCACTAAGCTAACATACATGTACCTAGTCAGACTTCATTGTCATCAGGTGATACACTAATTGTTCATAGGCCATTGAAAAGTACAATATACAGCACAAACTTTACAAGAACACATTAGTACTTAGTGACAGAAAATAAAAAATTGGTACCATACTAATTATAGACCGGATATATAGCGAGAAGGGGTGTTCCACTTGCTACTGTAGGAGAACGTGAGTTCTTTCACTTAAGGAAAAGCGCTGCAACGCAGTATATAAACGGGGCTCTCAAGTTGGCTAGTCAGAAAATCCGAGCAAATGTGCTGCAGTGTGAGCAGTGTAGTAGTGTTACTATATTATATTAGCAATTGATCAGGTATATAAATAAAGCTGTTGGTCACCTACATGTACATATCTATTGCTCTAAGGAGTTAGTATTACTAATTTCCCACAGTCTAATAATCTCAGTACATACAATGTAATTCAGTCCTCACCCTTAGAAGTTAATAGAATTAGTAGATTTTCCCTAAGAATCCCTAAGCAAATCACGAACTATGAGATAAGCTGAAAACTAGTTTGGAGATTGCAAAGTGTTTTAATTGAAAATATAGCTAACGTGAGAAAATCTCCATAAACCTGAGCAGATTATTAATAATGAAAATTAGTACTCAGAACTTGAGAGCCCTGAAAAATATGCTATCCTACATGACATCAGTAGCATGTCAACTTACCACTCTGTAACCAGTAGCCTCAACACTCCAAATGATTCTAGTTCAATGAGCAGATAATAGATTCTAAATGCTCTGCACTTCATTATCACTTATATCTGACTAAATATACTTGCAAATCAAGATAAATGTTAGCCTGAGGATCACTACTTGTAGTGCATGTGAACTATGGCTACTAACTAGGAACCCCTCAAAGTACATGTAGAGTAAAAGTACCACATCCATGTTTATTCACACAAGTTATCTAGCTAGGGGTAGGGTGACTATATCCTTCAAGCCTGTTCACACAGCAGCTTTCAATTACTGAGTAGCTATAGATATTATGATTACTATATCATATACAAGAACACCCTAGTTCAAAGTACAATTTAAGGACTTGAACCTCAACTATCGCCATGCTATCTGTCTTGTGCTTGTACACATTCATGTATACGTGCTGGGTAGCCATCAATTTAACCAAATCACTACCGCATAATTAAACTTTCTAGGTTGTGTAGTATACTTTTTAGATAATTAGTTGAAATATTGTAATGGTCAGTGTTATGTTTCAGTGCGTAGGTACAGCTGAAACTAACATTGACAATTGAATGTCTAAATACTTCTTTGTGTGCAGAACTTCTAGTTTATTGTATATAAAACAAGCTATAATATCTAGCTGAACTAGACTAGCAATGTGTAGTTACTTGAACACTGGCATATTAGCAACTGAACTAAAATTGGAACTGGCCTGCTTATATATAAGTTGCTTTAGAATATTCTAGAATCTGTGATTCAGCAAGTATAAGAATGTTCTAGGCCATTCCAGTAAATCCTATATAACACTACTGTAAGTAAACAAAAGTATGATTCATTGTCACATCTCACTAGTGCGTGCTATTATTAGAACATAAATAAACAATAAATAGTGATAGTACATATCACTCCTCCCGCACTAGCTTGAGTACCACAGTTAACATTAGTATTTTGAACTGTCATAGAAATCGGGTCTCTTTCTGTTTCGACTTGGGTATCTTGGTCTGTCTGGTGATTTTGGTGTGGTAGCTGGAACTGTGACATCAGTAGTGATATTAGGCGAAATCTGGTCTAGTGTCTCCAGTCTCGGTTGTAACTGATTGACATGTCTTTTCCAAATACCTCTGTCGGTTCGTACTCGGAACAGCATGTTGCCAAGTTGATTGATTATCTTTCCTGGAAGCCATTTTGGTCCCGAACTGTAGTTTCGTGCGTGAACCAAAGAGTTTGCAGTGTACTGCGTAGTCAATCTTGGTGTCTGCTGTGAAGCAGTGTTGTCCTGTCTCTCCATGGGATTCATCAATGAGAGTAGACTGCGTGGCTGTCTTCCATGAAGAATTTCAGCAGGTGACTTCCAGTCCAAACTTGGATGAGGTAGGCATCTGTATGTTGCAAGGAACATTTGTAAAGATGTCTTCAAAGGCATTCCTCCCGCACAATTCTTCTCAACGCCCTTCTTGAGCGACTGGATGAACCTTTCAGCTTCTCCATTTGAAGCAGGGTGAAATGGAGGTGAAGTCATGTGCTTTATGCCATGGGTCATGCAGAATTCTTGAAATTCCTTTGCGGTGAACTGAGGTCCGTTATCAGTGACAATGGTTTCCGGTAAGCCTTCCATAGTGAAAATGTGATGTAGTACAGCTACAGTGTCTGTTGTAGTTGTCTTTCCAACATCTAGTATTGCCACATATGGGTATCTGGAGTGGGCATCAATACAAGCAAGCCACATTTTTCCCTTGAATGGTCCAGCAAAATCAAGGTGGATGCGCTGCCAAGGTTTATGCGTCTGGGGCCAGCTGGTGTATGTACAAGCTGGGTTATTAGCCGTCTCCTGACATGGTTTGCACATCTTGACTGCCTGCTCAATGTCCGTGTTAATGGTTGGCCACCATGCGTAGCGACGTGAGAGCTGTTTCATCCTTACCACACCCCAGTGTGATGTGTGCAGCAGATCAAGAGCTCTGTTGACTAGAGAACTTGGAATCACAACCCTTGTGTGGCTGTCTCGCTGCAGGAGTAATATGTCATCATGTACGAATAATGACTCTCTCATATTCCAGAACGAACGGAGATGTTCTTTGTTAGACGGAAGTTTAAGTGGCCAACTTCCACTATTAATGTAGTGCATGACATCTTGTAGTGAAGAATCCTTCTGTGTGTGCTCTCGAACCAGCCTGGAGTCGAGTAAACACGCGTCGATATCTTCTTGGATTACGTGTGATATTTCAACACTTTCTTGTAGCTCCTGTTGATCAAACTGAATATCAGGTCCTTGTGGTAATCGTGAGAGTCCATCAGCATTACCGTGTTGCCTTGTGGGTTTATGGCGGATATCGTACTGATATGCCATGAGTGTAAGTGCCCAGCGCTGTAAGCGTTGTGCTGTGAGCACTGGTACATTCTTGTTTGGAGATAAAATGGCTACAAGAGGTTCATGATCTGTAACGAGTGTGAACTTTCTTCCATAGAGATACTGTCGGAACTTGGTTACTCCATAGATAATTGACAAAGCCTCCTTTTCTATCTGGGAGTACTTCTTCTGGTGTTCATCTAGTGTCTTGGATGCATGAGCTAATGGTCTCTCCACTCCATCTTTCTCTTGCATCAGAACTGCTCCAATACCGTACTGTGAAGCGTCGGTCGCAAGTATTAGAGGTTTAGACTCGTCATAATGAGTAAGCTGGGTAGCCCGAATAACATCATTCTTGAGTGTATTGAATGCTAGATCACATTCAGAACTCCACTCGAACTCTGCACCATTGTGTAAGAACTTGTATAGAGGTGCAGCTTTCTTGGATAGATTGCTTATGAACCTGCCATAATAATTAATCTTACCCAGGAATGCCTGTAGTTCCTGGATGTTTTGAGGACGAGGTAGCTGTTTTACGGCGTCTATAGCAGAGTCAGATGGTCGTTTACCATCTTTGTCAATGATATGCCCAAGGTATTCCACTGAGCTTTTGAAGAATTCACATTTCTCTTCTCTGATACGAAATCCGTATTCCTCGAGTCTTGCCAACAGCTTTTCTAAATTTCTCCAGTGTGTCTCCTGGTCACTGCCGGTAACTATAAGGTCATCAAGGTAGGCTGCTACTCCTGGAAGGTCAGCAATCATAGTGTCCATGCATCGCTGAAATTGTGCTGGGCTGGAAGCAACGCCAAAGCACATTCGGTTGTAGCGGAAGAGTCCAAATGGTGTGTTAATTACACAAAGCTTCTTAGCATCATCTTGGAGCTCTATTTGAAGATAGGCATCTGCCAGGTCGATCTTTGAAAAGTGTGTTCCGCCTCTTAACTTTTCCAGAAGTTCATCTAGTTTGGGTAGAGGGTGTTGGTCAATGGAAATCTGTTGGTTGAGCAGCTTGAAGTCACCACAGATTCGAACTTTTCCATTCGGTTTGGAGACTGCTACAATTGGTGCAGCATATTCGCTGTAGTCTACATGTTCCAACACGCGTTCTTGTACCAAACGTTCCAGTTCTTCTTTTACTGCATCACGTCGAGAGAAAGGTACGTCCCGAGGTTTGAAGAATACTGGTTTAGCTTGTGGTTTGAGATGAATGGGTGCTTTCATCTTAGTGCATAGCCCAAGACCTTGTTTGAATACATTGGAGTATTTCATAGATAGCTTGGCTAATCTGTCTTGAATTGTTGCAGATTGTTGGGAGTTGTCAGCTACTGTCTGTGTATGCTCCCTTGGGATTGAGCTTAGTGCAGCAAGTCCTTGATGTGACAGTCCGAAGTTGTCACTCCAGTCTAATCCAAATAGATTAGTGCCATGTGGATCATCTACGACGAGTAGTTTGAGATTTTTCTTCTCCTGTTGACCTACTTTGACGTCTATGGTGCATTCTCCTTTTACACGTAGTTTCCTGTTGCCATAGCCTGTAAGTTGTGTGGAAACAGGAGTGATGGTGGGTGAACCTAGCTGTTTGTAGCCTTCCATACCAACCATGGAGCATGTTGCACCTGTGTCCCACTGGAACCTGGTGGGTCTACCATTGATTTGAGTGTGGATCCAAATTTGTTTGCCGATCCGTTCAAACACCTGATGAGCATTTGCGCTGTAGGGTTGAGTCGGAGAGTAGTGAAAGACGCTGCACACTGACTCTCTTACTGTGTTTGTTGAAGAGTGGTTGCCTTTACCACTGGGCTTTGTCTTCTGTGACTGACATACAGAAGCGATGTGTCCCTTTTTGTTGCACTTTTTGCATACAAATTCTCTACAAAGACAGTCTTGTCTGTCATGTTTAGTATGACAGCCAGGGCAGGATTTGTACTTCCCTTGTAACTTTGAAGATGTTGGTTTTGTACCTCCAACATGTCTCTTCTGGTTGCTATGTCGATAGTTTCCTGACATCTTGTTGACAGAAGCAGGAGAGGTCTGACTGGAGTCACCTTTGAGTACCTTGTCCGTCTCTGTGGTACGAACGTATGTAGCTGCCTTCTTGAGAACATCATCAAGAGTGGGGTCAGCGTCAAGCAGACATTGGCGTCTGACATCTGGATGTGGTGTCTCCTTGATAATGACGTCACGTATCTGATCGTCAACATAGCTTTGGTTGCATGATCCGTTCTTGCACGCGAACCTGCAATCCCGTGCTAGTCCTCGAAGTTCTGCGGCCCAGTCAGCGTACGACTGACCTGGTTTCATTTTACACTGGTAGAATTCATATCTTGCAGCTTGAACATGAGTAGTGTCAACGAAGTGCGATGAAAGTTTCTCTGTCAACTCACCATATGTCTTGGTAGAAATGTCCTCTGATCCAAACAAATTAGTGAGTAAATCATAGGTGGTGGAACCTACCCATGACAGAAGGCATGCGCGTTTCTGTTGGTCATCAGTGACTTTGTAGACTGAGAAATGTTGATTGAAACGCTCCAGGTAAACTTTCCACTTCTCCTTTTCTCTGTCGAATGCTTCAAATTTCGGTATTGTAGAAGCGTTCTCTGTCTTGAGAGTTGTCTGCTCTTTAGTCTTAAGCATCTCAATAAATTGTTGTTGGAATGTTATTTGTTGCTGCTGCATAGCATCCAGTATAGCTTTTATGTTGTCATCCATACTGCCAGTTGAGGTTTAATCCAGTGTAGTGTGTGTGTGTTAGATCCCACTGTGTGTGTGTTGGATCCCACTTCTGACACCAGTTGTTATGTTTCAGTGCGTAGGTACAGCTGAAACTAACATTGACAATTGAATGTCTAAATACTTCTTTGTGTGCAGAACTTCTAGTTTATTGTATATAAAACAAGCTATAATATCTAGCTGAACTAGACTAGCAATGTGTAGTTACTTGAACACTGGCATATTAGCAACTGAACTAAAATTGGAACTGGCCTGCTTATATATAAGTTGCTTTAGAATATTCTAGAATCTGTGATTCAGCAAGTATAAGAATGTTCTAGGCCATTCCAGTAAATCCTATATAACACTACTGTAAGTAAACAAAAGTATGATTCATTGTCACATCTCACTAGTGCGTGCTATTATTAGAACATAAATAAACAATAAATAGTGATAGTACATATCAGTCAGGACATTCGCTTACACGACCTCAGCTTGCCTGATGGACCTTTTAGCACCCTAAGTGCAAAATAGTTGTCACGGCTCTACTTTTCTAGTCCTTAACACTCTGTAATTACCTGCATTTTAGCTCATACCTACATTGTTATGCATGTTTTGACCATACCTCTATAATTAATATACACCTATATGCTTATAATTTGCATTACTGAGCAAGTCCTTTTTATACCCATGGAAAGAGGGCCGACTTCACAGAATTACTTGATATTCATTTTTTACATGATTTTAAGCATCTCTTGTTAAACCCAACATGTTTTGGGTCGGCCTCGGGCTTCCGGCTGCCATCTTGTTGAGCAATTTCCGGACAGCACAACGTCGGCTTTTTACGACACTAGGTCGGCCTTTTTCCAGAACTTCCTCCGTAAGTTCTAATAGTATATAAAGCACACTGTCTTTATGTTCATTGTCTCAATTGATGTTTGGATCTCAATAAAGACCCTTTTATACTAATTATGCATAATCTTCACTTTGTAGTATAGGTTGTCCCAGTTGTCAACGTCCCCGACCTTGCCTCCCAAACCTCCTGCTAGGTCGGAACATGCTCTTTCTCAGTATAGCAAGCAAGCATCGACTCGGGACCACATGGGTCGTCTTGAGTATTCATAGGACTACTAGTACCTATTGATCTTTCATGTAATGAGAAGACCTAGCACCACTCATAAGTTCTTCACTTTGGCAGGGGTCGTCTTAGGACGACATACACACACAACCCCCAAAATGAAACTGTTCTGCTAGGCATGCATGCACCATTGAGCGTGCACATTCAAAGTTTCATAAGAGTAAAAGATATGTCAATGAATAATATTGTAGCAATTGGCTTCTACCACAGCATTACTGGTTTACAAGTACTTGGTATACCAGCGCATACTTTGCTACTGATGAAAGGGATATGTGCAGTAAGTTACATATACGGGTACCAAAGTATTCTGTTGCCAAATGATGTAAAGTAAAATTAGAAACGCCGTAAGCGTGCACAATATTGCTAAATCATCGCAAAATAACTATCACTGAAGCTCAAATTGCAAACTGCTGTATGACATCCTGCTGTATGACACCCTGCTGTATGACAACCTGCTGTATGAAAACCTGCCGTATGACAACCTACTTGATACATGTATCTTAGGATTAATAGAGTACAATCATTTTGTATATCTTAGAGTTGCCTCATCTCCAGTTTAAGCTAAAACGATCTCAAAGATCATCCAAACAAACAAATCGTTTAATTTCTATTGGGTTTGGAGGTAATATTGAAGGTGACTCGATACCAATAATCCCCAACCTATACCTATTATTCAATACCCTTATCCAATATTATACTATGCAATTCAACACCCATGGCCAAATGCTGATGCTGATATTTCTATTTCAATATTTAGGGTGCCATAGATCACAGTTCTCTTGTTTGCTGTTTGTCACCAGTTTATCTACATTGACCACACACATACCAAGTGTCTATGTCGCCTCCATCATGTTGGCTGTTCTACGAGTCGAAGCCATTGATTAACATAAATAATATAATAATGTTTTATTATGAGTATAATATATAATATCTCGGCGTATATTATAGATGGCATAACGCATGGTACGGAAACAGCTTTTATAAAATACTATTTAATTTTGACCAGAGAGTTCTGATCTGCTTTTACTCCCGTGGTGTGAATATGATGTCATATGGCTGTGGTAGTGTGATAATCCCTGCAGTTGGTGCTAAGTTGACCTTTGACCCTTCCGGAAGTTTAATGTCATACTTCTGCAGGAAGTTCACAAAGAAGAGAAAAAGTTCAACTTTTGCTAAGCTCTCTCCCAAACATGTTCTGCGACCTGCAAGCGCCATTATTTTGTTTGTTATAACCTTCATTACGAGTAGCATTTACTGCATATTCATGTACAGCATAAAGGCAATGCCACATACAAACTTTCCAACAGAGAGATCAACTTACCAATACCAAATGGAATAGTCCTTTGTTTCTTCAGAGAAATATCTCCAGTCAGATATCTTTCTGGTTTAAACTTTGATGGTTCTTCAAACACCTTCTCATCGTATAATACAGAAGCCATGTTTAACAGGAGGTCAGACCCAGCGGGGATCACCTGTAGAACAATGAGCAAATTGATTCCAGGTTGATATTAAAAGAACCAATAATCAAACTAATAATAACACCTAATCAGTTTACCTAGTGTAGCGTTTACCTACTGTAGTGTTTACCTAGTGTAGTGTTTACCTAGTGTAGTGTTTACCTAGTGTAGCGTTTACCTAGTGTAGTGTTTACCTAGTGTAGTGTTTACCAAGTGTAGTGTTTACCCAGTGTAGTGTTTACCTAGTGTAGTGTTTACCTAGTGTAGTGTTTACCTAGTGTAGTGTTTACCTGGTGTAGCGTTTACCTGGTGTAGTGTTTACCTAGTGTAGTGTTTACCTGGTGTAGCGTTTACCTGGTGTAGCGTTTACCTAGTGTAGCGTTTATCTAGTGTAGTGTTTAACTAATGTAGTGTTTACCTGGTGTAACGTTGACCTGGTGCAAACTTTACCTAATGTAGCGTTTACCTAATGTAGCGTTTACCTAGTGTAGTGTTTACCTAGTGTAGCAAATACCTAATATAGCAAAAAATACTAACCTTTCCATCAATGTTGAAATCCTTCTCAGCCAAATGTGGTAGGGAGCTATTAACAATGTTAGACAATCTTTGAACTTCCAGTAATACAGCATCTGTGTAAGGCATGGTTAGGCGATCTTTGTATGTAGGTGGTCTTTGACCTAAAATGATATATTAGCAAAATAACATCAGAACAATTGCATGTTTGGTTGAGGTATGGTTACAGTACATGTACATGCACATATTTCACAAGGAGTTAGCAAGAAAGTACTACAACAAAATTAAGTATATTATGGTCTCAACAGTTTTGCAATGGTGCTACAAATTGATGTTGAATTCGATCTACATGTACCTCAAACTTTACAAACAATAACACTGACCTATATTCTAGTAATACTGACCTATATTCTGATCAATTTCCTGTTGAACCTTGAGGATGACTTCAGGATTATCACATAAATGCAGCATAGCCCACTTGAGAGTTGTAGAGGATGTTTCCGTTCCAGCATTGAATAACTGAGTAACCAATGACAAAGTGTTTCCCTCTGAAACAGATACACAACTGAGATAATTCAAGATTTAATTAAACTAATTATTCTGTTGTTAGACAAAATTAAAAGTCTCAAATCGAAGCACATCCAGAGCAGTTCATCCAATGATAAGCAGCTGAGTACCACCTGTGTGCTGAAGTTGGAGTTAACTGAGAGTGCATTATAGGAAAACTATCTCTAGTTTAAAAGCCAACAGCCCTTATAAGGAGAAAACATCTTTCTGTTTCAAATCAACAGTCATGCTATTAAAATACTATTATACATTAGCTATAATACTGTAGGACCTGAATCGGTCAAAGATAGTACATGTAAAAGGAAAGAGGGATCACTCCAGCCAAAAGCTGTCCCTCTCCCGCCTCCAAACATGGTCCGAATTACGTAAGGAGTTTTTCCATCTTGTGTACAAATCCCCTATTATCATCGGCGTTCCGCGGACGCTTCTTTACAACGGCCTTGTATAAACTCTCTATTTATATTAATGACATGTTGATGCAGGACGCTATATATTACAATCGTTAAACTGCGAGTCTGACAGACATTTAAAATCTCAGTAGGCAAATGGCGGGAAAGTGGAGTGCGGAACGTCGGGGCCGCCAAATTCGGGGTATTTGGTGAGACAGGGTAGTATCACTGAGTGATCCCTCTTTCCTTCTATATTTTAGATTTGGTTGCCCATGCATATATAATCTTGGTAGAACCGTTGCCTATATACATAATATTATATAATGTACAATAGTAGCGTAACAGCAGTGCTTTATAAGGGTTTTCCCAACTACACAATCATATAAACTGCAGCCACAGCTGCAACGTATAGACCTATGCACCTATATCTACATGTACATGTGCGTTCAATGCTAGTATCATAGCTAAAAAATGTAAAATTCCTTGCACTCTTAAACATTATTCGCATAGCTTAATAGGAATATCTCACAAACCTGAATAGAAATCGAGTGAATCACCAGAAAGAAGAAGTTGATCAAGAAGACAGCGAGGGTTGTTGGCATCTAAATTCTTTTTGTTCTCTTTTATGAACTTCTCAAATACAGGAACAGCTTGAGCAATTATATTTTGGTCTCTAGCCGAGGTCATTAACCTGCTTATCAGTGGGATGTTGTTAATAACGGTTGACCTAGCAGACGATCTCGCACCTTCATTTACTGCTTGAGTCAGGACCTCAAAATCCTTGTCGTCATAATCAAAACGCTGTCCAAACACAAGTTGGGAGACAACGTTGGCTGTAGCTTTGGGTAGACTGTACTGTAGATCAATTGGTTGACCTATATATGGCTGTATATAGGTCTGAATATATCTCTCTACTTCTTCCGTGATCTGTGGTTCGAATGCAGCTTTTCCCATTCCTCCATCTTTCAGCATCATCAATGAAAAAGTTCGAATATTCTTCCAGTGGGGAAACGGGGCCCAAAAAATTCCTTCAAACAAATGGTATAGATTCTTTAACTTCTAAAGCAAGAAGAAAATAATAAATGAACCTGAAATCTAGGTAAAAGGAAAATTTAGTTATTGACTCGAACCATATTACATTCATCCAATGCGAAAGTTCACTGGGTTACACCCTAGTGTTGAACCATGTTTTCTTTAATAAAATTTTTATTTTTTGAATGGCAAATTTGTAGTTGTGATGCTGGTGTTTAACTGATGACCACCCTTCCTATCAACGAAAAATTTCTGATATACTCGGAACTCAATCCACTTCCCCAAAACAACGTAACTAAACTTCTAAATAGTTGCAAAAAATCATGTGTAGATGACTTCTACTAAAATATAACCAGCAGAATGTTATTGTATGTATATTATTAAAGAAAAACTAAATATCTACCTGGTCTGCTCTTAAACCGTTCTCTAAAAACCGTAGGAAAAGCCATCATGGATCGACCGCTGGTATGGTCAGCATTCTTTATTAACAATTCATGCATGGCTTCATATCCAGACACAACAACTCTTGTATGACTCCCAATTTTCATAGAGAATACCTGGAAATTAAAGAATGCCAAAATCTACAGCAAGAGTTACAGTGACAATTTAGAGGTACATTATCAGGAATTAACAGCTACTATATACACGGTGAGGAACATCTATATGTTGAGGTTGGGGTTTGGGGTAAGAGCGGACAATTTACAAAATGAAGAGAAGACAACTCTTATATTTTGACATTTGCAAAGTATTCGCTACATTATACAAAGTTTCTTATCACGTATTTAGTTAATGTTAATGTCTTATATAATGACATCTAGGACACCCTAGTGATTTTGATTTAAATCACAGTGGCAGTGAAGTGCGAATGCACTTATTGCCTTTTTATCCTTTTGCATCCGTGGCAAATCAGTTCTAAAAAAGTGGAGGCTCTAGCACTCTGATTCGACAAAAAAAGCTTGAGGAATTCTCTTCAGAACCTGATAAACTTTTAAATGACCAAACTCCCAGTACCCTAAGAGCTAAATAATTTGCTAAACACCAACCTTTGATTGCTCATTTTCTGCTGCACCACCATGTATCAAAATGAATAGATTGAGTAATACAACATTATACCAGGAGGTGAAACAGCTAGGTATAAAAGTATAGAGAAATTTGAGATAGCCTTTGCTCTTCTGCAAGATTTAAGCAGGAGAATTTTCTTCTATGCTTGATTGTTTTACCGCTATGGCCTCAAACCGGGATCACAAACAAGGAAATAAAACAACTCAAATTTTTCCACTACAGAAACAACTTGCTGTAGCGAGTGAAACATCTATTAAAGTTTACTGAATCATGTAATATTTTGTATTTGATTGCAAGCTGACATGAAGATAGAACAAAACACTTACATTTCCATATATCTTGCGGTATTTCTCGCAGAACTCCATGATAGAGCCAATCAGAAGAATCTGATGGATGTTACCAATTAAAGGTAGAGCGAGAGGTCCAGGTGGGTACTGACTTCTCTTTTTGCTGAGGTAGAGAATGGAAAGTAGAGTAGCCACTCCAGCCATAACCATTGTTACCATTCCTTTATCACCGCTGCCAATGTCCTCAAACATCTTCAGTGAGTCCATGGTGGAAAGCTCAAGATCCTGTAGGAAATGAAGAAGAAATTAACCATTTTCCAACCAGTATTTCTGCGTTGACATCAATAAACATTTTTAAGCACAAAATGAAAACCACATTAATGAACAATATCTACTTTACAAACTGGTTTACAGCAATGGATTAAGGGTGTATAGCTACATGTATGAGAAATAAACAACATTTTGTGTAGCAGACTGAAAATAGTAATGAGCTCATTTTCAGTTGGTATCAAAGTTACAAAATGTCTTAAAGTTACAGTTGTACTTCAAAAGAAATCCTGCCAAGGCAAACAATCCGGTTTTCGATGATTCCGACTAAAGCCTACTACTATATACATTGAGCTTGCATGATCCAAAAATCCTACTACGCTCCGCAATACTTTAACGCAATTGGAAGTAAATTGAGCTAATGCTGGTGGATAAAATGTGTGACGTGTTTGATCACTACAATATGCTAACCACATATTGCATGGCACATTTTTGGTCATTTCACAGCAAAAACAAATTTCAGACAGGTCAGTACACAGACCCATAATTAATAGAAGGAAAAGAGTAAGACTTACCTTACTGGAGCCAGCGAATCAACTAAATATTTTGTTGATGGTGTCCACTCTGCACCTATGACTCTACACCTACGATTACTTGCTTATTAAGTAGACCTAGCCTGGCTCTATGTAAATATTAGACTGAGGATCAGTACTGGTAGTGCTTATGGACAAAGTTCACCAAATCAACTAGCATTGGCCATACCAACTATCATAAAGCACAGACTATAATAACATGCTAATCTGTTATCTGATCCAATGACAATTTGATTGATAAGTGAGTGAATATATGGGACATAACATCTCTACAGTTGTACATGTAGGCTACAGTAGTTCTCATGCCTCTTTACAAGACTGGCAAGTAAAAGGATAATTTATCTATCAAGACCAAACTAGTGAACTACATGTATTTAGTCTTGTACATACTAGTCTAGTACATCAGATACAGATACACGTAACCATAGCAACTATAGCAACTTAGCAACTATAGCAACTATAGCAAAAATAGTCCACCAGCGGAGAGTTATCAGTATTGTAGTCTAGTTTATCTATAGACTAGGACTAACTGTTGGAGGTCTTGAAACCCAGGCTAGGTGACAATGTGGGACAACTGACATACAGTAATATTAGGTGACAATGTGGGACAAATTCTTATAATGATTACAACAAAATTACGCAATAAACTTGTCTCAGTAAAGGGACAGTTAAAAAAGACAGTTCAAAACAGGACGTTTCACAACTGAACAGTTCAAAACTGCATGGATTACATTTAGAAAAACACAACTTACAAATAATTAATTTCAACAAATTACTCTAATTAATTAAATGAAAAAAGTAATAATAGAAATAAAAGTTAGTTGAAATCTGGTGGTTACGGCTTGGGGTTTCAAACTGCCCAGTTTTCAAACACCCTGTTTCGCGCTGTCTTTTTTACAAATTTACTTGTCTTATAATGCGCCCTTGCATTACTGAATATTGTTTACCCCAACATAACATGGTGGTGAGCTAGTCTCAGAACTCGAGTACATATACATGTACATGTATCTAACGATACCTGACACTACTGGTAGGTACTTACAGGCAGTGTTTGAAGTAGAAAAGTGAGGTGGGTACACAATGCATACAACCTTACAGATTAGTATTGTATAGCTATCCACTTAATCTTATAGTAGCTAAGAAATTAGTGAATTTCTAAAATGAAAATACTATGCTCTGGTGGGATTCAAACTCAAGATCCATGAATGAGTATCAAGCACTCTACCACTACCACTATCAGGTCCCCAGTGACTATGCGGGAAAACTAGCTATTAAAATGAGAGTACACGCCTGCTGGCCATATAACCACTAAAATTGAGGTGGGTACATCTCGAGTTACATATCATACATTGTATACCAGTTATGCCTTAACAGGAATGTCAAATAGTCTGTGTGGCTGGTAGGTGACAATATGGGACAATAATTACATGTATGTTATTGCATTATACAGTAATGACTGCAACAACATTGGCACAGTAAACTTGCCCTTTGCCCTCCAATACTGAATTGTTTATCTCAACATAATGTGGTGGTGTGAGTAGTGGTGGGCGGTTTTAATTCGCACTTGAAATCGGTTTTTTTTGCTGTGCTTTAAAAAAAACTGAATGATATCAAAGTTTATGGTGTTGCTATGGAAACAAAAACCGGATCAAATCGCTATAATTTTCAGCTCAATTTTGAGAGTTATCACACTCCGCTTTGAATTATTATGGCGGCCAATTTTATAAATTGTCACTCTTTAATATTATAACTATTTATAATAATAAATGTCATCACTGATAATCTGCTTGTCAGGAGTAGATAAATCTGAATGGATTCAGTGAAGTGTACATGACTAACTAATAAAGCTCATAGAGCTCCAATTCCATTTGAAATCAATTCAGTTTCAGTTCAGTCTTTTCTATGTAGCAAATTTGGATACAGACCATCTCTATTGTTAGGTGCAATATTGCACAATTTGATATAGCCTTAGATTTTCGTTTGAGGTTGGGGTCACATCATATGTAATGGAGCAGACAATTTCTCCATCTGAAATTTCCCTGAAGAACCCTGGCTATGGCAAAAAAGCACCAAGTTTCGCCTGTCTATTGCTGCTGGTTCAGCTGTGCCCCTGTGCTATGGATCTACTCTCATCAGTAGTGTTCCTTGATAGGATAACGTTTTCCCATGTGATCTCTCAACTTTTCTTCTGTTATGGGTGAATATTGCTGAATATTTCCATTAGTACTGAGTTGTGCCCTCTTGGAAAGAGAGGGAATAACTACGTATCATACCCAAATTACTCTCAGCAGCTCGACATTTTAACCCAAGGGATAAATCAAAAGAACCACATTCCTACATATTTCAAAGAGCTTCATTAGTTGCTGTTAATATACCAGTTTTTTGTCCTGTATAGCTACAAGTTTACCAAACAAACACAATCATGTACATGTTATTGCTACACATATTATTAATTAAAATGTTATACCTTCAAGCTTACTATCTGTTATATTTATTCAAACACACGTCAAAAATAATAAAACAATACATAAAAATGTGACTGAACAATAATTAAATACCAAGACATAATACATAAATCATGACCTTGCATTAAACAGCATCTGAGCAAAATTAAAAATAATACAGAATCACAAAGTCAATTTCCCATTTCTCCTACATTACACATATTTTAAAATGGAAAGTTTTAGTGGAATGGTAACTTCACTTCCTCAAAGAATGAAGTCCATATGCTGTGAGCATAGCCAACAGACTAAATCCAGAAGCTGCAATGCCCACCTCCCACGCATTTCGCTGCAGGACCTGTAAGAAAGAGGGGCGTAGCTTCTCTCTCATGAACCACATGACAGCAAAGGCACAGCCCGTAGGTTTCGCTATTTTCTCATCAAATACAAAGTCACGTAGTTTAGAGATTGGCACTTCAACTGTCTCTATATACTCTCCTTCATGGGCGACGCCCCCTCCCAGATGACTTCTCATAGCCTCAGTTACTTGTGTGTAGAATATAGTCTGTTCCGAGCCAGTCACACCTATGCCCGTCCTACAGCAGAGATATAGAATAGAGTTAGCAGTCTATTTTCCTATTATATGACTTGTATAGCAAAAATATTCAGTATGAGCTGTAAAAGCTGGGGTACCAAGAACATATAATGTGCAATCAATTATGTTGACATATTTTTCCCAGCAGATATCAGCACACTGGTGCCATATAAACAGAAGGTAAAAGTATCCATGTTAAGCTTTTGTCTGCCCATAGAACCTAAACTAACCATTACCTGAATGTACAGACTTTCTCTAGACTATCTGCAGACACTTTGAATCCACACTCCTCATGTACCTCATCAGCGGCTATCTCAGCTAAAGATTTTTCTTTATCCACAATTCCAGCACAGAGTTCAACAGTCAGACCCAGCCTGGGATCACCTTCAATACTTGTACCAGGTGGAGGTAACTCCTGTTCATTCTCTCTATATATACGGTTGAAGTATACAGCTGAAAGATTAATTTGATATCTATTGGAGTATTGCAGGTGATACTGATAGAATGACATAATATAAAGCTGGACGCATTTTGTCATTCGATAAATACCATAAAAATATTCAATCAACCCAAAGCCAATACCAAACTGTCGTGGGCTACAGAGTGGGACTAAAGGGAATAAGTCCACAGACTATGCGGCTAGATCGTGCCAGGCCATTCGCACAGCACAGGCCATTACACTATAATTATGTTCATGTATAAGATCGCCTCTGAAATTGAGTCATCTTCTCCTGTCAGTTAAACTGGCAATGAAAGGACAACTCCAAAAACCTAACAAATATACATATACATTACTTGTGTGCTGTGACACAGTACATGTACATGTAGTTCATTTTATCAAGTAACCACTATTTTGACTAATAAGAAGTAGGTATAGATGATGACACACCTCACCTGGTCTAAACTGAGTGACAAAGAGCAGTGACTGTCGTTCTACATGGTGAAGTACAATTGCCACGCTGAAACACATGAATATAGTGATGAAACTAGACAAAATGCTACCCTCTACCGTGATCTGCCACATACAGAGTCATGTAAATGTGTTACTCATTTATCCATTTATTAATGTAAGCATTAGTATGACAAGGAAAATAGTGTGCTGAAAAGCCAAGTCTGCAACAACGTGATGAAACGTCATGAGTAGGTAGCTAAATGTAAAGCGATGAGCATGGCGATACCTTCACTCATTAGCACACGCTATTACACTTGGTACATACCTGTCATGTGACTTTATCAAGTCCCATTTCTTTTCTTTGCCATCCTAAAAGTGTCCAGCCACCAGTATAAAATTCACACCTATCATGTTACATGCTTGAGTTTACCGGCTTACATACCGAATATCCGTGTACCCGTTAGTTAGCATATTATCCAATACAGTCATACAGATACCATGAAGTTAAAAATGTTACCATTATCTGTCCATCGTCAATTGCGCACCGGCTTTTTTTTTCATACAAGAGTAGGAATGCCTACATAATTATAAATTTGTATGATATGTTTCAAATGCATAACTCTACTAGACCTGCATTGTCCTCAAATAGTTGCGTAGATAATTACAGCCTAACTATAGCACAAACCACAAGGAGAACTCAATGTAGCAGTAGCAGACTTGATAATCGGTAGCGGTAAAAGACATGAGCGCGACGTGAGAATCAAATGGCATGAGAGTAAAAGAAGACAACTCCAACTAAAGTTGCTAACATTAGAATACCTACACTAGGGCGGAGCTAAAGACCACGTAATCCCAAGCCCCGTAATCAAAAGCTTTATTTCTGCCTTTAGCTCCTCCTAGTATAGGTATTCTAACGTTAGTTGGAGTTGCCTTCGCACTCTTACGCCACTATCTCTTGCGTCACGCTCACATCTTTTACCACTACCCCTTGATAATGACCCAGTTGGTTTAAACTTACCTGTATATATGAGAGACGGAAAGGACGAACATATTTAGAATTCTGGCAATGCTCAACAACGACCTTTTCTATGGATAACATCATCGACGTCAGCTTTGGCATCACATGCTACAGGTATGAGGGCAAACTAAAATATTATCATACAGCCTATCATAGACTCCTCATTGTAAACTCAAGTTAATATGGCTTTGTTACATTGACCTCCATTGCGTACCAACGACCGACATTTAGATTTCTGTTGGTTGGCTACAGCAAGATTAAGTATCATCTACATCATGCAATAAAAGATATAACCACTACCGAAAAAAAGTATACATATGTAACATATATATAAAATTAACGTTTACATGCACTACATTGACGTACAGCGAAAATATACATATAGCCCTAGTAGTTTACAACGTATATACAACTAATCAAGACATATACATGAAGTAAGAATATAAAAATAAATGCGAGCTATGGCTAAACAACGTACATAGGCCTACTATGTAACGTTGGAATACACATAAATGGAACATAGCGTCAAACAAAAAAGCTGAACATTTAAATTTTAATAATTACTTTAGCTTTATAGTAATAATTTAATCTTAATTACATATTAAGATTTTTGTAATGCAATTAATTAACATGAACAACCATAAGCTTAGCAAGCAGGCCTACATGTAAATATAGCAAATTAATATAAAAAGACGGTGTTGTGTAAAAAAGCATAAAAGGTGAAGGCTAAAAAGAATGCATAGGTATACTAGCGCAACTGCCAAGTTGCTCAACTTAAAGGACAAGAGATGTGATGTACGAATGTGTAAGTGATAATTAAAATAATGATGGTTTGTGGATTTTCCACCTATGTGTTATTACTTGGACATAATCCGTCTGCAACTGCATTTGAGCACCATAATAACCAGGGTCGATAATCTAACAAATAACACTAATAAACATTTTAATCAGTCATATTACATGTATAATCTTTGACTGTGCCACCTCAATACATATTACATTTAGTATGAATCGCTCAATCGGTGATGATTCACAAATGAAGTCAACTTAGTTTATCTGATTCTCGGTCGAAATTCATCCTCATATTTTTCTTTTCTTTTGGTAGAATGTTGATTGATTGAACATGGCTATAACCATAACCATAATGCAAATATTAACATTTTGATTATGCCATTTACATATCAATCAACAGGGAGCAGCCGTGGCTTAGGGGTTAAAATGCTGAGCTTTCATGCTGAAGGTTCCAGGTTCGAATCCCGGTCACGGTGGTGTTAGGAAGAGCATCCAGCCATAATTGCTCCTGTGCCTCAATAGTCCTTGGGGTCATGCAAAGCATGGCTTCAAGGCAACTCCTTTACCCCTGCCAAAAAAGGCCATGTCATCTGGGCCTTTTCTCACAGGGAATTGGCCAACACGGGCACCTGGCAGTGCAAGCTGCTAGGGGCTGGTCACGCCGAGGAGTATAAGCCGGTGAGTTTTTTTATTTATATATCAATCAACAACATTTACTTTTATAAAATTAAACAGATAGTCACAGTGACAGTAAGTAAGGGCAGCACTTGAGTTCGGCTGTGAAGTATGAGACCTTTATTTTAAGAATAGAATAGAGCTAAGGTGTATCTATCAGTGAGCATAGAATTTAGTCACTAGAAAATAGGCGCCAGTCTTCCCGCATCAATTTATTTCACTAGCTAATGAACCTCTGCATCCCAATCTCTACAAGTTACTGGACTGACTGACATCTATTGATTTAAATGTTCTAATTCCCCTAATTCTTTGTGCTCTAGAACTAACCTCTATCTGCAGAGTTTTCTGATTAGAACATCTAGGGAACTCAGAACAGGGGAATTGGTTGCAGGATAATATAATAATATACTGATAAATTGAAGGTCTCAACTTCCCTCCAACTGGAGGTCTCGAGACTCGACAAACTGACAGACAAAAAGGTAAAATTTAAATGAATAATTCAAAGTAGTGTTTTAATTAAGATTAGTACTTTAACTTTTTCATTTGTTATTATTATGAAATAACTATATTTTATTACATTATAATTTCATTTAATTATTCGAATTATTATTATTATTATTATATTATATTATATATATTATATAGCCTATATATTTTTTTATATATGTCTTGTCTTGTCTTCTTGTCTTCTTCTTTAGAACGTACTAGAGCTTGATGCAAGGGGTACGCCTCATCTGTTTTTGGTTTTTGTCAAGATTACTATGGTCATATATTTATGTTATGCTAACATGTTGCACTAATATAGATTTGTTGCTATGTTTATTGTAATAACTGTGACTTAAGCTCACGTATAGTCCTGGGCAGAAAGCTACCATGGTAAGCAGAAGTTTTTGCGTAGGTAGTGGGTGGGTCACCTCTTGTAGTAGCTCTAGTGACAGTTGTATTAGTAGGACGATTGTTCATCAGCTCATCATAAGTGTTAGCAAGAGCTTCGTGGTGTTCTTCATTCGCCAAAATGCGTAAGAGGAGGTTGTGTCGGTTCTTCCTGCGGCGGTTGCTAAGCGTATCAAGATTAAGTACCTTGAGGACAGCAGATATGCCAACTCTACCTTTTAAGTTACAGATGTAGCACACAGCACTGTTTTGTACCATTTCAATGTTGGTAATTTGGTAATCATGGACGGGATCCCAGACGGCAGATGCATATTCCATGTGTGGCCGACAGAGACTAGTATATGCAAGTAGCTTAGCATCTTTGGTTGATCCGTGGAGTGCCCCCCTAACCATACCCAGTATTAGTATAATAAAAAATATATAAAAATAAATAATATATATAAAAATATAAATAATAGTATTAGTTCAAGTAGTATAACATTTAATATTAATGACTAACTAATAACATAAGCAACAGCAATAATCATAAATTAACAATTAAATATCAAAATTGAAATGGTAATATTTTATTATAAACATGAATTATATTTAATAATTTATATTTATATTATTTTCTAATCTAATTAAATTAAAATTATATTATTTATCCAATCATACCGAGTCTCTACTGAACTGTTATATATAGTATCAATTGTCACATGCTATCACATATTTTTGCTCAATTTATCCTTGTTCTACAATGGAATATAATGCTGCAATGGCCAGCAACTCGTTATCGACACCGGTACTCTGTTCGCCATAGTAAATATCGGAGCTACTACTAACTGCGCCACATTATTGTTTGGCATACTGCCATTTTTATTACATACCCAGGATCCAAGGACTGAATTGCGACAATAACGGGGACTAGCGACAGTATTGGGGTAGGCTCTCCCTAACTAAACCCTATCAGGACCAACAGCTACGGATTCCTTATATGGCATGAGTAGGCGTGTCTAACCTTTTTCTAAACACGCATTAGTTCATGATGGAACGGGGTGTATATTGTCCTCTCGGAAAGGCAAAGCGTCATATCGTGAAATTCGAGGTAATTTTGGTTTTCCCATTCGCCCCAGTTACGTTACGGCAAGCTGATTGGGAAAAGTTGGGAATTTTTGATCAAATTTCCCAAGTGAACGGGTGTATTTTGGACTGCCTATATCATATTGGAATAACCAGATAGTCTTCAACTTTCAACCGCTAAGGTATGAGTTAATATCAATAGAAAATAGTGATTCAGTCGTAGTATTTCGCTTACAGTAGCAATATTAGATATTTAGTACCGTATGTAATGTATGAATGATGTATCCTCAGTCGTGAGTTGATTTGATTGAAAATAAAAAAATTAATTTATTTCTAATATAAAATAATAACCACACTAAAGTCTAATGATAACTATAATCGTAAATAAAAATTGAAATGCTAAGTAGTAATATTATTTAATTTTATAATAATAATAAGGCTTCCCGGCTTTACTCCCAGCTAGGCTATGACTCCCAAGTAAGAAAGCAGTAAACTAGAGAGATCTGCACTTTTTCTTCTTTTGGGGTGGAGAAGGCAAGTCACCAATGGCAAAATATCGAAGTAGCACAGGAGCATTATGGGGCTGGATGCCCTTTCTAACACCACCAATGACCTTTACGGGAATCAAACCTGAAACTCCCACATGAAAGTTGAGAGCTCTAACCACTGGGCCATGTTTGCTCCCATTACATATTAATATTTAATTATATATAGTATTATATAATATGATAATCATATCATACATAATTATAATATATATAATATCTCAGTTATCTCACTCTCAAATCTTATCTCATTCATTGGGTAACAATGAAATAATATCAAATATGAAATGTGGTCTCGAACCGCCAACCTCCGGCACTGCGCCTAACATGTATCTGAAGCCGCTACCATCACGGCCATCTTGGCAACCCCAAAAAAGGAAGCTTCAACAACCGAATGCATAGCGGCAATCAGCCCACACACACGGCTGACAGTTCCACCACATGCACCATGAATAATCGCATTAATATATTTCCAATTTTATTTAAGGAATTAATTGAGAGCATAGAATAATTGTCATGCGTTGTTTAACTTGTTGTATAGTCTGCTATAGAATAGAATGTGATAGATTATCTTATAAATAATAAATAGACAAAGGTTCTTAATTTTTTAATTTTCTCTTTTTTTTCTTTCTGTGGCTCTCTGGGGCTAACTCTAGCTAACCATCTTTTTTATTGTTTTTCAGAAGAACGCTTTTTCTAACCGAAATGCCGACTGTCCCCGCTGGTACAAACTCCTATGGAGGAACTCAACCCTCAAAACAGCCATGGGTTGAAATTATCGAACAGCCAAGTTCAAAATCAACCAGGTGAGCTGATCTCAATTCACTAAATTTTACTCTTGATCTACCGGAGTTAGCTAGTTAAGCGTTAGCTTTTCTATAAATTGAGTGAATTTTTTCACCATTTTGGTCAATGGTGATCATTAGGTTATATTATATGGGTGGACGCCTTCTGTATATGACTCGAAATTAATATATGTTACAGGTTCCGTTATGAGTGTGAAGGAAGATTTGCTGGATCTATTCTTGGTAAAACCTCTACAAACGAGCAAAAGACATTTCCTGCCATAAAGGTAATCGATAATTACATTTCTATATCACATTCCAATTTAATTATAAGCCTAGGCCTGTAATATTGAATTTCCACACACATAAACTAATAGGTAACATTGTTGTTCACTTTTCCCAATTGGAAAACCCAGAACAGACGACATTGATTTAAGTGAGGACAGAGGAGACACTGCTGAGTCATGTCTATATGCTCAAACTTCACTAGGAAGCCGTAGATGCTGTTTCACTTTGTCATAAGCTATTTGTATTCTTATGGATGGGTGCAGATTACAGATTGTATTCGAAATAGTTATATTCTCCTATTTATCCATACTATACTGTCCAGTACAGTTGACTAGGGTGATTGATATTTCCCCTAGTCATTGGATTTCCTAGACTGAAGTTATAACCCAGCTGCTGTTGCGGTGCTTAGGCGAACTCCACAATAAATAGTAACATTGACTCATCTAGGCACCTTATGCTATGTTGACGTAGGCAGGCATGCCTCCATTCCTCTTGTGATAATAACCTAGCAATAACTGGATCAATTTCTATTCATGTCAAGCAGAAGGCAATCAATGAATGTACAAAGGAGCTTGGTAGTCAGTCAAGCAAATCAATGGCTTGGTTTTTCCACTGATTGTAAAACTTTCCAAGCCACGTTGGAAAGTCCAGTCATGTAATTAATGATGAATGCCAAGTTGGGAAAAACCAGTGGATTGGTTGTTTGACTTGTTAGGTTACTGTGGATTGGCTGACTATCAGGAAATTAGAGCATGAATTGCATCATCATCTCATAAAATGATTTCATGAGAAAAATAGCAGCAACTATTTGGCATATTGCCAGAGATTAGATCATATTGAAATTGCTAACTTATTTCGCAACAGTATGCTTTGTATGAATTGACACGGTTTTTCCTGCTGCTGTCGATTATGAGACACGATTATTATGAATTTGTTTAGGTTCACAACCACAATGGGGCATGTGTGGTGGTTGTCTCCCTTGTGACTGCCGATGATGAACCCAAACCTAAACCACACCCACACACACTGGTTGGTCCTGAGTGCAGGCAAGGAGTCTGCACCAAGAAGGTCAAGCAGAACCTTGATAACATACAGTAAGCATCTAAATTTCTGGTCATCATCTTAATTATATTTCTGGTGTCCCTTGGAATTTCCCAAAAGGTACGGTTAGCTAAAGATGAGTAATGCAAATCACAGACCAATGCCTGCTCTTCAGACAACATGGGAAACGGGAAATTCCAGATGTCACAGAATCTGTAGATCTGAGCCATTGTTTAAAGACCCACACACTCATGGAGGCCAAAGCTGGTTAACTAGGATGGCTAAGAAAAACTTAGCAAATGATGACTAAATAGACCAGCATAAGAGAAAAAATTAGCAAATCATTTGCTTTATAAGATTACACTGGGTGTTTGTAGATTCCCAAATCTTGGAATTCAGTGCAAGAAAAAAGCTGAACTGAAGGATGCTTTGACCATGAGACAGCAAATCAGAGTGGATCCTTATAGAAGTAGGTGGTTTAGCTACTCTAGTAGGAGTGGTATCAATGGCTGTTTACAATCCCTTGTGTGCTCTGCTCTTGCGTAGATAACGATCTGAATAATGCAGTAGCTTAGTAATACTGCACTGTATTTATAATTATTATACTACTTAGTACTAGTAGTAATAGCTTGGGTTTTACCATTGGGAAAAACTGTTAGCTAACCACAGGTAGTAAACAAGCTGGCTGTGTATTATTAGCAACTAGTTACTATTCTATCTGCTTAGCCAAGCATGCATTTCTATGTATCTACATGTAGTTGACTATCAGTGTGTATGCAATACCATAGTAACCCTGTTATAGCACAACGAGACAAAACCAATGGAACATGGAACCCACCATTTTGTTCCTTGACCCAAAAAACACTAATTCAGCTGCAATACACCCAATTTTGATCTGTCATTTCTATGTCTTTGGATCGAGAATACCTATAACACAAAATCCATCACCAAACTCTACTCAAGTATTCACTTCCTTGTACTATGATCACTAACCTCTGCTACCAAAGTGCAAACTCCACAGTTGACATGACTGTGATATTAATAGATTGGCTGCCTAAAATATGTTTGAGTTTTGCTGTCTTGGGAAAAAAAGTTTATTTCTTACATCCTTGGGTGACCTCTTAAGATGATATTTTATAAAAGTGTTACGAGTAGGCCTACTCATACACACACATGCTATGCTAGTATTTCTACTTCTGCCCTGGTTTACATTACGGTGACCCAGATTACATAGACAGCATACTTTGACTCAATATCCGATTGTAAAATTTTTGGTTTTAGAAAGAATGTTGTGCATGCCATTGGCTGAACCTACTTTTAGCCTATCCACTGCTGGAGAAACCGGGCCTAGTCCTAAGGCTAAGGCTAGTCCTAAGGCTAGGCTCTGAAGAGACTCAACAGCACATCTTGTATACACTAATTGCTGTGTGTTGACTACGACATGCTCTCCTGTGTTGTAGCTGGATTTGATCATATGGAAAAGCCAGCACTCAACAACATAAACCTAATGATGGTGAAGCTCTGTTTCCAGGTATTCCTTCCGGATGAATCCGGCAAGTACCAGAAAGCTGTACAACCAGTCTGTTCACAGCCAATTGTAGATAAAAGTAAGTCGAGTTACCTTGCCATGTGACTTTATACAGTTGCATGTAGATTCTATAGTTTACCGGAATTTTTTTCTTCCATTTTTGTAATGGATCGCTGTGAATATGATCCGCACGGCTCACATTTGAAATGTAGCACATGTCTGAAGGTCACCCGCATCTATTACGTAGTTGTCTAATATCTTTTTAACCAGAGAGTGCCGGAGAATTGTCTATTCACAGCTTTTTGCCGGAGACATGCGTGACAACTGGTAGGGAGGAGATGATATTACTGACTGGGAAACTACCCAAAGGTAAGTCTATGTGTGTCTATGTATATGTATGTATATACGTATCTATGGCTATGTATGTCTGTGTTTTATCTGATGAGTATGGCTTTAGTGCACTCGCATGATAATGGTATTAGAAATGAAATATATTTGAATGACCGGTTTCATTAAGAGATCAGGTTTTTGTACTCAAATTAGTGTTCCTGTATAGCAACAACAGTTAGTATTACTTCATTGCTATTACCAACCAGGCATGGTAACGAGCAAAACCATAAGCCGGTTGCAGTCATTGCATTATAAATACAAACAGTGGGATGGCGGCCATGTTGTATTTGAACTCTTGAAGAAACTTTTATCTCTATAATTCGCAGAATATCAGTGTTTTGCTCCAGCATTTGAAAGGATTGTCTCATGCGTTGAGTATCTATCTGTAGCCGACGAGTTTGAAGTCAGATTCTATGAGGGACGTCCTGAGAAACCTGACTGGGAAGGTTTTGGCTCGTTCACGCAGAAAGACATTCATCAGTCGGTTGCTGTGACAGTTAAGATACCAGAGTACACTAACCACATGAGCAGACATAAACAGCAGGTTTTTGTTGAACTCCGGAAAAGGAATAATACAGAAGAAAGAAGTACTTCTAGAAGGTTTTATTACCTCTCAACAGGTAGGCCACTGTTATTTACTTCTGGAGGTACCAAAATGGCATGCAAGAAGCTTTTAATTATTGACATTGTTTAGTGTCTTCGTGACCTCTTGAACCGACATGGGTCCCAAATAAAAATTCCAAGATGGCTGTCCGGCCTACGCCGAAAGGGCTATTGATCTGGGATTTTGGTCAGAGAAAATCATCCCTAGCTCATCGGCACACCTAAGTTTCTCGCACAAATATGAAGATTTTGTCTTTAGCCTAGACTGGTGTGTTCACGGCCCTGTGACAGGAGTAGGCCGGAAAGTTCTTGAGCAACTTGCCCTGTGCCTGAAATTTAGGTCGTGAAGTCACTAGTTAACTTGTACTCAATTGACACGCCGAAATCTTAGAGCTATCTGGCTACCTTCTATGAGCTATGTCAGTGTCACGATATGTTACACATTCTGTAAGTCTTATTTTGAGTGTCAGGGCCATCTAATAATACTCATTTGCTTGTAGAAAGCAAGAATCGTCATCGTCCGAACAAGAGAGATATAGAGGAATCTGGTTACTCTCAGTCTAAGAGGATCAAGCAGGACCCCTGTAAGTTCCTCAGGCTATAGTGTAGGCCGCATTTTATGTACAAAAGTCTTCTACAATTGTCACCGTGTGAAGATTTTGATATTATGTTTGACGGTGACTGTATATATATGTATTTGGGTTCTGTAGCATATGCTAATGGAAGTGGTTATGGCCAAGATGATGCTTCCCATGCTCCAACAGTTCTGGACAACATGAGTGTGGACACACCCAACAGTTCCATGGGATCTGGATCTGGCTATTCAGTAAGTGAACTCAACCACTTAGCTACATAGAACATACTAGTAGACAGAGACAGAGTTTTACTGGTAATGGTGTGGTACCAGTTATTTATTGGTCAGGCAATGGTACATGGTCATGGTTAGAGTTGTTGACTTCTGCTGTTCATAGATTTGTTAAAACTTGCGTTTTTAGGGAAGGTCACAGCAACAGATGTATCGTCAGCAGCCGTATCAACCACAGATGAACCAGCAGCAGCATATGCAGCAGCAGCAATATCATCCAAACCAACAGCAGCATCAAATGTCTCAACAACAACAATATCAGCAGCCCATGCAGCAGCAGCCCATGCAGCAGCAACAGCCCATGCAGCAGCAACAGCCCATGCAGCAGCAGCCCATGCAGCAGCAGCCAATGCAGCAGCAGCCAACACAGTACCAACAAATGCAGCCTACTAATCAATCTCAGGGGATGCCGTATCCTATAATGAGAGACAGTAAGTTTACTCGTTTGTATCGAATGTTTGCAATCAATCATTGAAGCATGTACAATGTTAGTCGCTGTTTGTGTGATTATATGACAGCTTTATCTTTATTTTAAGCATTCTGTTTCGAGTTTTCAAACGTCTAGGGCTTAGGCTTATCTGTGATGTAGTTAAAGGAGAAATTCACAAATTGTGCCCTACTTTGAAGTTAGTTTTTGTACTGTTCTAAACAAGATATTGAAACAATTATTGTACAGTATACTAAATCAACATATGTTCTCTTATTAATAACAAAGGATTTGTATTTTATGACCCTCCTTATGCCTCAATTAGTGAAATTAAAACTCCTTCTAAACGATTGAAAAATTAGGAGTTATCCCCTTTTTGAGATTTCGGCATTCTATTTTGTGAGACTACGGTTTCCGGCGATCGACCATTCCTGGGGAGATAACTTTATACTATTATCCGTATAACATAATGCTATGCTAATTATACATGTACTTGTTTTCCTTACTTTCATTTCAATTTCTTGACTGCACTTATAAATTGAGTGGATTAATTGAGTTGTCAGTGCAATCACATAGACCTTAGCATCGTCTGTCAACAATGCAAATGCATTTATACCTGTACATGTATCAGTAATATAATATACATTTTATCATTATAAAACTTATGTATGACAAATGAACGTGCATGTACATGCACAACACACTGTATTTTTATAAACATTATATGTAATCACGAATTCTTTATTATATCTACATATACATGCATGTATAAAAGGTTTACACAATATCATTGGAAATAGTTTCTGACACTCTGCTACCCATGAAAAACATTGGTAATAGTATTATTAAAAGTACACATTAAAATATTATACTGCAGGTGGCTAGGCTAGGCTAGGATAGCTTCAACTGCTGAATCTATGGCAAAGCACTAATGATTACCACCATATAGCATATACTATGGTTTTATAACATAGCCAACAGATTGTGCTAGAGAGTATTGAGCAGTCAGAGCAGAGGTGTACAAGTGGAGGAAGTTCCAGCAGAGTGCAGAGTGGACTGTGTTATGATCAAACTTCAACTTCACTGCCTGGGTTTCAACAGTTGAACACTTGCATAGTTGGTGAGGTAGAGGTCACTGGCAAGCCCTACAGTTATAGACTGACCTTGTTGACCATATGATGTTGACAGCTAACATAATGGCTGATAGCAAATGGTTGCAAGATTCAGGCCATGGAGGTCAATAATTGTTTAGATGCAGAAGTGGAGAAATTTGAGATAACCTCTGTTTTTCAGTAAAACTTAAACAGAAATCGCTTTCTCTAGATTTATTCCCCTTCTCCAAAACCCCAGCTAAGGAGTAAGGAGGTCTATCTAGCTTTCACCACTACTGCACCTACATGCAAAAGCAATGGACAAATATTTAACCTCAAGGAGACTGCCGGCAAGGATACCAGACCAACTGCAATGATGAATGAGGGTTCTTCCTAAAGTTGTTCCTGTTGAACTGGATAGTTTACCCTCCATCAGTGTCTCTTGCGATATTCCAAGGCTATAACATTTTGTCTGGAACATCTTACCAGAATCTATCTGCAACCAAGAAATGACTGTCTCGTGTATTACTTTCATTTGCACATAGATCTGCCTACACACACAGTCTTCATGTGTAACAATGAATAATTCATGTAAGTGTAATTACTATAATAACCAAATTCAAAATTATTAGAGACTCTGAAGGAGTATCAGATTCTAAATCTTCTTTGCCGATAAAGCATCAATGTTTAAGATACAGGATTCCGAGTAGTTGTTCATACAACTACCTACCCCAAGAGCTATATGGATATGAAACTGCATTTTCTTGAAAGCATCGGCTAGTGCATGGTAAAACTCATTAGAGCTTCAGTACTACAAACTCATAGAATAAAGTAAGAGAGCATATCGGCATCTGGTGGCCCAACTGCAGCAGGCACTGCAACATCCTACAACACAAGTCAACAAGCTGTATGTGTTAGTATCAACTCAACATTGATAGTATGCCCACTATCGTCAGTATTAGTAGTCGCAGCAGCAGTTTACTAGCAAAATAAAAGAACCATTTGTGGTGTTAGCTGTAGTTCGTATTAGCAGTAGGAGTAGTTACTTATAGTAGTAGTTAGCAGTAAGTTAAAGTGATAGCAGTGTAGTAGCAGTATTACGGTGATTTCAGTAGTTAGTTATGGTTGCATTAGTAGTAATCATGCAAGTAGTTAAAATCAGCAGTAGTAATAGTAGTAGTTGGTTACAATAATAGTTAGTCGTAGAAAAGTGGTAAGTTGTCGCAGTAGTACCAGGGGGTCCAGTGGTAGCAGTAGTAGCTACAGTATCAATAGAATCAACAGAAGTTGAATTATCAATAGTAATAGTAGTAGTTAGATATAGTAGTCACCAAGTTACCACAGTGTAGGCCCTATATTTTTAGTCACATACATTGTAGGCCTATGCCATTTTAGAGAATAGTTAAGAGTATCAATAGGGTTTGTCACAGTCACTGAGGCTAAAGTAAATTTCTTAATGGTCAGTATTGTGGAACAGATTCATAATATTGCACAAACATACATAGGATACTAGTTTTTTTCCAGAGATGTTCGCAAGCTTTATTTTGGAAACGAGTCTTTTAATAAGCCATAAAATGTTGCTTGAATCAACTGAGTCTGGCATCTCTGTTTTTTTTTTCAGTCATTGGGCTTACTTACTGCTTATTTTAATTTTATTTATCTGAACGCACGCCATGAAATGAAAATTAGCAAGATTAAAATAAAATTAAAATAGGCAGTAAAGGAAGAAATAGAACACCAGGAAAGTATGGAGGTGAAGTGATGTACTGCAATCCAATACAATGGGAAAAAGATAGTTCCAAACTAAACCTCTCCGTGACAGTTTGAACCCCTAACCCCACTCATTAATTTTCCTTTTTAATATTAATTTTTCATTTAATTAAACTTAATTACCGGTGAATTGTATTCTAATAAATGTAATCTACACAGTTGAGAAACGTCCTGCTGGAACTGTCCTGTCGTTTTTTGGAAATGTTGCTTTAGCATCTCCAACTAACAGCTTTAATCATTTATATTTAGCCTGTTTTGGTAAAAGCAACACACTAAATAAATTGAATGATATATTATTATATTGATTTGCATTGCCTTCAATTGATTGTTTGACTTTTAATCATTAATTTACAGCGGCAAGGAAGCAGTAACTGGTGATTCATTTGTCTTGTGTCTAGTCAACAGCAATCTGATGCCAAAGAAATAAAAGTGATTTTATTGCAGCTTCAGTTCATGTTATATTTCCCACGGAAACTTACTGAGAGTCACTGCTAGCTGAATCTGACTGAGAGTCACTGCTAGCTCCGAATCTGACTGAGAGTCACGCAAGCTCCGAATCTGACTGAGAGTCACTGCTAGCTCCGAATCTGACTGATAGTCACTGCTAGCTCCGAATATGACTGAGAGTCACTGCTAGCTCCGCTGAACTACCAATGAAACCCATGGTAGAACAGTTATTAATTAATTATGTGCATAAGTAAATAAAAACAAACATAATTGATGATAAATAATTATTTTAAACAAATTGAAACTAGCGTTTTTTATAGTTCAGTGAAACTGCAGTGACTGTCAGTCAGAGTGAGAGTCGGTGGGGAAATAATCTAGTAGGATTAGAAAAGAATGAACAAATACTTATTATAATATAACTTGATTTGATTTCTTACCGACGAATGAATATGCATTGTAGAATATGCCATGAGCTATTAGTCGGTATAAAAGACAAGTAAGTGTAAGTAGCAGAAAACTTTGGAAATTACAAAAAAACACAAGTGGCCGTAGCAAACCACTAAACTGCGAATGCGCAAACTCACCGGAAACAGCACGGCTATAGCAATATAGTGGTTTTAACGGGGCATATATTAGTCACCTCGCATATCGGTGTAAGCCTGCAGATCTTAGACTACCAATAAGGATGCGCCCATGACCAATCAGATAATCCAATTTTTTGGATAAAAACGCGGATTTTGATATTTGTGGAAATGACGTCTGGAACCGCCAGATTTCGAACTATCACTTTAGAATCACTTCAAAATTTGTGATTTTCCCCTTTAAGTATACCATGGTTTACCTGAAGGCCTCTATAGAGCATAATTTTGGGGCCTACTTGGTCTGTACATAGCCTGATACGATGACACTGCCTTTGCTTATAGACATTCATGCAAATATACATTAATATATATTATGCAACTCAGTCACTTGTTGACTTTGTGGTTTCCTAGGTAACGGCCAGGAAGTGTTCCGAATGAGAGCCAGCGACCTGAATATATTTAGAAATGATGAATCGGGGAAGGTGTTCATGGCACCTGGTCCAACAGCTCCTAATCAGAATGCTCCGGTAGGTAGCCTTACGGGTATATCCTACGGTACCGTAGGTAGCCTTACGTGTATATCCTACAGTACCGTAGGTAGTCTTACATGTATGTCCTACAGTATCGTAGGTAGTCTTTACATGTATGTCCTACAGTACCGTAGGTAGTCTTACGTGTATGTCCTACAGCACCATCTGTCTCTATCTCTCAGCCACTCGCACTCGTATGTATGTGTAGATAATTTGTTTATTCACCTCCTGATGTACCTCAATTAATTATATCCTTCTCTACAGTTGATCTTGCAGGTGAAACTGAAGGGTGAACTTCCTGTTTAGATATCCTTCAGATATCCTTTCCTACAGTTAGCGTGTATGCATATGCCCACAGTATTACAATAACTACATGTATAGCTATATGTATGTGTAGTATTACAATAACTACTTGTATGTAATATTGTGGTTTGTTTAGCACATTGAGCTAGAAGAGGAAGCTTTTAAGGACTATGAGATGACAATAAATGAAATCCTACGGGCAGCCCACGAGAATCCCGACTCTGATATTTATGTACCGTCAAACCTCAGTGAACATTTCAACACTCTGTTAAATTCTGGAGTCAACGTAAGCTATTTACTGTGATATACCTTGACTGCTCTCTGTACCCATGTATATAATGCATGTATATGTAATATGTAATATTAGGGTGCTACTTGAAGAGTTAGATAGGCTCTCTTTTCTCAGCATGGCTAAAGGCTAGTCGTACAGAAATATGGGGAATAGGGTGCAGACTTGTATGCCAACAGGGAACAAAAGCTTACTCATGGCCACAATGGCAGTTATCAGGAGAATGCCTGTATATATACAGTAGGTATGGGCTCTGATTGCAGGTGCTTGAAGGTGAGATAGTACAAACAGCTGCAGCCACAGAATCTGAAGAATTGCACACTTCAAGTCTGACTCGAGAACTCAAGACACTACCGGAGACCTAACTATCTAGTATGATCAAGTCGTAAATGGTGACTTGTCTGTGTTGTTACTATTATACTGTTGTACATATAAATTCATTTGCATTTTGTACGTGGTTGGTTCTCTTCCACCAATAGTCAACATGTACCGATATAAAGCACAATGCACAAAGGAGGAGGGGTGGCATGTTTGGCTCTTTTATGCTGGTGACACCGGGTAACTGCCTTCCTATTTATGTTTTAATATCACCTCCTCTATTATGGTCTATACTAAACAACTGCTAGACTATCTAAAGTAATAATAGACCTTATGGCTATATCGTAGTACAGTACATTTTTGTTCTATATAGCAGTATAAAAATATTTCCTCATTAATAACTGAAGTTATAATTACACAATTGTTTTATTAATACTGTCAGTGAACAGAATCATCTGACAGTTGAATCTACCCTTTTCATTATGAATCGTGTATTTTTGCTTAACATAATAATATTGTTTATTCCATTGTATAGGCTATTAATTTCAATTTTTTATTCTATGTAATAAAGTTGGTGAGTAAAATAATAATAATTATTGTAATGACAGCAGTCGGCAGCTCTATTGTGTGGATTTAATTCTAGTATAACTATAACTGTGTGCTGGAAACTAACGGAACAATATGGTCTTGTGATTCAACTAATATTATATTGCTAATAGAACTGAATAGTCAATGACCACTAGTAAACTAATAATACAGTAATCAGCTGTTGGCCAATAACTAGGTCAATCAACTTTTCTGACTCTCACAGATAAGGGTCACAGACAATATATAAATCTCAGTTATAAGCAAGAGCAACATTCCATTCCACCTTTTGCCCAGGGGCACTAATTTACGTACTGACATACCAGCTGTGGAGTTTTCTACCCTTGCCCATTACTAGTCAATACAGCACAACTCCAAAGTCCATGTACTTGCAGAACATGATGTATTGAAAATAGAGTCATATATTATATTAATTTGACACAACAAAAGCAGCTATAGATAGAGTATTATAATATTTATAGTACAATACCCATGAGCAGCCATTCACATTAATAATGCAGACTTAAATATTTCAAATAGTAGTCTTCCTACCAACTATTTATAATTATTTCTTCAAGTCTTTGAAGGCAAACAACAACAGCAAAAATAAAACAGTTACACAATAAAGATGTACTTTGTACATTTCTTCAAATAAGAAAGCAACTGCTGGATGTACCTGTCAAATTAAGGCAGGAGCCAAGGCTATACTTCAATTATATGCTATATAATATTACACTAGGACTAGCTTGTGGTTCCAGTGAGAGTCAAATTATGGCCTGCGATTCATAACTGATTATAGCCTTCTTCTACCTCAACAGGAGGAGGGGTGGGTTTAAGCCCTGTCCCATTCAATACAGAAACTTTCTGGAAATTTGGTACCACTTCAGCAATAAAAGTTCTGAAACAGTACAAGAAATGGCATTAGTAAAATATCATCAACTACAACTCTGCAAAATAACAAAACAACTAAGTGGCACCGGAATGTGGCAGCCCAATACAATCCAGAGGTTGACCAAAAACCCAGCATAATAAATCGTAATAGTAACACAGTGACTCACAATCCTTACTTCCAAACAAATCCTTAATTGTCCTGTTAAGTTGGTTTAGTTCTAAAGCTAAATTTCCATTTCCATGGATACCCAACCTGGACATGTATGATGAACAGGAAACAGCACTTGTAAACCTACACCATGTGAGTTACTTATTATCACCATTTTGAATTGTTAGTGTTAAACAGACAGACAACAGAACTTTTAGCGTTCAGCCGACATAATAATTATGTAATATACAACTTACTGCAACCGCTTCATCATTTCCTGTGGCTGCCATCTTGGAGACCATGGATATGTTCTCGTACTTTTACTAAATGGTTTTTCTGATGCGTCTGTGTGGTACGCAGAGCGGAAGATTAACTTTGGTTGCTCCTCAGGGAAATACAGTGGCATAGACACTACAACAGTATTAATTACATATACATGCATGGTATACGTGCACAAAACAACTTGAGGAAAACAAAAAACCTGTGTACTATATTGTCAAACAGAACATGTACTTGACTCTATTTCCTCTATATTGTCAGCATGACTAATAAAGTATATAATGCTCTCCGGCATCGCTATTCTAGAATGACGAGTTATTAAACCTCTTTGTCAACAGAGATTACACCAGATTAAGAACTTAATCTTGAAAAAATAAAATGACCGATCCTGCGATAAAACAGAGTTTATATCCTGACTATCGTCCAACGTATTTCACGACGTTAAACAAGAAGATGTAGGTAAATACTCATCATGTGTATTTCAAATCAAGCCTCAAACTGGAGACTAAAATTACCAAATGTGAAAATTTCTTTAATTAAGAATCAATTATCTACACAAATTATAGACCTAGGTATATTTAACCAATCACTGACAAGATAGCAATGGTTGACCAATCACTGACAAGATAGCAATGTTTGACCAATCACAGGGGAGATAATATTGATAATAACCTAAGAAGTGACAAACCTTGAAGTATAAAGTGGAAGTCAAGGTAGTTGATAAGAGCACTAGCTGTTTGATATTCAGTGACATCTACTTCTATCACACCTCTACAACATTATAAGATGAGTCAAAGGGAGAGCTAACTTCATGTAAGCACATGCATCTGTTTACTTTCGGATGTTCATGTTACCCACAATTCCACACATACCTGGAGAACTCAAGCATAAATGCTTGGATGTAAGCTTTCCTCTTACTTAGCCCGTTGTCTAGAGTATCTATCTTCTCGACGAGGAACTCTTTTAGTTCCGTCACATATTGAGGTATATTTGTACCATAGAGAGCTGGAAACTGCATGCTGCTTCCAAATGCCCTGCAATAGTACAATCCAGCCTATCAGATTTAGAATAAAAACCAACAGCCAATAGCAGCAAACGTAACAGGTATCAGTTGTAGACCATCATTAATAGGCTATTTATATTAATATTGCAAGTTTCTGGCCTCATTGAAATTATGGCAGTACGTAGCCGTGCTGAGTAGAAGGAAAGACAACTCTAAGTTGGAGAAATAATTTTAGCCCGAGGTACCAGCCTTGAAAGCAGCTGATTGGAGGTATTACAATGTTCACCCGTGCATTACTTACATACTTGCATATGTAATAGCGAGACAGATCAACTTACTTGTTTAGCCGTGCGCTCACGCACACATTGTCAACTGCCTTACTTGATGCATCCGGAGAGTTATATTGCAACTTTAATAGCACCAAATCTTCACCTCCTAGACCCTGGATTAAAAATAAAAACACGCAGTAATATAGAAAATTCACGAATATGCGGTAATACTGGGTACTTACTAAGTCTCCCTGATTCCTAAACTTTCAGCATATTTTAGAAGTACTACCCTACTTCATTTATTTGGTAGTTCTGAACTCCCCCAGAAACAGTTTTCTGCTCTAATTATGTGTCTATTAAATAGATTGATATTGATGGGAACATAAGAGTTATCTGCTCTATAAAATGTGAGAGGATAACTGCTATAAAACCTCAAGATGTACATGTATGTCAACATCAAGGAAAATATCTCTGTCAAAAATAATAAAGTACAGGCAACTAATAAGTTCACAAGCCCAGACTTGCTGTCAACTATTGTCATTCATCCATAGTACATTATTAGCATATATTGTACTCACCCCAAATCTATTGACTGGTATTTTCTCAAATGGCCCCTCTATCTTGATCAGGAATATCACGGACGGCTGTTGTTGACTCTATAACAGTACGCATGAAGACAACCTTATATAATAGCACAGTAACAAGCTAAGACTTGTAACAGAGCCACCAATGAGCTCAATATGTTATAAATATATTGCAAAGTCTGTCATAAAGACACTTTGTAGAGTAGACTAATGCACTCACGCAGAATTAGCTTGAAGCTGGAGCCCCTCTAGGAAAGTTTGTTTTATAAGTTTGATTCAATAATTACTTCACTCACAGCTAATACATGCAGCTAAAGGGATCAGGACATGACTATAATTCTAAGAAGGGAAAACTTAGGCCTACACTGTAAATAAAATATCTTGTAATACAACATTACCTTTCTGTCATAGGGAGGGACATGAACTTCAATTAGTTTGTCGTCTATTACTTGTATTAGACTGTGGTACACGGATTCTATTCTAGGATACTTGGACAGCAGGCTACATTGGTAAGTCTTATATTCCACATACAATTCTCTCACAACGTGTGACAAGGCTAGAGGGTCTCTTGGGTCCCAGTTAACCAGACTCTACAATATATACTGCGAAAGCTGAGCAGAAGTAATGAAACTTGTTCTTATCACAAAAAGTCTCCTCAAGCAAATAGAATTGAAAATGCAGTGGAGTTTCACCAATGAGGTTTTGGGTTCAATATCACTGTTAGTATTAGGAAAGGTATCCATAGCATCCTTTATAATACCAACAACTCATCCAACACTACGCATTCAATGATAGTAGTATGCCGTAGGATGGTATAACCGGTGTTGTCTTACCTACAGATGTCCATTGCAGAGTAGCAACCAACAACCAGTAGCAATGAAGCCAAAACAACTTTCTATTGTAGATATTACTATAGCAGTATAATATTTGCGCAATGGTGAATTTGAATTAAAGACCAGACAACATCAAATTTGTATTGGAGGTGTCCCTGGCCAGAGAGTGAGGCGATCACATTGCCAGAAATTGTCATTTTCCACAGAGCTGGTGACCTAATACGGAATTTTTCCCTTCAAAATAAGGAACGTTCAGAAATGTGTAAAACAAGAGAGAACAAAGACTTACCTTGAGATTATCAAAATCTGGTTCAAAGTTGTGGCAGTAGAATATGAAATCAGGAGGTAGATCAGGTTCATTGTGATTAAACATCAACTCCCCTAAAATGTAAGAACCAAGGCTATAAGACACTCAGTGGAACACAAGCTACAGGGAACACTCTAGCGCAACGTAATAAAAATGACGAATTATCCTACCAGCTAGCTGCTGGTTTAACACAGACAAAAGATTAATAAGAATCTTACAAATCTAACAATTGGAGGATTCACGAATACAATATCAAAACTATCACCTACATTCTACGATATCGGATGCGTATGGTACTTGCAAGGTGAATCTGTCCGCTGGAGAAACTTGCTGAGAGATGGAAGAACTAAAAATAATATAGAAAACACTTAAATATACATTAGTTAATAAATAACCTGCCCAAAAGATGCAGTTGTATGCAAATTAAGAGTCATTAGAGCTACTTGATTAAATTCCAAGAAGATGAAATGAAGGCCGGTATTGATGGTAGAAAAATACTTCATACAGAGGGTGATGTAGTGAAATTAAATATTGTAAAGATACGAGACCGAGACTGAAGTGTAAGTGAGTCATCGTCCTTGGGTGACTCATCACTACAATAAATATAGTATAGAGGAAAATGGAGAATGGCATTGCAGTCCGGAGTGAAGACAAAGTACCAGAGGAAAGTAAAGGTGAGCATGAAAATCGCCAAGTCAGCACATGCTCAAAACCAATAGGCCTACAACAATTAATGATCCAAGGCTCTAAGCAATTACCACAATTTTATTCCATACACAAACTTTATTACAAAGTTGAACCATGTTATATTTTTAGGAGCCCCTTACCATTGGACAGTTACTTTCGTGTTGCTTTATTGTACAGTTAGGACAAACATTGTTGCCTAGCAACTAAGAGAGAAGGAAGAAGTACACTTGAACATTTCTGATGTCTCATCAAAAATTTTGGAGCTATGAGCTAAGAATTAGGCCTACCACATGAGATCCACATTGCACATGTACCACACGAGATGTATGTAGGGTCTATTGATATATGACACTATACCTATGCCGATTGATGCCAAATCATTTCTCCACAATTGGTCAACATGATCTAATATGTAGGCCTAATATCTTTGGGATCAGAAATTCTAGAAATCACTATACAAATGACGACACTGCCCATATTTGCGGAGATTAGTTCTAGGTGTGTGAAGTAAAGTGTGGATACACTCATCTTTTGCCTATACGTTTAAAATTACGCCACCGTTCCCCTGCCCTACCTAACCATCATCCATTGCAATTTTTATTTTACTGCAGACAATATACACTCCACTACCATAGCACACTCACTATGGTCCTAGGGCTAGTCGACCACTAATTAACACATTAGACATTTTAACAAGATCTTCGGTTCCTAGAGTCGACTGATAAATAATTTAAGATATAATAATGTTCAAATATTCATATTATTGTGTGCACTCATTCATCACATCAAGAAATAGGCAAAATTAAAGCTTTTTAAACCAAATGACTGTACTATCTACATTTCTTACCTTGATCTAAAGTTATGCACAGTGCAGCATGTCTGACATAGACCTAACTTTTCTTTAGTTGCCAACACTTCCAGATATTTCTTAAGCCAAGCTGGAATAACCATGTTGATATTTTGTTTTAGACCTTATTCAGCGAACCACAATATCATTTACTTAGGTAAGCAAGATTTTATTAAGACAATCACAAGTGTTGGAAATTACTCGAATTAGTCATCCAGGTTTTAAATGAAAACAAAACCTGTACAAAAGAATGGTGGAGAATAATAGCCATAGAAAACGATAACTACTCTCAACTCTGACCTTTTAGTGGCCTTCAATTTAGCTTGATCTCTGTAACTAATACGAATATAGCACATAGTATCTCCGAACTCAAGATCTCATAAAAACAAGTTTTCCCGGAAATGAGCCTGTGAACCTAGTTAACTAACGTAGTATTGTGTGACTTATTTGCGTTTTAAAGTAACTTTCTCAAAGCCTGTCATGGCACAAAGAAATCAGTCTTCAAAAGCTGCATTTATTCTCTATGGTTGCATTGAATAGCTGTTACCTTTTGCCACTACGAACTGTGCACTGAAATATGCTTCAGTGCAGCTGTGTATAAGTTTAGCTGTCATAATTATAGTGCCAGTATTGTAATATTAATTCATAATGATGATCACAACATAGAGTGTGTATAATTGAAGTAATTGTATTCTTATAAATTTAACATTTTATTTTGTTATTGATTATTAAATTATTTTCTTTGTTATATTATATTATTAATTATTATTATAATTATTCTTGTCAAATATTGAAATAAATAAGTAAGCATATATCTCCACAATCTGGCACCCATCTACAAAAATCAAACATTGTTCAGATTTATGTAACCTAAAATCTTTAAAAAACTTTTTAATAATAAAAGTGGTTTATTATTTATTAATAAATAATTACATTTATATTAATATTGTGTGGTTCTGGTTTAATTTTTTTTAAAATAGGCCTACAACAAAAGCAGTATTTAGTTAATGTAGCCCCTAATCATACATTATTACATGATATTATATATTTTAAACACAATTTAAATGAATGATCCATGCCAGTCTTCGGGCTGACATCATGAGTGGAAGCATTTTCGGATCATGCCTGGCTAGGTGGTTGCTGTAAACTGCACTAATATAGGCTATTAATTTCACCAGCTGGCCTAAAATCGTTGGGGTCAACCTCCTTATTGGTCAAGTATTCTAAAACCTAATGTTCGAAGTGTGGTTATATGTTAGTATACGGTATGTACACACCTCAATTTTAGTGTTTAGACGGCCAGCAGGTGTGAACCTTCATTTTAATTGCTAGTTTTATCCATGCAGTCACTGTGGACCTGATAGCCTAATGGTAGAGTCTCATTCATAGGGACATGGGTTCGAATATCACCAATAATTGACTTTTTTTATTTTTTATTTTTTTCATTTTAGTTATTCACTAATTTCTTAGCTACTATAAGATAAAGTAAATAGCTATACAATATACTAATCTGTAAGACTGCATGCACCATGTACCCACCTCATTTGTTGCACTTCAAACACGGCTAAAAGGTAATTCAAATCACCTTTTAGTAACCAAAAGCAACACAATAACAGCGTCTTATCCTTCATGGGAGCACAGTGTTCAAGGACTTCTCCGGGGTTAGTTGGCAGCGGAGAGTAATTTAGTGGTGTACAGACAGCATATACCGAATGTTAGGCATGGTTCGTGTCTATTAGAGAGCCTGCTGGGGAGCATGATATAGCTAGTAATAGGTTCAACAGTAGAGAAAGTTGAAGTAGCATCAGCTCTTGGGCAGAGCTAGAAGGAAAGATTGCCTTTGCTCTTGAGGAAAGTCAACCCATTACCCAATCACATCATATTGATCTCAGGCTATGAAAATTCACTGCTACTGTAGCTGTGCCTAATTTTTTTGTTGGGCTACCAGACATCAAGTGCTGAACTGTAAATACCAATATTATTCCCAAATTTAGCAGGTTAAAATGGTGGGTTGTGCTTCCTCATTGTTGGTGTGAGTTAGACATATGCCTAGATATGCTTACTGCAATCTACCTTATAAATATAATATTTACACACACTTGAAAATCTATATGTATCTACCTGTTACAATGATCTATTAGCTCAATCATGTTAGGTAACCATGGAAATTTCCATCATTCTATAACCCACTAGTTTCGCATGATAATTACATTTTATTGCTTTTATCGGCCTGCTACAGCCAATTGTTATCTCTTAGACATAGTACTTATCAGAAAGTTGTCAGTCTATCTCGAGTATGTTATCAATTATGAATGTCGTTTGCTATCATTCACCTAGTATTGATGATCTAGTAACTAGAATGAAAACAGACATGTACTTGTATGCTTGCAACCGAGGAGTCAAAGGGCTCTTACTACTTGTTGCAAATGAGCAGAACGTATCATCGCCCAGCATCCTAGTCCTCATTGATAACGTTATGGACTGTTACACAAATCATTACTATATATTTTTTATTTTGCAAAATAGCTAGGAAACTATGTAGGCCTAACCACATGAGGGCTGTTTGATTGATGTAACTCTAACAATGAGGTCAACTAGGTCCCTGGGGAGAGATGCCTTTCAAGTTGTCACTTGAGCATCTTATCATGCACACTGTAGATGTTAATGAAGTGGAGCTTAGATGAGCAAAATATTATGGTGTAGTGGGAGTGAACTATTCAATCCTGTGATTAACCATAAAAATATATAATAAAACCACATTATATACTAAGATGTAACCCAAACTTCGACAGCCAACTGTAGTTGAGTGTACCAGCAGATGTGCTATGGATATTTGTAACAGCCATACTGCAGCTTAGCTCAGGCCACAGTCTTATCTATGATTCCCTAATAAATATGTTCTACTACAGCATAGAACCATCATGGACAACATGTAGTAAAGAGCTGCACTAGAGTATCAACTGATATACACACTATAGCCAAGATGGCGGAGGGAATCAATATTGTCGCGACGAAGAGATCGGATCATGATGGCCAGATACACCCTCCTGGTTGGCTTCTGTCTTCTCAGTCGATGATAGCTGGATGGACTTCTGGTAACTTGGTCATTCACTCTTATAATTACTTGTTACTAGTGCCTAGGTCCTAGATAGCTTATAGCATTATGCACATGCATCTACAGTAGTCAGCCTACTGTCTATTTATAGATATTTGTGGTGTAACCAGAAATATTCCATTAAAACTCCAGTAGGGTAGGTTTGTCTTTTCTATAATAAAATAGTGTAATACCCCACCTAATGGCCCAGGTCTCAAGCATGGATCCAGGGCTGAGTAAAAGGAATGCTTGTGCTTGGCTGTGTATAATGCATAACCTAACCTACAGCTGTGAGTTGTTATAGCTTAGGCTAGTGACCCACAAGTGAACACAGTACATAAGTTTGTATAATAATGTATTATATTATTGTGACCACATTTCTACTCCTTCTTTACCTTAGAAAGTGACCAATAGTGCAATGCACAAATGAATACTCCACTGTATTATTATGGATAATGACCTTTTCACAATTTTATTCCACCTGCATTAGTAATACCCTAGTACATGTTTGTATATATTACATAATGTAGGTCTTACATAATACCACATACACACACAGGTGTGTGTATTGAGAATAATTGCATATTATTTTCCTGAGGATTAAATTACTTATAGCTTAGAGCTAATACTTTTCTAGCCTGTACACAGTGGTATGCAGATATTATGTAACTAGTAGCAATACCTAACTAACAGTGCATACCTTATATTACTATTATTACTTTTGTACTCTATCCTTGTACGATAAGTGAATGACCTAGTTTACTTGTACTTTGTTCAATCTCTCATAGCCTGGAATCCTATGGTTTATGGTCAAATACTTGGTGATAATGAGCTAATCATTATAATTGCAAAGGTTCTCAACTTGAGAGAAGACAACTTTGACTTTAACTTAGTAATATAGCACTAATTTAGGTCAATGTACTGTTATCACAAATAGGCCTATATCCCTCCTTAAAAAATCTAAATTATTTGACAACCGAAGTTAATCTTCTCCTTCCTTGTTCCAATTATTATGTGCTCCCTTGTATAAATTTTAGGTGCTGCTGGTATTGCTGTGGGACATCCTTTCGATACGATCAAAACTCTACAGCAGACACAGCTGGTGAGCTAATCACACTATAATATGATATATGTGTACATCTACACGTATGTGATGAGAAAAGATAACTCCTCATCTACATTACTTGTGTGAAGTCAAGTTCAACTGGACCTCTACCTTCACTCCTCCTTGACATTTTTCTGTGTTAATGTTTCAAATTCTCAAGTCTCAAATTCATACAGATAGTTTTGGGGTTTGGCTCACATAAATTACATTGTAGAACAAGTTTATCGAGCACGCTGTACTATGTATATGTATATACTGTAGGTTACCAAGGGTAATGTTAGTGGTTTCCATTTGTTACGGGAGGTGTTTAAAGGATACGGTGTGGTAAGTACTTTGGGAGGATAACTCCTAATCTATATAAACCCATTATTGTAATATTACATGCTTCATGGTGTTCATGTAGCGCTATACTGTAACATACTTGACATTTCCATGTTGTGTAAGAATACAGTCACCACCTTTCCAATTTGTTGTAGCATATAAACTAGCCTATGCTATGTACTCTGTTTCTATGATGCGTAGACATGTCTGCTATAGCGCCATCTTTGTTGCAATTCACCACTGTTCACATAAATTTAAACTACACAGCATCATAGGCCCTATTCTAATGTTTAGTTAATATGCATATTGGCTGTACGTTACAGGCAGGATTATTCAAAGGTTTGACCTATCCTGTGGTGACATATGGAGCCACCAACGCTGCTTTCTTCACCGGCGCTGAATACACTAGACGTATATTTTCCAAGGTCCGTAACTCTAATGTGTTTACTTCTATCAGTTCCCATGCCTTTATTAGTACTCATGCAAACAAACAAACAAACATGAAGTGTGTGATTGGTCTAAACCAGCTTGTAAGAAAACACAGAACTAGTATACCATGCATGGGAAGATAATTTCAAATGTGAATGTGGAGCCTGGAATACTAGCCACTGACCCTGATTCTTGATAATATTGTTAACTTGTATTTCAGGGTCTCCCAGAAGGGCAGGCTAAGTTATCGTATTTCCAGCTTTATATAGTCGGATGTGTGGGTGGTATCTGCCCCGTAGCAATACTCGGCCCTACAGAACTTGTGAAAATAAGGCTACAGAATCAGATCAGTGAGTATTGTACATAGTCTCGGCATGTACTGTGTAGTTCTGTTGAATGTGGCTATCTCCACCTCAAGTACACATGTAATATATAAACATATTACCCCAACAATATTCTTTCCTTATATGGTCATGTTATAAAATGCAAACTATTATGTCATATGCCATATAAGGAAAAAAGATATTTATTTCATATATAGCTCCGATTTTTCTGTTAGCTTAACGTAATATAAACTGCATTCCGAACCTTACTCTGTTGCTAGCTCATCAACATTATCAAATGTATAGTCTGCCAGGAGTTGTCTGCACACATAAACTTGTATGACACTACATGTATATAATATTTACCTGCAGACACTAAGAGCAGCCTATACTCTGGGTCTATAGACTGCACTAAGAAACTCTACCAGAAGCATGGATTGAGTTATTTTACTAGTGGCCTGCTTGCTACAGCCTACAGAGACATCTACACTTGGGGATTCTATCTTGTAACATTTGAGTATGTCAGAGTAAGTGTAGAGATCAATGTATATAGAATACATTACACACTAGGCATACTATGCATATTCTACTTTCATGTATATTGTACTTGTAACTGCGATCATCATGATGTCATATACAATGTATTTATGAAGAATTGTAGTACATTGATAATTATCAGTATTAGTTATATTATAATTAATATTAATTAGTAATATTAACAGTACTAATTTAATTAAACTGTGGTTATTTTCATAGTCACTATAATATTTGTAATGTGTAACTTGTGGCGTCAGCTGTACGTTTCCATAATTGTGTTTCATTCAGGACAAGCTGGGACATCAAGGTATGCACTATATAGCCTCTGAACTAATAGCTGGGGGACTAGCCGGTACGGTGTCATGGACTCTAGCCACCCCATTTGATGTAGTAAAGAGTAGAATTCAGGCTAGCGAGAAGAGGTTAAGAATTGTTGATGTGGTGAAGATTCTGTACAAGGAGGATGGTATGTATTTATCTATATCCGTATAGCATCCAAGTGTTTAGTTATACATGCACAGGTTTCCGTGTACCGGAACGGACGGTGATTTTACAACGAAAGTTCATGTCCTTTATTAGTCACTTTTTAGCCGTTTAATACCATTTTATGATGCTACGAGTGGTGTTCTGTCTGCTGGAAGGACTGTGTTCAAGTTTTTTAGATACGTTGTAAAATCAAACTGCAGTGTTCGATACTCACTTTATAGTACTTAATACAAATACTGACCAAATATTACAAAAAGCATGTAAAGTGCATGCAATAAAGAAAGGGGTCCAGTTTATTTCACACACCACTGTATTTTATTAAAAATTGGTAAGTTCGTTTCCATATTTAGTAACTACTAACTAGTCAACCCAGTAACTAAGCTAAACCAAATATTTCTACCATAGATTCATCTGAAACGTCGATACGGCAAGTTATGACTGACGGATTATCGTCCAAGACAAATAACCTATTGTTGTACTGAGTATATTTTATTGGTTACACATTTTATTTCTTTCCTGTCATTTCATTTAGAGTAGTACATTCCAGTCTCACGCAAATTACCCGCAATATTATTTATCTGTTCATCTCCAACATCCATATTGGTTAAGTCTTGTTGACTCAACTCCTTTCTCTGATGAACATAGCCTTAAATCCTAAAAAGGAATATCTAATTTTAAGGGTTGCTCAATCATAATCTCGTGACTCCTACATGTCTACATATTTGTACGTGTCATGTAACTATTAGTACACTATTATTAGTAGATTAAACTCATTCCCTGTTTTTATTCAATAAAAATTGTGCTGCTGTATGACTCCTATATATGTGATAGAGCTCCACAAACTACAGTTAATAATAATATTATAGTTGAAAACTGGTTATGAAATGTTGATTTATCTTCTCTTGGACCACAAAATCTTCATTTATTGCCTTCAAAAGTGAAGGATTTGTCATTTTTCTTCAGAAAATGCCAAATGCTCTGTACGCTGGTTTTCCCGGATTTCCGGTTTCACTAGTATAGCAGTAGTTGTCTGGACTCGAATGAAAATTTAGTATATTATTCTACGCGAGTCTAGCACTATTTGAAGAACCGCCCATTAAACTAGCCAATAAGGAGAGTCTTTAGTGCATGTCTATTTATGATTTGTACTTAAGTTCAGTTATTAAACTATAAATTCATTTATAGAACGATAACTAACATTTAGCTCTATTTTCATCATCTTGATGAAACTAGTTTCAGTCATTAGATTTATTCATATCCAAGTAAGAAATTCTAAATGTAGACTGTGTTTACAGGTTTTAAGGCTTTCACTAGAGGGATGTTCTGGTCGGCCTTCCGTGCATTTCCTAGCAATGCGGTTACACTCTTTGGCTACGCTGAGATGATGCGATGGTTTGACAGAGTCAATATGAATAACTATGAATCATAATAGTTTAGTTCAAGGTACACCTGCGACTATAACAGTCAATGTGGGCCTGTATGATTTTATTGAACCCCCATCCTCCTCCGTTCGCTGAGAATTTTTACTTTAAATTTCAGTAAGCAGTATTTCTTCTGCTAATTACTGTTTTATCACATCCTGTTGAGTAATGGCACATTGCCAGTTGTAAGCTATAGTCTGCTCTACCATCTAATCAGCTGTCAGTGATGTGATTCACTTGCATGTATTTTGGAACTTTTAGTGTTATTATTCCTAAAAATGCTAGTGGGTTAAGAATTGTGATGCAGTTAGATGTAGTAGACCTACAGTGTTTGCCGTGCAAAAAAAATATATTAATGCACTCTACACTTTTGATACCTACAAGCATAATTATCACACTTTTGGTCTTCATCTTTTCCTACCCATTCACCCTAGCTCCAATATAAACATTAATCACAGTATTGCTGCGATGTCTATCATGCTCAAGTATTATTTTTACATTTGAAAATCTTTGATATGCATAATTATATTATATTTTATGTAATATTGTTATAAATATTAATATATTGTACGTGTAATTATTTTATAATAATATTATTCAGGGCCACTAATGCTAGGAACATAGTTTTTCATTGCCTTCGGCATGAAATTATTCATATTTTATTTTACTTGGTTGTAGATTTATTATATTTTTATTTATTTACTACTCAATAATGTATAATTCATATACCGACACTGGTATATTGTATTTACGTGAAATGTGTTGTGCTTAATATTGCGCTAGAGTATTATATCATAATACATGACTTGTATGTTATCTTAGATAATTTAACTTCATGCTTAATTTTTTTGCTAATTTTGGAGAAGTTTTGCATGACTTGTACTCTGTAGGCTATTAATATTTTATTATTATTATTTTTGCTGTACTTTTAATATAATTTCTGCATAATATTATTGTGCTTTTTGCACCTTTTCTTCAAACTTGAATTGTGTTAGGTAAAATAAACTTAATAAATTCATTTAGTTGATTTCTAAATTTTAGTAATCATTATTCGGCTTGATTAAAGTTCTAAATTTTAGTCTCTCACTGTATGGACAGTCAAGCTGGTTTAATGCCATCATCATAACAATTGAGCTTGGTAAAATATTGCCATACTGAATAAAACTTATAAGCTATTGATTATAATTAGAAGTTGTCCTCTCTCAACTTACCTTCCTCTTCTTTTTTCTAAAGAGGGAGGTAAATTGAGGGAGAACAACTTCTAATCAAGATCAATAGCTTATGAGTGCCAAAACAAAACGAATTTACTCATAACTGAATATATTCACCCATGTTACATATATGTATTTTGAAATCACCTCCCTCACACACATGTAGATGTTTTGCAATTATAATGTTTGCCAAGATGAGTTAAGGTAAGTTAGGTAAAGGGACAAATTTTGAAATAGACAGTTTGAAACAGGACATTTCACAGCTGGACAGTTCAAAATAGGACGGTTCGAAACTGTGTAGATCACATTTAGAAGAACACAACTTGCAGGTGAGTAGTTTTAATTAATTAAATGTAAAAAATAATATTAAAAATGAAAATTAGTTGAAATCTGGTGGTTTGGGGTTAGGCGTTTCGAACTGTCCTGTGTTGAACTGTCTACTTTCAAAACGTCCTGTTTCGAACTGCCTTTTTCGAACAGTCGCACATTCAGATTTAATATGCAGTAATATTGAATTATATAGGTTAAGATGGTGTTTTCTCTCTAACAAGGTCGGTAATCACATAAAATCCACATCTGGCATGATGCTTTAGCATCATCCCAGGATAGCAGGTGGCAATCCTAGCCTAAAATCTAATCTGCCCTAACATAATAGTTTGGATTCCGGATCCACCCTTATAGATCTTATAGGATCTCAACAAGTAGGCATGCATGTACTTTTGAACTGAAAATTGTTTACACTAAAATCGCTTTAGCCTTGCAAAACATGAGGGTTAGAAGCTGTAGTCTCAACCTGATTTTCGGCTTAACGTCAATCCTAAGGGAGAAAATGCTGTTATAATTAGACATATAGCTGTAATTCAATAAATTATGACACGTTATATTATCATATAACGCTGTATAAACATGTAGAGTCTATTGTATACACTTACATAGTATGTGCTCACATACACTACATGCATGTGCTCTCTTGCATAACACTCCGACTCCAATAGCTGTAGGTGCGATTCCAAAGCTATGCATACTACATGTATTTTCAATCTATGAACTATTGCAGTTAGTTGACACGTTTGTTTATGGAATACGGAATACGGTAGCCTCTACCAACACTACTTAATGGACTGCTAAGTGACAGCAAAAACTAACTCATTTGTCAGTTTGCACTTATTTTGGGCATCAGACCCACATGGAATCAAGCCATCGTGAGTTACTAGTACATAGCCAGCCCACAGCAGATATTATGTCATTACAATATGATATATGCTACTACCCTATATTAAAACAGTCATATTATTATGATAGTAGCTACTATACTATAACATGATGTATATATACTGTCCTGTTCTATCCACACACGGTTACAATCCTGCTGGGAAAAACAATACGTTTGGAATTATCTGTCCCTGTTTGGCTCATGTACATGTGCTGCCAAGGTAGGCAGCAAGCATTATTCCGACATTGGGCTGTCGCAAGTTATATACGAGATCACAATTCACAAAAGTTTTTATGGTGATTTAAATGTCTTATAGTCATTGTATACCGAATTTTGCGTCAATGTTTTAAGTACATTTGTATTGAAAAATGTTGGTGTGGGATAATATTTTAATGATGAATAGTAGTACAAGACGCATTTTTGATATATAGAGATTTATTTCCTAATATTTCGTCACTTATCCAAGTAACATCATCAGAGGATAAATCTCTATATATAAAAAATGCGTCTTGTACTATTATACATCTGTATTCATTTCGGCCTACATGGGTATTAGCTATTCTTGGAAGTTGGTGGGTTATGTAACAATAAACTATACTTAGGTTGTATAACATGGTGTCAGGTTTGTGCATGTTACTCTTCAATACACATGTAAGAATGTGAATTCATTCAAACAATAATTATGTTATGGATGTGTAACATGGGAACAGATATGCATTACTTACTGCGTTAAAACAATAGATACATGATAATACTGAATATGTATACACTACTGTGGTGTGAGTACTACCTACCGACTATAAGCAAAGACATATGCAGGCTTGCACCTTGCGTGCACAATGATATACAGCATCATAAGTACAGTCTCTCTCAGATGTCCAATAATGTCAGCACGTACAAGTAGATGTTTACGCCAATGCGAGTCCTAGTAAGAATCTTCTGGGCAGCCAACAATAAACTTCATTTGTGGAAACTGGTTCCTTGAACCATAGCCATCTGTGAGGAGATGGATGGTTATTGCTTCACAGCGACAAGATTTTTCTGTCTTTCATCATATTTCCAAAACCGGTGCCACGTAAAATTTTTGAGCATGGCCAAAATTTCTGAGTGTACTTCGAAAATGAAGACACCCTCAACTTATTTACTCCAACAACTAATTGTATGTGGATATAGGAAACTCAGAAATTCCCCAAAACACCTGATCAGATTAAAATTCAGGCTGACTTAATTATACACTGTGGCTTTGTATAGTTTCCATTTTTCATACTATGTATTATAATAATACATAATATAGGCTAATATCATATAGTATAAAACAGTTATTATTTCTATCAAAGGATAGACTTGTGTTACTGCTGTTATTAGTCACACAACAATATATTACAGAAGCTAAATTAATAGTCGTAGACTAATTTATTTAACAATGCTCCTGTAACATAGTGGAACAAATATATAATACAGGATTAGTTGGACAGTGACGATTTTCATAATATAACCTTTATTGATTTCTCTACAACTTTGTAAATTTACTAACACACAGATATATATTTATTGTCAGCCATACCCCAATCTAATGACAATGGAGCCATTGTTTGCAGAAGGCCTTTTTCACCAAACCTTGGGATCATTAAAATCAATCAGCTTATTGTTCTGTTATGCATATATTAGTTAATTACTGTGTTTGCATTCTCTCTTCACTGCTATGAAGCTATTCAACGTATTGAATAAGGCCTGTGTGGTAAAAATTTATTTAACAATAGGTGCTATTTTTCAATATCAGATTGTACTACCAGTTACACAACACATCGACTCTACTGTAATAATAAGAATAAAAGCCATACATTACTTCACAGACGACCATCACTAGGTTTGAATAGAATAGTTGTAACTAATACTGCCAGGAATAGTTATTTATGCTTGCCAAAAACTTCTGATAAAAAAAGACAGATCCAGCTTATGGACGGGTGGGTGGAGTGGGGTAGAGAAAGGTGGAGTGGGGTAGGGAAGGGTGGAGTGGGGTAGGGGAGAGTGAAGTGGGGTAGGGGAGGGTGGAGTGGGGTGGGGGAGGGTGGAGTGGGGTGGGGGAGGGTGGAGTGGGGGAGGGTGGAGATTCAAACCAATGTACATAAACAGCTCTCTAAATCTGCCACAGTCATATCTGTGTATAATTACAATATACATTGTACAAGTAGATTTACTTCAACTTAATGCTGAGTTACTTACTGTTACTTACTTACTTACTGTTACTTATTGCTGCACATGGCTCAGTGCGTCTCTGTATTACTGTAATTGCGTATATAAAAAAATAAAGTTTCTCTGTTCAGATTCGTCCTCTCCTCACCATGTACATCATAATGATTCCAGGAATAGACTACATATTGACAGTGTTCAAGATCATTCTAAGAAATCAGCAATTGCATAAAGTTGTGTGGGTAGTAAACATGTCTGTGCTATCAGCCTTAGTTCTGTTGTGACAATAACTTTTATCAAGGTTAATGTGGGTCTAAATGTTTTTAAATCAATATTCCTGGTATAGTTTAGTGAACTTCAGAATTCAGATTTGTGTATTAGAAAGCTATAAATCCCGCAAGTTTTTGATGCGTCCCATTGCATAATAGATCAACAGTTAGACTAGATCTGTATAGCCTGAGTACCTTGCTAGCCGAGGGTCTCTATGGTACGTTTGTTTCACAAAGTCTAAGGCCTCCAGCCAGGTGTAAACATGTCAGTTGTTTTTTTATGATTTGGCAATGTCCAGGCAAGGTAAAAGTGGCCAACCCTTACCCTTTTTCTTCAAAGGAGCCGGATTAATTAATTTTTGACTAACTGCCTTGTTGATTAATGGAAACACATGCCAGTTGTCTAGTTGGTGTTAATTAAATTTTACAAGCGGACATTTTTAACTTCAATCTGTGACATAATGATCTAACGGAAAACTTATTTCTCCTTTGATTTCAAAAAATAAAATACAAATTCTATCAACTCACAAGATTCACTGCGTTATTATATAATTATACGTTACGTTACTACGTTACGACGTTACTCCATATTGTCCATCAGTGATTTGTATGCAAGCCTATTAAGAGTAATTGTAGCATGTTCCAAACACTAGGTCGCTAATCTTTAAGGTGTGAAGGAAGAAACAAAATCCACTCGATTCAAGACATCACATGAAAGGCGATTTCCAATCAATATCCGTATGTCTTCAATTGGTGTCACACAACTATTCCATGTTCAATAGATATTTTTAAGTTGTCCTCTCTCTTCCCTTAGCAAGTACTAAATGTCAAAGTCACACTGATATTTTTTAGTCACATTGAAAATATTGTAGGAAAAGGACACTTAGACGTCTACCTCCCACTTTGCGTTATAATTGATAACTTAACATAGTTTACTCACAAACTAGAAGTCTAGACGGGAAACCTATGCTGCTTCTCATAGTGCTATGCCAACTGACAAGGTCTGAGTACTAATATTTTAACATAGAAGAGCTTTGAGTTTGGTCCATTGCCAAAATTGGCCTTCTATAATTCCATGGTCAATTACCAAGTGTGACATAATTAAGCACATAAACCTTCACACACGAATGATATCATTATTATAGTACCAGAGTTCTAGGTAATTTCTATAACATAGTATGGAATGCCTGCTACTTAATGGTTCTACTATTGCGCCACATAGCTTATGTATAATAAATATGCTAGTAAATGGTTAGCTATTATCTATAATTATCCATTTTCTAATTTTTTATCATTTACCAAATTTTTTCACCTCTATGGATTATAGCAAATCTTGACAGATGTGAAAATTACTTGTACTATAATAATAGTACACAGGTCTACTTTTACGATCAAATACAACCATATTAAATATACAGGCAATTAATCAGGGATATGCAGTAGAAAATAAGTTGTATCAACAAGCACATGGTTGTATCAGGTTTTATTGCTCATTGCCTCCCCTGCTACACATTTGAGAAGTCATAGTTTGAATGTCAGTGATAGAAAATTATACAGTCACTGCACTTCATCTCTACTTGTACAGCATTATAGACTGCGACAACAAATAACATATCGAATTGAGGAATACAGATATTATATACATAAACGTATACCTGGAGAAACAGATCAAAAGGGGTAAGTTTATCTCATACTAATTGTGCTAAATTGATTAGTGTCTATGCATACCATTTTTTTCACACAAGTACCTGCTGTTCCATGCAAGTAACTGCTGTTTTATACAAGTACCTGCCGGTTATAACATTAAATGAGTACATCAGAGTTGTGCAGCGTACTTGTGAGCCATTATTCAAATCTGTACATGGACATAGACATGTAGGCTATACAGACATAGAACTGTACTATTTTAATTTTTGCGATCCTCGATTACTTGCAATAGTGCACTTAATACAAACCAACTTTTTTATGATAATACCAACTCTGCGGCATTGCAAATTGTAAACCGGCACTTTCCGCTGTATATAGACATTTCAGTTTGAAGTGAAAGTGATAAAATCTAAAATAGGTTGAAGGAATATTGTTTATACTAACCCTGCAGATATACATGCATCACAGTTAGTTTGGAAAGTGATACTGTATCGTATCATTGTCACAAGTTATGATAATATTTACTGAAGGTTAGAAAGTTTTATTTGACAGGTTTATAAATATATGTCGATAAGTTTACATGTTACAATGACCTATTTATAACACCCTGATCATCTTCTATCTTACTGCAGCCATTAGAGATAGATTCCAGCGAACTATCCGGCATTGCTGACTCTACCAAGGTCATGAGACACCAATGTTAGTTGAGTAACCAAGCCTAGCATTATATTCTCAGTTTATGAATCTTGACTAAATGTAGAATGTGTAAACTTCACAAGTATGATATGGTAAGATATATCCACATGTATACAAAGAAGACTATGTTGTTTATACAGAAAATTACTCAAGTTTTTCTGTGGTGTTGCAACCACTGATTTGATGGCCGAGGCCAGTTTAGGCCTACTTGTGTGTCTAAGCACATACTAGGAGCTTGTCTGCAAGAGCCACACTGCATGGTTATAATTATTAGTAAGCCAAATAGTTTTTTAACCAATTGAATTTTTGGATATTTAAAATTGAAATTTTTGTAGCATGATTTTCTTATTTATACTGTATGAAATAACACTAAAAAACTTCATCCAAATGTATCTTATAATTAACTAACCATGTTATTGCTTGGTGGAATACATATTAAGCTAATATTATTTTAGTTCCTTCGGCTTGTTGTGCATACCCTCACAACTAACATGATTCACAATAGAACTAATTGATTACTGAGTAATCGCTAGTCTTAAATCAATCAATTATTCTACTTCTGTCAAAGCTAAAACAAAAGGGGAACAGTGATCAGTGGGCAAGTTAATTATATGAAATAGATTTGTGATTGGAGCGTTAGGGAGAGGCTACGGCTCTCAAGATGGAGGAGAGGCCACTCTAGTATTCTTGACAATATCCATGTAGAATTAGATGGTTCATTAAATACAGCATAACTCTGATAATTTATGCATACCATCAGCCATGTAGGCCCTATACATGTATATATGTAGGCCTATATCAACATCCTTGTCAGTAAATGTACATGTCCACTTAGTTCTCATAGCCTATCCTGCATTAGGTATACATGGTATATATGCCATATATACGCCTACATGTACGTATGACTGCCAGTAGGATAGCTTGGTACTGTAGAGACTGGGTAGAAGGAAGTAGCTAACGTCTTGTTTTACCACTGTTTGAAGATAAACACCTGCAGGTACCTGACTAAGAATAATACAGCAAATGTCAGCATGTCACAGGGGCATCACAGAGTGGGCGTATGGGTACTCGAATTAGTCTGGAATCCATTGATTTTTGGAAAACTGAGGCAATTGTTTCCGTAATTAAAATTTTGTAACCAAAGGCTATGTTTCCGCTGACTTCTAGGAATATACTTTAGAATGTTAGAAAGCTAGAGGCAAGCTGTGTGCAAGTGAGAGTTATAGTAGACAGAACTACATCAGTTTACAGAACAGTTTATGAAGTATGTACAAGTCCAGTACACGTTGGGGAAAGGTCATTCAATATACCCTATAAAGTGACAGGTCAACTGGGACATGGGGGTCAATTCAAACACCAGAAAGATAATTTAAGTAATATATTCTACATGCTATACAAGTAGAGTAGAGTATACATGCACATGTGGGCGTATATAAAATAAGCATATTAGATGCATTAATATATTATTATATAGTTATACAGTCTATAAGATACAATAATCCGGCTAACTGTGATTGTAGTAGGGGGCTTCCTGGGTACACTCCAACCTTCTGACCCACATGCCATAGGCTATTCTCAAGTGCTAACTGCCTCAAACTTTTGAAAACGATTAAAAATTAATAAATTGCAGTTCTTAGTCTAAATTAAAACATTCAGTCATTTGTTTGGTAATTAAAACCAAATTTCTTGGAAAAGTACAAAAATTAAAAGTCTGAGATACATCTGGCCTGGGTTCCATAGTTGTAAACCAATACCCATGCACGTGTAGGTATAAATTGTTGTAGCCTACTAACCATGATTTCTAGTACTACAAATACTTGTCGCAACTTCAAATACTTGCTACTTTTCATCTTAATTTTTTACATAAATTAGATGCTTATAAGTAGTCAAATCTCAGGCTATAAATACAGATGGTGACACTGACTTCCTTTTCAACCTAACCAAGCTATCTACTTCAATCTTAGCAGCCTTCCACCAAAGCTTGGCACTCCATTACAAAACTAAGGCTATATTTTAAAATCAGATTTTATCTTTTGCTCAGTTTCCTCCAGCACTTTCAACCTTTCATATCTGCATTGCCATCGATTGGTGCAAATGTAATGCCTAGTGTTATCAAATAGTTAGTTGTTGTTATAATAAATAGGCTGGATGACCAAACATCTGTTTATCCTAAAAATACCATTGTTATTATGTTATTACTCTGATATATTTAACCATCTGATATCTACTTAAAGCCTGTACCAGAAGTTTTCTTTATACATGTGATAGAAGTGGTGAAGCCTTCAATGGAGGGAGACAACTTTTAACAAATGCACATGCACCATGTTATACTAGTATACACTTAGCTCTTTTAGTTATTCATAAATATGCCACACCGCAGAGTGCTACAACCAATTTTTAAAACACAAGATAGGCCTGTTTAAAATTTATTTGAAAAAAACGTTTGCGTTCCAGTTATAAATAATTTACAGATATTAAGTGTGTCAAGTCATGTAGACCAATGCACACGACTTGTACTGTATTATATTAGCTACTGTTCCATCAACCTTTCATTCATCTTTAGTGAGTGAATCTTTACCACAAGCTTATAGATTAACAATTGACTTTATTGACTTAATTCTAAAAATATGACTTAAGCCTGCTTAACATAAAGGTTCGTGTATTTTCTTTTCACACATCTTGAATAGGGTAATACGATAAGATCTGGCATCCTTACTGTTAGTACCACTAGTATTCTAACAGCTATGACAGTTTAATGCTATTCAAAAAATGTTTTATAATCTTTCTTTCACCATGTAAAGTTTTGCAAAATATCCTTTCATGCGTAACTTTATTTTGTAAAAATTCAACAATACATTATTATTTTTATTGTCATTATTTTATTATTGCACTTAGTCTGTACTTTCCAGGTTGTATTACTACTATGATTCAAGTCATAATGTTTGCAAACCAATCAGTCAATTATTTCCTCCTTCAGGGCACCTGCTAGTACTGCGCATCACAGATACAAACATAATTATGTAGACAATATACAATCATAAAAACATGAATAATAATTACAACTGGCATAATTGCCAGATTAAAAATGCCAGAGTTAGAGCATACCATATATGGGCTAGGTTGTAATATTGTTGTTAATTCATCAAATCAACCTCCTATTACCTGCTATAAAAATAATTAGGTGTGATGAACATTTATTACTGTATTTTTATGCAAAATACAGAGATTAGAGCAATATTGGTTTTCCACAGTTTTAGCAATAAGTAGGCCTACATACTGGCAATGCATAATATTGCATATACTCTAGGCCTTCAATATCTCCGACATGTAATGAATACTAATCATTCTCATTAGTATTTAATGGTCTGTAAAATACCTATCATATTCATCCTCAAAAGTCATTTAAAAAGTATTACCATCTGACTGGTGATAAAAAACGGCAAAACTTGTTGAATACACAATATACAATACCTCTTTCCACTTGGTCTACACGTACATGTATCTAGAATTTTCTAAGTTTTGCCAATAATACACAACTCGATTTATGTACTTTTTATTACATTATATCCCCAACATCTGGTAAACAGGCCAAGAGCTCCTACTCAGTAGCAATGCCAACTCCAAAGGTAACTTTCCATACACTAAAGTTACCTAAAATGACTATAGTTAAAATTTTAGGCATGCAAAGTATTTCTGACTCTACAGAAGGCAGTTGGTTGGCTCCTTATTTTCAAGCCACATTTCAGGCAACCCACTCCTCCCAAAGGCTGAATTTGGACATGACAACACTCCCCGACTTGCTGGTGTTTAGGCCGTACCGTTAAGGTTACTAGGGCTAAAACCAACTGCCTTCTGTAGAGTCAGAAATACTTTGCATGCCTGGTATGGAGTATTAAATACACTTGGCATGTCTGACATAGAGTACTAATATACTTGGCAGGTCTGGTAGGAAGTACTAATATTGGTTGAAGAACTGCATTTCCATAATTCAGTATTTATAATTAATCAACTTCCTGTGACTACATGTGTTAGCTACTTATTCCGCTGCCACTAGAATGTACATGTAGGAGTCGAACTGAGGTACTGTTGACTCACACACTCATGTGGAAACTGGTTCAGAATTTAGTGCAATGATGTTTATTTTATTTTCGTTTATTTCAAATACTTGATAGTAATAATTAATTGTTTAGACTGTTTTCAAATCTGAAATCAAATAGATGATATCTAAAGTTCAGAGGTCATTCAAGTGTATAGATTTAATTAAAAACTTATGATCTCAGGTTCAAGTTGCTTGGAAAATGTGATTTGTTATCAGTTTTTAATTAATTTCTAAATATTTGTGTTGATTTAAATACATGTAGTATGCAGAGAGAGGGGAAGAGTACACAGAGAAGATAAACAACTACAAAGTACATGTACATGATTGTGTGATGAGATTTATTTCCATAAATGGAGTCTCAGTCATAATAACTATAAACAATGTATAAATTTGAGTTATTTTGTTATTTAAATATGTAATTTACTGTAAAAAGTAATTTTTTGTTATTATACATGCATATAACTAATACTCAGTTGTTACTAAGTAAGCTAGCAAATATAAATGGGCTGCCAAGTATCCAGCTAAAAATAATTATTCTATAAACAATATTTCGGATCTATCATAGTAATAGAATGCTCCGCACACTTAGCAAGATTTCTAGTGGTTAGGAAAGGGGTGGACAGTTGTATCACCCTTTACCACTTGTTTTCTGTAACCATCAATCTCGAGCAGGCTACTTCCAGTCATTGAATCATCATTTCTTCCACCATACCAATAAATTAATTAAAGGCAGGAACACAGGATACAATGCATTTTTATGATAATGCTGTATGGTATGCTAACACCCCTCAATTACTAATATGCATAATCATAGTGGTTGTTTCTTTAGGGAGGGTATGACACCCACCCTCCCTGGTTACTTATTAGTCTGTGTTCTTAAGACCTAGCTTCCTATTTTACTCCTCTCCAATTGGTTGACAGGATCACCTTCTAGAGATGTAAGGAAATAATCAACTGATTATTTTGGTAAAGTCAAGTGCTAGATTATATAATGTGGTAGCACTTGTGGACCAATTTGTTAGGATAATCCGTCAGATACTCTACCGGCCTCATTAGCTGGAATCCATCAACTCGCAATAGATCTTTGGGGCAGGTTCTACTGCCACATGCCAGTGAACTACTTCTGAGCTTGGAACTCAGACTAAAGTTTCAGTGTTCTGGTAATTTGCCAAAACTAATATATCTCTCAAAACTTGACAGTATGTCTGAAGTTTTCCAGCACCTGCAAATAACTGTCCAAACAACATGGTGACATGTCATAGCAGAATTAAAATAGAAAGATCTATTTTTAATGGTAATAGTAATATAGTATAGACTATAATTGGCACCATTTTTAATTATGCCACTCAATTGGAGTGTTGTTTCTTCCCTGTCAAGTCTCACTAGAAGTTTTATCAGGGATAACAAGGTTTGTCAGATACTTGCATCTTTATTAGACACCGAATTCTAAACGGTAAAAATAATTAATATTTTCTAGCTATTCCACAAGATTAAAGAAAGGAGACTAAGGGTTTACTAACTCCCTGCAATAGTTGGGGTCGTACAAGAGAGGATATAGAGATATAGCTGACCAACCACCTGCCAGGAATGCTACTGAGCTCATGATAGCTAGTATCAGGCAACCGACTCTGAGCAAGCACCTGCCAAGATGTCTGCTACAGACTACTCAACTACAACTACACACAACGAATGGGAACACCTACAGGTCTCAGCCGAGGACCTCAGGACAGACGTAGGGATAGTCCTCGTTGGAATCTTATTTATAACCATTATTCTTGCCATCATATTTGGAAACATAATCGTCATCATAGCTATTCTAACTTACCGGCAGCTCAAGAAACAACAGAGTAACTTGTTTATATTAAATCTAGCATTCGCTGACCTCAGTGTAGTTGTATGCGTGATGATATGGACTACAGCAGCCTACATCCTAGATATGGGTCGTAGCGAAGAGATGCCGTGGGTGTTCTCTACTGTAAGTATATCCTATATATTATCATCTATTCTATTATAGATGGCAGTGTAGTAGGTCAAAGGAATGTGAAATGAATAGTTGTTAGGGTTGTAGCCTAATTGCTCAGACTTCAATGTTCCATTTATGATATCTCAAATCACATTGTGCCGATATTAATCCCCATTATCGGTTGTGGTAAGCGATTTACTTTGTCCTTCTCGTAACCATCTTCTGGTGTGCAACACCTATTTTCATTGGCCAGAAATTTCTTTAAATGAAGTATCAAACACGAAAAAATGCATCATCACTTAGTGCAGAACCTTTAATTGAGAGAAGACAACTTTTAAAGAGTCATAATTTTGGCTAAGACTTGGCCAGGTGTTCATAAATCAGTACCATTACAAACATAGTTTATACCTCCCTCCATGACCTTGACAGTGTGATGGGTACATCATGCAGTTATACAGGAATTTATAAGTTATTGATTATTTTAAGTCAATGCGAGAAGTTACCTCATGTAATGCTAATGTCTATTGCTGTAATACCTTGCTACATAAGGTAAAGGATGCATGTGTAGAATATTTCCTTACTAGTATGCTAATAAGGTACACAATGGTGGGAACACAGTGAATGATTTACCATATGAATCATAGGTAACTGGGGTACGTCTAGTAGCTTCCACCTGGTAATGTTACGTCGGCATAGTAACCAAATATAGTCCTAAATGTAAATTTTTGTAGCCCAGGTATAACATTTCAGTATCCTATGGTAATGTAATACTTGTGTAGACTTTTAGTTTTACCTGCATGCACATGGCAATAAAAAGGTAGAGTTTTGTAGGCAGTGGGACCCTAAACCCAGAATGGTACTCCAGTTCCTCAGTTTCCAACATTTTTCCGCATAAGCAGCGCCAGTTTTTCCTTTTGTTTTGAAGTACCAACTTTTATCTTTTTGTGCATACATCAGGTGTCCAATATTGCGAAAGCTACTATAATACTTGAATATGTAAGCCTTATGCTGTGTTATGTTTTCATAAATTTTAAGGTATTTTAATTATTTTTATCAAAAACTGTAGAGGTTCTATTTTAGGAAAATTGGCCCAACTTGTTGCCACAACAGTGAGTCAGTAGTACAGGATGTGAACAGTAATTTTATGACATTCTACAAGCTGCATGCATAATATTATTAAAGTACTTGTTATGCTACATGATGCAACTAAGAAATAGCAGCTGGGCCATAAGTATAACAGGTTGATAAATGTCAACATACATATTTATATGCCTGACACATAGTACATGCATCATAAACATCATGTAGCACATGCACTTGTTTAGCTACTAAAACATGTCAACAAAATTTAAATCAACCAACGAATGTCATTTATAACTTCGAAAGCTGATCTATAGTGCGAGGTATATGTGAAGTTGAAGCCTCGAACGCATCACTAAAATTGCACAAAATATTTACCATTAGATACAATATTTCATCTTATTGGACCAACCCAGGCCGCTACTGAAATGTTGATGACGGTCATGTGACAGGTCATAAGGGCTGCTGACCTGCAACATAACTTGACCGGTGATATAGTATAGTCTCTCACTAAAAGAGTGCTGCTCAACCTCCACAAGTCACCGTATTCGTAATTTGAAAACAAAGAGGAAATTTGATTTGGGACGCCAAGGTGCTTAATATACCTAGTTTTTCCACAGCCCGAGTCATTATATAGCCTGTGATTTCTGTACTTCAGTCGTACATAGCCTGCGATTTCTGTTTGTAGGGAATGTGCTACTTCCAGTGTGCCATGAACTACTGTCTAATAGTCGTGTCCATGATGACCTTGGGGTTCATATCTATAGACAGATTCGTACATATAGTCTACCCGCTGCAGTACCACGATATAATCACCGTCCGACGAATTCGTATCATGATAGGCTGGACCTGGATCCAAGGCCTTATCATAGGTGAGTAGTGAACCATTTAGAATGCGTGTATTTTTAGCCTGTGTTCCAGACTCCAGTATGGCCTACTGCACCGGTGGAAACGGGAAGGTACATACACCATATGCTGTCAACACCATATAGCATTTCAATAGTGTACACTGTACAGTATAGGTTCTTGGATGCTTTTGCTAACACCAACAGAGCAATCACAGGAATCGAGCCCTAGATCTCTTGGTATGGAGCCCAATAATCCAACCATTAGACTAGAAATTACTTACTATTACTAATATCATGATTAGAACTTATGAATGTACCCTGGGAGGAATCATCTTGAATCATTTCCACAGCAAATCATGAAGTTTTATATAGATGTAGATGAAATTTTTCTATTTTGAGCCTCTTTAGTCTTACTCATAGCTGGTAAGTTGACTAATATTTAGGTAGAAATGTCTTCATCTAGTTCTTTCGGCTCGCAAATTTTTTTAGGAATTATCCCCACCTACATGTACATCTACTAGTATAGAATAGCTTTCTTACTTGTTCAAAAGAATTTTTAGTTCAAGTCAATCTGTATTATGATAGGAGAAGAGGCATGTAATTAATATAGACAGTGTCAGGGGGATTAGATATCCAAACTCAAAGTACAATATCAATCCAAATGTCAAATGTTAGAAGGAAACTTCCTTCACCTGCTTTATCTAACAGATCCCTTGGTACATTGCATAATAAGTTGTATCAGTCCATGTACTAACCCAAACTGATATACATTATATACATGTACATATTCTCTATGTGCACTAACCTCTATGTGATAATATGGTACATATAAATATTTATATACATACACATTGCACAATCATGTATATAATTATACACTCATAGGATGAATTCTATAATAAAATAATATGTGGTGTAAAGATAAATCTATTGTAATCAACTTTCACTTTTCACTTGTATTAAAGAATAGGTCCAGTAGTTATCTTTATAATATTGAGGGAGAGTGCTCAATAGCTAACAGTCTTGGCAATAAAAAATGTGTGTTTGGAAATTACAATTAAAACTGCACATTCCAATACATATGCCTCGATCTCTAAACCAGTTGTGAAACATCCAGTTACCAACCACTATTTGTGAGAATTCTCCGTACCAGTTTGTCAAAACTTGGGCCAGCAGTAATAGTAGGATACATATACATTTATGTGTGAGTGTAGCAATTGATCTACTATGCTGTGGGCCTCCCTTCGCAAACGATCATATCACAGACAAAATGATGTTTTAGATGCGTAACATTTCCGGCACATAACAATAACAATTTATGAGTACGACAATTTTCAAGTTTAAAAGGTTGAGCTGACATTTATTGCAATAAAGTCGGTGAATAACATCACCAAAACTATTAAACAATGTATGTATTAGTTATGCCTTGCCACATAAATATTACAGTTATTGTCACTTTACTGCAAGTGTTACTGGCTGGGTGGATAGCTAGCAAGGTACCAGATGTTGTAGGGGTAATAACCTTTGTAGAGTGTTAGGTAGCAAATAAAACAAGCTTAAAAATGACTTTGTACATATTATTAGCCAATCTACCAAGAGTTAAGCAAACAGAATTAAATACATAATATACATATTTTTACTCCTGCTGTTGAGACATGCAGCTGTTCATAGCCGTTGCAATTATCACGATCTAACAAAACATACATGTACATACTTGTATCACTCTTCAGTGTACATGCACGTCAAATGTAGCATGTTGGTTTCCTGTGTAAGTATGTGCAACATACACCCTGCCCAATACTATTTCGTCAGCTCCGCACATACACATAAAATCTTGCAGAGCGATTTAACTATGATGCACATATAGGTTTATAGCTGGTGTGCACGTAGATGTGAAACATGGACTATACGTATATGTGTTACACACATCCGTATAGTTCATGTGATTATACCATGTATATGTATATTTTATAGTAAAAGATTGTTGCAGTTTATGTAAAATATTGCAATGTTTAGTTGGCTCTCACATTGGCTGGCAGTTTTCACAAAAAAACAATATCTCTATAAATTGTACAGTTTAGTCAGCAAGTGCTGCAAGGCACCTGCAGCTATTAGTTTAGTTAGTGTAAAAGTCCGGCTACACAAGCGGTCACTTATACTTCGTTTAGGGCAACGGAATCTTATCTTTGGCACAAATCGTATGTCCACATCACTGAAGCCCTCTTGCAATTGGTCAACAATTGTTTAATAATAAAAATTCACTATTGAGTAGATAATAATTGATCAGGCTGATTGACTGTTATGGAGATTTATCTCCCCCCATCATGAGTATAGTTTAGGGGAAGACAACTCTAAATGAGTACATTGTATTACCAATACATGTGTTTTCTCCTCTGCAGGGTTTATACCAGTTGGAATGAAATGGATTCACTATGATTACTGTGAAGTGGTGTGTGCAATAGACTGGTCATCCCTACACGCAGAGAAGTTTGTGATAGTAGCCTTCATCACCTGTTTTATAGCTCCTGCTCTCACCATGTTAGTCTGCTACTCTGTTATATTCAGGGTAAGTTTAGTCTGAGGTCCATAGCTAGTTGTTCAATGCTGACTCAAAGCTACATTATAGTTGTCAATAATCGTACATGTAGACTTGGCAACTCTTGTCTGCTCCTAACTCTGTAGTAACTGCTGATGCACCCAATAGAGGTGGTTTGGAGTTACCTACTCCTTCTATGCTGTTAATTGTGTATGGTTGTTATACTTAACTATTGATTAAACAACCAGCAATGATGAAACTAACATATACTGTACTTTCTATGCATACGTGTATATAGGAATAATCTTATTATATTCTACGACAGCGACCATTTTTATCCTGCTCTCTATGTAATATTAGGAAGTTTATTTCTGGTACGAAAAACAGATTATTTTAATTTCTTGTATTCCTTATGTTACAGCGGAGCATGGCTTATACAGCAGTATGTATTCTTTTAACCCTTTTATTTCCACAATCTAATTTCAGCTTCCCAATATAATTTATCTCCACCTGTTTCAAGATAATACTTTCCCCATGTTCTTACTAACAGGTTGTGGACTTTCCTTAACATTGTCAAGCTTTGGGTTGAAAATACAAACACAATGACATACCCTCTCTTCATAAGTAACAGCTACATTGTAAATGGCGAGGTCTGTTTGGTTTCAAGAACTATGAGAACCATCCAACACAACCCCAGATAATATTATGATAATACTGCAACCTTGCTAACTTACTAACTTTAGGCTGTTTTGATCCTTTTTCTATTAGCAACTTCCTGTGACAACTTTCTGTGCATTGTGGGTTGTGTGGAGTTATCTTCTTTATGAATGAAGTGGCATATGCTTCGCTAACCTGATGTAGGGCTCCAGTATTAGCAGTGGTAGAAATGAGGTGGGTGCAAACACTGCACCTGCTATTTCATGATAATATTCGTGTTTAGATGAGGGTCCAAAGAGTGGGTGGGCAGGGAAGGTACCCATCTTTAACTTCTAACACTGAGGCCTACTGAAACATTATAATTACGTATGATGCTATAATATTACCACTAATTTATAATTATTGTAAGTTGTCCTCTCCGCCTTCCATTTAACGAGTAAGAGGTGACAACTTCTAATTACTAATTACAATAAACTTTAGAGTCACTCATCAGACCATCCAATAAGACTTAATATACATGTACCTCTAGCCTCTAACCTCTATAATTAATGACATCATAGCTTAACCATTATAGTGCTTTTAACAATCATATGCATTGTACAACTGTACATTTTGTAATTGCGTGGCCAGTACTTGATTTGTTCTCTGCAATATGGAGTTACCCTATCTTCGTCAGGCAATGAACACAGTTTCTCTGCTGATTCTGATTTCCTTCCTGCACAGCTTTGCTTCGGGTCACCATTTACTAAGTTGGTGTGCTTCCGGCTTACAGGCAGATATCTGTTTCAAATGAAATACAAAATAATTCAAACCAATAGAGTCGTCAGTAACTTGGTAACCTGCACACAACATAATATTATTAAAACAAATATTTTTGTCTGTGCAGGAGATAAACAAAAGCATGAGCATGTCCAGTGTGCCTGGGTCGGCAAAGACTAGCTACAGCAACTATGATCAAACAGGAAGTTTAAAGAAAACTAGCAAGTCAAAACAATCGTAAGTGGAATTCCCAGAGCTAATTACAGAATACTGTAATTACTATTCAATTCCAGTAATCACCTATTGGAGATATGAAATCTGCAATGTTGCTTCCTTGTACATCATAATCTTAAGAAAAACGACTTCTTTCCCTAATCAAGGTGCAGTACAGTTGGTATGAAAGTGAAATGAAAGTTTAAAAGTTCATTTGGTTTAAAAACTCTATATAATAGGCCTGATAATTGCAGTATGTTTCATATAATATATATACATATAATATACATAGTATACATAGAATATACATATAGTATACATATAATATACATGTAATATACATATAGTATACATATAATATACATGTAATATACATTGTACATATAGTATACATATAATATACATATAATATAATATATTTACATTTATATTATCGTAGATATGGAGTTCTAGAAAGTTCCGTGAAGAATGCTCAGTCACCAGAGAATAACAACTTTGAGCCATCGAGTGTCCTAGAGAAGCCGGTGGAGCCAGAACCAAAAGCACAGAAACCCAGACGACATAGTAAAGCTGTTAAAGAGAGCACAATTATTAAAAGTCTGCTGGTGGTAGTGCTGGTATTCTTTATATGCATGACCCCATTCTCTACAACTAAACTCATCAAGGTAGGCATATATCCTTGTATTCTGAAACTCATAAGTGCCGAGTTTAGAAATAATTATTGCTTTCACAACCTCCAATTTGATGATACTACTTTGAAAATTCTTTGTTATTTAGACCTTCCTATAGATCTACATATCTGTGAAGACTATTACTCTGACTGAGACTTGAGTGTAGGGGGACTAAGGCTATAGTAAAACCTAGATAGATGAATGTGTGAACTTAACAAATTCTGTCATTTGTTAAAAATAAATAATAGCAATCAATGAAAAAGCTTTATGATTTGATTCTAAATTACTAAGACTGTTGTGGGTCAAACCTGAGAATAAGAACACAGCACAGACAGTAGGCACATCTGATACGTTACATCGGCCCTAAGGATTCCGAATGTGTAACATTTGCATCATTAACTAGTCATTGCATTGTTACTATCTTTCAACCTTTTCATACAATACATACATGTACGTGTACGAGTATACATACATATACCATGACCTGCATTCTTGTTTTTGTCATTTATATCCATTCATCTATCAAATATATTACTCTAATTGGTACTTGCAGGTGCTCAAGGGATACATACCATGCTGGGTGAACACATTTGCTACAGTAATACAGTTGCTAGCAAGTGCTTGCAATCCACTAATATATGGTATATTTAGAAAAGAATACAGAAAAGCATTTAAAATACAGTATAACAAGGCATGTCACAGGATGGCAGCTAGATTCAACTCTGGTGACTATTCTGATAGCTTTACTAATGCCTATTATTCTGACAGTAAACCGTCCACCCTCAAAAAGAAGGACTTAGCTAAGAAGAACACTAAGGCAGTGGCAAATGGAACTGAGGCAATGCCAGCCACCAAAAATCATTTAGATGTAGAGGTTGAAGTCAACGAGGACAGTTCTGCTTCCTCTTCTACCGCTCTCCAAACGGATGAAACAAAGGCGAAAGGAAGTGAAGTTTTAGATCCAGAGAAAAGGTTCTCTCTGCCACGAAGAGCCGTTTCGTTCAATGATTCCCCTGATGTTGTTAACCAGTCTACAGAGGTCGTGGCTTTATAGCCTTACTCTCTGCTGCTGAATGATTACCATGTAAAGATAACTTCAAATATTGACAAATGATATAAACTCTGTCACTCATGTTAAGAACAAGATGGGGCGTTTAACAGATATACATGTAATGTACAAACCGTTTTGCTTATAATTGCAATCAATGCAGAACTGCAGTTCTCTATATCGATTTATACTTCTGTAATGCGTCTCGTTACTGTTCTTATTCAATTGAACACATACTGTCACAACACAAAGTTATAGTCATGACATAATCCTTTCTTTAGGCTTGCAATCTTATAATTTTCAGACCTGCTTTTTTTTTGTAAATAGTTTTTGCTTACATATAATTTGCATTGTACATAGAAACCGTCACTGCTTTAGAAGTTTATTGCATTAAAATTAGTCATGAAATCATCCAAAGACATTCAATATTTATATTTTAGATAATATTATTTTTGTAAACTTTTCTATAATATTATGATTCTATTGCAATATTAATGATTTTATTAGTTTTTGTTGTTATATGGACATTCCTTGTTATCATTTTTAGACTGGCGAATGCTTGCAGTTTTTTTCATAAACAACGTTATTATAATTGACTCGATGTCACAATCCTGACTGCCCCACCCACCAGTTTCATTGCCCAATATGATGTATTACAATTGACTTGTGAAACTATTATTTGTACAAGTTTGCTAAACTTGTACAATATCTCATAGTCTGTAGGTATATAACAAGTCTACATGATCAATACCGTCATTAACATGCGATATACCTTCTTCACCTTTAGCTACAACTATATCTCCATTTTAGAATGAAATAGCAAGTAACAGATATGAATTTATTGTCATTAGAGTTACGTAACTGTGAGAGGTCAATGGCAGTGGAGTGTCTAGCTTGTTTGTTGACAGTATTATGCAGGGCAATTCATTCTCATAGCATATCACAGCGCAGGTATTAGCTGTAGTTTTCACTATATCGCACAGAGTATACTGTAGCCATTAGTCAGCTCTCAGTCGTTCCTTGAGAACACCAAGCTAACTGTATCACATGACAAAAGTCAATAATAGAGAACTACAGGCACAGCTAACGGCACACATAGCTCAGCTAGAAAAGAGACATAATTGCCTTTGGTGAGATAGCATACTATGATGATACATGTACACGTATATCTATTTATTACCAGGCTAGTGCTCCTAGTAGGCCGAGATTGGATTAGAGTAAATACAGCTAAAGTGTTTTATCTCATCTGCAGAATTACTCGGCTAATAATAAATGTACATTTAATTGGTTTTCAAATTTTATCAGGAGAAAATTAACAACTAATTGCACTTACACAGATCATGAATTGATTTAGATAATGTGTGAAGAATTAGTATACTGTATAATGTTACTCAATTATTCAGACGTCTATTTGGCAGATGCTTCCTTATCTTAGCTATAAACGAATCTACAGAATGAGTATATTCCCTGGAGTATTCTTTAGTTCCTTACACTTTAGGAGTTGTTTATCTCTGAAATGGTGCGACGTTCAATTTTGAAACTGCTGACTTTTGCAATATTGGATAAAACTGTGGGGAATTATTAACCATTTTCAAATTCCAACGGAATTGTAGTTGTATTTATTAAACTGTCCCGTATTTGCTCTATGCCGCAAGCTATGTCATAACAAGGTGTAGAATAAAATTTTTTTGTGCTTGCATATGTACAATTTAATATAATTTTAATAGCCATTCGTTGTACAAAATGTTATACAAGTCAAGTTGAAATGTATATAAATGAGTTCTACGTTTAGATATATAAAATTGTAATTATTTTGAGTATGTGCTGAAGATTGAGCGGAGCAATTCAAATAATAATAACACAAGTGTGACAGCACCATCTTAATTCTGTTATGCAATAACTTTATAATAATATGGAGTTACATGTAGATAAGGGTACCAGTATACAATATATTGTATGGCTATCTAGAAGCTGAATGAGTAGGATTTAGTAATAGGAAAGGAGTGGATCCAGGGCATATACAGTGTATTTACTAGCAAATAATAGACTATAATGTAAAGCTTTATGCTGCCCCCTCTAGTCAGCTAGTCAGATTAGTGTTTGGTTTGAAGCTAAACAAAGCGTGCAACTGTGTCATCAAAATTTGTTTGGTGTTCACTGAATTGGGAAAGTTGTGATTGAACAGGTTCGATTTAGTTTTAAAGGTTTCTAGAGAATTGGGTGAGTACCTAGAACTAAGGCTAATAACTCAAAGGCCTCGTCAAACTCATTCGCATTATCCAATAGAATTGCAGAATTGACCGCCTGCTCAACACGACTGTACATAGCCCTACATTGTCTACATGTCTATTGCTATCCACCTCCTAGTGGACACACTATGTTATCAATAGGGATTGGATATGGTGTAGAAATAGTAATCTAAAAGGTGATATGAGTATTACAGAAGTCATTAGATGTTTCACAGTGAAGTAGGTAACATGTTGTCTATCTATACAAGCTTATGGCTGTGTTTGCTAGTAGCCCTTGCAGTCACAGCTAACCCAGTAAACAACAGGGGTAAGTTAAATCATAATGTGATGTATATTCATCTACATGCACATTGTAGGTAAGTACTACTTACAGTAAGGTGATTGCACAGAGTACATGTATATCCTGCATACTTACAGTCAGTAGTAGAGTAAGAGGAGCTAACGCTCATAAAGTTTTTTAGACAGTATTTTAGAAGTAGTTTTCCTAAGCAGGATTCTGTGACATTATTAGACCATTTGGGGCACCTAAAGGTAGTCGAGTGAAAACTTAACCTATATAGTACATTGTGATTTCAAATAAAAGTCATAAACTTCTAAAGTCAGAGCTCATGTAAAGATACATTTACCACTAAAAGGTTACAAATTAAACAGTCAGCTAAGGTTTGAGTGAAAAATTATTGTCACACTTGTGCTGTGATAGTTATCTACGTCCAGATATGGTTCATAGTTTACTCAAAGTCTTGATATATATATATTATGTAGGTAGGAATTTGGGAACAAATAGATTAATAGCTAAAGAGCACACATGTATAGCTTGTGGCTATAGCCTATAATGTTTGTATCAACTCCCAACTCTTTAGTGCAGTCTGGTTTTATTCTTTCTGCAGGTACTTTCTGGCATATCTCTGACCTCCATTATGATCCTACACCAGAAGGAAAGTCTTGTGTAAAGAGAGTGTCTGATGTGCCAACATGGGGTTCGGAATACTGCGACTCAACGTTCAAACTCATCTCGTCTGCTGTCGATGCGATGAAAGAGATAGACAGCAATGCCGACTTTGTATTGTGGACAGGGTAGGCAAGAAAATAATGTTGCCTTTCTATTTACATGTAATAGTGAAGATCATCATACTTGTATTTTTATGTTCATGTCTTGAAGTTGAGCATGTAAAAGCAACTGAAAATGGCTTCTGAGGGAGAATCTCACCTTCCCAATCAAAGAGCGGTACTGCACTATCTAGCCACCAGATTGTTTGTCAGTGAAGTTGGTGATAAATAGTGAACAGTCATTGTGTTGTTCAGGTATCAGCATTTCCTTCTTCTTGCCCGACCCTAGTTTGTATAACGCTAGCTGCGCTCCCTACTCAGTGTTCTGCCAGCCCATACTGCAGTAAAAATATAGAGTTATGACATTGCAACCGAAGATGTTAGTGACATGCATTTCCACACGCGCATTACTATAATAACAACTGAGCATTACAGTCTTAGCCTACTTAACGAAGTAGCGTTTATTTGAAAGTAGCAAAGTATTCTCCTCTCTACTGTTAAGGACTCTTTCTCCTGCTTAGGGGGATTCTTATCTTCTGCGGAGTATATTATCTCTCCTTCACATACATTACTTCCTAGTTTCTACATGACAGCGCTGTAACCACACATCCTAGTATGTAGAATAAATACTGTATAAGAACAATAAGACACATTCTACGCATATTCTATATGTGAAGTCACATGCAGGATGGCCATTTCTTACAGTACTAGGAAGTCAAATTTTGCATAAATATGTACGCTTAAGTGACGCCTTATTGTAGTTTCCACAGATGTGACTACTATACTGTATAATCCTCATAAGTAGTCAAAAAGTCGTTAGACGAGCAGTATATCTATCAATTGACATGCAGACTAAACTGTAATGCATCCCAATGTACCCATATAATATGATATCTAAATAATACTTGTTGTACAGTATAATGTCTATTGCATTCTATATTGCTTATAGAGACACTGTACTACACTATTTAAATGGAACTGTGGGTACAAAGGAGGAAGTAGTGAACATAATGAAGAGCATGAGCGATCTGTTAAACGCTGCCTTCCCTGACAAACATGTCGTAGCGTCTTTAGGTATGTGTGCCGTGTCAACGATGTGGTAAATAATCGACAGTAGATCTACAGGCACACAGATAGAGAGATGCATAATGTAATAGCAGTGAGTAATGAATTTGACAAAAGAGCTCTCTGCACCTGATATTGCCTATACACACAGGAAACTGAACCGATGTTTCTGTATAACTTATTCTGTTGTTATTTATTCTTGCCACAAACATAGACTATTAAAACTTGACAAGGCTTTAGTGCCACATCACTTTACTCATCACAGGAGTTGTTCTCCCTTGCATTTAGCATTTCATTTAGAATTCCTTCAATATACTGGTGTAATTTTGTTTTATGATTTCAAACTTTGTTGTTTATAACAGGTAACCATGACTACGTGCCTGACAACCAACTTCCTGCTACAGAAAATGAGATCTACACCAATATTTCTCAAATATGGGATACAAACGGCTGGTTTGATGGAATAATTGGTGACAGTGATTCATTTAAGAAATGCAAGTAACTCTTCAAGTACAAATTGACTTCTAATTAAATTAATCCTGTTCGGATGGACATGTGAGGGAGAATTCTACAGATAATACCGTGTAGTCAGCAGATACAGTATGATCTCTACGTTAGTCAATGTACTATCTGAGAATATTTATCATTTGGAGCAATCAATGTACACGTATACGTATGTAGCCTACTTGTTATATTAGCTAGTATTATTACGACCTATAAGAAAGTTGCATAACCTATTTTGAATAGTAGATGAAACCAAACCAGAGCAGATGGCTGTGAGAGCAGTGAAAGGGTGCCATATTGGACCTAGCAAAAAATCACAACAATCGGAAGAAAATTTTAATTGCTGTGATTCGTTAATATTTTAGACTCAATATATGTAATATGCTGTTCACTAGCTTCCAGAGACCCTACTTTCACAATCAATGACGTCTTTTATTTGCAGACGGATTTTATAGCGTAAAGCTACCATCTGGGCTCATCGCTGTTGCTTTGAATACAAACTTCTATTACCGTGGCAACAAAGTCTTTGAAAGCTTGGAAGTGGAAGATCCTGGACAGCAATTTGCTACTTTGAGGGCGTTGTTAAAGGAAGCAAAGGAAAATTCTTCAAAGGTAATCAGAACTGCAGTAGGAACTAAACCTAAGGCAGTGTATTAATCATATATTAGAACAAACTGATACAACAAAACATTGTAGGTGTTTGATGAGTAGTTTGCCATTACTCATCAAAACATGTATACTTTATATCAGAAAGTTTCTATGCGAGGAGTTGTCTCCTCATTAAACTATGAGCCTAAACGTATTTTTTATTTCTGCAATTGCACGTGAAGAAACAAGATAAGGTAATGACCTTAATTTGCAGGAACAAAACTTTACACGCCTTCTCGTAGATTCTGCAGCTTGCATTGATTGCAGGTGCTCGTCAGTGCCCATGTACCGTTTGGAGTCGGTGCTTTAGGAGACTACAAGCATATGTTCGAGAAATATAACGCTGACTTCCTGTCTGTAATAAGAGATTACCATGATGTCATAGTTGGTCCATTCTTTGGCCATGAGCACAACGACGCTTTCAAACTGGTGTTTGACAATAGTGAGTATATCTGAAACAAACTGGCATTTTCGCCACCAGAAGATCCAAGTTGGGCTATTCATTTGTGCGAAGAAATGAATGACGTAATCATTACATCTCTCTCTTTGAACACTGATTAGATACATGTACATGTATGTTATAATAATACATGTACCGGCATGTTACATGCTACCAGTATCATTGTGCAATTGCTTGTTGAACAAATTGAAAGATGAACTGTGTATTATTATCTAATGACATATATTTAGTAACTCCTATTGGTGATTTTCCCGTCTCACAGAGGGTGAAAATGTCATATCAAGAGCGTTTATGGCACCGTCTATCACTCCATGGAGGTACAAACGGAATGATGTCATCAGCACTTACCATAATCCTGGAATCCGATTGGTTACTTACGATACCAAGACGTTTGACATCATTGATTACGTGCAATACTACCTGGACTTCAGTTCTACAAGTGAAGGTAGAATATTTGATCAACATTTGTTTATAACTTTCAAGTTTCACAGACATCTAGCTATTATAAAGAGATCTCTCTTCTTTTAACCTGAAGGTTTGGGATAACCATTTTATAACAGCTAAAATATGGAGGGTATTGAGGTTTGCATCACCAATACTTGTAAACTTTTTATTGTCACAATGTCGAATTATTTTCTTTGTCGTTAAGCAAGCGTAGGATACTATAGGTAGAGCAGCTTACACTGCTTATGCCCAGGTAGTCTAGCCACGCACCTCTACCTACTATGGTAGTCATCATATCATGTTACTGGTTTCATTCCCATGAACAGCCCTCTTAAGACGATAAGGAAGTTATAACAACTGTAATAGCATGTGACCCCTACCACTGCCAGGGACGTGGTGGCCATCCCAACACTCCAACCACAAAATTTACTGAGAGATAGGGTTATTCTGTGCATCTATGAAATGACTAGCTCAAGTTACACAAGATTCCACTACAGTTAAACACTGTGACCAAAGTCTCAAGGCTGCCATTTTGTTTCATGTTAGTAGGAACAGCATGGTTAGAGTAGTAAGGCTGGATGGTACAGCTCCGAATACCTCGCTTGTAAGCTCCTTAACAATTATGCTGTAATACTTCAATTGATATTACATGCATTTCAGGTACTGAGCCAACTAACTGGACAGAGCTATACAGATTCACCTCAGCATATGATGTACCAGATGCTAGCATTGATTCAGTCACCAAGGTATGTATGCTTAAAAGCATCAGACTTGATATGCAAACAGCACTCAGTAGACTTCGGTTCTTAACTCTGCACCAGTGTATCTTCCTGTGGGGCATATAAGCCCAGCCTCACACTTTTTCATGCACAACAGGCATGCATAAGCTACCTACTAATATATGGAGTTGTCTTTCCTCCTTTGCCCTAATTCAAGTAGCCATTTTTTAACTCAACTACTTTTAGCTTCTACAAGTTGAAAAGACAATTGGCATTCAGACAATAAGTAATAAAAGGTACATACAAGTCCATGATGTGAGGCTTAAAAAGCTAAACTTGACTTTACTTGAGCATAAGCTTAAAATTTGTTGTAATTTTTCTGCAAAAGTATTTCCACAGTTACACACATGTCCATCTCGTTTTCAGGCAGCAGAAAAAGTAAGAAGTGGTAAGAAGCTGACAGAGTACCAGCAGGCTTACTACTGTAAGAAGGATGTAGCTGACTGTGACAGCAAGTGCAGGTGTGTATCAGTACTCCAAGGTGTAACATTACAGCTTAGGACGAGTGCCATAAGAACCCACAACAATGTCAATATCATAATGACATGAAAATACAAATTCTGTAACATACAGGTAGTAGGAACTGGTCAAAGAATAGAACTCTTCATCAGATCACGTTGTCACTGCACTAAATCAATGTAAATTCATTTGGATGTCCATGTAGTCTACTTTCTATCTTAGGATGAGTAGAAATTTCCAAATCTTGACAGATGTTGGTATACATGATAATTATGCTACTCTGCTAAAATTATCAAAGTGATAACATCATTTTATTTTGCACAGAAGGAACGAACTTATCATCTAGCAATATCAAAGTTTTAGTAAAGGCCCATCTCAACAGTCATATTGTGTATTTGTAGAGCTGGTTTGTCATGTGCCATATTTGAAGTTGATCACGATGAAGCTGCGAAGTGTGTCTACGCGATAAACCCTACGACAGTAAAACCTACTACAGACTCTGGCGCCCTTAGAGGTCAAGGTTGTAGTCTTATGATCGCTATCGTGATTCTGATTTCATTGTTTACCAACTAACTGCCGTAGGTAAGGTTTATATTGCATAACTACATTATGATGTAACTCCCCATATGATTATCTTGTCGCATGAGATGACAGCGTTTGCCAACGGTGGTAAAAGTGGTAAGCAATAAATGAGCTATCATGACCACCATTAATGATAACACAGATTCATATGTCATCTCTATTACCAATGTCATCAACATAGTTTGTTGTGCGAAGTTATTTCGAAGGCATTGTTACTTTTAGTGTTCCAGACTAATTTTTACGTTTTTAAATATTTTTGACTTGAGCAGGACAGTTTCATCATACTGCATGCATTATTATTTGTAACAGCTAGAAAATAAGAATGCAACTGTATACTGCATTTTTATGTTGTTTAATTGTAATAATAACATAACGATATTCAAAAACTTAAAATGGGAGTTGCCATGATTATAACAACACTGTATTGTGGAAGTAGGTGAGATTTAACATTTTAAATATTATGGAAATTCCAGCATGAGGAGTTGTCTTCTTCTATTATATGTGTATAGGACATACTCCTACATTTCCATAGCCTGGCACCAATCGTAGGATCTAATGCTATGCGGAAGCATGACAGAGTCACAATGAATCACTATAGAACATATTGTTTATAAAAATGAAGGACTTTATTTGCAACTGTCTGTGATTACATAACTGTTCCGTATAACAATGTAATAATAATATTACATATATGGTGATGTCATCTTGGATATTATAATAGAATGGTGTGGTCGCAACATGTACAAATGTAAAGAAAACTTTAAGCATAAAAATAGCAGATCAAATAAAATAAATTTTAGTAGTGGCTTTAGAACAAAACTGCTCAAAAAAGAAAGGGTGGCCACTTACCCTTCCCTAACTGAGTTCTCTAACGCACTACTAGTCCGGCACAAACAAATTAAATTAGGAGTTTACTTCTCTTAGCTAGTCTCTTTTGAGTCATTCCTCGAATCAATTTTAAAAATTAATGTTGATGGTGATGTATGACATCACGTCATGGATTTACACGTTGTTGAGGTCAGCAATGGCGCTGTGCAGATTCTCCTGCATCATCTTCACTTTTTCTACGGCATCGGCCAAATCTTTCTCAGATTTCTCATTGTCCATTCGCAGTTTAACAGCCTCTCTTTCGTGATCAGCGGCAGCAGTCTCTGCAGACTCTAGTTTATCTGTAAGAACTTTAACTTGGCTCTATAATAAACAAGATTGTCAGTTTAAAATGCTTAGCTTTGCATAAACATAAATACTTGATTTATAGTTCGTTGATGATCTCATCCTTCAATGGTCTTTTTGTATAGCAGTTATTTCATATTATACTGTGTAATTATAATATAATCAAAGTGTAATCAGTTCGGAATGGAAAAACAAATCCACAATTCTTCAATTTTTCAAATATCAATACAATATACACTGCATGTAAACACTGTCTTTTCAGACTCCAGATGAAAGTCTTCTTCCTACCAATTACTAATAAGAAGTTATACACTCTTTCTCAAGAAAGGGTAACTCCAATTTTATTATTATCAATAAAGGCAGTTTGCGGTACATAACAAGGCAGATTTCGTTGTCGTTGTCGTGCCCGTGTGACTAGTCCTTAACATGATTACATCCTCTATAACGTCATAATTACATAATGCAGATGGTGGGAAATAAGCTCCAACTTTCTTCATTTTAATTTTAACCAGTATGAACTAACAAATTTGTTAATCCACTAATGGTATGCGGTTGATTTACTATACTAATTTTTAAATGACGATGGCACAGCTACTGCTACATGTAAATGAGTGATCGAATAGGCTACCTTTAGGATGCTATTAGAGTTGTGTGCACATACACAGGGTGCTGTCAAAGTCATATACTTACCAGGTAGTCTTCCTCTGCCTTCTCCAACATGGAGACTTTGTGAGTCAGTCCGTTGACGTTCTCCTCAAAGTCCTTCTCCTTCTGTTTGTGCTCCTCGATAGTGTTATTAGCTGTGCTTAGATTCTCCTGCAGAGTGTAGTTCTCAGACTCCAAGTTTTGGATCTGTAGGTAAAAATAAAGCGAATTTCAAAACTATAGAATTCAAAGTGTCAATGAAACAATATAAAATCACAATTAAATTAATTGTGACTTTATATAGAGCAAGTGGGACTAGGTGTGTGGTCAGTTTAGACTATTACTAGACACCTTAATAGCTGTGAATTTTGAAAATTTCAGAAAAGCAGTTCAGTTTCTGGTCAGTGTATACACATATTATATGAATTTCCATATTATGCAGGATTGTAGGCTGTTTCTTATTGAGAGGTCTCGTTCCTCAAAACAGGAATAAGTGAGAAGACAATTCAAAAAATCTTTAATCTTTACATTCTGAAGATAAATTTTACTGTAATAGGGAAGTTAAATTGTTATGAAGTTCAACAAAGTCCTGTTTGCCAGTAGGTAAGGCTTCAACTAAGACAAGGAGTAGCAGGTGTGACAGATAGGCAAACGCTTTAATAGACATTTTAATATTATATTCAGGAATTATCTCACCCTTACCAGCTTTAAAGGGCAACTCAAGCACTACACAGCGGAGTGGTGTAATTGGTGCTAGAACAGGAGGTTGAACAAGGGTGCTACATATAAGGTGGACAAGGTGGAGAGCCGGGTAATTTACAGCTTTATACTTACCAATATGTTATAATGTACTCATTAATTCTCTAATAATACAATAGTATTTCTATATGATAAGAAATCTAATAAATAATATTATATAAGGAGGCATAATATAAGCAAAATAATAAATAGGTATGTTGTGTAACAACTAGCCTCCACCCATTATTTTGAGCGTAGAACCTAGGCTAACTTTATCAAGTTATAGACTCTCCGCTATAATAATATAACTCTGTTGACCAAAGTGACCATATGTGTAGATACACTATCAAAAGAGGAACAACAGCCTCGACAGCCAAATGTGAGAAAAATCATTGTCATAGAAATGTACATGTTGAATTTAATAAAGAACAATCTGACATGTGGCTGAGGATTCAAAACACTATTTGAAAACATAATAAAAGTTGTCTGCTCTCTACCTTGTTGTGAATTATCACAATGGAGAACAGTTGAAAAGATACTTTTTCAGCTTTTAATTATACTCCTAATCTGTTTAGAAATTCCAAGTTTTATGAAAATAATGAAACAAATTAAGGCTAACATCTTTTCTCTATAGCATATAGCTTGGAGGTTGCTGGTTAATAACATACAATGCAGACTGCTAGACTGTAGGTATAAAATACAAATATATCTGAAGTTGGTATTTATTACCTGCATGGACTAATTAGTTGCCTTATTAGTAGAACTAAAGAAATGTTGCTCAATGAATACTAATTACTACACTAACTAGCAGATCATTTGCACTACTTCTAATAATTGGTTGTATTTCATTGCACAATGGCATTGTGATATTGGATAGGTTTCTACAGTACTGAAGATGGATCTGTGTGCTTGTAATTTTGTTTGCTATCTGAACTTCTCCAAGACTAATAGAGGCAGGCATTGATCTTCCTGTATTTGGCATGGACAGATTTCTTAAAGGAGACATTATCTCCTCTAATATCTATGGAAACACCCACAGAGGTGTTGATTGCATTGGCATTGAATCGCAAACACCATTCTAAGATTTTAGTCTACATGAAATCGTAAGCTACTATCACTTCAACAAAAACTGGAAACAAAATTACACTAAAATTATTGCCAAATTCTTCCTCTAGACAGACACTACAGAAATGACTTGTATTTTAGGAAGACCCAGTTGCTGTAGCTCGATAAAAGTTAAAATGGTCTGTCTATAGATCGCCTTGAACAATATAATATACATGTATCTTAGCTACTAGAGGAATAAAAGTGAATGAGTGAACATCTCATATTTCATATACTGAATGTTTGAAATACACGACTCTATCTCACAGACGTACAGACAGACATGCAGGTAAACATGCAGGCAAACATACCTTCCTATGCAGGTCATCTCTGTCGTTCTCGGCCTGAGAGAGTGAGTCTTGGCAATCTTTGAGTTGCTGTGCAAGCTGATCTGCTCTGTCGTTAGCTTCGTCTTTCTCATTCCTCAACCTGCGTACAGGAAATTACATCATAGCAACTATATGACATAGAGCAGGTGTAACGTGTAATGGGAAGTCAATAGGAACGCTTGCTGGTAAAATATTACTGCAACAAGCTAAGGAATGAGATAGTTATATACTGTACTATATTTGGATGTCTGTGTATATCTACACCATTACTACTGGAGTGTAATATTAAATTCAAATGTTGTGCAGTATTATTATTTTCTACAATGTAGGCCTAAAATTTCAGATTTCCAACTTAAAATTTTTGTTCATCCATCATTGGTACGACTTCTATTAAATTCAACTTTGCCTTTTGCTATCATCATTTTGCAAACTATTTTATTAGCAACCCACATTATGTCAAACAAGAGGCAGTCAAACAACTACACTGTATATGCGCGTGATTGGCTACGTACCTGACCATCTTATTCTTAACAGAATCCATATCAATGTTAGCTCCATCCATGTTGAATTTGAAGAGTACGTCTGCTAAGAGGGAATGAGAATTAGAAAAGAAGCCTTCACTCTTTACTATCCAAGCGAGCAACTGAACACACTTAGCGGCCGGCGCACCTAAAGTGAAGTTGAAAGGTCGGCAGCAAGCTTAAAATCACCAGTCTGGCATTTAATCAGCAGCGTAATGGTTTACCCTATAAGGGCATGCATCTGGGTATACATTAATAAAGTTATAGTGTTAAGCATCTTCCTCTAGCTAATTACAACACTCTTGCAAACTTTATTACTTCACTGCTAATTAAGGGGTGGATCCATCTGCCTCTGCATACCTACTGCATGATTGCAAACATGCTGTTGGGATTGCATTTGGAAATTTGTTATAAGATTTCAATATATAAATAACTTGTAATGTTATTGATTTACATATTACAATTGTATGTACATGTACATCTATCGTTTAACACACAGTAAATTCACAGTTAGAACAAACGAGGTGATGCAATATTTTGCGGTTCAAATCTGGCTAGAGAATTGTCTAGCAAAGGCTAGTCGTTCAAAGTCAATGCTCGTTCGTATCTGTCAAGTTTTAAGTTGTCACTATTTTATATGTATGTTTATGCACGCAAACATCCTTTGGGCAGGATGACATCATTGGTAGCTATAGATTTAAACTATTCTATTCTATCATATTATTTTAAGGCTCTGGTAGTTCATCAAACACCTTTTTTATCTATACTTTCAATAAACCAATATTTCGTCTCATATGCGCTCCGCACGCACGTCGTAGATAAAATAATATTTGCCGCAACAGAATCACAGTTGAATGGCTCTGCATGCAAACCATGCTCCAGAAACCAAGTAATGCTAGCAGTCCATGTATGGCGACATTGGCAGCATAACAGTTTATCCACCACTGTTGATTGCACAAAAAGCTTGAAATTTACACACAATAAGAAAATCTTAGACTAAATTTCTAAACTGTAACAAAATAACAAATAATATAATATAGTTCATGTTAATAATATATAACAGCATATGTTTGTCTATGTAAGGCTTGATAACTCGCTGGAAATCTACACAGTACAGAGAAGTAGTTGGTTATTATACATATAGATAATACTGCAGCATTAATATGTGAATCAAGGTGCTGCCAATACTGGAGCTATGCCTTTCTTTGTATTATACCCCTCATGTACATTTCAATGGTATTAATTAGTAGTCAAATGTTTTATCTAATTATTTATCCTTTGTAGCAGGGCATACCATGTGCTGGAGTACTTTATACAGGAATGTATTATTTTTCTCAATTCTGATTCATTCCTAATGCACAAAGGTGTTCATAGAACAAGCCACTGCGTGTAAGTGTTGTAAAAAGCTAGAAAATGAGTTTAGGACATAAAACACTTTATCACCAGTTGATGTTGCAAAAACAAAAACTTGCACTCTGAAGTTCAAACGGGGTGAAAGTTTAGAGAAATCTCGGAATTGGTATTGACGTAATCATATAGGCTACAAGTAGAATGTGTTACACTCTTTTCAGCATATGGGATAAAATCAAAGTTAAGTTCTAACATTTGAATGGAATGCCCAGGAGTCTTTATCTTATCCTAGGGTATGGATAAAGATTCGAAATCTCTAAACAGTTGTACGTGTAACTCACTGGCTGTAGGATGAACTCTCATCAGCTTATTTCTATATAATTCTATATAAACGCTCTACTGAACCTGTAACCAATGGGAGGGGATTGGTGAGTGAAGTAAATGTCTATTGAATGCTGATTGGCCAAATAGACTGTTATACCAGTTGCACCAGAACAGTCACATCATATCTTGTACCAGATTGAGAATTTTGGGAGGCTTTTGATACTTTCATAATTTGTCATAATAGTTACTACTACAATACTACTTGTAGATTCTCAGCAGATATCAAAGAGCATTATTAACAACATTCCAGCTACGAATGGTAGACAAACAATTTGTGGTGGAAGAGGTAGAGAGGCAGGTGGAATTTATTGGTAGTGATACAGTTCACACCCATTTGAAGATCTGGTAGCTATGAGTATGGGCAGAATATGGGCATGTGTTTAAAGAGTTTACTTAGCCTTAATTCTTCATCAGATTTGCAAATTCCTGTATTAACCTTGCTCATCTTCTAAGACCTCAGAGTTGTATCAACGTTTATCACACCAGAACTGACAAACCTATGCTAGAGTCCATGCTAGCAGTGTATACTGGTACGATAGATGATGCTACTACTCAGCTAGTTATAAACTCCATACCTAGAGCAGGCTGTAGGAAGTCGAGTTAATGAGGCCCCCACATTTATTATCTCTAATTAGGAAATCACAGGTACATTCTTACTACCTACTGAATGAAAACAGTGAGCCAAGTAGTAACATAATATTATATCTACAATCCATTGTTGCTGAGGAGTAATTTCTATCTTGTTGAGCCATAGAAAATCTTGGTCTTGGTTTTCAGCAATTTTATTATAGTCAAGTTGCTTTCTCCATATAATAAAAACTAAAGGTCACACTACCACTGACAGATATTTATCTTAATGGTTGTGTACCTATTTAGCCATACCATTATATTGCCTATGGTAACCAAAGCATAATATAATTTGCATCCAGCGACAATAAAAAAAGCCCAACATTATAGTTTGCACTTCAGCAATAAGACCAATGAAAATTAAACAGCACTGGAGTTGTTTGCACTATGCGGCATCAGACAACTTCTACATGTATAGAAACTAATATAGTTGTACTATAATATTAATAATTTAGTATACTATATAAGTATAATTCCCAGTGTCCAGTGTGTTTATATAATTATTTGTTTGCATTTATAAAACTGATACATAATAGTTACGCACTGTATGTATAAATTTATAAATATATGTCACGACCTACATCAATATTGCATTCCATAGCTACTAACTATAACTTGATATAACATTATAGAAATGGTAGATTTCATCAGAATCATAGACTGCTATCCTAGTGTTGCAGTTACTACATGTTACAGGGTGATAGAAATCATGTCCTGTTTTATCTCCGTCCTGTATTTCAGGATCCACAGCTACCATGTTATTATAGTCATTAGGTTGAGAGATAGGTGGATTAGTGTTGTGTTTACGCTTACGTTTGTTCTTTAGATTGGAAGGCTCCTTTTTCTTGAACTGGAGCGTTTCTCCATAGTTCACGAGAGTATTTAAGGTAAACATGGCTCGGTACTGTGTCTTATATAACTCATGTCTACAACAATATTTACATAAATTGTATTAGGTACAACGCTTTCTGTATGTCAGTTTATTAGGATTTATCTCCTATTTAGATGAGCAGGCCTGTCACAGTATCAATTGCCACTAATGCTGCTTTAGTTCTAGAACTAAAAAAAGATGCAGCTTAAATCTACGCGACTCACTACAGCAGTGTTTTTGTATATAAGCAAACAGTATACTAGAACACAATATAACAACTACATAGCCTGGGCTCTTACCTTTGGCAGTCGAGACAGACTGTGCACATACAGGCCGGACAGTTGAGTACTGCATCAGTCTTACTAGCGTTAGACGGTTTGCTAGAGGTAGTACAAGAGTCTTTACCAGATTTGTGGTACGACTTTCTCTGTTCATCCACCCACATCTGGTCATCATCGTCCATCTGAGGGTCGTAAAATAGTGCCGCATTTTCTATCTCTTCTGCGAGATATAAGAGAATATTCTATTAATAATGTAAGCAAATTCAGACGACAAGGATAGTAACGCCTGATTTGGTATAAATATGGGGTCACAGACGAAAGTAGTCATGTTAACTATGATTCAGTGCATTTATTCCCTTCAACAGCAGAGAAGCTATTCAAGGTTGAATGACTTCTTTGACACTGGTAGCAAAACCATCAAGTCTAGTATTCGGCAACAGCTGTACCTAATATGATACCTCTACAGCCAACACCCTACATGTAATTCTCCATAGCATGTGTTGGATCTGGCCACTAGAAGACCGTGTCAGTATGCAAGATGGGGAGAATACTAATTATACGAGTATAACATAGTTTGTCCAATCAGAGTGGTTATAATGTTAACTCGGTTTCCCCTCGGCACACTGCGCACATCATATTAACGTCAGCTACAGCTAACAGTGACCTACCTTCTTTCTTTTTTTTCTCCTCGTCTGTTTGGCCAATAGAATATTTGCTGGCCATGTGGCTGTCTAACTCAGCCATCATTTCTTTTTCAAACTCATCTTCACTGTCTGACTGGGGAGTTGTCTTCTTCTTCTTATTTTGATATTGGAGTTTCCGTCCAATAGCATCTTCAAGACCTTCAAAACCTTCCTCTTCAGAACTGAAAAATATCAACGTATCCACTTTTACATAATGTAATCTCCAATTCAATATAATGATAGTTGGATATGAAATGTGGATGTTGATTCTCAATTTACTCCGCACGGTCATGTTAATGCGAAAATAAATACCTACTGAAAATTATTCTTGGGAGTGCAATGTCATTCTAGTTCAGAAAAAAGAATTTATCATTGAAAAGAAATACCACAATGAATTTTAAAATATCAAATATGCCAACACGTCGAATAGCTTATTTGACATTGGTAAGACACTTGTTAGAGTTTGCAAGTCAGGTGTGGGACCCTCATCAAAAAAATCAAATCAAACAAATAGAAAAGGTCCAAAATAGAGGGCTAAGGTTTATTTATAACATCAAAGGACAGATTAGCTTTAAGCAGTTAAGAGAAAAAGTTGGCATAAAATCCCTGCAAGAGAGAAGAAGAGAGGCAAGATTTTCACTATTTTTTAGGTGCGTGGCAGAAGGTATTGAGCCATCTTTTAATTATGATTTAAATAAAATGCACAACACAAGACAGGCTCTCAATACATACACACCGCACATTAAAACGAATGTTTTTTATTATTCTTTTTGGCCCAGAACCCTTAGAGAGCTACGCTCTGGATCTATAACTGGGGCTAGTTGAAATACATATAACACAAAACAAGCAAAAAAAAAACCACAAAAATAGCACCTATAACATAAACTTACAAAAAAAATAACTGAGTTCTCACGACTTTACACACACAAGTCTGGTCTGTGTGAGAAAATTTAAAAAATAAAAAAAAAAAATGCCAACATCGTTCTGATGACTCGTGGCTACCTATTATTGATGGGATTGTCCTGTTCTCGGGCCTGAAAATTATTCTTGGGAGTGCAATGTCATTCTAGTTCAGAAAAAAGAATTTATCATTGAAAAGAAATGCCACAAATAAAAAGAATGGCCAAACCCTATAACAGCCCCGATAGATCTATAGCAAGGTGACCATAGAGGAGTGTCTCATGTGCCGTTGGTTCAGTGCACAGATTCTGCTATTCAATGAAGCTTCCATTTATAATTTTGCATTTTGTCCACTGTGCTAGATGATTAGATGTTGTGGAGGCTTCGGGTTTCAATCCCAGTCAGGGATGGGCTATATTCACAAATGTAGAACCGAGTCCTTGACTGCTCAGTGATAAATTCCTTGCAAAAAAAAGATCACATAGTCGATAGTAATATTTAAAGAATGTAGAATGGCACAACCCATGAACACTGTGATTGTGATTAAACCTTACCTTATTTTCTAATCGAAATTTGAATTAAAAATTATAATATTTGTTTAATTAATAATTCCCTCAAATGAAAATCAAAATGCCCAACAGTTGCAACACTACAGAATCTGCCATTGTAATTGTTCTTTGTAAACATACATACTCGATTACATCTTCTTGATCACTGTCCTCCAATACAAAGGGATCATCAAAGTTATACGTTGCCATAGGTTCCAAATTATGGAGAAACTAAATGCAGAACTTTTTACAGGGCAATAGTGTTAGTGTGAAAACTTTGACCAAAGCTACTAGTAAAGTATATAGTAACTTTGCTTTGACTGAAAAAAAAGATGGGAAATGTTTAACACTGACTATCTTTGTAATTAACTTCATTGGATGTTCGTACCGGATGTTAACTTTCTGCGGGGTAAAGACACGCAGGTAAAACCAACTTTATGAACGACAAACAGAGAATTACCTATCTCCTTTAATTATATGCAAATTGGTGTGTGAAATTGATATCTATTTTCCTATTCCGTTATACCAATAAGTGTATTACTCTTACGTGTCAATGGGGCTCAGATTTTCTATTGATTTGCTTCATTTCTTGTGATAACAATCATCGGATTTGATTCCATTTGATTAATCTTGTCTTCATGTAATCCAAGAAACAGGCTACCTTTCACAGTTTTGCCGTTCAATTATTGAGAAATAAGCAGAGCTATATTTTTATCGGAGGAACTAAGGTAATAATTTAAGCTACAGGTACAGGAGGCAATCAAAGTTGAAAATGTGCAAGTCGTGTACTGTATGTATTTATATAATTATACAATTAAATTTATAATTGTTTTATATAGTTATTATTTAATAATATATTTATGAAATTTAAAATAATATTAATATTATAGTTATTATTATTATAATTGTTATTGTTATTGTATTATATTATTTATTATGCAATAGAATCTAATGTGATTTCAAATCTCTTGAACTTCACCAGTAAGTTTAGAAGTAGGGAGAGCGGGGTAAGTTGGGACGCGGGGTAAGTTGGGACAGGGCTGTTTTGGGTACTATGAGACCCATTACATTTTTATGGCATGGACCAAAGGTTAGATCAACATAAATAAACATAACCCACTATTTTGTTTTTTAAGTTGAATAAATATTTTTTTTGCGATTTGCAATAATGTAATATTTGCATGTTTGAGTAAATTTTTCTTTCTTGACGAGTTTCTAATTTTTTTAATGAAAGAATGACTCCATAGTTTTGAAAATTTGCACATAGAGACTCTATAGTACCTAGTTACAGCAACTAAAGTTAAAATTAGCTCAAGTCAAAAATCTTAATAAAGAATTGTGTTTTACAAAAAAATGGGAGTGTGGGGCAAGTTGGGACGCTGGAAGTGGGGCAAGTTGGGACACCATTTGTAACAATAAATTATGTTTGTGGAATGATATGAATCCAAGATGACACTGTAATTTCACCTTTTCTCTAACTAAAAGTTGTTTGATGAATCTTGGATAGCATTTGACTTTGGTAAAGAACTCCAATCCTGTGTGGGGATGGCACTTTAGCTAGTATCGATATTACTCGTAGTAGAAACAGGCCAAACCTGACTCATTGCTATAACAGCTTTTGATCTCTGTTCTGTCCTCACTTTACTCATGACTCTGACAGCAGTGGGTAGCACCAATACAATGTACAAACTACATCCTTTTCCTACTCATACCTACACTTCGAACACCGTTTCTGCGCCTTTTGAAACCCCCACCAGACCAACTAATACCATCAGGCAGCACCAAGCTAATAATTCAATAGATTATTAGGTATAATTTAGTTATAAAGTTTGGGGGATTCACTCTTTGTTGCTCAAACTAGACAAGTAGGCTATATACATGTACCTGTACACTCAATGTCTCTCCACACTTATTGTTACCCAACCCCAGTTGAACTGCCATCTTCGGTGAGAGTACTAAGGAATAGTTTAATCAAACATCATCGGTAATCTATTTACAAAGTTATAGGTTTTCCATTTGTAAATATCCAATTCACCACTGTCCGAAACCCAGGAAAGGTAATTAGCACCAAGAGAAAGATGCAGGTTGGATCGACTCCATCACATGAATGAGGCGGATGGACTACTATCGCCTGTGTCATAGATGCTGTCGTGAACTCTGGGTTGGGTTGCCAAGTGGAATTAAAATTTGACAATCTTTTTTCTGCTCAATGATTTCATTTTATCTAGAGTGTCAGTTGTTCAATTGTACATCAAACTCTAATAGCAACTATAGTAAAAATCAGCATTTTTGCCTATATTTTCTAGTATTGATTTATTTCTGGTGTTTTGGTTTTATATTCTATTTATTTTAAGTGACAAACTTAAAGCTTAAGAAACTTTTGCTGTACCAAAATTAGAAAAATGGTCACCTACGATGCGCTAGTTTATTTTATAGTTTTAAGTCTAATATGCATAAGTAGACTGAAACTTAGTCAAAAAAGAGCTTTATAAATTATTACAGCTAATAGAGCTATTATAAATTATTACACCTATAAGGCGCCAAACAAATTAAAGGTTTTTCATGTTCAAGCTGGCATCCTCCTATTCTAACAAAGATTTACTTAACAAAAAAGTTCTCTTTTACATCGAAACAATTTTCATACCCTCCCTAGACTATCTTGTAATAAAAAAAAATTAAACACTACGAGGCCGAACTAAATTAAAGTCCAGCAGTTTTTTACAGACATGTTTTTTGACATACATACATGTGGCAATAATTTTAAATATGTGTAATATTATTGTAACATTTCAATTCTATCTGTTCATGATCAAAAATGAGACTAATCTAAATCTGAAATCTATACTTTCAATGGTGCCCCAACTTGCCCCACACCTGTCCCAACTTACGCCGTCAGTGGGGTAAGTTGGGACGTTTGACATGCGCTGCCAAATCATGGATTACCGCACTATGCTGACTTATCAATGTGTCTGCTTCAGGCTATAGTTAGACAACATATTGAAGTACCTCAATGCAAAAAATGATGATGCTATGACCTCTAGACTTCGTATTATTCCCAAAAAACCAAAAATTGTCCCAACTTACCCCGCTCTCCCCTATTGTTTGTAACTAAGCATTTAACTGTTAGGTGCAGTAGTGGAGAAATTTAGATAGCCTTAGTTCCTTGTTTGTTTTTCGAGTGAGGAGGGTTAACCAATAAAATATAGAGTAGGCAAGTTTTCCTGCTTCAGTTTGGGCTTTGAACAGCAGCCATTTTAAATTTCTCCACTTCTGTACACTGCATTTAATGTAGGCCTAAATTGTTGCATAAATCTAAATGTTATTTTTGTTAATTTTGGACTTCTGGTGAAGAAAACTGGATTAACATTGCGTTAGTGAGCTATATTAGGCTAATTGATTTTATATTAATTTCAATACCTTTGGAGAAATAGTATCGCATAGACCTAGCCTACTCTTGAATTTTGATAAGGAGAGCACCTCAGTGGTACAGTGTGTTTAGACAACAATCTCGATTATATGCAAGTAGCATACTGCTGTTTTGAGGGGTATTGGTTTGGAGCCATAACGATGTAGGCTACATGCCGGTTTCTTGCAATTTTCCTTTGTGTTATTCAATTTTGTTCTTTGTGCATGTGCATATCGCGCATAGTAGGCTGCAGAAAGCTGCTTGAGACAAGTTCACCCCTTACTCCGGATCAAGTAGCTCTGTCATTTATTATCTCATCATACACAGAGGTCAGATCTCCATGCTTGTTTTCATCCTATAGGCACAAATGAAATAAGTTGGCTTAGGCCCTATGAGTGAAGTGAAAGATTTAGAATTGGATCAGTGGGCTATAGATTGAGAGCATCGAGGAAGGCAAAGTGAAGCTAATTCGGAGAGAATTATTAAAAATAATTTAAAAATATCAATAATGGATGACTTGAAATTATTAGCTGCAACACCTTTACGCCTTATGATGGTATTTGCCATTTTCTGTGAAAATCCATTCCAACAAAAGTTGCTCGCCTTTCAACATCAACTAAGCAACAACAGGTTTAAATTTATGTTACTAATGATATTATCATCATAAAATTTTAACAATTGGAACTAAATCCGTTAAGATTATTCCGTATTAAAAATAAGAAGTTTATGAATGAAACGGAGTTGGGAGAACCATAAGAGCTAAAGCTGTATAATAGTTAATACAATTACAGTGGAACTTGCTTAATTCAGCCTCGGATAATTCAAAAACTTGCTTCGTTCAAGCTATTATCCTTGTTCCCTGCTGAGCACTATATAAATGGTTTCAATTAAGTGAAGACGTGATCTTACAATTCAAACTCAGTCATGATTCAGACCAATTATGGCGGTCGCTTGGAGTTTGAATTAAGCAAGTTTCACTGTAGTTAACTTTCTTCTATGGTCGTGATCTCGTTCTCAAATTGTGATCTTCCCTTTTGCCATTGTTGTTAAATAAATCCTAAATCGGCTCTATGACTGCGGGCCATGTGGATAAGGTAGGCTGGTGAGCTTGTGAAGGACCCAATACTGAATACTCAGGAAAACCTACCTCATGGACATATAATATATAAAATTCTATGTAGTATAGTATCAATTCGTTATCAGAACCTTCTTTGGTCGCTCAGTCTTATCTTGAACTATGTTTGTTTATTAACACTGTATCAACTTTAAAGAATTGAATTAATCTCTTTTAAAGCTCTTTATTCAAATACCAAGTAGTCTACAGTAGCTGCGCTGTAGTCTACGGTAGCTGCGCTGTAGTTTACCGTAGCTGCCCTGTAGTTCACAGTAGCTGCGCTGTAGTCTACAGTAGCTGCGCCAAATCAAGTTGCTGTTATAATGTAATGTACACGTAGGAGGCATATATAGAAATAATTGTCTGCCTTGGTACACATGCTAGAAATTGCATTTTTGGAGGAAATATCGCTAGCGTGTGCTGTCCAGTGGAAAAAATGTCGTCATGCTGCAAAACGTACACTGGTAATTCTTGGAAGAGATTTCACACACTTGCATAGTAACAGTAATAATAACTAATAAACAATAATAAGAATTAAGTATCACTAAGCACCTGTAGTCACGTCATAAGTCTCCCATAAAATTGCAGCGTCTCACATTATAAATACATAAAATGATCTCATGTTCAACTTTATTATAAAAGGTATAATTTAGTGCAGGTCTATATAAGATCGCTGTACCAATTGAAGATTATAAATGATTGAATAGAGGTTGATGAGATAATCACTAATAAATTATTGGTCATAGATAGGAGATGATATTCTATCACAATATTAACAATAGTGTGATTTGAGTTGGTCATTTGATGAGTTCAAACAATATAATAGATTAGTCATCTCAAGTATGATAAATGATAACTATGCTGTGGTGCTGCTATATTGCTCCCACTTGTAGAATTTCTTCTGTTATGGGTATAACTTTCAGATTCAGCGTTTCTTATTACTTGACTTGGAAAAAAATTTTGATTGATTTGAAAATTTCATGACTGGCTTTGAATACGGTTTGTTTGATTTTGGTAATGGCAAAGCATGGTAGTCGGAAGTCCTTAGAATAGCACTGAGGCTGCAGATTCCAGTCCTGAGCTCTGCTGTCACGCATTCGGTATGTTAAATGTAGGTACTGTGTTTGTTGAGCTCTCTAAATTCACCATGGTATAAAAAACACAATATGTTGATTTTGAAAAATGCAAAAAATACTGACTGCCTATCATGGAAATCACCTTTTGGGCCTTACTATGAATCAAGCTAAAGCTACTACTGGTGGTGATACATCAATATTGTTTACAAGATGATTGAATATACAGCTAGAAGTTGTACTAGTCATGGAGGAGACAATAGTGATTTGCTCACTCTGTGAGTGAAGCATAACAATAGAACATTTGAGTAGCATAGATTGATAACAATACATTACAGCCACTTTGTATAAGTGTTTTATTTGGTTAGTGTGAGATTTTTATGAAGATTAGCTAGCTGATGCATAGAATTCTATGGACTGAAGTAAGCACCTTTGCTATTCAAAAGTACTATTACATCTACAGTTACCTCAGCCTGTCATAAGACCAGGGTTTATGACCAGTAGTGTTAGGTTGTTGTACTATCATTGGCTAACATAATACATTACCTATATTATTATGTAATGAAGGAACAATGACAATCTACTGTATGGTATCATTCTTACTGGAGGTCTAAACTACATGCTGGCCGTCGCCATGACACCAACTGCAACCTAAAAAACTGGAAGAGAACCACCTAACGTGTCACCGGTGAAAGTTAAGAAGCCAAGCATGGTCACCCGTGACAGACGCATGCCAATTCCAATTCCATTATGGCAAACTACTTTGTCGTTGATCAATTTTCTTTTAACCAAATTAAACCAACAGTGTTCTGAGTTGCTTCAGTTCAAAAGTTCGTCGACGTCTATAAATGGTCTATATTTATATTTATTTCAATAATATGCAATTTCGTCTACATACATGTGTAACTCTATGCGTTTCAGAGTCAAAAGGTCTCAACTCCGATACTGTCAGTTTAGCTCCAGTGTTCAGGTTTGCAGTACGGTATTAATTGGAGTTGCCCACTCTTCTCCCTCAGCTTTGAGTAGTAGGCTTAGACCAATTGAGAGTTGAGATTCCTACTATGTGCAAGTATTTAGTTTATCCTTCTCACATTGCTTTTGTGGGAGTCGCGTACCCATTTATGAGTTTTCATTTTATAACACATTAAAAACTAAACCTCATTTCATCAAATGGTGTTAGTTTGTGTATAGTAAAAAGACATCAATGATATCCAATATAGTATATTCATCTATCATGGAAATAGAGTTGACGATGGTCTTTATTCTCTTATTATGTATGCCTACTAAAGTACGGTAGAGTAAATGAGATCACTGAATAAATTACGGTTACATTTTATATAATCTGCATGTATTAGCATATTAGTCAAAACCTTTGGCTTGAAGCTTTGAAAACAATATGATGAGAAAATTTTAAAAAACTTACAACTCCAGTCTGTTATCGGACCCTACCAGTATCAAGTGCCCTTGGGGTTTGCAGTCTAGCTACATGTAATAGGCTAATGAAGTTGGTAGACAGACACCTAAGGAGTCATAAGCCGGTAATGATCATAGCAGGATTTTGGCTGATTTTTGTTATTTTGGCTAAATGTCAACCAACTCTGGTTAACTTTGTTTCCCCATCTCAACTTGCAGACTAATAATTCAAACTGGTTTATCTAACGGTTTTTCTCGCACTGCCTGATGGTTATAAATATACTCACTGAGTGATATATCTATATTAATGGCTATAAATTAGATTCGCCAAAGGCTTATATCTAGAGATAAGATATTAGCCAGTAACTGTAACTGTCACTCGGTATCCGCCTGTCAGCAAATTTGTTTGTATCATAATTTATTTGGTAGCACTGGTGCCAAACAAATTCAGTAACTGTTAGAAAAGTTTTAGAAATCGATATGCTGGTTTCTGTTGTGTATTTTTGCTCACATACATGTGTCTTTCCGTTTCATTTGCAGTCATTTTCAAGTTTACAAATTAAATTCTGCTTGATCATTACCAGTAATTTAGTTAATTTCAGAGTTATCCACCCGTTTTGCGTTACTTTTTTAATTTGTAAAGCCAGTGTTATTCATGATTTAATAATTATTTGTACTTAATGTTGTTTTTAATTTTGAGATTAAAGATAATATTATCCATTTACAACTTACTCCATGATTTGCAGATGTGAAGCCTGTCAAATACGTGCAAATGGGCTGCAGTCTGTTTCATCTATTTGGCCTATATTTTAATTTTTATGGTGTTATAATAATTTTCAAAGAACTGATTATCAATTCATGTATTCTGAACTTCCTTTTTATATTCCTCTGGTATCTGTTTGGATGGTACTTGAATAGAGTCATGCTTCACTAAGCTATCTGATGATTCGACTCTCAGAACGTAATAATTTACATTAATCACTTTGCTGGCAACAAATTTACTTTAGATACAGAAATATCAAACCAGTATTCATAAGGTATTCAGCCAGTGTTCATAGGTATTCAATTAACTGGCACATTTAGTCAATGTAGCTGAGCTAGTGCTGTCACTTAGTTACCAACTTTCTACCATGTACCAACCAAGAGCCTATCCGCCTCGGCAACCTCAGGAAGCAGATAAGGGTATGCTTGTTATTGTAGATATTTTTTGTACTCAGAGACTTTGTTTGTAAATGGTTCAACAATATAGCTTATGTTGTTATGACAGTCTTTAAGTTTGGACTTTGGGTTTCATGAGGTTTTGCCAAGGCTTGCCACTTTTTCCTTGAAGCTTCAGTGTATGTGCTGTTAATACCCCTTAGGCCTGCTGATCATGCTTGGTAGTAGTACTAGCTTTGCTCTAGGTAAACATTGTGGGTATTTGTTTTTTCTAGCCCCTAAGGGCTGTAGATTAGACACTGTTTGCCTAGCATGTGTGCTTTAGTAAGACTCGGGTTGCTTTTGTGTATTAGCATAGTATTTTTAATTTATTTGGAAACGTGAATCCAGAAGTATCATTTCTTTAGTGCTGAGGCATACTTCATTTATCAGATTGTTGACTGTAAGTGGAGATGATCACATACTTGCATGTCTTGGCTTGCGGTATTTTCAGATGTTGAGATTAAATTCAACAAGCGCCGCTGTCAGCAGACGTGATTTTTTGATAATTTGGCTTTGGTTGCCGATTCGCATGAATACGTTACTTTAGTAAGTCGGGTTGTGTTGTCGACAGAGCTTTTACCAGTAGAGGAGTTTTTGTCTATCTACTAGTCGCAACTTCTTGTCCAGGATATGACCCTGCTTAATGAAGAATGTTGAAGTGATTACTGGCTGTATAGTTGCTTTCTCAGGACAATCAACATGAAGGGATTTGTAATTAGTAAGTAATTACATTGTACATTGTAGGTTCTATATCCTATGAATTTGCATCCATTGTTGGTCTACAAATTAGTGTTGAGTTGAATCAAACTTTGTTTCATTTAAAATATAAGTTAATCTTCAAAAATCAATGATACTGGAAGGTGACTATTTTCTTTATTAGTTTTCAATTGTTTTTTTTAATGAGAGGGTTTGTTGTTTCATTTTCCTTTTTTTTAAACCAGTAAAACCCTGAACATCTGGCTCCCCTCTTAATATGTCTACTAATAACACAGTCATATTTTTAAATCATCTTTGCCCATGCAAACATAATCATTAGCATTGGTGAAGTAGCTTATAATTGCCAACCATTTAGGTATATAAATAGTACTCCACCTTGGCTGATTAGTTCGACTAAAGACTCCTCCGCTTTGATGGCATTCTTGTGGTAATTTGGTTTACTTTTTGATGACTCCAGAGATATTTTTATTGGACACGAATTCACAATCAGCAAGCAGTGTTTATAATAAATTTAGCCAACCGCATGCCTATGATGTTGGGATAATATTATTGCGATGTTTCACAAGGTAATTATAGCTGTCAGCCACAATATCAGATATCTCGCGATTCTCCGCAGCAACAGTAGTGCTGCTATATTAGCTACATAGCTGTCACTAGGTTTGTTACTTCTAAACTTTCCATGCATCATTAACAACTTAGGAGTTGTGCGTAGTTGACACTTGAATTGGGTTTATCATGAGCTTTTGCTGTCGAAGGAAGTTTGACCCAGAGCTTAACTTTTACGGTAAGATGTAGTGGACTTTTAATAGAATTATGATTGCAGTATGAGGTAGGCCTACATTGGTTGGTATTATGTAAGCTGTCCAGTCGTATATTAGCATGTTAAAGGAGCAATGACTGGAATAGAATGAACTATACTACCACACCTGGTGCAGCCAGTTGTTAGCCCGTTGCTTAGCTAGAATAATACGTGGTGACGTGAGTATAATTAATGGTTCCTAGTTAGACCTATAGGTACTAGGTAAGTAGTCACTTGGTTCAACTCGATGGGTTCACTGAGTTGAGACTTCTCTATTATGAGTACTTCTTTGATTAAAATCTGTAGAAGGTTGCAATTTTAGGTTGGAAATATTTTGTTTCTTGAGCTTGAAACTGTTTTTTCGCTGTCACTTTTGTAAGAATAGTAACTTTTGCTGTTTCCTATTGCTTTCGGTAGCTATTAGAGATTTATGAAGTGCATACATAGGCCTATAGCTTCCCGTTTGTACGTTCCATTGCCATATCTAAACCTACACTGCCTATTTAGCCAAGGGTATGCTGCTTTGGCCAGGTAGGCCCTACATTGTATGGGTGTATAATGTTAGTTTATATGGTACCCTGTGGCAAGTGTTGGGATTTCCTGTGGTCTCCATTTTCAAACTTACCAAATGGATTTGTACTGTCAAGTTCATGTGATTCATCCATCCACAAAGTTAATCATTGTTTTTAAATTGTTATCTTTAAGCACAGGTGAAGGTAATAGAGAACAAAAATGTCCCTACTTGATCTAACTTGGAACATATAAAATAACTCTATTCGGTCACCTGTCATATTGTGTTTTGGATCATTGAATTTTAATAAAATTTTTGTGGAAATATCTGGCAGATTTGCATAGTTAATGGTGTGAATCAGTTTAATTTTTAAAATGACTAGAAGACTTTTGAATTGATAATTAGCAACATGGCGCTAACTACCTCACCGGTAGAATATAGCCTATAATTTAGCCTTTAGTACTTTGCCACATAGTAACAACTATTATTCTGTGATGTAACAGAAGTAGCACAGTGATGTTTTTGCCAAACATGTGAATGGTTGTTTTTTGGTGTTTGGAATAGTAAAACTCTCTAGTGAGAAACTTATTTGACGTACAAGCGAAATTTTTGCAAGATACTTCAAGATATTGCGTTTTAATCAATTATGACACTGATTTGGTTGCAATGTCAATATTACTGCAATACTATTGAAAATTTGTGACAGGAATAATATCTGATTGTCAGATGCTACAACTTGAGACTGGGAGCAAAAAACCTGTACTCCTATCTGATCAACAACATAACAACTGTGTACTCATATAGGTGTTACACATAGTAATCTATGTTCTCTCAATGTCCGTAATAGTGTCACTAGCTGCTTTTACTTGATCTGATATATATCTGAAGAGTTCACTGGGTGATTCCTTGTTGCTGTGAAGCTAGTCTGGGCTTCCATACCCCATGAGTAAAAGGATGGGTATTATGTTGGTGACACACTCATTTTCAATCACCGAGGCCCTAACTGTTAATTGTAGGAGTGGGCACTTAGGCTAGTGTGATACAAGGCTAGTGTCGTGCTCGACTTTGTCCCAAGAAAGAGAGGAATTTCCGTCTGTTCGAAAATTTTAGTTAGAAACAGGACGTTTTAAAAACGTTCGAACCCCAAGCGAACGTTTTCGGAACGTCCTGTTTCTAACTGACATTTTTGAAATGTCCCTTTACCGAAAGAGCGAAGGATAGCCCAAGGATACATGTATGTAATATATAGGATATCATAGCGTCCTTTCGAATTTGACTACAGTTTTCTCCAGCACATTCTTGTGTAATATTTCAGTGACCATTATCAAAGCATAATACTGTTGATCTATTAGATCGGTAATTTCTTTGATTTCAGCATAAAACTTATTTTTGACTGTGAATTCACTAATTCACTGGTGAAATTAGTGCGCTTTGTTAGCATCTTCGTCTATTTACCACACTTCCTGTATGCACACAGGCACCGTGCCTTTACCAATAGAACATAAATTACATAATCCATCTTCTGACAGTGACTACATTAAAAACGTTTTTAAATTAAGTATTTGTGATTCAAGTGCAATCAGATTGAGCAAGTTCATGTGTGTATTATAATAGTTCTTTATAATATGCATTTATTATTTCTCATAACATACATAATTATACAGTCATGTAGTTTATGTAATATGCTTTGTGTGAGTTAAATTTGAAAACAAACAAGTTTTGTTCTGCCTGGGCAATCCTTTTTTCAGTGCAGTGCATGACTTCAGATATTTGGTATTTCATAGGAACAGGGTGCTGTGAATTGGCCGTCAGGTACACTAAGTAGCTATTATCGTATGATAGGATATTTGAACTGACTATGGTATGATAAATACTTACGATTAATTATTATATATTATTATAGTTTATAGATAGTTTATAGAATTAAAATATTATTACACAATATATCTTGAGATTTGAGTGTGGGTTAAGAGTCTGTAACTCTCCACAAATATTATAATAGTCACGGCTTTAGCCTATTATGAACTATTATTTGTATATAAATCAAGCTTTCCTACTTGATTCAATTTATTTTATTATACTTTCTATCACATTTCGAGACATGTAGACCTATATATTAGTCAGGTATGTTCAATCTTATATTACAGAATACACACTAATATCGTACATCTAGCTAAGTAGTGTACAACTTTATACCCAGTCAAGTTTTTGACACAATGGGGGTTTACTTAACATTAGATGGCAGCTCTGTTTCCAATCAACTTTGTAGTTTATAAGTTGAGGTCAACTATCTCAAGTTAGTGACTTTCTAATGGGTTGTATAAAAGTGAGATACTTTAGTAGCTGTGGGCTACTTAGTAATTCATAGCAATTACTACAATGCTATACTGTCACTGTCATAGATATTATATCTATTATCACATAACTGTCATATTGAATTTTATGCCTTATTTTACTTTGAATGTCAAATTCTAACATGCATTTAAATTTTATTATAACTGTCTGATATTGATTTTACTAAAACGTATTCATTTTATGTCATGGCTCTGGGTTGTTTGTAATAAGTCCATATTTGGACCATGTACAGCTTTGTTTGCCCTCTAGTTTGTGATTAACATACGGAGGTGTATGGAGTGGGGGTGTATGTTATAATAGCCTATGTGAAAATGTTCCAGTTTTTAAATTTTGTTGCAAACTAACTTATGGCCAGATTCCAAACTCATTTGTCCACCAATTTCAGCAAATGAGATCATTTTGGACATTTTATCTAAGATACGGCTGCTAAAATCTGGCTATGAAATCCATTACTGCATATTAATTCATCCTCTGTAATGACAGACAGTTTGTTGGTAGTTATGTCCCCTTACACACATGATAAGCTGATGGATCGACCATTCATATCATCCTATAATACTAATCCCACTAAACAGTATAATCATTGTGCTACTGGCCTACTAAGCTGTATTATTCATGTTTGCAGCTGGATATAAGGTAGCTCACAGCAATACTAAACACAATGCAGGACTAACTAAGAGCAGGCACAGTCTCTCTACGGAAACTGTTAGTAAAGGAGAGAGAGGGTCAAGGGTAGAGTTGGTTCGATCTAGACCTCAGTCTGTGTCAAGGTCACACTCCAGATCTCAGTCTAATCCTAGGACTAGCTCTCAAGCTAAGATGTATTCGGTGAGTTTTCCATCTTATTTTTCCAGTAAAATCCTTTGCACACCACAGATTATGTTCATATTTTGGTACTGTCGGCGCTTATTATGGTGATGACTGTATCTGCTAGAGATAGTAATTGTCTCCTTTGCAGACCATACTCTTGGCTTGATATTCAATGGTTCAATTCTGGCAATGTAACACGTCATGTAGTTCTATGTGGATTGTATTCTGACTAGGAGGGCAAAGTCATGGTTTATGAGCTATTTAGTAATATTGGCAGCTATTTAGTATCAAGTAGTAACAGTACAATAGTTCAGGTGGGTCAAGTTTGCAATTCAAGGGTCATTTCTATTCTTATACACAAGTTTGAAGTAGATCTTATAGTAGACCTGTATATAATATGTACAGTGTATGTTAGCATCTAGGGGCTGATGTTCTATTGATATACTGTCTGACTAGAAACAGTGTATTCACCGGAATCAACTAATCACCTTAGCATTGTATCTAAACTCCGATATGGCTAAGACATACAGTTGACAATCATAGTGTCTACAACATACTGTATGTTTTATTGTTACTGTGACATTTTGTACTCTGTAATGCCCCTAAAACAGAGAGTCAAAACTTCTAATCAAAGAGATGTTGGTAAGTTAATTAAAATTAAGTATTATTGAGATAAGAAATCAATTTAATATTAATTAGAGTTAGTTCCTCCATATCTGTGATTAGACTTTAACAGTCCCAGTTTGAGACTAGTTCTCTCTTTGGCTGGCTATATTGAAACCATGTCCCCTATTGGCTTAGCTGCTGGACTGGAAGGGTTTATGTATTTTATTTCTCCTTTTAATTAAGCTAAAAATGTTATAGTTTTATTACTGTTCTCTATTTTGGTTCAACCCAAGATAATTATTTAGCATTAGTTCCTAATTTCTTCATATTAATTTCAATAACAAATAGGCTAGCTAGCATTTGGTCTATTATAGATTGGGTACTTTATCTGATGGTCCAGAGACTATACAGTATTTCACTGTCTACTAACAAGGGTTGCTTGGGTGGGTTTTTCATGACTAGAATAGTAAATTAGACATGACTTGGGGGACAGTTTTATGGTTACATATCTGATAATGAATCTAATAATAATATAATCATTGCTAGTAAATTATCCATTAGTATTCTTTAGCCTGTAGGTTGTCCTCCCTCATTTAGAATAATGGTAATGGATGGCCAGTTATTAGCGGGTTACTTAGTACTAGGTACAGTACAGGACGCTAGTTACTTTAGGCCTCTGCAGGACCTAGAAGTCTGAATTTTCAGACTTTCGCAAAAGCTCAAACTTCTCAGTCATATAGTCATGTAGGCATATTATATGTGGTGATGGATTATAAGTAAGCTTGGTTTCGGGGAAATTATCTACAATCTGTGATTTCCTTTAGTGAGTCACCTAACTGGTTGTCTGATCAGTAATTTGGAGTTTGGTTTCTTGTTATCGTCAAATTTGGCACCAAAGTAACACCCTATAATTTACATGCTCACTCACCACCTTGATAAATTCAACTGTGAAACTAGTCAGGGTTTTGTTCATTTTCATGTAAATGATGTGATATGCAAGTTGAGTGATATCTCATCACGTGGGTCTAAGGTTACAGAGAGTGTAGGCAAGGCAGTAGGTTATAGTGATGTTACGGCAGCATATGAGGGTGAAATAAGGAAGTTTTAGTACTATGCAATGCAAATCTTCCATTTATTATTGTTATTCCATTGATGGGAACATAAAAACTAATTCATAGAGATAAGATAACTCTCACTGCAAAAGTTGAGTTAGTTTTAGATAATATCATTACTTTATCACTGTCAGACAATCAATGCCACTTGGAAGCCTGATATATACGTAGGCTATAGGCTAGCAATGTAGGAGTCAGTCTCAGTGACAGAACAGGCAAAGCTGTCACCTATGGCTGCTATCCTATCTTGTCTATTGTTCGTTGTTATTGCCAAAAGTGATATCTCATTTATAAAACGTGGAATCTAGCTATTAATTTAAATTATGACATTATGTTGGAGGGGAACCTGCCTCTTTCTCTATTCAAGATCAAATTGCTGAGTTTGCAATTCACCGGAATGCAAAGAATTCTAGCAATCACAGAACATAGTCCTCTCTGGGTTTATTTTTGTGCAGTGCGAAAATATGAATATTTCCACTTGATGGGCTCACATGAGATATTAAGGCTACCATATAGCCCTGTCCATCTGTAGCCCAAATTCTATTTCTCTTGTCTAGACAAGGCCTTAGTGTAATTCATAAGAATCCAGCGCTGTAGGAAAAACTGGAACATCTTGTAGTTGTACCTATGGGCCGGTTTCTTTGCTAATGGGATTACTATTTAATCTGGGAGGTTATTTGAAGGTCATGCTGGTCGCACAGCATCAACCTGCTTTATCAGTGATATGAGATGATATATTAGGTATTATCTGAGTGCTAAGCCAACCTGAGACCGAACTACCAGGGATTCGCTAGACTAATCTTAGAGCGTTGCCTGTGAGAAACTTATGAAGGCCTTTCGTTGGGCTGATGTCTCTCGTCTCCTCGACTATGATCTCAGGCCTCTGATCCCTTTTACAAGTCCACTAATAGAGGTACATAAATGTGTGGGTTGTTAGAGCTGACCGTTTGACCTATTTGCTGCAAGACTATAACTGTATATTTTGTGGGTGTACTAAGTTAATAGAGGTGTGACGTAGCGACACAAGTTACCTGTACTATTCTACTAGACTTGCCAATGATTTCCAGTTTGACTTCCTTTAGGATATTTTGCTTCACTACATGCATGTACAATTCTCATCACCATGTCAACTTGTATAATTTCTATAGTAATTTATTCCCTGCTTGACTTTGAGGGTTTCTGCTGTCACTCACTTAGCCAGCTGGCGTTTGGGTCCGCCACTAGGACTTATAACTGTAGGAGTTAGGCCTGTGAATCAGCCCACAATTAAAGATTCAGTAAACAAAATGTCTAATCGGGAGTTGTCTCATCAAGTTTCTGCTCAGATTCATCGTTTACTTTCAACTTTAATTACAACTTATAGACAGTTTGCTTGTTCTTTCTGCACTCTTGACCAACCAAGTAAATATCTTATTAGTAGCTAGCCAGTAGTCCGTACCCTCCAGAGCTAAGAGGATTTGAATACCAGGTTAATGTGGTAGTAGTGGTGGATGATTGTGCAATGTTTAGCCCAGGTTTATCCAAGGTTGCGAAAGAGAGTTGTATAATACTGTAAATCTACTTCTTTTTATATCTCTTACGTTTGTTTTGGTTATCCATGGATGAGTAATATGGTTCGGTGGTTGCGTAATATGTATGTCAGTGATTCATTGCCTTCACTGGTACATACCTGGTGGTTGGTACAATCATTCCAGTAATTCCTCACTCCAAGGCAGATGTCAGTCCAACTACTGTATGACCCCACATTCCACAGTTTGCCCACATTATATAATCAATCAGTCAGTCAATGATTGCTAAATGATTGACTACAAAAATAAGTGAAATCTGAACGTGTCTTTCCTTCTAAGTTTTGCATTAGTGTCCAGTTTTTCAACTGCACTTCAGCACGTTATGTCTCTCTCCCTCTATTCTGTGTAATAGTTGTATTTTTACATTTCTTTATTTTATTATTAGCTATTTAAAGGTACAACCTTACCATATAGTCCTGCGAACAACCATCTAGTGATAGGCAATAGGCTGCCTATTAATTGTACAGAATTATAATAGGCCTAATAATATACTGTAAAGGGAATACAACTCCTCTAATTGCAATGTATGATGGGCAGGGAACAGTGCTGTAGCAATAGTATAGGCCTATAGTATACATGGAAACACAATTGTAATCCAATATGTGTCTTACCAGGTGGAACAGAGCACAGCTGAAGGGAGGGTAACTCCAAATGTGTCACTTGCTCATCTACAGGAAATGAGAGAGAGGTCAAAGGTGTTGAGGGATCAAGTTATGGGGGCTCAAAAGTCAGTGCAGAGCAAGGTAACCATTCCTAGTAGTAGTATGGTGTGATATGCCCACCCAGAGAGAAGACAACTCTAAAATAATACCATTGCTGTTATATGATTGCTGGAATCTTATATTCAGTGCCAGCTGCATTCACCAATCGTTACTACAGCCGAGGTCTTTACTACCACTAGTGCTACTACCTGGTACTAATATCTGCTAGGACTGTCTACTACTAACTACTTAACTGGATACTACAATACTAGCAGACTTACTGCCAAATTCTGGCTCTTAATGAGTGACTACTATGATACCACTACTAGTAAACAGTGTGCTACTAGCTAACTATTTGAAATTCTGTTTAGAATGAGCAGCTGGCTAGACTGAGGAACTCAAGGCTACCATCAGAAGAGACGAGGAAGGAGGAGGCTACTCTAGTCCGACTCACTGATAGAATCAATGTACAGGAGGCGAGGCTAAAGAAACTGAGAGATACTAAGACTAAGATCCAGCAGCAGGTCATCATCAATGGAGCCATGAGTGAGTGTACCCACTCTTTACATACATACTGTATACTTGTATAAGTATAATAGGTACTACCCATGATTACAGGGTTATATTTGTGTGATACTAGACTACTTACTACTATGGTAATGTTAGCCTATTCTAACCATGTGGCATGTGACCACTATAAGCTCATTGAGCTCTATATAAAATTTATATCACCTATTCAGTGTTGTAATTGGAGTTTTCTTGCCTCAATATCATGTAATTGGTTGGAACCCTTCGTATGCACTCCTGCAGTTATCGAGCAATCATTGATCCCATTAGGCTATAGAAGTTTGTCAAGCTCATTTCCCCTTCCAACCAGTGTAGCCGACTTTAAATGTGAGACAAGTCATGTGGAGCTTAGCCTATGTTCCTTCTGGCCCATCTAATACATTTACTTATGCTACTGTTTCTCCTCCCTTCCTCTTTAGACACAGAGCTGGAAGGACTCAAGAATATTCTCACCAACAAGAGGAAGGAAATCTATGACATTGACCAAGTCATCAATCAACTTATCACTAGGTTACAGCAGGTACCAAAATACATATTCAGTTGGTACATTATGCCAAAATACACCAAAATACTATTCATTCAATTACTAAATAAAGTTTACCAAACTGTTTATTTCATAAGCAGTGACTGCCAAAATGTATTTTAATCTATCCCTGTACTGTGCCTGTTAATCTATATTCTCCTAACTGTAAACATGATTGCTGCGAGGGTAAAAAGTCATAAATGTCGTACTAATTCACACTGACTGTTGCATGAACGCTGTCTGTTATTTCAGGCTAAGGTCGATCGTAACTCAAGAAATGTGAAGAACAATCAGAGTTCCGATAGAATCGAAGAGCTTAAAAAGGAAATACAAGTAAGCAATCTCAAACTACATGTGCATGTTGTATTGCTTTTTTAATGAAATGTATTAGATTTATCTTCTCTTGATTTATTTGCTTCATGAAAGGACAACTCCAAAAATAGTCACACAATTCATGCAAATGAATCTTTCACTGTTGTCTTGAGTGTACAGACGATATGGTTTTGCAGGCTCGCAACAGAATGACAGAAAATGTGCAGGGAAAGTTCTCATCTCAGAGAGAAGCTCTGCATGGGAGGAAAGAGGAAATAGCCAAAATGGACTTACAAATATCTGAGTTATGGCGTAAGCTACAGCAAGCTAAAGGTTCGCTTTTTACGAAATTACATTAGATTAGACATATGTAGTCCTATTAATAGTAATGTCTCCTTTCTATTTTGTGTTTACATAGTACTTAGACATTACGCACACCCTAGTTTGGATAACTAAGTAAATGCGCGTCTCTGATTGGTTGTTTTTAGCCTCGCAGCAGCAATCTAGTCAGAAACCAACGGCTGCAGTCGCTGCTGTTGAGCCTTTTGAACACAAGCCTCCTTCTGAGAATACATTCCCACCAACTGATATGAAGCTAGCAAACAAGCCTCAGGAGATAGACATTAAACTAATAGAAAGGAATGGGGGCAGTGGACAGAGCTCCCCTTCAGTTAGTGGTAAGTGGTGGGTACTGGGGCAATTCTTCAATGTGCTATCACGGCATGTTATAATACTCACTAGACATATTATAGTGTTATTAGTTATCTACATAGGCATACGTTCCATTTTTGTAGTCATCTACCCTTGTTTCATATTAGTAGTTATCTGCTCTTGTTTCATATTAGTAGTTATCTGCTCTTGTTTCATATTAGTAGTTATCTGCTCTTGTTTCATATTAGTAGTTATCTGCTCTTGTTTCATATTAGTAGTTATCTGCTCTTGTTTTATATTAGTAGTTATCTGCTCTTGTTTCATATTAGTAGTTATCTGCTCTTGTTTCATATTAGTAGTTATCTGCTCTTGTTTCATATTAGTAGTTATCTGCTCTTGTTTCATATTAGTAGTTATCTGCTCTTGTTTTATATTAGTAGTTATCTGCTCTTGTTTTGCAGCTGATGAAAGGGAACCATATTCTACACGTCCTGTTAAACCGCCCCCACGGGTAATCCCAGTTGACATATCAGGGTCACATGACCCCAGTAAAGGTAGCTCAAGATCATCAGAAGGGCACCTGACTACAGTCGGCAGCAGTTCTCCCATCGTTAATGGGACTGATGCCAACTTGACTCATAGGTGAGTGATATTATATAGTGTGTAGGACAACTTGGTATTGTAATGTATGGTACCATGTTATGTCATACATGTACATACATAAGTATAACCCACCGTCTGTGATGTTTTACTGCAGAAGTTGTCTTCTCTCTGGAGTATTTGGTTTTACATACTAGTTAGTTGTATTACTAAATGTACATGTGTATTCTCTGTTTAGATTTAAACCAGGAAGCATATCCTCGCTGAGCACTGGTGATGGCAGACAACGAAGCAGCAGCTCCTCCTCCTCTCCGTCTACAGCCAATGAGAGGTTAGAAAGCCCTAGAGAATCTAGCCCTAGGCACAACTCAGTTGATGAGATGAGGTTAGAGAAGGGCCCTGTACATCAGTTTAAATCTCAGTCTAATATCCCAGAATCCCCATCATCAGTCAGTAAACCAAAGAACTTCAATGCTAAACCAAAACCATTCAGTACAGCGTCAACCTTCTCACAGCCGAGCGCCAAGTCATCCAATGCTACGGCTAAAGTCAATACTACGGTTATGCCCGCCAGCACTAAAAAGGAAGTGGGTGGAACTAGAGAATTGAGTATGCCATACTCAAGGGCGTACCCTCCGACCCCTATCATGGGCAGACAGCAACTGAATTCGAGTAGCCAATCAGGAACGAGCTCTGCATCTAACAACAGTCCGCAGTTGAAGAGGAGTTCACACAAACAACCGTGAGTTGATGATCTAATATTCTATATATAAATCGTCTTGAGCTAGTTACTTACAAAGTAGAACTAAAGTATCAACGAAAATATTGTAGAACAATTTTATTCCGCATAAACATAGTTTCTACACCAGTGGCATTGTGGTCCTGAAATGATTTACATTATTATGAATATAAGTCAGAGGCTTGGTGATCTAGTAAACTACTAACCATCTCAGTAGTGTCAAATCAATAATATCTTTCACACGTCTGCAAGACCAGTTAAACGTATCACTACTATCGATACTACAAGGTCTATCTGTCTGTAGGTGAATGTCTTCAACAAATGGGCATGATATACCATAACTATTGTTTGTATACTGTAGTGATGAGACTGGGCCCTCTTCCAGAGGTCAGACACGGTACGCAACCAGAAGTCAGATATCCGACACTTACATACCTCAGATGGACAAGAGCCGACTGGACCAATACAGGTGAGTGCACTGACCTCTCTTAGATAATCTCGAATCTTTGTATTGAAATCATGTTCCAAGTTTTCTGCTGTGAGCTGTTTTACTTCTGTTGAACATGGTAAAGGAAGCCAACAATAGGTTACTAGACATTCCACTTTCATTGCCAAATGCATATAACTGTGCTGACAGGTGACTGTTTAATGGTTGCTGGAAGTTATACTCTCTTTGCACTGCACTATGCCTTCATTGTGTCAAATGGGTGGATACAGTTATCTCTTGGTTGCTGTATACTGTATGTTATGTAATATGTTATTATATTATACCAGGAGGGACATGGAGAATGCTGTAAGAGGAGTGACACGATCAGATAACTCCACAGTTCCCATGACCACTCGTACCTCTCCCACAGACAGTACACCTAACCCCCTGCTGGGTACAACATCACCCACTTCACTAGTTCAATCTGGATCCACCCTTGTATCAACAGATGTATCCACTCCTATAGTTACATCTGCTGGACTTCAGGCAGCGGGAATAGTCACTGGTCAAGGGGTGATACCGTCCATTGGTACAATAGCACCCATATATAACATGGTTGCCTCTACTTCCATACCGACGAGTTCACCCAGTGCTGTAGCACCACATCCATCTGTAACATTCCCCCAACCAACAGTGTCTGCCAGTAGGACTTCAAACTCTGTAATACCACCTCCTCTACACACTTCATCTTCACAGGGTGGTAGTAGGAGTATTGTATCACCACACAACATATCATCTTCGTCCCTCAATACTCCCAACTCTGTATCGTCACATTACACTACTTCAAACGTCGCCCTTCCAACAGCAACTACAGGCTCATCCGTAGCAGTCAGTACAACTGTCCCATCTGTTCTATTAGAGACTTCTGAGCCAGCTACAACATCTAGTAGCATACCACAGCCATCTACAAATGTTGCACATTTCGATACAAATATTTCGTTTGGAGAGATGGATCCATCCAGCTTCACATCTTCGATTCTCCCTCCACAGCGTCCATATATTGCTAATACTGGTAGCCAATCACTGCATGTTCTAGCAGTAAGTTCTTACTATCCATATTTTTTATAAATATTATTGTTATGCATTTTCTAAGACAATTTGCAAGAGTTGAATTTTATCTCTCAGATTTACTGTAAAAAATGCAGAATGAAAATGCAGTGAGTGATGGAGATATTTCTTTCCAGAAATATCCTGTGTTCCAGTCCATGGTGATGCTAGTAAGCAATAAGTGTGTATGTAGATTTGGTCATTCATATATTTCATCATTCAAGAGTCATAAGCACACTTTTTTACCCTAGGAAAGCGAGAGCATATCCAAGTTTTCGTCTGACCAACTTTCGTCCGAAGATGAGAGACAAAGTGATTTCGTAGTCATCTACAACCCAGCAGACGCTGATGGCAGCCTGAGTCACCTCATGTCAATTGTCAAGTAAGTCACTCTACATCTAAGTTACCTCAAGTCTATAATCAAATCAGTTACTCTAAATCTAAGTCACATCAAGTCGATCGTCAAGCAAGTTACTCTAATTACTGTACTAACTGGTCAGTACTCAACTTTAGCTAAAACCTTGCCAAAGCTGTTCACTTCGGGTAAAGAATCTGACCAATTTGAAATTGTCCTAACTTCTCACTGCAAACCAATTTCAAAGATGTACACAAGTTGTTTGATCTTCATATGGTGGTTGTCCGTATCATGGTTTGGTTCGATTCTAATTCTAATATACATGTAGCTATCAGCATTCACGAATAACAGTATAAATAATTGAACTATTGTTGAAATTTATTCACAATTGAAGGCACTTCAAATTACCAAATCAAGTGATGTGCAGTCTTGTGCAAGATGCTGACTTGTGTTCATGTTGCTTGTTTTGGTTGAAAATATAGTTAACTGTTTACCAATTTTGCAATGTGAAGCTGGCAGTGTAATTACGCAGTCTGGTCTACATTTGTAGCTTGTTAACGATAGACAGTTATTTGTCTATTTGATTTTTACAGGAAAAGACCAAAAGATACGATAGATGGCGCAGTTTCTTCCAAATCGCACTCTCGTAACGCCAGGCTCCACCCACTTGTAATACTTCTGGATGCGGCCTTAAACGGCTCAGTAGAGGAGATAGTGGACATACTACCAGAGGTAAACATATTTCCTGTTAAATCTCGTGTATGGAGTATGAGAAACACGTTTAGTTAGAGTTACAATGTGCGAGTACATGTGTGCATGGTTTGTCCAAATATGGTCATAAATTAAAACTAATCTTATAGTGTTTAAATTGTGTCTCTTCCTTACTAGTTTGTCAATCAAGTGAGGTTTTAAAATGTATAACTCGATTATCACTGACCATTTGCCAAGTGTTGACCCCACAACGCTGACCACTAGTGGACACAAAGTAAACTATAAGATGCTGCTTTTCTATAGGTTGAAAACGCTAGTGAGGCCAATGATGAAGGTATAACTGCACTACACAACGCTATCTGTGCCGGGCACATGGAGATAGTGCGCACCCTGGTGGAGTACGGTGTAGACGTCAATGTGGTAGATCTGGATGGGTGGACTCCACTACATTGTGCAGCCTCGTGTAATAACCAACCAGTGGTGAGTAGTAATGTTAATTTTCACTTCTCTAGCAATAATATCGAGTCTCTGGCGGTACTGCATGCTATAAATACATGTAGATAGTACTGTGTTTATCGTTTACTCTTTATGTAGAAAGCTTTATTCAACTGAATTAAGTATATGACTATTTCACTTTGTAAATTTTTTCATATTCGAGATGGTCTTGTTTGAGTGTTTTGAAATACATGTACTTATTATACTGTACTTGATTAGGTAATCTGAAACATGGAGTTGTCTTTCCTTCAATCATGCATACACATCATGTCCATCCATTCAATTAGTTCAATAAAGGAAATATACATGTGAACAGTTTAACTACTAATAAAATGTTAATAATGTGATCGTAATTATGTACGCTACATTTGTACACTCTGTTAAACCACTTCGTGTAAGCTGTCATGTAATCTGACGGTGTGTCTGTATCAATCTTGCAGGTTGAATATCTCATTTCGAAAGGGGCGTCCATTATAAGTACGACGTACAGTGATCAGGAGACGCCTCTGGAGAAATGTGAGGTGGATGAAGAAGGATATGATGGTACCAGTCAGTGCTTGCTAGGTATGTGAATTGTGACATCGTTAGTCAGTGCTTGCTAGGTGTTTAGATTGTGACATCGCTAGTCAGTGCTTGCTAAGTATGTAGGTTATGACATTACTAGTCTGTGCTTCCTAAGTGTTTAGATTGGTACATTACTAGTCAGTATTTTTGCCAACATTAATCGGTTTCTTCCCTTGACTCCCTGCACATCATAGACTTGTATCTTAACTGTAGATGCTGAGGGCAGGTTGGGTACCAATGAGCCAGTATACAGTGTGCACAGCTATCAACCTGAGAATGAGGATGAACTTAGCCTCAGAGTCAATGACAAACTATGTATCCTGAGGAAAGGGGATGAGGTGGAGAGTGACTGGTGGTGGGCAAGGAGTGAGCAAGGAATTGAAGGCTATGTGGCCAAGACATTCCTGGCGGTAAGTTAGTTACACGACTACTGTGATTGTAGAGATAGTTGATAGTGGGATTTGTAAGCCTTAGCTCTCCCCAACCTCCACCCTTCCTGCTCTATGAATCTCTGTCAATAAAGTTTATCTATTCTTCTGCGTGGTATTTATTTGAGTTTGTGAACAGTCTGTTTTATGAGGTTTGTATTCATTGAGGTGAATTACCTTTTTGCAGCTGACTCCAAGAGTGTTACCAGTGGCCTGATAGGGAGTTATGACACCGTACAGCTTGTGTTCCTGTTACTATGACAACATACAGGTTGTATTCCTGTTACTATGACAATGTACAGATTGTATTCCTGCTACTATGACAACGTGAAGGTTGTATTACTGTTACTATGACAACGTACAGATTGTATTCCTGCTACTGTGACAATGTGCAATTGCAGTCTTGTTACTATGATAGAATTAATCACACTTTTCTTTATATATTGTCTTAACACACATTTAATGAAAAATGAACTGTTTATTTTTACATTTTCTAACATGTTATACCACATTTTCTGAACCTTATATACTGCTATATCAATTGCCATACGACTAGTTTATTTTATGAATTAGTAGTTTTTCTCTCTCTCTCTCTCTCTCTGTTCTTACATATCTAATGTTGGTATGCACAACCACAATAATTGTTATATCGTTATAGAGCCACCTGGCATATGCAATGATGTCTTTAATTCGAAGGCCTATTTTTGCTATAATATTTGTTGTTAGATGCTTAGTTCCATATCTTACCCAAATGTATATTTGCAAACTATTGATTTAGCTATGTATATATTATAATTATTATAAGATACTATATTTTCTTAACCTGGTAGGTAGGAAATCTCTGCCAGCCCGTGGCAAAATGTTTTCTAGTTGAGGAAATATATTTGCTGGAATATTATTTAGTAAAGATGTTGTGTTGTTTTCTGTTTACCCACCCTCTTAGTTTTTCTTACTAAGAACAGTGGTTACGTATGGTTCTCACTAACACTGTCTACCTGGATTGCCCACTTGGTTATTATCAGGAAGATTCAGGTCTTCTCGCCATCTAAGATGGCAATCTCTCCCAGTCAAACTGGCCTGATTAAAATTAGACCCAGATATACATGTACTTGATGCTAACAGCTTTATTTCTTCTTAGTGCTACTGTACTTCTCTAGCAAAATAGCCTTTAAATGTATGAACATTCCTTGCTGCAAAGATGCTTTTAGAACTAAAACTAGCTCTACTAAAAACACCAAAATATAATACACTAACGTGGATATATGCACTAAAAAAATTTGAAAATGTATATATATATGAGATGCATGGTACCTTTCTCACTCACTGCGAAATATAAAATGCTTGCACTGTATAATTATTATCTTTAGTGAAGTAAAATTAATATGTGAAAAATTTTCCAACAGCGGTGATCTACAAATTTGGTCTAATTAATCCCGTCGTTAACTATGGAGAAAAGCAGGCTGCTGATAGTACATATAACTACATTATTGTAAGTTAAAATTCAAAGGGTTATTTGGTGAGGGTGGTGGGGACACAGATGCGTCAGAATTGTTGTCTGTTTTACAAACAAATGGTATTGGATCCTTTCTCAATAACTCCAGGGTATGAGTCACGCGACCAAATTCAAATGGGAGACAATCTCGTAAATATGAGAGTGCTGTTCCCGTGTACTTCTTTTTTAATCGGAGAATTCCTTTCCGTAAACACTCTGGATCTGTATTGTCTTTAAAAACTCGATCCTCATACCCCGACCTGGAAAAATTATCACCCCAACAGATCTTCCAATATTGGGCATCTTCTTCTTCCATGTCTGTTGCCTGGAAATCAGTTATGGCTGCTTTTCTCGCTTCTAAATATTTATTATAAACAGGTATGAAGTGCGTTAGATATTTTTGAGCACAATCTACAATCAACGTCGCGGCTTCACTATTTCCCGGAATCTCCTCAGTTGGATCAACATGAGCCATCTCTTGAAGAACCACTAAATGTACGTAAGTCGCTACAACAAATATGGTCATAGAAGGCTCTGCTAGTGACTCTGTTTGCAAATCTTTGATGACAAATTCTGTGAATGTCTCTAGCTTTGCCTCCCAGAATTCGTAAAGCACGGTTCTACCATGTTCTGGTATGTGTCCATCTTCTTCAACTAAAGTGTCCTTGGCAAATTTGTACTCTTCACAGGAAGCTATCAGATCCCAGAACTGTTTGGTGATGAAAGCTTTCATTTCTTTTGTCAAGGCAGGTTTTGTTATTGCAGGCAGTGGGCTTAAGATCTCTTCAACAGGGTCTTCGAGACCATCTTCTGGTTCAAACACATAGTCCAACAGCCCCACTCCCCATATTCCATCACCCAGGCCATTTATCAACCCAGATTGTAGATCACTGATGGTGACATGGATAGACATCACTATTAAACTAACTTCACCCTAATTCCAAAAGCAAATATCTGATATTTCACATACAGCTGAAAATTATCAATAGCATAGCCTTAGATTCACTTGTAAAGCTGTTGTTCTGTGGGACCAGACAGCCAGCAAGCTCTGCATGATTGGATTTTCTTGCAAGTTATTAGTGCGTGTTTGCAACCAGAGAGGATTATTAGACAGAAAAACAGCAATCATAAAATTGTGGTACCATGATGACAATCAACTATTAGATGCACAATGTATTTTGCCTACAACAATATTATTGTATATTGCAATTTAAAGTTGTGCTCTCTCTGTTGAGAGAACACAACTTCAGTATGCAAGAGTCGAGTCTCGATAACTTGAGCTAGCCTGTGAGCACACAAATACTTTAACTATCAGGGACCAATAGCTAAGCGCCGTCTTTCCACTTTCCTAATAGCACCTGAGCTAGTTGTTAAAAAAAGTCGCTAGTTTGATTCATAGATCGTAGAAAATCATAAGAGAATATAATTATTATTATTATAATTTAATGCGATAATCCTAATCTCATATAGATTTAATTCATTGCAACTTGATTTTATTTTCAAGATCAGCCTGATCATCAGCAGATGTCGCTGAGATGCCATGTTTTAAATTTATTGTCATTTGTTTGTTGATGTTATGTTGAATGGAGTTTGTTGTAAACGAGATCGGATTGGGTTGATTTTCCTTGGATCTACTCACTGTTTTTCACTTCTTTAAGTTCATTGTTCTTAATTTGACCTTCTATGTGTTTGTTGTTAGTTATTCATTGATTTTTAGGGATTGTTGGTCTCTGAGAAATAAAGATTATAGAAGTAGATTGTTAAAAATTGTATAATTATAATCATTTTGTTTTGAAATTAAAATTAAAATAATTTTCATTTTCATTTGTTGTAGAATTTTGTTTTTACTTTAATTTTTTTTGAAATTTTCATTAACAAATTTTAATTTTTGTCTATGCATTATCTTTATCTTGCAATAGGCTATTATTTTTTGCAATCACACAATACGGGGTGTTGGGATTATCCTCTGCATGGCAACTTCAAATATTGGTTCTTTTGATCATGTTCACCAGAGTCTGGAGTTGTCTTACAGGAAGTAGACTGCTCGCATTGTTTTTCAACGCTGATGATACACGTACTGCTGCTACATAACGTCTATGTCTATGCTTAGGCTGAGTTTTTCTTTTGCTATCTTCCAGGATATTGGGTAGATTTACATCTAAGTAAATCAATAGTCAGTATCTGATGCAACATGCCAATAGGCCTGTTGTCATCTAAATTGACTCTGGTCTACAATATTTCAGGCTGATGTCAAGTGCTCAGGACAGCTGATCAAGTATACAACTTTTGATTAATGGCTAACTTGATAGCTACAAGTCATGAAGTTCTACAGAGGTTCCCTTTAAAATATATGCAATACGCCTTCTGTTATGGTTCCGGAGCTTTCCACCAATCTGGAAGCAACATGAAGAACAATGTCCTGGATTATATATTTGTTGTAAACAATAGTAGAGGATTCCACTTGGAAAACATACATAAAAATCCTAGAGACTATTCCTTTCTAAAGTATCTTGGCAGTGACATGGTGTATAAGGTTCAGGGGACTGGGGTTTACTTCAACACTTTGGTACCATTTGGGAGTCGAACTATCAAATATGGAGTTGTGGGAAGTCTAGATTTCAGATCAGATCTTCTAGGTGAGTTACATTTACTGATAGTTGGAAGTTATCTCCTCTTTACATGTTCAAATTACCTAGTAAGCTCTCTCACAGATTCTGCTAAACATTGCCAATTACAAACATTTCAAACAAATGCTGGTTTTATAATTGCCCTTCTCCCACCCCTTGTATTGCTTTTGATTCACTTTTAGCAGCAGACAGGCATATTAAGTGACTACAAACAGTTCCAAACCAGTACTGAAAGTTTTACTATCACCTGAGTATTGTTAATGCTCTCTTCCTCTCTTTCTGCAACTAAGATCTTTGTGAATATTGCATGATAGCCTATTAGGCCACTTTTATTACTGTATGTTTAGGCCAATTTTGCTTTATCAACTGACAACTGTTGGAATTCCCTTGGAATACTTTTAGATTGGACAACTCTATACTTGAGCGGGCGACTCCATAAACCCGTTCATGTTATACATAACACACATGATGCTTCTGTGAATGCTGCTCTAAGAACTAACCTAGAGAGTGCAGTACACGCTAGTCTCCTCCTACTTCCTGATTCGTTCACGGAGACCGAACTCTTCCTCACGGTAGCCTCTCTCTCATACAGTGGTTAGTGCACATGTGCATTTAGTTATCGTGATCTGGTCAACGATTTATGCCACCGTTCTCTTTTTGCTTTCATAGCTATAATTTTGGCATTACATTTATCAATTAATAATTTTAACAGAGATTAAATTAGATGTCTTTTGTTAGTAGATGTTTATTTAGCGCTATATATTGGATATTTTGATAATATAATAGGCTCCGTTTTTCTTGCTTCATGCAAGCATGACTCTGACAGTCTGGTTCTATGGTGGTGAGGTAGTTTATCCTATCTAATATCAATAGTTGTAACTCTTTCAGGTGATTTCCGTATGACAGTCGGTGAGGATAAGAACAAAGTAGCTAACATAGTCACCCCTAATTTACATCACTTCACTCAGCTATACAAAGATATTCTAGACAGTGAGGAGCACTTACTCTGGAATAAAGATTTGGGCACTTTTGAACAAGTGCCAAACTTTGCCACACGGTTAGTACTGTACTAGTTTGGAATAGCAGTAGGCTTATTTGTCGCAGTAGATTAATCGGGCCATTACTAACACTCCGAGTGGTGCCAATCTCAACACTCGGTATTTTGCTGTGGTCTCCTTTTTGCTGCAACTCTGTCCATCTTATATTGTGGAACTGTGTTCAATGCTGTTAGTACTGGCCAGACAGACTTGTGATTGTTTCTATACTATTCTATAGGCCTACTATTGGCTGTGGCAGTGAATGGTTATGGGACAATTGTGTCCATATTTGTTATGCCATCCAACTGGTGGCCATCAATGCATGATAAATGTATATTGCCTTTACTTATTCTCAACGTCTGTTTACCTTAGCTTCCATCATCTCAACCTGCTTCCTTGGGGAGTTCAAGAACGTCTGGTCTTACATCGAAACAAAGATGGCCGTTCTCGTGATACAGAGGAAGTGATTCGACTTCTCGCTACAGATGAAGTTAACTGCGCCAACGTTGTGTCAAGGTCAATTAGTGACATTGTAAGATCGTCTAGCTGGAACCAGACTGTAAAATCGGCACTAGCAGCCGGTGCATTCAAATCCGTTAGATATGCATCAGCTAAACTTAGAAAGATGTTAAAAAGTCAGTATAGAACAATGTTTGGGGGTAGCTAATGGCAACCAATCCTTGAGGTATTAATATAAGTGCATCAGTTGATTTCTAGGTTGTTCTATCTTTCTTACTCTCCTTCTATAGGCATTTGAACCATAATAAAATAGTGGATAAAATTGAAAAGTTTATATTGTCTGTGAACTTTGTCAGCAGGGAGTTGAATGTAGCCTCATCAGAAATAAAAAATGCGAAACTACATTTTTCTCCTAGCGCTGTTAGTATCAGATGTGCTGAAGAACATACTCTCCTCTTTAGAATAAGGTCACATTCATGCTGTTCTTGGTTTTACATGTACTTCCTAGGTGCACATATGCTGTCATACTTGTCATGTCTCACAATTTAGGAAGGATGCTCCAGATTTTGACACTCTGTTCACAATTTGCTAAAAACTCCTTATTTCCACCAGAGTTTCACTAAAAATATGGCTACTGGAATAAAGGCTAATCAATTCAATTAATATGATCCCAAAGCAATGCTGTTTCACAACCCAAGTTACTGAAGAGGTCATTCAGAACACTGTATGTGGTACTACAGGTAGGGTATAGGTATATCTGTGGCTTATAGTTCATGAGGCTAGAAAGTACATTTAAAAGGTGTAAGCATGAGGCAGCCACTCAATCTGCTAAGATCAGAGATAGTGATAGGTTACAGGCCAGTGCTAAAGTGATGTTAGTACCGGATAATTATGGATATTTCCACTTTGTACAACAAGTGAAACGATATTTGTAGAAAGTTACCAGTACATATTTAACTACATGCATTTATAAATTATTGTTAATTCAATTATTACATCAAACGATTTCGCTGCATAGGCAGCCCCTCCACTTGCTCCAATCCTCCCTCTTTGGAGCAGAACAACTTGGCAAGTGTATATGCTGCAATATGGTGCAAGTGAGATATTCTGTGGCTCATGGGAGGGGGGGGGGTGGGTGTGAATGATCATTATCTTAAAAAGGACAGTTCATATCTGTTCAGCATGAGGCAGCTGCTCAATCTACTGAAACCAGCTACATGTGTATTATGTCTTAGAAAGATAGTATTGCGCAGTGCCATACTGGGTCATACTAACTGTGTCATACTGGGTTATATTCAGAGATGTGTGCAAGTTTCATTTTGGAAACTCAAGTTTCCATGGCCAACTCTTAGTTGTGACTCTTCAAGTTACAAGTCAATTCTTTCAGTGACAGATCAAAACTTTCAAGTTACGAGTTATATATTTACATGTCCCCAGAAACTCAAGTTTTTGTCAAGTTATCCAAGTTAACTACAAGCAAGTTTCAATTCAATTCTTTGCTTGTTTAACTCGAGTCTTTTTATAGAGTTATTGGGTTATTGTTTAGCTTATGTTGAAATTTTGCTAGGAAAAGTTGTTAGAAGTTCAAATTTCAAAGCAAAATGTCACAGTTTTAGTGTAAAATGTTTTATAATTGTGGTTGTGGTTGGTGGTTATAGCTGTGGTTATTTCTATTCATTACAATTCACAGCTGCCCAATGAAAACTGAGTTATTGAATATTTCAACATAATGATGTGTGAGTTGAGAGTCTTTGATCATAGCCATAATTGAATTACAATTCAAGTTACAAGTTTTTGACAGCTGTGTATTCAAGTTACGAGTCTTTGTAATAAGCCATAAAATGTTGCTTGAATTAACTCGAGTGAGAGTCTTTAACTCGAGTCTGGCATCTCTGGTTATATTATATTATATCTTTAGACCTATATGAGATTATGCAGAAAATTTAACACTGCTGTCTGTGCTGTTCCAAGCCTGAGTGGGAGGAAGCTGATGATGGATTTGAAGAGTCCAAAAAGATGAGCCTAGAGGAGGATGTGTGAGAGCTGATGTGGTCCAGGGAGAGATAACACTTACATCTAGTATATTGTACAGTGTTATTATACACCTACTAGCTACATTATGTTATACATGTATAATCATAAACTGGAGTAGCTATAATATTAGTTAGTGGAAAATGTTGGTGTGAGCTAATACATGTAGTTTGATGATGAATAATAAAACAAGACAAATTTTATAGTCTTTGATTGTATGTTGGCATGTGTCTGTCACAGATGACAATGCTTAACTCCTAAATGTAGAGACATATTATTTTTGTAGATATGAAGATTAGACTTTGTTCTTATGACTTATTAGATATATATTTTATATACTTATCTATTATAGTAGGCATAACATTATATAAAACATTATATACATATACTTTTATAGCATCTGTGTTCATCTAAGCTATTGATCATAATTGGAAGTTGTCCTCTCTCAATTTTTTTCCTTCTGCTCAAATTATGTTATTTTATATGATAGGGTATTTATTGTACACTATTTTTATGTAATATACTGTGTATGGATTATTCCCAACAGTTTCTTCCTGTGATGTTGTTATGTAGAAAACTTCATAGAATGTTAAAGAATTAAATAAACAATAACAATTTTTGATATTTTATGTCACTTTTACATTATTATATATTATTACAATAACACAATAAACTGCATATTGCACAAAAAGTTATAGCCAGGGGATTTAACATTATAATGGTGTTAGAGTATCCATGAGAACCATTGTTGTAAATCTAGGGAACCCAGGCTTGGGTGTAACTCCAGTAAATGAAATAAAGCCTCACAGTGTAGACTAAGGTCCACTAAATAGAAATCAATAGTTGTAAATTGGTGCTGTAAGTTTGAAACACAGTCTAGGCTTTATTTATAAAAAGCCTCAACAAATTTTCAAGGAGGCTATGATGTCCAAAATACTGGTTGTAAGGGGGGTGTCCAAGGGGTACACTTGGATCACAGTCTACAAACATGATTTTTGGCTTTCAAAATATGTAACTTCATGTATTTTGAAAGCCAAAAATCGTGTTTGTAGACTGTGATCCAAATGCACCCCTTGGACACCCCCCTTACAACCAATATTTTGGACATCATAGCCTCCTTGAAAATTTGTTGAGGCTTTTATAAATAAAGCCTAGACTGTGTTTCAAACTTACAGTACCAATTTACAACTATTGATTTCTATTTAGTGGACCTTAGTCTACATTGTGAGGCTTTACTTCATTTACTGGGAGGAAAAAAGAAGATGATAGATTGGGAGAGGACAACTTCCAATTATGATCAATAGCTTATTAGTGCCCATATTTTGGAGGCATCTATTATAGGGACACAGTAACAAAATTTGAAATTGTTTGAGAAACACTCTAAGCTATATCTACAAATTTTCAAGGAGCCTATGATAACAAAATATTAGTTCAAAGGGGGTGTCCATGGGGTGCCCAGTGACTCTGGGTTCTAGTCTGATCCATGATGTTAGAAAGTACAGTTCATATCTCTTTAACATGAGGCTGCTCAATCTGCTGAAACCAGCTATTAGAAAGATTATTAGTGTTGCACTGTTCCATACTAACTGTGTCATACTAACTGCACCATACTGGGTCATGTAATATCTGCAGTTCTAATGAGATTAGGTGATAGGTTGCAGGTTGGTGTTTAATATTTTTATGGTAAGCAACTACAGTGGAACAATGTTTTTTATAAAGAGCATTTAGGTATAACATTTTTGGTTGCATGGGTTGTCACTCTACTTGCCCAATCCTCCCTGTTTAGAGCAGCAGTAACTTGACAAGTATGTATACTGTACTTGTACGCTTAATTGTAGTAACCAAACCTTGTGTCATTTTAATATTTATTTGGTGCTCAAAGTCATGCTTTTCTAGGAGTTGCGCTCTCCTAATGATAATGAGCAAGGTAAGACAACTCCAAAGACAAAAATATAATTAACTAACAGCATGAAAATACATAATTACAGCATGATAATATAGTGGTTTGGTATACTGTACACTGATTGGTAACATAAGCAATAAATTCTATCCTAAGACCTCCTAATCCTCACTTATTTCCAAAATAATTAAAATATACATAGTATTTAATCCATAAATATGACAGAAACCCACATACATATTTCAATGTAACCACTAAAACAAAATAGCAAATCAGGAAGTACAATATTATAATAACTGACTCGGTATATCAACAGATAATAAAATAGTATAATCTATTATAGATGTATTGTTATTAGTATTGGATAAATAAACTGTATACAGGATGTAAGTGGTAAGCAATGGTGAAGAGGCTTCAGACACCTTAAACTTTATTCATGGAGTCAGCACCAATGGTAGGAAAGGCTAAAGGACCTGTTGTATACATACTTTTTAGGCCTGTAGAAAATTTATATGTGCACCCAGATTGCACTGTACTATGCGATCACAGCCTATTGGGTGTGGCATAAACACAGCAATATTACACTGTACTAGACTTTTGTCTACTGTACTACGGAGTTGTCCTCTTTTAATGAGGCACCAAGACCTGATCACAGTGTATGTATTCTAGGCTTCTCAAGGGGTGCTGTGCTTTACTCCACTACCACTATTAACATTATACATTGGGATGGCGGCCATTTTCAACATCGATACCATTTAGCAAAGGAGTACTTGCATCCGCATCTAGAAATTTGATAGTATGTTTTGTCTTGTTATTGTTCAGTGAATTCCCAGGTAAGTTGGAATTGTCTTCCTCTTTATCAGTTTCCAAGTCGGAGTTGCTTTCCTCTGGTATTGCTACTGGCATAGAGCTTGAACACCCTTCTTCAGCTTCAACCTTTTCTCCCAATAGCCAGTATGTTGTTACCTTTCCTTTACCCTGTGGGTGGAATACACTAGTTTGATAGATGACAACTCCCAACCACATTGTAGGTAAGCAAACCAGTAATAGAGCAGACAGTTGTTAAAAGTGTATGCATATTTACTCGGGCTTTTAAATCTGCTCATAGTGAAAATCTGTGTCATCACAATTATGAAGTTTCAAGTCATCATTGAGATGTATTGTCAAGTCAACTGCTAGCCAATCCGAATCTAGCCAAGAATATAAGAGTTATTGTGTAATCTATAAGTAACACATGATTACATATACATGTACATTCCGCTTAGAACATGTGAGATGCATGTATATATGCAATATTGTGCATGATGCATATGTATGCTAGAGTTAGACTGTGTACCTTCATCTCGACTTCCCCTCTCAGAGACAACTCAAATGTGCTAAACTCATCCAACAACTCCTTTGTAGTCGGACTAACGTGAATCTTTAGAGCTACAAGTATGTACATGTATAAAACGCATAAATATTGTGGCAATTTGCTAATTACATCATGCATTAATATTTTACCATAAAGCAATTATTTGAGTAGTAGGCAAAAATGTTGGCCTAAATATACATGAAAATGATGTTTTTAGTCGGTTTGCAAACAGTTCAACTACAGTAGCTCTTTCGAGATCTAAAGTTAAGTATTTACATGACTGTATACAGGTACAAATACATAGTGTGACACGGTGATTTGTTTTATTCAACACGCACACGCTACCAAATCACTTTAATGTAAATGTTCTTGCAGCATCAGACCCCAGCCAAATTGCATTTGCAAAAGCAATTAATTCGATAGACACAGTTTGTTTTGTTTTTTACCTTCTCCGTTAGATTCCATACGACTTGCAGTGTTGACAGTGTCCCCAAACAAACAATACCGAGGCATCTTTAAGCCAACTATTCCAGCGCAGACAGGTCCTGTGTGCATTCCTATTCTTAATTTAAGTTTTTCTTCTGGTCTAAAAATAAACATAGAAATTGTGGGTTCATTAGATTATTGTGGAGGCCTGGAACTTACTCAAGTTAACATCGATAAGATATTTACCTACACACATACACTGTACATAATATGTGAGCAGCAAATGGGTCGATTTATACAAACTCATACTACTATAACATCACAAAAACTTTAGTCTATTTTAGTCCTAACATTTTCTATACGTTTTAGTCTTCTCTCTAAAATTACTTTGGAGTTAACCACTCGTGTTATGTTTACAATTATGTCTGCCTAACTAGACTGATATTTTCACTCTGATAAAAGCTTATAGAAATATTTCTTACTTGTGTTGAATTTTGAATGTTTTCACAGCTTCCAGTAACTTGAGTGACATCCTAGCAATCTCCCTGGCATGGTTGATACCGTTGACGTTCGGTAATCCTGATACTACCATGTATGCATCTCCTATGGTCTCCACCTGTCATAAAATAGACACAGAAGACGTGATGTCCTGCTAAAATTAGGTATCTCTAGCACACATGAAAAAGTGAAAATCTATTTTTAACCAAGCAATAAATACTCAATGGTTGCTATTCAAGACAATTATGAGAGTTTTCTTGGAGTTAGGCTCCCTCATAATCAAGAGAGAGGATAACTCAGAGTCAAACAACTAAAAGTCTGAGCTTCAATGATGACTCATCACACTGAATGATTCCTCTTGCCTTTTAGAGGAGTGTAGAGATATAAGAGAGGGTAATTTTATACTGTGTAGAAAATCCTAGCCTCCAGACAAATGAACAATTCTTGCAAATTGTGTATGCCACTTATTTGGAGTTGTTCACACATTAACCCGAAAAGATGCAACCTATTATACTGAAGTCTCTCATCTTTATTCCCATTGGCCCTTGATTCTGAGACATTTCTAACTGCATCACTCGAGTAATTTGGCATTATTGAGTAGAAAGTCCAGGAACAATCATCGGTGCGATACAATACCTTATAGACATCAAGTTCCTCTAGAATGCGATCAAATATTGTATAGAGATCATTGAGCAGAGCCACTACTTCCATCGGTGTGCTGGCAGCAGAAAGCGCCGTAAATCCACATATATCAGAGAAGTAAATGGTCACCTGATCGAACCACTCGGCTTCCACAGACTTTCCCTGCACAAAGAGAGATAAGACAACTCCGTATGAAAGTCAGAGTTTCCCATCCTTGTACAAATTCTTAAATATGACCACAAATATTGATTCATACGTATTTGAAAGAGTAATATACAGCCAGCCTACTGTATCATATACTACAAGCAGATATAATAGTATTAAGATTTATATCAACAAAAAATACAGGATATGCACAAATTTCAAGTTGTAGCTCATTCGCAGCAAAACTAGAAATCAAACAGGATATAATCACACAGTGTTATGAGCAGCTGCTACTAGTCACTACTAGCTTTGAACTAATGTTGCTACTACTGCTGCTGCTGCTGCTGCTGCTGCTGCTACTACTACTACTACTACTACTACAAGTTACTACTAGCATTGACTTACATTTGATGAGTTATTTATCCGTATTTCTTGTTAGACGAAAGCTAACTGAGGGTCAAGAATCGATAGCTTACCTCCCCTTACCACGTTTTGCATCACATCGACACTGAATAAGCACACTTACCTTCACCATGTCTTCTGCGATACTCTTGGGTAGCATCATGTAGAGAAGTTCTTCGGCTCGAGCTTTCTCTTCTAGATAGTCTGCTGTACGCTCAGTCACTAAACTCTCAAGATTATTGGCGTACTGCTCCATGCGAGACAGCAGATTGTCTACCAAGTTTCCTCCTTTGGAATTTGTCTGCCTATAAAACAGAAAAATATGATGGGCTGTCTTAGATGTTTGGTACATTTAAAAGACTGGCGCAGGTATAATAAGTTTAATGCCTTTGTAGTACAAGATTTAGACATTTTACTGGAGGCGTAACTTGCGAAGTATACAACTCCAGTTACATCCTTTTAAAGCACTCGAATGGCATACACTTTATATTTTTTTAAAATTAAATTACCAAACTACAATACAACACAAGAGCTGTCTCAGACAACTTAGAAAAGTTCTGTAGTTGTCAAGACCTGACTGACATAGAGATGCGTGCGATAATCTAAAATGTGTGCTGCACATTGTTATTATATTAGAGCAACCCCAATGATGGTGCGAGGATCAACATGCAATGTCATGAAAATGGAGCTTCTTCCACTCAAGAAATCATAAACTCAAGACAGTGGCCAGATGCTCTGCCGGAGAGAACAATATACAAGCGAACAACCGGTTGGACTAACAGACAGACTATCTTACTTGTTGAATCTCCTGTATGTACTCTTTATAGAAGGGAAGTCGGGTCTTTCCAGTGGGTCTGCCGCCCAGCATCTTCTAATCAGGTTAGCCTCAGCTTCCAGCTCACAGTCTGAGTTTTCTAGGGTCGGTCTGAAGTTACAGTCTTGCCTTATCATATCGATAATATCTGCAGCATTGAAATATTAACATGTGACCGTATTTAGTCTAATGCAGGGACAGGTCTGGTGCCATGCATGGTCCACTTTGCAAAGTTTGTATATAAGTTGAACGACCAACATATGTGACAATAGGATTACCCAAGAATCTTACTAAGTTACCACAGACAGAAATGGATGGGAACTGAACGATAGGTTCATCTAGTCTTTTAAATGTACAAAGGAGGGCTAACCTTCCGGAGGCATCATTTCGTAATCCTTTATGTAGAACACTCCCATTCTGTAGATAACCTCTTGACAAATGATACCAAAGCTGTAGACATCACCTTTTTGGTATGCTTGCACAGAAGGTACCTGATTACAGTCGATCAGTTCTGGGGCTGTCCATAGTTGACCTATTCAATGAGAAGATTGTTGTGTTGTGTTATCTTACCACATTGGTTAGTCATTTTGGTAAAAGCCAATCCAAACCAGAATTATACAGATAATATTAATTTTAAAGTTTGTCTGCTCCTCCAGCAAAATTTTAGTTTACAAAAATGTTATAAAAAATATGACAATATTGTATGATATGTATACATAGCATGTACATAAACACTAGACGAATATAAACGCATGCATGGAAACAAGTTACAGTAATGAATAAACACAATTAGTATGTTGAAGTTGCCTTCTACACCAATTATAATACATGTAGTAAAATCAGAAAAGAATACCAGAAGGAGATTGGTTAGACATGCAGCTAAGACACCTAGTTAAACGAAGCCATTCTATTAACTATATTAAGAATTATGGCCGTATTAGGAATTATGACCATATTAGGGATTATGACCATATTAGGAATTATGACCATATTAAGAATTATGATCACATTAGGAATTACGACCATATTAGGAATTATGACCATATTAGGAATCATGACCATATTAGGAATTATGACCATATTAGGAATTATGATCATATAAAGACTAGTGATGATAATACATAGCAGCGCTACAATACAATACAAATGTGGAAACCAAGAATTTGGCAAAGTCTCAAAGTCTTTTATATGATCACGAATGAGACTATTTCTACAATGATTAGCAACTTATGCATGTATTTGTACAGTAAAATATTGATGAAACATTCACTGTACATGCCATTGTGTTTCAATATATATGTACTATATACTATATAATTATACTATACGGGATACATTTTACATGTACACTGACACCAAAATAATGTCATAACTTACTATGGACTGAAAAATTAAGAATTCAATAATCATTTTACAAATATTTGAAGTTATTTCCAGCAGCATTAGTGTTGACTACACCCGCTACCTCTTTATCTCTCCTGTAAGCCGTAAACAATAGCTCAAAAAGGGGGAATATATTATTATTTGAAGTTGTCTCATCTTTAATAATCAACATATTCCTAGAATTTCCATAGTTATATAAGACTATATACAGCACCATGTGATAATAATACTATACGTACTTCAATCTCGTTGATTTTATACCACATGACTTTGTTGCTGAAAGGATTGTCTACTTTTGAATATTGCTATGGGCTTACAGTTGAGTTTTGTATACATGTACATTATAGCTATAAGAGAAAATTTTACCTGCCGATTCGGAGTCTAGTAAGGCTATATTAGCAGTAAGACATTTTATCAGTATGTAGCTTGAGCCCCTAAAACTACTGGCAGCATAAAGGAGGGGATATAGTGCAGTGCTGTTTGGGGTCAGTTGGGGGCATTTCAATGTGCAGAACCACACTGCCGTGGCAGTATTAAATCTATTGAATCAACTAGTAAATTTGAGGTTTGCCATATTCTCCGATTTTCAAAGCCAAAGAATAACTGAGACCTACATGAAAGTATCGAAATTAGAAAAATTCTACAAATATGTTTAGATATTTAATAGTTGAGAACAGAGGCTATATCAACTAGTATGACAGATATTGCTATACTCACGTTTACAAATCTGGTATCTGTTCTGATCCTCTTCATTGCTGTTTTTCTTTAGCACCCATGTTCTTAGAGAGCTGAGCCCAAAGTCAGTAATCTTCAGAACGAATCGGCTGTCAACAACACAATTTGTGCTTTTCAGGTTGCCATGGTAACGAATCAAACTATTGTGTAAATAATCCATACCCTGAAAAAAACAGATAAGTGTTATAAAACACACATGACTCATTCAGACGGAGCACAAGCATGAGTTTATCGGCAGCATCTCTAATAGATGGTCATAGTTCTCTTATTAAGTCTTCGCTGTTCAATCTGACATTTGAGTCCTATGCCTAGAAGCAGACATTTGTTATAAAAGTAGAGTTGTCTTCTCTTCTCACTCTGAAATCTACTGAAAGAGAGAAGACAACTCAACACTTTTTAATAACCAATTTATGCATTCATGCTGTAGTTGCCCATGCAAAGTTTGATAATGAATAATATTATTGTGTGCAAACAGGACATTACAATTGTCATAGAAATGGTGCTGTTGTATAGCGCATCACATTTCATCCTGTGCTTGCAATGCTAGCTCAATGATATGGTTTTAATCCACAAACCTTAACGATATCCTGTATGAGTGAGTGTTTGAACATAACGTCAATATCCAGAGTCTCATTCTCCAAGATATCCTGTAGACTCCCTTTGTTACAGTACTCGGTGACGATGTACTCGTGTCCGGGATCCAAACACAATCCAATCAGTCTACCAAAACAGATGTTTTGATTACAGTTATAAATAAATAGATCCCACCTGCCTTGTAACAAATCTAGCTTGTGCTTCAAGTAGACAAAAACTGGTAATTTATCTATGTTATTTATTTTTATCTATGATCCGATATGGAGAGAAAGGAGGGTGGACAACTTCCCAAGTAAATTATTACAAATGAAAATTTTAGAGAAGGCTTTGGATGGTTTTTATATAGCCATCAAAATGAAACTAATAATAATGCCTTTCTTCTCCTAAATTACAATTAATAAATTAATGACACTACGCTGAACTTGACTTACCTCGCGATATGGTCATTCTGTAGGTTTTTGATATTTTTGATTTCCATGAGGAAAGCTCTGTTTATGGCAACATTCTTATTCATGATAGTCTTCACTGCTACTCTAGAGCACTAAAATAAATATAGACAGTGATAAGTAACTGGTTGATGCAAGTATCATGCTACATATAAAATATAGCGTATTGTGCTATATAGCATGCCGTGTTATCACAAGGTTTGAATTTGAATCATATTTACTCGTCAGCAATGCTGAAAATACATGTATTTACTCAAAGTTGTGAATATTCCAGATCTAGTATAAAAAGTGAAGGGAGAATAAGGTAATATCCCACTTTGCATTTCGAAAGTATGTGATAAAATGTGATAAAATAGTATATAAACGTACAACTTATACATGCAAATTTAGCAGCTTATACACTAGATGTTATTTACATTATATACATGCACCATCTCTATGTTCTTATATCAGTGTATACATGTTTACATTGCAGATGTAGCTATAATTAAATAACACAGTAACTATGAGAGGTGTTGGGGTGAAGGAACAGGGTATTAATCACTCACCGTCGTCGTGTGTAGTGCAGTCTGGGTGTACATCTGGGTCTGTTTACCCATAATTCCTGCGTCCATGGCGTTTATACTGTCCACAGATAGGTACGACATGCGACTCTCTCTGCGGTTTATCAGAGTGGCTTCTACAGCTCCTGGGATACCACTTCTAGCTGTAACATGATAATAGTACTTCTAGCTGCAACATGATAATAGTACTTCTAGCTGTAACATGATAACAGTACTTCTAGCTGTAACATGATAATAGTACTTCTAGCTGTAACATGATAATAGTACTTCTAGCTGTAACATGATAATATATGTTTGTATGACAGTTGGTCGCTCAAACTCTATAGGGCTGATTTGTCAGAATACTCAAGTGATTGAGATCTTTAGCTACAAACTTGATTTGAATAAGTTCTATAACTTGGCGCAGGTAGCCTCACTGATGTGCATAAATACACACAGAGTATCAGCAGTCCCGTTTTAAATTCATTTGGAAGTTGAACACAAATATACAAATACGTAGATGCGTATATGATGTGTGCAACAGGGAATCCAAAGTATGATTCAAAGTTGAACATAGAGCAATTAGCTGATTGTTATATCTGATACCAAAATAATACCGATCCTTCAAACTACAAGTACATGTATGTACAAATACACCAGTCCCATAAGCCCTAGTCAACATCGAGAGTAACATGATCGGCTACTAAAGAATGAGTTCAACACTGCCTAATAGTCAAATTACGCAACAGTTTGGTAAGATTAGTATATCTTGGATTCACTGCTGCAGTGCTTATCTAGGAAGAGTTTGGATTCGTGGGTATGTTTGGCCACTAGTAATAACTCTAATATATATGATAATTATGACTAGCTTCATCGTCATAAATCTAGCTATCTGCCTATCTCACAGGACGGCAATTAACTGTATTATTTCAATCAACAGTTAATCTAATCACTCACAATTTAATTATGGATCAAAAATTTTTAGTTCAACCAGTCAAATCATATGAATATAAATTCAGTAGCTGAACAAATATCGAAGATTAGTAAAACTTGATTTAGAATTGTCATTCCTTCATGCTGTTCATAGGTCATGAACACAGTTTTGCTCCAGTTAACCTTCTTATTATGTTTTATATGGGAAACTATCAATGTTTGGCAGGTGACATAGCGTTGGGTAGCAGATATAGTTGTTGACCACCTATTAATATAGGCACTACTAGCTTGGTATTACGGGTATTTTCTAGCGTAGGTAGCGACAGGATTGTATATAGAGCAAGTGACAGAAGAGCATGTGCATGTAACTACAACAAAGTAGGAAGTGACCGGGTACCGTTAGGTATACGTTGCACATTTCCAGTCGTCACCGTAGACGCCCGTGTGCGTATGACACTCATCTTTGAGGCCATGAGAGAGTGTTTAGGAAGTAAAGGTATTAGTGGCATACTCATGAGGGAATAGCGATAGTCACCAATGTACTTGTCCGAGCCTGTTGTAAAAATCAGCCAATCAGGTTATTGCATACAAATTACTATAATGTTTATTTATTAGGGCAGAAAAACTAAATGGTTTCATGGTGAGGTATATGTATGCTACTTCCCCTAGCTAACCAAATATAAAATCAGACAGACATTATTCGTTTTAGTTGTGAGATGAAAGGAAATAAATCATTCTACAAGGGACAGGTAAAAGTATAGTCTAGTGCAAATAAATTAATTTTTCATGACTATATATTATACAGTACATATAAGGAGATACTGAAATAAAAAATAAACACAGTCATGCAAACATAAGATTTTTATTCAATTCACGCTACAAATGATAATTATATTGTAATAATAAAACAGTGGCAGTAGGAAAATCTGTAAGTTCTCATACAGAAGTGAAATTTGAAAGATGATGACACATTGCACGCTGTCACATCTTTATGTAATGATAGACTGGCAGCAACAGGTGCACTCAGAAAGTTTCAGCATATATTCATACTGTTTCAAGATCAGTATATACATAAATATCTGTGAGTTAAGATTTGGATGATTTTACATAGTATGCTACTCGTGTTGAGAATAATTTGAAGTTGTCTTCTCTCGCTAATAAGAGAAGACAACTGTGTACTGTAATCAAAAGCCAATCTATATTAATTTTGTTTATCTGCTTGTCCCACACACAATGGATGGGTGCATATTGCTTTATGTAAAACCCAATTAGTATCCACATAAATGCACTCACAGATATTATATGTATGCCCTGGTATTGAAAGAGCTAAGTTCTCCAATCTTTTATATATTTATGACACCAAACAGCACAACGTGTCATAGGAAACAGGACAGTATGGGAAGTATGGAAATCTTGAACCAATGCTATGTTAACACTTGCACTTACTAGAGAGACAATTTAACTTCTGTAGAGCTAAGTAATGAAGAAATAGTTGTATCGGAATATGAAATTTTTCAACAGCCTGAATGCTACATGTTTGTCTGATGATTTAATACAGAGCAATTAGAAAACTGAATTTTTGGAAGAAGACTCAGCACTCAACCTCTACTATTCCATAAACAATGTTTGAATGTGGATCATAAATTTTAGCAGTTTACATGTCAATGAACCTTGGCCACTTGCCAAAATAGTACAATAATTGTTATAAGTTAGAAAGTTACTAGTTGAAGAATAGTAATACGACAGCATGATAGTCAGATCATTTTCAGTACAACACTCACCACCAACTTGGCCTCCACCAAATTTACCGGCACCTCTACGGCTGTACAGTATAATCTCATCTGATTTTATCCTCCACGCCATGCTATTCAGCTCTGCTTCTTGTTTGTATCGCCTGGTTGAATATCAAACCACATGATAAATTCTAATAGTTGCTATTACATAATCACTAAAAATAATAGATAATGCAACAGCATAGTTTAATAACTTCTACCATAGAGCAGGGCTGTCTCCTCTCTAAAAAAAGTGTTTATGTATATCATAGCCAAACCAATTGCGATTGCTAGAACGTAGCAGGTAGCCAATAGAAAGGGAGTGCGGATAACCTACCTATAGCCAATAGAAATCAAGTATAGATAACCTACCAGTAGCCAATAGAAAGCGAGTATAGATAATCTACCAGTAGCCAATAGAAAGCGAGTATAGATACCCTACCAGTAGCCAATAGAAATCGAGCATAGATAATCTACCAGTAGCCAATAGAAACCAAGTATAGATAACCTACCAGTAGCCAATAGAAATCAAGTATAGATAACCTACCAGTAGCCAATAGAAACCAAGTATAGATAACCTACCAGTAGCCAATAGAAAGCGAGTATAGACAACCTACCAGTAGTCAATAGAAATCAAGTATAGATAACCTACCAGTAGCCAATAGAAACCAAGTATAGATAACCTACCAGTAACCAATAGATAACCTACCAGTAGCCAATAGAAAGCGAGTATAGACAACCTACCAGTAGTCAATAGAAATCAAGTATAGATAACCTACCAGTAGCCAATAGAAACCAAGTATAGATAACCTACCAGTAACCAATAGATAACCTACCAGTAGCCAATAGAAAGCGAGTATAGACAACCTACCAGTAGTCAATAGAAATCAAGTATAGATAACCTACCAGTAGCCAATAGAAACCAAGTATAGATAACCTACCAGTAACCAATAGAAATCAACTATAGATAATCTACCAGTAGCCAATAGAAATCAAGGATAGATACCCTACCAGTAGCCAATAGAAAGCGAGTATAGACAACCTACCAGTAGTCAATAGAAATCAAGTATAGATAACCTACCAGTAGCCAATAGAAACCAAGTATAGATACCCTACCAGTAGCCAATAGAAATCGAGCATAGATAATCTACCAGTAGCCAATAGAAAGCGAGTATAGATAACCTACCAGTAGACAGTTACGCCGATTATCGCCATCATAATTAAGAGGAGAGAGAACACTGTAGTGGCAATACTCCACGGAGGGAAAGGGTCTCGTTTTGCACATCTTGCTCCGTCAAACCCACACTTTGGTGTGTCGGCAGGGGCTGTAGTACTTCCTCCGGGCCAGATTATACTTCGAACCTTTCTGTTTAGACGCAATAATATTATTACTACTAAAATACATGTAAGTACTAGCCCTACATCATGTTAATAAGGAGAGAAGGGCATCAAAAAAATTTAAAATTAACATAAGGCACTGTAGTGGCAAATCCAGTATATCACATTTTATCATCATACATTTCTTTGATCGACCTAATTTAATCTCTAAAAACAGAGAGCTGATCACTTAGACAATGATCCAATACGCCTTCCATACATGTAGCCTATTCACAGATCATAAATTATTTTAATTTTTCTGTTTTTTTAAATACAGAAAAATTAAAATAATATATTATCTGTGAATAGGGCATATGTATAGAAGTCGCATTGATTTAAATCAACTCATATCAACTTACCGATATTTGTTGTTGTATCCCCAGTAGTGTCCAACCACATCGAATTTACGAAGCGCTGGATTGTAGTTAAGTAAACTATAATCAGTGTTCCGATCTCCATTGCTATCTATTGTTACCTCTCCAGTTATACCTAAAATAATAATGAATTCAGTATACGAGTATTATATAATATAGTACTACATACAATTACCATACTACCAGGAGCTGCTATACATGTACACAAATTGGAAGGAAAAATGAGCATAGGCTAAGGTGAGTAGGTTAGATTATATCAAACATACAATAATTGTAGCATATTTACTGCAAATTATTTATTTCCTAGTAGCTATTTAATTGTGCGCTCCTCAACTTAATGAAAACAGCATCATACTAGACTGCAACTTATAACCCAGAGCTCTATGCTACTCAACTGGCTATAGCAGTGACCAGAGAGTGACCAGACAGTGACCAGACAGTGACCAGAGAGTGACCAGACAGTGACCAGACAGTGACCAGACAGTGACCAGACAGTGACCAGACAGTGACCAGCACACCAAACCTGCTTCCTAGCAATATGTCTGACCAAATGTGTACCTTGAAAAGTTCTGTTCCACATTCTTCTGGTAATTTCTGCACCATCACTTATGTCTCCATTTGCCTCTATCGTCTCGTTTAATGCCATAGCGTACAGCAGCATAGCGTCATGGAACGCTCCGACAAAGCTGTTTACCTGTTTAAAGTACATTCAAAGTAAATTAGAAGGAAGTATAACAGGATAATGCAGTGACTGGCTTGCCGATCTGTTCAAGTCTCACACACTCCTGTCTTGGAAGGTGAGCTCTTCCACTCGAAGCACAGCTCTGAGTTCAGTAAATAGAATGTCTAAAGGCACAACAGCACCGATAAATGGAAAAGTATACAAAGTGAAACTACATGTATATTGTTTCTCCTACTATACCTTGAATTTGTCATTATTTTGGAATATTGTCATTTAAATGGCTCCAGATAAAATGAAGCTTGAAGAGCTTTATTGCACAAATTCTATGCAGGTTTGTTCGATTTATTTTTCTTCAATGGTATTCAACACAAATTCAGTTCTGCAGTGCATATGAATGCATAACTTCACTCAAACTAATTATTTTCCAAAGCTGCTGTATCTCATAAACTGATCTCATCAACACATATTCTATATGCTTGGAGAGCAACAAATTCTTAGCTGGCCATTAATATGAGAGGACAACTTCTGAGTGAAACTAGTAGTGCAGGATGCAGGAGAATTTGCAAAAAAACCTTCAGTAGATGACTGTTAATAGGTGATACACAGATATTTTTGTAACACGCTTGTCAACCAAGGAAAATTCACCAGTTTTCAAACGACATGTGGTATGGGACATTCACACTTACCCCCTGAGAATCGGCATATTGTACATTGGGAAACTCGGTCTTAGCCTTTTCTTTAACTTCCCTAGAAAAATTGAAATATTCTTCCGTTTCAGGCTTCTTTAGGGTAATGGTTAGAACCGCCTCGTAAGCTGACTGGGCCACTTCATTGTCATCTTTGTCTGCCCTGTACCACGGTCTGGCTAAGTGCTTATTGCTGCAATAATGCAATATTATAGATCACATTTAGGTACCGATGAAGATGAACAAGTAGAAGAACTTAAAAGTATAGCGGTAATCGTAAGCCAATTTATCATTAGTATAGCACAACCTTGGTTATATAAAACAATTTTTGGTGTTGTAACTGCAGTTTTATTTTATTAAAATTTCTGAACATGTTATTACATGGCCAAGTAACAGGTGGAGAAATTATAATTGCGCTTGACTTAGTAAAGCTGACGTTTATGAGTTGATAACAGTTTGTAATAAATTACTCGAAGCTCATTAGTGTCAGCAGGTTTGGCAGCATACAAGTCAGCACTGGCATATTATAATTATCATACACTATAATTAAAACTATGTCTGTTACAGAATTGATAGGCCTAACACTATTGTATAATATAGTGCTAGTGCTATAGCTATGGCTCTCAGTGTGTAGGGGAGCTGTAGTTGGGGGGGGGGGTACTGCCTTGCCAGTTGGTAAAGCAATGGAGCTTACTGGACCAATCATATTACTGCAGTATCCATGGTAATGGAAAGTTACATGATCCAATCCATTATGGCCAGAATATTGACCATATGTGACAGATGTTGACCACAAAGTCGCTAGCCAATGGCCACTTATTGATAACTGGCATGAGTTAGTCAAGCTCCCTTCCATCTCACAGGACTGAAGAGTAATTATTGCTATATGTTATTATAGTATTGCTTCATCAACTGCTTTATCTACTGACTTTGAATTTACCTTTCTACTGAGGTTGAGCAAAGGTTTTCAAAATGTGCTTTCAATCTGAGCCGTTTCATATGGGCATTTGCAAACAAAGATGTATTATCATCTTTTTCAGTTCATTCAATATCAAACAGTTACTTTACATGTAAGTTGTGTAACTACCATTTAAACTGAGTATCAGGAAAGCTGTTAGACTAACAGCTTGGTGACAGTCTCGTATTGATTTACATGTAATAACAAGACCTCTTTCTATTTCTACGCTGAAGTAGACCTACATGTGCATACCCAGTGTACACATTGATAACTTAGTACATAGCATGCAATGTACAACTTAGGCCAGAGTGTAGAGAAGGAGTTTTAGTTCTTTTAAATTCAATCTGTAAAAATGACATGGTTTACAGAGAGGCTTGATGTACAGCGTTCACAACAACTTACCTTCCGAAAAGATCCATATTGAAGAAGACGTACTCCCCTCCGGTGAAACCCAGTCTGTGGGCAGCTAGCATTATCTCTCTAATCGTATCTGGGCTGGCACACATGAAAATTACTGAAACAAAACACAATAAATACAACCACGCTGATGACACAGAACTCAATGAAGGTTGAAATATTCTTGCTATAGGTAATACAACAAGTACAAGTCTACCATTGTTTGGCAAAACGGCCTCAACCTGTTGTTGCAAAAATTGTGATTTTTCATGTATTTTGTTCCATAGGATAAACGAAAACAAAGACCTGAGTTATTCAGTTTACCTACATGTAATATACAGCAAGATTGAGTAAACTAGCCAATATATTTTGTATAGATGGTGAAAGTCAGCGGTTTTCATCTTCACTCCTATTACAGAATTAAAGAATTCTGTATTTACACAATAATTGCAACAATACAATTACCTGTACCACAAGTACTAATTGCTATAATACTTAATCTGAGTGACTAACTCAATTCTAGCAAGTATATAATTTACTAATCACTTAACGTATAATATAATATAGTTATGTTCTAAGACTATTATTCCAAATTCATTTACTTACTTACATTTTAACATAATTAAAGATTAGAGCAAAGGTCTAGGCCAAACAGAACCACAATTATTGTAAGTTGCTATTATTTTAATTGACATCGCTTGGTGTCTGCTAATTGACTTAACTTGCTGACTTGACTTTTCAAGTGTTTCTTGAATTGATTGTTGCTAAGGAACATAGACTAGAGAATACTTTCTGTAGATATAACTCACAGTCCTGAATAATTTCTGTGGATATAACTCACAATCCTTCGCTCTTATATCCATCAAACTATTACCATCTGATCATAGACAAGGTGTTGTCAACGGAGAGTCATTGATCAAATACAAGTTCTAAACTGGATACCTCTATGGTTAACTTGCAATATGGCGTCTTCTATCAAAAATTTTCTAACAACAGCCAGGCCACCTGGAGGTGGAACCTGCTGAGTGGAAACCAACCTTAAACAGTAAGAGAGTAAGAGTAAGAGTAAGAGTAAGAGTAAGAGTAAGAGTAAGAGACTGTGTGAGTTCAGTTTAGTAACAGAACTTTATTGAACTACAGCCTATTAGACAACTGATGTTTGAAGACAAAATCTAGTCCTACACTGTTTGCATCTTACATACTATGTACATGTGTATTTACTGTATAGATTATATCCATTCAGTCAACATTCAAGAATAGCTTATCATATATTACAAGGTATACACCATACACCACTACCAGGTGTGTTTACACTACACAACTCCAAAACTAACTCCAAAACCAACTCCAAAACCAGCTCCAAAACCAGCTCCAAAACCAGCTCCAAAACCAGCTCCAAAACCAGCTCCAAAACCAGCTCCAAAACCAGCTCCAAAACCAGCTCCAAAACCAGCTCCAAAACCAGCTCCAAAACCAGCTCCGACCTCCAACTCCGACTTCCATCTCAGACCTCCAACTCCAATTTTGACCTCCAAATCCAACTTCCAACTCCAAATATCTGTTTGTACTATGCCAACTAGTTGTTGACCACACAATTAACCACCAGCATTCACAACAACAAAGCATTCCTGTACAAGATAACTGTACTAGTATTATAATACATGTACTTTGATTATAGTAAATAAGAAAGCTTTGGATTTATTATCTATGATCAACAGCCAATCCTAGATTTGTAAAATAGCTGGTAGTGATAACCGTAGCTATCAGAAATTATACTTCAAATTACAACTTTGTAATTTGAAGTATAATTTTTGATAGCTAGTGCTAGACTAAATTTTCCCCATGATAAAGCTTTAGGTTTATCATCAATAATCCAGAGCCAATCCTAGATTTACAAAACTGATACTTATACTAGCGGTTCACGTAAAACACTCATTTCCAATTGGACAATACTCGCCAGCCAGCTAACTTGTTGAGTTAATCCAGCACTGTTGGGTTGCTCCTACTTGTCTCTGGCAATAGTGATCTCCAACACCAACTACGATTTTTGTGTTTACACTACACCAACTTTGCCGGGAGTTGGGCAAAAAAGCCGGAGTTGGTGGTGGAGTGGGTGTAAACCTCAGTTAAGTGAGAGGCTCAAGTTAGTCTGCTAGAGGCTTGAGAATTTGCGAGAGATACTGAAATGTTTTCAGTGTATGTTTACATGCGGGTGCCAAGGCATGAGCATGGGAAGGGCTTGGAAGTTGGTAGAGGGCGACCAAGTGACCTTCCACACATTACATAAAAGAGTGAACAGTTATTAGGTGCTCTTGTTATTATGTATCTGACGTAGGCTTTATACTCCAGAGGAGTGCAATGAAGGATCTGGTGCTCTAGGATCTTAAGCCGATCTACAAGAGTAAGCCTCTATAAGTTTGAGTTAGGAGATGTTGCTTTATTAGAGCGCAATCAACGGCTGATTCCATACAGAAAATGTGCTACCTTATATACTAAATCTACTTCCGCCGGCAAAGTTGCCGATAAGGTATCGGTGGGAACTGATGCAAGAACATGTTTCCGCTGGACTTCGGCCACAAAAACCAAGTGTAATTGCAATAATCTGATTGGAGGATAACAATAGTAGAGCACATGATAAGTGGTTGATTATATAAGATAGTATAAGCATGCATGTATAATAATTGTACAAGGTAAGACAATAATGCATGAGTGAATAATATGAATAAGTGTCAATGTCACTGTTTGGCTAGCCAGGGAAGGCTATTACCACGAGGCTGTTTCACCACAATACCCTGCTGCTAACCTGCTGCAAAGATAGTGGAAGGGAAGATAGAAAACTGGATGATAAAACCCTGTCTCACCAAATACTTTCCCGCCATACCTGTGTTGGACTTTTAGATAGCTGCTAGAATAGTATAGTGGTTTCAAGGCTTAACTATTGCTATTGCGTTCTCTGTAATAAGATATTTAAGTAGACTGTATATTTGGTGTTGCTGTAAAAAATATTGCCTGATTGGCCGGCGAAACACCAATAGTAAGAACGGATTTGTACACAAGGTAGCACAACTCCTTGCTTAATGCCGTGCGCTGGGCAAAACATGCCCTCCCCGAGCTTAATGAAGTCTATGGGCTAAGGATAGATGAACCTCTACAGGAGATAAGAGGTCATAGGATCGAGTGATCAAGGCCTCCGTAGAACCATAGGTTAGGGTATGCGTAGGGCTACTGACTGGTATATAAGTTGAACAGTGACACTAGAGTAGACACTAGACGGGATCTGTGTGGGGGGGGGAGGCGATGTCAGATGTAAGAGGTTTGTACGGGCCCATACTCGGGCCCATACTCGACAGGAGATAGAAGAGGACAATAATGTAATATTATATACTCGTACAATTAATAAACAGGAAGTTTTGGAATCTCTGGGATAACTACCATCTACACCTATATTATAGGCCTGTTAGGTGAGTTATCCAATATATTTGAGCGATTCTCAAATTATACATGTGTTAAATTGGGGTTCAAAATCCAATTTAATTTTTGTTCTCCGATTTTGTTCAAAATTTGTACATGTGAAGAACAAATAAAGACTCAGAAAGCCTAAGTTGCCTCACTAATTTGAATTACTGTTAGGAGTTGACATTATATATAAACAATAGATACCTAATACTTTTACAGTTTACACACTAATCTTTAAGAATTCGAAGATTTTATTGTGCATGTTGCAAGCTTGTAGGTATGTCTGGCAACCCAAGAAAACACAAATTATATTCACTACCTGCCTATAAACTAGTAAATTAAGCAAAACCATTTGAGACTGTGTTACGGAGTGGACATGTCACACATGTAACGGAGTGGACAAACACCAATTTTGTTCATTTTGATTGGAAGTGAAAAATAAACTAAGTTACCATGATGTAAGCCCTCTGTTGAGAAGGAGTATGGATAAAAATCAAAGTTGTACAAAATCGATATTTTCAGCAAAATAATGTTACGGAGTTGACAGTCTAAAAAAGCGACAATCTACTGTATTTAAAATATTTAGTTGTTATAGAGTTGACAACCAAAAATCTGTGACATCACTTTGAACAAAGATGGTTTTGAACTGTACATGTATTCATATTTACTATTAAGATAAACACTTAGCCCATGTCTCTAGGAGCAGAAAGAGTTGCTCTATGACATGATGGGTGCAGCTAAAGCAGCCCGACCTAGGCTACCTGTTCAATACTCAGTCATTGTGACATTGAATTTTGAGCAATTTCCTTCTTAAATCGACTATTGGCTGTATATTAATGAGACCCTAGGTTGGCTGCTACTTATCTTGGTACTGGTACAATGATCAACTGAGATAGAGCAGTAAATTGACCAGAACACATCTGCATTTGTATGAAATTTGAAAATGTTTATGGATTCATGTTTGCTCGTTTAGGTGACAGAGATGGATGCAGCAATTTAGGCTACAGAAGAATGGCAGATTAACCAAATGGCCAACAAAATATTGTGAGTTAGTGCATAATGTTATACAATGTATATCATGTGCATATGATTCTTGTTTTTACACTGATAAAGATATGATTGTGTGTTATGGCAGTGTGTAATATAGTTAATGTTTAACTGCCAAAGAGTGATGAAATACCATATTTTGCTTTGACTTACTCCGCACACGTTTTGATGCATCCTGAAGTATATCCGTGGTATTATAACTGTCTGGAGTGGATTCATTTATCAGACGTTTAAATTCCACATCCTGTTCCCCGGTGAAATCTCTAATAGCATCATAAACTGCCGCAATATTCTGTGTACATGCATCGAGGTCATCAGAGAGATCTAGGTTTTTATGATAAATCAATCCGATTCTTTTCCAGTTGTACTTCTCCAACAAAGATATAAATAATGCTATTGGGTAATTATACACGGTGCCTATCCGAGTTAATAATTTGTAGTCCTCCTTATATCGCAAACCCGGATTTTCAGCACCAGGGGTGATGATTGGAATTTTCCAGAATGGCGAAATTCTAGCGATCGGTGCTACACCAAATGAATAGACTGGACCAAGAAACAGCTGAACGACATCGAGCAGCAATGTGGCATGGTAGGGTCCATATGTGTCCGAGTATCTCGAGTCTCTAGGAAGTAGATTGATGGTGAGGTTTGAGTTAGCTAAGGTAGTCAGTTCCACCTTTCTAATAGCAATATCTATGGCTGGTTTTACCCGACCTAAACAAAACTGGTAAGAGCAATCGCTAGGCACGAGCAACCCAACAGAAATGTTCTTTGCAAAAGAAGGAAGAGCAAAAGAGAGAAAGATGATGAAGCTCACTGTGTACGTAGCCATGGTGACGGATATCCTGCCAACTCAGAACCAATCTTGATTCTGATGTTCTAAGCACTTTGCAGTACATAACGCTCCAATGACCAGCAGTCTCCAAGTGGCAGCAGCAGCATTGCCCATGGATTGGATCCGATACAAATCAATATCTGCTGTAGTGAACTGAATCCTGCTTGCTTGTGTCTACACTTTCCTGCATATGGTGAAGTCCACTAACTGGTGTGATGAAGCCAAATTACTTACATTAAAAAGGTCAACACCCACATTTGAGTAATCCAAGACATGCCTATGACCTAACCAAACCTTCATAGCCTATAATCATCTGTCCATACTCTACACCCAGAGCCATTCTAACAAGTAGCCTATTTAGTTGGCACTTGTGACATACAATATTTGATTAAGCTACATCTTTACTTGAATAAATAAATCTAGCAAAACTAAAGTTACACAAGAAATATAGTGAGCTAACAGTCAGGTAGTAGGTCTAAACTGCAGCGGCACAAGTTTTACTGGTAAAGTGTTCCATGCAATAACACTCTCCATGTTTATAATGATAGCCAGTGTTGATAGCTATGCATCTGCTAGCCCATAGGCTGCTGTTATTAGGCCAAAACGATTGATGCAGGTTGGGTGATTGTCCACTAACCCTATCCTAGCGAATGTACAAAAGTGTAGTGCCAAGGCTAAATTAGCCTAAAATTACCCATAACAATACTACTATTACAAACAAGCCATTGCCACTGGAGATATAAATATGGTTGAAATAAATAGTGCTTCCTTCTTCAACAAGAGCAAACCCATTGAATGCATGCCATAAAGAACCTGGAGATTGAACTTCACAGTACTCCTATTACAGGAGTACATGAGTACTTTATTAACATGCTGTGAAGTACTCCATGTATCTATTGTACATAGAGTCATAACAATATTATGAACAAGACACTAATGTAATAATTAAGAAAACAATTTACCGATAATTCTACAAATGTAAACAATCTCATGACCTTGAGGATTGAGCATACGAGTGCTTATATGGTTGTGAAAGTACAGTAATAAAGTATTCAAATTATTCTATTAGTGTCATTTTACATGTAGTACATGTCACTAGTAATACCCTCCCATGCTACATGCACATGTGTGGTAGGTCAAATAGCTGTCAGCCTTGCTATGAAAATTCTGTCATTCAAGAGAGAACAACTCCTAATCTAATATTGTAATGGTACAGGACATTTGTATACGACTCCAGACTCCAGCTACCCGGATAAACCTCATAGCACCTTAAGTGCCTAGTAGTTGCCACAGCGCTACTCAGCTAACATTCGTACTCTCATACCTAGCTGCTCGTGTACTCATACTCAACTATATTGCATGTCTAAACCATTCATTTAATGTCTACATACGTGTATCTATGTGTTTATATCCATTCTACTTAACTATGTACCATTGTACATTCATGTATGGCAATTACTGAGTCTTTTGGTACCCTTTATACCCATGTAAAGAGGCCCGACCTCTCAGAATCACTTGATATTCATTTTGTATATGAATTGGATGATTATAAGCAACTTTTGTATAACCCGACCTATTTTGGGTCGGCCGTCGGGCCGCCATGTTGTTGCGCAACTTCCGGACGACCCTACGTCGTCTTTTCCCGACACTACGTCGGGCGGAAGTTCTTATCCTATATAAAGGACCATGTTTTATCATTTGTTGTCTCAGTCTTTGCTTGGCTTTCAATAAAGACACATCTATACTTGATACAGAGACTTTCACTTCCTTTTGTCAGGTCATTCGCTTAGCGAACCGCCTACTAGGTCGGATCACTCTCTTTCATAGTATAGTCTCCAGGCTAGACTCGGGACCAGATGGGTCGTCTCTGGTAGTACTTTGACTACTGAGACCGCTCAATCTTTCATGCGATGAGAAGGCCTAGCACCACTCATAGGCACTTCATTTTTGAGATCGGCAGTCGTCCACGGACGACCGCACGGAAAACCAGAAACCATTACAATATTCGCACTGTTGGTTCCCCCACAACATGACTATTATTGCCCTATTTATAATTATAATAACCCAATAACCATCCTACAGAAATTTTGTCAGCCCCTGGGAGTTATACTCTCCTTGAAAGTAGCAGTACTTGTATATGTATATGTATTCTGAGTCTGAAGTCTACCCTATGTGATAGCCTCTACCACTAAACTCAGAGGCTTTGCCAAGTACTCTTGTGGTGTGGCTCTCGTGAGCTAATGCTATAAATAAGAAGTTGTTTTCTCTCCAGACGATTTAAGAGAGAACAAATCACAATATTTTATGATTGAGAGTTTAGCAGTACTTGCAAAAGTCTACATGATTATTCCAAGAACTAAAACAAACTTCCTATTGGCCTGAATACTGGTTAAAATATTCATACTCTTTTAATTTATTGACTGCATGCAAATCCTCAAACCCAGTTGAATCATAGTAAAACTGGCTAGACAAACCGCCTAACCTAACCGCATAGTAGCTAGACAGCAAGTAAGCATATCCCAAACCATCTACGTAATACATGTAGGTTATATACGTGGGAATAACCAGAACTATTTTTACAAGAGGAAGTACACAACTCATAAACATGCAGTACTTAACAAAGCTTTGTAATAATTATACTCATAGTGCTATGCGTTATGTAGAGTTGTCTTATCTATGTAATGTGTCCAAAGAATATAAAGAAGTGAGCTCACAAGCACACTACAGCCACAATAATCAACAGCCCCTTTCAACTACTCTCTGTTTGGCTAGACTTAAACAAAAAGTGGAGCAATAGTATAATTTGCTCCCAACTTTTTATAAGCAACTAATTTCCTTCTCCACACTCTGGGGGAAATGAAGATAAAATGTAAATCGATTGATTACTGTCGTACAAGAGTTGTTTAAGTCAAACATGGCAGTGAATTCTGTCACACTAATTATGTATCATTTATAGCCTCCATTTTATCCTTTCCACTGGAATTATCATGTAGTCATCTACTATGTGTACATTTACATGTATAATAATATATTGCTAGTCAGAGGTTGAGTTCATGTATATCACACATTGTGCTGCGACCATATATACTGTACACACATAAAGGGAAGTACGTACATGTATGGGCATATACGTATTATAGGCTAGTGTTAATATGTACATGTACATTATATGTAAATACAGTATGCACATGTACATATTATACAATGTATCTACACATACAATTCACATGTATCGTTACACAATGTAGACATAGAGTAGGCTATAATTAAGTTTACCCTTTCAAAGATTAATTTACTAATCTGTTACTGGTGCTAATTAACTTGATCAAAGATAGATATGGTAGTGTACTATGCACCTAGCAAGTAATAGGTGCATGTAGTACCTAGCTACTGCATGCAGCTACCTATATAGCTATGGAATTACTGATATATCATATCTATACCATTATTATTATACAGTATATAGCCTGAGTGCCAGGCTGATCAGATTGGTGGACACCTGCTTATTGGCCCCAAAGTGTGGTCTACAATCATTATTTCTAGCCCTAGTTCTAAGTCCAGCCATAAACTATTAATTTGCTATTTTAGAGAGCTTGGAATTTGGGCTAACCATTAGAGCCTCTTTCTCACCACATTGGCTGCATATTGCATGACTGGCTCGATTTTGAAATTGGCATACATACAGGGTATATACACAGGTAAACGTTTGTATGTCAAGTCAACTAATGTGTTATCTCATACTGATACAACAGGAATAGAGTTTATACCCTTATGACAACTCCAGCAAATGCAATCTACATAAATATTTCTTATCCTAACCTAAAGCCTTTGAAATATTATCAAAGTTAATAGTGTGGCATTAGCTTGTCAAATCATACGCATTCAATAATAATTATACTGGATTAACTTTTTTATTCTACAAACAAATATGTAAACACACCGTTGAAATGCCTCATAATGTCAAAGTTTTGCCCCATTGTCATTGCAAGTAATAGGTTGCAAAGGTAGAACCTCACTGTTGTTATAGTTGAAATACAGGTATTGCAGTAGTAATATGAACTAGTATACTACAATGCTACAGGTGAACAAGCAACTAACGAGCCTTGAATTACTGAGTAATTGAGTAATGTAAGTTATTTACCCCCAACACTGTGATTATGTACAGTACATGTACCTGCGGTCCCTTGAAATGGCTAATTATATTGTAGGGCCATAATCCTTGATTGTGGCGACTTGTATTAAATATAGGAAGAAATTTGTGGCTCTAACACATAAAGTTTACTAGATAGTACATGCTTTAGATACTCTATTGAATGTGAATGTGCAATAAATGGAACAGATGCCCCACTTTATGACTATCACATTATATTATTGAACTTACTGCGAACTTTCTTAGATGCCTTTACTAGTATATCCGTTATATTATAACTATTTGGGAGATTCTCATTGAATTTGTGTTTGAATTCGACGTCCTGCTCTCTGATGAAGTTCTTGATGGCCTCAAACAGAGGCCATATTTGTAATAAGCATTCACCAAAATCCTCTGCTCCTTCGTTGTCCGCTTTGTGGTATATGAGACCAATCTTCTCCCATTTATATTTCGCCATCAATGATACAAAAAACTCAACAGGAAATCCGTACAGGGCGCCGATCCTAGTTAGTAACTTATATTCTACCTTGTTTCCAAGTTCATGATCTTGAGCACCGGCTGTTATAATAGGAACGTTCCAGAAAGGAGAGTATCGTGCTACAGGAGCTACACCATACCCATAGACTGGTCCGAGGAAGAGATGGACTGATTTGTATATGCTGATGGCTTCTAGCGGTCCGTGTTTGTCCGAGTATTGAGTGTCTCGAGCTATTATGCTGAGCGTCACGTTAGAGTTGGCTAACGTGGAGCGCTCCACTTCCTCTATAGCGATGTCTATCGCCGGCTTTACCCGGCCCATGCAGAACTGATGGACGCAATTCGTTGGCAGCAGAACCCCAATTGAGATATTCCTTGCCTTGGATGGAAGCACCAAAACTATGAATATAAGAACATTTGTCCAAGTTCTCATAGCTACTATTGTCTATTTGTTCAGAGAAAGCTGTCTTTTTCTAAGCATTTCGTCTGAAGGACAGACAGTCCCAGAGCCTATGCAATCAATATAATTATGTCAAATAGTTACGTCTATACAAATACCGCATTAATCCTTCTTACATCCAGGTTGCTGTGGAAACCCAATGATTCAGAACTTAAAGGTCACCGTCTATCAATTTTGGAGCAATCTTAGATCCGGATTGCCGAGTTCCATTGACTATGATGGTATAATTAAACTCAGTAATGTATAATCATCTCACTCCCTCGAGCTTTTTAACAATTTGATTATCTGATTACCTCCTAAGTGTTCGGTTATCTGTCTATTGTAATGAAATATATCAAAACTAAAACAATTACCGTGTGGACGACTCCCAAATAAACTCGGTGTAGAAGCCTGGGTTAGTTATATTATTTAATGATAGTAATTATTAATATGCTGCTCACTAATCAACACGCTGCCGTCTTAAGAAAAGTAAACAAAAATCTTGATGGAGGTAAGAGGAATAAAATCAATACAACAGCTGATGTTGAATGAAAATTTTTTATGCAATAATTTCGTTCATTCTGATTGGTCGACTCCAAAAGAACAGTTGTTTACCTATGAGTACTAATAGTTTAGATTTTATGGCAATGTACTATATATGCAAAACAAGGGTGGTTAACACTGCCCTCCCTAATAAAAATCCACATGAAATTATTAGCCTACTAGTAAGTTATTAGGTGTTAGAAATGGGGGCAAACATGGGTATACAGAGTGTACTCGCCATTACAGGCACCCCTACCATCTCTAATGCCTTCACCCCTTTCATCACCCCCTCCCCCCAGACAATCCACTCCTTGCTCAATACACCACTGATATCCAGTAAGCTAGATACCATATTAATCTTATTTATACTTGAACATGTGCCAACCAATTAGAAGTTCAAAAACAATTTGCCAGTAAAGTGATGTTCATGTAGACAGCATATTGATTGCTAAACCTGTATCTAACAGAAGTACAATTGTAATTATCTATCCTGCCTTATAATCAAATCTACTCCACCAGTGTGATTAAACCTTTATCCTATGGTAGTAGTTCACTGTCAGTAACACTGTAATTGTACATGTACATGTACCTGTAAGAGATTTACATGTGTCTAGCCTGAGTTCTACGGCTGGTCCACTACATGCAGCTATGTCACCACACTAAACAAAAGTCATGCTTGTTTAATATACATTACATATATAAGTAATATTTTGGGCAGATCAGCAAAACTTTGCCTAAGCTGTATGAGCTCAGCTTTTGCTCCATGGCAAAAACAGATAGAAATTAAGACATAGGGCCTACTGAGTAACTGAAACATCCATAATATAGTTACAGTAAGAAACCAGTCATTGAACTACACCACCTGGACACCACAGAGAGAAGATAACTCCAAGACCAACTCTGCTGAGTATAATGCACATAATTGGCTAATAGCAATTAAGTATAAAGTTGTCTTCTCTAGGTTTAAAACAGAAAAAGCATTTGAGAGAGGATAACTTCAAATTATAATCGACTGCTTGTAAGTTGGCATGGATAAATACAAATGTAGCCTACACTCTTATTCTGAACAACTACAAGTTCAAGGGTGGAATTAAGGTTCCAAAGGCTTCGAAAACATAAATCTCAAATGGAAGTTGCTCCTTCACATCTCTTCTAACTCCCACTGTATATAGAAGCAAATGCTGGTCTCTTTAGCCAGAGAGAACAACTCCTAGCTGTAAACTTCATTCTTTAAACTGAGTCAGGCTTTCGTCTCTCCAAAAATGAACAGGTATATTGGTGAATGATTGTGGAACTTAGCCTAAGTTTTATTTGGGTTGGAAGAGCAATAAAAAAGACAATGAATGAAATGTGGTTCACTTCAGCTAAAAAGTGTCCCTTGCTGTGATCTGATTAGACAAGAGTTGTGCTCTCTTAGCTGTAATGCACTATTCTTATTGGCCAGACTAATCAGTGGCACTTCCTTACTGCAGCCCCAAACAACCTATTCGCACACATAACATATGGTTCAGATAACTACATGTATAAATTATGGTGTTGTAGCAGAGCTATCTGAAACTTAGCAGAGGGATCGCGAGGAAAGTTATTGTCATTGTAGTAAATCATCTTTCCTTTCACTACCTTTGCAGTAATGACCATGAGATCACAGCTGTGTGATGGTGGACGTGTGATGACTGATGTGTGATCATGGGCCGTTTATAAACATAATGTATTATCTACTATTACTAGCTTACTAACATCCATTTACATAATGCTTCTTCAGCTAGCAAAATGTAGCCACCTTGCTAATACAGTGAATAAATTAAACTACACTGTATATCACAAGAAAATGCTAATATTATTAGTATGCATATTTTGCTTTCAAATAGAGATAAAGGGTGGATAATTCCACAACTATTACATTCCGTCAGGGGAGAATAACTTCATGCAGAAACGGGATAATACTCACTTCTATTACAGATAGGCAAAAATCAATAATGAACTTGTACATGGCAATTCAAGAAAATATTTTCGGATGATATGATGGCTGTTGTAATTTTTGTAAAAATATTTGACTGTTTTCTGTCTGAAATTTGGTGTGGACGCACCAAACTTTCGATTGTTTAAAGAAAGTTTCTTAGTCTATTTCCATTTCACAATGCTATCAATAACTTACCACAGGCAATAACTTATCGATAAGATTATCATACATGTACATAGTACATTCATTCAACTATCCATTAGTTTATAAAGAGCAATCTTGTCCATTCATAATACATTTTAATTCATATTATGACCAGTATTGAACAAACTAATAATATAATTATAACTACTGTAACTTGCTGTCTTGAAGTTCATATTAATTCTATCTAAGCTCTCATCAACAAAAGAAAGTAGGTGGACAAATAATTCATTTTATTTGCCTGTTCATAACATTCTGATTAGCCATTTTATATATTGTCCGGATGAGAAGTTGTTGAGATGTTATTGACATTGATGAATCAATAATATGCTACTTCTGCTGTAGTGGCGAGTGTATGCGCTGCCTGACAAAATATCCTACCAGGGTTAATGTACATTTCCTTTTAATAGTTGTATTGTGTGGATATATCATACATGTATTATCTCCTGTTAGTAAACTGCATTCATATATCCTATCGGTATATATTATAAACTATTTAGTACAATTTAGTACTATTTAGTACATCGGTGCAGAGGTAGCTCTCACTGACTAAGTGGAAGATTTCACACCGTCACCCATGATGTAGATGACTATTTCATGCAAACAAATACTTGAAGCTTCAATCCGAATTTGACTAAAGATTAATTGTTTTTTTTCAATTTAAAATATTATTTAACCAAAATTTAAAATAATTGGATTGGAGGACATGATGGAAACCCAGGACGTCCTTCATAATGCCGGCCATGTTATAGTTCTGCTAGAGAATATGATAATGTATAAATTTGTAAACTGAAGGAGAAATTCAAAAGAGTACAGTAAGACTTGGCAGATTCCGGCCCTTACGTTGATAGATTTGCTGTAGACAAACCGGTCTATTACATTGTATATTGCAGCAACTGCTTTCACATATTTAGTACTACACTTCTTAGTAAAAAGGAGACGAGCACAACGATATCATTCTACCCGTAATTTTGGCTTATAAATTTTTCTGGCAATCATACTCGTACAGAACTTTTCATATTACGTATACTTCATATAAATAGAAACGAAAGATATATTATAACATACTATCACTATAATACAGATAATTATCCATTGTGAGTGTATATTGTTCTGTTCACAGCAATTTCCTTTTACATGGCGGTGTGTGCGTGCATTAGTTAGATGTTATATTCTTGCACTATTTATAATAAAATCCAATATAGTGGAGCATTTTACTTATCCATGTTAATAAAAAGGAAAAGAATATTGAAACATTTATACTAAATTATATACTTTTATGAAGCTGGTTGATGTTTAGATTTAACAGGATATTTCTGCAGGCTTTTAATGAAGTAGAAGTAGTTATAAGTAGTCAGATACTAATGGTCTGCCCTGAAGGGGAGCTGATAGTTAAGGAATAGAAAATCCCTTTGAGTAAAATTACTTAATAGACCAAAAAAGGTCTTTGATGAAGTAATAGTGTTACTAAACTAAGCAGAATGGTATATTATCATAAAAACTTGCAGTTGTAAAATACGCCTGGCCTTATCTTGCATAAGTGTACCCCACAATCGTATTATGTACATAAATAATATTTTATTTGTATTAATTTAAATATTTATTATCCTTATCAAGCAATTTATCAAACAAACACTCAGGTTAACTAGTCCAATGCATATCAGAGGAGAAACAGTGCGAATTCAGACAGTAGTAACGTAGACCTATGACTATGACTAGAAAGCTGTTCCAGTCATTTTTATGGAAAATCCTAGCTTTGCTGGCGTATTAATACCTTAGCATAGCGGGATACACTGCATACATGTGACATACAGACTAATCAATCCTCAGTAATACTAGTTATGTAATCCTATTTAGACAGTATTATCATATAGATTAGTATTAGTCTAAATATATTGGTAGTATTTATTATAGAGCTCTCATATCTTGCAAACTTATGGGACATATGAGTTATCACTGCCTATGTTATAGGTATACTACAATAGTAAAGCATGCAAGATATTTCTGTCACGTCAACTTGACAGTCACAATAATTATATTTATGTGTACACTCTCAGTTATAAACTTATTTACATGCATGAAAGTAGTATTACATGTCGACTATCTGAATAACAATCACCTGGACATCTAATCTTTCAAACAAAAACTGACCAATTCTATCATAACTCGGGCATATTTTCTATTAGTTATACAGAACTACTGATACTCTAACAAATGATTGGTTAATGAATTTCAAAAAGTAATTTGTTGAGAGTTATCACCACTTAGATATGATGTCTCTTCTTTTATAATGAGTTATGCTGTCGGTACTAGAGGTACATATAATTGACACACTATGTACCCACATATTTATGCAATGTATACCCCAATGCACAGCCAGGTAGTGGACAGACCATAAGATTTCTTTTGGCAGTTGTTTATATTCTAGTGCACATGTAAAGCACCTAATTGCTAGTTAGGAACATATGAATGCAGTGGGTATGTAAATATATATGTGTAAATGTATATATTTAGGTAATCTACACTATGATGCTATAGCATATTACGTTACATATGGACATGTATATCATTGCTGTTATTACCCTATAGAACTAGTATTCAAACCAATATACTGTTAACCGAATTTATTTGCTGCACCGAATAAATTGCACCTTGCACAGTGGTTGTGCTCATTATTTAATAGCCTGGGAACCAGGCCCTTTGCCCATCATATGTGGTTTGGAGATGAGGGCCAGCATGCTTACCTCAAGCCATAAACTAGAGGAGGCCCGGTGAACCTGATTCCCAGGCCAGGTGTTCACGCTGCCGCTGCGAATCAACGGTACAAGTTTGCCTTGAAGTTACAATACAGAAAGAGTAGTAATAAACTTAAATTGGTAGACACAGTTCAGTAAGCCCTGGCTCTAACCAAGTGTGATTACTTTGAAATACTGCTGCCAGGGCATATATAGATATAGCTAATTGTAGTAATTTACAGCTACAATGTATAAACATTTGTGCTGCCTAGTGATACGATTATACTACTCGAAGTCCAGTCTCACATAAATTGAAAATGAAATAAAATTTTAGAGAACGATGTGATGTGATTACTTATATGGGCAGGAGAATAATAATTATAGGTAAACAACTGAATGCAAATCAAAAATATTTTCGTTTTTAGGGTGTCCCTACTTTGTGAGTTTCCCCAATGTATACCACGATTAAACATTAAAAAAGTGTTTACATGTACGTTATGTGCATTACAAAGTGATCTCACTCTACCACCCACAGCTATAGCTGTGAACTACGTGCATACTGTAACACATGAATACAACAAATTATAAATATAAATGAGTGGAATTAGGAGGATACATAGGCTACATAACTACTTGGATACATAGGCTACATAACTACACAGTTTAACAGCCCATGCTACGGTACTGCAGTGGCTCTATGGTAAAGTCATACATGATTGTACAGTTTTACTAAGTTGATGTCAATAATTTGAAGGAATACATATATTAGACGCATTCTTATTTTTATTGCTTATTTTTCAATAATCTTCCTACTAGCATCATTATTAGGGAAAATAAAATAAAATTTCATTTAACTTCCTATGATGGTGAGGCTAGGATATAGCTTTATTAGGGAGCAGCCGTGGCCTAGTGGTTAGGGCTCTGGACTTGCATATGGTTAAATTCCTCTAAAAAGTCATTGGTGGTGTGAGGAAGAGCATTCAGTCCTATAATGGCCTGTGCCGCATAGATCATTACTTTCTTACCTGGGAATAATTGTGGGAAGAAAAGCTGATAAGTACATGTAAGTGATAAATTAAAATCTTACCCGCGAATTCGTTTTTAATTTCCTTCCTTAGTATATCCTCTGCAATAAAGGCACCATCAATTCCAGCTGTCTTAACTGATAAGTCTCGATTCTTCTTTATTTTGTTAGCCATGCTTTTGACGGCTTGGAAACATAATTCAAAAGAAACATCATTTTGGCCCGCTTTATCGTAAATTATTTTAGCTTTTTTCCAATTATTATTCTCCAAAATCCGTTTGCCAACTCGGCCAAAAGCTGAAAACTCGGTTAAAACACGAGTCAGCATAGAGTATTCAGCGACCCCAGTATATTTCTCGCCAAATTCTGCGGCTAAACCTCCAGTAGTGATAACAGGTTTGTTCCAAACTTGTGAATACCTTGCAACCGGTGCTAAGCTGTAGTCACAGCAAGGTCCAAAGAATATGTCTGATATATTTTTAATTTGGAAGTCAAACGCAGCTAAGGGTGCGCTAGTACTACTACATTGTGAATCTGCGTATACGATATTAAAATCCACAGCATTTTTATTTAGGTAGCCTTCTCGAAAGGCTGTATCCTGTCCCATCTTGATAGCGGGTACACATTTACCAATAGAGAAAAGATATGTCTCATTACGGGGTAGTATAACACCGATATTTACTGTCAACTTTTCCGTACTTTCACATTGTCCGATGACGAGCAGTCCTGCAGTGAATACGTACATCGACACTATATTAATTATTTTATACATGGCTCCTTTTCTGTTTGAAGACAAAATCCTAAACCACTAAGCAGTTTTGTTCCGTAATTACTTATCTGTTGAACTCGCTCACTGTTGAAAATTTGTCTCTGAAAAATTATTGTCTAGTTTGTTATGCTATCTACTGTTCAGTCCTCTATCAGCCAACTCTGGTACCTGGCTTACATGATGCCAAGGTATACGCATCTACAGCAATAAAAGTTGATCAAGTAGATAAGCCCTGCTGTTTATCTTTTACACACCTCCTTGATGGTCAATAATATATTAGTTTCGAGACATTCATTTCTCTTGTGCGAATAACAACTGTAACTCTATCCGCTGCTTCAACTCCTCTCGTATGCCAAGTAGATTGTCTTGTTCGTTTTATGGCACCAATACAGATAATGAGTATCGCTTAATCAGGTAACACCTGCACTAGTTCATCCTGTACGGCTCATAAAGTTCTACCAACAGCGTCTATAGTTACATTTCCATGACACAAAGCAATTCTTCAACGCTTGAAAGTTGAGTGATCTCTTTGGCTGCCAATTGGGTTGCTTGCACGGATATTCCCTTCTTATGCTGCCTTGTACAACTACCTAAAGTTTAATCACTCTAGAAATTTATTGTTTGTATATTACCAATGTTTGTATACAGTTGAATGGCTTAACCTTTGATAAGTAATATATCATTATACCTGAAGTGAATGCCTGTAATCCAACCTATAGCATTCAGAGACAGCTGTAACACTTTACATAGTAATGTTAAATACATATCATGCTGGTATATTAGTAGTGTATACATGCTAGGTTTATAGAAGGATGAAATATGCATAGCTAAGTGTAGTATGTATGCTAAATTATACTTCAATGTAGGTGGATGGGGTTCTACTTACCTTAACATGACACTGTAGAAGTGGCAGCAATGAAAATATTAAAGTGATGACGAAAGAACTAATCCGTTAAACATTTTACTGAATCTAATAAAATTATACGACAATCGAGGTTGGAGTGCTGGTGAATATAATTGTGATCAATAGTATATGTTATACAATGTAGCACAAATATTCATATGCTCGTCTACTTGACATGGGTACGTTCGGATATGTGTAGATAAATCTATAATGTGTACACGTACAGTGTAGATTTAAATACCCACATAACACAGAAGGTATGAGTCAACAAACCAAAACATTTTCCAAATCATAGGTTTTTCTGTAAAAGGCATTCATTACAATTCATAATTAATAATATTGTAATAAAATTGTCTTACAGTAGTCCAGTTATGCACAACATGGAGAGACCCAATGATGAAGTTTATATTAGTCAATATTCACACTGTATAGGATACCCTTTTTCTTGTTGTTTAAATAGTCTAAATTCCACTTTCGGTACTGTATAATATAATTGTTTGACTTGTGCTTCTATGTATGTACATGTACGTGTAGATATTGTAGCTACTGAACACTAGAATCATACCAGAGTACGTATAGAGTATGTATAGAGAATGCATAGAGTACGTATAGAGTACATACAGTACGTATAGAGTACATACAGTACGTATAGAGCACATACAGTACGTATAGAGCACATACAGTACGTATAGAGCACATACAGTACGTATAGAGCACATACAGTACATATAGAGTACATACAGTACGTATAGAGTACATACAGTACGTATAGAGTACATACAGTACGTATAGAGCACATACAGTACATATAGAGTACGTACAGTACGTATAGAGTACATACAGTACGTATAGAGTACATACAGTACATATAGAGTACATACAGTACATATAGAGTACATACAGTACGTATAGAGTACGTACAGTACGTATAGAGTACATACAGTACGTATAGAGTACATAATTATAGAGTATAGACCAGGTCAGAAAGAGTGGTCGTTTTTATATGGAAATGGAGTTGAACAAAATATTCATGATGCAAACAAACAAGCAGCAGTATTAGAATTTAAACCTCTATTTCTATACCAAACCTTAGCCTGAACACCTAACCTGCATACGATAAAAGAGAGCTTAACTCCTTAAAACTATATAACATACCCTGTATATATTTGACCCACTCTGAATGTGTGTTATTTATTCTATTCATCTGATTATTGTAAATACATGTAAATAACAGTGTCATTAGTAATGTGAAGTCTTTGTTAGAAATATACATTAGATTTAAAATTTCAGTAAGTTGTTTACTGCTATGCAATGGCTGCTTGATTCATCCACCCAAGCCCATTCTTTATCCTGTTTCCTCCTACATGTACCTTCAACATTATTGCAAGACAAAGATCCGCTGCCACGTATGATTTACTGTTACAACAGCTATCAAGTGAATCATTTTTCTTATTTTCATTTAGCTGAGATATTTTACCATTAGGCATTTTGAGTTTAGAAGCCTAGCCGTAATAATGTAGGCTTTAGAACATCCTATATACACATATTATAATTTCTATTATACAAGTTACAGCAAGTATACTCTAATACTAGCACTCTCCTGGATGGTGTTATCAAGGTATTTATTTAGCTCCATATTATTAAATATTATTGGAAATAATGTTTTGTGTGTTTAATTTCTTGTAGTTTCATTTATAACTAGCATGTATATTTTACTTCTAACATTTCTTAATCAACTATACATACTCTATATTAGCTACATAACTATGCTTAAATGTTATTCCTCATTATTTTAGTTTCACGGTGCTAAGGTGCTAAGGCTATTATTATACAGAAATAAAAACGTAACGCTAAACAAACAGCATCAGTGAAATCAAAGCTCAACCAGGGGGGCTGCTACAAGTAAAGAATATTATAAAATTATCCACTTGATGTATACAGTGTACACTGTACATCGATTTAAAGGAAGAGAGAGGATAACTATTCATTAACAATCAAAAGCTTAGAATATGTTTGCGTTCTTTACAAACAAAATAATTCTTATTTAGGGTCTATAAACTTAAAAACCTGAGGCTACAATTACAAAACCATAACCTGAAAAATAGCTGCACTTATTTTATGTCCGGCTATAATTTTTCATTTTTAATTTTTAAAAATTATTTATTTGGTGTGCAGCTTAGTTCTGCCGATTTCAAACATCACTTCGCATTATGACAGTTGCTGGAACTTATGTAACTTGAAACATATAATCGTTGTTTGTAAAATCTTTATTATTTTGAAATCTAGAAGCACTAGAACAACGGTGTTAGTTTTTACTTTATCTTTAAACTAATCTACTGCAGTTAAAAATACAAAATAGTTAATGATGTTAGAGTGGGTGACAAAATTAGTACTAGACGCATTTTCAGATTTCTTTTTTTTTAGTGCGCTTATTGCTAATTTTGAAAGACATATAAAAGGTATTGAAAAACAAAAATATATACAAAGCAAAGAGACAACCAGATAGCCCGGGGCTAGAGAACAGGCTGCCCAACTAGAAAGCTCCTCACTGCCGCAGAACCACCCTGCGCAAGGACGGCACGGACATGCAGTTTCCACCGGCCCTAAGCCTCTTTTTTCCTGATATATCGATAACGTCATGTTATCCACGTCAGAGGAAAATAAATAATAGAAAACCTACAGGACACTCTTAGATTTTCTGTTGTTTATTTACCTCTGACGGTGATAACACAACGTTATCGAAATATCAGGAAATAGAGAATCAATAAATGTGACTAATACTACTTTATACGGTGTATTTATTGCTACGCTATGTGTACAACTTTTAGCTGTTGATTTCATAAGATATGAGCATTTACACTGTTAAGTACAACTGTACTTACACTGATAGCTATGCCACTCAGCCAAGGCATGTCAGAGGAAGTAATTTCATTGACTTTGAAGGACTTTTGTTTTATGTATAATTACAAACTAACTCAAAGCAACTGAAGGACCACAGTGTTGTCTATGTAACTGAAGGACTACAGTGTTGTCTATGTAACTGAAGGACCACAGTGTTGTCTATGTAACTATAAACCTGTAGAGTTATTTTGTCTGGAATCTCTGCATTTGATAATCTAGTTGTTAGCAGTGATGGATGAGTTGTACACAATATGTGGATATGTTCATATAATTATGCACAAAAATTGGACGGCAGGCTCTATACATTGTACTTGAGTAAAGTGAAGGGTGTAGCTTGAGTGCAGAATAAGTACATTGTAAGTAAACTAGTGACTCATACTGACATGACACTACAGTAAGGTTTTTGCATCTACATGTAAATTCTAAATGATTATACACGTACAACATGTATAATATTATTACATGTACCCTACATGTGCGATGTGTACAACACATGCCCAAGTGAAAGAGCTGTTAGCTTTATACTTGTAGTCTTAATTAAATCTTTCTTGCTCGAATATAATTTAAAACTTTTCACAATAAACAGGCATGTATATGCACAGTAACACTTTAAAAATGTATACACATGTATGGACATGTAAATTACAGGCCTATTTACTGTAGAAGAGAAAAGTTCATCTATATTTGCTTTAGTTTAACGTGTTGTAAACATTGAAATACCACCAGACACCTATTCAGTAAGTAAACAAATATTAACTATATTAAACTTGTCAGTAATTAGCTTAGATGCTGTTTTGTTAATGTATGACTCAATCTGGAAAATGAACTGACACTCTGTGTTGGATAAACTTGCCCACACTGACTTGGCACTAAGCAAGGCCAACCATTAGCTAGTTATCATAAAATTTGTCTTCTCCCATTTACGTTTTCTCCAATTGGGAGAGAACAACTTCTTGTTATGATTGTGAGTGTATGAGTGCCTTAGATTTAATATAAACATATATATTATATCTATGATGAGTGTCCACAGCATGATTGTGTCCGATCACAACGTTATTGAAAGTTGTCCCCTCTCTTTGAGAAAAAGAGAAAAGACAACTTTTCATTTTGAGACTGAGTAACTTTGGAATGTCCAGTTCAAACACATGTACCATCCAGCTGAATGATTTGTTGTCCAGCCTAATCACAGTCAAAGACCTCCCTCTATGTGTAGTTATACTGTATATTTCCTGCATAATTTCAGTAAATTGTACAATTTAATAACTATTCAGTATAATCTCTGCTAAAGACAGGAACCTAACTGCTGATAATCATAAATATAACTTGTATCATTTTATACAATATTATATTGTATATATTATATAATTGCATCATACAGAAGTATCATTTTAAATTACTCATTTGTCCTTCAAAGCATCCATAATATAGTAATACCACAGGAATAGGTTGTGACAACAAATGTTAGTACAATTAATATTATAAAATAGTAAGATGATAGACTACATGGACATGTATGTGTTTACTAAAAGATACAAAGTTAGACATGCACAGAGAAAAGAAAGTTAGAGAATATTACAAAATAATAGTAATGGCAACAGACAAGCCTGTGTTCCAAGCTTAGATCAACCATAGGTAGGAGAGTACAGAGTTTAGTGGAAGTTACGATGAGAAGCCAGACTAATTAATTGCTTAGTCCCTATCATTTTTATAATAGATAATTATGAAGTTGAAATTATCTCCTCTTTACCAAGTCATGCGTACAGTATTATATTAGTACTATTAATCTTTTGAAATTAAATCTGCCAGTAAAATATAGATTTCCATAATGAAATGAGCAACTCAACCACGGAACCAACTTACAAGAGCAGAATACGGAGGTTGAGGAAGTTGTGTAGCATATGAAGATGAGGTCAAACTGTGGTATTGGTGGTGGAAACTGGTTTCTTATAAGGAATATATTGGTGATCATCCTCATATAGCTGTTTATGTCCATCCCTATTAAAACATGAGATACATACATGTATATACAACCATGTAGATGTCAATTAAAACCCACTGTGTACAAAATAGCGTAGACAGTCCTTTTACTGGGTAAGATAGTCATTTAGAAATGCCAGTTCGCCTCTTGCCATAGGGTTCCCAATGTCTTGAAATGTTTTTGGATCATTTGCAAACTTCCATTTCAGAATATGGAGACCTGTTATGTTTTCCATTCGCCCTTAGCGGTTCGAGTATTATATAGCTACTAGTTGATAATTATCAGATAAAATAGCTGCTTGGTAAATTTTATTTTCATGTATGTCACAATGGACCTAGTTAGTATGACTAAGTGTACCTATGACTATCACTACCACGATGAGCAATGATTTGAGAGCCATGTGCTTACATCATAAGCTTATCAGCACCAACAGAGAAATAAATATTCATAATTTCATTAAATTTACACATTTCAAAGCAACTGCGAATTACAGTATAGCAGTAGGAAGGGCAATATTCATTAACACTAGACACTAGAAAACTCTGCTATGAATCTTTCGTCACATTTATACTAAAATTAGGGAATATATTCACTGAGAATAAAAATAACTTCACTTTGACTCATGCTTATCTGTTTTATTACTGGATTGATAAGGAGATACGTGTATATATTGGTATAACACAGATATGCCGCATTTATGTGACAAAACATTTGACTATACTTTTGATAAAGCATACTTTGAGTCACGTAACTGTGTGAAACATATCACACATCACAATGAAAGATTCCCATAAGTGCCAGACGGCCACAAGATGAAGGTCAGAATAAGGAGGAACAGAATGAGAACTACCAGGGCACCAAAAAGAAAGTTCACCACCTCTGCAGAATCACCGACAGCAAAGACATCGACTGTCCAAGAAATGCCAACTAGTAATGCCCTAACATGGGGGCTTAATCAGACCGTCAGCACGACGTCAGCAGAAGCTAATATAAATCAGACAATCTTCACGAATTCAAAAGTCAAAGTTTTTGGTGAATATCTGGTCAAAGATCTCTCCACTGAGGAAGTCGAGCGTTTGTATTGTAAGTTTATTGATCTGCTACCATTCTCCACGAATGTACATTAATTAATGTAGTGACTGATTTGTGTAGGAACTGAGAATGACTTTGGAAACAGGGCCTTATATCCGGAGTCAACATGCACCAATTGAACAGTAAATACTTGCAACAGTGCGAAATCTACTGCTTTTGGACAGAGGTGTTCAGTTTTAAATAAATCTAAATTACATTACAGATGTAAATTTTTATCGAACCCTTGAGAATGTTCCATTTGGAATCAAATGCTACATGACATACTTGTAGCATTGTACACTAATGTTTAAAGTATAATTTTCCCTACATATTGTGGGGGTTCTAAGTGATTTATGTTATTTTCTACATTCGATTACATGTACGCCATTCAGAGTCGGCGCTTGTTGTGTGTAATATTGCTCCTCATCAGGAACAATCACCTCGTAATTATTAAAAAATTTAGGGAGAACAGCATTGGTTGGTGGAGGTGCAGGTTTAGTGGTGTCTCTATTAGTGAGCTTAATAGCCTGCTGCATTATTAAACGATCCTTCACGCTGAACAGACCAAGGTTGGTGCATTATAGGTGTAAATGCAAAATGCAGAACTTGCAAAATGAAAACCATTAAGTGAAATGTTTAAACAACTATTGGATTATGCACTAGAATATGATGACAAATTATTTGGTGTAGACTCAAATTTTTATTGAGACAATTGATATTAGTGTTAGCTGGACATTCAGTCCTAAGCTCCACCTGAGCTCCAGTTACATATATTTATTGCATCGTGTTGTGTGCGTTATGTCATTCCAGAGAGAAATATATCGACTGTGAAGACCCGGGACAAGAAATGACATCATTCCACAAATCCATTGAGCCACCTGTCAATGCAGTAGAAAGTAAACCAGCTGTTGCTAGAGTAGAGGGTACGGCCAGAGTTCGAAACCGAGTCTCTATTTTTGAAAACCAGTACGAAGAAGAGTACGTAAGAATGGATGGTGACCCATCACAGGTACATAATGTGTATTAGGTAGAGCTAGCGTACATGTGCCTAGAGCAAGAATTCAATTGAGCTGGGCAATTTAAAGCATAAAATTTTCACTAAAACATGCCTGTTTCCATAAATAATAAATTGCAACAGAAACAGTGCTGAGATATCTGATACTTGCATTTTTAAAATCTTAGAATAGCCACGACTACAGAAGCAAACCATTGTCAAGTAACAGTATACCAGAAAGACTAGAAGAAACTAAGGCACAGCCAATAGGAGAAGGAACAAAGCAGCGAGAAACGAACTTTTGCACATGCAAAGTAGGAAGAGAATCAAATGTATATGACGAACCAAACTGTGCTACTTGCAAAAGTACTGGTGGTTCAGGCTCGGTGTACTACAGCATGGCGAGATCTCCACACGTGCCCAGTAAGTGGGGCTATGGTTGCTTGTCAAACGCTCTGAGAAGTACGTGATTCTATGGGGCTAGTTGCTTGCGTGCAACTTAGATTAGCAGTTCACTTGAGTGTTCTGCGTGTGTAAGCGTGTACAATTTCCATGGATGTATGAGATGCTAACAATTTAGAAAAGCATTAATGTATTGTAGATTATCTAGGGATCGCATGTCCAAGAGCCAGCTTCATAAAGTCTGAACAAGTTGGAAGGTAAGTTTTAACAAATCGTGATAGCCGCTGCCAATATGACTGTGTCGGTAAACCAGCAATATTACTTGGAGTGAAATGTTTGACGATCCCAGAAATACAATATCGACACAGGAGGGGTAATGGTAATTCATCTGCAAAACACTTTTTTAAACTGCAAAGTAAATTAATAATGGCCAATGCTATAAAAATAAGAAAACCTACACTCAACAAACGATTTCGTGGTCAAATACAGTTGCTGCTACAGACACATGTACATGTATGTTATATCCTATAGTAATCTCTGTTACAGCGAAGGATATGAGAACGTAGGATTTAACATGGTTATGGAGAAGACAAGCGATGGAGTACCTATGAGATGGCACAGGCAAAGGAACCGATCTATGCCATGTATATCACTCATTGCACAGAGTCCTTGTTATGAGGAGATGTGGTTTAGACCATTGAATGAATAATCAATAGAACTACATGTACTAGTTACACAGCCTCAAAACATTTGTATTATTTCATATTATTTCACATGGAATACCAAATACTATCACATGTAGTATATTGAAGCATTTTGAATCCTGTTTTTATATTTTTATAACTAGTCCAAACCAGTCAATCAAATCGGTATGATTATTTTGATAAAATCTACATACAGTGTCAACATGAGAAATACCAGCTAGCGGTGTTACAAAAATATATATATTGCACAAATGACTAATTGTAGAGTGTATTTTTAGCGTATAATACTGTTGACCAATTTGTAGTTTCACACCAACAGTAATTAGATAGTCCGAGATGTAGCATAAAGCAAAGTGTTAATAAAGAAAAAAACCTAAAGTATCCATCAAAATAAATATTTATGGATTTGTAGAACATTATAAATTAAAATAAATCTATAAATTATAAATAAAACTTTTGAATTTTGAAGTCTCAATCTACAAGCAGTTGCAAACAGCTGAATTGATATTGAATTAATAATTACATGTTTATACAGGACATAGTCGCACAACGTACAACACATTGCGAGTAAGACTAAGTTAAAAAGGGATGACAATGGTATCTACTAAGTGATCGTGTGGTATGTGTACTAGTTCAATCAAAGCCATGCCAGACAGCGAGGTCACTCTAGGTAATCACAGTGTTGTTGGAGCATGTGAAGATTGGGTGAAGGTCGCAGGTGGCCCAGCTGACAAAATTTACACACGGCCGACTGCTCTGCACTTTTCGCTAAAAGATCAAGAGACTTTTATTAGAGCCAATAATAAATTGTCTGCATAATTAAATTTGTTGCATATTAAAGCTATTCAAATCATTTAATATCAATCAAATCGAATCATAAATTTCAACACAGACAATCGAGTGTACAATTCTTTATTCTACGGCAGTCAATTCAAGAAAATTAAATTCAAAATTTGACAAGAACCGAAGTGTACCCATTGCTGCAGAAATCACGCTATGCAACCATCAGTTCAATTTATACAAATAATTCAAACAAGCAAATGATGAGGATAGGCTTAGGTTAACGTAATTATTGTAAGTTTGATAACTAAATCAAATGTTTACCGTTAGGTTTATAAAGATAGAACATACCAGCGTTGATGTCCATCGTATAGTGAGTCCTCCAGTTGTGGTACGATGAAAAGAGCTTGCTGTCAGCTACTATATTTTCTAGATGTGCTATCAGAGATGTAACGTCTGTGAAATCTTTCACGAGAATGTAACTATTCGGAGGTGCATACTCAGATATTTCCTCATAATCCGAGTCACGAGTTATTAGCGGTACTATCGGTATAGCATCAAGTTCACTACGGAACACAAATGCCAACTGATCGAGCAAGGAATACAAACAAGATTTCTCGTACAACACAATAAAAGTTACGTCTACAGGAATTCTAATACTGTCTGGTACCCCATAGCAAGTGTAGACTTTTCTTATATCAGCTTTTTTAGATAAAAATTGTATTTGATATCCCAATGTTTCCTCAAATGGTGCACGGATTTCACCTTCAGTAAATGGGTCGCATGATGGCATAATTTGAGCAAGGTTGAATGGTGGATGACGATTGTAATATCTCATCATTTTCATATCAAGATCGAATTGATCAGCTGGGATTGCGTTAAGCTGTTCAATAAAAGTAAGAGGTGTCCAAACCGTCTCATGCCGAATTAGTATATAGTCTATCAATTTATCGTAGCCCTTAGATTTGTAATTTTTTATCTCTTGAGGCTTCAATTCTAGAAAAGAGTGAAGAATCCAATACTGATGTGGATGCTTTCTCGGAGGATCCAGCTTAAGAGCAGACGGCTGGAAGACGATGACGTCAGCAGAGGCATACTTGATCTCACCTGTTCGGTGAGCGTAACACTGAAATCCACAGCGAGACTTTGAATAGTGATCTAAATAGAGACTGAAGTCTCCATTATAGAAATCCTCATAATCCATCCACCCCTCCATGTACATTATCTTCGCTGATTGCACTTTTGTAGGTATTGCCACAGGAATTGGTGCCTTACCTTCGACAGGACGTAAGTTAAATTGGGTAGCAGGTTCCACTTTCTTCATTTCAGTTTTGGTCTGTTCTGAAGCATAGTTTGACTTATTCGCTTCATGACGTCCAAATTTGACATGTGGAGTTTGAGATGAAGACATTTCCAATGAGACTATATCGCGTCGAGTACCGATCCAAACAAACAAGGTCATAGGTGTAAAAATCATTAAAATAAGAAGACAAACGTTTCCTTTACAATGAAAACGAGACATATTACACCACACCACATATATCACCACAAACAAGAACTAAACCCCATCTGGAGTTGTGATTATAAAATATAGTCCACTTGTACTGCAAAAAAAAACCCAATCAGTAAACAGCTTACTACACATCACACAACAAGCAGTACAACTGACGAGTTGCAGTAACAATACCAATAACTCGGACTCTAGACATCAATAATCAATTAATATATCAAGAGAACAATACTAGCATGACAATACAAATTTATTGCCGTTTATTTTTCTTTATCAATGTTTGTATGGACCAATTGTTATTTATACAGTAGCGTTGTATAGAATATGTGTGTTATACGACATTAGCATTTTATAGTGAAGGCACTAAGAACAGTGCACACATTTTTCAACAAAGACTGTGTTATGTAATTTCTTCTTTACTTAACTGCTTTCTTATGTTTTGTTATTCAAAAAGAATAACCGTAAGTTAACTCAAGGACATGAAAAAAGAATTCAAGTCAAAGTGTATCTCGATCAATAGTTCACCAAACTTATAGACTTATTCTTAAAGATCTTCTAACAGATTAAATCTATGAAGTAATAAAATGCACATTATGTTTTAGTAGGCTGCGATGTCATTGAATAAATATGAGCATCAATACAATTCATCCGCTACTAATAGCACTAACTAAGGCAACAGTCCCTCATAAGCTTTGACTTTTCTCCCAAAACCTCGTATTTCTAGAACTTTGATAAATCCGTGGAAAGGCCTATCAATGTTTTTCACTTGTGATGTACTTTTCTAATAAAAATTTAATCCATATACGTTTTAGACGCTGTACTGCGTGCTCCAATCTAACAGTTGGGAATATCGTTATTAATGTCATAATATTTTTATATTCATATAAATACTCAAAAACATTAAATGCTAGAGTAACTAAACTCAAGAGGTGAGAAATCAGTAGAACATGGTATTATAAAGACCTTTAACTTAAGAGTATCTGTGTCAGCGTGTGACTAATTGTGACTCATTGTTCAAGCACATAAACAGTGGCTAGACGAATGGAGACAGCAATTTCAGTGTCATCTGGTGGATTCAGCTTTGATTAAACTGCTCACATCATAAAAACCTGATGCATCTTCACAACTAAGGCGATCAAAGCCACGACGATTATAGAAACAACGCGAAAAAAACAGGGCATTACTACAGAACTCTGGAGACTAGTGTGGAGATCAACTATTAAAACTAAGACAATACTACACAAGATGGCGCAGCAAAGATTCATCACAATCAGCCCCCCCCCCAGACAGAATAATATCTGGTCAAGCTGTGATATGTTACTCAGGTATTAGTAGTATACCAGTTTCACGTCTAAGTGAAGATAAAATGGAGTTGCTACAACTTACTTATAACAACGTAGACAGTAGAGATCCATGTCACAGTCCAGACATCGAATTGTAGCATCTTCATTACATATACAACACCATGGCAACTCATCCGGGTCTATGCCCTAAAATATTACACATGCAAGTAAAACCAGAAACTAGAAAGGAAATAAATAGGTCATGTGAGGAGGATTCTACCATTTCCAGTTGAAACCCTTTAGAATTTCCCGCCTCTGTTCAGATGGACCAAAATCAAATAAATTTAGAAAGAGAGGAGGCAATCTCTAAATGACTAAAAATAATCTTTCCCCAGCAAGACCACTTCAAAGAATAATTGTGTGTAAAATAATCAGTAGAGCAATTATAAGAAGTTCAATGGTACACCACAGCATCACTGCATATTAAACAGACCAAATAAAAGTCTAACATTGAACAAAAGATAAATACATGTACACTACATGTACATGTATAAGTCAATGCATGAAGTACCAAAGGTGTGTATTAAGCATCCACGATACTAAAACCGTCTATGTCAACAACATATTATGACCATTGTATCTATGTGATAAATAGAACTGCATAGTAACTCTGAAACCCATAACAAATTATGAGATAGACATACATGTAGATAGGACTTGCCTACAACCACAAAAAATTCAAATACATGAGTTGGATGTGTTAGATATGCAGACAGATAAACTACTTACATCCATTTCTGGAGGATGTAAAGACTTCTGTTTCTGAAGCGGAGGTTGGAACCCCCCGGCTGCTTCCACCTGTTCATCTAATATACGCTCTTCCAGTACCTGTTATGAATTAGGGGATATACAGGAGGTCTATATTCAATTATCTCACAAGCAACAGAGCATCAACTCCGTGCTACTGGTCACAAGCTACTACCTTCAAGACAATTTGTATTGCCACACCGAAACATTAACTAGTTAACACACTGTTAAGGAGTGCTGAAGGTCTTGGGTTCGGATCCCGCTGCTGTCTACTGACTGCGTAGACTTTGTGCCACAGGTGTGCTCCGACCTGCCTGCAAATTAAGAGCGAGCTGGCGCAGTAATTGCAGCCTCGTCCTACTATGTGAGTAAACCTTCTGATTTCAAAACACATTTTAACCATGATCAAATAGTCTGACAGAGAACCAGATAAAGAACCCAACACATTCTCTTGACAGGGAACCTGATCCTACATTTATATGCTGGGACAAGGCATGTATTAAAGAGCACCTGCTCTCACCTGCTGCAGTATGGTCTTAACCTCATCTTCTTCATCCTCTTCATCTGAAGAATTGAGGGCAGCATCTTTCCCTCCTGCAACAGAAGGTAACAGATTTAATGGTGTAAACCGCTAAATGAAATCATAAATTCAATGGCTATACAGTTGAATATACATCGATGTGTGCACTATATTGCTACCACTTAGTAAGTGACGGGTGGTAGCATACATAATATACTGTATATTTACATATAGTAAGTACATGTAAGTTCGTACATTTATAGGAACACATACGTCACTGGTGAGTGACTTGAAACATTTTGGTGCAACTATAACATCCAGGCATGTGTCGAAAATTAGATGTCTTTGAAGTTATATTACAAAGGAAGGTACGACATATTCTTGCAAAGGGGTAGATTACGACTACACCGACTTCCATATCTATAAAGCTTGGCCAGTGACCCGCAGCCAGGACACATTTAATGCAAATAGTTGAACATGTTTTGATGAGGTAGCAACAATAGATAAACCGAGTACATTAACAAGGTAGGTCTGCTACATCATATTACACAGTATCTATGTGATATGCCCATATACACTAACCTTCTGCGGACCTGCTGGCATTCTGGTCATCAGCTACCTCTTGAGATTTCCTTGATTTTAATTCCTGCAGTTTGGCCATGATTTCTTTGTCTTTCTTTAGATCTGAAATAATAAGTACATGTACACTAGTTATATCAGAGCCTGTGGGAATGAGACACCATGTTTAAAGGCTATAAACAATTTAATGTCAACAATTCAGAATATCATCGGCTATGTCCATATTTTAAGAAACAGTAAATATATGCAAAACAGTGCATTGTGAAAAATCAATGAGTTATATCAGCTTGGCTAAATAGTAACTAACCTACAAGTGCCTTCTCTGCATCTATCTCCAGTTCAGCTGCCGCTTTGGCTATCAGTGACTGAATTTCTCCCAGATCTTCATCTTTTGAACTAGACTCCCCTTTCACTAGTAACAGCAATAATACATGTAATCATAACAGCATTAATACCAGTAACAGTACACTGATGGCGGTGGTGGGTGGCGGCGGTAGCAGCAGTAGTAGTAGCAGCAGCAGCAGCAGCGGCAGTAGTAGTAGCAAGTTGATTCAGAGGTATCATAGAACATTGGGCTATGTTGTGTACTAGGAAACTAGGGCTATTATAATACACACAATATGTACCTTCAGGAGTTGTCTGCTCTACTTGAGTATTTCCAGAAACTTCTCTGTCAATCTTCACTTCATCCTTCACCTGTTTCATCAAATGCGTAGTCTCTTCACTTTGTGTCATCTTTTTTACCTGCGGTTAATAATAACACAAGCTGCACAACGAGTTCAACTGACTCACAGCATGACTATAAAATGACTAATAGTTACATGTACACATATATCTAGGGTTGTGACCTACCTATACCTAAGTCGTTCTGATGGCATCTCTAGTTGAACTAGTATCACTAGCAATGTGCTATCAGTTTAAAACTGCATTCCCCGAACTTCACTCTCCGTCTTTAGCCCTCTCACACATGAAACCAACTAGAGTTATGTTAGACATAGTCATTGAGTCCACCAATATGATTACTGTAAGACCTCTAGCCAGGTCAACTACTAGAAGCTATTACTTATACCTGGGGGAGTGAACTTGCTTGTGACTGCCCCTTGGGTATCTCTGTTTGGGGTTGATCCATACCTTTCAACCTCGCCAGCCGTTGCTCGACATCTAATACAGGTGGAAGTGGATTGGGGCCCAACTCCATTTCTGATGAAACATACATTGTAACCATGTTACAGATTTTAAGTTATTTATATGTATTAATACAAAAATATCCCAAAGCAAATTTCAGCATTACAATTGACGCAAGCTCCCATCACTAACAAACAACTACTAAAAATATGACAACATGAGGTATGTACAAGCAGGACGATGTAAGAATATCAACATGCAGAATTAAAATGTCAGCTTTACACGCTATCTGGTGTCTAATATACACACTCCGTGTTCACCTCTACATGATATGTACATGTAATAGTAAACAATCTAGCGACCAATCAAAACTTTCATAATTATCGAGTTGAATAATAACAGAGTAATTGCCATTTCTCAAAAATTAGACTACGGAGAATGTTACATAACTCCATCACCTACCTCTTCTTTCTTGCTTTAATTTCTCTAGACGCTCAGCGATCTCCATGTCCTCTTTACTTAGATTCCTGTGTGATAATGTAAGTGAATGAACAATCGTACACATATATGGTGTATTTTTAGCAAGGAATTTATTTTTGAGCAGTCAGAGACTTGTTTCAAATCCATGAAAATACCAGTCCCTGACTGGGGTTTGAACCCGGGGCCTCCACGGCACCTAATCGCCTAGCACAGTGAACAGAACATGCTACCCACTACACCAACTCAGCAACCTTAAAAAAGGAAGCTTCACCAGTGAGCAGTAACATGCTCTGAGCGAGGCACCCCTCTTATTATGGCCACCTTGCGCCTTTTATGATGTTATGGGGTTTGGCCATATTTATATATATATATGGTGTATTTTTAGCGAGGAATTTACTTTTGAGCAGTCAGAGACTTGCTCAAAAATAAATTGCTTGCTAAAAATACACCATATAATATATATATATATAAAATGGCCAAACCCCTTAACAATCGCACATGATGTGGAATGAGAAGGCTCTAAAGACTATGAGTGATTTGGTGATTCGAATTAAAGCACCGACAGAATTTAGCAAGTGAACTGTTACAGGATGGGATAACTCCCTGTTAGATGGTAAAGTAAAGGCCTCCGTTCAGTCACTAATGACAATGGAATGCTGGGAAATACCCAGCAGCCAGCAGAGCCTATAGCAATGAAGCTTTCTGCCAGTTATACAACATTGCTCTTCGTCTCATGTGTGGGGTAATCTGGTGTGATCACGGGAATGTAAACAAAACCAGGCCACACATGGATGGTAGACGACTATTTATAATTCAGTTATGTTACAAGAAACTATTTATAGCTTGCCTATATTCTGGTTTCAAGTGACTCTTTACCACTGGGTCAGAAGTCAAACCTCGCTTCTTTAAACTTTCTCTTCTTCTGCCATCATGTTGTGCTTTCTCTCTTGCTGCTTCCAAATTCCTACAGTACAATGATAATTATTAGAACAATAACAAAGGCAGCTGAGAAAAGGCTTGCCCCAGTATCTGTGAGTGCAGCATTTGCAAGAAAGATTTCTATTTTTAAATTGTTGTGCATTTTCTTAGAAAACTGAAGGGCACATATATTTTCTCCTTCCATGACATATTAACTGAATATTCTAACTTACAAATAGTTAAAATAAAAAGTGTCTGCATGTAAATATGAAAATTGAACGCTCACAGCTAAAATGTGAGAGTAAAGAGACAACTACTACTATAGTTTAAAGTGCATCGATTAGTTAAAGAGGGGGCAGTCGTGGGGCTAGAGCTATGGACTTTGATGTGGGAGATCCAAGGTCAATTCCTGTACAGATCATCGGTGGTGCTAGGAAGGGCATCAAGCCTTAAAATTCTCCTGTTCTACTTCTCCACTCCAACTAGAGAAAAATTCCAATCTCTCTCCTGTGTAACATAGCGACCCTTCTCTACTCCAAAGTACAAAAAATATGATCTCTTTACACCTTAGCTTTCTTATTTGAGATTAATTACGGCGAGTTTTATATTGGTTATCTGAAAATTCTTACTTTAGGAAGTTAGCAGGTGGAGAAATGTCTCTCTTCTGTTTAGACTGGTCTTTAAGCTTCCTACAATAATAGGGAATAGCATGGAAATCAACTACATATTTTTCCCATTGAATTCTATGATTAAGATATTATCTTCTGAAAAAGTGGCATAGGATCCAACATTCGCCAACAACATAAATGATAAAGAAACAGCACAGAGCAGCGGATAGCAAAATATTATTATGCTAAAGTATGTGAATTCACAAAGAATACTGCAAATACTGAAAGTATTGGTAATACTGAAAGTATTGGTATACAGCAGGTGAACCCATGAACTACGCGCTTGTACAAAAGGATGCAAATAAAACACATTTACTCTGCCAGTATTTAGCAGGGTCTTCTGTAAAAAGCTAACAATAAGACCTCCAATATGACATGTTTGGTGCCAAAAAAAGGTACATGTAGCTTTTAAATTACGGAGCTTGTTAACCTTTTATTGTGGTTGGGCCTCACATAGGCTAAATACTCTATTTATATCGGATTTAAACAACTGAGTTAGTTGCTCACAGCTGGAATAACAGGTAAAACACTATAATACTTGCATAGCTTACCCGGTGAGTATATTGAAGCACCTAACACACACATGCTTCACGTCGCCATTCAGTTTTGGTACAGCAGTTTTATTTGTCACACATTTGGAGCAGAAGTTTAAGCCACAATTGTGACACGTATCCTGTAAAATCAGAAGACCTTAACAACTCCCAACATCAGCTTCAGAAAGTTGTTTAATAAATGCAGTTCGAGTTGGGATAGTTGGGTTAATTACAAAACGTTAGCTATTAACATTACATAAATTTTGTAACAAGTTCAGTAGTGCTAATTTGGGAAAAGAGGCTGAGTAGAGTACCCTGGAGCCTGGGTACTCTCCATTCAAACAGTAGATCAAGTAGACTTGAATCTCAAATTGAATTCATAGAGCAAACCAGTTGGCAATATGAAAGTCTGTTGCCATACATAGGTTAGAATAGCGAATGCGACAGTCATTCGGTTGATGAGTTTAGATCCTTAATGAAGGGCCTGTCTAAAGGATCAAATAGAACTAGGGTGTGTTCAACTTCCAGTGCCTATTCCCCTTGGAACCCTTACCTGAAAAAATTTAGTAGGTGGTAGAATAGATAGTTGACCTACTGAACTAGGGCAGTCACAATAACTCTTATATTTATATAACATTATTATATTATATTGACATTTATCTATATTAATACTTCATTAGTGGAATCCTATTCAGCCTGTTAGGTAGTCCTGTGGTCTTCTATAAGTACAATATATACAAGTAGCTACCCACATACAGAGGGGTAACCTTGTTGAAAAAGTTGGGGCGGCCAGAGTTGGACTGGCTGCGGTGCGGGTGTGGGAGGAGCGCCAAAAGCGCCCTCCCGCCTTCCAACTATGACTGAGAAAATAGCTTGATTTTTGCTTTTTATTGACAAAAAGTTCAGGCGGCTAGTGTCGCCCCTGCCGCCCTGATAGTTACGGCCATGCACAATCAGATATCACACTAGACCATGACTAGTTATCATTTCACTGGTTATCACTAAGCTACCGCTATCATTGTGCTATTCACAACGATTACTATTATGATTATAAATATCTTATCTAGCTAGTGAAAGATTTTTAAATTGAAACTTTAATTCATTTTTTTATAAGTTTTAGTAATAGTAACTAATTCTATTTATTATGTTATTATATTAATATTAGGTCTACTAAACTAATTATATTATATTATTATTTTATTACCTCTCTGGTAAATATACCAAACCCTTTCCCACAACCATTACACATTCCATGCGCAGGCATCTTTATTTTTCCATCAATTCTATAACTACTTGGATATTGGACACCTAAATGGTAGCTTCCTGGTTGTGGAACGCATCCGAGTAGAAAAATCTGGGATTTTTTATAAAATAATAATTGTTAATAATCATGTGGTTATTATTTATGACCTTCAAAAAAATGAATTTGGTTGTTAGATAACATGCTATTATTGTGATGTGCCATAAATTGGTGAGTAGTTTTCTACAAACTGAAAATGTTTAATGTTGTGTTCAGAAATCTGTTGGCATAGTATTATTATACAAGTAGGAATTTGTGAGATTATAAAATGCGAGAGCAGGTAATCCTAATAACATAGAGTTTAATAAGAGGGGGCAACTTCTCATTATGATAAAAGCCTTGTGACCTCAGAAATGAGCTTCATGGTCTCACCTATTGGCTATGAGACAAAGTTATCATCCCATTATTATAATATATCAGTTCTTCTGTCTACTATCCTGTACAATATACAATGTAGGTGTTGGACCAATAGCACCATGTACATGGTCATGTAAATGTACATGATTGTACATGACTGGAGAGAATACTGATGGAAGTTTATTCAATAAGTACTACAGCAGTTTAAAGTAAAGACTATAATAATTGTTGATTCTTTTTAAAAATTATGTATTAAAAATATGCAATTCAGCAAGCTGGTAGTATACGTAGGGACATATTTAGTTGGAGCAATTCTAGCTTTTCTGTTGGTCTGTTCTACTAAATGGATCGAGCCTAATATGCATACTGCATACATGTGAGTGACCAACCATGTTATACTGTAATCAGTCCTTATACACCTTATTATACTTCTGGACATAGTATTCAATGCAAGCAATCTGGTCTGATGTTAATCCAACTGAACTGATTCCCACACTGTACATGCTTGGTACAATCATAGTGGTTAAATAGTGTGGAACTGAGCTGTCAGTGAGCGAGGGGTAAGTACTTGTGAATCCATAAATCTGCATATTACATGACTTGTCCATATCATCCTACATAATATGATATGACACGGATAGGATATTCTTCCACTTCTTTTGTTACACGTTATATGGTAACAACATGTAAATTGTATAAGTAGGTATATTTTATATTACGCAGCTTTGCCAAGCTCAACTTGGCGAAAATTTAAAATGTATCCAACTCTGAATCTAACCAAATGAGTGCATTGTAACAGTAGCAATCTTAGCATTCATTGAATGAACAACAAAAACGGTGTTCCCACACCGGGAATCGAACCCGGGCCGCCTGGGTGAAAACCAGGAATCCTAACCCCTAGACCATATGGGAATGGATACCTTAATTTTGTTATTACGTATATTCACAGATATGATCTCTATCGAAAGACATTTTGAAGCTTATTGGACAGACAAATAAACCGGATATGAACAATCCAACAAGTAAATAGAAACTGTTGTTGAATTATTAAATTATTCTGTTTCTTATTCTTCTATCTATAATTTTGATTAATTCACTGACCTATATGGACTATGCTCAACTTCGATCTCTATAACTACACTATAAACTATCATATAATTATAAAATTATTCGTACCATACCATACTCCTTGTTCATACTAATTACATACTTACTATAAAATAATTATAATAATTATTATTATATTTTAATATTATAATTATTAATCTTCAAATCTTGTCTTGTCTTGTCTTGTCTTGTCTTGGTTAAGCTCCTAGACCCCAGGGTAGGGGAAAAGAGGAACTATCAGAGTTGTAGGTCTTTTTTTTATTAGTCCGCTATGATCTCACCAGTGCGGAGCTCCCAAATCTAATAATATAATTATTACAGTCATAGTGATAGTGATTTTTATTTAGTTTAAATTTTACTTTTTAAGTTATTTTTTTTATAAATTATTATAACCATTATTTATAAAATAATTATAGCACTGCTCTACGCTTACATTATGACTATCATTATGAGTATAGCTATTGTTAATTGTAATTATTTGAGAAAACAATACATGAATGTATTACTACTTCTATTTGTAATTAATAAAGTATTAATTATTATTATATTATACATTGGTTTACATTGACATTGGCATTGTTATTGTGTTGTTATTAATTATATTATTATATTTCAAACTATTATATTTATTATGTTATTGGTTTTTTATCATCTACAGTTATTTATTAGATTTAATGAAATATACTGATAATCATAATGTAATTGTAGTCTTAGCTAAAAGTACAAACGCCATAGGTGATGTTCAGACTCTAACACCAAATTGAAATCAAATTAATTAATTAATTCTTTCATTTTATCATGGTGACCGTGATAGAAAGAAAATAAAGTAGACCTAACTTTTCAAATGTTCCTGCACAAGTTTCCCAAGTCACAGCTGGTATTTGGCGCTGGAGACTTGGACAACTGAAGGCATAATTCAAGACGACAGATTTTCAGAGCTGCTCTTTCAAACCTAATTTTTAGGTGTGAGTAGAGTAAATAAGTCCGGTGGTGGTGATTAACAGCTACCAGGGATTATATGCTACTAGAAGACTGCTACGAACATAGATGATGGGTTAAAAGAACATTCTTAGATAACTTTGCAAAGTTCAGATGCAAGCTTTTTCCATATATTATATTTTAGTCAAGAATAATAGCTGGCTAGGATTTTTTCAACATGAATTCACTAGCAGGAGCTTCAATTCTGGGAAACACCCTAAATGTGGGTAACTTCAGTTCTACTGGTGAATTAGTACAGCAGGTAGGGTGTCTATAATACAAATAATCTAGTTGAGTTTTGATAACTTTAGATCTATGTGATTCGGCAGGTAGAGATAACAAAAGGTAGATAGGGCGGACACTTATTTTCTAAATCCAAGGTGATTCCATAATTTCTGCACTTGCCTGGTAATGTTATAGCAGTAAGTAAACAGTATCCATCGCTTTGTTCTGTTCGTTTTTCTCTGTGCATTGTTAGGCTGTAAAGGTGATACTCCTGTATTGCATGATTTAATATTAAAGACATTGTTTGTTGCAGCTCGCCCTTTTGAACTGGTTGAAGAAAGACGATGCTGCCAGTAAGAAAACCCTAGAACAGGTGACACAACTCCGTGTGGCCTCAGATTTATGGAGCAGAGTGAATCGACAGAGTGACATTGAGGCTGCACAGGTAAATTTTGACGGTTTCCAAGGCCAAACATACTATTTTTGAATATTTTCCACATGATTGAGGAGCTGCAGGGGTTGACAACTCGAAGTACCAACATAGCATACTACAGCCTATCTGCTTTACTTCACGCCTATGTTGTTGATTCACTTGGATGGAAAATGGAATAATTGTTCAGGCTAGATTTAGCCCATGCCCTTAATTATGAGCGTGTTATTTTGACTTTTCTTTATTCAACGTTATGTTCTTGTTTCTTGTAGGCCAAAACCATCCTTGCTATCAGTGAGTATATCAAGAAGCACCCTAAGGCAAGTAAAGCTGACCTAACAAAGTTTGTAGCCAATGAGATTGCTCAGTTTGCTGCCACTGTCGATGCATTATAGATTTGAAATGTGGGGTTATAATATAGCCTACTTGTACGGTCAATATGCTATGACTATATATTATATATTATTTATCACTACTGTTAAAATCGTTGGTAAACCTGGAGTTTGTTAGCGCTGTCTCTATATGTATATGAAATTTAACTAATCAGCTCCTGTGTTGGGAAATTTCCATAAAATCAGGTTCCACCTTCACAAATATAAATTAAAATGTTCAATTGTTGGTAATTTTGTAAATATTTAATCATAGGTTGTAGAGTATAATTCTGTGAGAATAACTTGGTAGTTTTTTGCAGTTGAAAACCGTATCACTATGAAGTCATTATTATTTTATTTTATTAATAAAACATGTTCATCTTTCTAAAAAGATATTATTTGATGATTATGCAAGATGGTTTTAACATGAAATGCTGCCATTTAGTTGAGAAAATGACATTTTACCAATAATTGTAACACAATACATCGATTGTATTGTAAATGTTGTACATACATTGTAGATAGTTGTAGCTGTAGTCAACAATCACTAACTCATAATTATAATTTTGGTTCTTGGAGGTATTATTGTGCAGCAGTCACTCTCGTAGATTACTAGCTGTTTCAACTGCTTACCCAGTGGCACACCTCCCCCTTGTTCTTTCTTGCCTGTATGCCGTGTAATTGTCTTTGTAAGACTTCTATGTTCTATGACCTATATGTCATTTTGGCCACTCTCTCAAGCAATAATTCACTAGCCAGAGTTTCATTACGTTGTTCATTATTATTATACTCCATGGCTCTACACGTAGTTCCAATTCTGAATAGCTCCCTCTCTTTCATTCCCTCTTTTTGAAGTTCCAAGTTTCTTATTTATTCATTCTTTCAAACTTTTTCCTCAATGATGTCCTTGCTCATCTACATGTTGTCTTGTAGACATCGAATATAGTTTGCTAGACCTTTGAATCTCTTTTTCCATTCTTCTGCACTGTCAAAGTGAATTTTCTTTTCGATTTAAATTATGTTGTAGAATTCCGCTGAACTCAAAATTACCACACCAGAAAATACATGAGAAAACGATATGATTGTAGTTGTATAATATTATAGTTGTATTCATAACAATTGACTTGCAACAATAATCATGGCGTGATGTCATACATTCTGTAAAACACATTGTTATGCTACTCTTTTGAATTTTTCTGACAGTTACAACATTGACCAAGCAACTACAACAAGATTCATGTACCTTATAGGCTCTTATCTTGGGAAACACCTATTAGTAAAGTAACTGCTGTTATTTACTAACACTTTTACCAACTGGACTATACAACATGGCGCAGTCAGTGGAGAGATCTTTTAAATGTTGTTATTTTAACTCGTGAAAGCTTACTGATTCATATTCACTAATTCCCTGGGAGTGAGCACCGTTAGGTAAGCTATTGCACAATTTCAGGTAGCCTTAAATCTGTGTTTGAAGTTGGGTTGACATCATTATGTAATGGAGAGCACAACTTCTCTATCTGGAACTTCACTGAAGAACCTTGGTTATGGCAAAAAGAAGCACAAAGTTGCACTTGTAGTTGTAGTAACAGTACTCTCCTACTGTTGCCGTGCATAGTACGTGAGTAGCAGTAGTTGTAGTGGCATTCTTCTACTATGAGTATATGACATTGTGATACTAGTGTCATTGCAGGGTAGTAGTGGTTGTAGCAATGTTCCCATACTGGCTAAAGTGCATGACTATTGTACAGCATGTGTGTGAAATTATTTTAAGTGGCGGTGGTTTTCACAAGCTAAGATATCAATAGAGAAAGTAATGCAGGTACCACTATTCAATTTGAAGATTCAAAGATGTTACAAAGAGAAACATGAAGCACAGAGAGATTAACTGGAAAACCTGGAAAGCTACGACAAAAAACAACTGCATGGAATACCAAACCAAATAAAAGTCTAGACCTTAAAATAGTCCTGGTCGCATAAACTGACTGCAAGAGATTGAGAGTGCTGCAAGTTAGACCGTTAATATAATGTAATCAGAATAAACAGCCCAATAATCTCGTATCCTGAAGCAGACAAATCATACTTTCTTCCTCTATTATTGTCAATTCTTTTTTATCCCTGATTTTATTGGCATTGGTTCTATCTCTCTCTGCATGATTTTTAATGTCTACATCTCAATGCCACCAAATCTTTTTTCATCGGCTGCTCATCACCCGAACTATTGTCAACCATCCTTACATTTGGCAGCATTTCAGCCACTTGTTCCACACACTCCCCATCAGCTTGATTTCTGGCAGCCACCAAATTCGTTCCTTTCTCTATAATCAACTTTATTCTTTGGATTTCTTCTTTATTCCTCTTTAGCTTCTCTTTCATCTTGTTCTTTCTTGCCTCCATACTTTCAGTGTCGGCCACTATTTTCATTGTAAGATCCCTATATTTCTTGATTGCACCTGTCATTTTCACATCTTTCTCAATCAACAGTTCACTAGCTGGAGTTTTAACATGCTGTTCACCACACTCAATCTCTCGCATTCCCTCTATTAGAAGCTTAAGCTTTCTAATCTCTTCTGCGTTCTGTCCAAGTTTCTCCTCAATGCTTGCTTGCCTCCATATTGTCTCTTTCACATCGCATGTCTTTTTGCTAGGCCTTCTAACTTCTTTTTCCATCCTTCTACAGCGTAGTTGCAGGTTTTTTGTCGTTCTTAATGATACTGTAGAATTTCATTGAGTTAATCAATAAAATCGCAATTATCACATCATGAAATATCTGATAACACGATATAGAATCCATGTTAATCGTTTGGTTGTATTCATCACAAATGACTTTAGGATATTGTAAATATAAAATATAACTAAGCTCATTTCCAGGAAATTTGTTTCAAGTAGTTACTGTCCACCCTTGCATGTACAAGTATACAAATACAGCTTCTCTACATATACATGTACATATACAATGTACGTAATATGTAATTGGAAGGATGGAAGGGAGATGACCCACAGGGATAAAAAATGATTATGATAGACAGCATATGATATGGAAAGACCTATCTTCCTACTTGGGATAACAACAGTGCTATGAGCCCCATGGCATCTCTTAAAATCTAACGGACAGTTGTATTCTATCTAATATGTTGTATGAGTGAAGAGCTACTTGTATGTCATCAGTTTTCACAGCTAGACAGAATATTTATGGGAATATTATAGTCTATTATATAATTATTGTACAATCCATCGTTAGCAAAGGAGTATCTCTTCCATTACACAGGTATGAATATAAAAATGTGTATAAAACACAAACCATACACTGCTCCAGGAATCGCATCATTAGTGAAATCACATAAAGAAAAAACATTCCTTTCTGATGAGTAAACTTCACTCAGTATAAAAACTGCAGAAATGTACAATAATTAGTGAGTTTACCTTCCATGTAAAGCTATCAATTGGTGATTCAACCTTTAGCACTTTAGCAAGACCTTTAGAGAACATCAGTACTGAATCTGGGTTCCATCTCGGAATAAAGAGCACAGCTGGAGAGCCAAGAAAATGATTCTCCTTGAGGGTTCATCTAAGAATTAGATAAAATAAAATAATGGATTTCCAATAAAATCAAGTTTCGCCTCAACAAACACATGGATTGTATAAATTACGTTGTTTTGTAAATACTCGACCAACAAATAATTTGGCGACTTTCTCTAGTAAGAAATCAAGACATTACATTATTATAAAGTGGTAAATATTTATTTGAATTAATACAACATGCTCTTCTATCTAAAAAGATATTATTTGCTGATTATGTGAGCTAATTCTTACATAAAATTTGATGGGTAAAATTACGTTTAAAATATTACCACAACCAAAAAAATTATTCAAATTTACCATGATAATTGTACACATTTACAATACAATATTACATCTATGTTACACTTAAATAGATAGTTATATACAGTCAGCAATCACTAGCCCATGTAATTTTGGTTCCTGGAGGTATTATCATGCACCAGTCACTCTCATAGATACCAGAATCGACTAACTGTTTCAACTGTTGACCCAGTGGTACACCTCGCCTTGTTACAGTAAGACATCTGCAACAATAATGTACTTATGGGTAATTCATAGACAAAAACAAAGTTTGGCTCCACGAGGGTGATGAGCTTACAATTCTGTTGTTTGGTGGCATAGCTCTATAGGCAAGGCATTACACCAACGCACACATGGCCTTGATTAATATCCTGCCAATAACCAACTACAATATAGGTGAACAAACAGAGGGCCGATTTGCTCTAGAAAGAGGATGGTCAGCCGAAAAAGAACAAAGCTTCTCATTTAGTCAAGCATTTAGGATATTGTAAACATTAACTAAGCTCAAGAGGCATATTTGGAAAGTATATGACATTTTATGAAACCCATGATCATAGACACAAGTTTGTTCACAGTTGTAATTGTTCACTCTTGTACATGTTAATTAAAATAACCAGGATGGAAATAAATGAAAAATATTCAAACAGCATAGCAACAGGCTAATGGGAAATCTAAGATATTGAGAAAGGGAAGACAACTCCTGAATATCTCACCTTTTATCACCTTTACCCCTGCTTTTACTGCTCAACCCATACTTCTGAGATACCTGGTGTAGAATTTTTCTATCTTCTGCTGAGAACTCACTGCTGAAGACTAACAGATCGTACCGACCCTCTCTGATGTAAGAGCTGAAGAAGTCATGGGCACATTTATTCAAGTTCTTGCCACTTTCACCGAATCCAATACCTATATATATGTGTACATGTGAAGAATAGACAAAATTTATAATGAAACTGATCAGCACATGTCGGTGGAACATAAAATGTATCACTAATTACATATTACGAGTAACTAGTATGTCATCATACATGTAAAACTTAGACATTGCATAATATTAGTACATTTAATTACTACAATGCACATGTAATTATTGCAACTGTAAAATAAACACGTGAAAGCGTAAACATGGATCAAGCTATATAGCCTTGGCAAACATATTAGGTGCATCGGTCAGCAAATCGTACTTTATAATTTGAGTAGATACAATCATCTCTAACAACAGGAGGGTGGAGCACTTATGTATATGGAGTTGTGTTCACTTGCCTTGCCTGTTTATAGTTGTCTCCACTTTAACAGGTTCTTTAATTCCCTGACCCTGCGACCCTAATCCAGTGCCTAGTGACAAAACAATTGAATATCCATGAGTACAAGTGCCCAGCATAGTGAATATGGAGTAAAGACCAAAGGCTATAGTAATACACGAGTAAGATCGGTCTAAGCTACATATTTCAGCAATCAACAACTAAAGCCTAATTATAACTTTTATGGTGATGCATGGGTAACAGTGAGAGGTAAGCTTTAAACTGAGACATGTGCGTAAAACAGTTTTATATAGCTTGGAGTTGAGTGGTAGGGTTCACTGATGTAACACGTGAACATCACAGAGCATGTATAGATAGACCAATAACATGTAAGCTAACATATTTAATATGAGATGAACCAATGAAGTACCTTCTTTCCACCCAAGAGACTTGAGAAGTGAGAGACCCTTAGAGACTGGATTTACCTCCTTCGGAGCTCCTTGTATATGATCAGTTGTTACAGCTAAACAAAATATTTTTTGAATATTGCATTATTATTACATATAATTATGTTCCATGGATTTGTAAAGAAGTATTCTTCTTCATTCCAGCATTCATTAGAATTTATATAGATGTGTTGATAACACATCCTACTTTCACATGAAAATTCAGTTCAAATAACATAATACCAGTTGCAACCAGTAACATAACCTAACAATACCTAACACCAAATATTTTACATGTACATAGTGGAATACAGGCAATATAATACACTATGTAAGCAGACTCTGTATAGTGTTGTGTACTGTATCATAGTGTTATGATCATAGTAAGCAGTTATCTTCTCTCTCTACTGCTAATTTTTTCTCTATAAAACATTTCTATTTTACCAAATTAATTTAAGTAGCACTCTCTAACCTGCTTTAACACCTAATATCAAAGTTCTAAAATATACTCCTAGTTCCTAAAATAATGAATTATTATAAAATCAGACTTTGTGAAGTTTACATCGATAGTTTTTTGTTGGGCGCAGAGAAGAACATCTAGCGTGTGCATTGTCATGGTTGTCAAACTAGCTTATAGGTTTTGGTGGAACGTACCTTTACTTGCATCACTTAGGTCTTTTCTCACCATGATCCACGACTTTGGAATAAGATAATCTAGAACTTTCTGAGTGAGCATTGCCATCACTTTCTTCGATCTAGTCTTATTCGTACACAGCACAGAGACTAAGGCGATGGCTTTCTTCTCTATACAGAAAATTACCACCAGTAAGTGTTCAATGTCAATTGATTACTTAAAGTCATGGTGAAAAGATTCTACTGTAAATAATCCCAACATTTAAGACTAAACGTGCAAAGTAAACATTAAGCTGGCCAGTTTTGCATTCAGCAAATCAGAGAGCAGTCTACATGTACGTATTTACAATGCTCCAATGATGATAACTGAGAAGGTGAAGTGATGCAGAAAAACTGATGTTTGATGTGCTATCTTCCACGGGCATCAAATTTTTACCGAAATGTTCAATAAATAGTTAGCGACCTAACCTTTAACATAAGCTATCATTTGGTCATCTAATGTGAGTTCAAAGAATCCTGCATTTTGGCGACAATCTGCAACATATTTAGCTTCTGCTAAGCTATTAGAGAACATCACTATAGAACTCGGGTTCCATTTCAGTATAAAAGATACGGCTGGATCTGGTGAATCAAGGAATAGATTCTGGTTTATAACTCCTGGAAATAATGTGATGTGAGGCTCCATCTAAGAATGAGATAAAATAAACATCTAAATTATATAGCATTATGGGATATCTCAAAAAAAGGTCACATGATCATGGCGTCCACTATGTACCTTACATTACAACTAGAACATCACTAATAAATTTACATAATATACTTTATACATGTAGTTGTAGAAATATCTGCAAGGTTTAATTTTGATAGAGTTAAATGAAATCTGGGAGTTGTGCTACCATGATATGAGAAAATACAACTCCCTATCTAAGTATACCCTGAACATTACAACATCTGTAGGAAGAGAATGTAGATGTAAATTCATGCAGCTGAAATCTAATGGACATAAAAAATCTTTCAATTATGAGTTGGATTTACAATCAACGGAACTTTCAGAGAATATTCCTTACAAAAAACATTAAATTATATTTACCTTTGTATACACAGGTTGATACTCCTTAGGTAGCTGTGGTTGAGGATAAGGGACCTGCATTGCTTTATTACTAACAGCTGAACTTGCTGTCACAGCATTGCTGCCGCTACTAGGGCGGGTGTTACTGTCTGAGAGGGTTACAAATCTATCAGTAACATTAGATGTACTAGCGCCATCATTCTTCATATTTAATTCACTAGATTTTGTATTTTTTCCGGAAGCTTGTGCATTTAATTTACTACGCAAGTCTGTAAAGTGTAAACTTGTGGTGGCTTTACTATCATTACTATTAGGATTACTTTGTAGTTCATTGCTGGTGGGCGTACTAGAACTCGTACTTGTACCATTACTTTCTTGCTCTTGCTTAGTGACCTCAGTCTTTAGATTACCAGCGCTTACAAATGCAGCGTACTTAGACTTGGTAGATGTAGCACTATTCTCTTCAGATTTTCTCTTTTTTGGTTCTATGGTAAACAAGAATAAAACAGTTTGTGGTGTTACAATTCAGGTGTTTTATTTAGTATTCAATTTAAAAGTTTTACATGGATTTTAATCTAAAGAACAGCACATATAATTCCATATTGAATACATCATCCAAACATATTATCTATTTACAAAAACACTGCACAGTAGAAACAATTCATGGTAATTTCGTTAGCCTACAAGATACTCTACTAACCCAACTGAAAATAGTACAGCTAGTTTAGAAATAGCATTAAATATACTGAGACAATATTATTTTGTGACTAAAATTAATACAGTGTCAATAACACAAAACGTATTTAAAGAGTCTGCGATCAATGCATGTTTGGAGATATTGCGCATGTGACTTTAGGCCTTACCACTAGTAGCTTGAACAAATTTAATTCTTTTTGCCTCCCTTTCCTTCCTTTCTTGTCTAAACTCTGCCAGATCGGATAGTTGAGCGGCTAACATGTTCACTTCATCAAACACGGGCTTTGGATATCTAGAATTGGAGAAACCAAGATTGTCGAAAACAGGAGTTTTTTAGACACATTAAACATCAGAGTTTATACGCGCTCAATGTACAGGGTTATCAAAATAGATAATAATTATTGGTGATTCAGCTACCAGTATACTTGAGAGAAATACCTGCAGCCATATAACTCCATATTGATAAAACAGTTGGCTAGACACACCAGTCTCTCTTGATCATACTTGTCATAGTGGGAGAGAATGAAACTTTTCTTGATAGCCCACTCCTTATTCGACTCATGTTCCCCTCTTAAGGATTCCACCCATGACTCATCTACCTCCTCATCCTAGATCAAATAGTGATAGTGACAGCATAGAGCAATGGTTTAAGTAGTGACCCAAGTCTCATTCATTAGCCTCTCAAACAGAACATATGTCACAAATAGGCCTATAGGCAACTGTACTGCTACTATGAAACTGACCGTTTAAAACCTCAAGCAGGCACAAAGCACAGATGCGGTGCTATATAATTATTTCCTAAAGTGTACATTACCAAACGGCCACTGCACACGCTACTTACCATGGTTCAACAGGTGACAGTAGTTGAGATGTGCAGGCTACTTTTTCCTATAAGTTTCCTCTGTTTAAGGGTCGAATAGCGATCTACAAAATTTGAATCCACCACATTCAATATTGTTAGAATTAAACCTACCACCAGTTTGAAGGCAGTTTAAAAAACGATGTTAGTTATTATACCATTGAACTGTAAATTATAATATCATCAATATCATATTATTTAGACACTTAAAACAAAGCATAACATTAAAAATAAGAAATGTGACATTCAGCGTTGCCTTAAAATAAAAAATACAAATTCTGAATTGGATGCATTTTCATGAGTCTTTCAATTAGACTAAGACTAACAATCCTACATGTGATAGCCTACATAAATCACAAGATAACAGGAAGAGTGACCCCTATGTAGCCAGAGTGGTGTGTCAGCTCAGCTTCACTGGCTGACTGAAAATAAGTGTTAATATCGATGTGTGCTTAGGCTATATCAAGAAAGATAGGCTGCTATAGGACCCATTTCAACTATATAAATTTACCAATAACTAAGTTAACAAAGACCCGCGTCAATAAATCAGTGTCCTATATCTATATGAAATGATATTAAATAATATTTACAATTACATATCAATCATATGTCAATTTGAATTTCAGAATTTGAATGATTTGATAATCATAATATTTCTATTATAATTACAGTCTTGTCTATTATAATGATAATCATAAGACAAAGATGATATACTTTGCAATTATTCCACATTCATATTATATTTAATATTGAATTAATATTTATTAATCATATGAATGATGATATTAAATAGTCCTATATCTATTCTATATCAGTATATGATATTCATATTTATTATTTTATTTATTTCTACCAACCAATGCCAACTAAAGTAAAAGTAACTAAACCAATAAAAGATAAGAACAATTCAACAGCTTTGAGTGATTCATATAAATTCAATATAAAACAAAGTAACTGACAGGATAACATAAAAGACAATGGATCATTTTTTATTTTGATGTGAAAGTTCAAAGAATTAGAAGAAAATGTGGGAATTTTTATTTTCCATCTTCAAAGACATAGACTTGACATAGTAGGTTTCTTTCACACTAAGCAAAGACAGTACCAAATTCGTTTCTAAGTGCTTTATAGATAGTTCAGATATAAATGTAGATTGAGATGGGCTCAAATAAGTCCGAATCCGAGGCTAGTTTTCTATTAGCGGTGCCTGAAACTCCAATTTAAAAACAACAATGAGATACTAAACACAACACCCTAAAACTAGAGTGCTAAGAAAGAGCATGTCAAGGTCGTTCACGCTGAGCTCTAGTCTAATGCTACGTCAACCAGTCATTGAATGTTAAATACACGTCACAGTGAGAAATTTTCACTGGGAAGCTTATGAAAGTCGATTTACTCTGACTGTTGATTTTAAATTCACAAAAATAAAAATATCACCAATTGAATTACCGAAATAACTTTATTCCAATTTTGAAATAGTACTGTTAACTAATTATCCTTCAACAACATGCCAGGTTAGTTTCTATAAATTGGTATACTAGTATAAGGGGACTGGGGCCTACCATTTACAGTAACTAAATTGAATTCAAATGGTTGGTAGGCTGTGTAAGAAGTGTAGCTGAATATATTAAATATAACAGATCGTAGGATAATTACCAGTATGAGTATAGTATCTCAAGGTTCTAAACATGGATATTTTATCTTGAGGTTCTGGGTTGTATTTGATGAATGGTAGGAAAATGCTAATGCACACAGGCTTGCAATTCAATAGCAATACAATTGGAATAAATTAGGTATAACGCCGCCATAAAATATATTGCATTGTACTTACCAACTAAACTTGCAATCTTGTAGGTGACATCAACCCATATGCTAGTTGCGTGGACTCCCTTACAGTAGACGGGAAAGAGTACAAGTTTTACAACCTCACAAAGTTGTCTGATGAAAGATATGGTAGGCAAACACATTCTCTTTTGCATATTGTGAATATTTTATACTTTGTGAGTTGTAACCATGATAACAAATATAACTCACCAGTCAATCACAATCTGCCCATGGTAAAACATGGGGACTATTGAAAATTTTCAAAAGTGTAGGCCCAATGCATTGCGTGCCAATTTGATATAGACATGTGCGTGTACATGTAGAACAGATACATTGAGTAATATATTTGTTTTTTCTCTCTCATGAATCTGTATTACATTCAGAAAAACTACCGTATTCTGTAAGAGTGCTACTCGAGTCGGCAGTCAGGAATTGTGATAATTTTCTGGTGAAGGAAGATGACGTGAAGAAAATATTAGACTGGGAAGCTAACCAGTCCAACAGTACAGAGGTGCCGTTTAAACCCAGCAGAGTTATCCTCCAGGACTTTACGTAAGTAGACTATGATCCGTGTGTCAATTGTACAAATACCTTTTCCCTTAGATCCATCTGTGACCTGCATTTATTTCTTGGTAGTACATTGTAGCTCTACTAAATCAAGAGAGCATAATTTCAAAATATATGAGTGAACCAGAATAAAATTAGTGGTTTTAGTGTAGACCTAATGTCGTTAACACTCTATATTCATAATATAGTTATAATATGATTTCATTTTAGTGGAGTACCAGCCGTGGTGGACTTTGCTGCGATGAGGGACGCTGTTAAGAGACTTGGTGGCGACCCTGAAAAAATAAACCCTATCTGTCCTGCAGATCTGGTTATTGATCACTCTGTGCAGGTGGATGTTGCTCGCAGGTAATACACTCGTTTCATAATATTATTTTCAAAATGTATACAGGCGAGAACAGTACATAAATAAGAGTTGTTGGATTGTACAGCTAATGCAATATTGTTGTGAAGGAGTTAATACTATGTGAACAGTTCTAGTTTTTCATTGGCTCAATATTTCTTGCCAGTGTTAGCTTTGGTTGTCTGCTCGCTACTTAAACATTCACTTTGATTGGCTAATGCTGTAGTACAAGTCTACATATTCTTCACCACTACTGTGATGCATGCCAAGATGTAGCTGTCAATTTCTGCAGTATATGGCTATCAAGACATCTACTGCTATTCCATGTGATTTTGGCTACCACTTCTTTCGTGATTACTGGGCACCACTAATGTTGTTTAACACTAATCGGTTATCTTGACGATATAGTATTGGGCATATTCTACGTGAAATTGGGAAATATCTATTGCAACTCTATCCGCTCTATCTTTCAGTATTGAATGTTCACCACTAATGAAAAGAAACTCGTCGGCTTATACTCCTCAGCATGACCAGCGTTTAACACTAATGATAACCTTTTGCAAATAGCACCAAATGATAAACACATGGAAACAGGTGTCATATTAACATAACATTACTGACTTGCATGTTTCAAGACTAAAGAGACAAATACATAATAACATGGAATTATTCTGTGTAGCATAATATAGTAATTTGTCACGTAGTCAGGTTTTCAAATACAAAGTCCATTTGCTATCATTATTATAAATTAGTATTTGCATGGTTGCATGCATCGTAATGTTTACCAAAGATTATTCTGCTGGCAGACTGGTATGATCTTTGAGTCTACCACTGCCAAGTTACACCTGTCTACCACCTGACTAGTCTATTCTACCTTATCAAGTCATGAGCTGAAATGCCACACAAGTGACAAATGGCAGAGGCTTCCTAAACTAGTACAAGCAGGAAGAAATAGAAATCACAAATTGTTGCATCATCATTATAAATATGTTGCAGTATTTTAGTAGGCTTATGTGAGAGGCCTATTAAATAACTGCTGTGTGAATAACAGGAAGTTTCTAGTAGCAAAATTGTACTTTTGAATTATTTTTCATTTCTTTCAAGTGTCGAGGGTTTCCTTGTAGACTTGTCGTCCGATGTATTAGTTTCAACTTGTGAGGCTTTAGTCACAGTTCCACATGGTTTGCTGTGCTGTGTTACTCCCTCACCCAGGCTCTTAACACTGTGTGCTGTGTACTGTACACAGTTTGCAGGTACAGCCTCTGTGTTTACCCCCGTGTGTTTAGCTGAAGCTTGGCTGCCTCACTGCTTGATGGTTGACCAGCTTGTGTGGTTTCTCGTTGTAGCGTACTGAATACAACGCCCAACCCGGGAGGTGGTCAATCGTCTCGTAGTCCCAGTCACAGAGCTAAGGCACAAACTACCTTGACTATATCTTCACATAACAACTACTCGTCACAGGGAAGGAAATCACACATTGACCCTACACAGAGTCGTATTAACTTGCGTATAAATAGGAAAAATTGGAAACAAAATTCTCCAATATGTGAAAGGACTAGCTCAGGGAGTTGTGAACGCCCGTTCTGCAATCCCTCCCTTACTCAATCACATTCAGATTCTAGTTTACTAAGGCTATCTGCTAGATCTAGCTCTACAGATAGTGCCCATCTATCCCCTAATGGTTCGCCTCGGCTTGCACCACAGCGTCCCAGAACTCCTTGCAAGGGAGCGGCAGGTTGTTGTAGAGAGGCGTGCTGTAGACTGCCTGGTAATGAAAATAAAGTCTGTGATCCTCTGTGTCCATTCCATAAGGAGAAGTCGGCGGGGTTGGTATATACACTTACTACATGTAGTAGGTGTACAGTCCCTCAGTTTACAAAAATTGACGCAAGCAATCATTGCTGATAATGCTTTAATAAATAATCTATAACTTTCATAGTTGTAGGATGAATACAATTTAGTAGCAATTGAGATTATTATTTTGTTATAGAGTAAGCCTACTAACTTTTGCTTTACAAGGTAGTGTCATACTTTCAAGAAGTAAATTAATTTAGTCAACTGGCCACCTCACGGTCTATGTTACTGTTTACAACACTCATCAGAAACATGAGTTTTTAGTATTTCCCCAACCTGTTGTACCAGTTTTCTTCGTTGGTCAATAGATCTGGAGTTGTCCTTTCTTACTGTTGACATCACTTGCTCACTGATGTCTATAACAAACCGTTACATTATTTAGTAGTTATCATCTCCATCTATCATGTTTATTGCAGTGCTGATGCTCTCCAGCAGAACCAAGATAAAGAGTTTGAGAGAAACAGAGAGAGATTCAATTTCCTTAAATGGGGTGCTAAGGCTTTTAAAAACATGTTGATTGTACCACCAGGAAGTGGTATAGTTCATCAGGTAGGCCCCTCCCACATTTTCCAGGTTTACCATGTATTGAATATACACAATAACGGTATGTAATAGTATAAAAGATTATGACCTATAGTTATTTGAATGCTAGGTATGCAGTCATTGGCCATGTAGTGTGCTACTGGTATTGTTTGACCTTTATCTGACCCCACAAGGCCAAATGTCAAAATTCATGCTACGCATGAGGTTTGCATTGTTGCTACTTAGTTAATAGTATAATGGTAAGTCAAGTAAGTGACTCAGCACTATTTTAAGGAATTATATATTCAACACAGTCCTAGATCATTGAACTGTGTATTATCTTATCTTGTATTTGCTTTGTCCAATTGCCGGTTTGTAGTATCTGTTGGATGCCAATCTTCTATTCTATTCCTAGTCAGCATACCACAGTACACAGTACCTACTGTCTGGGTATGACTCATGCTGTCTGCTCTACTTGACTAGTCATGTATTGGGCCCAAAAACTATGATCCAATCCCAGTTATTGTATAGTAAAACACACTAACCTGCCAGAGCTCACTTAGATTTCTCATTAGAATTCCCTCCAGTTAGAAGCTACAAAGATGATGCAATTGAACCATTCGTTTACTTATAATATGTCGTGACTATCTACAGGTGAACTTGGAGTACTTGGCTAGACTTGTGTTCTGTGAAGATGACTGGCTCTACCCCGATAGCTTAGTCGGCACTGACTCTCACACTACTATGATCAATGGACTAGGTGTTGTGGGTTGGGGTGTTGGAGGTACGTACCTTACAAATGGTTCCTTCCAAGCACTGTAAAACTAGGGCAAGGGAGAATTGTAATTTATAACTGTTACTAGTGCAAACGTTTCCGTAAGCCTATAGTTTTTGTCATCCCCTGGTGTATTTAGGCCTATACTATTGTCCTGAGCACCATTCTGAACATGTACACTCTGGCCTAGGCTATAACACAAACAGCAATACAATACCCCAACTATCAGTATCATGCAACTTATAGTACTGTGCAGAGGGTATGTGTTAAGTCCATGTACAATCAGATTATATATAGCTAAACAGAGTTAGGGCTGGTGTTGGCTGTTTTCTGTTCATTCATAGATATACATGCAGTTATTGTTGTATATTTTAATATAGCCTGCATTCATATAATAGGCTCAGTCTTTTCAGTCCACATGCAATAGTGATATATAGTCATCTAAATTATGATTCATACCTACTGGCTATGCACTGTAGATTGTCAGCAACTAATAAGTTGTAATCGATGGATTAAAGTTATCTCCCCTCCACCTTACAGTAACGTGCACATTATTTGTTCAAACACACAATGCATACCTACTGTAGGTATAGAGGCAGAGGCGGTTATGTTAGGACAAGCTATATCTATGGTGCTTCCAGAGGTCATAGGTTATAGGATACACGGTGACCTTGACCCCATGTCTACCTCTACTGATGTCGTACTCACTATCACTAAGGTATGGCTGGCCAAGGTTGTAGATAATGATAATTGATTCACAATATATTTTGCAATAAATAATAGGATCTTGATTTGAAGATAATTAATGATTTGGAGTTGCCTTTTCTTTGTGCATAAATTCTACCGAGAGGACAACTTCAAATAATCTTATAATATTCATTTATTGCAAATATACCGTCAACTAAGCAATATAAAACTGTAACATACAAATTTAAAACTAGTATAATCATGGGTGCTGCCTACCAAGATATCATCATATTATTAATATAATGTAGCAGGACATATTATATTGCAGTTAGTAACTCTCTCCGTGTTGTGTATGTTATTTGTGTACAGTTGATGTTTCTCAGCAAAGAATTTATTTTTTGAGCAGCCAGAGACTTGTTTCACATCCATGAAAATACCAGTCCCTGACTGGGGTTTGAACCCGGGGCCTCTACGGCACCAAATTGCCCATTTGCGTTGTTACTACATTGATGTTTTATATGTTTACAGCACCTGCGACAGATAGGAGTTGTAGGAAAGTTCGTAGAGTTTTATGGTCCCGGTGTTGCTGCTCTCTCATTGGCTGACAGAGCTACAATATCTAACATGTGCCCTGAGTATGGAGCTACTGTTGGATACTTCCCTCCTGACGGGGCCACCATCTCCTACCTCACCCAAACCGGTCAGTACATGTTAGAACTAAGGCTAACTCAATGTGTAATTCTAAAACGTTTATCTTGGTGCTCAATATGGTCTATGCTAGTCCCTTATTTCTATTAGACTGTACCTTTTAGGCCGAGACAGCGATAAGGTGGCTTATATTGAGGCTTACCTAAAGGCTAACAAGTTATACAGAGACTATACCAACAGTGCACAAGACCCAGTGTTCAGTAAGGTAAGCTGTTTATGATCTCTTTAGTAGTTGGGTAATAGTAGTCTAACAGTGTAGTAACATATTACATTAGGCGTATTCGGATATTGCACCATGAAGCTTTATAAATAGCAATCTGCAGCAATAACAATTTATTTTATTCAATAATATACCGCTAGCCATAACGCTAGGCGTGCCTAGTAATAATATTTATTGTTAACAAGGGGGAGTCCTGTTCAGATCATGCATTAGTCAAGCCTTAACGCTTGAGCTGTGTTTGGGTCTTAAAAGCAGTCTCATATGAACTTGACCCCATTAAAAATAATACTAGTGTAATAATCACACGGTCAGTTAACTTGTCTAGTGTCGAAGTAGTATCAATAGGAATATACATGTATGATGTTATGGAGCCTGAGTCACTATGCAGTGTGAGCAGGTCTAACCTGAGTGTCACTATATTCCAGATTGTAGACCTGGATCTCTCCAGCGTGGTCTCATGTTGTTCGGGTCCCAAACGTCCTCATGACAAGGTGCCCGTCTCTGATATGATGTCTGACTTCAATAGCTGCCTCAACAGCAAGGTCGGGTTTAAGGTGAGAGTCTTCAACTGCCACCTGTTTCCTGCTGTGTCTATGGGATCGGTTACACAGTATAATAATATTGTAATACATCTCTGATAGATATATGACTACCACAATCAAACTTCATATAAGAATTATATCTCATTACAATGATATTTAACCACTTTACATATTTTGTTGCTATAGTTGACATGTGCAGGGGTAATAATATTTGTTATTGTTATGGTACCCAACTCTAACTGTACATGTGCATCCACTCTAATATTTCACAGGGGTTCGCTATACCTACGGACAAGCAGTCCACTACTGTACCGTTTGTATACGAGGGCCAGGAATACACACTAACTCATGGAGACGTAGTGATTGCTGCCATTACCAGCTGTACCAACACCAGCAACCCATCAGTCATGCTTGGGGCAGGTTAGTGTATTTATAGAGTTTCATCTACATGTATATAGGCTACCATGTGGATACGACAATCAACTTGTACATGTATATTATATGCAGAGGCATCAGTAGCTTCCGTATCCTCTACTTTTCACTGATTTATCGCAAATGTATAACTTTTTATGGATATACAATGCATGCATTCATTTGAATGTTCATATAATTTTTTCGTTTTAATTTTAAACTAATTAGTGATTTAATATACATATTTAGTAAGACACTATTGCATTGGGAGATTTGTAATAAAGAAATGTTATACTGAGTTGTCCTCTCTTACAAATGGCCATTCAATGAGAAGGCAATTCTAAGACAATGATGCACCATATTTGTATTTATAATATTGTCAGGTCTGTTGGCTAAGAATGCAGTGGAAAGTGGTTTAGGAGTAAAGCCTTATATCAAGACATCACTAAGTCCTGGAAGTGGGGTGGTCACCTACTACCTCAATGAAAGCGGTGTTACTCCGTTCATGGAAAAGCTAGGGTATGTTTACGATGTATTCTTCCATTCGTATTCAAGTGCTATTTATACTTGCTCTAGAAGCTGAATTTTCACTTCCTGTTAGTAATAGTGGCGGTAAAATCAATTACTATGATACTTGTATGACTTGTATTGTTTGCTAGGTTTGATATTGTCGGGTACGGCTGCATGACGTGTATTGGTAACTCTGGACCTCTACCAGACCCTGTCAGTGAGGCTATAGAGAAAGGTAAGTCATGATACACATACCATATCAAGACATTATGTACATAACATACCATATGTATTACTTTGTGGGGGTTTCCTGGTGACATATAAATATAGTCTAACCATAGTAACTATACCACCTGTAAATATTAAGGTGAAAGTAATCATGTAATATCCCAGTTCTTCTGCATATATCACTAGCATTGCTAATAGTAATTATTATACTAGTATTGTTGTTTTACTTCTTTATTTTTTATCTTATTAACATCTTGTATAATGTATCTTTAGCAAGGAATTTATCTTTGAGCGGTCATCTTGTTTTGCCAGTGTTTGGTTGGTTGCTGCTTTCAATGAATTGATTTGTTTTATTTAGATATATTTTTATCTATGTTTGAGCTGCGGAAAAGGGTCCATTTTCCCCCAAAATGCACTTTAATATCCACATTATTTGTCTAATTATTAGGAGATTTGGTAGCCTGTGGAGTCTTGTCTGGTAATAGAAACTTTGAGGGACGTATACACCCATTGACTAGAGCCAACTACCTCGCTTCACCTCTGCTGGTAGTAGCTTATGCTCTAGCTGGAACCGTGGCTATTGACTTCGAGAAAACTCCTCTGGGTAAGGTCATTTAATACAAGAAGCATGAGCTAAGGCACACATTATGCTGCTAACACAGTATGTCAACTCAAAGCCAGGACAAGTAGTTTCTATCCAGTGATAAACTGTGGTGTTGACATTCAATAAATTAATGCAATTATCTACATGTACACCTACATGTACATCTACATGTACATCAACATTTGCATCTACATGTACATCAACATGTATATGTATATCTACATGTACACCTACATTTACATCTACATGTACATGCTAGAGTGAAATTTGTTGGCCTGTCTTCAACGTACATGGCCTATTGACACACCACTTGATACTACATGTGTTCATTTAGGAGTTATTGTCTACTGGTTATAATATTATATATATGTAGTTCCCCATGCTGCTCCATAATAATGTCTGCTCTCTATGTGTGACAGGAGAGAGTCCAGAGGGTAAGCCCGTCTACCTGAGAGATATCTGGCCAACCAGAGCTCAGATTCAGGAAGTTGAGAAGAGAGTCATAGTTCCTGCTCTCTACAACAAAGTCTATGGCTCAATCACGGTAAATATATGTAGTTCTAGGTGTATATCTACCATATAACTCTGTCAACACTTCTATAAATATATGTAGTTCTAGGTGTATATCCACCATACGACTCCGTCAACACTTCTACGTAGTTAGTTTTTTAGCTGTTCCATTTTATCACCTTGACATCATGTCAGTGTTGTTATATGTAGCATGTTTGGGGAGTGCTTTTTAAGTTGACCTGTTAGATAAATGCCGAAATGCAATAAATAACTTCCGATTTCTTATGGTATCTAACATTTAATATGTGTGACTTATTTTCTCCATGCTCCCCTGTATACGGCTCAGGCATATTTTATTTAAATGTTATAATATCCTACTCTCACATTTACACTTATGCTAATCTAAAGGCTGGAAATGATAAGTGGAATAGTCTAGAAGTGCCAACCAGTCAGCTATATCCGTGGGACGCCAGCTCTACTTATATAAAGAGCCCGCCTTTCTTTGATAATATGGTAAGAAACCGGGCTATCATATCGTATGACACTAAGATAACATACACCTCGGATGGTTTACAGTAGTATTGTATGACAATATGTCAACTTTACAAGCAATAGGGGTCATATAAATCGTACGTAGGTCATACATCATACGTAAATACATGCATATAGATCATATATAAGTCATGTGTACGTCATATAGGTCTAAAGTTGTTAATAGGTACTCTGGCATATGTCGTATATTTGAATACATTTCCACTGCTACTCTACTGAAAGTCTATTGCTAATACATGTCTAGTATAGTATGGCTTACATTAGCAGTTGGTCAAAGCCTACCCACTGCATCTGTACTTTGTGCTCTATAGGTTGCTATGAGCTAACACTGTTCTTATCTGGCTAGTGTACACTGTATAGTATGATATATTGCGATAATATGTTGGTGGTTATCTACTGCATGCTGTATACCTTATACTGATAACTAGGGCAATAGATAACTCTCAGATGGTTTAGCATAAGGGACGCTTTGATCGACTCATAGTTTTAGAATAGAACATCTCTAACATTGGCCACCATCTTTAGCTTTTATAGCATATAGTGTTTATTCGAGTTGCCTCAAGACCTATTTGGACGAGAGCGTGTAGACGAGAGGAGGGGAGGGTGGTAACAGAGCCTCAGCTAATTTTTGGAGCCATCATTTAAGTCTATGTATTTTGTATCAGTGAGCATTTGTAACATACAGCAATAGATTGATCAGCTCAATGTACTTATCTGCTTGACTTACTTTGCATTTAGTTGTGACAGATCTTCGATTCTATCATTCAAACTTGGGGAAATGTGATTGTATTGGAATTATGTCCTCTATCCATCTAATGTAGCATATATATGTCACTGTCATAGACAAAGGAGGCCCCTGGATACAAGCAGGTAGAGGATGCATACGTTCTGCTTAACCTGGGAGACTCTGTCACCACTGATCATATTTCACCTGCGGGCAGCATTGCCAGGACTAGTCCAGCTGCCAGATATCTGGCTAGCAAGGGGTTAGTATAAACATTAGTTCTACCAAATAATTGTAATGTATATAAATAAAATATATGGCGTAATGTGATAGGTAAAACAGAGTACGTATTCTACTTATTCTTGGGAAATTAAATTTTTACCTGAATGATAAACTAGTTTTAATCATGACAGGAAATGCAGATAATGTGTAGATATAGTGCAGAATAGAATAATAAGACAAGGGCATATCTGATAGGCATATCTTGTGTATGATATTATGGAAAGTTTTATTTACTCAAAAACTACTTTCAGTCTACATTTTGTCCTCTTTTCCCCTTCATGGGCTGGAGATAATCTATTATATTCCATCAAGTACATGAATATTCCACGATCATATAAGAAGGCATTGACTACTATGATGTCTCGCAGGGTTATATCTGCATCCATCTGATGTTAAGTAGCCGTTTGCTATAAATCGGAGAGTATATTTCTTTCTATAGCCTCACTCCTAAAGACTTCAACTCTTACGGTGCGAGACGCGGTAATGATGATATCATGGCCAGAGGAACCTTTGCTAACATTAGATTAGTGAACAAACTGGTGTCTAAATCTGGACCACGAACCCTGCATATCCCCAGTGGAGAGGAGGTATTTGTGTTAATAGCTCCGTAGTTTTGTGTCGGCTAGTTATTTTCTCCTTACTCCTGTCTCTTGGTTCACATATTCTGGTGATTACTTATTTGTTTATAAACATTACATGTATCTTAATGTACCACCAATCTTTGTCTACTTATGGTAGTCTTCATCCTCTTATTCTCTTCTCTCTGTCCTCTATAGATGGACGTGTTCGATGCCGCAGAAAGATACAAGTCTGAGAACCAACAGGTTGTCATCCTCGCAGGTAAAGAATATGGCTCTGGAAGTAGCCGGGATTGGGCTGCTAAAGGTCCTTACCTCCAGGGTGTGAGAGCCGTTATAGCCGAGAGTTATGAGAGAATTCACAGAAGTGAGTATACGATGTGAAATCTGGGTCTGTAGTGTGTACGACCTTGGAATGATTGACTAAAGAAGACTGCTTCCTGGTACATGTAGATACTTACATTACACAGCAGTCGATGTTATGCTGGCATTTTCACTGCAAAGTGCATTATCGTCAAAATACTTAATCAAATCTGAAGTTTTATCATAACAGATTGAACTACAGCATCCTGTTCTTGCTGTGTGGGTACAGTGAGCTTCAATGGAATCTGACAGTAATAGTAAATAGAGGAATGCGTCTGCATGTAGAATATTTGTTGTTTTAGGGACTGTAGTTATATTATTGCATTGTTTGTATATACAGGTAATCTGGTAGGGATGGGACTGATACCCCTCCAGTACCAACCTGGTGATAATGCCGAGTCCCTCGGGCTAACTGGTAAAGAGAAGTTATCTATCAACATTCCTTCTGACATGACTACAGGACAACTGGTGACCGTCAAGGTGGGTCTAGTGAACATATAGGTCAAGATGGGTCTAGTGAATATATGGGTCAAGGTGGTATAGTGAATATATGGGTCAATGTGGTATAGTGAATATATAAGTCAGTCAAGGTGAGTTTAATGGAATTACAGCTAAAATTTGCCCCAATAACACACTCGGTTAGGATTTCAATAGTATTGTCTGAGTTCGACTTGGACATATTTGACAGGAAGATCGCGGGCATTGCAGGAAACATTGATACGACAAAGTCTATCGCTACACACAATGAATTTCAATTTTTTCTATTGGAAAATATGCTCTGTTGGTTAGTGAAGAATAAATATGTATTTTCAGGTGAACACAGGGAAGGAGTTTGCTGTACTTGCCAGGTTCGACACCGAGGTGGAACTCGAATATTTCAGAAATGGTGGAATTCTCAACTACATGATCAGAAAAATGCTCTAACGCTTCTCTAGTGGTTGTCATGTGTATCGCAGGTATAAATAACCATCTTAGTTGTTTACCTGCCTAACCAGTGCCTTAAAATGTAATAATGCAATTGAATGTAGGTTTTTGATATCGACTTTTAGCCCTCACTAGCAATAGTAATGACGCAATGATTACCATAACATAAACTATTCCAAGTGTTCAATGATTTTACATCCACATGTTGTATATGATTATTAAACTTCAATAATATTAAATAAACTATTTATCACGCCGCAAAATTTAAATTTGCTAATTTTCACAAAACCCAACAAATCAAGATAGCTTGTACGAGTTTCATTCTAGTTTATTGGCAAGCGAAGCTGGTAATGATAATATTTTTGGTTGGACATATATGTGTGTAATATTGGTTCTAGTAGGCATTGGTTCGTTAGTGGTGAACGATGACCATAAATGGGGAGAATGGAGAATGTATCCTAAGATATAACACTACAGTGACCAGACCACAGTGTACTACGCTCATCTAATACATTTTTCTTACAATTTCAAATGAACTATCAACATTATCATAGTGATTGTCAATGATTTATGGAGTGAGAAGTAGAATGGCTGTTATATAACTTGTGTGTGGATACAATATCGAGCCTACATTATGTATGGTCATATCAGCTGATGGTCTGACAGCTCACCATATTCGTGTATACATAGACTTAGATAATAAACTACCAGTACCTGCCTGTGATATTGATCAAGTTATGAGATGCGTTATCTCCATTATGTTGGGCCACGGTAGCTTGTATCACCCTATCAGCATTCCTTGATATATCTAATACTACATCCCCTATATCTCCATGTACCAATGCATGCCCTATTTCTCTGCTTACCAATGCATACCCTGCAATGCCTGGAAATATAGCTTTGAATTAAACTTTCGTGGGTTTTGAAGTGACTAGACCTCTCATCCATTCTGTTCACCATTAGTTTTGTTGTAATTAAATTCATCCCCTCATAACATGGAAGGTTGACTTTGCTTCCTCCCACATTTAAGCACTGTTTTTGGGCAAGTCTTTACAGCACCAAGTATTGAAAGGTTTTCCATCCTCAAAGAATGTTCAGCTTCATACCCAGGGTTTTCTTCTCTTCACTCACTAAACCATAGCCCTGCTCCCTCAATCCTTACAAAAGAGATTTTTTCTTAAAAACTATTAAATTATCCATCGACATCATGATAATGCAACCGTATGTATTTTGTAGTTTATTTCTTAGCTAAAAGTCTTATCAGTAAATATCTTGACTCTATCTGTACAAGTAAACAGTTTGCCCCTCTCTCTGTTTGCTTAGCTAACACCCATTGGCTGGTACAGTCTGTGATGTACTGAATGGTACGGAACCTGAATCACCATAATGAACATCCTATGGCACACCCCGAGACCTTAGTCTTACAAAAACAGTTCCATTTTAGTCATCGCGTTTACCAACTAAATTTGTCTATGTATGCATGAAAACACATGTTTCGCAATGTCAGCTGATGTAGTCCAAAGGGCAGAATTTCTCTCTTGTGGCCAATATGGATAGTTCTAATGCAAGAGGCGTTGGAAGAAAACTAGTTGGTATAAAATTTATGAATACAATCTAGATAAAAATCAACCAGCTCTACTTGTACATGCGTAGCAGACACCATGTGATCGCAGGAAACAATTACAATGTCACATGACTGATAATAAGTCACGTCATTGTCTCATCTCTATATTGTTTGAGTTTCCAGCTAGAACTGTAGAAGTTACATGCCACTATATTTATTATTAGAAAAATTCTTTGATTGCTCAAAGAATAGCTCTTTTTGCTGTCGCTGCATTTTCACGATGAATTTCTTGAGCACTATTTGCGGTAAATAGAGTTCTACATCTCCAAGCTGCACCTTGGTCTTTATCAAATCTATGACATTAGTTGAATATCTTCACCACTGTTCTATAAATTTGTGGGGGACCTCTGACCAACCGCACTACTTTTATCTGAACCGTATACTCTCTGATGTTTGCTCTTTGATAGTCTTATCTTTGGTGGGCGTATTCATTGTATATCTTTATGCAAGAGAAAGTCAGTTGGGCAGCTGCTGTATAACATTACACAAGTATTGGTAAGTAGTAGTATAAAATTTACTTTTATGGGTTATTTGGCATTTGCGTGTGTAAATCTGTAACATCCGTCTTTGTGGTTGGGAACTGTTTTTTCCTGTAGTTAATGTCCGTTAGACTTGGTGAATTAATTTGTAATTCTCTATTTAAGGGGCAGGATCCAGACCACCCATGATGAAGTACAGTCTATTATTAGCAGCTGTATTCTGTCTTTTCTCTCTCTCATCTGCTGGAATCAACAAGAATGTGTGTGAACCGGGAAGGGAGCAACCAGGTTTGTCCTCTCTTACCTTATTTCTTTCTTACTTATACCCAGTCTCTCTGTACACTCTTCCATATGGAATAACTGCTGGCATTTTATGCGCTTCAAACAATACTAACCCTTTGTATTACGGTTGGTAGCAACATCAATAATATACTATCGGTTTCTCGTATAGCGTAAATATAAATATGCGTGTCATAAGCTTAACATTCACATTATTTATAAAAGGTTGTGGCATTTTAATTTTTCTGCAGTGGCCTTCATTTTAAATTAAAGTAAGGAGTGAATAATCTTAAACACGGTTAGCCAACCCGTCACTCGTTTCATTTCAGTTTCTATTTACTACCAGGAAATATTCTGCGTTAATAAATCTATCATGTGATGTCTCTGCCTTACACATAGGTGTTACAATTTAAAGTTTTTTAAATCATGTGCATTGTCAAACCTATTATAACATTTTATGAACTTGTGTATATTGTATTTAGCCAGATGCCTTATCCATAGATACATTGATATCGGGCTCTACTTGTACCAACCCAACATGACGTTCTTTTTATAGATCCTAAGCCTAAAGATTTTCCATCTGTTCCCGATGCATTCGCTTCCGACATTGAAATGTATGTAGCTGTTAACCAGACCACCAGATCATTTTACGAACTGTTTGACGCAGGTACTTTATATTACTTCTCTTGCCCATATGTGCCATTACTCTTGCCCATATATGGCATTACTCTAAGAACTAAATGATATTAATCTAATTGATTATGGCTCAATTCTGTTGTCCTAGTTTGCCCTAATTTATATCGGTCAAATATGTATTGCCCTCGTTTATATTGGTCTATTTGTCCTCCTTAACATTACCCTTAATTTGCAGTCACCTAATTTTATTGATCTAATTTGCATTGCCTCGTCAACTCGGTATAATTTGCATTGCCCTCACTAGCAACGATATGATCATCTTCCTTGCTTCACTGGTAATATTCACATTTGCCTCTTGTTTCAGCCAACAATCGAGCTCTTATAGCTGAGAAGATAGCCACTGGACCATACAAGAATCTCTCCCTTACTGGGAGAGATATCTATGACTTCAATAGCAACCAGATTGTGGAGATCCTCAGTCTACCCGATGGTTTGTTGACTACTCAGTTTATTCATATATTTTACTAACTTGAATCACACTAGCAGGAATCTTATGGGGGAGTCATGTACTTTCCAACCATAGCAATAATATTATCCTGTAGTAGACCTAATTCCAATACATGTAGTTACCATACTGATGATGATACTAACTTATGTGAATTGTATATACCGGTAAAGGTGGAAACACACCAGAGCACTTCCAATCGAGCATTTCGTTAGCAGGTGTCAAACGCTACAGTCTTGATAAACACATTGGGCAAGTGGCAAGCGGAGCGATTTTCCAATTAACAAATAATATTTCAGCTGTTATTCACTGCACGATAACCCACGCGTTTATGTATTACTCAACAATATGAGTATAATGTCCATTTCCTCTGTTGACCAATGAACTCAACACGACATAATGTGTTAAAGCTTTTGGTCAGGAAAATGGCAATCTATTAATTCTAATGATAATAGAAAGAGAGAAAGTGGCTACAGTAGAGTTTAGTATCATAACTGCACCAAATACATTTCCAATGTTACAAATTGCCAATGTACATATTATATTATTGTAGTTTCTATAGCTTTCATAAAACTATGCAAGTCTCAGTGATCTGCCTTTTATTGTATCTTCTATGTTGTAGGTTCCACATATTGCGATGCCTATCGGCTAGATGGAAAGGGAGCTGATACATTTATGTTCGGAGACGATGCCAGTTCTACTAACGGTTTTTCTTCACTCACAGCTTTCATGTTGAACAAAGCTTATCCACCTGTATACAAGGTATGTTAGAGTCTTTTTCCTTGCCTGGAATATATGGTTAAAAATATCGGATTTATCTCCCTTAGCTCCAATATTAAAGTCTTTACTTTGAAGTTATCTCTTCTTCATTCCCTACAACCTATCCTGGGAGTTTCTATGGAACTAGAAACTACCTGATAATTATTTCAACTCTGAATCTATTCCAAGAGTTTTTGCATCTCTATTTGTATTTGTGTACTAGGTAGGTCTTAATAAGTATCTGTTGACCTATATACGCTAGTTATGATCAAATATTGACCTATATTAATACACTACCTATATTCCTATGACTGCGTATTGACCTACAAACATTAACTATGGCTATATATACACCAGATATCACCACGTGTTGACCTATATATGCTAGCTATCACTAGGTGTTGACCTATATACACTAGCTGTTACTAAATGTTGACCTTTGACCTAAATACTGTAGGGAAAGGTAACTCTAGATATGGGTATCAAGACTGAGAGGTGGTGGGACTGTCACTATATACCTGCACTGGACGCCACTGTCACAGCGGAATGGTACTTCACAGGTGAGCATAGATATATGCCGACTCATATTATACACTTCCTGTCTATCAACATTTCAACCTGAAGATAAATCCATAGCTTTAGTTACGTGTAGTTGATATCCATGTGTCACGAGAATAGTCTTTGCTCACCAGCTAAACTTTTGCTGCTATTTTTTATGATCAATTGTAACAGATGAAGATGATTGGACACCCTCTAGTGGCCGAAACAATCCAACGCCTGTCATGCTTAAGGTTAAAGGTCGACTGGCTGACATGCGTGATATCGAGCATACATACACATTCAACAATTTCAGACCTACCATAACTTCATCAGAGGCAGAATTTTTTAAGGTTTGTCTACCTTTTACACTTACACTTACATTCTCTATGCTAACTTTTACCATGAAGCTGCTGAAGAATAAAAATGAAGATATTGTTTGATGGATATGTGAGCCTATAATACTATAATATAAGTGGTATGTGCCTGTAATTGAGATTAACTGCTGTGTACAGTAACACAATATAACATGACGATCCCTTAAAGAGGCATTTTAATTCCATAATAGCGACCTTTCCATTCCAATGTGTGTTTTGCTCTGAATTTTGTGGAAATAATAGCTTTATGCCAATATGCATGTAGGCCTATATCCATGATCAAATTGATAGAACATTTTAAGTCATGTTCTATGTCTGTCCTCAGGTACCACCCAAGACCGTCTGCCCTCACCTTAAAGGATTTCTAGCTGGGTCCAGCACAGCCCCAACTTTCCCACCAATCGCTGCTAATGGATACTTTTCGTTTGAAGCGGAGTTAGTTCAGCAAGTCGCGAGTACACAGTACAAGGATGCTGGTCTTTTTACCAGTATTAAGGTATGATACAGGACCACCCAACTATCAGCTGTGAGTGCAATTTGACCTGAGGCTTTGCAGGAAATTTGAAATTATCTACATTTCTGCTCTTTTATTCATGTATTTGCAGGAAAAGCATCATGTTATCTACCAAAATATAACCAGAGATTAAATAAGCCTAAACATTATTTACTGTGTCAGCGTGTACACTAAGTTGATTTCAAAAATGCGTAGTAATTTTATAGATAACGAGAAGGCCCTGAAGATTAAATCGGGTCCATGCTCAGTTCAGAAGTTTTAAATATACTTACATGTATTATCATCTTCTTTAATTTCAATTGTAAATGATTTATAGAAGTAAAATACTGTTTTAGTGTTATAGAGAAGAACTGAAGCTCCTTTACAACAATTTAGAATATTTTGTTCCTGTTACAGGAATTCTACGACTCCTCTCTCATGCTGTCAAGGTTTGACTACACTCCAATGGGAACTATCGTAGGATTCAGCGCTCCTGGTGCCAATCGGCCAGTCAGCGAGATCCATGACTTCCTCACAGGTGAACCAAGATGAAATAAACAGAATCCATACAATATTACAGTATTTATTGTATTTATTGTATTATCTTTTTGTGCATATCACATAACGATTTTTTGTTGAGTCAATATTTTTATCAACGTAAGTTTGTAAACACGGCGCTAAGCTGATCTACGCGTAAATCCATACTTGTTGTATTCCCATCAACCCAGACTAAAGTGACTCTTGGGGAAATGAAGCTTTCACTGTACAGTATGCATTATTTACCATGTGAGCTGCTACTTAAATTTGTGGTAAAATTTATTGAATTATTGATTTGTAAGGCGTGGCATATATCAAAGATGTAGAGCTTGGCAACTGCTCCATAGTCCCTCTAGCGCAAATTAAGAACTATGATGTCGCTTCTGTCGACAGCACACATGTGAGGATGAAGACCGTGAATGAGTTCTTCAACATCGATGGTAAACCAGGCCGCATGAACTGGACCTTCACTGGACAGGTGAGCCATTCTGATTGGTCGAATAGAGTATGTAGTGGAGCGATTGGACCAATCATGAGTGAAGCACTCCATGGAATTATGTAAAGATTAAAAGGCCTTGTTGATCCCTTTTACATGGCTACAATTTGATAGTAAAACTAGTAAAACTGACAGCTCAGTTGAGTACAGGGATATTCTCTAGTTCTACGATGTAATCCCCAAGGCTCTTTCAGGGGCAATCTTCGTACTGCTAACCTGTGCTGTTATTGTATTCATTTTCTGTTGATGTTTTGAACATGATGTGATTCATCACATTGATCTTCACAAAATATTATTTATTTACAGCGTATGGTACGAGACATTAAGGCATTAACGTTTATTACTGAGAGACGTGGGTTCCCAGCAGGTGCCCCAGACAATGTCACCTCTACAATTGAAATCGCCTTTGCTGCTGCATCCTACCTTGATGTGACGTCTACTTCTAATGGTATCGAAGTTATGGAACCTCTGCGAATGTGGATTAAAGTTCCTGTAAGTATCAATTGTTTCACAGATCATTAACACATTACAAGTAACTATAAGAAAAAGGTTGCCTAGTAGAATGGGGTATGTTGTTAAGGCTCCTCCCCCCCCCCAGCAACCAGCAAATGTTTTTAAAATTTTAGGAAGCTGCTAAAGATTTGCATTAGTATTCTAGAAGACCTTTCTACACATTTGGCTGTAGTCAAAGGTATTTGATGTTGATTGTTTGACAAATAGCCCTACATGGTGAGAGGTTGTGAGTTCAAACCCCCAGCTGTGTCATTTCTGGCAAAGGCCTTCAGCAAGTCTTTCACCCTAGCTGTGCCTGTTCGAATCAGGGCGTATAAATAATACAGGAGGTCCCGTGTAGTGTCTACATCAAAAACACGCACGTTAAAGATCCACCTCTGCCCTGATTCGCAAAGAGAAGCCAGATTCTGGCGGGGTATGTGACCACATTGAGGTGGCAGGTTGATGTAGTGGTCACTGACCATGCATTCCTGTTGTGGAAGGTGAGCTCTTCCACTCGGAGCCCAGCTCCTGTCGCTCATACAAGTTTCAAACTTCTGAGGATGGCCAAGTGGCTCGACAGTAACAAAATACAAAAAAAATACAAAAATACATTTCATTCAATACATGTAGTTTGCTTATTAGACTAGAAGTATAGCTTTGTAGCTACAAGGAAATAACTAGATGATATTTTGCTTCAATTTATGTGGGTTTAGCCTCATAAATCTGTTAGTAACAGCCAATTGTACTTCCTGTTTCGCAGGCACTGGGCCTGACCATGACTTACAATATCTTCAACTTCAACGAGGAAGAACCAGATGTGTGGGTGTACGATGTAGCTAACTGTTTCAAGGATGACCAAAAGTCTAATGTTCACTTCGAGATTGAGGGTGGCCAGTCAGAGAACATGGAAAACAACAGGAAGGAATTCACCTACTGGCTGTTTACGTCTCTTATAGGTTATCTCGGTGTATCACCCATCAGAGTAAACAACTTGAATGTAAGTCTGTCAAATTCTTGTTCCATCGTTCTCCTATCCTTACTTAACCCTTGAATTGAACTTAGCCTGCACTTCAGTTAGTACTTGAATTTTCAGATTTTGGATTTGTATAAAAGTAGCAGATTTGTTGGTCTGAAGTTACAGGCTTAAAACCAACTTAAACTTGTTGTGAAAAGTGGGTTCTTGTACATAGACAATGCAAAACTCAAGATGGCCTGTTACCCTCAGTTCAATGGAGCACGCCATTGTCAATGTTACCCAATGTCATCATAATATTTTCATGTAAAATATTGAATCCCATATCTGTGTGTTCACGGACCTAGCAGGTGCATCGACTGTACACTAAGGAATTGCGCCCTTTGTCACTGGTTATAAGTTTACTTAATTTTAGTGGGTGAAATCTGATAAAAGCGAAAACATAAGAGTCAGTTTCCAAGTCTTGGATCCGCCCACTATTAAAGGAAGTACGAATGATAAGCTTCCTTCTTCATACCTTCTCCCCACCTCTGATGCCATCGCTGCGCTTGATGAGGCTATAAATCTTGGAGACTTTGTGGTAGAGGTGTCATCAACTGCAAATGGAAAGGTAAGTGTTACCAGGCAAATGCAAACAGATATATAACCCAATATCTTCGGTCGTTTGGTGGCTGATTAGATACAAAGTGAAGGGCATTTAGGGATGAAGTTATCATCTTCCTTGTATGGAAGTTTTTTTGATTTTGGATTTTGTAGTCTTTGGTGTGAACCCAAAAGTTCTTAACATTCGCTGTTGTATGTTACCTTCATTCTGATTGGACGGTTTGTGTAACCCCCAATAAAGGTGAATGTCTTCCATTTGTTTGTTATGGTAGAATTAGTTGATTGAGCACTGCACTACATCACACATACTAATTGTAGCTGAACCCAGTGTTGGCAATCAAAAACTCGATTAATCACCGAACCAATAGCGGTACGGTGAGGTATGTTAACAACACAGTCATCGAGGTCCATAACGTCACTCAAACTGTCACCAAGGAAGTACCTAAGCCAGTACTTACGCTGGATGGAGGTTTGTATTTATAGACTATCCTAGAAGTATGTGACTACATGTATGTGCATGTCATGTTCTAAGGGGGGTTTAGTAACTATGTAGAGGGGGAAATGAACTATGAGCAGTTGTCCCAGGTAATTACCTCGGCTCACTTGTTTGTTGATCTGACATTAAAAAGGTGCATAATGTGATTAAACTTTGAAAATTGACACTAAAATTTATGTGGCCTAACTGGCTACTTGGTTGTTGCCACCTGGTCAAAGCGTGTTGACTATTCCGTAATAGAATAAAGTCCTCTAGCACACTCTCCAAAGCAATTACAACTGAACATTGTTTTGTAGTGGTTCAAGTATATACTATTTTGTTTATACATTTTTATACGCAGTACCTTACTCGCAATACCTTCCTCGTGGCTACCCACTTGGGCAAAATGTGTTCTAAATTTGGAGTTGTCTTTCTTTTAATTTGATGCACAATTAGCGGATACTCTAAAAACAACAAAGACCTTCATTAGGTTTTTATATACCTGTACCTGTTTATCTACTGTACAACCTCGAGGTTCATCGCTACTGGCCGTCAATTGTTTATCTAAGTTTTATGTGTTGAAATCGACTGGTGAGATAACTCCAACTAAACTATATATTATGTTGGTATGAAACTGTCATATAATTATTACATGTAATTGGATAGTTTTGGGGAGTTATTGGTCAGTGCTTAGAATGTATCATACTATTTGAAGCTAGTCTATCAATAGATAATTAGTGAGAGTCCCTAGATTCGTATCAAAAGTTGCTTTACATTATGTTGATAGGCGCTGCCGCTGGTATAGCTATTGCCTTCCTTGTCGCTGGAGCTGGACTTGGCGTCCTCATCATCTTCCTAGTTAACAAGTTCAGAGCCGGAGGAAGTCTACCAAACCTTTCTATGAGTTTTTCACCAAAGACATTTGGCGATAGTAGCTAGAATTTAGATTAGTTATATTTTATTACATGATCCCACAACATACAATGAAAGGGTCCGGAGAAGGCCTATACTTGTGGCTGTTGCTCATACTGTTGCATAATTTATTTTAAAAGAGTAATTGGCCTGTTGCAGCTTAATTTATTTTTTGAAGCTTTTGAAACAAAACATCAATGAGAACTTATTTCACTAGGTTGTTAGAATGATTAACAGGTTTCGTTCTTTGTAAATAATAACATACTATACTACATTAGTTCAGTCAATCGCCTGCTCTAGCTTTTCAAACTATTTTAAGTTATAGTTTTATCCAATCAGAAGTATTCTCGAATTGGGAATCCAGATTAAAATGTAAGTTGTGTAGAAACAGTGGTTATTCTAAACAAAATAAAAGAAAAATGTGAATATCTAAACTGTTACTTTGAATGTGAAAGAATTGTATTGGATTTTGTAACATAGGCACTTTGTCAGTGAGATCGATCGTAGCATCCCCCCCCCCCCCCCCCCCAATTCTATGTAGCGCTGTTCATTCAGTTCGCAGTCTATTGTGTTAGGTTATCAGTGGGAGGCGTAACAGAGATTGTGTTGTGTAACCTACATTTCTTATCTAGGTCTTACCGGGGTAAGTATAGACAAGCAGAGATAAGTAACTAGAGGGAGTAAATAGCTAAACTTGTAAACATACTGCATGAATATACCCTAGGGTGACCCTCAAATCTTACGACATAGAGAGAAGACCTTAAAACTCACACATATATAATATTTATTTCAATTTTATAAAAATATGAAAGCAGCAGTTGTGCTACATTTATAATTCAAGAGCAAATTATGCATTAAATACCGCCTGTCTACTCTGATAGGTTTTTGACTCCATAATTTGTTTTATGATTTAGTATACATTTGTGAAGATAAATAATAGGGATTACTATAATGGGATTACTATATAGAAGCATTAGCTTGATTGAACAAAAATATTGATAAAAAGAGAGTTTACAACATCCTGTATGACTAATGACATCAATGAATTTAAATTTATGTAAAAGCAGTCAATTTTAACCAAGTACCTGATATAGAATGCCATAAGCGTTAACAGCCTCTCAACAAATTATTAGTAGCAATCCATCATATATCTCTGTCAACTGGACAAGAAGTGACTCATCTACACATATCACTGATACATTACATTATATCACCTACATCTTCTTTAATTCCACCCACACCAATGCCTTTCATTCAGCGATCTTCGTCCAGAGTTCAATATTTCAAATCTCCGTTCCTTTCCAGGCCTAGAAATTACTCTCAAAATTTTATATGAAAATAGTGTGGAGGTGCTCTCTGGAAGGTGGCAATACCTGTCAGGTGCCCTCTAGAAAGTGATGCCATTCACCCTGGCCATATCTGCGATTTCAGTTCAGCTTTCTATAGTAATATCTGTAGAGTGTTTACTTAGGATCATATCGAGAGCGCTCTGCGCCCCATTAGATAGTTGTAGGTCTCTCTGTATGTCCCTATCCAGGCTGGTAGGTGAAAGAATCTGCATGAATATTCATTATAATAAATACATGTATATACTGTACCCCTAATATACATCTATATAACACTTTTATTGTTAGGAAATTTCTTTGTGAGACCCATAGGTGAGCGAGGTTCCATTAATTCTTTGCAATAAAAAATTTATATTACATCAGATTATAGTGTAAAAAAAACTTGATCATGTGTACCTAGTCGTACTCATCAGTGGATTTGCTAAGAGCCCTAATAAATGCCTTTCATATGCAAACTTGCATAGAGCCAATTAGGCACTTCCTACTGGTGCATCTACTGTAAGTACATGTGTGTACACCTAAGTGCATGCATGTACATGCAAGTACATACTAGTATAAGTCTAAGTAGTGTGATAAGAATACATGCAGTTATAGTAAGTCAGTGTACTATTATTATGGCTGACGTTCTATAAAACTGTACCTGATGCTTTGTGCGATCTTCAATAACTTCTACTGCCTGTTTGCCTGATTTCTTTGACTCAACCAAAGATTTGATATTCTGGGGGAGGTGTGTAGGTGCCCGCTTTTGAGTGTCATCATCAGATTCCTTCAATATATCACCCAAAACCTTAGTCTAAGTTCTCTCAATCGTGTCCATGTACAAACTGCGGGTATCCTAGTCTATTTCTCTTAGGATAACCTCAAAGTCAGTCCTAAACAGTCACTTTAATTTTAAGCAATCAGAAAAGTCCTGGATGTATTGCCTCCATTGCTGATATATCAGGGTCACTCTAACAGTCCACTTCCAGGCTAACGCATTTAATCTCAAATACTCAAATGTCGAGAAGTCAGTCCAACCCCAAAGATAAAAGCATGTATAATGTGGTTCATTGTGCGTATAGAGAGTGGCGTCAAGTGATTTGAACGTACTGAAGGTGTTTGAAGAATTCCGGTAGTGTGTTGCGTTAGTATGAGACCTTCTATCCAAGATATAAAAATAGCAATGGTTCTCTGAAGGTTAGGCACACGGCATTCATGTATATTTTATTACTGTGTAAATATATGTAATGATTGTGCATTACTATTCTTATTCACATGTAGATTCAACAGTTGTCCTCTCATGCAATAAAATTACTAATAAAACGACAATTTTCATTCTGAAGCATAATAATGTTCTTAGCAGAACCAGCTTCTAAAAAGTTGTGTGATAGGTAGATACAAGGCTACAAACATTACATGCTATTATTGAATGCCTAAATTAAATTAGCAATATTGTTGGATTAACTTACCTCATCACCTGTGCCACCATGACCACTTTCTGATTCGCTATCAGACAGCTCATGTGATTTTGTTATTGAAGACAGGGAACTTTCATCGTCTTCGATTTTCTGAATGTTTTCAGCTTTTTTAATAATAGATCCATTTTCTTTATCCTTTGACTTCTTTTTCTTACCAAGCTGAAATATTCCCAACACAATGTGTTTTTGGATTCATGGTTTTGGGATGAAACATGTCCAGTTTAAAATTGTCATCTCCTGCAACTCACATGTACAGTAACCCATACATGCACATGCCACATGTAGGTGAGATATACAATACTGGAGAAAGTTATATAATGTCAATAATCAATCGCTCGATTGAGTCATCTTAATTCTTCATGTTCAAATCTCACTACTTTTAAGTAAAACAAAACTTTAGACAAATCTTAAAAAGATAAATTGTGACATAAAAGCATTGAGTTACCCCAGTTTTGATTGGCTAAAGCAATTGAGTAAATACTTACTACCATTGTGATTGGATAGGGGGATGCATAGCTAAGGAGCGTCAGCGCATCTTCATACACCATATTATCAAATGAGATTGTTAGACTCAGTACCTTATCGCCTAAAATATAAACAAGATAAATTAATAGTTTCGATAAGTTAAACAAAATCTAGATTTTTATTAATAATAACGCAAGTCGTCACCCAAGTACAACATCGGGCCATCACCGAACCCACCCCACACAAATTTAGCTTTTATAAACCACAGCAAGACCTGCTCAGCAAGTCTATCTAACTAGCTAGTACTTTCATGTGTTCCGCGCCGACACACGCCACACCAATCTAGAATTCTGTGTTGCCTAGTTATAAGCAGAATATTATGCTTGCACTCAAACTCTATTTTCTGGAAAAGTGGTAACTTATTTCCTCTACTGGTGTTCCTCATCGGCACACCTGCACAGATGTTGTAACTAGCAAATTGGATGGCAAGTGGAATAAGGAAGGACCGCTAGACCATCCCCTTACAGTCCATACTTGCTGCACTTCCTCCTAGTCAGTGACCTTAATGGTAAAACTAAACGCCCTAGCTACCAGCCAGCCAGGGTCTGTAACTAGTGCCCTACTAAAGAGCTTTACCAGGGACAAGGAAATTAATAGCGGCATGTCCTATACCAGATACAAAAAACTTTTGCTAATAACTTGATGGAATAGACTCTACTTGTCTTTCTCAGTAGGGTATTAAGCCAATATCGATTGGTGGTGTGACAATCCTAGTTAACAAATAGGTATAAAAAATTCAATTTGCAATTCAGTCAGATCTGCAGGCTGCAATTCGAAGCCAAATATTTTCTAAATTTCTACCATCAAGAGCGAAATTATGACTTGTGTCAAAGCTAAAATAATTGAACGATGAATAATTTGAGCTGCTTTATTTGAAGTTAGATGTACATGGACAGTGTAGATATACATGTACAATACATTGCTCTCTTTCATTAATCTATTTGTTGCAGCTGTGTTTACCACACTCTGTCAAATGCGAACAATTTATAGCAAACATAAATTGTTTTTCTGGCAACATTTCAACACATTTTGCAATGGATTGACTGACTAGTTCCTTTTTTGCTATACAACTCTGTCACCAACTAGTTTGTGGTGGTCTCTAGAACTACCACAAACTTTGAGTATATGAAATGTAGAACCAAGGCTAGCATTGTATATAACTATAAGTGTAGCCACAGACTGACTTACCAACTTTAATAAGACTGTTTTCCTTAGCCGCACCTCTCTCGTGGATGTTACTTATAGATATGCCATCTCTAGGGTTCCCCTTGACGTCAAACCCCAGACCAGAAACTTCCTTTCCAACCAGGTTGACCTCCACACAGTCTACATTCTAGAACAATGACAGACGGTTAATAATCCTAACTATATATTATCAAGGTATAATGTATACCAAAGTAAATGCTACGAGCAGTAAAACCATGGTACCAACATTTATTGGAGAGTTACAATTCCCCTGCATATCTGTTAAGGAGAAGCCTATTTCAAAAGATTTAGTAGTGCATCCTTGAAATGTTTTATTTGCTACAATAATAAATATTGTACTAATTACAATATATTTATACATTATACCAGTACCCAGTGGATCGCTTTCCCCAATCTGGAATTGTTCCCTCAGAGTAAAACAAACTAATGCTACCATCAGGCTTCATATATACTGTATAATGTCATGCTTTCTAGTAATTAGTAGATATTGAATGAATGAGTGACTTGTATGGGCCCTGTCAGGGTTTTAGTTTGCTGAGGTAGAGTAGGTGCCTTCTCCAGCCCTAGCCTGCAGAAAGTGGGCCCTGAATATGATCATAAACTGTTTTCTGTAGATTCAGATTGACAGTGCTACATCTAGCGGTCACTTCTCTCAACTACCTGTGACTATGACAGTATTGACAGGTCCCTCACCACTTGGATATCATAACATGACAGTTACGCGCAGGTGTTATATTGTAATGGTACGCCAAGCCGTATCATTCATCTGACACTCATTATTGTGTGCATATATGTGTATATCTGCTTGTACTTTATTCTTATACTGTTGTATATAATTATCCAATTATATCTAAGTCTTTTAATGCCTTTTATACTCATGTACAGAGGCCCGACCTCTCAGAATCCATTGATATTTATTTTGTACATGAATTGGACCATTTTAAGCAACTTTTGTAAAACCCGACCTATTTTGGGTCGGCCGTCGGGCGGAAGTCAGCCATCTTGTTGCGCAACTTCCGTCCGACCACACGTCGTCTTTTCCCGACGTCACGTCGGCCGGAAGCCGGCCAGAAGTTCTTATACTATATAAAGGGCATTGTTTTTCCATTCATTATCTCAGTCTTCACTTGGCTTTCAATAAAGACACATCTATACTTGATACAGAGACTTTCACTTCCTTTTGCCAGGTCGTTCGCTAGTCGAACCGCCTACTAGGTCAGATCACTCTCTTTCATTGTATAGTCTGAAGGTCGGACTTGAGATCAGATGGGTCGTCTTTGGTAGTATTTGGGCTACTGAGACCGCTCGATCTTTCATGTAATGTGAAGTCCTATTACCACTCATAGGCACTTCATTTCTGGGTCGATAGTCGTCCACGGACGACCGCACCAAATTACAGAAACCATTACAATATAATGGCAGTGCCATATGTGACAAGTAGATGGTGCTACAACTTTATTCATGTCAGTCAATGGTAAAATGTGGCAATTGCAACAAGTGCTTTACATGTATAATATGAGAAACGGTGTATTTCATGTTGCTAGCATTGGTGCTTCATGTACATGGCTATACCAACATATTATTATGTTGCCAAGTACAATAGTAGTCTACATGGAAAATGGGTGTCTAGATGAATACCTTTTCAAACTAAAAGTTTTGAGTTAAAAAATATTAATTTTCGACGCTTACCTTATGAGGAACTGATAACGTTCTGTTCAGTGTACTCGACCTTCGCTCTTCCACACTAGGTTTGTTATTCATCATCATGAAGACATCATTGCCCTCAGTACCATCTGTCGTGTAACCGCTGTTATGTAGACCAGTTTCCAAACTACTCTCAATAGAAGAGAAATTCTGTCCTCCGATATTTCTGGCATTTGCTGATCAAAAGGCACCATCAAATATTAGACAGGTAGAAACGAACCCCCAAATGGATTGTACAATGTACATGTAAGTTGGTGCTAGCTTGGGTTCCTAACTATTCAAAATGATGAGGGTTGGGCTTAAGTCCTGCTTTACACCAAGTCTAGTTTTCTCCTACATGTTTTTAAATCGGCCTAAGTTAGCAGAATGACAGAGTTTATACTTTTCCCTGGTTTGGACTCTAAATAATGTTGAAGACATTGGAATTATCTTTCCTTTATATTAGATCTATTAATTGATACACACACATAGCGTAGGTAATCTACCAATATCACTTTGCAACCATCAGATTTTGAGATCAGGTCAAATAGCTGGACTCAAAATAATAAACAAGGCTTAACTCATTACAAAACTGGCGTTGAGTAAACAACGGATTAATACCAAGTCAGACAAATCAGAGAGATAAAAAATATGTTTCGTGACTCTGTACGGAGTACTGTTGTATTGCTTAATGCTGATGTTCTGCACTCTACGCCTCTACAGCATCACTTATTCTCATGCGCATTGCGAGAAAATGAATAAACCACAAGAAAAAATATCACAAATAAATCGCAATTCCCAACAGTGAGATGGTATAACATAATTATCTGTATAGTAATGTGGGTGAACTGGTAGTTTTAGAGTGCATTGCATGAGCTATAAATTAAGTAAACTTTTTAAAAGGCTATTTCTTGTGTTCATTTCAAGGCTGAGTCTACTTCAACAGTTTTAAATGATGTAAAGTTTAGCTAATGTATCACACCCAATAGCTCTTTACAAGGTGCTTTTCTTGTCAATCACTTTTATGGCAAATTAGACTAAGTTCTAAACCACCCATCAAACCCATTACAATGTACATGTAGGCCCTACATGTATAAAACCCAGTGTTGGTATAAAACTGCTATTACCTCTCACATCCTCAAACTAATAATTTTAGCTGAGGTTACATGTTATTCTAAGAAATTATGCAGATTGTATTCAGAAACAGGTCACAAGGGCCATTACAAATTCTACCTCCCTCCCTTTAACGCAATACCTTTGGGATTATCATGCTAATGTTATGCAAATGGAAATATTTCCCATAGAAATAAATATTGCATGCTGTAAAAAACAAGAAGAAGAACAGAGTTTTGCCCCAAAAATAGACGGAAAGATTTCTTTTCCGCCTCAATTTTGACAAAGGACACAGGCTATCCCTTTTAAAACCTTCAGTCCCACTTCTATCCGACAACAGTTGGAAGAGGGCAAAGTCTATACTGTTTACAAAACTCACGAAGAGGACAACCTGTCTAATCATACCAAACGCTCTCTCCACTCCTACCATATGAGTTGGGTGCCATTAAAGTCTCTAGCAAAAGGGCATTCGGCTTTCAACAAACACCAGACTATAACATCAAAGTACGTCAAGGTAGAGGTGAATCTGGTAATCGTAGCATAGCGGGAATGCAGATTAGTATCATATTAGCTCCCTTCTTAGCTAAAGAGGTCCGAGTGATTCAATTGGTCAATCATTGTGATCTGATTTAGTCATGTTCAACTAGGCAACTCCTATGATACTGATTTTGGACTTATAGGTTCAGCTTCTTTCTTACCAAATACATGTACATATTTTATAAACCTATTTATACAAAGCTATTGAGTCTTTTCCTGACCTAAAAAATTGTCTAACTTTTGGCTATCTACATGATTGTACTAGTAGACATGGCTATATTGGTGAAGAAAAGCCTTCTTGTATGTGGTTCATGTCTGGTTTGGGAGATGAGCATGCACATGTGTTATATACAATACATGTATCAATAGACTGACAGCTGAAGTGCTGCATATAGATGTACACGTAGATGTAGAGGGAGGGGGAGAAGGTGAGACAATCTTATATAACAACATGAGTTATGAAAGTTTAATACAGTCTGACAATTCACCATCTATGGAACTACTCTTTAGTTCGTTACTCTCTAGAATGGTAAATCTGTTCTCCCCTGAATTGGTTTAAGAGGAACGCTTGTGTGTAACAGTTTACATATGAATATTTACCAATTCATCTAGTGTTGGGGTATTTGGGATCTAGACTTTGAAACAGTCATTCTCCAATTGAAATTTGTAAAGTTACCAATTAGTGAGTCATTCAATCTCTGACTCGTAGCTACGTAGCTACTGCCTACGATTTCCCATCCATCATCATTATCATTGAACATTGAGGTCTAATACTACAGCAGTGCAGTGCAGCACAAGCAGTGCCAGATATGGACAGAACTATCAGACATGATAATCTGACTAATATAAGTTGCTGGATTCTAACTGTATGGACTAGTAGACTAGTAGTAACAGTATTTACGCGTCTGCTGCAACTAATAGTGGAATGAGGCATAATGAGTTTGAACACTGCACAATGCTATAATTCACCTTGAGACATTTATGTGCTTAATGACCTAATGGGACATCATGTGACACAACAAGTTACACTGACTAACAATACTTGCATCATGTCCATTGCCAAGATTGATATGTAATTTATAAGTTCATAAGTCGAATGATCACAAAGATTTCTGTAAATTTATGAATAATTTTTAGATGATTTATTTTAATTAGGCATATATTATTATATATCTATGTTCGGTGTACCTGAATCTTTTACCTGGCACCACATTATTAACTAGGTTACTAGAAAATGTCATTCTGCGAGTTCAAAGTATTAAAAGTTATTAAATCATGTTTTATTAGTTAGACTAAGAGTTTTGAATAAAGTCTACATCCATGTATTTCAAGACCCCCCCCCCCCCTCCCCACCGCTATTCTACTATAGCTTGTGGAGGAGGAGCTACAACCTAAGCAATTGAACTGGATCTGTTTACTTTACCAGTCTACAACCCTGCCAACTTGCTGACTTTTTATACCAAAAAACCTAAGTGATTGAGGACAACAGTGCAAATTGTAGACCAATCTTCCAGCTGAAAAGTGATTGCTGCATAGATTACAGGCTATAATTGTTCAAAATTCTGCTGAGCTTTTTAACTTTTAGTGATTATGTTTAATTTTAGGAATCACATAGACTCGTCGCTCAATCTTTGGATTCCCTTTCAAGACTGGCATACAAAATATTAGAACACTGGCTATATATGATGGATGCATGGATCTAATCGTGACTACCAGCATAAATGTTTGCCAATCAAATGACAAAATACATGTATAGCATTCTGGTGCCTAGAAAACAAACTATTGCAATGCACTCCACATCTAGAATTGTAGAGAGGGTGGTGGAATACAGACTATGTTATACATCATTATACAGTACCAATGGTCACATATTAACACATTAGAGAGGATGTTAGATAATTTCAAAGAAAGCAACCGTCTGCATGCTGTCTCCATGCTACACACGACTAAATATGCTGTCTCCATGCTACACACGACTAAATATGCTGTCTCCATGCTACACACGACTAAATATGCTGTCTCCATGCTACACACGACTAAATATGCTGTCTCCATGCTACACACGACTAAATATGCTGTTTCCATGCTACACACGACTAAATATGCTGTTTCCATGCTACACACGACTAAATATGCTGTCTCCATGCTACACGCTATCTAATATACTGTTTCCAGTGCTAGATTGAAAATTTGAGCCAATTTCGTAGAATTGCAAATCTAGTTAATACGCATGTTAGCAACCATTATAATGTATTTCTCATTGCTATGGTAAAGGTGAAGGTAATACAAGCTGTCTGTCTGATTGAGTCTCAGGAGTAGCAGCTAATGGTTGTCTTCCCTTTGCTGAGTTGTGAATCGTAATTCCTAAGGGAATATTAGGCAGATGGCAGCAGTTTGAAAAACTTTAATCTGGTATCAAATGCAGTAAACAGAGGGCTTTTTCAATCTCTGATTTTGCAACTGGTTCAAAGGCTGAAACATTACTCTATTTTTGTTACAACATCGTGAATTCTCACAAGCGCTGGGTCCCATGTGGCACAACGCAAACATTAAGAGACTAGCAATATTAAAACTTCACATATAATTTAAATTTCAAGCATAAAGCAGAATCCAGGCTCTAATGACTTTTTAAATAAAGACTGTTACAGACTCTTGCAGTCAGAATTCAGCTGTAGCCAGGAAGCATGGGCATAAGTCTGTGTATCGTTAATACTAAAACTTTATTTCATCTATGCTAGATATTGCCTACTAACACAGTTGGCAATGTTATTCTACAGTATGCTAATATTATACTGTGTATATAACAGTATTTACATTGCAGATTGAGATTGTATGTTTTTTTACTGTGACCTATATTTCAGTCACCAAATCAGCTGGTCACTTTCACCTGACCAGATAACTTATGAAATCTGACGGAGATTAAGAGTTAATCTCATGTTAATCGATAATCCAACAGATAAATAAACCAACCTCTAGACTTGGTTTTACTCTGTGTCTGACATACAGTGTATATTAACCATTGACTGATTCCAAGACAGCATACAACCAGACAGAGCGTAACAATAGCTACCAATCAATATTGAAAGGATTCATTTACTTTCCGTATCCATGGTCTTGTTTAAATCTAGTTAATACATGAAATTCTAATGATGTAAAGCAATCTACTATTTTTATACCTAAAAAATGTAGAATTGGTTAATAACTTCTACAGATTTTTCTTCAATAGGCACATAGGAGCAAGGAGAAACTGCGAACCCCTTCCCATATTAATCACACTCTCTCCACATATTACCATCTACATTTACTTACCTATATATTTAAGTTTCGACTTGCTCTGTTTCTTGCATATGAAGTAGATGATAATGCCAGTGATGGCCGTACAAACTGCCAATGTACCAAGTATACAACCAGATATAATTCCAACCAAGTTTGCACAAACCTCACTTTCATTGTTATCAGCCATCTTGGATACACCTGTTGACTTCCTCCAGCTAAGAATAAATCTAAAATCAACATGGATGAAACTATAAAGTATGGTCTCGACTCTGACGCCTTGAACTGTAATGAGTAACTGACATAATTAAAATAGATCAAATTTTAGTTTTATTTATTGGCTTTTTCAAGTAGGTCGAACTATTTTTATTCGTAAATTTATTGGCAGCAGTAAGTAAAGATGAATCAGTGATACACCTCTCTGCACTGTGGCCAAAAGCGTTTAAATATGATTAGGTGGAATAGCATAGTTATGCGATATCAGACAAAAGATAGGATCTATAAGTACATTACATGTACATTGTAATAATTATATACATGTAATGTATTCTGTAGCAATGCTATTAATATCGTGCTACATTTGATGTCATTTGCACTTTATTCATATTCTTTCCATGTTCAAACTTGCCGACTTTAATTTTGACAAATTACAAAAGAGTGAAACAAAAAAGATTTATATTCAAATTTCGAAATAGAAATAAAATGTCTAATTTGAATACAGTAATAAATTAAAACCTGTTAAATTTCAGAAAAAATTTCCCATGAGTAGGTGACTCATACCAGTTCAAATATAAAATGTTGCGGCAAGATTTACGAAAGATCTTGTCGCCATTTCGTAAAATGGCTCTTAATGGATAATTTTAACACGACAATGTATTTGAACTATCTACTGGCAGAGAGTGTGACACGACATTAAGATAGCATACAAAGTAAATAAGCGTATTAATATTCTATATGTCTCTTCTTCTATTCCATGGTAACCTAAATATCCAGACACGCTGCCCAAATTTAGTACTGAAACTACATGTACATGTATTTTTCTTGAGGCAACGTTATGTTATAGTCATGTGCTCTCGTCTATGTTAAACTACGCTTAGATCGTGACATGTCAAAACCAAACATCCTGCTAATCTGTGTTCATTTCTATGGTATGAAACAGAGAATGAATTTACCTGTTATATTTTTTATTACCTACGTATATGAAGATATTATACAAGTTGAGAAAAAATCCTGGATAATAATATGCCACATTCTTTAATCTCTAACAAATCCCAAACATGCCATAGAAAGTACATTACTTTCTCTTTCATGTCTAAAATAATTTTTGTTACATGTAACAAGCTAGACATATTATAATATTGCTATAGCAGTATTGAATGAGCTATTAATGCTAGAGCTACTGAATGTGTGAGTGTTATGAAGCTACAGGTTCAATGTATATAAAGTTTATAAAATGTTTATAATTTAATTAGTATGTCATCTAATACTAAACCTATGCAGTTGTGTAAGGCAACATTTTATCGTTTTCAGAACAGATATTATAATATTATATCAATAATAACAATAATGCTTTCCTCCAACGAGATTGGCCACTTGGACTTCCTGTGACCAATCCCAGGTAAGAAATGTAAGAATATGAATAGTTTTGTCTATCAGGGTATCAGAACCGCGGTGCAAATGACAATAGTGACAGTAGCACCTATTCTAATGTTACATCGGCATGACATCTTTCAGTTATATTCTCATATGTTTTGAACTACGGACTTCCAGGTTAAAGCCCCCTCCCAAACCGCAATGCCACAGCTGCTCCTTGTAATAAGTGCAAAAGGTTGGTTCACAACGTGCCCGCTCGCTATACTGTTTCAGTCACCAATTTGAGTACAGATAGGAACTACAGGATACAGCCATTTTATATTGCTCATTCGGCCCATGAATTTTACCTCACGTTGGGTATTAGCACTGATATCTGACAGAATGAGATAATATATTTCAGACTTAAGGAATTGTTCCGCAGATTATGGAGCAAAAAGTCGTATTCGTAGTCGTATTGTGAAGATAAGTATGTAGGATACAACAGGATATGCTACATGTAAGTCATCTTTGTCTGGAAATCCCCCAAACGCAAGTTTTGTCTGCTGTGAGTTTAATTTTTCGCTAAAACTGGTTCAGGCTATAACCAAGTCAAAAATAATTTGTACTAAGTGAAAGAATTTACAAATTTTAAAAATTGGCTTATTAATCGGACAAGTCTTACTAAAGCTCTAAACTGTCAAAGAAGTTGCTGGGCATGATACTTAAATTTCAACTTGCGACAAAAGCGAGGAAATAACCCTTGACCTTTATATATCATCATATCTCAATTTATAATCATACTTGATATATTTTTGTATCAAATGATTGATTTGAACGTCTGCAAGATTGAAGTGTTCCAGGAAGCATCCCATTTTGTCTCTTTGCAATTTCCCAAGTTTGCTTCCATGGCAACAATAAAAACACAACATAAATAAAAACTGAATTAATTACCTTTTATGATCCAAGTTATCAATTGTTTCTGTTAGAGCAAAGCATTTAATTTTGGTAACAGATGAAAATACTGAACTCCACCCAAATTGATGTCTAAACTTATTGTTATAGGTATGAGAAATATAGGCAACCGAAGAGGTCAAGGTGAGTGACAATGTGTGGGTAAAACCCTGCAAAACAATACCTCTCAACTTGTTGGCATTACCACCATTTAGCGATGCCAATATAGCAGGCGACCGACGATGGTAAATGGCTTCCTTGGATGTCATCTATTATCTATAGGTTTCATATGCAAACTCAAGTGCATGTCAATATTAAAACACACGGAGAGCCAGCCAATGGTGGCACTTTTCCATAGCACATCATTTTTGAACCAACAGCTTTTATTATAAACATGCATTTGATGAATGAATGTTTAAGATATAGCACTAAAATACACTATGAGTTAATTCCTTGGTGACAATCTCCACGGCCATCTTGTTGAAGGTACAGTAGCTTTGTAATCAAATGTTGAATGACAGTTCACTGGCCACCTTACAACTCTTAGAAGAATCTGTACCTATACAGTAACGTCTTCCTCTCCAAGTACAGGCTAGATAAATCTCTGTACTCCATACTGGACGTTGCTACAGCGACGCGGAGGGTGTAGAGTAGCTGATAGAAACACATCCCCAAACCACAATCTCTTAAGCCCATAACACCAGTAATAAATACTGGGCAGACATGTTTATTTTCCTGCTAATGCTTCAATACACATCTACGCCTAGGCAGAAATATACCTAATTATTATTATGACTTTTGCAATTTCCACCAGATGTGACCCTACTACTTGTCATATCAATGAGTTTGTTGATGCTATTTAATAATGTGGAACTACTACTAGAGAGAAACATAGTACGATTATACCAGAGCAGTTGATATGAAAAGCTGATAGTCCGCATGACTGCCAATATGATATACAAAACATTGAACTGTAAACTGCAATCTTTGACTTGTTCGTATTAATCGTATATTTGAAAAGCAATGTACTGTAGTACACGACAAACATTATTCTACTCAGTTCAAATTCCTATATTGGTTCATTGGAACGTGATTGTATGCAGGTAGTCGTTGTATGCAGGTAGTCGTTGTATGCAGGTAGGTGACAGGCTCAGACTCATATGATTGTAATGTAACATAACGTGATGATTATATTACTGTAACTAATTGGCACAATTGTTAATCCTCCACTCATACTGATACTAATAAAGTATATTTGATTGAATAGCTGTCAAACAAAGTTTTCTTGTTACTAAATATACGTATTATGGTTGTATTAGCCACTAAGACCTAATACTGACTGATACAAACTGTCTCAGCACTTCATCTACTAATAACTAATATAATTACTTAGAAGAGGTTTTGACATGGCATATGATGTAGCAAAATATAACCAGATTATTGAACTCTCAACCTTGAAATTCATTGTAGGAATAGTTGATGTATCCCATAGCAAGACAATTTGTCGAAGATAGACAATCATATTTAGACATCTACGGGCAGTAAAGTCGGCTATAATAATGGTTTTGATATTTCAAATTTGAATTTGTGCTGCTCTACATTGTCGTCATATTGCTCGCCAATGATAGAGCATAACGGTACAGCTTTTTCTTACGTCCCAGTTAGTCATCTCCCAGGACAGTCAAAATTTACGTAAAAATATAATAATCATTTTAGATTTCTTTGATTCCTTACTACCAGATTTAACAATAATTTCTTGGTCTACTTCCACTAAAAGAATCGCTCTATTCGTTTAGCATTTTTATGCTATCGTTGACAAGATTATATTGCATAGTAATTGCTACAGCAGTTGGTGCATCTACTGGAAACTGTTTTTGCTACCAGTAATATCCAACCAGTACTTCAGTTGAAGTTGTGGACTGTAATACCAACAGAATGATGTAAGAGTTTAAAACTCACCAAGAAGTTGAAAGAGTTGGTAGAAAGTCAGCACTAGCAGTATCCTGTACTATGACACCAAGTTTCAAGTGCTCTCCTGTGCTCTCTATATAAATGCTAAACTGAGAATCCTATGAATTGACTCCAAGTTTCAGGTGCTCCCTCTCTATCTAGACAAGGTATGTATCCGCCATCAACATCACCGCTTCCACTCTATAAGAGATATGAACCGTTAGATTCAATCATGGCTACCTACACAAGCTACCGTCACGCACAATTACACTTCTGATGACATAAAACAGTATAATTGATTGAATGATGGCTCAAGAGATTAGCAAGAGAGCCTTAGGTTCTCAACATGATTGTCAGTTTGAAATGAGGGAGGGCTACCATTAGCTCTCGTAAGCAAATATAGGTTAAATAAAATTCAGATTAGATTTAATCCAACTCAAAATCCTTCTGTTTTGTAGATTAAAACTTCAACTAAAGTGCAGAAGGTATTGAATACTGTGTGAGGGAAAAATAATAATATAGGTAGACAGTTACATAATCAACTGAAAGATCTTATGACATTATCTATTTGTTGCTACCGCTGTTAGTCATTGACTTTGAACAAAGTTTACAATTTCTATCAAGCATCCTATCATTAGTTTTCGAATCCATAGTAATGTTATTATCTTATGAACAAGGCTGCAGATATACACATATATAATTATAATATAATACATGGCTTCAACACCCAGTCTTCAAAGTTCAACCTGTCTGATTTGGATTAGATGTAAATTCAGGTAAACAGACCATAAAGCTTTTAGTTTAAAAAGCTATGGATCGTTATTACTTCACTCCACATGCCCCACGGGAGATTTTAGCAGAGCATTACACCAATCAACCCTTTAGTCAGAGTAGACAACTCCGTTACCAACTAGGTCATAATGTGTTGGTAAGATCACATGACTATCAAATCACTAAGCTAGAAAGTTATAGACTTTGCAGTCTGTCCCAGAAAAATTACTTTGCGCAGATCGTGAAGCAATACGTTAGAACTAACAAACAATAGCAGCTTTAATCAGTGAAGGCACACAAACATGTCTCAGATGCACATCTGGGTGTACGTGTTTATATTGGTGACTCTATCTCGTGCAATAGATGTGGATATATCCAACCATGAGAGAAATAGAGATACACAAAGGGCTATAAATAAAGAGTATCGTCACAGTCAGGTATTTTTGCTTTCCTACTAACGATAAACTTCTCAAAGTGCAGCCAGAGGGGACCAAACTGTCACCAAGCGTAACTGCGCTGCTGTATTGCTATACAAATGCAGTGTTATTGTTACTTATTCTGTGAAAATGCGCTTGATACATTTTTTAACGAGGTTGAGAAAAATTTTATTCGTATTTCTAACAAATACCTCATTTAGAACTAAGGGAAGTGTCCATTGAAGGCTATAATAATCTTATAATACTGCATAGTAGATGTTATAGGGCAGTGCAAACAGATTAGTGTACTAGCCCAATCTTGCTCACTGAATTTTATATTCCGAGTTCCCATTATCTTAGCCTGTGTTTTAGCAATTACATCTTGATGAAGCAGCACTGTTGAAGAACGAGGTAAAAGAATCGGAGCGCAAACGATTGCTAGTGATGCTGATAGCAATACCCGCCACAGTAATACCTGCTTGTTGTCTTCTATTCTTCATCCGCCGTATCTGGGTGGCAAAAAACAGCAGATGGGTTGACACAGAGTTAACTGGTATAATTACAGAAGCTTAACATAAATTAGTTGATTCGTAATTCTGGTAAACTTTCTGATTAGATTGTTCATTGTTTTCTAAACCACAGGATTATACACTGTAGCTTATCTTATGTTTTGGCAAGCAAAATGCTTCTAAAATTATTGCAAAAATTTAAGCCCTGTTCACACCTTAAATTGTTACTAGTAAAAACACATGATCCAGACTCAGATGAACATGATTGTGTATAAACGGAGCTTTAGTTGGAATAAGCTTTATGATCAAAAGCTGGGAATGAGTACCTGTTATCCACAATGTACAGTTTTTCATGTTTAGACTACGAATATGATGAGTATGATGAATACAGCTCTAACCGTTCCCACGGCACACACTCAGGTAAGTCCAACAGAGTGGATAACTCCTAATATAGAATGCTATATCAATATAACGTGCTAACGACAGAGCTGCAGTAATAAGATAGAGCGGCAAACTTTTGTAAGTGACAGTGTTCAACTAAATAAGCCCTGTGTGCCGCTCTACATGTATATTAATATTGTGGTTAGCTTGAAATTTGGTTGCTAACGATAAGCAACTCTTTGTTTTCTCAGCACATAGAGCATCACCTCCATCACAGTCAGTTTTATTGTAGCCTAATAGAGGTTCATTTCCCATGCAAAGATCATATACATTTACATTGTATATGACGCAAGTCACTCAGTATGTGATAAGAAGTAGGGCTCCTGGTATAACCACAGCTCATAAGTGGACGGCTAAAATTACAGGAAGAAGTTCAGTTTTTCTATTGTATACGTATTTCATGGAATGTAGTATCTGGTGACCTATCCACAGGAAGGTTTAGTATCGAATGTGGGCTGCTCTGTTTGATATAACTCGATTGATTGACAGGGTCTTATTCAGACGAAGACTGGAGGTCAAGGACAAACTCTTACATGAACAGCACAATGAGTAACAACCAGCAGGGAAATCAAACAAGAAATAACCGACGAGCGGAAAAGAGTCAGCACCACAGCTCCAAGTCAGCTAAACATCGTACAGGAAATCAGCGAAAAGAATCGACTACTTGTGGACAGGGAGGTATAATGAAGAGCATTAACAAAGTACTTGCCATAAGACGACAAGGCGACGGGGTTAAAATTCCCAATCCCCCACCGAAGACTAATAAGACTAAGTGTAACAGGAAGCCGAGAGTAAAAAATATTCGGCATAAGAAAGAAAAGCTTGGCGATTGTCGAGACACCAAACATTCTTCAAAGTATAACGAAGACATGGATCAGGCACCAAATGTGGTAAATCAAACCAATGATATTGGATGGAATCAAGAGAAATCAAAAAGAGTACGGAAGACCCAACAATATAAGCTCACAGCAAACAATTCCAAATTTAGGAGAGCAACAAATACAAACACCAAAGCAATGAAGACCAAGGCTGGATCAAATACTAGATCTGGGCAACGTAACTTTAAGAGAAAATAAGAAATATCAACATATACCTGACGTCACTTTCAACATGTGTATTTATATGGTTCCAGAATGTTCCAGTTCAATGGTGGAGTAAATAAGTATTGTTTCTGTATGAAATTGTAGCCCAATTCACAAGGCTACAACATAAATATTATATTAGTAGTTACCCCCTCTCTCAGATTTCACTCACTTTCATGAAAGAGCATTATTACAGTACTGCCACAGAGCCAGGAGTTGCTTTCTCATATAAATCTCAAGTAACAGGGGAGGGTAACTTACCATTACAAACTGTCAAGCAGACAAGTTGGGTTAAATGTATATTTTTTATTATTAGCAGAGAAACATCAACAGTTCTGTAATATAAATGTATTATTCTATAATATTTTACTAAAATCATTGCATAAAGTGTATTATAAGTGATATAAATAAATATAAGTCAACAATAAAAAATAATCACATTGCATGAGTTTGATAACAAAATACATTTACAGGTAGGTTTATTAGAAGTCCTTATAGAAACTATTAGCTATAGCTATTAGCCTAAAGCTAAGAGGTCATAAAACATTTCATTTAAATATCTATATTTTAGTTATTTCAATTCTATTTTCTAAGTATTATTAAGTTGCTCTTACCGAACATTGTATTAGAGTGTTGGTGCTAAAGTTTGCGAGAGAGATGCCATCATAGATATAATGTATGTCAGCTGACAGCTACTTCATGAACAGTTACTGTGCATGGGGTCATGGATCTGAACAAGTGCTTCCAGGTGCCATCCCAGTTGGTACTGATACAGTGTCTTTAGTTGTTAGCAAAGGCTGCTAGTTTAGCCTTAGTGTTCTCACTAGCTACCAATGCCTGTTTCTTAACACTGTTAGGTTCCGAGTCCGATTTGTTTTCATCAGATGGGTTTAGTTTTCTTTTTTTCTCTGAAACATCATCTGGTGTTGATGGTGTCTCGGCAGCTTTATTTATAGCATCTGCTTTTGCAACATACACCTGTAGTATATTATATAACACATGTACAACATACACATCATGTAGCATGTTATATACATGTAACACATCTACTAGTACAACATACACTAGTAGCAGTAAAGAGCAAGTTATCTTCTCTTTGTAGCAGGAGAAGACAACCCACTAACTGGGTCTGATTCACTGATAATACCTTAGAGCTTCGTCTCACCTTTTTCTCCTCTCTGCTGATTGATTTAAACTGATCCATAGACTCAGCTCTTGACTTGCCTTCACACTTCTCCTTACGGAACAGTTCAAAGGCCGACCTACGACCACATATCCAGGGATAAAGTAAATACAGTGCATGATAAGTACCATGGCAAAGATAAGGGCATACCTAGAAAGAGGAGGCGTCCTTGTACTTGGAGGGATTAACTCAAACTCAAAGTGGGAGTACCCCCAGACTCTGAAACAGGATGAGGTGAACCTAATTTACAAAAAAAGTGTCTCCTTGACCTAGAGAAAAATGAGTACTCCCTGACTTAGAGAAAGGGGTATCCTCTCACAGAAAGAGGGGTATTCCCTGACCTAGAGATGGGGTATTCCCCGACTTAGAGATAGGGTATTCCCTGACCTAGAGAAAGGGGTATCCCCTCACAGAAAGAGGGGTATTCCCTGACTTACATCTTTGGTACCTTCATAGGTTTATCTCCCCCTTTCTCCATATTCTCATCAGTTGGTGTCTGTGCTTCCACCTTAGACTTCCTGTCAGCTGGTGTTTTAGTGTCAGCTGATTTAGCAAAGAGCTTTGTTTGTTTTGATTGCTGGCAAATACAAAGAAAATAATGGATTTTAACACTACTTGGTAGACTTAATTAATATAATTGGCCTACATTGTGGCTAGCAACCAACGTTAAAGCTGCAAGAAGCAGTATGGCTAAGATAAAACATCCTGACAGTAGTCACCTTTACAGTAGTGTCTTGCTGCTAACACAGTACACTGCTGCTGTACTATTATAACCCCTTCTAGTTTAACACAGTGTAGTGTGGTATTACCTTAACAGTGTGGTGCTGCTGTGCTAAGTTCTTCTTTAGCTCCGCCTTCTGTTGATCCTTCTCATCCAAGGCCTTGTGCATGTCGTTTATTGAAAGACGTTTTGGAGCTCCATCTGACATCCTCTAAAAGAAGATCCTCCAATCAGTGAATCAGTTAATGTGGTTGAATCACCCCTCAGCCTTTCTATTAGATAAGTTAGTATCCTAACAATCGCTTACAAAGCTAATGACTGAACTGGTTGACTAGCTGACTAACAACTGATCGACTGTTCAACTGACTGATCAACTGACTGACCGTCTGACCAAGAGTGACTAACTCACCTTAAAAGGATTTGATCTACTGCTCTGACTGTCTTGACTCTGCTGTGAATCCTCCACAAGGGATGGTGGTTGAGATAACACATTGGCAAATGTCAGTCGAGCTACAGAAATAAATGGTATCAGACGATAAATAAAATAATTTTTAATAACTTCACTAATCGAAAATTGTAGAACTTTGAATCACAAAACAGTTTGATAAGTATTTTACTAATCATCAAGAAGCAAACACAGAATTAACCAATCACAAACCATTCTTTGTGCCGCTGACAGGTACACTCTGGCTACTGTCATCTCGTCCAATCAGAGGAGAATGCTGACTCGCACCGTGTGATGTTATGATTGAGGTAGTCAGCTCTTTACTGGGAGTGGTAGAAAACCTGGCAGCGGTGAATCTAGTCAGCTCGTCGGTCGACTCCTCATCGTCCTGAGTTATTCTAAATAAGTCAAAGTTACTTTTTAAGATACCAGTATCATTGTGGTGGTAGCATAGTACCAGTATCATTGTGGTGGTAGCATAGTACCAGTATCATTGTGGTGGTAGCACAGTACCAGTATCATTGTGGTGGTAGCACAGCACCAGTATCATTGTGGTGGTAGCATAGTACCAGTATCATTGTGGTGGTAGCACAGTACCAGTATCATTGTGGTGGTAGCATAGTATCAGTATCATTGTGGTGGTAGCATAGTACCAGTAACAGTGTGGTGGTAGTATAGTACCAGTAACAGTAGATGGCAGCGTGGTAGTGGTTGCTATAGCAACAATGATAGCAATAAGACTAACAATAGCTGTAGAATCGTAAGACTTTGCGGTCCCCTATCCAAATACTGGCTCGTACATGCGCACTACAAGTATCACTGCTAGTCTTGTTGCAATGGACATTATTTATCAGAAACCATGAACATCTTCCACTATGACTTGATTGTTATTCGTACCGATTATAGCCTGAGAATCCCACTGTAGGTTGTACAATACCAAACACACTCTCTTCTTCCGTCCCCTCTTTCTTCTCCTGTGCCAACTGCTGCAGTTTTTTGGCTAGGCTAACATTATGAGTTCGGTTAGCGTACTGAGCGGCAAGTTTAACGTATCCCTCACACATAAGCCCAGCGATCTGATAGGCTCGATCCAATCTCTCTTCTCGGCAGGCAGTCTGAAATGAAGATCAGTATGTTAACCACTTAGATAATCATTCATTCACCCTAATGATATAACTTAGATGTAACATAATATATGTTAGGGAGTCCAATCGGTTGGCTGACATAGTACCAGACAGCTAAACTTCCAGATATTTTCCAGCACTATTTCTGTGTAGTAGACAACAAGGTGATTTCCCATGCTCTAAATTATTACACATAAAAGAACTAAGAAAAAGAAAATCTGTCTGATCTGCTTGCTCATTGGTTGACCCATGACCATTTCATCAAAAGGTTTGTTAGTTAATGTTAGTTTAATGTTCAATCACCATTCAGTTTGAACATAAGGATAAGAGAGAAGATAACTACCAGTCATACTTACAGAGAACAGTTTCATGAGGGACGTCTGCTCCTGCTTATCATAGCCTGTGGTGTCTGCAATCCTGTCGCTTAGCCAATTGCCACTAGCCTGTGATAAGAGACGGTGCCTCCAAACTATCTCCTACAATGCACATCTTATGGATCACAGGCTAACCATGCAGTTCATTATGTGTATATACATAACTTAGATGTAGGTTCCATACCTCCAAAGATTTGAAGATGTGCGAGTGCCTTTAGACTTGCTCAAAGACTCTCAGCTGGGTTATGCCACCAATTAACAAATCAATTGATTCGGTAAACACTAATGGAGCATAGAACACTCATAGAACATGTAACATAAAGTATGAAACGAATAACATAGTAACATATCTCACCTCTTGGACGCCTGTATCTGTGTCCAACCCGGCAAGTGGTATACAATAGTTGAGTATCCTCATTGTAGGTTTGATAGAGGTGGAGGGGTATGAGGAACCTTTACAAGATATACAGCGGATCTGTGGAGGAACTTCGGCTACGCTGACAATAAACTGACTACTGTGTTTATCTTTGACCTAAAATCACGCAAAAATATAGTTTTATATAATATAGTATCATTCATTGCTGCTGATTCTATTACCAGACTTCTGCTGTTGCTAAAACTATATTACCTTGGTGTTTATAATAGGTGTCCATAAGTCATGTCCAAATATTCTGTACATGGAGAGCAGTCCATTAGAGTCGTATATTAGTGGAGTTCCTTCACTGCTAAACCTGTGGGCAGAGTATTGGTACAATATATATGTACACACATTATATTGGTTGGCAAAGGACTGCTATTCTACTCCTAGAGAAGGGAGCCAAAAATAATTTTGGGCCAATTTGATCTCTATTGAGCTACTGAAAAAATGAATCATACTACTCATACAAAGCACACCCACTATGAAAGCACTGCCCAGACTTGCCATAACAGAGAGCACTAAGAGGGCGCACTACATACCCTAACCACGCCCATTCAGAGGGGGCACTATTCACCTAACCACGCCCACTAAGAGAGAACACTACTCACCTTAACCCCGCCCATTAAGAGGGAGCACTACTTACCCTAACCCCGCCTATTAAGAGGGAACACTACTTACCCTAGCCACTGTAAAGTGCTAGTGCCTGACAAAGGAAGTTTAGAGCAGTGAGTTAGCACCTCTCTACTACCAGTCACAGTAAGTATTGAAACAGACAGGTTCTGGTAACCATTCAGAGCTACAACACAGTTTAGTTTCGTATTATCAATCATGTTAGTTTCGTATTATCAATCATGTACAGTCTAGGCCCAGTAGCAATTATTATAGTAACAAAAAATTCTTTCAAATCTTACAAGAACTTATCTGTCATTACTTTATCAGATTCCATTTAGGAAGCTTGGATAGTTACAAAATGGTGGATGCAATGCATTGTAAAGAGATATTCAAGCTCAAATGGTAAGATTTTTTCAGTTAGTCCGAGTACCTGGGGCCGTGTGGTAGACGACCATAAGTACTCTCTTATAGGCAGCCATTGCTACTGGAGCTCCGGGGATCAAGAAAGGAGATAGCTGGAATCCAGCTGTGGTAAATGCTCTGATCATGTGACTGCTTGTTGCCACAGCCACAAAGTCTCCGCCTACACAAACAGATTGAATCGTCTCATGCTTGTCCAGAGTTATAGACCATTGCTGTTTGTCATCATCTCCTCCGTAACATATGCACAGTAAAGAACTAAAATACAACAAGTACTGTGATTGGTTACATACGTGGGGAGCATGTGCGTAGCGTTGGTAACTATAACAACAAACTGCAAACACAACACTTCTAAGATATTAACTCTAACTCGGAGTTGTCACCTCTTATTCTAAAAGAAGCAATTGAATCAGTAGAGGACAACTTTAAATTATGATTAATAGCTTCTGGGTGTCTATGACTGCAAAGTATAGGCGATCTTCCCTTTAAACAAATACTGAACACTCAATCAAAAATACCGATAGATCCTAGACTCTATTCCTGTATGACTTGGTTGGTAAAGGCACTGAATTTCATGGTCTATTCTTGTATAATAGATGTTGATGTTTCTTCTGCTAGAGCCAAGAGAAATTTGCTATAGGTACTCAGCTGTGCAGTGTCCAAAACATCTAATCAAAAAATTTGTAGAAATAGAGGAACCAGTAGACATACCTTCTCCCCTTCCCATTATCTTCAGTAGCTAGCACCGCACACTCGTCACCTAGGGCAGCCATAGAATGCCCATCCGTGTTGTTCAAATGTATCGTATGATGACGTGATGTATCGTGAAACTCTATGTCTATGGTGCTTTCGTCTTCTCCATTGTAAGAGCGGATAATTCCCACCTCATTCCATACCTGCACATACAGCCATATTTGTGTGAATAGTAAATGGCTAAACCTTGCTATAGATAAAATATATATTTGGTTCCCAACAGTCAACACACACCCTCTGTAAAAGAGAGTGATAACTCCAAACAGTTGACATAATTTTGTTGCAGTGCAATTTTTGTACCTACAGCATATACGCTTACTAACTTACCATGTATCGAGACTTGTGATTGGTCGGAGTAGAGCCAGGTTGAAAGGGCTCTTGCTCATCTGTGACTAGGGCACCTGCCTGTGGTGTGTCAGGAGGTTGTGTAACATCTGGTCTAGGAGCAGGCTTAGTCTCAGCGGGTGGTCCCTCTGCTACAGAGGTTGCCATTGAGCCAGTTATATCTGAGGCTAAAATATTCGACTATGACTAGAAAGGAGTAAGATATTGCAATCAATTATATTAAAAATATCACCTGAATCAGTCTTTAAATCTCGGCTCGAGGATTGAACTATCAAAATATACTAACAATCAATACCAAGTGTCGAGCACACTTTAAAGTTGTAGGCCCTTTATATGTACCCTCATTTAACTTAGTGGACATTCTAAGTTTTACATTTCTAAAAATCAAATCAAATGTATGCACACGCCCACCTATATCGTCATCATCGTCATCGTCTTCTATAGCCTTAGATTTGGTTTGTTTCCTGGTGTGTTTCACTTCATCCTCGAGTTCCTCGACTATATCTCCATACTCAACACTGGGTCCATCCTCCACAGCCTCTGTATCCATGAAATTCTCATCATCACTACCATCAAACATGTCAGCTATCTCCTGATTGGTTAACTGTAAGAATACACAGACCATGATTGGTCAATTCCACTAAAGTTGAAAAGAGATTGCCTCGTTTTCTTGAGACAAGACAGAAATTCGTTCCTGATTGATTGAATATTTTGGCACTAAAACAGAGTTTCAACATCTACAGCCGAGAAATCCCCACTCAAACAAATTGGAAACTAAACAACCACTGTTACATTATACTGTCTGGTACAATAAACTTCATACACACCTTTCCCTCTGACTTCTTAGTTCCTGCATCCTCCGACAGCAGAGAATCGACCTTGACATTACCAAAGTGCCCCTGCAATAAATTTGATAATCAAATACAATGTAACAGAGGTTTGTAACAGGTGGGAAATAGCCTGTATTCAAAACAATAGCAACTATGAAGCATACCAACCTGATCATTAGCGTAGAGCAGTGTGTATTTATTGTACCAAGTAAGGGACGTGATCGCACCCACACCTACGGTCTCCTGAGAGCAGAGTCTAGTCTGCTTAGAACTATTCCACACTATGATCACACCATCTACGGTGGCTGCTGCCAACGCCCCACCATCTCTGCTATATGCGCACAGGTTTATGGGCTAAAAATAGGAGCAGTTGAGGTACAAATGACCGCATATAACACAAAAACAAAAAGCAGAAAGTGTCACAATGTTTGCAAGTTGTCATTTTATGAAAAGTTCAAGTATTTGTGATGTTGAAGTTGTTTCACCTTACTCAATAAAATTCCCATAATTAATTGAAAAGATAGATCTAAGGCAATTATCATAATTACTTTCCATCGTACATTTTAACCAACCACAAGGGAGTCGTGAAATTAAAGGTATTATCCGCTCTTACAACGAAGAAGATGAGAGTACCATAGACATAGGATTTCACTACACATCACGTCATCATGTATGTAGGATATTCAGTGCGTTCAGAGTATAGTGGTTCAGATTCTAAGCGCTGGCGAATCACATGAACAAATCAATTAGAATATTTACCCAATGAGAGCAAAGATTTAGTCTATGTGAAGTACTAGAATACCTAACAACAATAACTATCACAAGTAGCTAACAGATAGACTACCAGAGTACGTAGAGTAGGTAAATATGCCGCGTGGGTGGACATGCAGCGTAGGTGGATATGTAGCCTCACCTTTATCACAGACTCATCTGAAAGTGTGTATTTCACTTCGTCTGTATCTTTACCATAGATGTGTAGGGACTTATCTACGGGCACCGCAAACTCCACCCCGTCACAGTGCCAGCTGGTCCCACACACACTGGGACTCAGGCTATAACAAAATATTTCGCTAACTGATACATGATTGTCAACCAAAGATAGTTAAACCACTACTGTCGCACCATTCAATATTTCCAAATAATCTTGTTCATCCTTTTTCAGTAAGATTGATGTGTTGTTTGTCTTTGGTAACCTAGCAGATGCCAAGAAAACCCTATTTTAATATTGGCTGATTTCACCTTCAATCAGCCTATGCTGGGAATTTTGGAAGCTCTCAAGCAGTTAATATAAAACTGTGCTACAGAGATAGCCATAGGACTTGCAATGCATTGCATTGTTTTTTGTGGGCATGACCCTAACTTACTTATTCATCACTGTGCACAAGAGTTATTTATAGAATGACAGTTAGTGTTGGCTCAATAAGATTACTGGGCTATTTGATGTTAGTAGCTTACCTATGTACATAAGTTACAAGTATAGACTTAGAACAGGCATAGCCATAGGAACTTAACAGGTCTCAATGCTGAATGGAGGTCATAATAGCCAATATTCAAATGAGTTTATCTTGGCTGCCACTAGGTTTACAAAGACAAACAGCACATCAATCTTAATGAAATAAGATGACCAGTATTCTTTGCAAATATTGAATGGTGAGACAGTAGTGGTTTAACACTGTGAGTGCAATGGGAGGTTGAAACGGGATAGCTTAAGGACCCATACCTGACATCAGAGAATTTGGGGAGAAGGTTTAGAGTTAGCAGACAGCATTTAGTCTTAAAGATCCACAGCTTAACAGTCCCGTCACAGCTTGCAGATAAAAGGTGCCCAGATTTTGGAGCCAAAGAGAGGCTGAGTATCGGAGCGTCGTGTCCCGATAGTAAAGAGACATCGTTCTCTAAGTTTACAACTCGAATCTTGAAATCACTAAAGAAACAAATTAACGCAAAGTTGAATTCATTCGTAAATAAGAATGAGTGTTAAAGTTATCCAACTGAGCCTCAACATTAAATCTCATACATTTCCTTCTCTGACCAATTCCAAATGTAGTCTGTGGAATTTTTTGACAGTAAAATTTATTATTATCTATTTACTATTTCAGGATATATTATAGGAGCAACGATCCCAGAATTAAAAAAGCATTTTGGGCAAGAATCGAAACCAAGAGACCAGATCAGTAGTAGCATATGTTTATACTATATTATGATTATCAGGTGACCATAGCATTGGGATTGCCCATGGAAACGCGGAGTAGCGTTTCATCTTACCTAGCCCCGGCAGCAACATGTGTACTGTTACTAGTAATACAAGTTATCTTTGCGGTAAATCGTGTGATTAGCCCCTGATTCTGTCCATCTTCTGTAGTAAATCCAACGAGGCCATTTCCTTTCTCATTAACAGTATAAAACATATCACCCTGTCAAATAGAATAAATAAATCACAAAAAACAGAAAATCAATCACAAATACCAGAATTGTCGAAAAAATCCAAAGCAGCAAAATGTAAATGAATGAAAATGAAGCCTTCTAGTGTCAAAACAAGCAACAGGTCACATGGCAGATATATCATGTATGCCTATCTGTTCATAAACCTACCCTTAGGGCAAGGTATTCCAGTTGACCCCCAATATTAAAAGTCTTCAACTGCTCTTCATCATCCAAGTTATCCCACACAGTAACCTTCCCATCGCAACCAGAAGTTAAGATTTGATCTGATCTGCAGGCACACAAACGTAGGTATGAAGTAGAAGATTTGATAAGAAACAATTAAATTAAATTAAAAATTGAAAAAAGTAAAAAATGGGTATGCCTATTTTATTACAAGGGACAGGGAATAAAATTGAAATAAAACCCCAAATTTTCGTATTAAATTTTAATTAAGATATCAATAAGGGTATCAAATAGAAGAACAGAACATCAATGGCCAAGTAATAATTATAATAGTAAGTAATAATATTAATATAGAAGGCAGAATAAATAATATAAAAATAATATAATAACTAAGAACTAAATGCATAACAACAACGTCAATTGAAACAGATATTTTATAGTAATAATTGCAATTGCAATAGTTATAATTCTTTTCTATAATAAAAATAATAATAATAAAAATATATTATTTAATTTTATTCTTTTCTAGTGGCAGTTGATTTATAGTAAATACACTACTGTAACTATCTTTTCTTTACATACTTAACATCAAATTGTATAGACGTTGTCCCAGAAGAATGGGCTTTCCTCTCCATTATCATATTCTGTGAGGTTTGAAGGGTTGAATTACTGAAACCTATACTTTTGCATGGGCCAATATGAACAAGATAATTATAATAAACCTTCTCTGTGATATTTTTACCAAAGAGACTATCTTTGTTTTTACTTCCCGCCAGGCAGCTGGAAACAGCGTGTTGGTGTTTACACCAACTTATCAAATCAAAGTTACTGCTTTTAGTTTTACACAACATGATTAGATAAAAATAACTCTATTAAAGGTTTTCGACAAACAAGTCGGGGTGAGCAACTCCTGCCACATAAAGACGTCACGCAGCAGCACGCAATCGACAATGCATAAAAAAGCCAATGAATATGTTATCATCATCAGTCATCATCATTTTTGAACACAGCAACAAAGTAGTATGAATTGGAATTGTCTCCTTTCATCCACTACTACTAGTAAGAGAATATAACCCCATGCAAACTCAATATCGTTGTACTGAACTTCAACAATATTGTTCTGTAGTTTGTAGCCAGTAGACTTCATGTAAGTGTATTCTAAACAGTTAATGCTTTGCAATGGCAGATATATACGACAATGAATATTTATTAGACATGCAGATTGCGTGAGAGCATAATATACATAACTGTACTGTTTCGTTTGCGGATGAAGTTATATCCCCCTATCTATATATGGTTAGGCGTCACCATCACAACTTTTGCTGTTGCCATTGCTCCTATGTATTGATAAACATATGGCACAAGCACATCATTTCGAAACAGAAATATTCATTGTTTTACCGTTAGCCTTGCATATTATAAATCTGATGTTTGCTTAAATTTATAGCAAAAGTATAAACACAATAATGAATTAGATATAATGATAAGTTTGAGAATAATATAAATGAATCAATTACAAATTTGGTAAGAAAATGTACAATAAGAAATATCACACCAGCACCAGTGTGGGTAACTATCTCAAATGCGTAAAAGAATTCATCAAAGTGGAAATGAAAATTCTCCTATATTTATAATACTGAGCAAATTCTATTATACATTTGCTGCAAATAGTAACTGCTGATTCCGGTTTTATCTGTATTTGTCACAGTCTGTTTATTAGTTGCCATGGAGACCACATGTATCTATTTAGCCTGACGCTCCCTGTGATTGGTTAGTGCTTGTGTAAATGCAGCTAAAGTGTAATCCACATCTGCCTTAGTGATGCACATAGGTGGTTTGAACCTCATTACGTTGCCGAATACACCTCCTTTACCTGCAAGTGGATTACATGCATGTAAATTATACGGATTTATGTAAATGGACAACACAGGTAAATACTTTTTATCAAGTGAATCTATTGTAAAGACTTGCATAAGATTTTAGCGAGTCGACAATACTCTGACACTGTTATATGTAGGTCAACAGAAATCGTTCTACAGTATATGGGTTAGCGGAAAGTGTTCAGAGAAGTGTACATACGCATGTGTGATCATGCGAAATAATACAGCATGGCTGAACTGTTTCTACCCTCTACCGGCGGCTATATACTGTATGCCATGACCTGTATATTGTACTATCATAAGAAGTACTTACCAGCCAAGACTCTCATGTCCTTCAGATCTTCAAATATATCAGCTACCTGGTCGACGGGTAAAGCCACTTTTGTCTTCTATTTCAACATAAACAAAATATGGTAAATATATTACCTACAGAACAGTCCGGTACGCTCCTAGTCTAAAATAACTGGTGGTGCTGGAAGACCCCCACTTAGCCTACCATGCTTCTATGCCACAAGTACATTCTGTTGATATCAGCATAGTCAAAGACTGACAGCCATAATATACAATGGTGGTTTGAATCTCATCACATTGCCCAATACACCTCCTTTACAGTATTTACAATATTATAATACAGTATTTACAATGCAATATTTAGATATGTTGACAATACATTGTATATACATGTACAATATATGCAACATATACAAGATAGTCAACATACTGGTATGCATAGATAAATCTTAGGGAATATGCTAGTTGCTAACCAAAACAATATTTACTTCAATGTTTATATTTCTACAATCCACTTACCCTGTCATCCACAAGCTCCACCCCAATCATAAAACCTTTACCACGGACATCTCCGACAATCTCAAATTGATCTTTAAGTTTAGCCAACTCTAACAGGAAGTACGATCCGAGCTCATGTGCATTCTAAAATATATACAGCGCAGTGAATGTAAAATATGGTGTTGCTGAGTAAAAATTTCTACGATAAATTATCACTCAGCTATTACATGTATTTTTTACACTTCAACATTTAATTTGTTATTCAATATCATACATGTACAAGGCAGCTAACTTACAAGGAAGTAAACAGTAGTAGGGCTTAATTACGTTACATAGAAGGGCGTTCGTCAAGACTAAACCGAACTAAACTGATAGGTGAAACTAAACTTTTGTGGTTGTTGGTGAGACTCGAACCTAGAGCCTAGCAGATAACTTGTGCCATTACTACAAGCATTAGTCATCATCATCACTGTGACTAGTGTTACTTACCTCTTGTAACTTGTCGTCTCGAATGACATCCATGACAGCTGACGCAGTGGCACATCCAACAGGGTTTCCCCCGAAGGTGTTAAAGTGTGTCGCTTGGGTAAGCACAGAGGAGATCTCTTTGGTCGTAACAACAGCAGCCATTGGATACCCGTTTCCTATACCTATGAAATAGTTGTTATTGTTACAGCAACTTGATTCTCTACTTAGAAACGGCAAGGCACATGTCATAGCAAATAATATTGTATAAGATAAGGATAATTGTTTTTGTGTCACAATACATGAGTGAGAGAGACAAGAGGTGCAATAGGATGCAAGCAGTGTAGGTGCAGATGTCTTGTTTGATATATCAACCTAATTACGGAGTACGCTATCTGTGGTTCTAAAATATATCACAGATGTGTGTGTAGTAGGCCTATTGATATTGTTATAAGATACAAGTGCATGTATAGGCTATATGCCTACAACTTATATCAGATAGGTATAGGGTGTTGTTAATTGCTAAAATTATAAGTAAATTAAATCACTGTAGAAATTATCGAGAAAAAATTCACGAAATGCTAGTGAGTATATCAACAAAATTATAATTGAAATTGTCCCCCTTGTCAACAATATATCCAAGCATATGTACAATGTATACCTTTAGCCATTACCACCATATCAGGGATGACATCATGCCCTTGGAATCCCCAGAAGTGCTCTCCTGTTCTACCGAAACCCGTCTGCACCTCGTCAAGTATACAGACGCCATTTCTAGCTCGTATAGCTTCCGCTGCTCCCTTTATATATCCCTTAGGAAACTGTACTGCTCCATTGACTCCCTGTGATAAGCACATGCAGCATGCGGTGAATAATATTAAAAATGCACTAAAATATTACCATTACTTCTTAGTACAACGTCCGACTTGAACTTTCGTAGACCCGTTGGCTTCCCACTACTTACCGTAGAGTCGTTATTATAGCGACACACGCCAAACATGGATACATGGTATTAGTGACTAAAAATGGTTCTTTTCAGAAGTTTGGACAAACTAAGAATATGACACTGCCTTGATTGACAAAAGTTTTCAGAAAAATGTTTTGTAATGTTTGGGGGAGGGGCAGTGCAGTGGCCTATAATTAGTGTGTGTAGATACAGGCAATGGCTGTGCTATGCTATACATGTACATATCTAAACTATCGCTATTTAGTTCTAGCCTACTGCATTCATACAATGGACTACCTTTAGCCATGGTTACTATATCTGGGACTACATCATGGCCTTGGAAACCCCAATAGTGTTCCCCGGTTCTACCGAAAGCCGTCTGAACTTCATCAGCGACACAAACGCCTCCACGAGCTCGTATCAACTCGTAAGTTGACTTTAACATCCCTATCGGCAGCTGATTGGCTCCTGAGTTACCCTGTTGTCAGTCAGATGTCATATTATGGGCTGATGCTTCACAGCGACTCTACTCAACATTTTCATTGCAACATTACATATTTAAATCACCAATTGTCTAGCATACATTTAGATGAACAATAATTTTAAGATTTAGGATTTCAGAATTTACATTTTTAGCCGACAGCACAAGCAACATGGCTGCACTAAAAAAGCAAACCTCACCTGTATGCTCTCAGCAAAGAAAGCTCCCATCTTCCCTTTAGGAGCGCAGTACGTCAAGGCATCCTTTACCTCATCAACGTAACGCTCTGAGGCTTCACATTGACCAGGCTGACAGTCACAAGTTCTGTCTGCCTGTACCACAGAGTCTCGGCAAGCTTTACCTCCCCATGGTCCTTTGTAAGGATCGGCATTCCTTAGCTTCAGAACATATGGAACACAGAAATTACAGTGTGAAAAATTTCCCTTACATCTAGTTAACTAGAACTGAAGCAGAACTGTTATTAAATCAACAATTTGGAGTTGTGTTTCCTCAATATTGACAAGAGGTGATAACTTCTATAATAGTTCCTACTCAGCAATGAATAATGAGTGCACTTTCATTTGTGTAAAGACAAGCAATACCAAAGATTGTGTTAGGTAGAAGGAAAAGAGAGTACAGTGTCAGATAGAAATCCATCGCTCTAAGCCTGTCATAGTGAATTTTTTAATTTTGCAACATACGTGTAACATATACAATGTACAAGAAGATATTCAATGTAGAGCAAAAGCTCCCACTGGGTTAGCATTCATGCAGCATGGTGAACCATCTGCATGACTTGTGGCTATCAATGTCTTACACAGGCCATATAAATAACCAGTCAACTCTGACCCTGCAGTATAAACCAGGAGTTGTGTTACCTTGTGTATAGCTGTTGCAGAAGGATAATTGTAATACCATGTACTGAGAGATGTCAATCCCATGGTTACAGGGCTGGCTCCGTGATACGCCCCTCTAAACACCATAGTGTCCATACAACCAGTGTATAGTCTAGCCATAAACAGAGCCAAGTCATTAGCCTCAGATCCAGAGTTTACAAAGTAGCATACCTAGAAGTACATTTAGATATTATATTATTTAGCTATAGATAGATAAAAATAGAAAAATATCCATAACTGTGTTGGAAGGCGAAGGCGCTGTGGTAAAGCAACAATGGAACATACATGTACATACAAATACCCTCAACTCTGTTAACTGTACAATCCTTTTATTAAACAGGACCCCAGGTCGGGTTTTCAAAAATCTTGAAAATAGTAAACAGGCTTTCTCATTATTTATCACTGAGAGCTATAATATCAGTGAGATAAATACGTTCTGCTTAACATGACTTTGTGGTACTAAAATGTAGGACTTGTCAACTAGTGGGGGAGGGAGTCTGATGGACATGTGAATGTACATTGAACTAATTCTGTCAGAATAAACTGTAAATATTTACATGACTGTAAGTAATCAACATAATCTCCATTACATTTCACTATAGCACTTGCCTACTGTATATTCCAATGACTTCGTGGGACGAAATAACTCGTGGCTTTTAACGTTCATATGAACCCAAGTTATCCTGTGCTATTTTTAAAAAAATCTGTATTTCACATTACTAGTCTACTGAAGACTCGGCTACACAAGAGGACGTGAGCTTCGGCAGGTCGGCTCTGTTGTTCGTAGACCTAGTTCCATGAGCTATGCATAGTGACAGCCCATCAGAGGCCTCGCTTAGTATCCAGTCAACAACGAGGGTGTGGGGTGATTTTAATAAATATTATAATTTGGATCACCGTATCAGATTGTAACTAACTACAACAGAGTTCTGTGACAACAAGGCTGAACTGAGCAACATGTTACTCTTTGCCTAAATAAAAAGACATGGTACCATTCTGCTCTAAAACGAGGCTTCTTCGGGTGGAGATGAACAAAACATGTATCATGTAGCCCCACCTAGCTCTACTATGAGGCATGGTCATTCTGGTTTAGGAGCAGATGACTGTCAAACTAAACTAATATACTAAATGCTTGACACAATACAAACTCGAGTCATGGACAGGTTTTTCCCACAGCATTGGAAATGATACATTTATGCTTGCATAATCTACTTTATATAATAGACATTTGGTGATACAAATTGTATTACAGAGTACATACTTTGAGAGGATCGGGCAGTGTGTCTGTTAACTTCTTTGCATACTCGTGTATAGTTGGGTGATAGTAGATGTTAGTGGTGTGCCACAGCCTGTTCATCTGTTTAATCGTAGCCTGAAATAAAACAAAACAGCCGACTTGGTTCTAGTGTTTATGCTAAAACATGTGGTAGTGAAACATAAACCATAACAAAAAGATTGAAGACTTGAGCTAAAATGTCTCTGCTTTTCCTCAAGGAAGATCTGTTGACCTCTCATCAGAATGATTTGGTCATTGAGGCCGAATGTTTGAAAGAGCAGTTTGGAACAATAAGATCTCAACGGAATGTAAATAGAATCACTGACGTCATTGAGGCCTGTGTTCCTCAACATAGTAGAAGTTGCCTGCCCAATTACACAGGCTGGTTATTCATAATGCATAAATACAGTGTATAGTCCCCTTGATGATTAGTCTACAGCTTATATAAATAAATATTGTAACTGTTCCATCTAAACAGTAATATTACCTCCTGTATCTTGGGATGACAATGTCCTGCAATAACAGTAGCTATACCAGCAAACATGTCCAAATATCTATTCCCGTCCAAGTCATAGAGGTACTGCATGTGACCTACAAACAACAAATAGACAATATATGGTATGCCTGATGTACCATTGTTTATCCAATATTGTACATACTCGGCCTGTATTTACATGTATATTATAATAACTATTACTACACAGCCAGTGCTGTAGGTGAACCCATTTTGTACCAAAAAAAAGTCTATCACTGTGTGCAGTCTATTGGGAAATTTAGTTAGAAAACATAATTCATTATGCGATATTTTTCTTGCAAGAAAAATTTTATTATGAGCAGCCAGGGACTTGATTGCACATCTGGGGTTTGAACCTGAGGCCCTATGGCACCTGCTCACCTAGCGCAGTGGGCAGGCAAATTACCACCCCACCAGCTCGGGTTCCTTAAAAAAGAAAGGTTCACCAGTGAGTAGTACCTGTGTACTAAACCAACTGCACAAGAAACATAGTTCATTATGAGAAGTAACTTTTTGGTAAGTGTTCTTACTTTGAAATGTAGAAATAAGATCAATTGTCAATTGTCTTACCTTGGCATATGGAAATGGGATTCTTATAGAAGGTAAGTAACCCTGGACTGAGGTGATTCTCTCTCAGCTGTTTTATTGTCTCGTGTGACGGTCCAGTATACTTCTCAGGTACAAAGTCACATGGTGGTAGGTTGGCAGCAAAGGAAGGTGCTGTTGAGAGACATCTAGTGGCAGACGATACGATTCCACGGAGGAAGTTAGCTCTGGTTGATAACTTCAACATCCTAGGGCTGATATTCTAATCACTATAAAGAAGATTGTTTTATATAGTAAATATAAGAACTACAGATGGTACCCATAGTGGACATGCATCATGTGCTATGGATCACCATGTTCACTTGTTTTTAGAATAAAGCTTTCTTCTGCTCTACCTTTGCTTATAGCAGGCCAGTAGACAGTATTGTCGCTGGTTATATGCTACTGTAATTTGCTGGTGAAAAGGTGGTCCAATAGGCACATTGCTGCTAGGCTCAATACCAAAACCACTCTGCTGTCATTGGATGATTATGATATGCTGACCAGAGCCATTGAATAGAGTTGCGATAACTGAGCCGGAAACAGATATGCATAGTTCCAAACAATGGCATGTGGTCCCATTGATTATCATTGAAAAATCTGACTTGACATTTTTATTTCCAATTTATTTGATAGGGAATAGTGCTATATAGACAAATAATATATCAAAAGATAGCTTAGGAACTAGGCTTTCATCCTATATAATTTATAATAAAGTTATTTCTGTACTCCACCCACTAGTGGCAGTTTTCTCCAATTTTTATTTGCTAGGAGAAAAGACTACACTAATTTAATTGCTTTACAATGAATGAATTTTGCTAGGACCATATTGTGACCACAGAAGATGTTTTTACCAGTTGCGATAACAAAACTAGTGACTTGGGTGTCAATATCCTGCTACTTATGACTAGCATACAAGTATTTTGATCTTTATTTACAAACCTGAATAATGTTCTAATATACAAGTCATGTAGTGCCACCAGCATTATTTTTGAAAATGATACCTGTAAAATTTCATAAGCTAATTCATATAATGTACACATGCCCTCAAACATTACAAGACAGTAAGGAAAAGTAACATGTCTCAATAAAGATGTCATGTGCTAAATTATGCATATTTAGTAGTTTTCAGAGTTTGAGAAATTAAGTGATGCCACTTTCTATCTCTATCCACCGATTAATTCAGCATAATCTCCCCTTATATACACTTGTGTACACTTGTACGAATATGTACAGAACTAGATGGTACATTATTTCTTGGTTGCTGTTTTATTTGTGCTCCTTTTTCCAATGTTCAATGTACCTGGGTCCAGATATGGTCACCTGGATACAATAAATCTATAGGCTGCATATATTCATAAGCAAGCATGTATTTGCCCCTGGAATGTATTCTGGCAGTTGTGACCATAGATAGCCTTAGGGCCTACAAAGTTTCACAAAATTTAATTGATAGAAATTCTTTATACGTTTACCAATCATAACTTTCCCAAAGCCCATCATAGCATTAAGACTTGCTCTTTTGAGTATTTTATTAATTAATAATTATGTAATTGTACCTGTTAGTACATGTAGATGGTTTTTACTTTTTACTCTTCACGACTGCTCAAGTTATACAACTGTAAGTCCCTGAATGCTTGTTTTGTACAATTTAGGGTAAATTCTAGTGTCATGGAAACAGTGCACCAACAGGATGACATAACAGGGAGACTGTCTTATTTTAGTAAATGTGTTCTATAATGTCTAAAAGTATAAACTATTGATTGCACAAGGACAACTACATCTGCAGCTTAGCGAAATAGGACTAGGGCTGTAAGATAAGAAAATCATTGGGTTTACACTCTCATTCACAAGTAAATTGAATAATCTGGTTCTTTCCTAACAAAAGGTGTCCTAGACCATTCAGTTAATGATGTACTCAAACCTGCTTTCACATACCACTTATGAAACCAACAGGTGATGTCAATTTCAGAAGTTAAACAAGTTGTAAGTGGAGTTGTGATTACTTTTTTGAGAAAATAAAATAATCATCTTGTAGCCTAGGAGCTTCTCTATATCATGAGAGAGGGCATTTGTGGCTCAGTTGCTATAAAATCCCATAAAAATGCAAATTAGCATAAGCTCACAAAATCAGCACGTGGCCATTGCATTATAACATATATGAATCAGCTTGACCAAATGGGGGCGTGGCCTGTTTGTTTAGAACTATTCAGGGTGTCTTATATGGCCTATAGGATTTCGCAACTCTCTTTCAATGGCTCTGATGCTGACATTAACAATATGACCTATTGACCTTGAGTCAACTAAGTAATTTATTTGGTTTACAGAGCTGACACGCTGGCAAGCCAGTCAACTATAATATCCATGTCATTGCCAATGTCAAATAGTTTGACTGCTGACTTTGAAACCAGACATAATTCACTTACATTGTACTACTGTAAGCTGGCATCAGTAAATATTAAGCTGAGCACTGAATCAACCAGAACTGCAGTTTACACTATACATGTATCGATGTATAGGTGAATGGACAGCATTAACAGCTATAGTGCACTTTTCACACAGACGTACATGTACATATAGCTATTCATCTGTTATATTCATACAGCTACTAGTTATCCCTGCTGCAAAAATAAGTACTGTAGCTACCCCTTGCAGTCTTTGATTGGGCATCAGTATTGAAGGTTGTAGTGCCTGCTACCCGTACAGGACAGAGCGAAAATAGGTGAGCATCTGTGAACTATGAAGGTTGTAGTGGCAGATCTCATTATGTTCACCTAGTGACATGCATTTAGTTGAGCTATATTGATAGCCTTAGATCAATGTGTGGAATTGGGGCTATTAGGTTGGGGGTACTGAAAATAAATAGAGAATAAAGCCTAGCCTGCTTTGGCTTCTGCAATGAACAAAGGCTAACCCCATTTACTGCACGTTTTTGACCTGCACCTAACCGACCTAACCTTAGGGTGTGGTGTCAGGGTATATATCTCAACCAAATACTTTGGCACCACATTGCCCAGCTCTGTTTCCTGTGCTATAACTTTGGTGTACATATTTGCATGCATTTCATTCCTACCTTCTACTGTTAGTCTACAATATTGTAGCTATGCACGGGGGGGGGGGGGGGGGGGGGGGGGGACTGTGGAACTAAAATTCTGAAATACTATCAATGACCTTTGATCGGGGTCGAAGTTGCTGACCTGTTAGTGGCATGACATATCTATTTACCTGTATCTGTCTGGAATCGATAGCATGTAGCTTGAGGTCACAACCTCAGTATTTAAGTACGAATTAGTACTCCCAAACACAACCGTAAGATCGAAGGCTACATGCAACTATATAACCTTGAGCCTATATCTTGTGACAGGTGTAAATGTGGAGGAATATGAGATGGCTTTGTCGTCAGCAAAACTGAGGCAGGCGAAGTTTTCTTTTTCTATTATGCATTTATGTTATTGGTTGATCACACATACCCCAACCACAAACAAAGACCTATGGCTGGCTATCCAAATTTCTTTACTACTGCATCTAAAATACTAGAACTTTGCAGAAGAGTCAAGTACTCACACTCACCTTATGCTACTCTACTGCAGTGTGGAATATAGGTTGTTCCCTCCTCTTGTATTTCAGTTTATTACTAGTAACAAACTAGTAGCTACTTACAGCACAGTGTGTCCCTCTGCCTCTGCAATGTAGTGAACTGAGAGATAGTGGAGCCTTTGTTCTAGTGTTTGCTTAGTGCTAGTTGCTAGTAAACATGCCACATCAAGGCACTAGTGAGATGACCTTTCATGACCCAGTAACCTCAGCCATTCATTGGCTCATTGACTGCTTTGGCTGATGCCAATTTTTGACTGCAAGGATTGTTACTCCCAGGGGCCTGTTTTGACTGTATGAAACATGATTGATAATATAAACACTAAAGCCATAATATTTGTAGAACATCACAAAACTAAAGTCCTAAGGGGGTGATTTCAAGTGTATTTTATATGACAAAAAATGAACCATTGTACATGAATGTGGTTATTAATAAATAAAGTGGCAATGATAACAGCTTTGGAAGTGTATAACACGATATAACAGAGAAGAAATGTAATAAATATCAAAACTTTTTTTAAAAATTTTCAACAAAATTTCACAGCATAAAGTATAACAGATTATTATATAATCAGGTTTTAACATGTACAGAAATTATATTAGTGAATACCAGCCCAGCCAGCTTGTATTATCAAGTTGGAGGTAGATTTCATAGCAGTAATAGAAAAAGATTAGCATGTCGGTCACACCTTCAGACCGACAACTGCCTGTAAAAATCAGCATAACCTAATCTTACATGTGAACTACATGCATATATAAATTATGGAGTATAAGCAACTTTGTAACTTGTTTAAAACTATATACAGTACCAAAGAGTGTTCATTGTGGACTATCAGAGCTACATCAGTTTCATTAAACAGAAACTCTAGTTCGTCATCTGGATTCGCCTGTCCTTTCCAAACTGTGTCTCTGTCCGACTTTGTCGATCTCTGTGGTTGGCGAAAGCTTGGTTGAAACATGCAAGAGCATAGTCTACGTCTGCCTTGGTGATACACAATGGTGGCTGAATTCTGAGGATATTACCATTCAGCCCTCCTTTACCTACCAAACAACAATCCATTTAGAGCTATACATGTACGTTATATGCGCAACAATGAGGACGTGGTGAACTCATAGAAAACAACAGAAAATAAATCAAGTAATATGATTAGATTTAATTGGGAGAGGGCAACCTCTGCTTCAGCATTGTAAAAGAGCCAAGACTACACTTCTGCACATACATGTATATTTCAAGAGCAGTGTAAACGATGCCTTAATCTCGACCAGCCTGCTGTACATCGATTACATAGACATGATCTAGGAAAAGCTGCTGCGGAGGCAAACCAGTGTACAGAAGTAAAAGAAGAGTGGACGTGAACTGTGAGATGATGGAAGTGTAATAATGCCCACGATTCAAAACAGTGTTTTCAGACCACACCACATTGTTTTGCCAACTAGGGAAGCAGTACCTACCTCCATGTACCTCCCCCTAAACTACAACCTTAACACACATATAGCCAGCCATATAGCCACCTTGAGCTTTCAAAAATAGAGCAATGGTGCTTGGCAAATAGACTTGTTATAAATTTTAGCAAAACAATGCAAGTCATATTTCGAAATCCACAGAAAAAAATTGACGTTGATGAATTCGATGTTGGAAAATTGAATACCGTTGATCACACAAAATTTCTTGGTGTGACCTTGGATAAACATTGTAATTTTGAGTTCCATATCAATAACATTGTAAACAAAATCACCTTTTTATTAATGATGTTTCGCTATTTGACAAAGTTTTTAGACCAGAAAACAATGGTAAATTTGTATTACACTTTTATATACCCACACCTTATATATGGTGTGGAATTTTGGGGACATGCCCCAGACTATTTAATATCCAGCATTTTAATCAGCCAGAAGAAATCATTGCGGATCATTTTAAGTCAACAGCCAAATTCACATGTTTCACACAGGTTTAAAGAATTTAAAATTATGCCTATTTCTATGATCTTCAAATATAGGCTTATAATATTTTATAAAAACCATATTTATCCCAACAAAAATAATCTTAATTTAATTGAGACTGTACACCCCATGACTACGCGTAAGACTTTGAAAAATCCACTGAAATCAATCAAAGTTAATTCGGAAATGGGAAAGAGGTCTATTTATTTTACTGCCGCTAATCTATTTGGTGAGCATGCATGGGACCTACGGGGCCTCACCGGTGGAGTTTTTGCGAGGCGCCTGGCTGCTCGTCTCTGGGAGCTTGGCGCATAGTGGGTGGGCGCGGCATGTGTCCCTGGATGCGTGTGTCGGCCTTCTGTGGCTGGCGAACCTCTGGAACGGGGCTGTCACAACTCTAGTTTCGAACTATCTGATTAGCCCCATGTTTTATTACCTTTTATTACCTTATTTTAATATCACTACTGTTTAAAAATGATGACATAAACTAATAAAAAAAAAAAAACATCTGGAAAATTTGAGCTGTTGAGTCATCACATTGAATAAACTCACCAATAAGCAGCCTCATGTCTCTCAGATCCTCCAAGATGTCTAAACTCTCCTCCCTTGGTAACGGGGTCTTTGATTCCTGCAGGACATGAACACAGAAAATATAGCTCTAAGGAATGGTGATACCAAATGAAGTAGGTCAAGTTTTACATGATTTGACATATCCAGGTTTGGCACGAAACTTCCAGATGGAGTTGTTTTCTCGGCTATGTGTCAAAGCTAGAACCCAACCACAAGGTACTAAGTCTATCATAAAACTGAGCAATACTAGTAATACCATACATGCAGATGTATAGGTCTTGTCTCGTTAATCGCATGACATTCTAACTGTAACCTCTCCGATTCACACATCTAGAAAATAACGATGAGCCTACCTTGTCCTGAACTAACTCAACTCCCATCATGAATCCCTTTCCTCTCACATCTCCGACTATCTCATACTCATCTCTCAGTTTCGCAAGTCCCACCAAGTAGTAGGCTCCGAGTTCACGAGCGTTCTGTCAACAGCAATGGCAGTTTTACCAGATGAATTTCTGATGTTTGGTATGTCGTTAACACAACTTTCAAAGCAAATGTACACTTTTCGATATAATTTCACTCATTACTCAATTTGAAAGTAAGCCAATAATTATTATACAAATACAATTATAAATATCAGTATGTAGAGCATGTATGCTAGCGGTAGAGGGCTACATTGTAATGACTACGTCACATACCTCTTGCAGTTTCTCATCCTTAATAACGTCTAGGACTGTAGAAGCAATGGCACATCCAACTGGATTTCCACCGAACGTGTTGAAATGGATTGCACTATCCAAAACAGAGGCGATTTCTTTGGTTGTGACAACAGCAGCCATCGGGAAGCCATTTGCAATTCCTACAAGACGGAAACATCCATGGATGTTTACGAACTGGTAGAGGAAAAGAGAAGAAATGGCCGCAACAGAGCACAAAAGTATAAACAAAAGTTTATCGTTACCTTTGGCCATGACAGCGATATCAGGGATGACATCATGCCCTTGGAATCCCCAGAAGTTATCTCCTGTTCTTCCAAATCCTGTCTGCACCTCATCGAGTATGACAACTCCACCCTTTGCTCTAACAGCTTCGGCTGCCCCTTTAATGTAGCCTTTAGGAAACTGAACTGAGCCGTTTACGCCCTACAGGTAGAAATTACGATCACTTAGGTAAGCAATTGACTACAGTAACAGCAAATGGAAACCCCTTAAAATCTAAAATAATAGAACCTATTGTTTCAGAGAGAAGATAACTTCTAACCATATAAGAAATGCAGAATCTCTAGCCAAAGGGTGCTTCATCTCACATTTACAGGTAGAATAGAAATAATTGACGACAATATCATGTGCACACAGTATGTTACTGTATTTTATGCCACAGGAAAACTTTCTGATCGGCTGCAAGCATTCTATGAACATAAATAATTATTTGAGCAAGTTACTTAGTATATTCTCCCTCGGAGGTATCTTCCTCTTTTTGCACTATTTACCATTGCATAATCACTGATCAGAGAAGCACTGACAAAGCAGATGTACCTGTATATATACTATATAGTAGCACGCACCATGATGCTCTCAGCAAAATATGGACCCATCTTTCCTTTAGGAGAGCAGAAGTCTAATGTGTTCTTGACCTCGTCTACATACTTGTCTGAAGCCTTACATTGGCCTGGCTGGCAGTCACATGATCTGTCTGCTTGTACGACAGAGTCTCGGCAAGCTTTACCTCCCCATAATCCTTTGTAAGGATCTGGTGTTGTTATCTGTGCAGAACGGTGAGAGGTATGTGTATACGTGCAGACGTTTATATGTACTAGAATACCTGGATAATCTCTTTCAAAACGATTGATAAATTTTCCATTGGTAGTTTTTGTGTTCTCGATTGTCAATGGCAGTTTTCATTGGTTAGTGGTAAATAGGTCATAGGTCAATTTAGTGAATACCACTGTTGTTAACAATGGTCATTAGTTATTACCTTGTGAGTGGTGACTGCAGACGGATAGTTGAAGTACCAGGTACTGAGAGAGGTGAGGCCCATAGCCGCCCCGCTAGCACCGTGGTAACAGCCCTTAAGAACCATGGTATCCATACATCCAGTATAGAGTCTGCCCATTAGCAGAGCTAAATCATTAGCCTCAGATCCAGAGTTCACCAAGTAGATGACCTTCAAATAATTAATATAGTCATGAAGTAATCCATCCTAGTGTCGAGAGAAGACAACTTCAGATAGCAATCCTACCCATTCAACCAACGTGTTTATACTAACATAAACATTGCCATCACTATTTACTGACAGATGTTAAAAACTTCAGATAGCAGATGCATGTTTATAGCTTATGTTCTAGGCCACTCAACACATGTGGCTAAAGTTAAATATAGCTTGCTGTGCATAATCATGTACAGTACGTTGTAACTACCATAAATGACAATATTCAATAATTACATGTATTATATACAACTTTTAGTGATCCATGTAGTCTAGCTGTCAAGTATTCTTTATGATATGCAGAACAAAATACAGTACCTTAAGTGGGTCAGGCAAGGTAGCGGCTAACTTTTCAGCGTATTCATGTAGTGGAGGGAGAACGTATATGTTAGACGTGTGCAGCAGCTTGGACATTTGCTTGGAAGCTGCCTGAAAGCAAAGTAGGTATAACTTGGACACTGTTCACATACTACAGTACTATTTACTTCTGCATGAAACAGAGATCAACTAAACTATGTTAGTACTCACGTCCTCGATTCTAGGGTGACAATGTCCGGCTATAACAGTAGAGACTCCACAGAAGTTGTCCAGGTATCTGTTTCCTTCGACATCGTAGAGATGTTGCTTGTAACCTACAGATAGCATGCAGCATACACAGTTTTATTGAACCATTATACTTTAGGCTATTGAATAATAATAATAAGTTATGCTCTTTGCTGTTAATAGAGCGGACAACTCTGTATTGCATGCATAATCAACACTCTCCTATTTTCATGTATAATAGTTATCTAAAATCAGAAAGGTTATGCTGATATTTGGATTTAGAAATTGTGAAAAATGCCAAAAATCACATAATTTTCAAACGCACATCATGTAGGCCATGCAGTAATACAGTAACACAGTAATACAGTAACACAGTAATACAGTAACACAGTAATACAGTAACACAGTAATACAGTAACACAGTAATACAGTAACACAGTAATACAGTGATACAGTAACACAGTAATACAGTAATACAGCAACATAGTGATACAGTAATACAATAATACAGTAATACAGTAATACCGTAACACAATAACACAGTAATACAGTAACACAGTAATACAGTAACACAGTGATACAGTAACACAGTAATACAGTAATACAGTAACACAGTAACACAGTGATACAGTAATACAGTAATACATGTGTCACATTCCATCAGTGTGCTATAAAGACCTACAAGTCTATAAAAAATCTAGATGTATATTGGATGCATGCATCAGAATTGTAATTACCTTGATTAACAAAGAGTGGTTTCTTGTACAATGTCATGGGCTTCAAGGCAGGAGTCAGGAAAGTATTTCTGATTTCCTGTATCCGCTCCTGGGAAGGGCCGGTGTATTTTTCTGGGACAAAGTCACAAGGGGGCATCTCTGACACAATAGAAGGAGTAGTAGAGGCCAGCCTGATTGCACCTCTCATGCTATGTAGGCCATTTCGAGAAGCTGCCAAACCGATCATCTTTGATAGAGATATTTTCTTTCAAACACCTAAAATGGCCCAAAACATGAATAGACCTTCTAATCAGAAATAACTGTGTACAACCACGGAAATCATAGTTCTATAAATATTAATAGAATAATAGTGCAGGGACATGGCATTTTGCTTCATCATCCAACTAATTGTTATACATTTTTATCAACATCATACTTTTTGTTGTAAAAACAGCAGCATGTGAATTGTGACCAACATTACGTTTTCAAATGACTCATAGTGGATTAATTTGCAAACAATATAATGTTTCAAATTTAGATCAAATCTACGCAGTAAAGATCAAACTTCTTTTTTAAAAATAAGCTGTTTATATTTTCAAGCAGCTTATTTTTTCAATATTTTTCTAGCTTATTAGGCTTAGATATTTATACTCAATGCATGCGTATATACTAAATTAAGCTGAAACAGAACAAAGTATTAATATGACAATGGAACAATTAACAAACATGTCTAGTCTAGCTACAGTACATCGAGCCTCTCTTTGACTGGTCAGGAACAGGACGGCAGCATCAGCTCAATACATTATGCTACAACAGATAATATTCATAAAACACAAGATTAAGTATTCCATAATGATTATAATATTATAATTATATTTTACCCATTCATAATCTACAGAAGAAGAAAGTAGACCAACTAGGTGATTATAATGTGCCCATGCTTAATACGTTACAAGGGCGAAATAATTATTCTGCTAAATAGTATAGCATAGAAATAAGTATTATTTCATATATTTTATTTATTATGTAACAATATGTGGTAATTATAGTTAATCTAGATGCTGTTTTGATAAAGTAGAGGAGCGCAATTCATTTCTACTACTGATTATATAGACTCATGTAGCAATACAACAGCAACACTACTTATCCATGTAATAGTAATATATGCATAGTATATCCATATTAAAACATTTCCAATAGCCAACCAGTTTTAATCTACATGTATTATCATGCCATGCATTATAATTATTATCCAATACATTAATATCAAGATCGAAACCGGTAATTTATAATATAATATACACTGTACTTATTTACATGACAGTAAAATTATACACTGCATGCTGTACAAAGTAGTTTAATGTTAGAGGTATAATTATAATAACTAATGATTAATCTATATTTGCATGAATAATTATTTTTAGCAAACTTGAAACCTACCAGAAAATAACTCTTTTTCACTCAAATTCAAATGACGTGACGTTGGCTGATGATGACCTCAGAGATGAAAATCTAACAAGTAAATGCTCAACCTGCTGAGATGTTGTACTTTATGTATCTTTGTGTTTAATTTCTGGAGCGAACCAGACTGAGCATTAGTTGGCATTAATCCAACATGTGACCAGGGAGGTATTTGTGGGTGTGTCTATATCCCTGTTTCTCATTGGTTAGTACTCTGTTTGGCATGACTACCAATCTATAACAACATGTATAGGATTAGCACCAGAATGAACTAGTTACAATTAAACTTTTAGATCCTAGCCTTCGGTCCAGATTGTTGGACACTTAACAACATAATGGCATTATAGAAGACATCTATTAGGACATAGTTCAGTGCTAAGGAAATTCTTAGGCTAATATAATACATGTTTGAACTGGTTTCTAGTTGTTGCAGAATAGACCCCATTAGCAAGCTGACAACAGCAAATAATGACAACAATTCTACACACATTATGTAACATCATGCAGTTTTAGTTCTAAGCTGTGTTGCCCCTGCACTTTAATTATAGAAATAGAATAAGATAATATGCCTCCACCTTTAGCTATGTGTCGCAATATGGCAAGGCTCCTTAGGGACTCCTGTAACTGCTTGTGGAAGACTAAGGCTATTAAAATAAGGTTTATATTAATTGCTTTTATGCTACTAGCTAGTTTATTTGGGAGATGGGATCTTCGTCTATTAACACCTAAGCACCATGGGAAATGAAATGAGGTAGGTGGGACACTGCCCTTAGCCTTAGGTTCCCACAGGTACACGTAGCAACTAAAACTTCGTCTTCTATCCCTTTGTCATGTAGAAACGCACCTACACCAATGGATACAATATGTAGAAGTTAGCTGATAAGTGCATGAATAGTTACACATGTCAGACATTGGTTGTAGCATAGTGGATTGAACATGGCTTCGTAAAACAAAATTCCAGTGTTCCACTTAAATAGAGAGAAACTATACACAGGAAACACAGAGAGATGTAAATATCTACAGAAGATGTTGCAAAACCAGAGATAATGTAGATTCACATGTGTGTGTGCAAAACTAGAACTAGAAATTGTTGGCAAAGTCTAACAACTCATCACTCAGATTCCAGTTTATTATTGTAAACTTTCAACCAGTTTGAACTGGAACTCATTTTGATTAGCTTATCTTGAAATGTGACGAGTTAGTCTTTAGCTTCTTATAATATTTATGTTATGGTATCTGGCATTCTAAACACTGTATTTACATGCTTAATATACATATACATATACATATACATATACGTATACATATACATATACGTATACATATACGTATACGTATACGTATACGTATACGTATACGTATACGTATACGTATACGTATAAGCATCTATCAAAACAATGGAGTAAATATGCTCCTACACTATTTTATGCAGAATGTGTATTCAACTTGACTATTATTTTCCTACTTTCATGTACATGTATTATTTTTCTATTTTCTCTTATACAAATAATATCACATATACATGTACATGTACATGTATGTAGTTATGCGTAATTCAAACCCTTTGTCATGATAACAGATTGTACAGTCGTGACGTGAGGTGACCGTGACGTGATGTGAGGTGACCGTGGCATAACTTGACATAACCTTGACCTCTGAACATGTCAGCATAGCCTCAGCATCTCAGACTCTCATATTCGCAGATGATGTGCCTGTACCATTGTTATAGTCTTGTAAAAGGCAACACGGTCTAATTATATATACATGCAACTGCTGCTCTGTATTCATCTATTCACACACTTGCACTCAGCCGAGGTGTACACTGTACATAACATAGGGGCTAATAATATAACTTAAAGTTATCTTCTCCCATTTTGGGAGCTGACAACTCCGAAGAGTATCAATAATTATGGTAGATAGATATGCATCAATGCACCTCTCCTGTAAGTTACAATACCTTTATATACCGTATTATTTGTAGTTGTCTTTTCTTTTCCACTCTCAATCCATTCTTCTGTATTTTAAACATCTTTCTTCCCACTACATGAACATGTACATGAACATGTACATGTTCATGTACATGTACAATACCTTTATATACTGTATTATTTGTAGTTGACCTTTCTTTTCCACTCTCAATCCATTCTTCTGTATTTTAAACATCTTTCTTCCCACTACATGAACATGTACATGAACATGTACATGTTCATGTACATGTACATGTACATGTACATGTACATATACATGAACATGTACATGTTCATGTACATGTTCATGTACATGTACATTGTAGGCCTACATGGGCAAATACATGTAGGCCTACATGTACTTGTACATACAAATGTATGTCTATTATTTCCATGCCGTCACTGGGATGGTGTTTTGATTAATTGACCTTCCTTTGAACTGAGAAAATGCTCTTGAATCCTTCCTTGAATTTTTTGTTGATTTCATCTCATGGCCACTGAAGCTTGCACTAGCTTATTATAATTATGGTAGAAGCATATAGCATGGCACTCAAGGTTTTACATGCATTTCAATTGATGTAAATTAGATCATAAAAGCAAATATTGTCCAATATCAGAATAAAATTCCCAGCATTCAAGTGGATGGTTTAACAAATGGTGTCAGTTAAGCGTAAACAAGTTACCAAGGTGGAGGAGTTCAAGTATTTCTATAGTATGCCCTTAGTATTTATTGTTTACATTGTTAGGATACTAGGCTATAGCTTTTAAGTGTTATTGGCAATTGAAAGTTTAGAAGCAAATATTGAGTCTAGTAAAGTAAACCTTGAGCATTGATGTCTACTCTGTACACTAGTACAGTTATAGGATACACATGGGACGTAGGCACTGAGGTCTAAGAGCTGCTAAATGCTGTGGGGTACTAGTACTTGCATAAAACCAAGATACATGTAGTTTACTCTGTGACATAGAGTTACGCACTGAGACTAGGTAAGAATAACCTATTATTACTATACATACATAAATTTAGCAGAATGTAATCCTGCATGTACACTGCACCAAATCAGAACTTAGCAGAATTTATTTTTATCAATATTTAATTTAACTTAGTGAGTGCACAATATTATACAGCTTGATATGTTCCTTATAATGTGCCACGGCACAGGTTTTAGTGGCAAGGATTCAATTATGTGGGCAAGGAAAGACCTTTCCCGGAGCCCAAACTGTATATATAACGTGTGCTACTAATGCACGCACAAACTGACTATACCAGCGAGGCAGTAGTTATGGTGGTGTTACACACACCGTATGTCAGATAGCAGGAGTCACCTACAGGCTAAGCGCAGATTGTATGTAGAGATATGAGTTATTAACAGCTGACTTTTCTAGGAACCTTTGCATATAAAATATGCATTTGGTAGTTTTAGATATGTTAACAATGTTATATATTAATGCTTGTATTTCATAAGAGGCATAGATTTTATCTACACATGGTAGGAGCATGACTGGAATGTGTGCAAGTAACCAGAATTTTATTATATGATACAGTCACATAATTGCCAATTAGTAGAAAAAACACTAGTTCACCATTCTTAATTTTAAATGTGCCTGTGCTGGCATCAACAGTATGGCCAAGCCCAGCAATATCATACAAAAATGTATATTGCAAGGTGGCTATAGTGAGATATCTCGTGTGCGATTGGTTGATCAGACACACCGTCCTGGCACTACCAGATAGGCTACCACTCACCAGCGAAACTTTCTTTCATATAAACTCAAGCTGGTGACGATTAGGTGCCATAAGTCTTCAAGGTATAAACCCTCACGAGAATGGATATTTTTTAACCTAATCACAAATAAGTTTCCTTGCTATGGAAATAGACTTCTGCTGTGAGACAGGAGAGAAAGTTTTCAATAAAATAATGACTGAAAATTAGTTGCTGAAATGTGTTTGTTTCTATTCACATCCATAGCAACATGATTTGACAGAAAACATCGAATTCTATTCTAAGGTGCAAATTCTATAACACTTGCCAAAGTGTGTCTGGCTAAAACAGACACACCTATAATTAGGGTTGGGTGCGGATGTCTACTTCCTAGTGGACACTCTGCTTACTTGATTTAGACCTACGACTGGACTACAGTGTCTTCAAGCTTTGAAGCAGCCAATAATTAATGATCCTAGTTGAATAATAACAGCTAAACTTTGGCAATTTGAAAATACTAAAATAGACATCATTTATGGTTCAATGTTACCTAAAGTAGAGCAGCTAATAATGTATGTAGCTAATTGCTTCACTCACACCTCACAGGTTGTATAAAACTTCAATTGGGAGACTCAAAGAATATGTCAACATAACTAATTCTTCAGCATTCTTACTGCAATTTGATCATCTATATTTATAATTTGATTAATCTACCACAGGGACATGTCCATATAAGAGAATTACTGTCCAAAACAATAAAAATGCAAATTTAAGTGGTATTATATGAAAATCTCTCTATACTGTAACAGGACTAGAGTAAAAAGTCAACATGATTTCCTCACACATGTGGATGGTGCATGGTGACACGCTTGCGATTGCATTGCAATAATATATTCAGGTTGGGAGCGACTCCACCCAGAGAACTATTGATCCGTTGATCATATTATTGCCTGCTAATTAAAAATCTTAAAATTTCGTAAGCAAGCAACAGAAAAGATAGGAATTCCCATCTAAAAATTTCTATTATGTAGACCAGTTAGGCGTGCATGTACATGTATTTGTATAGCATGTAATTCCTCAAAAGAGGGGAGGGGGACAGTTCAATGTACTCTATGTACGTACAATATCTGGTATATGTAGTTCTAAACTTGCATATCGTAATCAAACGATAAATTGACAGGACTGTAGATTCACTGTTGTGATTGTCTGTGAACGACAGTGGATAATGGATAGCATGCTGACTAAATCCATAATTAGCTGACTTTGACTGCAACAACTAGGATTCATAGACATGTGTGGTGGCTGACTTTGACTGTTACAATTATGACTCATGGACATGGCGGATACTTTACAGCATATGAGACATTTGGGGAACTGGTCTGGGGATTAGTGAGACAGAGTAGCAGATGATGTTCGGCATCAGAGATGGTGGATGGTGTTGTTAGAACACAATATAATGTATGTACATGTATGTTCTACACTGTAGGTATTGACCTATATGATTGTTGACTTTGCTAACATTTTGTAGGTTTCACTATTGTAAACTAGGTTATTTAGTTTTATAGATTCAATATTCAACGAAGGAAAACCATTTGCAGTAAACCCTATCTATTTACTACCATACATGTACAATTATTATAGTAATAGCTAGTAGGAATTGACTGGTCAGACAGACACCTAGAATAATGTTACACTTCCGCTCCTGCACACAGATTGTTGAGCTGCTAGACTTGCTTCTGAAAAATACATTTAGTTGCATACTCTTTTACCTCATTATACACTGTTTTTCTCTGGATAAAAATATATATGTTTGCCGTTGTTTATGGACTATTATCAGTTCATAAACAACTACACAGTATCTGGGAGCCGGCTCTAAAAGGAAAATACAAATTAGCGAATTTTTAGAAAAAGCTACTAAACGGAATCCTTGAACCATATCTTCACTGGAGAATAGCCTCAGAGACTCGTGTGTTGTCATGAACAGGAAGGCTTACCCAGCATGATTTATTATATATTGAACCTATTGGTAATAAGGCCATGTTATGATTGTGTGTAATATATTACATAGTATTTGCCCATGTCATGGAAAACTCTATAAATCTAGAGGATTTGTACGCATGATTAGGTATTGAAGTTTGCCTGAAACACGATGTCGGTAATATTTCATATTAATCATTCGACTTCCAGTTTGTGATAGAATGGGTGGGTACCTTGTACCTTCCGAACTTTATTATTAGGCAATGCAGGAATTAAGTCTATACTACTAGTCTAGTGTAAAAGCATGCCTTTGTTAAAATCAGGTATTATGGATAGTGTATGTAGTTATTAGCTATTTGCATTCAGTGACTACAGTAAAAGTGTTTGAATCTGTGGACAGTCAAACAAGTAGCATTAGTTTGAATAGCTGTTGTCAGGGCAGGTCATACAGTACATTTACTACAGTAAATTCTGAGGTAAGAGTATCTACTATTAATTACAATCTAATTAATTAAATATTTAGCCTCAGCTCAGCACTGGTCAGGGGTGCAAAGTGCTTGCAAAGTGCTTGTCCTATTCAGCATGAGTAAATAGTTGTGTATCTTGATTATGAATGTTGAAGGAGAGAGGCAAAGGATACTGCTAGGTAAAAGTATAGTAGATTGTACATGGTTATAGTAAAGTGCAACACTAATGATTATTGAGGTGGGGGGGGGGGGGGTAGTAGGGAGATGCGTTTTTCAACGATGTTGTCATGATCGGCAAAATATCATTCAGTATTATCGGTACCACTGCTGTATGTCGTAGGTATTGTTACACATGATATCTAAGATGCAGACTAGCTCTGTTGATATCAGTAAAATAATATTATGGTACCACTATCCCAAAGAATAGATACATGTACTACCAGAGGAACGCCAGCGTCATTTGCCTGTGTATATGGCATCGTTTACCTGCGCATATAGTGCATTGTGTAGATATATTTAATTTTCTGTCATCTAGAGTACAACATGTAATTAGTTGTCATTGCATAATCTAAACAATGCTTAATTACAATCGTTATCTAGTAGTGAGCAGTAAATTACTAGATAGAGATACCGTTGAATAGCTCAAATCTATAACATCACCATGAGAAAGAATGCCACCGATCAGATTACAGCTATTTGTTTTGGCAGTAAACTAAACTAAAGTAAACTTTGACTTGACATCAATGTACTAAGGGCATTGTATGGCTGATTAGAAGGTAATTTGTTTATATTTAAGTGGTTAAAAATGGTGCACATGTGGTTTTATCTGTAGTCAGCTGACTGATGTCAACCATTAGTAGTTGTTGTGGTTTTTGTATAAAACAATTGTTATAAACTTAATCAAGAATTTACAGTTCCAACCTTTATTCTTCTTAGATCTCAGAAGAGATAAGCCTATCAGCCGCTGCCTTACTGTTTACGTGAGTCGAGTCATCAAATCTCATTCACTGTGAAGAATGCTACAATTAACAACATCATTACGTGCAATTAGCTCAGTATGAAACATTTCATTTCGCTGTGAACTTTCTACGATCAACTGCTATTCACATTGACTGCTAGAAAAGATCATTGTAGTTGGAACAATCATGCAGATAACTTATGTTGTCTATGCCACTCTTGGTGTAGTTGGAATCGTGACAAATATTTTAGGAATTTTCTTTCGCCGACGCCGGATGAAGACAAGTCTACTACAAGGAATTTCGGAGGAGCATGGAGTGTGCCTAGAGGTAGCCAATGTACTACTAGCACTGACTTCTTTTATAATTCTACTAGGCTCATTCCAAGATGTCTTCCCAGATGACGTAACTCTGTGCAACATAGCTGGATTCAGCGCACTATATATTTTACTAGCCGATAGTTGGGCACCATTAATGACTGTCATCATACTTCTGGAGAAGGAATACCACAGTCTTCGTATCAAGTCATATCAAGGAATGACGCCAAAGATTGTCCTTTTCATCATCGCGGCTATTTTGATAATCTCGGGTGGTCTTGTAGCTATTAACTACGCGCCTATAACAGAGTTTTCCAGTGAAAGGTGAGCAAATCCTATTAAGATTGATTATATACATTGTAATATGCATGCAAGGTGCTGTCAGGTGCTGTAAGGTGCTGTAAGGTGCTGTAAGGTGCTGTAAGGTGCTGTAAGGTGCTGTAAGGTGCTGTAAGGTGCTGTAAAGTGACATGATCATGCAGTTCTATAATATGTAAGGTTAAGATTATGCAGTATTGAAATGTTGGTGGCTAGGGCTAGACTTTGAGCTGAACATGATGCATTGCATATAATACTGCAATGTAATTCTTACATCACAGCAGGTATAAGAGGTTTACCACAGTACTCCATAGTATTATTATTACTCACTTCCCTTATTCACTTCATGTGCTAAGTAGATATCTGCCTTTCCTTAGTAACTAATACTATAAGAGACTATTGAAGTCAACAGTGCTCAATGAAAACCTTTTCTTGCTGAATGTTCAGCCTGGTTAAAAATAGGCCCCTATGAACAATAATGGAGGTAACACACTTAAAAACATAGACATGGTAGTTTTACTGTGTATATCTGTTGTGACTTTCAATCACCAGGTAATGTGTGTATTGTATATTGCCTCATCACATTTTGCATATCTAGACAAAAATTCCACACTACTAGGTAGATATTTCTATGTCAGCAGCTGCCAAGACATCAATGAGGTCAGAATGTCAGTACAATGAAAACCTTATCTACATGCTGACACTACCTGCACTCTGTCAGCATATAGTATTTCAATTATTAAGGTGCAAACACACGGGAGCGTTTTGACACAGATTTATCGCTTTCGAATCATCAGGGAGCCAACGCTCTCAAAACGCTCGACCTGAGTCAACAGAAGTATTGAGATAATTCTCTCAATGCTTATTGGCTGATGAACTGAGTTAATAAACATATACACGTTTGTTGTAGCAAAGTAAATACATACTGAAATTTCATTGGCTAGTTGGCAAATCGCTCCGCTCTCTGTTCGCCCCATGTGTTTAACAAGGCTATCGTTTGATGCTTGCTCAGAAATTGCTCGCCCCAAAACACTCCCGTGTGCATGCACCTTTACTCAAACTAGTATTCTAACTGGTAGGCCTACTTTAACTAGTGTTCCAAGTAGTATTCCAAGTAGTAGGTTCCATTTATGATCTCCTCAGCTCTGCACTGCTGTTGATTTTATGTGGTCTGAATAACAGCTCAATGCAAGTAAGTCCGAGTATCGATATGCAGCCTGCTGCCATTAGGTTGGTTGGACAAGCCAACTTCTTTTCTTTCCCTTCTTGCAGCCTGTGTACACTTTTATTCTAATTGCAAGGTAAATTTATTTTTTGTAGACATCTACTTTGCGTGCCTATAACATTTCCGTATCAGCTGGGGTTTGAGTACACCAAGTTACTGGTTATCCTCATATGGTGTGGAGTTGCCTCCACATGGTCTTGCACCTTCGCCTGGTTTCTCACACTGTGCAAGAACAGAAAGTGTGTGAGATATGTCACGGAGTGTCACAGGTCTACTAAAGCTGCTGGCGCTGAGGTGAGTGGAACCTAGTCTATTTGCACACTTTACATGCTTTTGAAATTTATTCTTTGAAAAGTTGTCTTCTCTCTACTCTTCTCTCCAAACGGACTATGGAACCCATCCTGTGAGTCTTTCTTTACTCTCACCAGCTTTACAGATAATTCTAGCATCAAATCTACTGACCTGTCGGTGGGCGGAGCCAACAATTATGTAAATTCCTCAGGCTATTGACAGCACTATTAATATCTAGTAGAATATAAATAAGTGTAGATAAAAGATGTAGCAAAGATAGGCAGCAGTGTACATGTATAACTGCACTAGCTAGAAGATGAGCAGTAGGAACCATTGTTGTTATGTCACAGTTGATTATAGATTCTGACTGCTAATCATATACGTATCATATTACACGTGTATAGGTTATAAGTTGTACCACGTACCAAGTCTGCCACGACTATAATTTTCAAGGTAAAATTGGACCATTTGGACAGCTCTGATGTAGGTAACTTGGGTAACAATGAGAATTGATGCCTGGAATGGACAAATATAGATTTTCTGAATTATTATTCCCCATGTCCTGTATAATTATTACAACTTATGCATTATTTTATGAGATATTTGGCAACTATACAAATATTACATAATAGGGTTTATCTCTCCTGTTGACAAGCTAACTTCCCAAAATTCCTTAGTTTTCAAAGTTGTACAAGTTAAACTGACTTTTGCCAAAATATTTTTGGGACCGTATGACTCAAATTTTATAAAAAATGATGAGAGAATTTCAATCGTTTCATATAATTACGTAATATATTCTTGTATTATCGGTACTGTTGGGTCCTATTGTGGAATGTGTGCATGAATGCCTATTTTATTCGGGAACCAGCTCAATCATATGAAAAAATAAAACATCCTGCTCTGTCTGATATTAACATTGTTCCAGAGTAAAACTGGAAAAGCCGGTGGCTAAAATTGGTAATACAGCTGTTTCCCCTCTTCTATTGCTGAAGCAGATCCGATCGAAATGCATGTACAATCTTTTATGGTTGATGTCCAACAGCCGTCAGCTGAAGGTTACTATTATATTGGTACAGAATTAATGAATCATGTAGATACAAGCCCTTATGTGACATAAACTGAAAAAACCTGTTCAACACACTTTTTCAGGGATCCTCCAGATGAAGAACCATCAAGATGGCAAAAAATTATTTCAATAAAACACTGATTTCCCCATGGGGTTCTGAATTACAAAAAGGTTTACAATATACATTGCATTTATCGCATTATTCCAACTGGAATTGCAACTAAATGTATAATATATAGCTTCAAATTTGAGAATACTGTGCAGTTGCGCGATTGGAGATGATACACCTGACTTTTGTTAAAACTTTGTTGAAAAATCCCTATGTTGTAAAACCTGGAAGGAACAGAAAGATTTAAAAGTATCCTGAAGTTGCCCTGTAAAACTAAAACCGGTATGCAAAGTCGACCAATCTGAAATTGATTATACAACCATGTACTTTAGCTGTGGCGCATAAAATATTCACAAACCTTTTTATTGGTAGGTTGCAGCGGGCTACTTTCTCTGGACTATTATCATCTTGCTGACCTCAGTCTATTATTGGAAACCTGCTGAAGACTTCCTCCACACAGCTGTAGTCTTCACTCTCCTCTACGTGATTGGCTATCCAAGTTTCTCTCTTATTTCTTACTGGTTAGCTGGATCGCCTAGCGAGCTCAACCCTAGTCTGAACAGAAATATGCCGAGCAGGTTAACAGACATTACCCCTCTGACGGTGAACCCCGTGAGTATTCTACGTTTCATGTTCTTATAGCTCTATGGATTTGATATTACATGAAAAGTGTGGTTGCTTTCCTTCTGTGGAACAGTGCTAGAAACTTATTTAGCCAAGAATAGTAGCAAGTCTTCCTTGTAAGCTGTCAACGGCCATATTAACTTGTCCGCTTAGTTATTTTGTGATGATTTAAATTATATAATGTTGTCATTTCATCTCTTGGCTGTTCTATACTACAGTGGCCATAGCTGACCTTGAACTGTGCTGGTTATGGCTAAGTGGGAGATCGTGGCATGGACGTACATAAAGTTTTCCCATAGTCCACTAACTCTAAACATGTTCATGTTTTTTACATTGTGTCATTATAGGATAAAGATATCACCAAGTTCCATAGCCGATGGTTGGGTCGGTTTAATGAGAAGATAGAGGCTATAATAAAAGTGTATAACCCCGCCCAGAGAAGCAAATGGCTCAAAGAAGTTAGGGCTATGGAGATACTTAGAAAGACTGAACACCCTAATATTGCCAAGTACCTGTGGGCTAGCAGGGGACGGTCAGTGGCGTTCCCGACAACTAACCTAACTCAAGAATATACTAATATGCTGACAGACACTAGTAACAGGTGAGTGAAATGAAACTGAGGCTACAGCATGCGGGATGTCAAGTGCCAACTAGTTATAATCACTTCGATAGGCACTGATGTCATATCCCATCTTTATGCCACCAACATCTTTCTCAACGCTGCGGCGTAAGGGGTGGTTTGTCCTTGACCGGAGATTCAAATGTTGGCCAATGACTCTTTAAACGAGCAGTAAACCTTGTTTGGCATAGCTAAACCAGGGTATAATTACAATACTTGGCACCAAATCTAACATATGTATAATAATATATTACATGTTGCAGTTATGTAGGCCTAATGAGAAACTAGAATTGTTATAATTTTCTACTCAATTTGTACATCTGATGTCGTGATGTCTGAGATAATACTCAGAAGTCGCCTGTTTAGGTCCCTACACCTACCTTCAAGCCAGAACTTTAAATAAGTCAATTTCTCAGGTTGAAAACTTAAACAATTTTAATCCTCCTTTAATTAAACCGGAAGCATTAATTAATTCAAGTTGCCATTGATTTATGGAGATATACATTAGCTAATATTTTTTAACGAGAGCAAATCACAGCATTACATCATTTTCACTTTGCTCTAAGGTTTCTACTATTGAGAAATACCAAATACACGTAGGTTTAATAGTCACACAGGTACAGTTCTAGCTTGTCAGAAACCATGCGCCATACATGGTAAGAGCTGCACGCAAGCACAAGGGGGTATTACTCCGAATAGGTATGGGGTACCCACGAGTCATTTATTTTATAACATTAGTTAAAGCAGAACTTAATCCATTGGGCCTTTGGAATGGCAATGGTCTAAAAGGACTACTATGCAAAAAAACTAAAACTAAAATTGCATTTTTTACCTAGTTTCCCGTTCTGCAAAAATTACTATTCTGCATATTTTGCTAGGCTTGGTTTCCACTTCCAGTTGAACCAGAATGTATTTCTTAATCTTCAAATGCATTCTTCAATTTGAAAAGATATGACTGTGCAAGTGATTGCATGTGAATGATAAAAACTTTAACGTTTCTGTTTTCTATGTTGATATGGACACAAACATTAGTATAGCATACCACACATGTCTTACAGTAGAATCTAGATGCTGCTGAACTTTGACTTTGAACTTTGACCTTACTAACCAAATTGTGATAGCCTAGTTTTTCTGCAGAGTTGTTCATGTTCTGAAAAGCACTAGTTGTAATTTTACTAGAGAGATACAATAACTATTACATGTACATATCAAGGATATAACATATACATGTATGTTAACCTTGTTACTCATATTACTTGTGACTACCAGGGTTCAGATGACAGTGTAGCCTGTGGAACTCTCAAAACATAAAGTTAAAGCTGGGTCGCATTTGCACCTCACTTAATCTATAGTGTAGAATAGGGTGAAAATTTTGTTATTTGACTTTGGAGAGTTTTCTTCTCGATGTAATATGGATAAACACAAATACAATAAGTGTTAATGTAGGTCTACCTACCACATCTTTTGTAAGGAAATAACATTACATTCTCATGACACTGCTATGGATATACTTGTAGACTTGGAGTCTAGAGATAACCTGATTATAAACATGAATAAATTACATTATCATTACTGCTCTTCAATGTTATACCAATAGTAAAATGAAAGAAAATTTGGCAATCTTCCAGATTGACCGAAAGTTAACCACCCAGATGAGGGGTTTATTGGTGACTGGCACTCAGATGTAGAGGATTCTTTGTATTTTATTTTTTAATATAATTAAGCCAATCTTTTGCCAAAAGTTGTTAATCGGGAGAGGGAAGACTTGAATAATTTCAACTTTGTACAGTTTGGTTTTATAGGCTATCGGTACAAAAACGCTAAAAATAATTGTGATGTATGTGGTACTACCATGCCTATGTGCTGCGATGTCCTTCATCAATGCAATAATTTGCACGTTAATAGTTTTTGGCGTTTTCGCTTGCCTCGATTCCAATTTATGATGGTAGTTGAGTATGCTTTCTCAATTCTAGGTAGAGCTGGTAGTATTGGTACTAGTGGCATGTTTATTTGGCGATGTTCCATTGAAGTTGTATATTAAATTATTAAAATATTATGTAAAATACTGTTGCATAATATCTAGTTGAAGCATTTATTAAAATATGAAAACATATTTAATATTCCATTGGAGTGCATTCCACTAAAGTTCAGTCAAGGAAAGCGTTGTCCTCCCACTGCCACTTGTTGACAAACATCATGCGTTTAGAATAAATTATATATATTTTGGATCTTTGCCAATGTAAAAAATAGGGTCCGTTTGGATTCTGAAGGAGGTACTTGTGTGCGGTATGCAGAACTGCTGCCCATGCCAGGTGTATACAAGGGCAGTTCAAAGAACAAAGAAATTTTCAACTGATAATTTGAAAAGTGATAATTTACATGCGCTTGAACTTTGACGTAGAAGGTAGAAAAGTAGTTTTGTGTTCTTTAGTTTAGTTAGGATGCAGAAATGAATAATATTGCTAGAAATTAGGAAGTAGAAAATCTTTACATATCTTTCTTCTGCCTTTGGGGAATGGGGGATTGTAGTTAAAATTTCTACAATTTATCAACATTATACGCTTGCGCTAACAATTTTTCAATATTTATTTTCGAGAAGCTGTTTCATGCTTGTTCCCCAGTTTTCCAACTATCCTATGACGTAGAAATTATTCATAGTAACGATGCTCATCCTTCTGGAGCAGTAATAGTGAAGTTATCCTCTCCCGACAGAGAGAGAATAGCTTTATGTCATGCTCAGTAGCTTATGAGTTATGACCTTCTATGTTGTCATCTAATGAGCTGTAAGATCTTTACTAAAACATACATGTACTTGAATCGAATGCATATACTTAATTATTTATTATCATAATAGACGCAGTTATAATATTATAATAGTATAATATAGTATTTAATTCTTTTGCTTGTAGACTTGTAAGCATGCAGTACTATAAGCACAGATCTCTGAGAGAGATGATGCTACACATGCCAAGCGTTGTCACAGATAGCACCTTGAAGCATATTGCTCTAGATGTCATCTCAGCACTAGTTCACCTTCGACAGTTGCACATTGTCCACAACAAACTCAACTCTAAGACTGTATTTATAAAGTCTACACCCAAGGTATGACAATCTCATCAGTATATATGGTGCTTTGCGTTTGAAACTTGCAAAGTTAAAATAATTATTTATAATTTAAGTCAAAGAAAAAGTAAGGACATCAAAGAATATTCAACTAAAATTTTTGTACTTCAAGTGTACATGTAAAACTACCATTGTTTCTGTAGAGTAAAACAGTAACTGCAGTCGTCGGCTGTTTTGAGGAAAGCGAGCAGGTAACTCTAGACCACCATCGCGATGAAAAGAATGTGAGATCACAGTCTCATCCACGAGTTGCGGTTCAGTTAGATATTAAGTTTGCTGCTGATATCAGGAGTTATGCTCTCTTGTTATTAGAGCTTGTATCAGTATGGAACAGACATAACGGTGAGTTATCTTTTCTTGTATATCATGATAACTGAGTCGAGTTGAGTCATTTAGATTAAAAACAATATATGTTTGAAATGACGGAATGACATGACCAGATCTATGATTCAAACTGGGAATCTGACAATGAATAAATTTAATCATAGTTTTACATGTAGATAGTTCTAATACCAACCATTCTTTTCTCAATGTACGCGTACAATATTGGGGTAAAATAACGCTCGCACTTAAATTTTGAGCGAAGATTATACGTCATGTCGTTGCATGCATAAATACTTACATTATCTGGCCTGTCACTAGCTGATCCCAAAGATTTAATCAGTTTTGTTCCGCATTTTATACCCAATTCGATTACATTTATACTGAGGATGATGCAGTACACGGCAGCGCACAATTTTAGGTCAACCAATGAAAGATGTCAAAAGCAAAGTGAAACCAAAGGCAGACACAGTTAGTTTACAGAGTGAGGAGAGAAGTTCAGTCTGTACATCCCCAGAAATCCTGCCAGCAGAGAGACAGCAGGAAAGAGGACGGAGAACCAGAACGAGGCAGACAACCAAATCTAGGTGGGAGTTAGAGCGATACTTTGGTCTTTAATAGAGTAGTATATACATGTAGCTATTTAATTTGGCGAATTATTGCAGGATACATTCAAATCTGTATCTCAGGGAGTTTCAACAGTAAAAAATAGCAGCATGCTTCCTCTTTGTATTTAACTGATAGTGAGTGCTATAATAATTCAGCAGAAACCTATCTCAGAAACCTCAGTTTAGCGAGATAGAGGAAGAGCACCAATCTAATCTCCAACAACAGAGAATAGTAAATGGGGAGGAAGTTGCAATTGAGATGGAAGACATAGCTGAACATGAACTGATGTATTCTGGGAAAGGAAGTTATGTAACAGAAGTAATCATCCCTAATGGCATGACTGAGAGCAATTTCACTTATAACAAGTATGTCATGAATGTTCTGCATACAATCAGGACGTGAATTTTCACTCTATCTAATTTGACAAGTTCATGTTCGTGTAACAATGTAACATCTGTCCAACCAAATGCACATCATCATGTGTGGCATAATGACAGTGTCCAAACCCAGGAATTGTGCAATTATGTTTGAATTGGAAGTGTAGACATTTAAAGTAACCTATAGCCTTTATTAGCCAACAAAACTGATGAAGGAGAAGTTGTTTCCACTATATACATGTACTCTTGGTTGGTCTCGATTGCTCCAACAGTAAAAAAAGGTTCTAGGGTTACCCAAATTGCTTTGGGTCTGCACCGAACAGTAACCATATTGAATCTTTCTTGATAGAAATGAGAAAAGGTCGGTGATTGGTTAGCTATAAGGTTCATTATTAGATATTTTCACTTTCGGTAGCTCTAGATTTTTGCCATTTAGGTAATTATATTGGGGGTATGCTACTATATACTACGCCTGCTGAGAATTCAATAAAAAAGTCTGGCCAAGACTCCTCGCTAGGCCAAATTTCTGTGTCATCATGTTATTGAGCCTCTAGATCTAGTTTGGAATTATTAAATGCAAACCTAAACTATTATTTTGGTTTCTTCATGTTACTTTTAGATTTGTCATAACATTTAAAAAAATCTACCTTGTACAAGTGCCTAGTATTATAAACATAAGTTTTTATATTCTAGCATCCAGTACCACCCTGTGACTGGAAGACAGAGCAGTGGTTCAGCTTGTAGTGTGGATTCTGGCTACCCTAAGAGCGTGATGTCTAGCGCCGTGTCACACATCAGCGAGTTACCAAGTCTGTCAGCATGTTCAGGTGAGTGAATTATTTCGTTTTGAATCAAGTTTATTACTATTATTATAGTTATTACAGTTATGACAAATAGGTAATGTAGATGTTGACTAGCGCATGGCTTAGTTTATTTAAAACATGTCTATTTAATTTATAGCATTCCTAATTTGTAAGTGCCAACAGTGACAACAAAATAGATATTTAGGAAAATAAATCAAATAATTTGAAATATGGTTTCCAGTTTATATTAAAGTTACTCTTATCTCAAGTCACTATAAATTGTTCAATTATTCTCTTGATTTTTGTGTATCATCCTGTATGTGAGTGCACTAATGTTACAGTTAGAATGTGTTACAGTTTCATAGTTTCACCCATGGAATTGTTGCATGCCTTAACTTGAACATACATTGTATCTAATACTCGGCTAGCGTCAATTCACTTCGTTGTTATGTGAAATAGCCTTTCATGTAGTACATCGTGTGTATATATACTGCAGATTACACTCCCTGTGTCTCCGAGTTTCCCCTAAATGACATCAACAAAGCAAACCTGCAGCCAGATGAGGGGAGGTTATCAGGTATATACATAGTGGGCCGAGCTACCTGTAACCTCAGTTCAATCACTTATGACAAGGTTGGAGGTAAAGGTGGTTTTTCGCCTCGTGACCTTGAGAGCTATTTTAAAGCCAAGCAGACTTTACCTAAAGATATCCTTGAAGACTGTGAAGAATACCAGCTTGATGACGACTTTGACCTCTCTGAAGAGGAGAGAATATACGAATCGATACCGACTTTAGAAGCAGAACAAGCTCAATGTCATATTAATAAGGAATCATCGGAGACAAACGATTTAAATCTTTCTGAGTTAGCTGAAAGGGTGACTCAGGATGTAACTGAGTTCCTAAAGTTGAAGTCACAGACTAATTCGATGTGCAGCTCACCTGCACCGAGTAGTTTAAAATCTAGACCCAGCAGTCGAATTAGTTGTTACTCGAATAAGACATTTTTGAGTGATACCAGCCAATCACTACACACAAAGTTCAATGAAACATCTTATCTTGACAAGAATGTATTGACCGAACGTAGCCATGGGAGTAACGGCAGATTCATTCATCGGGCAGGAATATCTACGACCCAATTATATTACAGCAAAGAACTATTCTCCATGTATGAGAACATAACTCCAAGATTATTATTTGCCAATGAAAGAACAACCAAAAGACTATTTCATCAATATTCTACTAAACTACGGGTACCTACAATAAAAAAGGTAAGCGTTTACATTTCATACATTATACCCAAGGGAAAGCAAAGAGAATGAGAGGGCAAAACCAAAATTTACAAATATTACTGGCGATTGAAACAGATTTAGAAAAAATAGCCGGTAACAGCTACAAATGCAACACCAACAACTCCAAATATAAATAACCTGGTCGGTTACCTTACTGCTGTTGAGAACTGCAAAACTAATATGTACTCGTGATCAGCCATAATGTAATGAACATGTAGTTTAACTATAAATACCACGCATGGCATACCTGTCAAGTCTCCCTGACAATGAGTAGGGGTATCCAAATTAGGTGGGACATGGCACTCATATTCAGTTTACAAATAAAGGATCTTCAACTGAATAATGGGTGGGAGGGGGTAGACTTACAACGTATGATTCAGTATAGTGTATACTTTATTGTACTGTGTACCTGAGGGCCCATTGTGCTAAGTTGCTGTCGTAGATTAATAACTCCAGTTTAGGTTGGAATGATACCCATGATATTATTCTGTGTACCAATGCCATTAGTGTTGCCATAGCAACTACATCTTCGTATTACCATTAGCAGCTTCCTGCAGCCCAGTCATCATCCTTCTAGATCATTTTCAGTGATTTGACCTAGCCATCTGCAGACCCACCTCATCCATTTCACTGAGTTTGGGCCCTCTGCATACCCACCCCACCCATTTCACTGAGTCTGGGTGCTCACACTAGCCACCTAATTTATGATTATAACATAATTTAGTTTCAGCAGCATAAGACCACTACATGTGGAAATGACTAGGTAATATATACATGTAGTATAAGCGATGTATATACCATAATAATAGCTAGTCATATGTAATATGAGGTTACATTATAATTAAAAGCATGAAACAATGGTATTAAAATATGATGCTTATTTAGACAACAAATTTGTTTTTTGAGCAGTCAGAGACTTGTTTTACATCCATGGAAATACCAGTCCTTGACTGGGGTTTGAACCCGGGGCCTCTATGTGGTTTACTAGGAGTATCTAGTGGTACCTATATAATAATTGATCCTAAAATAATGCATTTAAAAGTACATGTACAATGAATATACCAAGCAATAGCCTTATATTATTAGCACCTGCATTATGAGGTTGGATATTAACCAGGAGAGGACAACTTTTAACTATGATCTCCAGCATATTGGTGCCCATCATGGTCTATTAGTTATTGTATTGTGCATCTCTGTTATTCTCACATTAATTGTGTGATAATATTCTATAGCTAATGGCGATGAGTGGACAGTGCTGGTTACAAGATCCTGTCTGGCCTGCTGAAGCTGTCATGTCACAACTAAGGAAGGACTTCACTCTGACCTCTACAACAGCTCAAGTTATTGCATGAGCTCCTAAAACGAAGTGGTAATAGCTGAAGTCGTCCTCCCCCTAAATACTTTAGTAGCCAGGCTGTTGTGTACATAAACCTTCAGTGCAATCAAGCAAGGTCTACTGAATTGTGTGGACGATAATTCTATATGAAAATACCAACATGTAGTGCACATGTATGTAGCAAGGTCTGTAAACTCAATGCTAACTACAATGTAGTGTACATGTAAATCGTAAAGTCATTTTACACTAGTACAAGTTGTGAGAAAATATTTCACAAATATCAACTTTGTAAATAACTGATTTTGCTTACAAAATTATAAACTATAACACTGCCATACAAGTAATTATGTATATAAAATCATGGCTATAGCAATTGACAGAATAAACTTATGTAACCATAAAAGTATGATCAATAGTGAATGTGTCCATGCATGTAATACACAACCACTGGTTTCTTGCAATTTCCTAGCGATATTTTAATAACACTAAGACGACAAAGCAGTAGGCTATATTAATAGTTAAAAGTGGAACTAAATGAGGTGGGTACACTCTGTATACCCCCATGCTCTCTCACTTCTAACACCTAGGCTATCTATTTTCAATTTCACAATAAAGTTAGTAAAGGGAAGTGAATTCTTCTCTTTAAATAGATAATCAAGCAAGGGTAAACAACTTCTATCAGTGTATAGGATATTATTTCAACTTCTAGACGGTGCATAGAAAGATCACAGTGTGAAATCTAATACAGCAGGTCAGTTAGGTGCAGTACATAGCACAGATCTTACCAACTGAGATTCTTATTGCGTAGGAACGGTAGGCTCGAGAGAGGGTGTATCAAAAGTAAATTGAGAAACAACTTTTCCCGCTTTCATTTTGACAAAGAACCAGTTACTGTTTATTTAATCCAGCTCTAAACTCCTGCACCAAACTCAACTTTCACAAGATCAACTGAGCATCATTATTTTATACTACTACTACTGCGCTAATAAGTGCTGGATAGGTGCTCAGTTGACTTAGACATGGGGTCGTAGAGAAAGTGGCAATAGTTGGAATTGTCCTCCCTTGAGACAGTATTTCAGCTATCTCTAAATCTTTTGCTGCCATGCCAACTGAGGACCCACTGAGCACCCTTTGGTATAACAATATGAAATGCTGAGGCTCATGTTATCTGTTGAAGTTGGGATAGGTCCAGCAGCTCAGAGCAGCTTTGGCTAAAACTGAATCGTAATAGATTGCTTTCTTCATTTGGAGTACCCCACAGGGCAACAACTACAATAATCGAACTAAGCCACTACTACTACTACTACTACTACTACTGCTACTACTACTACTACTGCTACTGCTACTGCTACTACTACTACTACTGCATGCATTGACATCTAGTGTAATTATAGAAGTTTTACACACCATGACATACATATTACATCTATTGGTATGTAGATGTCGGCTTGACAACAAGACGCCCTGGAAATCGAGTGCATGGCAGTGTTGTGATAGTATATCAACTTGCTGGCAATGTATCAAAAGAGTCAATGGAGCATGTGAGGCTAGGAGTCATTTTATCAGAATAATAATATCTTAATAATTTACACTTGAATGCTGTTTGACTTCATGCTATCTCATTCGCCTCCTCTGGCCGTTATATCTACCCATTAGGCAAGCACTACAATAGCCTCTCATTCAAAACGGAATACATACATATGACAAAGAATGATACAGGATATTTGTAAATTTATAGTGGAAACACAATATTATTGGCTGAAACCATATTAGATATCCTAAGGTTAATGGGTCACAAGTATGCGATGCTATCTGTGATGATGTGTCAGATTGTTAGATGAAATAGCAGTGTGTGTGTGATATATTATTATTTGATAAATGTCAAGTTTAGCTCCAGCAACCTGATAACAATCAATCTTCATGTCTTTAGTCTTTGTCAGTAGCTAGTAGAATATTTCTATAGTTACTCAAGCCTCCTACTAGTTGACCTGATTAACATAGTATATGATTATACTCATGCCTACTGTGTAAATCCCTCAGACTACAGGGCTACAGTTCCAGTGGCAAACTAATACACATACTGGTTGTGATTAGTAATGATAGGGAACAGGATATGAGTGGTGCTAGGAAAGAAAATGTGCTGGCAGAGCAAAGTGTAGCCTGGATAATAGGACCAAGTGGCAAAATATTGAGACAGGCTTTGATTCTTCACCAAAACTGAAAAATTAGAAGTTGTCTTCTCTAGATATTATTGGTTGAACCCAATCCTAAACCACAAATAAGGATCTGTACAAATTTCTTTATAATTCCACCTAACAGATATTGGAAGAGTACACTGAACCCGAATCTACTGTAAACTAATTGAGAAAGAGTAATGCTTAGGTGTGAATAATTTTTATAGCTTACGTGTCGAGATTGACCTTGAACTGACAAATTTGCAATAGACAGTTACCAAATAATACTCTCTACACATTATTTATTAAAGCCCCTTGCCAGCAAAAGTTTGAGTGCTACTAACCATTGGTTAGAATATACTAGATAACTATCAGTTTCACACATAGAATTCTATGGTTTCACAAGTATGTGCTAGTTGCTAGTAAACACTATTCCTTGAGCTAGTGGCTAACAAGTACAAGTATATAATTTACTACTGGCTACTGTTGTAGTAGTCTAATCAATTCAGGCATACCACAGTGTGATCATGTGATTTATTTATACTGAAATGTATTTGGCAGAACTTCTAACAGATGTGGTCTGCAAGTACAATATACAGCCTGCTACCAAAACTAACAATATTCATATACTCATACTGTGCCAACTGGAGATGAAGTTTAATTCTCTATCAACCACTGGGCTGGTTTCTAGTCACCACAACTGGTTGGGACAGGAGATGAAGGCTCATTCTAGTGACCATGTGGACACTGCATGGATAAGGATTAGACATACTTGCATATTATGTTGTTGTGGGTATACTGCACCAGGATTAGAAGCTTTGAACTATTATTTTTTAAAGGACCATGACAACAATTACCATTTTGCATTTTCTCTCTGGTGGAGTTACTACTATTTAGCTTGGATCACCAGAGTAAGAGAGTGTAATATGATTTTATGAATGAATTCTTACTGGGGTCATTGCACCTTCAACAATGCATGGTTTTTTATGCTATTGCACTAGAGAAATTATTACTTTCAATGCTATTGCTAGGATAATAACAGAGCCTGTATAGCTGTTATTAATTAGCATAACTAAGGCAACATGATAGATAAACTAGGGCATGTACCAGCACTATTCAACTACGCAGAGCTTGTTGCTTAGCTTAGAGCTGCCATTTTATAATGGCAGACCTGTCTAAAGTGCAGATCTGAGAAATATTGTGGCTGGGGAGTTTTAATACTTCATCAAATGGCTCCCCAGATGGCATAACTGCAGGAACATCATAAAACGCTATGGGGATTAAGTATTGGGAATTTGTCACTAATGGACCTGAGAATTTATGGCCATCCATCACTATGGTTTCCCACTCAAGTACGAGAGAATTGGGTTCTTACGACACTACCCACTACCCACTACCGTCTTATTACAATGCAGTTTATATAGGGCCTAAATAGGATTGCGTTGTGAAACTTGAAACAACTCTTTGGTGGTAAATGCATGCCCTGGCTTATCTGAAACTGGACAACTTCTAGAAAATATCAAGAAAATGTGAAAAGAAATTAAATAGAAGTATCAAAGAAAACAGAACTATAGTTTTAGTGTGCTGCAGTAAGTGGACCAATTTTACTCCACCTTTTGGTCTTATATTTTATATATTTTTGTTGTAGTTACTAATGCTTTTTTTGTTCATGATGCACTGCCAAGGGCATTTTCCAGGTGCTAACCATAGGTTTGGCTACCACCCTTGTTTATTGAATATAGTACCTCTTATGGAGAGAATAATATATATAATGGCAAATATTCAAAAGATACGTAGGAACATGGTGGAACTTTGCCAAATTTCCTCTTCAGTTACATAACGTGACAATACTCTGTACCTCCATGTACTAGCAGATAGTTGGTTAGTGTCGGAGGGGAAATCTGGTCTTGGATGGAGTTAGTACTGCCAGCTGTTAAATCTCAAACCTGCGCTGTACAGTACCCCCACATTCCAAGCATCAGCTCAGCAAACTCGATCCTAAAAACTGATGCTCTCCCAATTTCATTCAAGGGAGGCGATAGCTATGACTCTAATTCTCTAGAACCTGTAAGGCTAGTGCTACAAGTATTCATTAGAGCAATATCATGCCACCATTAGGCATTACCAAAACTAGCTTATCTGACCATCTGATAGTGATGAGTGCTAACCAATGGTGCCAACCATTCAAGTGTTAAATCATAGCAAGTGAGTAAGCCAACTGCAAATGCAATTATGCTGGTGGAATGAATGCTCCTCATATAGAGGCTTGGATCTCTCATAATCTAGGTCAAACTGTTATCAAGAGAGCATGTCAACTAATAAGTTGGAGGTTTGTGCCTTATGGGTGTGTATAATATAATCTCAAAGAATGATATCCAGGGAGAATTCTAATAGCAGTTGTGTATTAATTCTAGAATTCAGTGACAATTCTAAGAACAATCATCATATGCTGAAAAACTACCACACTAGAAACGGAACACTTCTTAGAAGAACAGCCGGTTGAACAAACTACAGTTGAATATGCAAAATTACGACGCTATAAATTCTAAAAAATATTGAAGTAGAGAGCTGTACTGCAACCAAGGCAAGATGGTTGCAATTCGGAGAGAAACAGCAGTACATCTTCATTTTCATTGGTGTCAAGTCATAGAAAGTTGTTTAGCGCTAAGCGAAAGCCCTTATCAGTTCTCCGTCCAATAGATTGGGCACATTGGCTGAAGAAGTGATAAGCGATACAGCTTAGCGGAGCAGAGATAACAACAAATCCATGTTGATATGACTGCCATGCACGTGTTGATCTAATTTCTATAGCAATGGTTCCGCTACACAGAATGAAGAGTACCATTTCAGACAGAGACAGAAGGACTCTCCAGGCTTTGAAAGCGAAACAAAGCCTTCAGATAATTACTGGCAGAGTGAAGTTAATTAGTTATAAATCTTGAAACATAAACAAGAGCTGTGCAGACAGCAAGCTGCCTGCAATAAGCACAGACTAGTTAGCTTGATTGTAGTAGAGCCCTCTATAATGAAGTAGCTGCTATGCTAGCCAGTTGTAGAGGGAAGCGCATGCCTGGCATCTAGCAATTAACAGACTGCACTAATTATTGCTAACATTTTATGCAGAGAGAAGGCATAATCAGTGAAAGGTTGACCTAAATCAATGGATAGTGTTAAATTAGTAGCAGCTGAATCCTCATGCCAAATCCGAACTAGTGCTTAAATGAGATTGAGTAACGTACCAGAAAGAACTCACCAATAAAGTAAAAACCAGTCCACAGTAGCTAAACTGAAAGACAATGAATTATAGAATACAACTTTCAGTTAATAAACCAAGATTGTACTTCGACAGATAAAATCCAATTGCAATGCATTCAAAACAGCACAGCATTTTGCCCTATCATAACAAGAATTAAATGAAAGATACAAGGAGATTGTAGTGCAAGAGTGAGAATATCATACCAGATTAGGAGAGAACTTGGGATGAATAATAGGTTCTGGTTGTGACCCAAAGATAACAGTAACATATTTATAGAAATTAAATGGCAAGTTGCCAGAAAATGGCCAGGAAATCCACCACCGAGACCAAGATAGTAAACTTTAATTCTTGTGTAACAGAGCGTGACATATGACCTACTTATTAACTGACAATTTTGGACTAGGATGGGTAAATTTGTCAAATAATGGAAAGCCATGGTTGGAAGAATGCTACCGGATTCCTTTAACCTCGAGGTACTTGCTAGAAATACAACTGGTGAAAGGTTGACGGCTATTATAGCAACACACCTGACTAGTCTTTAAAAAATCGACTGACACCAAATGAACAGGCAGGAAAGTTTCACTATGAAAGAGTCAGGTCACTAATGAATTACAAATGCAGGTAAAAATGATGATAACTTTTTGAATTTATATAAAAGCGTGTATTGGAAAAGGGTTGCGCTTGACTATTATAATAGTACTAGATGTAAACAAATGAGATTCACTTTATCAAAAAGCGAAGATATGGAGAATTGAAGAAGACAGTCTGTTGTTGGAAGCTTACCATTCAGTAGGAGCAGATAGTACAAGTAGATACGCTGGTAAAACGAATATAACCCTTCGAGTTCGACTGGTGCTCAGATGGCTGAAGGCTCCATGAACAACCTGCCGCCTCAACAATAACTCACAATCTGACACTGTTAGGGAGGGAATCATCAAGTGACAGTAGAGATGAATACCGAACTCCTCAAGTGGGGGCTATGACAACAGCCCCTCTAGATATTCAAATAAAGATGTGAACAACTGGCTATGAATAGGCAACGCCTCAATGGGCATAGATAGATATGAGATACCAAAGCTACACATTGTTTGAACAAATACATAGCCTAGCTAAAGAAGAGGCTTGTGTAGCTATGATAAAGCACTCAACCATTCACATTGATGAGCCAAGATTTGCTAACTAGCTGTACTATCAGGTCTATGATTAGTCAAGTGTGTATCACCTCCTGGGATGATAGTAGTAGTGTACAACTGAACTAGGTCACCCGCTGGCATTGGCGGTTACTGCTTAGCCCAGAGGAAATGAACACAACAAATTTTCAGCAATTCCTTACAAAATCTAAACAGAATGAGTTTGTAAACTTCCTAAAATAAATGCATTATGAGGGTCTTTTGTGCAAATATGGACTTACTTTGAATCAAAATTGCAACCTGGGGAAGTCTGTAGATTACAAGATTTCTGAATAATAAGTTCCAATACCTGCGACAGACTTTTTTAATGAGTTCATAAAGTGCAATGTGGGGAAAAGGAAGGTGTGGTAATCAAAAACAGCTAGAGTCTAGAAAGCTACAAAAGTCATATTTTTTAATATTTTAAATGGAGCAAGGTAGTAAAACAGTTCATTTAAATAATATGGTAACAATAAAATTGGTATATCCTCATGATGGTTGGACAAGGAGATTATGATACTAAATAGGTTAAAATTTCTGATGCTCTAAAAGCAGTCACAGTTTTACTAGTAAAATGTGATCACTCTTGCCTGTCTGGTCAGACAACAGTAGGGGTAGCAGCACCCGGGCATGTCTCAATTATAGTTACACAGCTGCTGTTTTCAATAACTCCCTGTAAGCTTCAATATTCCTTGGATATTCAATTTTTGTATTACATTAGCAAGTTAATTTGCCTGTGGGATATGCAGTTGCTTGTTCCTTATTGATTTAGTAGCACTCCAGTCTTAAGACAGCATCTTGCTGGTGATTACTAATGTACAAGTTACTCTTATTAGAGAGGGGCACTGTGTAGACACTTGTGTTCAATAAATGAAATACAATCTGTTACTTGTAATAACTAGATACAACAGCACACTATATTGCAGCTGTTTGTAGACAATGGATGCAGAGAAATGCTGACAAATGTAATTTAGTATCTTATTTCATTGATTCACTTTCTAATACTGACAACTTGTTGTCAGAGTTGTGATTGGTTTACAGAATGTTACTCAGGGCATTCAGCCCAATTGACAGATCTGCAGAGTAGCTGTTGTCAAATAGTGGTTGGTGACTAACATTTCACCATTGATTTTCGGATTTGTGGAAACAGCATAACTCCACAATTTACTATTTCTGCTTCTGATAGAAGTGATTTATTTACATGTGGATAGACAAGTTGAATTGCAGCCAACTTATTATGTATGCTTAGAATTCATTCACACAGTACCTAAATATTTGTTTACTGCTCAGAATTACAATGGCCAAAGAGGGCTTATGTTTGGAAAGATGGACTACTATATTTTGTGTAACATGCTATATCTATTGCAGTTTTCTTTGACTGGTAGATAATGTTTAGGATATTACAGTCTTTAAATATACATTATTCTAAAGTATGAAACCATTGAACAAATGAAACAATGATGCTTACACATTCTATTCACAGATGCTCAAATTTGATCAAAATGCACTTCAGTTAGCTGTAACAACTTTAACCAGCCTCTCAGTATAATTGAGAAAGTAGCATAGTGCTATGGTCTTTTGTCAAAACATCTGTTAGCCATAATCTATGAATTCCTCTACTATGCTTTATTACAATAGATGCATGACAGGCATGGACCATTAATTGGTCTGTCCAACTTGGAATAGCAGCTAGTTTAGTGAGAGCAATCAGTTTCAAATTAGTACAGCAAAAATCCATTCACAAGCTTGAGAATTTCCAACTTGAACCTAAACAACAGTGCCATGATTGCCAAACAAAACTAACTATAAGCATAGGACCTGTGAAAATCAAATTAATTAAATTTATACAGTAATGGATATTTCGCATGACTATGTGTCCTCAGTATACTGAAATAAATAGGTCAAATTCTATGGCCAGTATCACACACTTGATATCATTTTACAAGCTACCCTAAGTACTATCTTTTTGAAGAGCCTAACTGAATTGCATGCTCTACTATGAATACAGGGTGCACTGAAGTCCCAGCTATGAAGGATTATCTAGATAAACTTCCAACTTTGTTTGACAAGATAATGATGAGCTAGTTGTTTACTCAGCTAACATTAGATAGCTAATATATAGAAGGATAATAGTAGTACTACAGCAGACCAGGGGATTAGTTGAATGTGTTAGCATAGGGGCAGTATTGTAAGGAGTCATGTACAAAGTTTAGCTAACTGTCCAACTTTGGAATCAACTGGTTTGAATATTTGAGTAAATATGGTTATGAGCTTAGCTAAAATCTGATTTGTTGTTTATTAGAGAATGATAAATGTGGCCAATCAAAACCACTGTAACTGTGGTTCAATTATACTTGTGGTTACTACTGGTAGGTTCTTGTGGTTTCTACTACTACTGTACAACAACAACTCTGACTACTAGCTCACCGGCTCTGGCTCTACTAGCTACCAGCTACCATAATGAATGAAGTAATGCAGCCTCCATGTTGCTTTGACAGTTGAATTCTGCTGGTGTTTGCAATGTTGACTTAGTAGTAGCTATCATCATTGACGATAATACTATAAGCACAAAGATACTGTGAAAGGAGAAAGTTTGCGCTTGATAATCCATCAATATTATTAACAGTAACCATGGTGACACATTTTGCAATCACAAATGTTCCAGCTATTCACGAACATAATCAAAGGAAACATTCTATGAATGCAAGTTTAGAAGCTAAATCAAAAAATAGCAGCTCAGATTTCGACATCTGCTACATAAGTTTGTTACGTTGTAGTAGTTTTCAAGATGACCACACCTCATGAATTGTTATCATCTGCTATGTAATTATTCAAAGATAACACACGATGCCTCACCTGCAAGAAGAATGCAGTGTACTTTTCAAATAGAACCAAGCTATATAAAATAGATTAAGAGAATGTGTAGTAGGATCATAGACTAAACATGAAGTGCTTTGTTGAACAATTTTTTGAAGCATTTTACTGACAGGAAAAGTTAAAAATAACTTGCAGAAAGTTAATATATAGTTAGGTCAGGAACATAATCATTGCAGTCGATCCAAATTTCACACTGACTAGTTATTGTATTCTTCATAGGGGCCAAATGAAAATGGGATGAGTGTAAATAAAGTATTCGGGGACCGACGCTACATTATGCGCATTTCTTCAGGAGACTTTCCAGGAAACAGCCAAATATTGAGCAACCTACATGCATATCAGGCCAGAGGTAGATGCAGATGTGGAGATATTTGAGACAGTCTTCGTTCTTCGCCAGAACTGAGACAGAAGTTCTCTTCTCTCTATACATTATTGACCATCAGAACCTCAACCGCAAACAAAACCTGAAGGCTAGCTCAAATATCTGCACCATGACACCGAATAGCTCTGGAATAGCTCTGCAATGCAATCAACTTTTGAGCATATCTTAACACAACTCTATTATTGCAACCTTATAACCATTACTTGAACTCAAAATCAAAAGGTGCTTTACTAGAAGCATAGTGTGTACACTTGATACCAATATAAAGTAGGGTGCACAGTAAACATGTCTATTGAATTGAATGGAAAGTTATCTTCTCTCTGAACTCAGCAAAATCGAGAAGATAATTCCAATATTGACTTGCACAGCTCGAAGTTGTTCAGTGAGCGAGCGATACAATTATGATGAACTGGTGTTCCATTTCAACTAATATACATGTAGGTGGTAATCGTAATAAAGATGAAAGATGGTTAGAAAGAGAGACATTGAGATATGAGCACCAGTGGCGCACCATATCATATCATATGCCAGAGAGGAAGACACAAAGGACAACTCACTCTAAGTAGGCTAAAGGAATTTGAATTTTATGACAGGCCTGGCAATATCTCTCTCCTTGCAAAGTAAGAACAAGATGAGCAGAGTGCAGATAAATTAAAAAACGAGCAGGATAGTTGATAATGGCACTGGTAGACCACATTACAGATGGTATAAAGTTTTCTTACATACCGTGAAAAAGTGGCTTAACTATGAAATTGAAATCCCATCTCATGCACGGACTAAACTATCACACAACCACATAATTTTACATAGGACTACACATAGGCCTGCGTAGGTTAGAAAATTAAAAAAGAAAAATTGCTTTTAAACCGAACTTTTGCAAAAATTATTCTATTTACATTAGAAATTTTGAGCGACAAATCTTATACGCTAGATGTTGATAAATCACACTGAAAAAGCAGCACATGAGTCGCCTTACTGACAGATTCATAACCAAGAGCGGTTGCTCTTTATTGGGTCAGTGATAAAACAATTATTAAAATAATATAATTATCAGCAAACAGAATTCACGATTCAAACTGAAACTCAAATTAAAAAAAGCACTAGGTATAAAATAGCAATTTACAGTGTTATAATTGGTACTCAGTGCACGCTAGCTCTAGTCTAAGTTTACATTCATAGTATTATATTAAACAGAAATTAAAATTTAGATATTCAATAGCGATATGAACATCGAATATAATTTAAAAATTTAATTAGAATAAATATTAATATAATATAATATCAACAGACTATTACTATTACTATAACTATTGAATACGATTGTTATATTTATTGTAATTGTAATTGCTATCATAGATAGATAGTAATAGTAAGTAATTTAAAATGATGATGATCAGCAACATACCAAAACCATGTCATCAGATCATGAGCCTTACCATCAACTAAGATAGTGAACAGCTAAAATCTCAATACTTATAATATTAACATATAAGATAAATATCAACATCATAACAACAGAATATAAACACTGAATACAAAACAATATCATATGACAATGATTGAATATGAATATCAATATCATATGATATGATTCGATTGGTGAACCTCAACCTCGATTTCAATATATGAATGGCTATGATTGTGAGTCTATTATAATTATAAAATAGCAATTAGTATCAAGGCTATCGCACTGGTTTCCCAATAAGAAACAATAGCCATTGTACAGAATTATTTCTTATTATTCAGTTAGGACATGCTAAAGATAGTGGACATGCTATGGGGTGAGTAGCCATCTTTTCATCACATGGACACGATTTCCTGTCTTTAAATCTGAGCGGTGTTTTTCCTTGATCCCGACGAGTAACAGTGTTACAGGTATTGCGCAAGCCAATCTATTTTTACAGGTCTATTAGCGATTGACCTATCGGAGTACCGCTAGCATATAAAAGAACTAAGCGGATAGATGATTGGGTTGTTGTAACCTAGAGAGGCGAAAACATCAGATAATAGTAATTTACATCGATGGTATCGACGTTATTAGATTGTCTATTTTTAATTTCAATTTTTAAAATATTGTAGTTAAATTTTTGCTCCCTTAAGTTGACATCGTAGTAAATTTGTACTGCTAGCATTTGAAGTCCCAATCTGATTAATGATATAGTACACATGTCATAAATATCATTCATTCATAGCAAAAGATTTGAAAATAAAAATCCATCTAAATAAAATTGAAATTCAAATTGGCACACAGTCCAGTGACTGACACTTCAGTGACAGATAAATGAGATGGCTCCTGCGAATTTGTTAATTGGTTCCCATAATCAATTGACTAAGACTAATAAAGCATTTGCATTTGGCCAGAAGACTGAGAACAGTCTTTGTTACAGAATTAACCATTGCTGTGAAAGTGTGAAATATTGTGCTGTGAAAGTTTTTCAGGGCATGTGCCAAGATAACTGGCTATCAGTAGTAATATACTTTTCAGATCTTATTTGTTGGAAGAGAATATTGTACTAGTGTAATTGTATGCCTACAGTTTGTTTGTGTAAATAAGTTAATGTAAATGAAGTACTGAACAGTAAATGTGACGATATATTGTGCTTTACAGGTCTCTGAGGGATCAGTTTGGCCTTGGTTAGGAAAAAATTGGTTCAGAATAGTTGATTGCTGTTTGTTGTTCGAATCATCCATACAGTTTGTCAGCAAAATATTTTCTTCTTTCACCTGATTATAAAATTTGCTTGCTGCAGGAAATGTGGAAGATGATCCTGTTTATAAACAACATTACCGTTATTTTCTTTTTTAGATAAGGAATATTGTACTCAGCAATATGACTCCATATCACCTTTTTCGGACCACAATAATGGTGGTTATCTATTTTCCAAGGTGAGCTGACTTTGAGGAAGACTTGCTTTAAGCCAGTCAAAGACGCAGACTGCTATGTGTATAGGGCTGGGCCAAATGGTCCTCTTGTCACTTTTATTTGCAGTTTAGTCTGGTTCAGCTTTAAGAGGATGCAGAGATGCTTTTTATGTCGAACTCACCTCATTCATTTATGTTTTAAACAAATCTTTCACCTTGTAATAATATGTTATGCATGTCGGGGCACTTTCACTGCTGTTAGTAGAATGCTTGATTTTAAGCCAAAGGCTCATTATCGATACAATGATTGTCAGGGTTATTGATGGTCTTAAATAATATATTAGACTTTGTAATACCGGTAGTCCACTTTCGAACTTTGACCTATTTGTTGAATAGTTTGATGGGTGGTAAGCATACTATTAGAGGGTTTTATGCAACGCAATGGACATATATATATGTGTAATGGTTTCTGTGATTTGGTGCGGTCATCCTTGGACGACTATCGACCCAGAAATGAAGTGCCTATGAGTGGTAATAGGACTTCGCATTACATGAAAGATCGAGCGGTCTCAGTAGCCCAAATACTACCAAAGACGACCCATCTGATCCCAAGTCCGACCTTCAGACTATACAATGAAAGAGTAATCCGACCTAGTAGGCGGTTCGCTAAGCGAATGACCTAGTAAAAGGAAGAGAAAGTCTCTGTATCAAGTATAGATGTGTCGTTATTGAAAGCCAAGTGAAGACTGAGACAATGAACAGTAAAACAGTGCCCTTTATATAGTATAAGGACTTCCGGCCGACGTGACGTCGGAAAAAGACGACGTGTGGTCGTCCGGAAGTTGCGCAACAAGATGGCCGCCGGAAGCCCGACGGCCGACCCAAAATAGGTCGGGTTCTACAAAAGTTGCTTATAATGGTCCAATTTATGTACAAAATGAATATCAATGGATTCTGAGAGGTCGGGCCTCTGTACATGGGTATAAAAGGCAGACTTAGTAACATTCATGCAGTTATATACAGTTATATAGTGGAACAATACATGAATAAGTAGTGAGCATGAACACATGGAGACGCGTATATAGACAGTATGTAAGGGTTTAGACATGTAATGCAGTTAAAGGTAGGTATACGAACACTAATTATGAGAATGTGAGTGTCAGATGAGTAGCGCTATAACAACTACTGAGCACTTAAGGTGCGACGGAGCTTCGTCCGGGAGTTGGAGTCGTATACAAATGTCCTGTACCATCACATATGTTTTACAGATCATCATGGATGTTGATGCAGCCAGATGTTATCCGTTGGACTACTGTGGATAGTCATACCAAGCTTTCTCCTAGTCTGAACAATTCTCAGATGGAATATATTTGTGTTGGAGGTCTGCAGGTAAAGTAGCTAAGGTCACCGTGCTATTATAAATTCTCTATTGGCTTGGAAGTCCCTCTTGGGACCAACAAGCAAAGATTTACTATTCAGCCACTGATGCTATGCATGTAAGTAACCATTGAGGGATGTCTTATGCTGCGATGTGGTAAAGTGTGTTTGGTTGAAACTGGATATGTTTTGGTCTGGCCTCTGAATTCAACAAAACTGTGTTGGCATTTACATGCACAGTATATATCTTTTAGCCAATACTCTTCTGTTTTTATTCCTCAAGTCTTGAATCTTGCATTCAGGAATTTTGCTATTGTATGTAGGCCTACACGTGAGTTATGTGACATGCGAGTCATGTGATATGTGTGTCATGTGACATGTGAGTCATGTGATATGAGTGTCATGTGACTCACTGCTATTTATATATATGCATAGGTTGATGTGTTAAACAGCAGCCAACTCCTGGTGTCTGTCTGTACCGCAGAATCCCTCAACATATCTGCAGCTGTTGGATTTCTCTCCTTCACAGACCTCTCTGGTCCTATCACTCGTAAATATAGACACATTCAAATTATGTTACCATTTATCTAGGTCAACAGTTGCTAATGTCGTATTTTCCTATCATATTATATCTGAACAATTTCTACATATGACCCTTTTGTGTGCTGTGCCATAAGTTATATGGGTACTGTTGCATGAAATATGCTATGCTCTTTGGAAATAATGACATAATTAATTTTATTTTATATTGTATTATATTTTACTGTGCATGAATTCTGTTTACTGTAATGTTTATTACATTGTGCAGTACACTATGGTAACATCACGGCACCAAGACCCAGCTCTGGCGCATACAGTGATGGTATCACTGCTGATATAGTACAACCAGAACATTTATACCAGACAGCAGATGGATCTAAAATTCTGTTTGTTGATACTAAGTCATGCGCAAGGGAAGTGAACAGAACTAGTGGTGAAGTCATAACTGTTATAGGTAGGTGGATAGTGAGTCATGCTTTCACTGGGATGTGGTACTTATACCATAAGCTGAATAGTCAACTGGCTGTCCAGGACTGTCCATTTTAGTGGAGTTGTGTCCCCTTCTTTATATGATATAAACGGTCACTGATTTTGATAGTACCAAAGACAGATAGTCAGTTATACATCATGATCTTTGGTCTAAAACCTAAACTTGTGACTTTTATTGCTAATTATGATCCTCAGTTGTGATAAACAGGAGGTGCCGACTCCAATTAAACTGCAAGACAACTCCAACTCTACTCTGCCAGTGATAAATTTTGATTATGAAGTGGATAGTGTTGGGAACGATTTGTTTTGAGAGAACAGCATATGTTTCAGGTCTATGCTTGTTTAATATTCGCATACACATTGTACATTGTAGGTAGTTGTGGCAATGGAACACTGGATATTGGTACACAGTCTATACTAGTAAATGGTATGACCTACATAGATGATATAGACATGTGGGTGTTTTCTATTGGCGGATATGTAAGTAGGCCTACGTCTTATTCTATTGGCTCACGAAGGCCAATTGTAAGGTTTGCTGCCATTGTAAATGGTAAGCCAATAGTCTGTGATGAGTGCCTCTCAGGCTAAAGATGAGGCTGAGCTAACGCTACTGAGAGGCCAGTAAAACTTTTATCACATCAAATAACATTGGTTCTTATCCAGTAGCTTACCACAGAGCTCACGTTATTGTGCAACAGACAAGATACAAAGTGTCAATTTATGGAGATTGTGGACATATTTTGAAGTTGTCCTCTCATATTTATTCGTTTGCATAGAGGAAACAACTTCTATTCAATAACCAATTTTATACCTAAATTGGTTTTAAAATAATATTATAGTTTCTGCATTATTAGTTTTCCTATGTAAGTAAACATACATACGACTGAATACTATCTATAAATGGTTTTTCACAAAAGTATAAGTAACTTTGAAAAAATATGGATCATATGAGAGCCGATCACCTCTATCTGTAGGCAGTTAGGATTTTATTTGTCCTAAGCAGTGCCAGTGGATTTTAATAGCCCATGTAGGTTTAACTTCCATTGGTTGAGTTTCATCTTGGTGGATGTACAATTACATATAATGTTAGATGCAAGTATGCTAACACTAAGGTCTACAGGCATGTTTTACACGTATATACAGGGTGTCTACGGATACACCAAACCAGCCGGTTCTCTCCAGTATGTCGGCAGAGAATTGGTGGCTTTAGCTTCCCTATCAGATACAGTGACCGATGGGTCCTACCAGCTTCTCAGTTCAGATCACATTGTCTGGCATAAAGTCAAACACGGTAACAATCGGCTAATCATATTATTGGTATTCTCTCTGTTTGGTTTGTGTAACACATCTCATAGACAGTATTTCTCACAATTTAAGTCTTTTGCTGACTTGCCGAAATGTAAACAGACCCTCATTGGTTTAGTCCTTGAAGTATTGTATATAACTACTATGGTGGTAGGATCCCAGTTGTTTGCAGAAAAATAGCATTGCAAACATGCAATTTATTACTTTCAGCAACTAAACAGTACAGTCTATTGCTTTAGTTACTGTTACTGTAACTATATGTTGTATTGTATGCTATATTGTATACTATTGCAGGGGTCAATCGGTATAATGTGACGAATATAAATTCTACAAACAGCTTGGCACATGGTGACTACTTCATTAGACTTCTCAGGTATGTCACCTATTTGTCTACCTGTGACTGAGTCATGAATGTGGTGTCTGAGCAATACAATACAATCTATGTATGTATTGGGAGTTGTCTCATTTTTGTGTTTGTGTTTTCACGGAAAGATAAATCTTAAATGTGTATCTTTTTGTACTAAATTCCATGTTGTAATGATGCATGTATGGTGTACATGTATGTGTATCAGTGCTATACTGCTTGACAACTGGCACTGATAAATTCATAGGGCTATACTATCATATAGACTAGTTAGGCTCAGTAGCAGATGTTTTCATGTATTATTTATTTAAACTTACAGTGGAAATATTACAACATATTTTTCTTCACGCATGTTTCATGTCGGTACTGTAATGTGTGTGCTTTAGTTTTGAAAGAATATTTTTTTGTTTAGATGTACATGATATGTAAGTACAGGCTTGCCAAGTTTGACTTGAGTGGGAGGATGGGGTGTCCATTTTGGGTAGGGTGGGGTACCAAATTTTGAGCTGGAAATCAGAGAGTCTCCTGCAGAACTAGGGAGACTCGGTAAGCCTGTATAAGTACTACAGCATACGTGTAAGTAAGGATTGGTTATACAAATGTATATTTCTAGTTCTACTGGAGATTCTATCCCAACAGACAATAGTTCTGCATACAAGTATGAAGTTGACAGTCTAATGATGGGAGATAAAGGAGCTCACCTTGATCTTTCACCTGATGGACACACACTGCTGATAGCTGATAGTGTAGAGGATAAGGTGTTTCTACTTGATCTTCAAACAGGTAAGACTTCACCATGAGCTACTCTTACAAAGCTATGCACTCAGGACTAAATGAGTCAATGGTTTTGGAATCGTCTTGCCTTCAATTAAGGGTAAACCGTATATACATTCCAATATTACCAAAGACTCTCTATACTATATTTTATAGTCATTTACCTACTGCACAGAGTTGTTGTTGGCTAACATTAAGATGACACTCTGACATCTACTGAAAGTAAGAAAAGTACAACTAAACCATAATATCACCCCATTATTGTCACTGAGTGAATAGTGTTAAAAGTACTTAAGCTAAGTTATACATGTGTATACATGTAAAGTGCTACTGTTTATTCATTCACCCTCTTATCTGATTGGAGAAGTCAAATATTTTTTGTTGTCTTGGCTAAGGTTATAGTAGATAATTATGTAGGTACTATTCTCTTTTTTTTAAAAGACTTGAGGTATGGGGGAGGGGGGGGGGGGTGTAGTGAACAGCTGTATTTTATATTTGTTACCCCAAATAAAATCTTAGAGCCAATATGTTGTCATTCATAGATTGTATGCAATTGATTTAATGCAATAAGCTTTTTCTGAAGTTTTATTTATGAATGATTACTGATTGGCTAATAGGTTGCTATTAGTTTTGGAATATTCTTGGATTTTACAGGAGATTTAAGTGTGCTATGTGCTGATAACTCATCCTCTAGTAATGCTACTAGTTGTACAATGATGTCTGTTGATGCCACCATGTGGATGGATGATATGACTATACTAATGTACAGTAGAGATCTGAATATATTCAGTCAAGTCCGTCTACAAGGTAAGATAACTCAATATTTATGGTTATCTAAGATGTTAGTTGCCATCTTAGCCGAGAAATGGAAATGAACTTCATCTTTGAGTCATTTCAGTAAGAAAATAGTTGAAATATTTTAATAAATAACTGGAACCAAGAGCTATACCGACAGCTCCTACTTAGCTGTTTGCAGAATCTGTTTTATCAGTCATGATGACCCCATTAATGACTTATTAACAATTCACCATTGTGTGGGTAGTCATTCACATTTTCAACTTTGATCTGAACATACGATTGCATTAAGATAAGACAACTTCTAATTACACAAAACCCATTTTCACCAAAAAATGTAACTTTATGTTTTACACTGGCCAATGAACAGCTAACTGAATCCCACACTGACAGGAGAGAATAACTGTGAATATATCCATTAAATCGATTAATTTGCCTATCATTTGAAAATGGTAGAATTGTTAATTAGCGTCATAGATGTATCCAATATGATCATAGATTAAATTTTGATAAGTAGCATTCAGTTATCTGCTAGGGTTTTTAAAAAGGCAGTTTTTCTTTTGTTCTAATCGTTAATGTGTAAAATATCATTCCAGTTACAGCGACAAGTACCGACTTCTCTAGAGCCTCGATTTCAAGAGCTACAGCTGATCCTAAGCTAGAGGAAGGAACCTGGTGGGTGGTGATGGCTTTTGTTTCTGGTTTCTGCGGACCTCTCTCCATCATCTGGATTGTGATCAAGGTTATTCAGATTAGAAGGTATAACGTTATGATATTATCAAGTCCCTAGAAAGCTCCCTCCTCTACGGTTGAACTTGGAAAAATGGGTGATAGATTATGCTCTATATGTACCATAACTATATTGAGCTTTCAAACCATGCAGTGTTGTTTGTATTAACGTACATAGGGGCGTAACAACAAGGTGGATATTTACTCCCTACAAAATCTTCTCAATTTTCAGTATTGACATTTGTAATAATTATCTGCCTCATGGACTAAAAGCCAGTGTTAGCAGACTGTGCCTGCTATTAGAAACATTAAGCTGTTTTGATTTAACGCAGGAATGGAATTGTGTTTGACATATTCAGTGAAGAGGAAGAGATGTTGCAATCATCAACATGGCGGAGCATCAACTTCCTGTATAACAAGGCCACACTAGGACAAGAGTATCATTGCAAAGAGCAAGACAAAGGTCGGGCTAAAGTATAACAAGTCATATTGTGTAACAGATTTGTTGGTATCTTAATTTATACTACGATGATTGAACTGTTTTGACATAAGAAAATATTTTGATTATCAGGCTACATTGCAGATTATATTAATACATAATATAGCCTTTGTTCTATCATTACCGACTGACTGGTTAGGATTTCGTCTCCCAAAGTCTCATTATTACAAATGTACAATACGATGCTATTCACTCTTAGGTGTTGTTAAAAAGAAGACTAAAGCTAAATTGAAACCAAGCAGGAACCAGGGCTCTGCTAAGTCTAACTCTGTTCTACACTCTGCAACTGAAGCTATAGCCAGCAAATTCAAGCTACCAAAGTTGGGACGGGTGGGTATAAAGTACCTCCTCGTATGATAGGGCACTAGTTGATCGGATGGTTTGATAAAATTGATTATTAAAACGAATTGGTTACACATAGTTGGTCAAAGTAAACTGTTACAAGATACATAGTTGTAATGTCCAAAGGACTTAAGGCTGGGCTACAATAGAGGCCGTGAGCTTCAGCAGAGCAACTTTGTTGTTCGTTGGCACGGTGCTATAGTTAATATGTAGTACCAGTCCAACAGTGGCCTTGATTAATATTCAGCCAATAACCAAAGCTCATTTTTTATGAATTATATAATTGGAGTCGTTGTATCTGATATTAACCAATCACCGCAGTGCCCCATGACGCTGGGGACTGAAAAGACCAACATGTTGGATTACAATCATTTAGACTGAGTACCTGTGCTTACATTTCTCACATGGCCACTGTAATGTCACCCTTGAACAATTATACATGTATAACTGGTACAATATTGCAGAAGAAGAAGGTGGCCAGTGATGAAACTGACTTGCATCCTGTGAAAGACACAAAGGTGAAGGCCAAATCTAAACATAGATCCAAGAGGGACTTGGTTGATATTGAATATGCTGGTGGTAAAGTATCAGTTCCAATGACTAAGACTTTAGTGGGACGCGCTAGGCCCCTCCCAGCTATTCCAACAAGCCAGACTTTATAGAAATAAGCATATTTACATAATTTATGTTGTGTAGTCGAACAAAGTACTAATTTCTATTTAATATAGTTTTATATTGTTGACTAGTTTTTAGATCTATTTTTTATTGAGTAGTAAAATTGTCTTTTTATACTTGTAGATCAATATTGTTCAATGATCCAATGATAGGAAAATATTACCAGTTTTGGTGGGTTGTTAGTAGTTATCATCACGTGTTTAGAATTTCATAACTGTTGTTTCATTAGCATAGGTTATGCAATAATGTACATGTAAGAATTCATTGCATAGAACGAGACATCTAGTATGATATCATACATGATAGTTGGGAATGCAAGAGGCAAACAAAGGGGAGAAAACTTCAACGTGATGATGCAATCTTACCAGTGTAACAGCCATTTATGTTGATTCTATAGATATTTATATAGTGGTATATATTCATTATTTATTCTCAGTTCGTAGTTGCATGAATATATAATATGTATGAGTGTACAATCATTTGGCATACATAATTTCACATTAAACTGACGTTATATTGAATGAAATAATATAATAATAATAATCTAGACTTGTCATGTCATGTAAATTCTCGTGATTATGTAATAGTTCTACTTTCCAGACCATCATTCCCAGATAATATGTCTATTGATGGTTAGATGAAATGGGTCAACCAGTCATATTTTAGAATCAAATTTCATAGCCTCTCTGTCAGTAGACTTGCCGATTAGATGTTCTGACCCCCGTTCTGGCCTGGTGTGTTTGGCACAACTGGAAAATATCATATCCACAGAAATTTAATCTGGTTCAAAATTAAATTTATAGCAAGAATCATACAAGAGTACAGTGTGCATGGCTGTAATGTGTAGCAGTGCTCAGGTATAACTCTAAATACAATGTACATGCATATTATGATGGGAAGCTCAGGTACACCAAGTTTTGGTCGCTTTCATCAAGCCATCGTGTGTGCAGTGATTAGATCCTGCCAGGCATTATCATGTATGATTTTTTTCACAAAAGCAATTTCTCTTTGCAGGAAGATAACTAATATACAACAAAAACGATTAATAATTGTTTACTAACCTAAAAAGTCTTCACGATATATTATATACGTAGTTTATGTATTATGTATATATTGTGATGTTTAGTTATGGAGTTGAAACCATAATCTTACACTGTAAGTGCCATCTGTATCTCCCATGTAAAGCAGCTTGGCTACAGCATCATAATGTAGGGCTGCGGGGAACATCAAAACACAGCGTGGTTCGACAATCATTCCTCGGCACGCAGGCTTTGAAACTTGACTAGCTAAGTCCATAATTTGCACGCGGTTCCTCCCCATATCGGCCACAAAAAGCAAACCTGTTTCTGCCTCGACGATACCGTACCCATAAACAATAATAGTGGCATTCAGACTCTCATCATTGTAATCATATCTCATCGATGGCTTGTGACCGCCGACATGCGTGTTGCGGTACTGACTGCCATATTTTGTAATCTTGGCGACATGGTTCATGTTAGAAACATAAAGAGCTGTACCGTCTAAACTTTGGAACATGGATGTAGGGTTTTTGATTTCATCAGTGACGATGGTAGTTACGTATCCGGTATTCAGCTCTACTTTCCTCAAAGCATTGTTCCTTTTATCACTAATAATAACGGCATTGTTATCGGCGTTGATATCATGCGCGATATTGCATGGCTCTTGGAATTTCCCAGTTCCTGGAGGACCATCAATCAAACCAGAGGACCCACAAGTTCCGGCAACAACTTGATAGTTGCTCGTTCTCCTGTCAAAACGCAAAATGCAATGTTGATATGAGGTGACTGCAATTAGAGTGTTTGCGTCCAGCTGCACAAATCCCAAAAGCGAGTAGAGGGCGCTATTCGCTGGGGCTCCATTAATGGGATTATCCTTCTGTTTTCGCCTAGATGGAGGGCTATTTGTTTTTCCCAACAGCATTGTGTTTGATGACTCTGTAAAGTTGGCATCGATAGAGTAGATGCAGAAGCCGTCTGTGTAGAGGAATCCGCCTTCTGTTGATGCTAAATCTTTCTGAATATGCACGACCGTGTTTCTGTACGGCGTAGTGAAGAGCTTAGTTTGCCCCCCAAGCTTTACCCTGAAAACAGAAAACATGTGTTTTGTAGAGTCTAAGACAATAATATAATATGAGAGATAAAAAGCTGTTTCCTATGTCACTCTGTGAATAATACTGTGATGTGCAGTCTTCCAGTTGTATGAAAAATTCGTAAATTTAATTGACTGTTAGGATTTTTCAGTAGCACGATTAACGGAATGCATGCAATAAAGGTGAACATTGTTATTCAATATTGATCTAGTATATCACACCTGAGTCATACATGTCCAGTGCATGGGTGTGGACTGTGGATTGAATATGACACGTCCCAGATATATTGTTTAAAATACATGTATGCGAAACCATCTCACTACGGTAACTGGAAATCATATCGGTACTGTTAGAACTCAGAATGACACACTTACCTGACACGCGGATCAGCCTCACTCCAACAGGTTCCAACCAGTACCAAAAAAACCTGCAAGTGAGAATCGTATGAAAATAATATTTTTGCATATTTTCGCAATCAAAATTATGCTATTGCGACATACAAGTGTATAAATTAGCAAATGATATCGCTAGTTATAGAAACACGTGACAGAGTACGTACTGTATGTACATGTATTTATAATTATAACACATTCACACCAGTGTAGCTATATATATGGATGTACAACATGTACAATGTATATACATGTAATTACACATCTGCAACTAGACAATGCATCTACACAGATGTGAAAGAAATAGCCTGTGTGAACCAGTTTAAATTCAGAGTAATGGGGGAGTACAATCACCCCTCCCATTGCTCTAGATTTAGACTGGAACCAAGGCTAAGCTGGAACCAGGGCTAAGCTGGAACCAGGGCTAAGCTGGAACCAGGGCTAAGCTGGAACCATGGTGCTGTGATTGATCTGCAGGTTGGTATCATGGTACCAGCATAGCCCTGGGTTCTTGATTATGTAACAGTTAGTGATAAGACTATTTTTATATCACTGGGTAAATGTTACTAATCAGCAGATCTATGCAGCTATACATCATGTAGCTGGCTTCGATTTTAGAGGTACTGATTCTTTACATGTACATTGTACGTATTTACTACACTTAGTAATGATTATTACACCTATATGTAGGCTTAGCAGTTTATCTGCTAGTATTGATATGTCACAATTCTGTTATGAATGTTATACATTGTGTAGTAAGGCAGGAATTCATCTCAGACAGCATGTACATGAATACTAAAAGATTGACCAACAATGTCATATTTATTATACCAAATAAAAGAAACAATTATAACAGCATGGATTTTATAATGCTTATTAAAAATTGCAATGATAAATGTAATACCTTAGTGCAAAATGTAAAAAGCTGTAGTAGAGTTAAAGTGAGACAGGTGGGGGGGGGGAGGGGAAGAGGGGTGCTTCTGAATCTGAGAATGCATTGCTACTAGTACAGCATTAAAATAGCCCAATGTGACCTGATATGATTTGAGAGCAGGGTTTGACACACCTAAATATGGTGATGTAACGATATCGTGCTGTTAGTTCAATGGTTAACAGCGTCAACTAACCCAACCTCAGCAAAATAACTACCAACATGTTTTAGAATTTAAAGTCAAAAATTGCGTTAAAATTCGCGCCTTATTTTTACCAAAAATAATCAATTTATAGCATTTTGTTATGAGCTGAATTTTGATCGTGTTCAGAATGACTTTTCCTGCTTTCCTAATAATGTAACTGAAGGTTTTGGTGCCGGATTTAACAGCTGTGTTCTTGAGTTGAAGCAAAACCTACATTGTATGCTATAAACAGCATGACATTTGTAATGGTATTTCGGATACCACATTTCGTTTCTTGAAACAAAACAGATTTCAGCAATATAAATGTAAATATAATGTGATATGCATGTATCTTTCAAGGCAGCTAATGTTTCATTGCATGTTGTAGCTGACCTTACTATGGGGCACACAGTAGCTTCCTGTTCAGCATCCTGTTTAACAATCAAAAGCATGCTGAGACCATAAGCAAGCCTATGTGTGATGATATACTCTATAATTGCATGTACAGTATGTACTTTGGGAGATTGACAATTGTTTTGCAGTTTTGCAGGCGGGTCAGAGCACACCTGTGGTACAAAGATGCCCTGGACCTTCAAGGCAGGCACTCTAGCCCACTGAGCCACCTCCTACTCCTTGGTATACATGTATACATTATACATGTACATGTACAGTGTACAGTATAATCGTACAAAAATAAATGTTTGGGAATGTACAGTATGTACCTATTATTGTGGTGAGTGCCCGGATGACCAACCATGACCTTATTACTCACACAAGTCATATACGTGTATAATGTCATTGAATTGGATTTGCAGAGTAATACACAAGTAAATTTTTCTTCTTCTATGCACATGTATATCTTTGCGCTCATTCACCTTAAAGAAAACAGTCATTTGTTAGTTTTATTAGGAATTGTTTAGCTGACGTACTATAAATTTGTCTGCTAAATTTCTATCTACTTTTTAATTTTAATTTTTAAGCTGTATCATTTTTTTAAGCTACATTTTTGGTAGCCGATAGTGGAAGTGACCATGAGTCCAAATTTAAATGTATAAGTCAGGTAGTAGTTACATATAAAAATTATACCTTTTACTTTATTTCCTTAACATTTAATTTGATTTCTGTGTGCATGTCTAATGGCCATGTATCACACATTCACATTATGCTTTGCCTTTTGATTAAAACCTGCACTTAAACACATCAATCAGTTGAAATCTTCCCAAGTGTTGGACTACCGCAGTGCATGTTTGTTCTACAGTTGTTTACAATTTTCTCAATTCCCAGATATACAGTTGATGCCGTCATCACTCGCCTATTTTTGTATTACAATTTCCTTTCATATCTGATATAGATAAATCAATAGCGTTTTGAACTGTACCAGTTGAATTTAACACCAAATAATGTTTCGGCATAATTATAATTCAAAGTGTGTTTACCCACGTAATTTCCTGTGATACTTTTAGTGAATAATTGTATATTTGAATAAGTAAAACCAGTTACAAAAGTGATTATAAAGCATAATTAGTTCTTCTTGTCTTGCCTCACCATCAAGATGGATAGCTTGATCAACTATAAACTTCTGGTTGTATCACTGCTGTTATCAAAGGTACGTCAGTCAGATTTTTTTGTATTACAACATGGCAGACTTTCACCAACATATATTTCTATTATGGATGGATTAGTATAATTATTTATTCCATAAATTAGTTCAACCAGGGTAGAGGGTTACATCTACCTGTTTAACTGAATGTTTTATTGTCGCTAATATTGTCTTCTAAATATGAGACCATAAAACTTTGGGAATGATAAAACATTTATACATACGGTACATGTACGTACATGTACTCATTTGGTAGCAGATTGAACATGACTGTATAGTCAGTCATTCAATGCCAGCACATTCAGTTAATCTACAACTGGATATTCTATAAATACACTCGGTTTATTTAATAATGCATTGAAATCATTTGATTTGCAACATTAGCTTTAATCTAAACATAAATTATTGGTAATAAGCATTCATCTTACTTGTTTAGGTGTGTGGCGAGATATCATCACTGTATGTCAGACAGAACATGACCAACAGAGTTCTGTTATATCCAACACAAGTTTCTCAGAATTCAGTAACTAAGTGCTCAAGACATTGTCTGAGGAACTTTGGCTGTAAATCTTTTGCGTACAGGAAGTCTGATAAGCAGTGCTTTTGGTCTAAATACAACGCTTATGAAAGGAGTTCAGCAGTGAATTCAGGATATGATGTCATCTATGATACTCGTATGTTTATAGTAAAAATTACTGAGCATTCATAAAGCACAGAAAGAGTTAATTTCCTACACCGTGTATAAGTGGGACTAGAACTTGAAGCTGTATAACAAGTTAACCGGTGCATTGTCATAGCACTGTTACTTCCTTACTGCCCCTACCAGATTTCATATGCAATATAATACCAACTTTTACTCCTAGTAGCACAAAATTTACGATTCTTGACCTATTTTAGATGAAAAGGCAGCATGTGAGGAAGGTTGGGAACTGAATCCAGTAAAGCAGACGTGCATCAAGTTCTTTGAAACTAGAAAGAGTAGAGGTGATGCCCAGACTAGCTGCCAGGGTTTGGGTGGAGATCTGTTTATTCTGGATCTCCATGACATTGTAGAATGGTATAAAACTGTTGAGGATGCTAACCCTGGTGAGTGAAGTGGAGCAGACTAAATGTGCTAAACTATCAAGATGTGTTGCCCAATAGATCTTATTTTGACGCAGAATTTTGGTTCGGAACAAACTGGTCAGTAGTTGGAATAATCTTCAAACGATGCACTTATGTGCACTAGTTTCTAATACATTTGTACCTTTATATGCGTGAAGCCGGTAAGATGTAGTTAACGATAATAAAGTACTGAGTTATTGTAATAGTAGAGAAAGTAGAGAAAAATGTCTACAGGGACTGGGTATTTGAACAACGCAAAGTAGTATTGTGGTAATGTGGCTTAAAATTGGTTATTATTTTGTACTAGTGAAAGTTGCGCTCTCTCTCTTTGGCTAAACAGATATACACGTGGGGGTACTATGTGTATTAAAGAGGCGATAAGAGTATTCATTGGGTACGAAGTAGTAGAGAACTAATTGTTTAGCACATTGTTTACGTTTTTATAGGGTGGAGAGATCATGCCTGGATTGGAGCTACTAAGGACATGGTAACTGGAGAATGGATGTGGAGCAATGGTGTACCCTTGGATGCTATTAACTTTTCTGGTGGTCAGCCAGATGGGAATGGGTATTGCATCCAAATGTACACATCAGCAATAAAATGGGATGATATCGGTTGCAGTGCAAGTATCAAATATGTTTGCGAGCGTGATTTCTAAGCTCTCAGAGCTCACGTACAGTTTCTGTAGACTTTCACAGTTTATGACTTCCTTTTACACCGAGGAAAAGGCAAGTAATGACCTTAGGGCTCCTGTATCAGTTACCTTAGCCCTCAGGGACCTCCCAAAACTCTGCCAATAGTTAATATAAATGTACATCTAACTCAATTTTCTTTGTTATACAATCCATATAATAATATTATTACATGTTCCTCAGCAGGTAAATAAACTATTAAACTATATAACGCTTGGTATTTAACATTGATCATGTACATGTGGTAGTGAATTTCTGACATTTCAGATTAAAATTTACAGCGTAAATAGCTATCTGTTTAAATGTCAGGTATTTTTTACAGGAAGTTCATTGTAAAACAAAAAAGTTGTGTGATTGAAGGGGTGTATTTAATTGCTGCTCCATTTTACATATCAGCCTTATTTTTTGTAAAAATTACATCATGTGTTTAATAAAAGGTCTTACTTCAAAATAAAAGTCAACCCACTTAGCTATATTCTTCTATAGCTTCTTTACATCTTCTGACTACAATAAACATAAATATAATAGGCTATTTGGAAACTGTTGGTTGTAATAATAGGCACATTCGGAAACTATACTGGTTCAAATAGGACTGCTTTTACTATCGAACACAGCCTAAGCGTTCAATCGCGACTAATCCTTGATCTGAAGGGAAATCCCCTTGTTAGCAATAGATTTACATGTATTACCAGGCACGCCTAACCTAGTATTATAGCTAGCGAAGAGGGTTGGGAACTAAATCCAGTAAAGCAGACGTGCATCAAGTTCTTTGCAACTAGAAAGAGTAGAGGTGATGCCCAGACTAGCTGCCAGGATTTGGGTGGAGATCTGTTTATTCTGGATCTCCATGACATTGTAGAATGGTATAAAACTGTTGAGGATGCTAACCCTGGTGAGTAGACTCCTTGTAGGGTAGCTCTAATTTTTTAGTCAATAATTCTGCTTTCCATTTTCTGCCGATAGCAATTTAATACCTAAACGGCTGTAGTCCTGTGTGGGGGGACCACCCTGCAGGCTCCCTAACTCTATCAGGGGATTCCATTATGTTTTTTCACCTAAATCATTACTGTCTATGTCATACCTTTTTAGTAGGGCGTTGATGGTACCTTCCACATCTGGTTTGGCCTTTTAAATATTTAATGTTTACTAGCTATATTTAGGTTATTTAGTGTTTTGATGTTTCAATCTTTCTTTGGGCAATACAAATGACCAATCTACTGAAGTCTTCCTTTCTTTTCCTTTGCGCATCAGTATTAAAATCACCTTAGCTTCCTATCTAATATCTTCATTTCTCCCATGGTTTTCTCACTCACCTCAAGTAATGGAAGTGGTGTCTGTGTACCATTTCTACAATTAAGTTATTAGATAAGACAACAAGCAGCTACAATTGTGGTAACGCAGTAGAATATCAGTTTAGTGGAATTGAAAATGTTTTCCTTGGCAATGCAGCAGATATGCTTCAGGAACAATAAAGAGGTGAGATAAATATCAGTTGGATACAAAGCGTAATGAATATTTATAACTTTCAGAGTGGAGAGATCATGTGTGGGTTGGAGCTACTAAGGACACAGTAACTGGAGACTGGATGTGGAGCAATGGTGTCCTCTTGGATATTACCAATTTCTCTCAAAATCAACCAGATGGAAATGGGAACTGCATCCAAATGTATGCCTCATTAATAAAATGGGATGATGTTGGTTGCAACTCAGGGCTCAAATACATCTGTGAAAAAGATTTTTAAACGTTAAAGTATTATTATTGATACAGAAATCATTAATACAATTTTTTACTTTGTGTGGAAATCAAACCTGAATATATTTATCTGTTCGTAGCTCATTTATCCATGTCATTAGTAGACATACCCATATCATCTGTTGCTAAATTCATAAACAAAGCTGATATCTGCAAAAATTCAAAAAATTAAGAGCAAGTTTGCATTTTTCTAACACACTTTTTGTTTCATAGTGATTATAATGACTAATCGCTACTATGCAAAGCACTTTTTGAAACTAATTTGTAGGAAAGCAAAGCTATGAGTTGCAAGAATGTAAATTTATAGCCTACACTCTGCTGTATTTAACATAATTATGCAAATGATATATATGTTGGTAAAAAATCAATAATTTTGCAAATTAGTGTATTTCTTCATAATGTTGGTTGATAGTCTACATGTAGAAGAGTGACTGACACTATAATAGTTCAAGCTGTTTGCTATCATTTGACACCAGCTTTGGCATGTAGACAGACTTGAAAATGTCAACAACTCCATTGGGTTTTTACAGAGCTTAAATTGATTAAAGAATTATCACAAATAATTAATAATATAAAATACTAAGATATAATGTTACATTAGTTCTTTGGGCTGTATTTAACTGAAAGAAGTTACTAAATTATATGAACCAATTATGCGTGTAATTGTGAGAAGTAAAATAGACACTAATGTCTACAATTAGCAAATTTCTTTAATGTCTTATAGTTGGTTAAGAGCCGCACAAACTCTACTGATACAAGTAGTAGTTCAGGTTATGAAATGTCATTTTTGACACCAGCTGTAGCATGTAGACATGCTCAAACATATCAATCGTTTGACTAATTGTTTATACAGTTTCATTTGATTAAATACATAATTATTAATATTTCTTTGTTGGAAATGCTATTTAAAAAAAGTCGATAAAGAGATACCACTGCTTACAGAAATAATAATTGAGCACCCACACTCTCTCTTGTTCTTTCAAACATGCTGAGAGAATATTGCAATTTCAATTATGTAATCACACCTACGTGTAGATTACAGGGTCTCTTCGGTCTAATTTTTGCAAATGCTCTTCGCAATAGTCCGCCACAATGGGAATTTATTGTGCATTTTTAGAATGCACTAAGTGAAGGGAGCTACATTAAATTCATGCCTGTTGCTTGGCCGACCTCACCTTTATGCTGGGCTCGCCCGATTTTTAGCTCAGTGTTTCAACTCCTAAATGTCCTCTCACAATGGTTATATCTATGAAGACTTCAACCAAATAATCGTAAATTCATGCTAAATGCAAACTCTACAACATTTTCATTTTATAGCAGTTTGTAGAGAATTAAAACTTTGGAAGTTTTGCGAGATTAAATTGATTAAGCTAGCTAACTACTCCTTGCTATACATATTACAAAAATCGAATGAACATAACACTAATATGATCACCTGTGATAAATGTATCAACAACTAAGGTAAATGCAATAATTATGTTGATATACAAGTACAATGACTTCTGTGCCATCTCAGATAAAGGAACAATTTACCGAGTATACATCTAGTTGTATGACGATTTAGAGAGCATGGTAAAACTACTAATCTGGGTCACTACAAAATATATTCAATTAGGACTTTTCTCTTACTACATCAATATTTAGAGTCATGTGCAGTTATATATTGCATATTATATAGATCGATATAACAATTTATTGAATTTGATTGCTTTTTATCTCCTAAACTGACACTTGTCCCAGTTTAGCCTTTTGATAGACTTTACTTGGGTGATGCATATATTGATAACATTGTGTCAAAATAACTGAGCTGATGTAGCTTTTAATTTTTTTGCCAAAATTTACTCATTGAAAAGCTTGTGTCCAATATACTGTAGTGAATCAGCATAGCCTGCCATAGTATGGACTATAACTTGCGCCTTTACCTTATATATGGAACCTACACCTGCCTGACATCGTTCCAATACCTTATACATGCATTGACATTACTCTCATACCTAATCTTATACATGCATGGACATTACATTATTATCTACTAATTATGATCAATTACTGTATTCTTAATGTGCTTTATATTGTTACTATTAGCCAATCAGGCTGGTTCAATTATACTATGTGTGCAATTACCTATTATCTTAATTGTTTTCTCTAAGTCTTTTACCTGTATACTTTTGGGGCCAATGTGTCAGAAAACGGCCATATTTATATATGATCCATACTGGTATATTGTAAGCACTTTTTGTGCAAGGCCGACCCTTTTGGTGGTCGACGTCGGGCGGAACTACGCCATGTTGTTGTTAGGTCTAACCCCTTAGATCAATACTACTTCATTCTACACTCCTTTGGAGTATAAACCTACAGACCTACGTCGACCCTGGACTCTTCTATGAGTCTCAGCCTCGACCTACGTCTTTATCAACAATCATAGAGCTTAACTAACTGTTCACTCTTTATATAATCTGTGGAAGTTACCTTGGTCGTTCTCTACCAACAACCAAGCACCTCCCGTATCCGTGCCACATCGGCACTCGTACGTAACCCTACACAGCAAAACATTACAATACATGTAAATCTTGTTGTAAGTACAATGTCTACGTATAGCAAACAAAATATAATAAGCTCCACGCATTACAACTAAAACTGTAGTACAATGGCAAGTTTGAGAAGCAGACAAACTGTATCACATTGTTTAAGGGCTGACTTCACAAACGTATCTAACATTCGAGGTACATCCTTTATCGTCCCACTCCATGGATGTGTACAGTTGAATGCAATCTCCGGTCCCATCTGGTTGTCCAGGAGCAAAGTTACTGATGTTCAATAGAGCTCCGTTGTCCCATTTCCAAGTACCAGAATCCTTCATAGCCGCAACCCACATTTTCTCTGCCCAAGCTACAGGAAATAGAACTGTATTTTAAAGAGAGAAATGTATTCACGAGCTATGGATGAGCTGATGTGTTGTGAATGGTCTTAGTAAGCTATTGTATTAGATGATCAGTCTCATTCTTTTATTGGTCAGTGATCATGCAGCACAATGCTTTTACATGGTTTAGACTTAATAGCAATCTAGGATGTAAACAGTGATTTATGCATGTAATTAGCATTATGGAGGAGAAACAAAACTGTGACATAACAAAGTTGCCTGAGAAATTGAAATTTTAATCATAATTGGAGTAGTATACAAATAGTTTATCCGGTGTAAAGCAACAAGACTCAGTTAAAGTGGCAGCTGCTGTCTTCGGGAAGTGTTGAGGAGTAAGAGTTTGTCTGTTCACTCACTCTCTTAGACAAGTTTGAAAATTAACACCTACTATCATACTTATCAAGTGATTTCGCCAACTTCATCTCAGGTTTTATGTTAACAATATTTTAGATTTTAGTTTACTTACATGGATTATCATTGGTGATTGCTCTAAACCATTCTAATGTGTCAATGTGATCCAGAGTGAGTAGATCCCCACCTAGATCCTGGCAGTTACGTTTTGCATCACTTCTCCTCATTTGAGAGTCAAAAAACTTGACGCAACTTCGTCGTACTGGATTTAGCTTCCAGCTTTCTTCACATTCTGACGTTTGATCACCTGGAATAAGTAATAAAGTAAAACAAGAATTTTAGTATTGACTGTTCAATGTTAACTTACATGTATATATAATATTAGTTCATAGAGTATCATAGATGACATCATATCCTGAATCCAATGCCAAACTCCTCTCATAAGATTTGTATTTAGACCAAAAACATTGTTGATCAAACTTCCTGTACGCAAAAGATTTGCAGTCATCGTTGCTGAGACATTGGTGAGCACACGTAACAGACAAGTGCTGGAAACTAGACAATGGATTAAGTAGACTTCTATGTCTCGCCTCTTGCAAGATGTACGTGGATGACTTTGTTCTGCTCACATACATCTAAAATGCATACATAAAGGTATCACAAAACTTTAAGCACTCATTGTAGATGTCCTACAGTCATATTACTGCGCTGTCATTGTGAGATTTTATCTTACCATTGGTAAAAGATGCAGCAGCGTTAAAGTCACTCTAACAACCCAGGAGTTTAACATCTTTAAGCCAAGAGAGTATGATATGAAATGTGACTTAAAATCCTCTCACTGTAGAATAGTTAGTGACACTGAGAAGGTCGCACTGATTTTACTGTTTTTATTTTTATTTTTGTTAGGAAATCTCATAAAGCAATATGAGAACATACTATAGATTGATTGTGTCAGTGAACGTCAAAAGCTAACTGATTTATAATTGCTATGTAAACAGATTCTGGAAATGCTCATTAAGTTGAACACGTTGCTTTTGTCCTTCTTCCTGAACTTCGGCTACCAGCAAGACACTGAGAGCAAGAGTGCTTGTTCCTGATAAACATGTTTCAAATGAAAATTCCAAGAGGAACAAATAAAAGAATTACTAAAAGAACAATAAAAGACTATACTGCTTTTTACAAGTAATAATATCAACCAGTTACATTGGAGGGGCCTCTTTGATACTCTTCTGTTGTAGATAAATAATATTGAATGAAAGACTTATAATAATATTGTATTTGTGGTGATTTCATGTATTTTTGCCAATAGGAAATGCAAAATCAGGTATTCAGTGTAGATTTATTGTCGTTTTTAAGTTTGAAAAAATTATATATTATTATAAAACACATGACTGTATCTGTAGAATGCCTGCTGTTGGTAGAAATAATCAATATTGTAATTAACAAACTCCTGCCAACTTTCATAAAATGCACAATGCATATTTGAACAGGGAAATAGCTTACAGAACAACTACATATTTTCATCACGTGTACAAGCAGCTAGCAATAATTATGATGTTGGTTTTCATGCTATGTCTACAATAAAAGGAACAGTAGGCTATAAGCTACATGGATTATGGTCATACTTATAATTTCTAGCATTAGGACCTAGATAGGAATTCAAGATTTGTCTTATCAAATGCATTTGATAGGACAAATCTTGAATTCCCATCTACATGTAGGTCCTAATGCTAGAAATGATAAGTATGGCCATAATCCATTAGAAGTCTCAGTCAGAGGAAATGCATCCATAACTACTGACTTTGTCTTGATGGTCTCTCGTGTTGTTCATAATGATATGCAAATGAGAGGTAATAATGACAGTTCTACACATTTCAATGGCTCGTTGGTGAGAGCTGACAACTCCCAAATACATGCACTGCTGGAAAGTATCAACAGACACCTGACTGTTTCAAAGTTGATTTAGACATGGACCATAGGCTATTGTTTGTTATGCAATCTTGATACAATCAGATCGTCTCCCATTTTTACTATAGGATGTTTGTGATAAAAGGAAAAGGTAAATTAAACTCTGCGAACCGCTGAACCAATCACCCCTTGAGCCCAATATTTGCCAAAACTTTCTTAATAATCAACACACATTCTGCTCAATCCGTGTGTGTACATAGTGCATAAATTATTATTATTATAGTCCTTCAGTAGGTAAATAAATAATTTCCTTTACAATCAGCAATGGATATAAACACAGCACCGTAGGAAATTTATGGCTATTCAAATTATTTTAACTACCTGCATCGGACTTTGTAAAACAAAGAGCTGATACTGTTTCGAGGGAAGAAAGAAGGCGAGAAACCTTTGAGAAGAGAAAGGCCTTTTCGAGGTAAAAGATGGATCTTGATTGGCTGCTTTCTGGTGGTTCTGCTGTCAGGGTTGTGGAGGGCTGAATGTGACTGTCATAGCTCTAGTTTCAAACTATCTGATACGCTCCTTTGTGCTCTATTGGCTATTATGGAAACTTGATATAATCATATTGTCTCCCACTTTTACTAGTCGATCAAAATTACGTTCAATGGATGTGTACTTTTACTCGTAAAGACAACTAAATATTTAGGAGCAGGCAGCCATGCTGCAATAGAAGACTTTAAGAAATACAATACTATTTTGTGAGCTTTACCTACATGTAGATGTCTGTGGGTCGGATTTTGTGAAACAAGTTTATTGTAAAAAGCTGATACTGTTTCGAGGGAAGAAAGGGGGTGTCAAACCTTCAAGAAGAGAAACATGCCTTTCTAAGGTAATGTTGTTTATGTAGTTTAACTATTTGTTGTTGTCCTCCCATATGTGTAAGTTTTACTTTGGCTTTGTGGCTTTTGGCTATGTGGGATAACAAAAGCTTACTTGTTGTTCTCAGTCAGTTGCTTTTAGAGGTGGAACGAGACAGAATTTTTAGATTCGAGATGAGTTTCGAGACATTACTCCTAAGAAATTCAAGACGAGACTAGGTTTTAGGATTCAAGGGAATTTTCCTAAAAAGTTTACCAAATTTTATATTTGCATGTTAGAACTCCAATAGTTTCAATTGCTACTCTGTAAACTCTGTATTTTATCATTATGCATTTCAATAAAAGGTGGACAGGAGGCTGTGAAATATATTGCACATGTATTCCATGTACATTACATTGCATGTACATGGGTACTAAAATAATAATGTAATTTGACAAATTAGTATGGAGTTATGTTTCTTTTAATGAAATAATCTCACGAGTAGACAACTTTTGGTAAGGACATAACATTGCATTATGGGAGTGGTGATTGACAGTCGTTAGTAATTCTGCATGACTTGTAGTGATCGACTAGCAGGGGTGGGAGTCGATAGTTTTAAGAATAGAGAAATATGTGCTATTAGCTATTCACTACAAGAATAGAGAATCTGCCTATGTGATAATGAAATTTAAATATAGAGAATAGCTTTTATATCCGCTGAATCGCTATTAATTAGAAGTTGTCTTCTCTCAAATCAGATTTGAGAGAGCAATTCAAAGGCGCCCATTTATTTCCATGAAAATTAAAAAGCACAAACACAGCTATTTCTTGTTTGCTTCTCTTCAGCTACATTGTTCTGCAGAGTTCATATTGTGTTTACATGTATATTATTTTCTACAATGCACACTAGGGCTTCGTCATGGATTTGAAACATCATTGATAACGTGATAAGAAGGTATCAGGGTAGCAGCAACATACTCAATGCAATATAGCCAAGTCAAATGCATGTGTATTAGGCATCACATATATAACCTTCAAATTGTCTGTCTGTGGAAATTGTAGAAGCATTAGTGTTGTACAGTTGTACATGTACTATTGGAGCAGTAATACATGTACAAAGGAAAATTTAGACTTATCTCCCCATGATTTTCTGTCAATGTCTAAAATATTATATATTTGTGGTTAAACTGGTAGTATTTTAGACTTCTAACATAAAAGTATTCACCACACATACTATAATCTATTCTTTGTATGTTTCTTCTTTGTGTAGACCATGTTTTTGAAGTCAAAAAGCTGCTACACTCGTATAATCCGGATATTAAATTGAGTTGGTTAGCAATTTCAAATGTAATAGTTAAGACAAGTGTAATAGTTTAGCAAGTGTAATAGTTAAGACTGCCAAAAATGGCTGCAGCCGCAATGGCACTCATTACTAGCTACTAGCTAATAGCAGATTGGGCTGAAAATAAAAGCGTATTGGTTGAAACGCTAATAAAAATTGGCAGAAATTGAAAGAAGTGTGTCACAGCAGTTTGCTGCTGCAAAAGAAGAGATTAGCACAATCGAATAGCGTTTCAACCGGCAATGCTATTACTAGAAAGTCAGTGCTGGGAATGTACATGTAGGTAGTATTACTAAATAATTTGAATAACAATTTTCTATTTGATAGATTTATTGTTGATTAGCAATTAATTGTATTATAATTATTAATTTATTATGAATAAAAATTATTAGCTGCTATTTGTTTTCCAGTCTCGAATATTAATTACCATCTCGAGACGACTTTCGAGACAAGACAAGTCGATACGAGACTCGAGTCTCGTTCCACCTCTAGTTGCTTTGTGTGAGCCTAAGAATGCACTCTACTAAAATCCATAACATCCAATAGGTAAAATGAGATTTAATGGGTAGGTTGGTATTTTCGAGGCTATTTTGCAAACTCCGTTACATCTGTGATTTGCATTCAGGTTAAGGCAAAAACATCAAAGTACAAGCACCAGTACGCCTATAACATGCCTAAATGACTAAGTAATATCAATGTTTACAACGGAATACAATGCTCTAACTCGTCTTGTTGCATTTTACAGTTATCATTATGAGCACTTTGTTGTTGCTACATGTACATATACAATGTAGAAAGATAAACAATGCATATTTAATAGTTATATACACAGTTACATTATAATATTATAATGTTTTTGAGTGCTAGATCATACGAGAGCCGAGGGCTACACGTACGTGAAGGGCTTGGAAGGTGGTAGAGGCCGACCAAGTGTACCTTCTGCTCATTACATAAAAGAGTGAACAGTTATAGGTGCTCTTATTAGTGTAGATTGTAGATTATATCAGACGTAGGCTGATGCCGAGGCTCATTGGAGCTCAGGACCGACGTAGTTTATACTCCGAGGGAGTGATCTTGTAGAGTTTATATCAATATCAATGTTTACAACGGAATACAATGCTCTAACACGTCTTGTTGCATTTTCCAGTTATCATTATGAGCACTTTATTGTTGCTACATGTACATATACAATGTAGATAGATAAACAATGTATATTTAATAGTTATATACACAGTTACACTGTATAATATGATAGTATTGTACAGTATATAAAGGGCTACTAAACTATTGTATAAATCTTACTTAGAGCAATATCATTAACAGCTCTTTGATGTAAAATTATTTTAATTGGTATAATTGTTATAATTATACACATGTGCTTTATATAGAATAGGAATAGAAGTTAGGCGCTGCCCCCCCCCCCCCCCCCCCCCGTCACCTTAACCAAGTCCAATATAATTGTTATTGATCCTTATTGTCTTACACAATATCAAAATCAGAGTGATTTCTCAAATCTAAGAGCCTCTGAGCACTTAACATCCTGTAGCTTTAGCGGTAGATCAATATGTACATGTACGTGTACATGTACATGTACATGTAGGCTAATTAGACTTGGTACTGCTTAAGAGGTGAATTACTTTTCCTTATGCCTGCTGACCCGCTGTAAGATGGATTATGAACGGAGTATGAAGCTACATGTACTTCTCGCCGTGTTTGTTGTATCAGCAGTAAGTTAAGGCTATGATAGTTTAGCAACTTTCATAAACAACATTGCAGTTATTTTTTAGGACTTTATACCAAATCTAAAATATACATATTGTACATGTAGAATTTACAGAGGGATAAATAGTTATGGGGTCGGCAGTAATCAAGTGACATCAAAATGCAGTTTATAATCTAAAGTGGCAATTTAATGCTTTCAGGGTAAGTCAAAACACTCTCAAGACAGCCTTGTTTGAATTTTAGCTAAGGTGATGATTCACATTTGCTCCTCCGGCTATTTCGGTTTTAGTCTATTGTGTAATATTGTTCTTTTATAGCGATATTAAAATATTAGCTAAATGCGGTATGCTCGGCGATATAGACTTTTCCAGCATTTTTCTTCCAATTCATTTACTGTTGAAAACAATCCTAAACAAGTCCACTTTATAAGATCCTTTTCTACTGACATTTTAGGTGAATGGTGAGATATCATCACTGTACACTATCCAGAACATGACAAACAGAATTCTGTTGAGCCCATCACAAGTTTCCCAGAATTCAGTAACTAAATGCTCAAGACAGTGTTTGAGGAACCTTGGCTGCAAATCTTTTGCGTACAGGAAGTCTGATCAGCAGTGTTTTTGGTCTAAATACAACTCATATGAGAAACCTTCAGCAGTAGATTCAGGATATGATGTCATATACGATACGCGTAAGTCTGTCAACTGCAATAGTTTTTTCTCTGCCATGTGGCTACCTAGTAACTACAAATTATTATATCATGTTTTGTGCTTGTTGCAGGTACAGTGAGACTTGCTTAATTCTAACTCCAAGAGACCACCATAATTGGTTTGAATTAGGCCTGAGTTTGAATTGTAAGATCACTTCATTTAATTAACATCATTTATATAGTGCTCAACAAGGACTAAGGCTAATTGTTTGAACGAACCAAGTTCTTGAATTATCCGAGACTGAATTAAACAAGTTCTACTGTATACCTACATGTATGTACTGTATGTAGTGCATCTATGAATATTGCACTACACACTAGACACGGTTGAGTTACTGTACATATGCACGTAACTACATGTATATAATTTTACATGAATTCGAGTAAGCTACATAATTGGATATTTGTGAAATTTATAAGAGGTCAATCATTCAATAACAACTAAATTTAGCATAAAAACGTAGAATACTTTATAAAAGGAAATACAGCTACTTGAAATATAATTCTAGAATCAGAGGATAGTTTTCATTCTCTAGTTGTACAGATAATAGTTCTAATAATAACTTTGAAGTGTTTAAGTGTTGCTTATTGGACATTACCAAATAGTGCTGCTGAGGCATGAAATATGTGTGCATGAATTTACCATATTGATTCATTTTAGTACAATTGAATGACCAAGATATACTGCTATTCTCTATCTTCAATGCATATTATATTACACCCTCTATTTTATTCCAATTCCATGTACTATGAAGTATGAAACACCAAATTGGTAGAAGCAAGTCATTGAAGCTGTATTATTAGTTGTTCTCTTAAATGTTACAGAAAGGAAGTTTGGCAAATGTGATGAAGGATGGGAGCTGAACCCAGTGAAACAGACTTGTGTTACATATTTCACCTCAATAGCGAACCGAGATGATGCTCAAACTAACTGTGAGAATTTGGGTGGTCGTCTGTTTGTTTTGGATCATGAAGAGATATTCTTGTGGTACAGCACAGTGTTGGATAACAATCCCTGTGAGTTAACTGTTGTACAATTCAGTCCAATTCATAGCAGTAACATTTATGGTTGATTTTAAGGGAGCACACGGCAAGTTCAGGAAGAGCATGCTATCGTTTCTATACTGCTATTATTCTATTGCCCTTGCTCAATAATAAAGTTATAGTGTTGGTTGTGCGTTACGGTGTTGCAACTAAATATTTTGAACCTGCTGCTAGAAAAGGTGGGTTTAAGAAGAGGGGCGGAGACGAGGGAGGGGATGAATAGTCATTTAGTAGAGTGTAAAATATTTAATTATATCCTCCAATCTTGATGATTATAGAAGATTTTTCTGATCTACCAAAGTCAGTTTCCATCATTTTTTGTGAAGAAATGTGATAGTACAGCAGCAGTGCTCAGATTAAGTTCTAACGCTTGGCGGTGTTATATTTAAGAGTTCTTTGCAGCTTGGAAACACAACACTTGGGTTGGAGGAGCGAAGAATGAAGATACTAATGTCTGGGAATGGAGCAATGGTCTTCCAGTAGACACAGCCCGGTTTGCTGGTAACCAGCCAGATGGAAGCGGGTCTTGTCTTTTGATGTACACATCACTGACCTGGGATGACCTTGGGTGCGGTGCCTCTAGCAAATATGCTTGCGAGAAGGATTTGTAAATAGTGTACTCATATAACCACAGAGTTTAAGTCTTAGACCACCATTAAAAGAAATTTAAACCTAGGAATGTCTACAACAGCAATTCATGTTGTGAATAGTAAGACCAGATGCATTTTTACATTTTTGTTGACTCCTTATATTTCGATGTATGTCCATACAACATCCTCTAATGATGATGTATAGACATTACGTCGAAATATGAGGAGTCAACAAAAATATAATATAAAAATGCGTCTCGTCTTACTATTCATTATTAAGATACTTGCTCGCACCAACATTTTCCAATTCATGTTGTGTATCTACTCACATGTTTTATTAAACGACAACATGTTGTGCACCTGTACTATTTAGTAAACAATGTTGTCAATTGAAATAATTTTGCATGAGAGGGTCATAGTGGTAATATTATGTATAATATACGGGCTGTTGTGATGTTATATGATGGGCTGTTGTGATTTTATATGAGGTGCGCAACTTACATATACTTTGCAGATGATTTCTACCTTTGTGATAATTTCGTAGATATATTACGGAATTTAATAAATATTTTTTGTTAAGCATCTGTATGATTGTAGAACTTCCGAATAATAACCAACTGGTTACTATATTGCAGTAACTAAAATGGCTAACAACTAACAATGTTGCTATCACCTAAGTCTATCCTCATGCTAAATGAAATCCAGCTACATAATAATCATGGAGTTATTGGGCAAGCTAGAAGTAAGTATACAAATGATGTATCAATACACCAGAGATGTGGAAATGTTGAAGAAAAATCATATAAAATTTCTACTCATAGTTTTGAATAATATTGTTTATTTTATAGTGGAAAAAGTTGAATTTGTTTAGCGAATAACTATAAGAAATGTGACAAATGTGTGATTTATAAGAATGTTGGTAGCTGGTAATTCATGTTTATCAATGCAGTATAAAACATTGGGATAAAATCTATCACATACACGTGTGTTGTGAAAGTTAATTATCGCAAGTACTTGTTTAGAACAAAATAATGCTTGTAATACAAGAAACCGACTTATCTCAAGAGAGAACAAAAGTTTAACCTCTGCTATCAAAACTAGACACTGAGAGAGTCAAGAACTTCCTTAAAGTTCATCTTTGATGAGTAATAACTGCAGATCATAGAATATTCAGCAGAATATTTTCTAATAATCCCATGACTGTGCATTGTGTTTATATATTTTTCTCACCATGTAGATAATTATCTGTGCGTATATCAAAGCTATTGAACTTGGACCAGAAAAATCACAATAATCGCTGACGTATAAGGGTAGGAACTCGGACTTTACCACTATTGGTCTCTCAGATCTAATTATTTATATGAACTCAAACTATATTTTATATGTTTCTACCCTAGTAGGAAGTCAGTAGCACTGAAATGCAGCTTTGAATATGGTTTAACTGCTTAATCATTATTTTATTCAAATTGTTCACAAGTTTTACAACTGGTAACACAAATAGGCATACAATATTATTACAAAATTAAATTCTTCATCATTAGTATACTGTTTTATAAATATAAATATATATATATATATAAATATAAATAAATATCATACAATTTCTTCTACTGTAGATGCCAGAGTTGAAAAAATAAACATGAAGAAAAATATATTTATTTTCAAACACTTTTAATCAATCAATATCCAAAATACAATTCCATAAGTAATGACCGTCTGGTACAACACAGTTTCAGGAAGAAGTCAGAGTGCTTGAAAGGTCCACTAGTTGAACAAGAAATTCCCTGAAAGAATACTACGAGCAAAATAAGAATGTCATGCTACATAATAGTAAAGTACTTAGATTCATATACTGTATCGCTGGATGCTCTTCTTGCCATTTCAGAATGAATCATCTCCTTGAGTAACTCGATTTTTACGTAGAGTTCGAATTATCACTTGTCGATAGCCCTTAGTCATGAGTCCATAAACAACTACATTCAGTATTCCATATAGACTGTCAAACAATAGCTTTAGGAATTCAAATGCCCTGTATCTCTTATAATCTGCAGCACGTCTTTTTATCGCACCTGAGAGCGGGTAGAGAGAAAAGCAGGCATAGTAGAGAATGACGATGATAAGAACTGTTCTGGTAGCACGCCTTAGCATGCTGTCTTCAGTTGTCAAGGCTGTCCTCTTGCTCATTTTCCGGAGCTCCCAAAGTACCAGAATAAAGCAGATCGTGTGGCAAAAAGTAAGTGAATTAAAGAACCAAGCACAGTAAATTTGTCTATTAATTTGACCGTTGCAGTAACTCACCCCCTCAATTGCTTTCATGCAGAAGTGCTCAAAAGTCAAACAGTTTTTAACAATTATCAGGGTGCTCACTATTACACAAAAGAAGCAGAAAATCATCCAAAAGCGTCTCACGAATAAACTTTCTTTGTATTGAAGAGCTCTTGCTAAAGAAAACCATCTATCAAAGAAAGCTAAAGTGAGAACAACAAATCTGCAGCTAGGAACAAGTTGGATAAAGTCAACGTAAATTATTGCAGCAAATTTGTTGGTCATCGCCAGTTTCCTTGCACCACAATCCATCTGTGTTATAAACCTGATTGAATTGAGAGTATCAAATATACTCAGTAGCATAATGATTCTGTGATAGAGCAAATTGTCACGTTTGCCCATGATCTTGTACACTATGGCGACGTTCAGTATGTTTACCAGTATAGATATCCCATTCACAACGATCATGAGATATATAAACCAGATATCAGAGATGCAAACAGATTCTTCTCCGTCACAGCTCTTCATCCTGTAGATTTCTTTCATAGTAGGTGGATTCACTGTCATGTTGTAAGATGTACTATTCTCCATAGCTGATAGGCAATAATACATGTAGAAGGAATGTGGTTGAAGTCTTCTTGTCAGACGTCAAACTGTTAGACAAGAAGTTGTTAATCCAGGCTTTTTAAGTTTGTATCTTTCTTTTAAGTGATGAGATGAGCGCTTAATATTATGATTTTCAACGTTTTAGCCTCAAGCTGCAGATGCTGTAGCTGAATGCGATGGTATCCTTTGGTTTACTGCTACTAAACTGTCAACAGAAACAACAAATACGCTTTTTAAAGCAATTGAACAAAGTGACTTGCAGACGACGTGTTATTTAACCATTATAATGGTCTTACATGAAAATGGATGTAATTGATTCTATTCATGATGCACTTTAACTACAGAAATATGAAAGCCATGTATATAAATAATATGTGTACATACATACATTAAACATACAATATATGATGAGGTAATATACATGTACACGTGTCATATACTAGTTTACTAGGTGTAATTTCCTTAACAGCATTTGATGTAACAAAGATGCAAGGCTTTAGCGAATATAATAAAGCATCAACTACCCATGTAATGATGGTAACGTGTTCTGTGCTGTGTGACACAAATCCAGCTAAACCTGTACAGCAAACATGGCGTTCTTTTTGCTAAAATTCTAGCTAGAAGTATTATCTGTAGCATTGGCAGCTTTAAAGCTTGAGGAAAGCAACTTAGAGAAATACCAGAAGCAAGTCACAATATTATGGTTAAGAACTGTATGTTTTTACTTGACAAATATGATTTTGATGAAAAGTTACATAGTATAGAGGCTGAGAGCTTGGAAGGAAACTCTGTGAACAAGTGATGTGAATATCACACAGAGCTCAAATTTGGGTGTTGGTCAATAAATGGAAAACGGAGCTTTTGAATATATTTACTTTACGATTGACACAGTAACTCCTGACATCTGGTCTAAAAGGCCAATGTAATTTGCCCTTGCCCACTAGACAGCTATGTAACAAAGCATTTATTATAGTATTGGTATACTGCGCCGAGCAAAACGTTGGCTTATGTACTGTAATACAAGACCAATGAGTGGTCTATATGTATATGTACATGTATATGTTGGCAGCTGGTAATTCTTGTTCTATAATTTACATGGCTGTTTGTTAGGTTTGTCCCTACATTGCGGTCGTCTACAAAATCAATAGTTAAATGTATTATGGTTACTTATTTATACGTCTTGTAATATAAACAAGAAACCACCCTATCATGGCAGGAAACTAAATCAGACATCAAGAGAGCCAAGAATGTTTTTTGAATCCCATCTTTAATGGGTAACAACTAAACATCATAAAATATTTACACAGAATCTCTTTGATTATTAGTTTATTCAAATTGTGCAAAATTTTTACAACCTTCTGACAACATAAACAATTATATAATAACATAGAATAAACTGTTAGGTTGCTGATACATTGTTTTATAAATATATTGTGCCGTAACTTCTTTCATTGTAGAAGCCAGAAATAAAGCATAATAGCAAAAACTGGTACACAAATATATTTATTTTCGATATATCTCAGTCAATCGGTATCACACATAAATGGCAGAAAATAGAGCAAATGGAAGGTTCGACGGTTGACAAGCTACTGTCCGACTATGTATGTTGGGTCATGCCTCATCTGCCTTTTCAAAACTGTTCATCTCCTGGAGTTGTTCTTTTCTTCCGAAAAGTTTGGATTATCGCTTGACGATAGCCCTTAGTCATGAGTCCATAAACGACTACATTCAGTATTCCATATATGCTGTCAGAAGCTAGCTTTAGAAAATTGAACACTCTGTATCTCTTAGAATCTGGAGCATGCTTCTTTATCACGCTTGCAATTGGATAAAGAAGAAAGCAGACATAGTAGAGAATGACGATGATGAGAACTGTTCTGGTAGCGCGCCTTAGCATGCCATCTTCTGCTGTCAGGGCTGCTCGCTTGCTCATTTTCCAGAGCTCCCAAAGGATCAGAAACATACATATAGTATGGAAAATAGGAACCACATTAAAGAACCAGTAGCAGAACAGTATTTTACTAATGAAACTTTCGCAATAGCTCACACCATCAATTTCTTCCATGCAGAAATGCTCAGAGGTCAGAGAGTTCTTAACAGTTACAAGGATGCCAACGGTTACACAGAGAAGAAAGAAAATGGCCTAAAAGCGCCTCACAAATAAACTGCTCTGGTATTGCAGGGCTCTTGCTAAAGAAAACCATCTATCAAAGAAAGCTAAGCTGAGGATAACAAATCTACAGCTTGAGACAAATTCTAAAAAATCAGCATAAATTATCGCAGCAAATTTGTTGGTCATTGCCAGTTTCCTTGCATCACAATCCAGCTGTGTTATAAACATGGCAGCATTGAGAATGTCAGATATACTCAGCAGCATAATAATTCTGTGATAGAGCAAATTGTTGCGCTTGTCCATGATCTTGTACACTATTATGACGTTCAATACGTTTACCAGGATAGAAATCCCATTCACAACGATCATGAGGCATATAAACCAGATCTCAGAGATGCAAACAGACTCTTCTCCATCACAGCTCCTCATCCTGTACGTATCTTCCATAGTAGATAAATTCACTGGTATCTTGTAGGATGTGTTATTCTCCATAGCTGATTGCCAATAGTACAATATAGAAAGAACGAATGTGGTCAAGTTTTCTCCCCAGACCAGTTTGACAAGAAATGATCAACCCAGGTGTTCCAAGGTTATACCTTTTTTCTGGTTGATGGGTTAAATGTTCAACGTTGCAGTTTTTACTTCTTCAATCTCAAGTGTTTGAAAGCTGAACACAATGTTATGCAGTAGTTTACTACAATTGAAGTTGCCGAGAGAAACGGTATACGCTCTGTAAAGTAATTGAACATAGTGAGACAAGTGTACACTTGGAAATCACTTTTTATTTAATCATTTTAATGGTTGTTTGATCAAAAAAGATTTAATCTTCTAATTGTCAACTTTCAGTATATATTCTAGCCTTGGCTCATTCTACTGAAGAATCAAAGATCTCCTATTAAACATGTATGATATCTATAAAATAGAATGATTGCAATGGCCTAAAGCAACAGATTTCACTCACTTATTTGTAAAAGTGGTTTTAAAAGCACCATAAGTGGTTGGCTTCTTTGTTTGCTAACTAAATATTGATCATTTTGTAACTGTTCACATGATAGACCTTCATGTTGCAGAATTCTGAGAGAGGCACATGTAGATTTGAATACTGCCACCGATTGAAAGAAATTATGGGCTGTGATTAACAATGAGTTAGTGTTGTAAGCATGTCTATGTTAGTGTTGTAAGCATGTCTATGTTAGTGTTGTAAGCATGTTTATGTTAGTGTTGCAAGCATGTTTTGTGTTAGTGTTGTAACCATGTTTTATGTTAGTGTTGCAAGCATGTTTTGTGTTAGTGTTGTAACCATGTTTTATGTTAGTGTTGTAAGCATGTTTTGTGTTAGTGTTGTAAGAATGTTTTGTGTTAGTGTTGTAAGCATGTTTTGTGTTAGTGTTGTAAGAATGTTTATGTTAGTATTAGTGGTTCTAATTATTGCGATTAATTTTTAGAATCTGACTTTGTAAGAGGTGCAACATGCACTTTTTTCAGGGCTGTAGCAAATTTTTTGGCTGAGAGGCAAACACACATAAACGATGGGTATAAATCCAAACAGCATACATGCACCTCTAAATTTGGCATGAACAATTCATAATAAGCCAAAATTCAGTTTATTTTCAGATTTAATTTTGAGTTGTTGTTATTAAATTGGCGAATATGGAAAATACTAAGGGTGTGATGTATTTATTCTTATATCAAGTTTTACTTCAAATTCAAATGAATTTGATTATATAGCACCATGAGTAAAACTTTTTGTAGCTGCATTGATGATAGTCTGTTGGGGGTTATTAACATTTATAGTCTGTGATGCATATATACATTGCATATACGTATACATGCATACAGTATATAATAATACATTTATACATTGCATATACGTATACATGCATACAGTATATAATAATACATTTATACATTGCATATACGTATACATGCATACAGTATATAATAATACATATATACATTGCATATACGTATACATGCATACAGTATATAATAATACATATATACATTGCATATACGTATACATGCATACAGTATATAATAATACATTTATACATTGCATATACGTATACATGCATACAGTATATAATAATACATATATACATTGCATATACGTATACATGCATACAGTATATAATAATACATATATACATTGCATATACGTATACATGCATACAGTATATAATAATACATAATATACATTGCATATACGTATACATGCATACAGTATATAATAATACATATATACATTGCATATACGTATACATGCATACAGTATATAATAATACATATATACATTGCATATACGTATACATGCATACAGTATATAATAATACATGTATACATTGCATATACGTATACATGCATACAGTATATAATAATACATGTATACATTGCATATACGTATACATGCATACAGTATATAATAATACATATATACATTGCATATACGTATACATGCATACAGTATATAATAATACATGTATACATTGCATATACGTATACATGCATACAGTATATAATAATACATGTATACATTGCATATACGTATACATGCATACAGTATATAATAATACATGTATACATTAAATGAACATGAAAGCATGGAAATGAATTATAAAGATGAATATTATGTACATGTGTATTTGATGTATAATATAATATTACTTGGTGTAATTTCCTTAACAGCTTTCGCCTAACAGCTTAGATGTGAAATATCGTGAATAGATCAGTGAATAGATCAGTGAATAGATCAGTGAATAGATCAGTGAATAGATCAGTGAATAGATCAGTGAATAGATCAGTGAATAGATCAGTGAATAGATCAGTGAATAGATCAGTGAATAGATCAGAGCATTATGTAATCATAATCATGTATCCTATTTTGTATGGAAAAAATTACTTATACATTGGAGCCTGGACAGCTAGCATGATGTTCTCTCTGCTAACATTCTGGGTGGTGTTGTCTGTAGCATTGATGGCGGAGCAGGTAGAAGGAGATAACTTGGAGAAATATAAGAAGTAAGTAAATACAATATATCTAATATCCATTTAATCATCTGTATATTTATATTTATATGGTTGTCTTGGAGAGAAATAGTACAGAGGTAAAGAGTCTCGAAGAGTAATCTGTGAGCTGAAACTAGTGTGTCATTCAATTCATAAGTAAAACCAAACCTCATGTTCCACAGTTCAAAGTTGAATTTAAAAGTGGGCAGATTGGTATACCAGCATAATTATAATATTAGTATACAGAAGAGTGAAAGACAGCCTATAGCCTCCTATGTGAAAAGCTCAATAGCAAATAATTCTGTTTGTTGTAGTTTTAGTTGTAGTTCTACAGCAAATTTCCGCTGCCTACTAGATGATCCGGTGCACGAAGGAGATTATTTATTGTGCGCTAGTTCTTCTATTCTCAGGCTACCCGCTGATGCAGAAAGTGTGGAGGCATACATTGGCCAATTAAACTACGATAGGTAAGAGATATATACTTGTATGTATATAAAATGTTCTGGTTGAGCTCTTAGATACAAGATTTTAAATTGTCGTTTCTCCCTTTTTCACAGTTCTGTGAATGGTGATGGGCCTAAGCCATTGTTTGGTGAATGGCTTAATGCTGTCTATGTACCAGAAAGGAAATCGCTCATTGTGACCGACAGATTATACAATTGTCTCAAAGAAGTGGATCTTCTTAACCTCACTGTATCAATATTTGCTGGGCAATGTGGAGAACGTGGTGATAAAGATGGTCATAGGCTAACCGAGGCCCAATTTAATACTGTTTCAAATGTGAAGTATGTGCCAGGTAATCTTTATCTAGTAGACAAGCACGCTAGAAAAATAAAAGGAATTTTACTGAAGTCAGACATCGTGCAGACAATTGCTGATGTAGAACTGCTGTCAGGAGATGCTCAGCAACTGCTTGTACTGTCCACAGATTTTCTGTCGATGTTGAAGCACTCTTCAAATGGGTATGAAGTGTATTGGAACACTGAAGTGCCTCATGGTGTAAGAACACTTGCACTCTTGTCACTTGATGTATATTTAGTCTCCAACAGAAAGCAGTGAGAGGTTTTTCTAGTCGACCACATGACAAACTCCTCTCAAATGCTATGTAGCAATAGCACCTCAGGTGTTGCCAGAATTCTAGATTGGTGTAGACTCGTTGGAACTCCTTTTGCGGCTTCGGTGAGCAACGGTACTGTCTACATCCCTCAGTATGACTCACAGTCTATCCAGGTCACTTCCTTCAAAGGTAAGCAGACTTCAACAATTTTTATTTAGAATGTACCTACATGTACATGTAGTGTGGTTGCTCGGCGTCATTTTCAAACAGTACAATGTACATGTATAATGACATTTACTGTACTTACTCATTGCTTTAAATACATTCTTCTACAAAGTGGCTTCATGTCTTAAAAAAATTTTTCCCACACCCGCATGACTAGTTGGCAAATCCTATATTGTAATTAGAGTAGTAATCATTAATTTTTGCTATGTAGTAAACTGCACATCATTTGAGTGGCAGAACTGGGGTCAGTGCTATCAAAACAGGACCATGATAAGAAGGCGAAGAAAGAACGGACCTGTTTGTAATTACGTGGAAGAAACTGAAGACTGTTCAAGCTCACAACAAGGTATGTTTTGTGCTCTACCTTCCAGTATTACAGTAATACAGTAATGCAGTAATGTGATGGTACGCCAAGTCGTATCTTACATCTGACACTCATTATTGCGTGCATACATGTATATATCTGCTTGTACTTTACTCCTATATTGTTGTATATGATTATATGATTATATCTAAGTCTTTTAATGCCTTTTATACCCATGTACAGAGGCCCGACCTCTCAGAATCCATCGATATTCATTTTGTACATGAATTGGACCATTATAAGCAACTTTTGTAGAACCCGACCTATTTTGGGTCGGCCGTCGGGCTTCCGGCGGCCATCTTGTTGCGCAACTTCCGGACGACCACACGTCGTCTTTTCCCGACGTCACGTCGGCCGGAAGTCCTTATACTATATAAAGGGCACTGTTTTACTGTTCATTGTCTCAGTCTACACTTGGCTTTCAATAAAGACACATCTATACTTGATACAGAGACTTTCTCTTCCCTTTACTAGGTCATTCGCTTAGCGAACCGCCTACTAGGTCGAACTACTCTCTTTCATTGTATAGTCTGAAGGTCGGACTTGAGATCAGATGGGTCGTCTTTGGTAGTATTTGGGCTACTGAGACCGCTCGATCTTTCATGTAATGCGAAGTCCTATTACCACTCATAGGCACTTCATTTCTGGGTCGATAGTCGTCCAAGGACGACCGCACCAAATCACAGAAACCATTACAGTAATACAGTAATACAGTAATACAGTAATACAGGGTAAACAGCAATTGAAGAAGGCACCTACTGTACACATACAGGCATGAACATATTTTCATGTTGTGTATAGGAATTATCACTCTCTAACTACTGTTGTTGACAGATAATAGTTTTTTAGGAGACGCTGTATGATTGCATTAGTTCTTCAAAGTGAAATTATGTGGAAACATGAAGATCATCTTATTGATTGCGTTTATTAGAAATATCTTTACCTAGACAATAATGCAGGATAGTAGCATTTATAAATCTGTCTCACCAGATGGGAGTCAGATAATACATTTTGCTACGTTACATAAAAACAACTTTATATACATGTCTTAATTGTCCTACAGTGCACGGCTATATCCACAGTCAACATCACTATTAAACAATGAGTGTCGATGATAGAGACATTTCTGCGACGTACATAATGCTCATTGAAACTGTGTTTTGCAAATTATCTGTACACAAACTAATTCATTACTATCAATGTCCAGTACCTGTTTCCACCAAGTCCCTTTGCAGTATATTAGCGAGGTCTAGCTTTAATCTTGAGATGTTGTAATGTAATATGACTAGTGACTAATAAGATTTCTGTTATAAAAGCAAAGCCTGAAGGTTTGTCATACTCTATGATGTTCCAAAAGCCTGTATGATAGTATTACAAAGTACACTATTCACACATTTATTTTCTAGGTTCCATGTACTCGAAAAGTGATTATTGTGGTAAAGGAGAAATGGTGAGAGCCTCTAACAGAGTACAGTGTGCTATGGCGTGTTCGCAGGATCAGATATGCGCTGGCTTCTACTTCAACCAGGATACTAGGGAATGTAGCAAGTTCACAGGACTTCATGGTACAGATTACTGTTTTAGAAAGAACGTTCACTAAGCTGGGGAAGCCTCAATTATAACCCTAGAAACAGAAGCTTTTGGTCTTCCATGTGGTTTCGGCACAATCTGATCTTTTCGTGTTGACGTTCAGTTATTAACTTTGATGAAAACGCTAGCTTGTAGTTTGTTGATAAATAAATAATAACTAATTAATAAAGATCTCTGTATAAAACCATAAACAGAATTACGTGTGAAATATGGATGAGGACATCAATCTAGAATTTTGGATGACTTTTAGCTATTTAAGCAACGATGAAAACCTAAACTTGCAAAAACTTTCTATTTTTAGGGTGTGGGTAGGGAAGATGCATATGTATACTACATACATGTAATGATATAAATGCTATAATTAGCCATTGTTATTTGTTACAAAGCTTGCACTATTCTGATAATTACAAGTATATGAAGTGTTGTGTTAGTTTGATTACATACAAGCATATGTACATGTAGATTTCAGCAGGTTTGCCAAGTTTCCTCCATACTGGAGTAGACTCAATGGTCTATATAAACTAAAGATTTAGAATCTTATCTCATTTATTCACCTAAATGTTGACTATCTTTATTCATCACCAGTGTAACTTGGCAAACCTGATTCTCAGGAGTAATAGTGAACTTAACGTATTAAATCTCCTAAAGTATATTACAGCTCAGTACAGAAAATGGTTCATCTAATAGACTTAATAAGGCTATTCTACATGTGGATGTGCAATTTGTAATGTATATTGTCTTGCGATTTATCTACGTTATGTCGATTAATCTATGTCATTTTTTCTGGTACCAAAACTTACGATATAATGAAATGTGTTTATTGTAACCCATTACATCACGTCAAATAAAGTAAGAAGAATGTTTTATTTACATGTGTGTGTAGTATAACGGTGACATATTCATTTCGTAGTTTAAAACACAGTGAAATGCAGCCATCTCACAGATTTGTCCAGAGACAACACTGTCTATACGGCTTGCTTATTTTGAACCAGTAACAAATATAGTTTATCCTACTCTATTATTTTCATTATACATGTATATTGTAATCAATGTTTGATCTTGTAGAATAAATCGTTTTAAGATCTGTACCTTAATATTGGTAATGGTTAGCTCATAATAACACATTAACCAAAGTGCTATCAAGCTGTTTACAGTTCTTATTTGCAGATACATGTTATTGTGGACTCCAATAACTCATTATAGTACATATACTACCTGTAGTACACGTATGTCTGCAACATTAATTAGTTTAATGTAAGTAAAGACAATCAGATTCTACAAGAGGTCGTTGATTTAATGAAAAATTGATTAAATTGAACTGCTAGAGGTTGTACGGCATATTGATAACTGACAATGTGTATGTTAATGATAGTACATCCATGATCTCTAGAGCTACATGGCTAGCAACTATAAAGTGGAGCTTGCACAAATATATTGATTAAATATATCATTTAAAATAAGAATATGTTTTCTATTTAACTAACCTTGATTACCTACGCGATAAAAAGAAATAGATAATGATAGAGCAGCTCAACGTGGCAGCGCATGACCGGAGACTAGAGTGAAACATTACTCTGTCTGCTGGCGAAAAGTACACAATTATATATACATTTAAAAAAACTTCCGGCGCAACTAAACTAAGTATGGAGCCCAGACACTGCTGTTTCCATCTCCCTAGTGCTTGGAACTGACTACAATTGTACTAATGACTATTTGGATAATTGAACAATTTTATATCCAAAGCATAGAGCGTTCTAAGCTGATTTATAGTCTCCAAGTCTATAGTGGCCCATAACTTAGAGTATGTGTTCTGGGTCTTGTTCCCTTTCTCATGAGCATGTGCTACCTCACATTATAGAAAATAGTGACTGTAGAAATTGGGTGCGTAATTGAATTTTACACAGTCTGTGTGAGAAGTAGTATCATTAGCTACTTGTAGGTTATGCTATTTACCAGACCATCTAGAACTTACACCAAGATACCAGCATTCACCATACTTCAGAATTTGCACTCAGCTCAGTGCTGAATGTCTGCTATACAATGCCAGAGTGCTCCCAGGGTGCTTCCAGGGTGCTCCCGGGGTGCTCCCATGGTTCTCCCAGGGTGCTCCCAGAGTGCTCCCAGGGTGCTCTCGGATGCTCCCAGGTGCTCCCAGGGCGCTACCAGAGTGCTCCCAGGGTGCTACCAGGGTGCGCCTAGAGTGTTCCCAGGGTGCTACCAGGGCACAAGGTGATAAAAATTTCAATGAGTAAGTTAATGGTATTTTAGGTTGGTTAAAGTGGTGTATATGAGTGTACTGGGTTGACAGCAGAGGCTTTATTTAGGGTACGCTTGTACCCAGGTGTTGTGGAGCAGACATTCTGCACTGAGCTGAATGCAAATTCTGAAGTATGGTGTATGCTGGTATCTTGGTGTAAGTTCTAGAATGTCTGGTAAATAACATAACCTCCAAGTAGCTAATGATGTTACTGCTCACACAGACTACTACATAGTGCTGTACATCAATTTAGAATTTTAGATGTAGCTATTTATACAACACGAAAACCTAAACTTGCAAAGATTTTCTCTTTTTAGGGTGTGGTAGGGAAGATGTACATTGTATATGTATATGTCGACTATATTTTACTATGAACACTGTGATATACTATAATTACAGTGCACTGCTCTGATTAGTACAAGTATATAAAGTGTTATGTTAGTTTGATTACATACAAGCATATGTACATGTAGATCCCAGCAGGTTTCCCAAGTTTCCTCCATACTGGAGTAGACTCAATGGTCTATATAAACTAAAGATTTAGAATCTTATCTCATTTATTCACCTAAATGTTGAATCTCTTTATTGATCACCAGTGGAACTTGTCAAACCTGATTATCAGGCAGTGCAGTGGTGATGCACGTAACTTATCCAGTTTCTGAAAGTGTACCATAGCTCAGTACAGAAAATCATGCATCTAATAGATTTAACATGGCTATTCTACATGTACATTGTACATGTAAATGTGCCCCAGTAGCGCTTGGAATGGACTAAGATCATACTAAGGGCTGTTTGGATAATTGAACAATTTTATATCCAAAGCATAGAGCGTTCTAAGCTGATTTATAGTCTCCAAGTCTATGGTAGCCCATAACTTAGAGTATGTGTTCTGGGTCTTATTCCCCTTCTCATAAGATTTTCGTTGAGTGTAGCTTCTTGAAAGTATAGCATCAATTTGACTTGGATCAGCTCCAAACTGCTTTAGCAACATTCTTCTTTCAGAGTTTGAATATTCAAATTTATCTGAAATGTAAATAATTCTTGCAAAAGAACATCTAATGCACTGGGGAATTTGTTTATCTTTGACCTTTGCGGACTGCATGTAGACGTACAAGGTCATTCAGGTGTAAGTGATCACAGCCTGCATCGCGACATCTATCGAGACAGTGCTATCTGTATAATCTGTTGGGGAGCAGCAAAATAATTTAGCGATGCTTTATCTCATTTACAAACTAAAGAACATAGAAACAGCCAACAGAGGATCTAAATAAGATAGATTTAATATTGTAGTTTCTATACAATGTACATACTAGGACTCTACCGCATAAGTACATGAACGCCTCATGATTTGTTATGAAGACTTGGCACTCTGCAACTGCTGCTAATACCACCGTTGCCAAATATGCCATTTGTGATTAAATTTTTCTAGGTGGAGAGGGAAGCACCAGGTTTCGAAAGCATAATAATAACTTGCAAGTAAAGAGAAAATAAAAACACTGTTCCTTGGCACGCATGACCCCTGTCAATACCTTAAAGGGGTTATGACATGTGGTTTATGTCTATGTTCAAAGCAGCATCTCTTACTTAGGTTTATTGCATTTGTGCTACTATAAGCAGAGTTGTGTTCTCTTGTCCATGCTTGACTGATTAGCACTATTCGATGCTGATTTAAACGCAACTTTGTTATGAAGACGCAACTGCGTGCTTTATGTCATATAGAGAAAATTGTTGAATTCAAGCTGTTTGTATAGAAAGAGTACAGTTGTAGTGAACAAATGATTTTACAGGATTTACTAATATAGCAGTAGGATAACTTGTGCAAGTTTTTGAATTTTTCTGGGCTTTACTTTTCCTGGCAATAATTAGCTGCCTTTATTGGTAGGTCCGGTATTTCATCTGGCCACACTGTATACAGCGGCTATCATTGCGTTATTCTACATGCCTATACATTGCGTTGTGGTCTAGTTGTTCTAGATATAGCCCGGAAGCCGCAAGCACAGGATAACTAACAGTACTAGTATCTAGGCATTCAATACGTTGTGCCACTAGATAGCTGAGTGCGTCTTAATGCTACCTGAAAACACGCGGCATAACCCCTTTAAGTAATATACTTACGTATAAAGGAGTACTTTAACGTACAGAAAGACCCTAAAATATGCTGTGGCCTAAAATGTTGATCCATGTACGCAGGTCCTCTTAGCTTCCACATGTACAAAATAAACTTTTCTATGAAGTCTTTAAATGGCCAGTTTTGCCTGTGCAACCTAAAGTGATAAATGTTATGTATTAAGTAAGAGAAGATTTATTAATGAATTGCAATACACTTCATGGAATCATTTCAATCAATGTCGTTTTTGTATTAAAAGTTTTTTGTTATTTTGCCAAATGTTTAACCATTCCACTTTGAACTCTTCTGACTTACTTGTCAAATTCTCTCCACTTTTCTTTGTTAATAAGTTGAAGATATTCTTTAGTTTCTAGAAATTTGTGAGTGTATCCACTAACCAGCCTGGTCCAAGGGTTTCTCACAGTGCTGAAGGAAAAGAATTTCCCCCAAAATTTTCTATCCATCATCTGTTTATCTGTTGCTTTCTTCAGATGGCTAACAAGATAATAGCCCTACATTTAATACATTGCAACGTACCATCCATTTCAAGATAAAATACCTTTTACTGCAAAGTAAATGTCTACAAAGTACATGAACATGAGAGAACAACCCTTCGTGCACAGCCATTATCACTGCATACAGTAATGGTATACACACTGCTCGGAGAATTTATTGTTTTAGTACGCTGTAGATTCACATGTGATTAACACTGTATAGAAAATGAACAACAGATGTGAGATACATGTGTTTATTTCATCTTCTCATGGAGTCTCACGGAATCTCACGGAATCTCACTGAATCTCATTGTTGTCAAACTTACTTAAATATACCTGGAGCGCAGCGCTTTCCCATGGCTGAGCAGAGCAGCCTAATCAAATCTCTAGAGCCTGTTTTTGGCATCCTGCACATCATGACCTTCGGACTATCTAGATAATAACAGTTTCCATGTCCGATTATACCTATCCCGTAGTAGGTGGTGCCATTCCATACTGTACCACTGGAGGCACCCAACTGATGGCATACCTGTTGAAATTGTCTGCACATTCTTACACAATATAATAAATATATTCAAGCAAAAGTAGGGAGAGAATCTGTGAAAGCGACATTTATCATAATATGTTGAGTCAGAACAAGCAGTTATGATCATAAAATATTGTCTAGTAGACTTAGGTCACCTGTCTGCAATTTCTTACAGGGTGTGTTTGAATGATCTAGAACTCAGTCCCTGTACTACAATGTAGAACTAAACTTGTACTCTACTTTTCATTTTAAATAGAACTTTGGCAATATTATAACTGTTCTGTTTCAAGAGTAAACAACTCCTCTAACCTCTTTCACATGTTTCTGACGCTCCAGGTGAAGCTCTTCCTTACTCACGGCACTCAGATGGGTAGCTTTAGCTGCGGGTGTTAGCAGATATCTAGCTTGAGGACCAATATAATTGAAGGGAAATCTCGCCAGTGGCTTGGGAGAAAACGGTTTCGATGAATTTTCATCTAGTTCTTTAGTTGATATGCATTTCTTTGAGTTGAAAAGGTATCTAAAAGTATGATGATGTTGTACTAGCGGCGAAGAGCAGTTTAGTTATAGATGATAGAGATATTACATGCATATCTATTATCTACAATGTATATAATCAAACTAGTCTAGAAGGGTTATGATTTGCAGAAACTTCTTGTGTGTTTAGATTTATCAGTTAAAATGTTGTAAATGAGTATACTTATAAAGTACATAATATATAGCTTTTAATTTGTGTTTGACTAACACTCTTGTACACATTTGAAGCCTCAAAACCATATTATATAGAATATTGGGTAACGATACCAGTTAACTATTACTCACTGAACAGCTATGGAATGGTGAGTCCATGGCCTGTGATTGGTCCATTCACTGAGTAGAATGATACCAACAGTTATAGAAGTAAGCACTAATAATATTCGGTAAAATAGTGACACCATGGGTACACGATGTGCAACGCTAATATCAAAATAATTCGCTATCTTTCATACAATCAACTAAACAGGTGTAGCCCTGTTATACATGTACATGTATGTATATTATACAAACTTGCACATATACATATAAAATGTAATTGATTTACTAAATAGGTATTGTCTTACATTGTACAATCTATTGTTTGATAGATAGATCCTACAATTATGGTCAATGTAAATAGGATCTGATCAATACAGATTACAAGCTGTCTCCATTCAGTTATTGTTGATACTAGAGGTCTATGCATGTACACAAATAAAAAGCTACATACATGTAGAGATCAATGTATATGTAGGATCCATTAAACCGTTATACTTACCCATAAATTATGTTACAGAGCATGATGTCATGTTTCATAAGTGCACACGTATGTACAGTGCATATAAATATGTAGTGTGTATCAACTAATGTGCGTTTCTTTCTATTATTCTGTGTAGAGATTGAATATGTTCTCCAATGTTCATCTACATGTACAACTACATGAACTACAGTGCAGGATCATGTGCCATACTGACCCATTGTAAATCAGGAACATTAATAGACAGTATTTTGTGAACAATAAGCTTCTTAATAATCAGTGTACTATGTTTGAATTGGTAAGTTTAAAGCGCTTGTGACATGTAGGTAATTTCTATGCTAAATGCAGCCTTCCTTATTTAGATGTGTTGCATTTGTGCTACCATAAGCAGAGTTGTGTCCTCTTGCCCACACATGACCAGCTTGCACTATTCGGTGCTGCTTTGAATGCTACTCTGTTAACTGATAGAGTTCTCTGTTTAGTGATAATAGTATGGTATACATTTTACTTATGAGTATAAAATGCTACTATGATTTCTATGTTCATGCTCAGACGGTTCAATCCAAGGAATCTGGTGAAGACATAACAAAGTTACTCAAAGTTCTTAAAACACTTTTTTAAGAATATGCAACTGTTTTTTTTAAGTCTTGTGGAAACATTATTGAGTTCCAGCTGTTTGCATAAAATTAGTACATTAGTAAACAAATGATTTCACAGAGTTTACTAATATAAATATGATAGCTGTAGGGTAATTTGTGCAAGCTTTTAATGGGCTTTCTTTGTGCTGGCAGCAAGTAGCTGCCTTTTTTTGTTAGGTCCAGTATTTTATCTGGCTAGACTATATAAGACAGCTATAATATTGCTTTCCTCTGTATCCCTATACATGTATTGTGGCCTATTGTTCTAGGCATTAATTTTCACTAAATAAATGGTAAGAAACTTTAATAATAATTGTGTTGTAATGTGGCGAATACTTGGCAAATCTTAGAACTAAGAGTTGTATTCTCTTCATTTTGTAAGTTGAGTCATCATAGTTATTTGAGCTCTGAGTCATGTTATTCTGGGTCTTTAGAGGTTGGGAATCAAAGCTTAGCTAGTAAGCGGGAATGGCATTGACTTCGCACAGGAAATAGTTGGGTTTTCGACAATCCTGGTCGTCAACTTTATAGTCCGTTTGTACTCCTTTCATCAGTAGGCAGTCTCCATTACCACTTGGTTGATTACGCTCCCAATCCATGTTTGTGATTGGTGTAATTATTCTGCCATCGTGTTTCCAAACATTGTTGGTTTTCTTAGCACCAAATTGGAAAGCTTCATTCTTTGCATTGACAAATTCTACCAAATAAACAACCAACTGCTTAATTAAGGGGGAAGCTACAGCAGTGCAAGTCTTAATTGCAGTTTTGATGAGCAAATGCCTTCGCAGAGTTTCATGAATTAAGCTAGGTTACCTTTATGTTCCCCAATCAAGTTTCAGGAAAACAATTAAACAATTTTACGCAAAATCATTTATGACCGTAGTTACATTCAGATTGTTATACTAATGAAAATGCTGTGCACTGATTTCATGTGATGAATAGATTGTTTCGTCAACATGTACATGTACATGTACATGATTGTAATTTGGTGAACTAAAGGTTTAGAGGTCTTGGGAGCCTTTGATTTACCTGTAGCTGTTTTTCTAAGATGCTTCATAAAGTTGAGAGATTCCAGGGTGTCAAACACGGCCAGTTTCTCCCCATAAGCTCTGCAGTAAGCTTTAGCATCGTTGTAATCTTTGTTTATCTTTACCATTCTAATGCAGGTGCTTGTGTAGGGGTTCAAATGGTAGTCCGGGCTCTTGCACCTGGTTGCAACTAAAACAGACCACATGGAATTGGTAAAGCTATGTACAATAGCACAATGGTACATCATCATTCAGCCATCGATTCTGGTTTTTAATTACCTGATAATATACTCGAACATCCTTATAATATGTAATTTTAGAGCTAATTTCAAAATCTAGAATAATCATTCAGAAAATAATTTGGTCATTTCAAAATTGTTTGCTGTCTGAGATTGAAAGATTTGTATGAAACTAAAAAGTATACTACAAGATTTCCAAGCAGCAAAGCTGTCACAGCATAATGAATACAGTATACTGCATTGCATTGTTTCCTTATATTCTTGTGCTATAGTCATACACTTTCTATTTTCATCTTCTAGACTATTCTAGCTAACTTCCAAAACTGCTCATTATTACCTGTATTTCAAATCTAAATTGCATTGAATGTAATTGAACAGTTTTAAATCCGATTGGATTGCCAGACGATACATATAAGTGTACTCACTGCACACATCTTTAGTACAGCTGACAGCAGCTACCAAAGTCACAGCTACAAGAACTTGGATGAATCCCATGTTGAAATATAGTAGTTGAGATGTGAAGACCTCAGGATCAACTGCCTGTCAGCGGGACTGAAATCTGCTTTATAGGGAAATCTTAAACATTAAACATTTAGTGAACTTTACCAATATTATCTGATCAATTATACTGATGCCAATAAAGTAACACAACGTACCATTATATTATGTCTTATGCTGGCGTTGTGTATTGTATTACAGCACAATGTGCAATTACATTACATGTGTGTTATACCAATAGCACTTATTGTGTTACAGAACACAATTTCACTCATCTATTCCAAAGTATTGTTGCTGCATTTGTATAGCTTATCTAGTTACTATCTCCTAATTAGGTATATTAAACAATAGTTATTCAGTATAAGTACAGTGCAGTACTTTGACTCTCTGGTAACTGTGTTTGTTACTTACATGTCACTACAATGTGAGAATAATTGAATTTAATTCAACATTTTAGCAAAATGATGCTACCATTTACCAAGGGTTACATGTAGATTGTTGTACAGGCTCTGGGATATAAAGATGTAATATTTAGTGCCAGTAGCACAATCAAAGCTTTAATATTTGTGTGCATAATTGTCACACTGCACCTACAATGCTGTTGAGCTTTGTGTGTTGTATTTTGTACTAAATAAAATCTATTATAATCATGTACTTTTGATTTTTCAATCAACATGATTGTGATTGACAGCAATCAGTTGAGTACTTTCCATTGGTCAGTATGCACATGTACATGTACTCTCTATTGGTCAGTATGCACATGTACACGTACTCTCTATTGGTCAATATGCACATGTACACGTACTCTCTATTGGTCAATATGCACACCTACACGTACTCTCTATTGGTCAATATGCACATGTACACGTACTCTCCATTGGCCAATATGCACATGTACATGTAAAACTACAGACAATTCAGTCTTGCTGTTCCTCCATCAAACCTACAATATTACTCCAATGTACATACAGTAAGTTATCAGTCAAGCTGAGTTTGAGTCTCATAAATATTGCAGTTTTATTCCTTTTCTATGTATTGAGTGTCCCATTAGCACTTAGGGTTACACCTACAGTTGTAGCTTAGCCTATGCGGAAATATAGTGCATTGTTATACACATCATTAATACATTGGACAACTTAGCTGCTGTTGGTTGTCAGAAGTTATGCTCTCATGTTCTCCTGCTCCGTGAGTAGACAACTTTGATGGATTTTTATAATGCCTATCCAGTATTCCAATGCATAGCATGTCAAAAGTAGATAGAATTAATATTGATAGAGAGATGCTGGTCTTAGTAAGATGAAGTCACTGCTGTAGTTGTAGCCTTCATGTTTGAACCCTGCAGAGAGCATTGTGCTAAATAACGACATGAAATTATGGTCTATGCATAGTCTGTTAGGATCCTCAGCAGCTTATTTGATAGCAGCTAACTTTCCAATGGCTAATGATTAAATAAAAACTATCATTTTCTACATAATATTAGGCTATATTCTACAATCGAAGGTAGGGCTTGTAATAAAAAAGTGTAATATACTACATGAAGTAGCATTACCACTAGCTTGGGTCTATTTGACAAAGAGGTGGTCCACACTGACACATTTCAACATTTGAAGAATAAATCTACAGTTACTTTGTTTAGCTTCAAGAAATTCAAACAAATTTAACATGATGGGGAATTGATCTGTTTTCATGACTTAATTTAGTAACTTAAAAGCTTTTGCAGGAATGGTTCAAAATTGAAGTACCATTGACACAATACTGCAACAGAAAACCTAACATCTGTGACTTATGGCATTTTTTGCTAAGAAATTATTGGTGGTTAAGCTACTTCTATTTATTGAATAGTGCTGGAAGAAGCAGCTAAGGAAGTCTTAATACTAAAAGCTAACAGCACTGACATATGCTACATGACACACACTAGGCAACGCTTGCAAGAATAAGTAATATAAGGGAAAACAACTCTCGTACAATCAAAAATCGTGTATCCACTAATTACTATTATAATTATACTACGACGCTTTTCTTGTCGGATTGATTTTATCTATCAATAAGAATGCATATGGGCAGAGAATTGGGTATAACAGCACCCAGTAGTCTACAGTAGTAGTTATTGTAGGTTATATCTGGATGTAAAAATAGCCAGCACAGTTCTGCTAACAAGACACACTTTTACAGGTGCAGTTACTCCATATAAAATTGTAATGTGAGATTTTCAACAATTCAGTTAATTTTATTTTTATTTTATTCAAAAGTAAAATTGGCATGTTAAATCTTTGTGACATGCACTGTATAATAGATTATAGTAATTTAAGGTACTTTAAGTTGAATTGAAAGCTAATCATACATGTAGGTTCAGAACTACTGTAAGTATGTAATTTATTTACAGGATTAATAGTCAATGATGTTTTAAGGCTTATAATTTATAGTGTGGCATGTTTTATTTGAAGAATTAGCAAAAATCAAACTAGTTTTCTCCATTTCACACACAGATATTCCACTTTGTATGTTCAACCTTTACATCATTACTAGCACGCTCTTTATTATTCTGTTTGAGAGCACAGAGCATTGGTTTCACACAGGAAGTTACTGGGGGTGTGGCATTCCATGTCATTCACTTCATAGTCTGTTTCGCTGCCCCTCAGTCTTAGGCAATCTCCAATACCAGTGGGTTGATCCTGCCCCCAATCCATGTTAGTTATCGGTGTATCTATTCTACCATCATGTCTCCAGATTCCCATAACTTTCTGACCACCAAATATGAATGATCCCATATATCTGGTGTGCACAAAGTCTGTTGGTGGTAAAGAAATAAGAACCAGACAGTAAATCCTAGTGAACAGATGCAATGAACTGGCCACATAATAGCCTAGCAAATGTACATTGTACATCTATAATTATACCTAAATGTGTATATTCTGTTTTGTGCAAAAATTAAACAATTGCATCAAAGTTGATAGAATAATTTTGGTAAACTAATATTAAAGTATGTAAATACAGTTCTGCTTGTATATAGTACAATAAGTTCATAGCAACAGTCTACCAAGTTAGGGTAGGCATGTACATACCTGGAGATGTTTTTCTGAGGTGCTTAATGAAGTTAAGTGACTCTAAGCTGTCAAGCACTGCCAGTTCTTCCCCGGCAGCCTCACAGTAGTCCTTGGCTGCCTCATAGTTCTTGATTAGATTCACCTGTCTAATGCAGGTACCAGTGTATGGGTTTAGGTGGTACCCTGAGCCGTTGCACCAGGTGGCAACTAAAATAATATCATACTGCTTTGTGTATTTGTGAAAACACTAGTCTACACAGGTATAACTATATTCTGCCAATTATGGGCTACTAGCGGCTGAAACTTAATGTAGGTAACACAAAAGCCACTTACCACATGCGTCGTTATTGCAGCTGACAGCAACCACTAAAGTTGCAGCTATGATAACTTGGGTGAAACCCATGTTGGAGTGCTACCACCTCTGACCAACTGAAAGTCTGTGGAAATATAAACTGCTTTATAGGCTGATTGCTGAATGTGGAATGAGTTTCATCTAGTCAAGTGCTTTTATTATAATTATGTATGATACATTCTATTTCCATTGATCAGATATGATTGTATGGCATGTATAAAATGATTTACCGTATTAAATATGTGTATATAATCTTTGACAGCTAGGTTATGTGACGCAGTTTTTAATTACTGTAAAATCCCAGACAATGTCAAACTATACACTAAAAATATAGTAATTGTTAAGTCTATCAGTTAAATCAGATTGTACTACCTCTGCTTTAGAATTCATTGACAGCAATAATATACAATACTATTACTGTTTATTATCTACTGTATATGTTAGACAATAATGAAACATGCCATATATTCATTGTATCAATGTTGCAAATCTGTTTATAATGATTCATTTGACCTTGTAACCATCTAAGTTTTTTACAACAGCCCCAATATTAAACGGCACTGTTACCATTGTGACAAATTTATGCATGCCTATTAGTGGCCCGTAAAGATATACATTGTATATGCTTCACTATGGTAACCAGTTATGAGTCTACACACCTGTTTTATCTAATCCCAACAGTTCTATAAAATAATATTTAAAAAGTTTAGCATCCATGTGTTACAAGTATATGGATTTGTTTCATTATGGTTTTATTCCCTTAGCTGGTACATACGATGAAAATAATCATTAAGAGCACAAAAGCGAAGTTCAGCAAGTGAAGTCGGACTTCTGCAATGCATAGGATCTCCCTAGTGTATACCATGCTTACAAACACTGGCTGGCAGTTCTGTATCAGGTTGGTAACATAACTAATATAAATCATGTATAGTGTGTGGAAACGCATGAACTATGGATAATATTTGCATTAAAAAAGCTTCCAAAGTAATTTCAGATTCCTTGACTAAGCTTTCAGTACATCAGCTCTCCTTCACTTATAATGGGACAATATATGATATTTCACTACATTTATTCTACTACATAGGAACTTTTAATTGGTTTTCTATTACCTATACACACCAAGGATATATCAAAATTAGTGCACTACTTGTTATTAATGATATCTGTTGTATCGTAATCCAACTCATAGGTCGAATATTGTTAAATGCTGTCTACGGCATGCTGGCCCATTAGGCATTCTTAAATTGTGGTGGTAATGTCCTTAGTGCACATGTGTTATACAGTTAATCAAAAACAAATTCTTTGAAATCTCTATGGAAGCGATGCAAAATAAAAAGCTAATTTAAGCTGTTAAAGAGCATATTTGTTAGACTATAATTATCTGACAAGTGCTATAAAAGAGCTACATGTACACTTTATAATAGCCAGAATAAATTATAATTTGTTCTGGCTATTATAAAGTGTACATGTAGCTTTCTTAGTTAACAGCTACGTGCACATTATAACATAATATTGTATTGATATCAACTCAGTGAAACTGATAAAATCCTATTAAATGGTGCTATCTGTACCTACTCTGTGGTGTTCTATCAATAAGCCTACTAGTTTGGTTGAAAATCTCTTCTTGTATGTGATTTTGCTTCAATATATTTAACCCCGATAATGCTTATTAAACAGAGTCAGAGACTAGCATGTTTTCAAAACAGAGTAATTTTCTACTCATTAAAAAACAGATAAGTGCTGCTTTCACAGGCAAAATCCAAAATGTTGGAATAAGGAACATACTAAAGGTAGCTCCTATACACAGTGTTATCTATTACACCGCTACCATTTTCGAAGAAAAGCCCTTCTCTTTCTAACAAACAGTATTTGCATACACTGTATATGCCTACATGTAAACATTTGCAATAAAGAGAGCAGAGGCTATTCATTATATTCCACATATAGCTACAATATAACCAAATCGAGTCACAGCAAGTTGAAGTTGTCTTCTCTCAAGATAAAAATCAGCAGAGGGGACAACTTTGCTTTTAAGCTGGAGTAAGTAGCTCAGTGAGCCTACTGTAAATAAGAGACATCATTAAACCCAAGTTTTATATCAATAGAAACTAAAGCTAGAATATCAGTATTATATTATATGCCCGTGTTTTAAGGTAGCCTTAAGACGCACGCAGCTATTTTGTGGCACAATATATTGAGTGCCTAGATATTTACTATTCTAGTAGTGCTAGCTATCCTATTGTTTGTGCCTTGCAGGCTATATTTAGAACAACTAGGCCACAACTCAATGTATAGGCATGTAGAATAACACAATAATAGCCACTGTATATAGTGTGGCCAGATGGAATACCGGACCTACCAATAAAGGCAGCTAGTTATTTTCAGCAAAAGGAAAGCCCAGAAAAATTCAAAAACTTGCACAAGTTATCTCACTGCTATATTAGTAAATCCTGTGAAATCATTTAGTTAACTGCTGTACTCTTTTCTATGCAAACAGCTTGAATTCAACAGTTTTCTCTATATTATGACATAAAGCACGCAGTTGCGTCTTCATAACAAAGTTGCGTTTGAATCAGCATTGAATAGTGGTAATGAGTCAAGCATGGGCAAGAGGACACAACTCTGCTTATAGTAGCACAAATGCAATAAACCTAAGTAGGAGATGCTGCTTTGAACATTGACATAAACCACATGTCATAACCACTTTAATATATTATTTATCAATGATAATATTCATGTAGTTATCTGCAATAATCTCTAACCAAATTCTATCAATTGTAGCAAGTAGTATCAAACTCAATTATGCTAGGATAAACAACATACATGTATAATTAGTTTTAGAGCTACTACCTTGTACATATACTGCGATTTTGAACTGCAACAAATAAATAGATGAAAAAGAAAAATGATTAAAGTATTTCAAAGTGCATGGTCATGCACTTGATATAAGAAATCAGGTTCCTTAGTAAGGATAGGTTGCATTGACTTCACACAAAAAGTGTTGTTTAACTGAGCATTGCACATCATCAACTCTGTAGTTCTGATATACTCCTTTCATCAGTAGACAGTTTCCATAGCCATCTGGCTGATCTTTATCCCAATCCATGTTTGTGATTGGTGTATCAATTCTGCCATCGTGTCTCCAGACATCATCAATTCTTTGTGCAGCAAAATAGAATGCTCTATACCTTGCGTAGGAAAATTCTAAAAGGTAGAAAAGAATGATCTGTCACATGATGTTTACAAGTCTCAATACAGCAGTTCTTCTCAGCTTTAGCAGCAAAAAATAATATGCCAAATGCTCAATGTCTGTTAAACGACTAGTAAAAACCTATGACATGCATGCGGAAGTGAAAGTGTCTAGAACCTACCTGGCTCAGCTTTTCTAAGATGTTTCATGAAGTTGAGTGATTCAATAGTGTCAAAAACGGCTAGCTTCTCTCCGACGATGTTGCAGTAGAATTTAGCCTCTTCATATGTCATGCTCTCTTTGATTGGTCGGATACAGGTGCTGGTGTAGGGGTTCAGATGGTACTCTGTACCTTTGCATTGGGTAGCAACTGTAATATATCCACGAGGTTATGCCTCTCATTATTTTGTTAACGCTTTCAAGCACTGGAATATCTAAATGTACATGAACGTGTGAATTAAATGCTATAAAGAATTTTACAAAAATCTATGCAAATTGTAAAGATATTATAAGTCAATGTTATATTTTGTATTATATGCATACTACGTGTATATACTTTGTAAATGTTTCCAATTTACATGTGTATTTATATCATTAAGGTCCACTGACAAATGTTTACATCTAACAGTCCTTGGTTTTATACTGAACGCAAAGTCATCTAATCATAAATTTCCACATTTTAAAAACCTAAATCTGAGATATGAGAAAGGACTAAGTGATCAGAATTAATTTACTTACTACAGACATCCTTTGTACAGGTGACGGCAGTTACCAAAATCACAGCAACAAAAACTTGGATGAAACTCATGTTAAAATTTAGCAACCTTAGAATCAACTACTAGTTTACTGGAATAATTTTATTCTATATGCATATTGGTGAGGTTTAACTTGGCTTCCATCCAATCAGATTTCAATAAAATGCATTGTCTGTATTAATGTTCTTCTTATATATCATTATTCAATCTACATTGTATTTTGTTCAGACCTATGACTGCATTATTGCTTCAGGAAAGTATGTAATTTGACAGTTAGCTGGTTAAATAATGTATTTCAAACTGTTCAATGTATAGCTTACATTGAACAGTGCACAATGAACAATATACAATTCACAGAGTACAATACACTTTCAGTCTTGAATGTTAATGAGACACAAAATCAAGGATCAATAGTGAAAACTTTGATGATTCAAGTAGAAAAATGAGTAAATCAGTTTTAATCCCCTTTACTGTATTTCGAAGCAATTGACAGGGAGTTTGCAGTTATGACTTGTGTCTATGGCCCTAAGGGTCCTGCTGTGTTGCAGTAGTCATTGAGATGGTGCAAACAATAATATTGTAATGAAACCAGTTACGGCATGCCATTTTGTACATAAAATGCACCTGTAGTTGAAAAATAGGAGAGTAAATCATTTTAGTAGCCTAAACTATTGTATCTTTGCACTGGTTTATTGCTTTTAGCAATCTATCACGCTTATTGTGACAATGAACTTGATAGATATTTGCTACTTTATAAATCTGTTATGGAGGCAGTATGAATTTTATAAAGTTAATTTTAACCTCAGGTAGCCAATGGAGTGTAAAACATATGCACTGTATATAAAAGAGTCGAGTAATAAATAAACATGCAGCACTAAAGTGAAACTACTCTGTGCTCTATTACTGGGTAATGCAGCTTGACAAACAAGCTTTAAAAATAAATAACTGATAACTTTTAAAATATAGAGAATATAATGAAAGAATGAATTGAACTTGTGGTGTTGAAGTAGCCATTCGAAGCCCACATAGTGGTACAAACAATTAAACTGATAAAAGGTATCATACTTAGAGCTGCTGTATCAGGAACATTTTATTATAATATTATGAATTAAGCTTTATAAAGCTGTCACATAATTATATCATATACCTGCTTATCTATAAAATTATTAGCCTAATAGTTTTACATTGTGAACTATTTTTCCAGGCGTTAAAATATCTGTGAGAGAAGTAAATATGAACACTCTACATTATATGAATGGAGTAGTCTTTGGTCTCAACTTTTCCCATCTAGCTAAAAACCTTTTGTAACAAAATTAATAACATGCCCATCACCGCATTTTTAAACTATAATGTACTGTGTATATACAATGTGCGTGTATAACTGTATTTAAATTAAGGTCTGGTTGATACATTTAAGATGTAACGAGGAATTTAATTTTTACTTTTGTGATCCAAAAGTAATACCAAATGTATTTAAATTATTATATTTTTATACCAATTGTAATATCATCAGTTTTCAAAGGAAAATGTTGTGCTGTGGACAACTTGTGTTTTGGGTTAATTCATTAAGCGTAACATATGCAGTCTAATATAATGTAAATTCTTGGGTCATAGTCTGAAAAATAGAGTTGCAATGGTTTTAGTATTGATGGACCATTCCCCAAGACTGGAAAAAGTTGTCCCCGGTACAACTATTTTGCAAACATCACTTATATCATGGTTACTTGGTATAATATAATGAGTACTAACAATTACTAAATCTGATAGTGCAACAGTAACAAAATGGAAGAAATGAGGTGGGTACACGGTGCATGCAATCTTACAGATTAGTATTGTATCGCTATCCATTTTATCTCATAGTAGCTAAGAAATTAGTGAATTACTGAAATGAAAAAATTATACTCTGGTGAGATTCGAGCTCAAGACCCTATAAATGGCAGTCAGGCACTTCACCACTACACTATCAGGTCCACGGTGACTGTATGGGGGCAAACCAGCTAATAAAATGAAGGTACACGCCTGCTGGCCATATAACCTCTAAAATTGAGGTGGGTACACACCTTATACTCCTTTATAACCATACTACGAACACTGGATATACATGTATATGTAATACACAGAGCTTTTGCTAACAAAGTTTATTGCTGATTCAATAAGTCAAATTACGTTGGGAAATAACTAAAAATTTACAGAGTGCAAGAGTTGGTAGTTGGAAAGTTTAGTATTAGCCATATGTTCTATAGATGAAGGGTTTGACGATTTAGATCTGGTCTACTGGAATAGCCTTTGATTCACACAGGAAGTATCTTGTGCTATTGCATGGTAGATCATCGACTCTATAATTTTGGGCCTGGCCTCTCAACTGTAGACAGTTTCCACTACCATCTGGCTGGTTCTGCTCCCAATCCATATTAGTGATTGGTATATCAATTCTTCCATCGTGTCTCCAGACGTTGTTGATCTTCTTTCCAGCAAATAGGAAAGCCCCGTTCTTAGCATTGGTAAACTCTAACAACATACAAAAACTATTAGCTGAGAAATGACATGACAAGCCTCACACCGACAACGAATTAGTGCTGATTATGTTGTGGGCTGATATAATATCTTTACATTGCAGCAATACTTGTTCAATATTCGTAATAAAATATTTAGTAATGGCATTGTAGCTATGACTGACTCCAAAACCAAGTGTTAGTACCGAAAAATTCGTTTCTCAAAAAGTTATTTCAATAGTTTGAGCCAAACAATAGCAAAACTGTCCTTTAAGAAAGAAATATAATTATATGCATGTACGTAGATTTGGTATACAACATATTTTATCATTTCATTTTTTGAGCAAAGATGCGTCACATGCAGATTGAAAGAAGGTTATTTACATGGGACCTGTTCAAAAACCATGATCTTAGAAATGGCATTTAAAATTCGAAAAGAAATAAGACATCGCACCCAGAAAGATTCAACGTTGATTTTCTTCCTGATCATTTCAAGAGGAGATAGAATTTTATTTAATTGCCACAACACATGTTCGATTTTGGTGAAAAATTTGAGGAACCAATGCTGTAGTTATGATAGAATACGTCAAGACAAACCATTAGTACCAAACAAATTCATTGCCCACAAAGTTATGTATATATTATGCTTAGATTTGAGCCATGCAATTAGTAAAAAAAACTTTTAAAAAAGAAATACAATGTATGTAATTCAACAAAAAGTCATTTAGTCATTTTTCTAAACAAATATTGTATTGCATGCAGTTTGGTTATTTACCTGCAACAGTCTTTCTGAGATGTTTCATGAAGTTGAGGGATTCCAGAGTGTCAAACACAGCCAGTTCCTCTCCTTGAGATTTGCAGTAAGCCTTAGCATCATTGTAGTTCTTATTCTGTTTGATCTGTCTAATGCAGGTGCTGGTGTAGGGGTTCAGGTGGTATTCTGAACCCTTACATTTGGTGGCAACTAAAATATACACCACAAAACCCAGTAACAGAAAGAATAGCAGACATCTTACTAAAAAAGAAACATCTGTGTAAAGTGGTATTTACTTTAGATAACACACAGTAGACACACATAACAAAACCCTAAAAGAAAAAGAGCTAAATTTTAATGGGAATCTTCAATATACAATGATGCTATCTGCAGTCATGTTTAGCTAGGGTAGGGATGCTACTTATTTTAAGCAAAAAATCTTAGAAAAAAAAATTACTTGGTAGAAAGTGCAGGATAAAAAATATGCTTACTGCACACATCTTTAGTACAGCTGACAGCAGCTACCAAAGTCACAGCAACAATAACTTGGATGAATCCCATGTTGAAATATAGCAGTTGAAATGTGAAGACCTCAGGATCAACTGCCTGTCAGCGGGACTGAAATCTGCCTTTATAGGGAAATCTTAAACACTGAACATGGAATGAGCCTAGTAGGATAACTACAATTGTATAATTATCTGATCAATTATGCTGATGCCAAAGTAACACAATGTAAACGTACATGTACGTACATTATATGACAGTTATAATGGCATTGTGTATTGTATTACAGCACAATGTACAATTACATGGAAAATTGTGTTGCACTGACTTTGTTTATTGTCTTGCAGCACACAATTCGACTCACTTATAAATTCAAAAGTATTGTTACTTGATTAGCATAGCTAATCTAGTCACTCTATCCAATTTTACTAAACAGCGCTGATTCTGCATCGAATTAGTACGAATGATTCACATCAATTAATATTCAAAACTACATAATAATGCAGAAAACCAGGTTTGACATAGTTACTCTACATGTATCTATGTATAAGTAGGTTTTACTTTGCATGCAAGGGGGGGGGGGGAATGTCAATATGAATATTTAGTGACTTCCCAATTAAGTTTATGCTCAGCAGTTATTTAAAGAATTAATTTAGAGTCAGCAATGTTTATTGCTCGATAAGAACTAGCTTTGTGGGCTTGTCAACAGAAAGTTATATTATAGAAATAGTCAAAAAATCTATTAATAGATGACACAATTGTTTTATTATTGAGTGCTAAACAAGTATTTGTTCATACATTATGTATTATGTACAACACTATCAGCCTTTAACATCAGAATTATTATTCATGTGTACACATGTGTGTACATTGTATAACAATATGTACACGTATATATACATGGATATGTGTATCACTCATTTGAGCAGATGTTTGGCTGTAACTCTAATCTGGATTTTAGGGTAAAAAAACTATCTAACTTTAGAGTACTTATGCGATGGTATGACTGTTTAGATAAAGAGCGTAATCAGCAATTAAGCGATGTGAATCAAATTCCATGATTAAATCTTAAATATTGTTTTAGTCGAACAGCTGCATCAATGATATCTCCATGTAAAGAGACTTTGAAAACGATCCTGAGGGCTGTTAGGATATTTTAAGCTTAAACACTGTTATTATTTTAAAATACTTGTGCATAACTTTAATCAATTTTTACTCCATTTATGGACCTTTATCTGAGCACAATTAGAAAATGGCATTGTTAAATATTTTTTAAGTCTAGAATCTGTGCACCTCACAGAGCGGAGAGACCGAACCAGACAAGAAGCAGTCAAAATCTGAGTTTCCAGAATAGCTAGTGTTCAGACAACAAAATGTCATAATGTTAAAAATAGAAACACTGATCAGACGTAGATAGTTTATTTAGAGCATAATTTTTACAATAATAGGTTGATGTCTGTGTAACTATATAACTATATACCTACTGATGCTCTTATAGGTAATTTAATTTAATGATAATCTCAAAAAATATAACTACTATGTGGAGTTAGAATTTACATGATGGATCACAGCGCTTATGTGTAATAACACATGCTTAGATTTGTACGTACATGGCAAAATAGACAACACTAACTGCTAGTCAATTTCATCTCAAGCAGACAAGTTGGTGACCTCTCGTCAAGTTAAGCTGTTGAAACATGTTTTACCAGGATGATTGCTAAATTGTATACAATTACGAAGGCGTTTGGGCAAACTTTACTACAAATACCAACAGCCACAAAACATGTTGCCCTGTGACAGACAGGGTCATTCCTGGTCTAGAAGTTCTGTTTCAACAATAAGTATGTCTCCCAGTATGGAATAGCTCCTGCAGTATAGGGCAACTTCCTGTTTGCCTCAAAATATTGCAAAGGGAATTAATACAGCAGAATCTTACTATATTTTGGTAAAGATGCAAATAAATTGAGCTGTCAATAATTTTGGATTTACGTTAATCGATAAATCCTGCATTATCTTATGATGTGAAGTCTTGGGTTTGGGTTATGATTAGAAAAATTGGGTAGAGATTAATTTAAATTTATAGAACATGCACTGCATGATTTTCACTGTACAAATATATCTGGACAACTAGTGAATAATGGTGAATCATTTAAGAAATGTAATGAATAGACATATGCAGTAGCGAGGCCATTGCTGTCTCCATTGTTATCCTGTGATACTATGAAGAAGGCATATGTATGTATAAGTTATTCAAATATAGTTTATTACTGATCTGCTAATTAAATTACAGTTGGAAACTGGATTGACTAGTTAAATGGTGTATCATTTGCACAATTTACAAATTTCTTTAGATCTGGTCTACTGGAACAGCCTTTGTTTCACACAAGAAATTTCTTTGCACAGTGCATGGTAGATCATCGACTCCATAGTTCTGGGCCTGGCCTCTCATCTGTAGACACTCTCCATTACCATCGGGTTGATTCTGTTCCCAATCCATGTTGGTGATTGGTGCATCAATTCTTCCATCGTGCCTCCAGACATTGTTAACCTTCTTCCCGGCAAACAGGAAACGTCCTTCCTTAGCATAAGCAAACTCTAGAAAAGTACAAAAACCATGATCTTAGAAATGGCATTTAAAATTCGAAAAGAAATAAGACATCGCACCCAGAAAGATTCAACGTTGATTATCTTCCTGATCATTTCAAGAGGAGATAGAATTTTATTTAGTTGCCACAACACATGTTCGATTTTGGTGCAAAATTTGAGGAACCAATGCTGTAGTTATGATAGAATAACATCAAGACAAACCATTAGTGCCAAACAAATTCATTGCCCACAAAGTTATGTATATATTATGCTTAGATTTGAGCCATGCAATTAGTATAAAAAACTTTTGAAGAAAAAATACAATGTATGTAATTCAACACAAAGTCATTTAGTCAGTTTTCTAAACAAATATTGTATTGCATGCAGTTTAGTTATTTACCTGCAACAGTCTTTCTGAGATGTTTCATGAAGTTGAGGGATTCCAGGGTGTCAAACACAGCCAGTTCCTCTCCTTGAGATTTGCAGTAAGCCTTAGCATCATTGTAGTTTTTGCTCTGTTTGATCTGTCTGATACAGGTGCTGGTGTAGGGGTTCAGGTGATATTCAGGACTCTTACATTTCGTAGCGACTAAAATATAAGTAACTAAACCTGGTCACAGACAGAATGGCATCGTCTTATTGTAAAAAAGTCAGTCTGTACAATGTGGTATTTATTCTAGATAACACACAATATACACAAAAATGCAGATCTTTTTAGATCTTTGCATTTTTACCTGGGATTAATAGCGAGAAGTAAAATTGGTAAGTAAGGTTATACACACATAAAACATAAAACATATAAAACTCTGGAACATAAAGAGTATACATGCTAACAGAAAGCAAAATATCTATTTGATTTTGTAATTAATAAAATTTTCTCAATGAATCTAAAATAGAGCATGCCTATTTAAATGTAGTCGGCTTATATGGATATCAACAGCTAGTACTTCAAACAAGATGAATCTAAAAATAACATTGTCAGAGCATCTGGTTACACTTGCTACACACATCTATAGAATAGTATACTTACTACACACATCCCCAGTACAGCTGACAGCAGCTACCAAAGTCACAGCTACAAGAACTTGGATGAATCCCATGTTGAAAGATCAGTAGTTGAAATGTGAAGACCTCAGGATCAACTGCCATTTAGTGAGGCTCGATCTTGCTTTTATAGATAAAATTTTGTGCACAATTGTTATACACAGTCATTGAGATTATCTGACATCCAATCAAATGGTATCATTATCGTCTAATCAGCTCATTGAATAACTAAAAGTTGTATGAATTCTTTGCACTTGATACATAGAATATCATGTTTTTAGATTAATAACTATTGTAATAATTATAGGCTACAAGGCAGATAATTTCCAAAGCGTCATGATATATGTTTTCCCTTTTCTTTTAACTCAACGGAGCTTCCTTCCCAGTTCCATGAGCTTGTACACATTATCCAGAAAGAGGCATCCTGGTAAAAATGCATTACTTGCGTTATAGTTCCATAAAGCTGGCATGATGTCATAGCAGGTGATCGAAAGATCTATTGGATTGAAACCATAGCAAAGCCGGTTTTGGAACAATATTTTTGAATAGTGTAAAATATTGTAGACAATCTGCACTGGTGTGTCCATTCAGACATTTAGAAATCTGCCAAATGATATTGTGGTCAACAGGAAATTTAAAGAATTAGTTTAGAATCAATAATGTTGCTTGCTTATTATTTGGTAACAACTACATATTGTAGTTTTTTGTGCTTGTCAAGACAATTTGTATCATTAATAACCTTTTTATCTAATACTGTATTGAATGAAGAGGGTAGTAAATCATCCTCTTACATGTACAGTATTAGTCAGCATAAAACCCTATTTAAGAATGCAGATAGCGATGGACGTATTGGTTGGTATGTCAAGGGTTGACGAATTGGTTGTTATGCTAAGAGGTGGACGTATCGGTTGGTATGGTAAGGGGTGGACGTATTGTTTGGCATGGTAAGGGGTGGACGTATCGGTTGGTATGGTAAGGGGTGGACGTATTGGTTGGTATGTTAAGGAATGGACGTATTGGTTGGTATGGTAAGGGGTGGAAGTATTTGTTGGTATGGTAAGGGGTGGACGTATTGGTTGGTATGGTAAGGGGTGGAAGTATTGGTTGGTGTGGTAAGGGATGGACGTATTGGTTGTTATGGTAAGGGTGGACGTATTAGTTGGTGTGGTAAGGGGTGGACGTATTGGATGGTGTAGTAAGGGGTGGACGTATTGGTTGGCATAGTAAGGGGTGAGCCTATTAGTTGGTATGGTAAGGAGTGGACGTATTGGTTGGTATGGTAAGGGTAGAAGTATTGGTTGGTATGGTAAGGGGTGGAAATATTGGTTGGTATGTTAAGGGGTGGACGTATTGGTTCGTATGGTAAGGAGTGCAAGTATTGGTTGGTATGGTAAGGGGTGGACGTATTGGTTGGTATGGTAAGGGGCGGGTGTATTGGTTGGTATGCTAAGGGGTGGACGTATTGGTTGGTATGGTAAGAGGTGGAAGTATTGGTTGGTATGGTAAGGGGTGGAAGTATTGGTTGGTGTGGTAAGGCGTGGACGTATTGGTTGGTATGGTAAGGGCGGAAGTATTGGTTGGTAGGCTTTGGATTCTTTAGCCATGTCATGAATACACAGTATGTTATTCTATGCCAACCTTCAATACGTCATTTTATTGAGCAACAGCTGCAATCTTAATTCCTTGAGTGAAGACATTAATATGTACTCGGAGTACACTAGATAAATCTTCATAATTTTGAGTATATATGCACTGCTATTTGTGGGAAAATGCTTAGGACTTTGTATCATTCAAATACAATTTCACTCTGTTTATGCATCTGTGCCTGAGTGCAACAGAACTTAGTGACATTGTTGAATATTTGAGTCTAGAATGTCTGAACTCTACAGAGCTGAGGGGCTGAACCAGACTAGAGACGATCTAGATCTGGTAGAGCCAGATTTTTCAGAAAAGTTCTATTTAGGTAGCAGTGCACTGTTTGATAAGAAGCAGGAATAGAAACACTCAACATAAAAATTATATATTGTTTATTTACAGTATCTACAATATGTTGATGTCTGTAAGAGATAATACTTCCACCTATTGTTTTTGTGTACTAAAAACATTAGATAAATTCTCTGATTAAAAGGAAAATAGAAAAAAACACTTTTAGAAAAACTGATTTTTTTGTATGTACATCTATAAACACACCGACTAGAAACAAAATAGTTTCCGTAAGTTTTCTTTAGCTTCAATGAACCAAAAATCATAACAATAATCATCCAATTGTCTGTTTGAGCAATAATTCTTGTATAATTACTGTAAAGAAAATGTTGCTTTTCATAAGTGTTTATTCAAATTTTTATTCATCAATTGCCGGCTGTTATATTAGCCAATTTGTATTCTAATTAAACTACGCGCCGTAGCTATTATCGTTTACCAAATACCTAAAATATTATTGCTAGCTCACTTAGTAAATTTAATGAAGTTGCAACTTTAAATTGAATTAAATTATAACTTTAAATTGTTTCTGATAATGTTGCTGACCAATGGATCATTAATAATTAAATTACCAATAAGCTCAGAACTTTTTTCCGCAACTCCAAAGCAAAACCTTTGCTATTGAACTCATTTTGATTAAACACGTGTGTGCGCTTTTTTTTGTAAAGCAGCTTGCACATATATGTGCGTGTACATGTAGAGGTTGACTGACTGAGAGATGGACACTTATTATTGTTTTCAACCATTTTCTTGTCAAGTGTGGGCAAAAGGACACAACTGTACCTATAGTAGCACAAATGCAACAAACCTAAATAAGGGAGGCTGCACTGAAGAAGGACATAAACCACCGGCTATAACCCCTTTATTTTTTATCAGTGGACAAAAAATCTCTGCTAGTTTAATAATAGTATTGACCATAATTTTGTAAAGACACTATCAGAGAAGCAAGAGACTAATTAAAAGAGATAACTTTCTATGATGTGTTCATTATCTCCACTTCTTTCATGCAACATAAGATTTATTTGTGACGGCATTGGAACAATAATACTTCACAGTTATTACAATTTTATATTGTAGGCGCAACACGCTAATACATTGTATCTCATCCAAACATTGTAGTCACATTTCCACATTAACAATAATGTCTACAACAGTAGATGATTATAAGCGTAAAATAGTGTCAACTTGACTAGTAATATGGATAGACAATTCACACTAACTAGTAATAATTACCACATATGTGCAATATTTAAATCGTCTGTGTGTAGCAGGGAAATTTTCATTATTAATTGTAGTTGTGTATAATATTTGTATATTTCTACTGACATGATTTATGCATTTATGTGTGCAGATTATGTATAACAGCATGTACAATTGTATACAGTTACGTATGTATATGCAGTGCAGAGTATAATTATACACAATTATAATACATATAGCTATGTATATGCTATTTCACTGATACACCAGCACATGTTGTCTACAATGTCACATTATGTAAATTTATTGTTTTCAAACCGATAGATATTTTAGCCACCTGTTATGACACCATGTCAGCTTTATGGAACTATAATTCAAGCAATACATTTTCAGAAGAGTGCCTCTTTCTGGATAATGTGTACAAGCTCATGGAACTGGGAAGGAATCTCTGTTGAGTTAAAGGTGAAGGTAAAACATATATCATGATCGCTTTGTATATTATCTGATGTGTGTAATTAGCACAATAGTCATTCATGTAAAAACTGACATTGCATGTATTAAGCGCAAAGAATTCATGACGTATGTGACATGACTTTAATTATTCAATGAGCTGACGATGATGACACCATTAGATTGGATGTCAGATAAACTTAGTGAACTGTGTATAACAATTGTGCACAAAGTTTTATCTATAAAAGCAAGATCGAGCCTCACCGAATGTCAGTTGATCCTGAGGTCGTCACATCTCAACTGCTACTGTTTCAACATGGGATTCATCCAAGTGCTTGTTGCTGTGACTTTGGTAGCTGCCATCAGCTGTACTACGGATGTCTGCAGTAAGTACATGATTATAATATTTGAATTCTATAAAAATGTAACAACTCTGGCATTATACATTGTATACTAAGGCAATTTTACGAATTCATTGTTTACTTGCTAAAAGAGAGTGTGCAAGTTAGTAGCAAAACTATGCTTCAAAAAATATGTCAGTTGTATTTCGCGACCAAAGAAATTTTTTTTAATTAAGCATAACCTTGAAGTTGTGGTGGAGCATAACTACATATGGCTAAACCTGTATGCACATGTGTGTCTGTGTATTCTGTCTAAGGTGAAAACCATATTTCACAGTTGGTAGCTTCAAGAACTCTTAACAGAGTTTTTTGATGAATATTTTAGTTGCTACGAAATGTAAGAGTCCAGAATACCACCTGAACCCCTACACCAGCACCTGTATTAGACAAATCAAGCAGAATAAGGACTACAATGGTGCAAAGGCTTACTGCAAATCTCAAGGAGAGGAACTGGCTGTGTTTGACACTCTGGAATCCCTCAACTTCATGAAACATTTGAGAAAAACTGTTGAAGGTAAATAACCATTTTAAAAGTTGTTGGTTTCCCAATACCACATCAGTATCAGTATGTTGTGTTATTAGAGCATGTAAAAACACCTCATGCTTCATACGCCATTTGAAATCTCACGACTTGAAGACCTTTGTAGAGTTTGCTTACGCTAAGGAAGGACGTTTCCTGTTTGCCGGAAAAAAAGTTAACAATGTCTGGAGACACGATGGAAGAATTGATGTACCAATCACCAACATGGACTGGGAGAAGAACCAGCCAGATGGTACTGGAGATTGTCTACAGATGAGAGGCCAGGAACAGAACTATGGAGTTGATGATCTACCATGCAGTAATCAAAGATATTTCTTGTGTGAATCAAAGGCTATTCCAGTAGACCAGATCTGAAGTGCTCACAACTGATGTATGATCTCATGTACATGTATATGAAAATGATTTTATGAACTAACTTTGGGCTATGTAGAATTTTAGTCATTCTCTTGCCTTGATGTGACTATATTTTATTATAAATTAACAATAAACTTTGTTATCAAACATTAAAAATCACTGGCTATTTGAGGACAATTGATCGCCTGGTATTAGCGATTTATTGAACATCAAAAGAGTTGTGAAACATAACTGCATACTATAACAATTACACTTGTAGTAATTATGAACCTACAAGTATTTATTATAAATAGTAATACCAGAAGCGGTTTTATTTTTGTATTATTATCTATAATTGAACTAATAGCCCACACTACCATTTTTCAACATGCATTTATGGTTTAGCAATGCTTGGCTAGTCATGAAATGGATAACAGTTTTATAAATACCTCAACTATGGCTTTACCTGTTAATTTTATCACATACTTTTTGATCTTATGATAACAGATACTAGCTTGGACAATCAATCAATAGATGTGAACTATCAGCTTAAACATTGGAAGTTGAAGTTTATTAAATGTGTTGTCTAGTTTCAATTACCTTCTGCTGGATGACCCTCACCTCCAGTATTTGCTGAAGAATTTTCCCAATAAATAGAGTGATGCTGTGTTGACAATCAACATTTATGATTTAATGCTACAAATGCGGTGGGTCTCTTTCAGGGTAGGACAACTATGAATGAGTGTTAAAGATGGCTGTGTTACCTATTGTTTCATTACCAACTTTTTTGAGATTTTGGGTGTGTTAACGCATGTCAGCAGATTACCTACGAATAATTAGAACTGGCATAGAGAGATCATTGGAAAATAGCTAGCCGAGTCTAATGTCTAACAGCATAGAACAACATTGCTTACAATGACTGTGACAATTTGGAGGCTGAACTACATGTAGAGATGCCATACAGATTTCTCATGGTACAAACACGTAAGGAGATTAAAAAGACCGTGTAGTGCATCACTCTTGTATGTTTTTACATGATGACAGCGTAGTATCAAAGCTTTCACATGACTTCATTGTAGTTAACTATGGTGGTATTTTGAAGCTAGAGCAAGATTAATACTGGTAATTCAAAGGATAAAACGTGTGGGATTAGGCCAGGCTAGGTATGTGACAGCATGTCAGCCATCTATCTTAGAATAGTTAAGATTTGTGTGTGCGGATAGATCTTTTGATAGACAGCTAGTGTCTACTAATCTACTACATTACAAAGCTCAGCTGTTGCAAGCAAGCAAGGCTATGCAAAAATGTAGTGCTGCACGGTGTTTCGGTATCATTCAGGTTTTCAGTTTTTTTCCTTTCGATTCAAAAACCGCGAAAATTTGAAATGCGAACCAACACCGAATGCGGCAGTGCGGCTCAATTCAGTTTTAAAATTTCAAACCGTGCCTGGCCTTTTAGCGCACCCACTTTTGATAATGGCTGGCATTGAGAACACTAGAATTCATGTTATGCTTCTTTCAATCCTTATAATTCGAAGCCATCCTTGGAATTTAGACTTAGCTGCAGCCATAATATTATCACCCAGTGGCTATTTATTGTAGTTTCACCCAATTCTAGCAGCTATTTCTGCATATAATAGTAAATATTTAATAGTTATTGTTAACTATTAAACGAAATGAAAATGACCGCCATTTTTGTGCTTCTTTTAATCCTTATAATTCGATGTCATCCTTGGAATACAGACTTAGCTACAGCCATCAATGTCACCCAGTGAGGGTTTACTGTAGTTTTCATTCGATTCTAGCGGTCAAACTTGCATATTGTTATCAATAATTAATATTTAATTATTGAAAATTATTAAGCAAAACGAAAATGACGGCCATTTCTGGTTATGGCTGAAACTACGAACACATGAATTTATGTTATGCATCTTTCAATCTTTATAATTCGATGTCATCTTTGGAATTCAGACTTAGCTGCAGCCATCATTGTCACCCAGAGATGATTTACTTTAGTTTCATTCAATTCCAATTGTTGTACTTGAATAATATTATGATAGATAATTGCCGTTTAATAATTGCAATTTATTAGAGAAAATTAAAAATGGCCGCCATTACAGTTTAAAAGCAGAGTGTGACAACTCCCAACATTGAGTATTCAGTTTTCAGTTCGATTCAGTGTTTTTTCTTGAAGTTAAAAAACTGAATTAAACTGAGGGGTAGAAGACAACTTCGGTAACATTCAGGCCTTTTTTGAATGCTGTTGTATGTTTTGTATGACAAAAGTTGTAATATGCTTGCGCATGACTTCAATGTACACATACATTGTAGTTCACATGAGCGAAATTTTTACATAAAGACAGGACTAATATTGAGAATTATAAGCATGGTATGTATATTATTACTTCGAAGGTAGTAGCTTCAACAATAATATACATGTATCCACATGTTTATGGGTTTTGTCCAGCCTGAAGCATTACACGTTCACCTGATTATCACATGTATATAGTGTATATACAATGTATATACATGTATACATGTATACATGTATATACATTGTATATACAATGTATATACAATGTATATACATGTATATACATTGTATACATGTATATACATGTATATACATGTATACACACATTGAAGTTAAAATTAGTCTTAAATTAATTATAAAAGTCTGATAAAGAACTCAATGTTTTATTAAAAATATAAATAAATAAATATAGCAAAGTATTGAATTAATACGTGTATGTCAGAAGGGAAGAGGAGGCTGTAGATCTTTATTTGGCGGATGGCGGATAAAGCAGACAGAGACCAAGCTATTCTTAAAATACTCTTTTGAGGCTTGTCTCCCTGATGGTGCTAAATTTAGTAGCAGCTTGTGGTAGATTTAGTAAGCAAGGTTAGGATGAAGCTATCTACTTCCAACAATTCTGCAATATTGTAATGTTTTTTTCGTGAGTGTTGTGTGTTGTCTGGTACGACCCTACTTGCAAACGTGAAGAGCCTATGAGTGGTGCTAGGCCTCCACCATTACATGAAGGATCGATAGGTACTAGCAGTACAAAGACTAACCAAGACGACCCATGTGGTATTGAGTTAATGCTAGCTTGCTATACTGAGAAAGAGTATGTTCAGCCCTAGTAGGTTGCTCGGGCATCAAGGCCAAAGACCTTATCAGCTGGAGTGACCTGTACTACGAGAGAAGTCTCTGTATAAGTAGTATACTGTAGAAGTGTATTTATTCAGATCCAAGCATCAACTGAGCAATGATACAAAAACCATTCGCTTTATGTAGTATTCTAGCTTCCTGAAAATAGTCCCGGTAAAAGCGTCTTTCAGAAATTGCACAACAAGATGGTGCCGGAAGGCCGACCCAAAGTACACGTACAGGTATGTATAAGATATGTTTACGCCCAGCTAGTCAAACATACGTAAATAAGGTATGAATTGTTCATGACAATGCAATGCAACATGAGTGGCTATGTCTATAAAGTTACACCTGGCCATTACAATATGAAGGGAAGTAAAATGCTACAACTGTTCAGGGCCACAATTGTAGCATAATTCTAAACAGAACAGCACAAAACAAGCCAGATTTACTTGTAGATACTACATTTATAATTGGTACGAGATGGGTCAAACGTAAAAAGAATGTTCGAAGCTACAAGGAAACGAAGTATAAATATGGCTATGTAGTAAAATGATTAGATATGGTTCAAATCGAATTCTATTCCATTATTTGAGTGCAACAGAACCTAATGGTATTGTCAACTGTTTTAATCAATAATCTCAGAACTTCACAGAGCTGTGGGGCTGAATCAGACAAGAAACAACCTAGATCTGATAGAGCCAGATTTTTCAGAAAAATATATTTAGACAGTGATGTACTATTTGATAAGAGGCAGGAATAGAAATACTTATCAGATTTTGTTTATTTACAGCATATTTAAAAATATTTATGTTGGATCTTATGTAAGATAATGCTACCACTCATTGTTTTTGCGCACTCGCAAACATGGAATTTGCTGGTAAGAAGAAAAATCGAAAAACAATTTTTGAGAAGGAGGATGCTTATTGATGTTAAATCATGTTGACCAGAAACAAAATGGCTGTCGATATTTTACTCATACCCATTGCAGCCAAAACTCAAGAAAATCATAAATCATTATTCAGCTGCCTGTTAGATCAATAATTTGTGCAGAAGTACTGTGAATTTTCAGTTTATAACAAACCACTGAAAGCTATTATAAATTAATAATTGAACCTTTTAGTGTTTTAGAAGGAAATTATTCACGCATAGAATTAGATCTCAAACTCAAATGAATGAGTCTAAAATAGCCCTACTAAGAACAATATGGTATATATTGAGACAGAAGTAAATATATCATGTCAGTTTACTAAAAAATAACATGACTTTTGTACAGGTATGCATACATGATGATAATCAAGGGGAGGGGTTCCACTGCCTTCTGTTTGGACGCAGATAGTTCCAGATGTTTTAGTTTGCCTATATAAGAAGAGTGCATTTCTACTAACAAGCAGTTGATCCTGAGGTCTTTACATTTCAACTACTGATATTTCAACATGGGATTCATCCAAGTTCTTGTGGCTGTGACTTTGGTAGCTGCTGTCAGCTGTACTAAGGACGTGTGTAGTAAGTACATAATTATTATAATTATTATTTTATAAAAATGTACTAACTTATGCATTAATTAATAAAACAATTTTGTTATAATGTACTCCTAACTTGCTTAAATGCGGTGTGCAAGTTAATCGCAAAGCCACAGTGCATGCTTTGAAAAATAAATATGTCCAACATATTAAGTCATTTAATTGAAATGAAAAATTTGGCAGAAATTAGCCACATAGTGAAACTTGCACACGCACATGTGTGGGTTTTGGTCTAAGATCACAACCATATTGGAAATTTTTGGTTTTAAGAATTGTATTGTGCTTGGTAACAGAGTTTTTGATGAATATTTTAGTTGCTACCAAATGCAAGAGTTCAGAATACCATCTGAACCCCTACACCAGCACCTGTATTAGACAGATCAAACAGAATAAGAACTACAATGATGCCAAGGCTTACTGCAAATCTCAAGGAGAGGAACTGGCTGTGTTTGACACTCTGGAATCCCTCAACTTTATGAAACATCTCAGAAAAACTGTTGCAGGTAAATGATCATTTTAAGGTTATATAATGACATGTTTTGTTGGGATAATCTGCTTTTTCAATTATAAAAAATGATTGTTTTTTATATGTAGTGATTCTCTAAAAGGTACTTCCACTAATTTTTATCTTTAAGTTGCCGTAAGATACCCCATGCTTCTTATACCATTTGACAGCTAATAATTTATGGATTTTTGTAGAGTTTTCTTACGCCAAGGAGGGACGTTTCCTATTTGCCGGAAAGAAGATTAACAATGTCTGGAGACACGATGGAAGAACTGATGTACCAATCACCAACATGGATTGGGAGCAGAACCAACCCGATGGTAGTGGAGATTGTCTACAGATGAGAGGCAAGGAGCAGAACTATGGAGTTGATGATCTGCCATGCACTTATCCAAGATATTTCTTGTGTGAATCAGAAGCTATTCCAGTAGACCAGATCTAAAGAAACTCATAATTGATGTATGATTTCATGTGCATGTACAGGGTCTATAAAAACAATGTTATGAACTAACTTTGAACTACATTGTATGTAGCATTTTAGTCATTTCTTGCCTTGATGTGACTAGATAATAGATCAACAATAAACTTTGTTATCAAACATTCACATTTTAAATTAAGTTTTGTATCGTTAGGGGAATACTGCAGGGGTGGATCTGGCTCAGTTTGAAGGGTTCTGCCAACAGGCCGGGGGTCCAGGGGGCTGCCTAGGCCCCCTGGCGGGGTCCGGGGCAGCGTCCCGAATGCCGAAGCTATATGCTGAATTTTGTTTTAAATGAAGCATTTTTATACACAGTTACACTTTGAATCAACGTGTTCCTGTTACAAACATGTTAGTTGATCTCAGTAACTAAATGAAAAAAAAATTGTACTTCTGAGGACGCGTAAAGATTTAACTGGTAACTTGAAAGTTTTAGTAAGTGAGGAGTTACAACTAAGATACATGAAAATGTAAATGCAGAAATTTCTACTTTGCACAACTACAAGAATATTAAAAAAAAATTATTAGTTTACAACATTTTGGTGGCGCAGGAGTGCGCGACGCTGCCTCCACCCAGGCAGGTACTGCTTCCGACAAAATATCCCTATTTGGAGCAGTGATAACTTGGCAAGTATGTTGCAGGGGCTACTTTGCATGTGCATGCTTGACTGTGTACTAGAAATCGAAACTTGAAAGCTTGATTACAACTATGGTTATAAGAGAATACTTTTACAATCAAGGGTGCTGTGCAAGGGCCCAATGTGCCATCACATGACTTCAGAAAAAGAGAAATAATGCTAAATTATTTGGTGGATAGAGATGAAAGTGTCATCCTAGGTTTCCGAAATGCTGAAGCGCATGGACAATTTAGCGCATGGCATCTATATTGAGGCATTACTTTTTTGTGTCTGCCTTGTAATGTTTGAGCCTTGAGGGCATGTGCACATGACATGGATTAGCTTATGAAATTTAGAGGTACATGTATCTTCTAAAATAATGCTGTGGCACTGATACAACATGTATTGCTCATAAATAGCAGCCCACTATTTGTTATTATAACTGGTAATAACATTTACTGTGGTCACAAGAATAGTCTATCAAAAACCACTCATTGAAAAGTAATTAGTGTAGTCTAATTTCCTGGCAAATAAAATACAGCCAGTGGTGGGTGGGGTACTGAAATATCTTTTTTATAAATGGTATAGGATAAAAGCTCAGTTCCTAAGCTATCTTTTGATATATTATAGCTATATAGCACTGCTTTCATCAGAATATGTTTAGATTTTACTGGGAAGGGTAGCAAAGCCTTTTGAAAATTACATTACCAACTGTGTGTTATCATTGACAGTTACCAGTTTAATATTCTTTATTGGAAATGGAAGGTCCGTGGCAGGGAGGGCGGGATCCCCAAATCTGTCCCTGGGGAATAGTGACTTCGTTTCTAATATTAGCAGAGCTGCAAAACCATCCCTCTTAACTAGCTGTACGTCAGGAGGTCTTTACTTACTCAACATTTCTTTGTAATTGACAATCTCACGAATTAAATGTAGATAAATGGAGGCAGTAATGAAAAATCTGTATTAACATTAATTGAAGCCACATGGTATACTAGTGAAATTGAAGGGAGATTCGAACATTGCTGTAAAGTTCGACTCAATTTTCTAATCTTTATTTTGATATAACCATTTTCAGGCTGTAACAACTAGGGAGGCAAGGTGGGCATTGCCACCCCAGAAATCTGTTCAAAACAAATATTTGTTGGTGTCGATTCTCATCATTGATCACAAATTTCTGGCCAGTTTTATAGTCTGAAAGTCAGTATAAGTGGCCTGCATATTTGACTGAAATTTGGTAGAGAACATTTTAAGCTATTTTTAGTATTAGTCTGGGCAGCCCAATACTTGGCCTGGGCTTTTTGCCCCCCTCAGCCAAAAATAGTTGTTACAGCCCTGACCACTTCACATAACGTTTTTAGATTAAATTGAAGATATTAGTTCTGCATCAATGTATTATTATGTATGTAATGCCCATTTCTGGATAGCACACAGCTAACCACTACATGCTGCAACCAAATGAACACTAGACCTGGGGATACAGGTAGAGAATGAGTTACAGAGCCATGGGTTATAACCCTAAAAGTAGAATTGATTTGTACTGAAATATTGCAATGTTTAGCCGGGCATCACACGAGTACTGGTGGTATGAGTGTGGGAAGAGCCTAGGAGTGGTCGACTAGACTTTTCTTCCCCATTACATATAGAGTGAACAGTACTTGTGATTATGAACGTGTATGGGCCATAGGCCCGAGTCAATGCTTAGAAAAATCTTGAAATGGGTGTTCTATCTTAGAAGACAGTTCGAGCTGCACGGTCCAATGAGACCTAGAGCTGGAACTGGCTTTGCTATGAAACAAGACTCTGTATAAGTCGTATAGATGTGTCTTTGTTGGAGTCAAAGCATCAACTGATTACAATGAGCAAATGCTTACACTTCTATACCAATAGCGTTTCCGGTAACAGTTCCAGTAAAAGGGACGATGTAGCATTGTCTGGGGCGATGTACGTATCTGGGGCTGATGTAGCATCGTCTAGGGCCGATGTAGCATCGTCTGGGGCCGATGTAGCATCGTCTGGGGCCGATGTAGCATCGTCTGGGGCCGATGTAGCATCGTCTGGGGCCGATGTAGCATTGGTCCGGAAATTGCATAGCAACCTGGCGGCAACAGGCTGAGGCCCCACCTTAAAAGGGTCGGCCATTATGAGAAGTGAAACATAATTATAGTACATAAAAAGTAGCCAATTCTGAGACCTCGGCCTCCCTTATATGGTAGGCATGCAAGGCAATTAGACATAGGCTATAAGGCTAGTTATAAGTATGGTCCACTAACTGCACAAGATAAACAGGGTTACGATAAATATGCAAGTTGATTACAGACCAGCATTATGTAAGTGTCACATGCAAAGTAAGTACATGGTAAACAGTCAGATGCTGTAATGTTAATGTGTGGCTAGAGGAAGCTGTTCCTATCAAGACTATCTGAATCACTACAGAATTTTGCAATAAAAGTTCTTAGTTAATTTGTTCCTTCACTAGAATTTTTAAGCTTTAAAATTAATGTTGGACATTTACCTACTATAAAAGCTAATCAACTAGTACCGTATATACATTTTATATTCATATCTAGGCACAGAATATAACTGGTACAGGCATGCTGCACGTTGCCATCTTTTGTTCAAAAATTCGCAAATTAAGCTCCTGCTTCATGCTACATGATTGTGTTAACCAATTATGTTATTGTTCTTTTAAATATATCCACATCTACATGTACATGTACATGTACATGTAACTACTGTGTTACAATAATTATGTTATAATATATGCTTGGCGCTAATCCAGGTTAATATAGTGGTTCATCACAATGTTATAATACATATTTTGTAAGCTGGATTTTACGAGCTGCTGGAAGAATACTAGCATGAAGATATCCCTTGATTATGAAAGAATAATTTTGTAGATTTGCAGATGAATAGACACTTCAGCTTTCAACACTTTCAGCATCAAATTTGGGTCATTACGGTGAAAAATTATTAAAATCACCCGCTATCTAGGAGTAATTTATTGCTGTTCTCAGTGAATTTTTTGAGCTCCCAACAACAACCTGGAGTATAGTCCCTTATTACGACATTCACTAACAATAATACATGCGATAATCATGAGTCTACTTCTTATTTCCTATTGTTTGGTCAGTTACAACAGGGATATAAATTTTACAAAAACCAAATCTACTAGCTTTTTGATTTTTTGTGCTTATTATACCACATACTAGCTGGGCTACCCGCTAAAGGTAGACTGTACTGAAATTTTGAGGTTATCAGTTGAATGCACGAATAGAAAGCCTAGTAGCAGCTGAACCAGTTAGCACAATACCAGCTGGGCTCTATGATGTCATCATGGTACCCAGCTCTGCTACAACTAGTGAAATACATCATTGCAGGGAGTGAATGCCAGACCACGCATTGTGTTAATATAAACAGAAAATTTTAATTGAGATTTTATTCTTGTTGTACTAGGAATATCACAAAATGAAAAAATGGGTTTGTAGAGCAAATGCTAGTTAATATTCCTAGACAATAAAAAAACACTATTTGTTGCAAAAAGTTATCAAATGACTTGAGTTTGCAATTTGATTGGTCAATACAGGCTACTTGTTGGTTTCATAAATAGCAAGCCAATGCACTAGACTGGTGTATTGAACCTGTAGCATGTAATACTATAATTGCTAATATCGGTTTTATTGAATGAACACTGTAATTTTTCTAAAGCAGCTGTGACAACTCAATATTTCAGCTGCATAGTGTGTCAGAGTTGAGATAATCAAAAAGGAAGTTCTGACAATTGACATAAAACTAGGTGGAGATAACTCCTAGTGCCGACATCACTATGGGTATTTTAGAAATTTTGGGGTACCTTTTAGCAGTTTAGCATCTATTAGCTACTACTAAAACAGTTTAGATATGTTTGTATAGGTATCAAGTAACACTAACATAGTTAATTTGGTGACAAACATTCTGAAATTTTCAGTACAGTCTATCTTTACAACAAGTCATGGAAGTTGAAATTTATGAGTTTTTTTGCAGGATTTAACTTACCTCTTGCTGGATGAACTTTACCTTAAATATTGGTGAGCGAATTTTAACTTTGCTACATGGAACACAACTCAAATTAAATGTAGTAACACTGAGTTGGCAATCTATGTTATCTACAATTCAATACTACACGTTCTTTGAATCTCTTTTGGAAGTTGCCAGTTTAAGGAAAGACAACTACACTGTATGAGCGGGCATTCAAGACGGTAGTATTGTTGTAGTTTATTGCTAAATTTGAGAGTTATTGGGCATGTGAAAGCATGTTAGCTGTTGAACTAAAAAATAACAGTAATATACGCTATAAATGATCAAGGACGCCGGGACAGACCAGACCGACACAGTCCTGCTGATGGTAGGAGTTCTGAGCAAAGAGGTAACAACTCCCAAAGCAATAATGAAGTGAGGGAGATCATTCCCAAAGTTGAGCTATGTGTAGTGGGGATAAATCCACATGCGAAATACTTCCAGTGGTCCCTTAACATCGTTGAGTAAATATGCCTCTAGAAACATACATGTAACTTCACAAAGTTGTGATGCCTGGTTATATGTAACATTTTTCATGCTAGGAGTTTTTTGCCGAGTAGCCAGGAATCTAAATCCATATTTAGAAAATAGCCCATCCCTGACTGGGGTTTAAACCTGAGGCTCTTTGGCACCTGATTATAATTATGTAGTATATGATGTGTGTGGGTTAGGTAAACATGTACAAAATGTTCATGTATGCACTGCAGAAATATCCCATCAAGAGGCTTTATAGGCTGTACATAATTTGTAAAACTGGTTCTAATATTACAGATTTCATAGTAACTTGGAAATATTAACTAATAGAAGTACTTAATAATCTGTCATAAAATTTAACTGTTCATAGATGATCTCAGCATTGTATATATTTAGTTACATAATTATTTGGGTGTTATTGATTATTTGATTAATTGATTAATCTTAAATGTTGATTTATTCTAATTTTAACAAATTTAAAATGTATTCATAGGAAGTCTCTCTTTATGTACATTACAGTACAATGACTAAAGCCAAGATGAGATAGATATGAGTTAAATTCCTGAATACAGGTACCTGTGCACTCACTTCAATGATTCAATAATTAAATGAAATAAATATCTATGAAAAACATGATTTTATATAGATTACTCTGTTTGTGTTAGGTTATACATCAGTGACATGGCTAACCATTTAATTCTAGTTTTTAGACTTTTGATCTGGATATACTAGAAAGATCTCAAAGCCTAATCTCTCTCCCAGTACACAGTTAAGAGAGCTAGGTATTTTGTCAAATATGATAAATATTATATAAATATATATTATTATACATTGTATGGTATGCTGATGTGTCTAATCTTCTTTACTTGAGCCAAGCCCAGCTGCCAGTCATTGTGCTTCAAGTAGCCTATTTTGATTAAATATTAAATATAGCCCTACATAAAACATATTTATTGATATTTAGATAGCAGCATATTATCAAACTATGATATCAGAAGCTGATTGTTAAAAATAGTTTGCAAAAGTTTTATTCTTCTGATTTCCAACTAGATAAAATTTGAGTCAGACTTGATGATTTGCCTATAAAAGTAGAGTTCAATGCAATACCAGGCAGTTGATCCTGAGGTCTTCACATTTCAACTACTGACCTTTCAACATGGGTTTCATCCAAGTTATTATTGCTGTGACTTTGATAGCTGCTGTCAGCTGCACCAAGGACGTGTGTAGTAAGTATACTATCCATATTCTCTGAAAACTGACATGTTTTGTACTCCTGTGGAACAGAACAACAAACACACAGCTACACTGTAAAACATAATAATATAATTACTGATTGTGATTATAGAGAATTGCATTCATAAAATATACATGGTTCCAACAAAGTATACCTGTGACATACTGGATTTTTTAAGAGTGATAGATTGATAATTGATTTGGAGAGAGAACGTATCATATATACTTTCATTAATCAAACAATATCCACATTCTATAGATATCTATAAATGCAAGTTAGGTGTGGGTAATATACATGTATGTAATTGTTAGTTAAAATAATTGGTCATGCTTGATAATCATTGGTAGTCAAAATCTTCCTTGTCCCAAAGTAAGGCCAAAATTGGCAAAACAGAAATTTTGCACAATTTACAATGAGCTGTGAATAGGTTCTTCTGCAACGAACTGTGCCATACCATAATATACTATACTATGCTGTATTATAGTTATGTGAGATATTGGTTGAGGCATTCAACAGTAAATTTAAACATATTTTAGTTGCCACCAAGTGTAAAAGTTCAGAGTACCTCCTGAATCCCTACACCAGCACCTGTATTAGACCTGTAAAGGTTAACAAGAACTATGAAGCTGCCAAATCTTACTGTAAATCTCAAGGAGAGCAGCTAGCTGTGTTCGACACTCTGGAGTCTCTCAACTTTATGAAGCATCTTAGAAAAGCTGTTGCAGGTAAATTTTCAGATTCCAGGTTTCAGGTTTTCTTCTTCTATAATAGTTAAAAAGTATTTGATATACATGCATGTATATTGCTGCTCCTTCAGAAGTGTTGTCACTGAAGACTTATCGTACCATGTAACAGCTTCTATTCATTACTCTTCCTTCGTTGACAGAATTCTCTTACGCAAAGAACTTAGAATTATATTTCGCTGGAAAGAAGATCAACAACGTCTGGAGACACGATGGAAGAATTGATTTACCCATAACAAACATGGATTGGGATGTAAATGAACCTAGTGGAAATGGAGAGTGTCTACAGATCAGAAATAAAGACCATGACTACAGAATTGATGACACAGAGTGCTCAAGAGAACATCACTTCCTGTGCGAAGTCAATGCAACATCCGTATACTAAAGAATCTTATACCTGGCAATCACCGAATGTAAAATAATGTGAGACTGAAAGATAATCATCGTTTCATGCTGTTATTTACCTGTAGATGTTGATTCAACTTAACTAATATTCCTCCAATAAATGGCAAATAAAATTAATATCCAAGACACTTTAAACTTTACACTTTACACTATGCCCGAGCTTGATGGTAACAGCTTAATAAATGGGATCAGATGAAATATTTTTACGGCGTATCAAATTTAACGACATTTTAAAAAAGAAAAATGACTTGGGGGTGGGGGGGGGGGGTTTTCTCCTGTATAATTCAATGATTTTTCATGCTTTCACGGTATCCCAAAACCAAAAAGTGGTGATCTGCCATCATCTGTTGCAGACACACTAGAATTAAGATATGATAGAGTTATTCTACTGCAATTTGTAATGATTTGAAATTTTGGCGCTTATATTTCTTCACAACCACAATTTCTAACCGCATGTAAATTTGCAGAAAAATCATACACTATTGATTTATGTTTTATTTGCAAAGAGTGGCACTGCTAATTCTCTGCAACTTATGATATGCACAAACTATGTATAAATGCTTTGAGGAACTGTTATGGTGGTTATAAGGCTGTGATATGATTGCATAGTGGAGACAACTCCCCTTACTGAACTTTCAACTAAAAAACCCTAAAAATTGCCTCTCAGTCAAATTCACTTTTTAATTCTTTTAGCAATTAAGTAATCTTCCTGCTTATGGGAATGTCAAACAATTATAGTGCATTAAATTCCCCCTTTCACAGGTTCTCTTAGCCTTAAATCCAATGAATGAAGGAGTGCAAATGTAATTAGACACTATTGTAACATTAGCATTGTTGTAATTGTTGCAATCTGAAATGCACACACACGTATGTCTTTCTCTATTAAAACTATAATTTAGATATTCAGTGATCGTACATAAGATAATTTGAGAATTAGTTGAATCTAACAACTTTCATTTTGATGATTTTGCACAATACTATGTGCGTTCACGGTCATATAAAATACGTGACACTTGTGTGTTAGTAGAGAGGGGTACAGGTGCATAGAGAGCAGGTAAGTAGATAGAAGACTGGAGAGGATATAATGTAGATTACATAATTATATGAAACATACATGCAAATTCGGAAATCTAATGCTGCTACTAGTCTTGTACCTATATGCATTGGAGCTAACTGGCTACATGTGTATCTACAACCTATTTTATATGACACAGAGATGCGGAACTTAGTATAAAATGGTTTGGTAAAAGTTACTTTAACAAAACATTTTTATCTAAATTGCTGTCAAACACACATGTACATGTACATACATTGTATAGCCAACATATGACTTCAGGAATTTCATGGGAAAGACTGGATTATTCCGTACTTGTCGTATCATTTTACGAATTGGTTATGGATCGATGCAATCAACACTTGAAATAAGAATTATCAGTTAGGCACATGAAACTTGCTTCACAGCCTCCTATTTGCACTTTAAGCATAATACAGGCATGTTGAACAAATCGCAGGTCACTCAAGAACTAGGTAGACATAATTGAGTTGTTGAAGTTGAACAAATGAAGTGGGTGGGTACACTGTACATCAAATTTTAAGGCATTACCTATAGTTGAATATATAATTACACATGCAATGATCCTATCTTACAGATGAGAGTAGTATTGTACAATGTATAGCTATCCACTTAATCTTATGGTAACTAACAAATTGAGTAAATTACTAAACTGAAAAAGAATTTCCATCAGTGGGATTCAACTCATGGAGAACATGTCTCTATGCACTAAGACCGAGCATTCTACCTACTACACTAACAAACCAGCAATGGTTTCAAACGAAAACTAGCAATCAATGCAGTACAGCATAACAATATATAGCATCAGAGTATGTTTGCATCATGTAGGACAGGGTAGCTGTGCCTTCCGATTTATTCTTCTCTTTCTAGATGCCTACATATCATCCTAAGTGTATTGGGAGCTAGGTGAGAGGGCTAAGGCTAAGGGGATAGGTAAGATTATAAGGATAGCTTGGGGATAGCGGAGAGATAGCTGGATACCTAAGGAGAGGGGAACACTTTATGGTTGAGAGTGAATGAGAGAAGTATAGGAGGCAGACTAACAGTACAGGTAAAGGATATATTAATCTTGTGAGTACAGACATCATGTGGTGTCAGAAGTGGGATCATTGGATAATACACAGTTTACAGTAGAACACAGAAAGGTGGGGTAAGTCATAGATCTGTACCTAGACAAGTCATAAGCCTGTTAAGAAATTTTTTCCAGTGTTTTATTCAAATTCAAGTAAAGGGTTAAGTTCAGGTAATATCGACATGGCTACAAGAGGAGATAAGCATGCAAGGGATGGGTTATCAGTATAAGTTATCAGTGCCTCGATTAGCTATGCTACTGCAGTACATCCCTCAGGAAAATTACCATATAGGTTATCGAAGAATTGAAAGGCGAAGCAAAATATGGTTGTTCTAGGGGGGGTACCCTAGAACAACCACAGTGTCAATACATTTTTGTAAAATGACAACTGTGGCTGTTATATTATTATATAGCTACAAGTACATTGCGTCATGAATGAACAGTCTATTGATTGCAGGCCAGTTGGATCAGCTTTGAGTGGGGGTGGACAACTGATTATTTGGTCTCAAATGATAATATGGCTAAATTTAATTCATATTTTTCTTGTACAAGTAGTTTTGATGTTCTTCTACTTCTTATTCACATTTGCAGTACCTTTGGTATGTTGACCATAGTCTATGCAGTAACTTCTAATTTTGTCAATGTTACCCCCAACAGCAAGCATGCTTTAGCTCAGGTTTCTTAGAAGCAATGCTCTTTTGACTAGGGCATCAACCATGAGGCCCATTATAAATAAGTGGAAAGGACCTAAAGGCTATTTATTATTAATAATGTAATTGTCTTCTCTTGAAATCAGTTTTCCAACCTCCATCTTGCATATTATGCAGACTGCTTCAGTTTCAGTTTGTTTCTTTGTCCTACTGCTTGAACTTTAGAATGGAACCAGCTGTTGGCTGAAAAGGGAGAAGTTCAGCATTAGCTTCACAAATCACTTACTTCTCAAACTCTGACTATCACTGTGTAGTATTTCTTTAGTGCAAATTGCAATCATTTATAATGATAATTATATATAATATTCAGTAATATTGATATTCTATTCTGTTGAGTATTTTTATTTTTATTTTAGACCTACTCGGTACTTACACTATTACACTATACTTTTACTAAACTACATGTGATTTTAATTCCCCATAGTCATTATCATATATAATTATGCTATAGAAGCCATATGATGTGGTATGACATATGAACAATTTATGCAGTATTATTACATAACTTTAAGATAATCAATCCAATGTGTGAATTTCAATATAAATTAAATTTTTAATAATATAATAATAATAACCTGTATAATATAATTAAATAAATAGTCAATAGTTTAAATGATTTTAACAATTATTCATATTGACATTGTTTAAATTAATATAAAATAGTGTAAAATAAGTATAATTACAACAATCATATTTTAGGCCTAAATGTCTACCAATTTTATTTTTGAATTAGAATTTATTATTGTTTTCATTTGCCAACATCGTAAATGGCTAAAAACTGAAAAGAAGTAAGCAGACACAATAATCTCCATATGAATGCGGACATTATATTACTAATTTAAATTCTTATACTAGCATATGGTATAGGTCCCTATGCGTACTATTAGTATTATAAAATTTAATAATGTAATACTCGTATGAACAAATAATTAAATTAAATTATTATTGGTAATAGGCCTAATTACAGCATAGTTATATAAAAACAAATTATAGTAAATGATAAAATGCGATTAAATTTTAATTTTTTATTAAATTGTTTACCCTGTTAATAACATAAATGCTGAAAACTAACTTTAAAGGTAATATTAATTGAGTATTTAATACCGTTTTACTGTGTAAGCCCTATCCTTACAGTGGTAAAGGGGCATTTCAAAAAGACAGATAAAACAGGACATTTCACTACCGGACTGTTCGAAACTGTTTTGGTTATTTTTAGAGGAGCACAACTTACATACAATTAATTTCAAATAAATAAAAGATAATTTTGAAAATAGAAATTATTTGAAGTCTAGGGTTTAGAGGTTTCAAACTGCCTGGTGTTGAACTGTCCAGTTTCGAAAGGTCCTGTTTTGAACTGTCCTTTTCAAACAGTCACAAAATCCCTCCCAATTTTTTGAAAGTTTCCAAGTTGTAGTAGGCCTAAGTTTTATCATGTAAGGCAGCAGAGCTGGGTCCAAGTCATAGGTTTGACTTGACAAGAATTTAATTCACTAGTCGACTTGATTTGGACTTGCCAACTTGGTGACTTGACTTTGACTTGCACATCAATGTGACTTCACTTGACTTAATTTGAAAATCTGAATTACTTGTGACTTAGGACTTTGAATTGGGGTATACCAAGTCAATGTGACGGATAAAATTGTGTACACTGTTTAGCCAACATAAAAAAACAAGTCTTAATTGTCTACCCACATATCACTTTCCTCAGAGTATATCAGGGTTAGGGGTTTGAGACTATGCACTACAATATGAACTAGTTTGGAATTACAGGGTAGCTAGTTGACACCCCGTTATCGTGTGCTGCTTACGTCCGATTAAACACTGTATGACCATTACTAATGTACAATACCACATGACCAGTCTAGATATCAGTGCCAATATCATTACATCATCTATAGACTGGTTCTTTATCATAGTTGAATGGCATGCATACCCGGCTAAACTTTTGCATGGTTTGAAACAGAGTTGTGTCCCAGTCGACTTGCAAGTCAACAAGTCAAGCCATTTTTTAAAACTTTGGAGGCAAGTCAAGTCCATGTCGAGTCAGTGCTACCTTAAGTCAAGTCAGCTGTCATGCAAGTCACAAGTCAAGTTCAAGGCCGCTTGTCTACTTGCAAGTTGAAATGCAAGTCAAGTGGGAGACAACTTCAAGATTATTGTACATCTTTCCAAACATCACTTTTTTTCTTTTAGTAGACATTCCAATGCATGAAAAACCATGCCAAAATGTAGTTGGATGGGCATGTATGCTAGACATTAATTATGGCAACTAGTCTATGTATGTAGCAATATTGGCACTACAGTTGAGATTGGTCATGTAGTATTATATACAGTTTTGGTGACGGTGATACTGTGTTACCTAGCATATAAACAGAACATGGGACAGTACAGAGTGTCCACTGGCCATTCCTGCAATTCCAGTCTACGTATTGTAGTTTAATTGACTAATTATTGCATTGTGCATTGTATTCACTACTTACACCATACTACTTGCACTACTTTATTCTCCACATTGACTTGACAGAACCCAAGTCAAAATCACAAGTCATTGCTGCGTCCAAGTCAAGTCACATTGATATGCAAGTCAAATTCAAATCAAGTCAGCGTGTTGACAAGTCCAAGTCAAGTCGACGTATGACTTGACTTAGCAAGTCAGTCTATGACTTGGACCCAGCTCTGGTATGCAATAGATTGCAATGTCTATCAAAAAGGCGATTTTTTGTAAAAAAACCTCTCAATGTTTTTTGAAGTTGTCTCCCACTTGACTTGAGACTTGCATTGTACACTGACTTGAAGCAGCTCTGACTTGACTTCAACTTGGATTGCCTCCAAAAGTTTACAATGAGTCGACCTGTTGACTTAGATCCAGCTCTGTTGGATAGAGACTGAAATAAGAAGTTTAAATTTAGATTTGTTATGTAGTGAACTACAACTATCCTACGCATCCCATAGGAGACTGTGCCAAGGAGCTGTGCACCTATTGGCTAGCAGGCTAAACGGATTTACGGTAGCTAGCCGACTTGTAGAAGACTGCAACCCTTATCTTCATAAACTTTGGTGAGTGAAGACAAGGGTTTCTTTGTACCCGGTTGCTTGTTGCTGTAGGTTAGCTAAGGATAAAACCATTGCAGAAAAGGTGAAGGGATGAAGAAAAAACTTAAACTTTCCTAGGTTATTTGAACTCCAAAACTGAACCAACTGTCAAAACCATGTAGGCTGCAGTGCTTTACTACAACCAACTGGAAGACCAAATGCAGCCCAGTAAATTTCTTACAATCAATTCAGACCGGTGCTTATTATACAGTAATGTAGATATAGGCCTAAATAACATTATTTATATTTATGTAAATGATTGATCAAAACTTCATCTGCTCAAACCATTATTGCATTAACTAGTAGTTATAATATTATATTCCATATCGTTTTCAGGATTTTTATTTGATGCAAGGAAAAGACAGAAAGATGCAGACACTTGGCAGCTACCAGAAAGTGTGGTTCCAACATCAAAGGAAGAGTCAGACTTATGTGGGAGCAAATCCTATGAAGCTGTAAGCAAAAATTCCCTAGTGTATTATTGTACTTAGGATGCCTGCCTGGTTGGTCAAAACTAGATTAAACCTATAATAGTAGGCTAAATGTGTCACATATGACTAAAATTGTTTAAGGTAAACAGACAGGATAGGCCTACTTGACCTGCATTTCACCCATGCAATGCCCTAACCAACATGTATTACAAAGTGTATAAATTTACACCTAGTAGTATATATTTGTAAAGAACATGCATGCTGTCAAACTAATTTGGGTTGTGATTGAACATCATGGCACTTCTGACAGAGTCATGTTTTTTTTCATTTATTTATATTAGCTTATGTCATCATTATTCAAATAGTAGTGATATTAAAATGAGGTAATAGAACATGGGGCTAATCAGATAGTTTGAAACTAGAGTTGTGACAGCCCCATTCCAGAGGTTCGCCAGCCACAGAAGGCTGACACATGCAACCAGGGACACACGCTGCGCCCACCCACTATGCATCAAGCTCCCAGAGATGTGCAGCCAGGTGTCCCGCATAGACCCCACCGCGGAGGCCTCGTAGGTCCCACGCATGCTCACCAAATAGATTAGCGGCAGTAAAATAAATAGACCTCTTTCCCAGTTCCGAATTAACTTTAATTGATTTCAGTGGATTTTTCAATGTCATGGGGTGTACAGTCTCAATTAAATTAAGATTATTAAGTTGACTGTTAAAGTTGACCTTCTTTGCAAACCCACTATTTAGCACCATGGCTGTCATAGCTTTATAATAATATCTAAACTGTTAGTGGAGTAACTATCTCATGCTAAACTGCACGAAAAGTAGTCAAAAATGGTTAAAATTTCCATGATAATGTTTGCAGTGAGAGTTACCCACCCTTACTAATAATGTCAATTCGCACAAATTGTATCCGATTTTCTCAACTTTTTCACGCTGTACATTGTATCAAATAGTCAAACCTGCTATCATAGTAAACATGTCTTTGTATAATATGTATTTCTAGGTAACACAAGAATGTGGGGGAGAGACTACTCTGATTCTATTTAGATACATGGGAGATCTTCTAATGACTTTAGAGAAAAGCTAACTATGTCTATCATGCTCTTCGCAGGGTTGTTTGTTAGTAAGTGAAAATTTGGCTAATGAACTTAATAGAAACATGGTAGCCGGTTGGTTTACCATTCTTGTCATAGTTATGGGTGCACAAAATTAGTTTAGATTGCAGGTCAACTACACCTTGTTTGCACAACAACCTCTCACAGTTGCAACTTAGCTTATACACATACTTAGATGATTGCCTTTCTCATTTATTCACAATAATATAGATCTCTGTTGACACGTACAAATAGTCTCTAACAATCAAGCAGTCCCGTGTAACATATTTCTGATCGAGTATTTATGTCAGTTCAGTCATTAATATTGTATCTTTCTACAAAATTATGAGATACCATGCTCCATGATGCCGCAGAGTTTAAAAATAGATATTTTGATAGAACCCCTAGTTTTATTATAAGATATTGGCATGGGTTAATTAATGTAATGATAGAGGGTAGCACTAGCCCTATTGTATAATTTTATTTCTACTGTTTCTACAATTAATCCTAGTGGCCAGGTGAACTGTCTGCATAAGTAATGATGATCAACCTTTTGTTGTTTTATGTTTCAGTAATGATGGGCTTACGAAGAAGAAAGATACTTCACTCCTATGCTCCCTTTCCTACTAATGAATTCAACTACAGGTACTGTATGTCACAATTAAAATAAATGATATATTTGTACAATGTACGTGTAGGTCCTAAATCAGTGGTATTCAATTCAAATTTTAATAAATGTACATGTATGTTTGGTACACGCATGTCCAAGTCCCTGGCTAAGTAATCATTTATTGTGTTTTATTGTTATTCATAGTCTTGGCCAGCAATCTGAAAATTTCAGCGACTGATGCCTGCATTTGTGCTACATTAATATTGTATTCAACCACATTTCATGCAGTTTTACATCTGAAATGCATGTGAACACACAGCCATATTATATTGTACATGTATATCGCTATGTACCTGGCCGCTATGTACCTGGCCGCTATGTACCTGGCCGCTATGTACCTGGCCGCTATGTACCTGGCCGCTATGTACCTGGCCGCTATGTACCTGGCCGCTATGTACCTGGCCGCTATGTACCTGGCCGCTATGTACCTGACCGCTATGTACCTGGCCGCTATGTACCTGGCCGCTATGTACCTGACCGCTATGTACCTGGCCGCTATGTACCTGGCCGCTATGTACCTGGCCGCTATGTACCAGGCCGCTATGTACCTGGCCGCTATGTACCAGGCCGCTATGTACCTGGCCGCTATGTACCAGGCCGCTATGTACCTGGCCGCTATGTACCTGGCCGCTATGTACCTGGCCGCTATGTACCTGGCCGCTATGTACCTGACCGCTATGTACCTGGCCGCTATGTACCAGGCCGCTATGTGGGGGAGAGACTACTCTGATTCTATTTAGATACATGGGAGATCTTCTAATGACTTTAGAGAAAAGCTAACTATGTCTATCATGCTCTTCGCAGGGTTGTTTGTTAGTAAGTGAAAATTTGGCTAATGAACTTAATAGAAACATGGTAGCCGGTTGGTTTACCATTCTTGTCATAGTTATGGGTGCACAAAATTAGTTTAGATTGCAGGTCAACTACACCTTGTTTGCACAACAACCTCTCACAGTTGCAACTTAGCTTATACACATACTTAGATGATTGCCTTTCTCATGTATTCACAATAATATAGATCTCTGTTGACACGTACAAATAGTCTCTAACAATCAAGCAGTCCCGTGTAACATATTTCTGATCGAGTATTTATGTCAGTTCAGTCATTAATATTGTATCTTTCTACAAAATTATGAGATACCATGCTCCATGATGCCGCAGAGTTTAAAAATAGATATTTTGATAGAACCCCTAGTTTTATTATAAGATATTGGCATGGGTTAATTAATGTAATGATAGAGGGTAGCACTAGCCCTATTGTATAATTTTATTTCTACTGTTTCTACAATTAATCCTAGTGGCCAGGTGAACTGTCTGCATAAGTAATGATGATCAACCTTTTGTTGTTTTATGTTTCAGTAATGATGGGCTTACGAAGAAGAAAGACACTTCACTCCTATGCTCCCTTTCCTACTAATGGATTCAACTACAGGTACTGTATGTCACAATTAAAATAAATGATATATTTGTACAATGTAGGTTCTAAATCAGTGGTATTCAATTCAAATTTTAATAAATGTACATGTATGTTTGGTACATGCATGTGCAAGTCCCTGGCTTAGTAATCATTTATTGTGTTTTATTGTTATTCAGAGTCTTGGCCAGCCAATCTGAAAATTTCAGCGACTGATGCCTGCATTTGTGCTGCATTAATGTCGTATTCAACCACATTTCATGCAGTTTTACAAACTGAAATGCATGTGAACACACAGCCATATTATATGTACATGTAATATCGCTAGTACCTGGCAATGTACCTGGCAATGTACCTGGCCGCTATGTACCTGGCAATGTACCTGGCCGCTATGTACCTGACGACCACTATGTACCTGACGACCGCTATGTACCTGGCCGCTATGTACCTGGCCGCTATGTACCTGACGACCGCTATGTACCTGGCCGCTATGTACCTGGCCGCTATGTACCTGGCCGCTATGTACCTGGCCGCTATGTACCTGGCCGCTATGTACCTGACCGCTATGTACCTGGCCTCTAACTTGAGGGCCCAGTCACCTGTCAGTCACCTGTTTGATCCTCAACCCATGTAGTTGCAATCAATAAGAAGCTGGTAGAATTAGTCATGTAATTAGTTAGTATTATTTAGTGTCAGTAAAAGGGTTCTGCTGGTAAGCAGTAGTCATTCTGCCAATGTTGCACCAACATTCATCAATATAGCCTCTACAAAGCTGTGATTTTCTTCTGAAAATTGCAGTAATAAAATTCTGATTTTCATTTGCAGAATAAGACGAGATTACAGAGGAAGGGAAAAGGAAAGAAGTATAATAATTCAATTATATCTATGTAATTATTGTAATAAACAGGTTGTAATAAAACAAGTATTCAATGCAAATTATGTTTCTCTGTTTATTTACATGTACATGTATGTTAGACTTATACTACAGCTGGAACTACTAGGCAGGTGTCGAAAATATGTACAAAACAGTTGCCTTCTGTGAAAGAGCATTAAAGATTTTCTTGCATGGCAGAACCATGAAACCCTTACAAATAAACTAAAACAAAGTCTTATTAGCATCTGTTAACATTTATGTAAGCCATAGTGCAGGAAAATAACATTTAAAATATTATATGTAAATGTAATACATTGGCAGCCATAATGGATGGAAAAAAACAATTGCTTTCTTCTTCGGCAATTCATGACGTAGTGAAGTGCTGAATGAAAAATGTAGCGACTCCACAGCGGTCATTTTAGAATAGCCTGTCGAACCTATTATCTTAGTGGGTGCAGCGTATAGCCCTCAATTGCAATGAGCTAAGCTAAAGAAATAAGTCTTTTCTCATAAGCTATGCATAATCCTAAAGCAATCGTAATATTATTGTAGTAAAGCTCTCTTGTGAATAGTAATAACGATAGATAAAAATGCCATATAATAGGGCTACATAAGATACATCCAAAGCGCAGTCAGCTATTGTAAAATTTGCATAACATTCACATGTACATTGTAGCTCAGCATTTTTAACTGTATAGATTAATATCAACACTGTGTAGCTGAGATGATAACATGGATTCAAATATACAACCTTACAGGTACAACAACTGATCAAACTATATTTCATATGTTCAATGTTGTTGAGTATTTACTATTTATAATAAATCAATAATTATAATAATAATAAATATAATTGATAAAGTAAACTAAATGATATAAAATATTTTTAAAATATAATTTGATAATAATACCATGAGATGATCATGAATAATGATTTTTCTATAGTTACCTTAGTTTAGTTTTAGTTTCATTTAGTTAAAATGTTGTTATAAAATAGAAAATGGCAAATAATATTATTTGTTGTCATCAAGTCAATACAATATCAATATTAGATAATTTTTGTTATTAATTATAGTCTTATAGACTAGTTATTTCTATATTTTATTCATACAGGAATAATGTTAATGCACATCATAGTAACATATTAATATTAGTTATATATTGGCCTATATAATTTGGTTGTATCTACAGTTTATGACTTTACAAGTAACCATTCATTAAATTCAGTATAAAATTTAGTCCCACACATCTATAATTCACTTGACTTTTATTTAATTTCAGACTGCTACAAAACAATGATAATTATTATTTTATCATAATATATTATTTACTTCATGACAATGATACATGTAATTATGGTAAGTTATTGTAACCAAGTATCATGTATGGTCATACATGTACATCTATAAATTTATAGTTATATATGACTTTCTCCGAAACAGGTCATAGTATAGAGCCTGCAGATACCTGGTGAACCTGCAGCAAAACAAGATATGCCCAATCCACCAGAAGGCACCAGCTGTCATACTCTCTATTTTGATCTAAGTTGAATGATACCAACCAGTGCGAGTGCATCACGATCACCCTACTGTACTGAAACTTTGGCTGAAGTACCTCCTGATGTGGTACGTACAATCTGTACCTCTGTACTTGGCTGAGCTGTCTACCATTTTCTGAGCACAGATACCTAGGTTCTTAATGCCTTATCTTAATTCCATATCCGTATTGATGGCTTGAGATTGGTACTTATTGTACATGTAGTCGACTGTAATGATTAGTCTCATAAAATGTCTGTTGAGAGAGCTATCCAATGGAAATAACATGACCTTTTATTACCTGCATATAATAATATGTACATGTTGCACCTGTAACATATTTTAGTTAATTATTTCTCAGGTATGTACACCATTAATAAGCGACACACTACCAAGTGAGGAGATGGCTGGCCAGACACCTAACAGAAATAGAAAGAAAGCAATTACCATTTTCTTTAGCAAGCTACATGTACATCCAAGAAAGGTTTCTCTCACTGACAATGAGAAAAAGTTTGTTTTTCCTAATATAATTTAGGTAGTTTCTGCTATGATGAACAAGACTAGTCTGATGTTTACATTGTAGCTTGGCTGCAGGGGCTAGTGTTTGGTTAGCATAACAATTAATATATACTAAGCACACGCCAGTGAGTGATAGGGCTCAACTTAAACTAACCACACTTTTAGTTGGTTGCTGCAACTAAGCTACAATAAGGACATTACAGATGAAGTTTTTTCTATCAGCAAACATGTTCTGTAGTAGTTTTTAAAAGTCGGAGTTTTAACATGGAGACAGAAAGGGACATCATATTCTTTAACTGTTCTAGTCAGACAGCAATTTATATAACTTTTGCCTAAACAGCTGATATTATTGAACATGACATACATTTTTGTAGCATTTATAGTTGTGATTTGCTACTACAGCTGTACTTGTACTCCTAGTAGTTGTATCTATACTAATATTTGTAGTGCTATTGTACATGGTTATTTGCACTTATGCTCTACTAACTTGTACTTACTTCTAAGTCCCAATGTGAAAAAATACTTGCTCCTCTCAATGTAGAACTTGGTACTTTACACCAGCCAAGGAGTAACCACCTATGGAGCACCACCTATGCATGTAGGAAGTAGTTGGTGTGCATGCATATACATGTATAGTCACTCTGGCTGCCCCTTGCTGTCAAACAATGTACCAGCCTCTAATACATGCATAATCTTTCCTCTGTAGGTTCTTACGAGTGTATTCCAATAAGTTAAAACATGTCAGAGAACTCACATGTTCACTTATTTCAAAAACAATGAGCTCCCAGACACATGTTCACCAATCAGAGTTACCATTAACCCAGCACCACACTCTATGCTGTAGATTATTCAATTCTGAAAAGCTAGCATAAACATGTACACCTAAGACTCAGTTTGTGAACGTTTGGAGCAATGTGCTGCAGTGCATCTTTTTTCTCCCAGCAAGCTGTTACTGTAATAATGCTAAGCTATTGACAGGATGATCTAATTTCTTTACCAAAAGCTTAGTTAGTAAGATTGAAAAAAGTCGGAATACGATCAAGTCTAGTGAATGTCTATTCATGAACCATTTCACTGCGCCTTACCCATAGCGCCTTACCCATAGCCTTACCCATAGGGATTGGTAGTTGAGGTAAGATTATACCAGGCATTGACCAATTAAGGAGCCGCATTCACAGTGAACCAATCAACGCAGGGAGGAAAGTATTTGCAGGTATAATTATTAGAACGGTAAACAGGTTTGTCCTGGACACTATCCTTAGCGCTAGAGCCTTTTAACTTTTAGCAAGTTGGAATACTGAAACTTGGGGTGCTTGAATTGGATTTTACTTCAATCATACTTGAGCTCCCAGGCTATAGCCTTCAAATATTACAGATTAAGTATTCCATCTTGAGGCTGGCAAGTGAAATGGCCCTATAGCTATATGTTCTTGGAGATGAAACTGGATTGAAAAAAGCCAATTTTTGATCGCTAGTAATCGGCTTTACTATGAACCACGCAATGTCACCACACATTGTGCGTTGGAACTCCACTGCGTCATATTGTGCGGAGAAGAAGGAAAGATGTTTTATTTTGCCGATTATGGCGGCTAATACGCAACTTTTCAAATTACTGGTGATGGACACTTTTCCTGCACTATGGCTTACATAAACGTTAACAGATGCTAATAAGACTTTGTTTTAGTTTATTTGTAAGGGTTTCATGGTTCTGCCATGCAAGAAAATCTCTAAGGATAGCAGAGTTTATTTTTTCACGCTACTCTGGTGTACAAACAATGCCAATCCTAGCCCAAACCACTAGTGACTTCTTCACAAGTCATGATCATGAGTTCATAACCAATTTAAATTTGAATTGCTTCTAGAATCAGTCTTTCTGGATGTACATGTAAGTAAAGTATTTCTACCAAGTTCATTCTACAGTAGGAGCATAACAAGACTCCAGAAGCCAAGCCATAGTTGATAATGTTGTTAAATATCATGACACAGCAGTACTATGATACAAGTGTCAATGCTATAGGCTTCTGGGCTAATGCATGTGCTATTTTTCACAATGTTTCTGGGTTGTCTCCCCTCTCTCAAATGTTATGCAGGGAATAAAACATCCAAGTGTTAAATTATGTGGATTTAACATGCATATTTGACCAAGTACAAAAGTGCTCCAACTACTATTAGTACGAATATCATTTACAATGCACGTGTCAGCAGCTACGTGTATGTATACTGCAATTGTTCAGCTGTGGAGGAGGGAGGACAACTACTAAATATATACATGAAATAATTGAAAGCCTCCTACAGAAAGCAAGTATAATATTAGATGCTGGTTTTCAGTATGTCCCATCTACACTAATGGTTGCCCTCTCTTTTACACAGGTGAGTAAACACAGTTGCTACAAAAACAGTGCATTTCCTACCACATTTTTGTAACTTACATAATATACATGTACATGTATGGTATTGCGTTCATGCATCCATGGTGTTCCTCTTAGAGCTGCTAGCAAGATACATGCACATGTACATTTGTATATTCTGAACTGAAGTTGTATTCTCTTTACATGTATGTGACATCTATAATTTTATTTTTCTGTTGTTTTAATGAATCGATCAACATGTACATGTAGGTATTCTTGGTAGATTAGGCTTACTTTAGTCGTTGTCTGCTGGAAGAATGTACTAAAAATTGCGTTCATGGGTAGTACACAACCTGAAGCTATACAATATGCTAAAATAAACACTGAGGGAACCTTAAATCTTTTGTTTATGTATGACCTACTGCTGCTGGTCTCACTAGAATAATTATTATGTCCGATATACAATGTACGTATGTCTCTCACATTTACATGGTTATGATCTGTGTGATAGATTCGGCTCTGTCTGTCTATTCTAACTACCCTAATTGCTTCGGTTCTGCAGGGAACATAAGTTTAGATAGTCTGTTAGATTGTTAGATAATTGTACACAGTATGTTTTATATTATGCATGTACACTGCTAGTACATGACTCTTATTATGAACAATATGGGATGTACATGTACATGTACATGTACAGTACATTGCATATTATGTAAAACATTTTGAGAGGTCTGGTGTTGTTATTTAATGTATAAGAGTATTATAATCCAACATGTAGGTATGTAATTCTTCAACTCATTGTCTCAACAACAACAAAGATCTCTAAGGCAGAGAGAAAAAGTGCAGAACACATGTCACAAGGGCCCCTGTGGCTAATAAATTGTAGATATACTGTATATCAAAGAGGAGCAGGGATCAGCCCTGGCCACCTCTGTTGAACTACATGCAATAATATTGATAGACCAACTGCTGTTAGTACTTCCTCGTTCTCAATTATTTGCAAGCAAGGCAACAGGTAGTGCAAGAGAAAGGAATGACATGTACTTTCATGCCTTAGCCTACTCTAACTAATAGTACCACGTAGGTAAATGTGCTACTGCAACTGCAGCCCTTTCAAGCAGGTATTGCAATACACTTCAATTTGAGAAGCTAAAATATTTAATATTATTAACTTCCATATGACATGTATAATGGTACACCTGTCTACATGCACACACATAATCCTAATCTTCTCAATACATGCAAGTGCAATGTAAGGATGGGACAGAATAAGTCTGTGTCATTTCATATACATGGTAGATGTACAATGTACATGTATCACATGCTTAGCTGTTTCTCATCTATTAATGGTGGTGTATGATTTCACCACATTTTCACTACTGCTCTTCAGTCACTGCCCATTAAACCCACCATGAACAGTGGTGCCCCAAAACCTAAACAGAGAGTTCTTGAGCTGTCATTTTAACCTGTTTTGCTGTGATGTTGCTGCTCTTGTTTTGGTTGAAGAATACAGACAGTGAGCTTCATCCTACATGTACATACTAGATGCACACAGACTTATAGAATATAATTTATAATACAGTGAATTGTGAATAGGCTACACATAAACATATTAAATCATAACTTAACCTTTTCTCAGGAAGATTCTTTATTAATATTGAATGTATTTTGGAGAAATACAATTCATAGGCACAAAACTATTGATTGCAGTTGGAAGTCGTCCTCTCTCAATCTATTTTGTTTCATTTCTACCAGTAGGAGACAGATGGAAAGTGAGAGGATAACTTCTCTCTATGATCATAATTGAATGAAGGCCCATGCTCCTGAAGAATAATTATTATTTAGATTACAAATTTAGTTAGAATTGCAACATGTATATCAAGTTGATACTCCTAGATTTTGTTCATTCATCAGAGAATTGTTGTAAATACAAGTTGTCCTCTCTCTCACCATTTGTGTTTTGCTGGTAGAAGTTGAACATAACTGGTTGAGAAAGGCTAATTTATAATTACAATAAATAGCTAATGAGTGCCCAGTAGACAATGCACATGTGAGGCTGGGTGTTTTCTGCACTGCTGATGGTCAGTGTGTGAAGAGAGGACAACTACTAATACACCAAGGTCTAACTACATGAACTGCTATTTCCTACTAACAATGGACAGCTAGCAAATGAGATTGTGCCTACGTTCAAGAGCAAAATTCACTCTGTTTGGCAATGTTAATTATTGTGCATTTTAGTGATACTGTTGCATTAGTTTATGTTGTAGTGTTGGGCACCCTATAACCTGTAGTTGGGAAACATTGCATCATTGGGTGATGTAATTATCATAAAGTGAAATAATAATACATTATTGTAATGGCTGTGCGCCACAGGCCAGCCACTGCTAACTTGTAAGAGTAGAGAGATGATAACTTCTTATTGGTTCAAGCCACCCTAAGTAGGTACTGGGTTTGCTGCTATCCTATGTGCTCCCAGATCAACTATTCAGTGGTATTTAGTAGTTTAAGTAGAATAGTGTATTGTGTGAAAAACACTATATAGGTATAACAATGATTCCTCTGTACAATGAAATTGTCCTTTTCTATACTCTGTAGTGCTGAGACGAGAATACACAAGTAAGTATAATAATATAAATATCACAGATAAGATAATGGGTGATTATTGCATAACAATTACATAATAGATTAATATGGATGATAGCCATCTAACCACTTGGCCTGGCCTGCTTAGTGTCCTGTCACAGACACAGATTAACATAGAGCTGTCTGGTAGGTCCTACTGTGGTCAGTGTCAAGGGCAGCGTTAGTGTCAAAGGCGTTAGTGTCAAAGGTGTTAGTGTCAAAGGCGGCCTCAGTGTCAAGGGCGGCCTCAGTGTCAAGGGCAGCCGGTCACCACATTATACAGTTTATTAAAACAGTTTTAAGGCACTGTCTTGTAATACCAGTTAAAAGCTTTGATAACCAAGTCAATGTACAATTACATAGTTTTGGATTTCTTTCACCCATGGCCTCCGCATCTTTTTCATCACTAGTGGCGGTTCTCTTGAGCAGAGCGAATTCCCTTTTCATATATCTAAAATACAGAACATTTCACTTGTCTTTTGCTGCAGCAACATTTTTCCATAAAGTTGTTCAAATAGCATCTCTATGGGAGATTAGCGACACTCCTTAAACCTTCATAAAATGCTGTCAAAAGTGAAAAAGTTACCATAGCTGGGTAAACTGTGAGATTGTTGAAAATTATGCAAGGGATTGAACTTACATTGTACAATGTGCTTCCAGCTGTTATGTCTACAGCAGTTGAACCAATTCTAGGCCTATGAATTTGTCTGCTCCCCATAGAGTTCATTCACCTCTTCAGCTATCTGTTATGTAATACATGTACATTACAAATTAGTATCAACTTATTAGACCTGTGAAAGTACAGGGTTCCATCTCAACATTAATGCTAATCTACATGCACATGTACATGTAAATAAGGGGTAAAAATCCATGTAACAACCTACAGTTTCCAAGCAGTATAATGTTAGTAGCGGTATAAAATTATTGTATAGTGCAAGATTTAGATTGCTGTAAAATTGCAGTATTAGGACAAGATGCTAAGCATATACTACAAAGCAATGCAAATTGAAGAGCATAGATTATTTCTTGTTACTCTGGCCAAACCAAAAGTGATGCTATTAGCGCATTTAGTCCCAAAAAAGGGCTGTTGTACTTGCTGTGGAAAACTATAATATTAATTAATTAATTAGCTGATTTTCACATCAGAATAATGTGCACAATGTACTTGTTAAATGCTGGCTTGCATCATATGATTGGTCTCTAAGTGTATCAAGGTACTTTCTCCAACTAACCTTTCAACTCATTTGTATCTGTATATGTAGTGCATGTGGCTTATCCTGAATAAACATCTATTTTCAGTAATAGAAAATAGTTGCTTAGATCCTGCACTGTCCACTCACTCATCAGTTACTAGTTTAATACATACCAATATTAGGCATACTTGGACGGCCTACCTCAGCAAACCAGATCATTCAGAATATCCATGTCCATGCCTATGTTAACATGAAAAATATCATTATTACATTGTGTATTAATTCTTCCTATGCACTAAATCTTTAGACTGATGGTCAAGTGGTGTAAACATTTACCATATTACAGCAGCAACCAAAAAAATGAAATGTTTTGAAAGATAACCATGGACCTGTATTAACTCCAATATATTTCCTACATGAATAGGCCAATAACAACTAGAAAAGCAGGTTCTTACATAATATTTAAAGCTTCTATCAATTTCCCTACTAACCAGACTGAGCTTTATCACACGATGAATTGAAGCAAAAAAAGCAAAAGCTAGGAAGTGACTAAGCAAATTCTCAGTAACTTGCACAACTAACAGTCTACAGATCATGCAATTTAGGTTAAGCAAAGAGAGCTGAAGAAGATTAAAAGATCTCGGACCGGTAATGTAAAGGGTTGACAACAGACAAGGGGAGAACATAAAAGACTAACAGCAAACAAATTGCATGACACCAGAAGCAGTGGTTTCAGCCGCGGAAGAAGTACAATGTACATGTAGATGTAAGTGGGATGGCTCTATGCTAGAGTAGGCCTAATGAGCTAAGGATTCAGTGAAATCTGGTAGCAGTGGCTGTGTTACTTATTGCTATCACCCCTGCAACAACTACTAGCACTAATACTGCGATGAATACTACTGTAGGTGCTACCACTATACTGCTGCTGGTGCTGCAGCTCTGCCTCACTTCTACTTCCTACTATTAAGGCTACTCTACCATTATTCCACCTCATCTCTCTTCCGACTACATGGGACTACTATCACCACCAGTACTACTGCTACAACTACTACTGCCACTATTGCTGCTGCTGCTACTACTAATACTACCACCACCACTACCATTACTACTACTACCACTACCACTACTACTACTACTGCTACTACTACCACTACTACTACTACTACTACTACTACTACTACTACTACTGCTACTACTACCACTACTACTACTAGTACTACTACTACTACAACTACTACTGCAATTACTGCTGGCACTACTACTACTACTACTACTGCTGCTGCTGCTGCTGCTGCTGCTGCTGCTGCTACTACTACTACTGCTACTACTACTACTACTGCTGCTGCTACTACTACTACTACTACGGCTGCTGCTACTACTACTACAGCTGATACTACTACTACTAGGCTACTGCTGCTACTACTACTATTGCTGCTGTTGATACTACTACTACTACTACTGCTTCTGTTACTACTACTACTGCTGCTACTACTACTACTACTACTACTACAGCTACTACTAGAGCTGTTCCTAGAGCTACTACAATTGTCACTGCTACACATACTGCTACAGCCACTACACCAGGTACTACTAGAGTTACTACTACAGCTATAACTACCAGAGCCACTACTATAACCACTACTAAAGCTACTACAGCGACTACCACAGCTGCTACTATAGCTGCTACTAGGGCTACTGCTAGAGCTACTGCTACAGCTACTACAACAGCTACTGTTGCTTTTATTGCCTCTACCGTTCCTCCTACTATTACTATTGCTCTTCCTACTAGTGCTGCTGTCACTGCACTACTATGGCCACTGCTGCTGCTTCTACTACTTCTACTACTACTACCACTGCAGCTACCAGTGCCGCTACTACAACTGCTACCACTACTGCCACTGCTACCACTACTACTACTACTGTTGATGCTATAACCCTGAAGCTACCGCCGCTACTGCTACTACCCCTGCTACTCCTACTAGTGCTAATGGGAGTCACATTAAAATAAATTGAGTACCACATCATCTGTAGAACCAGACAATAATGGTATATGTACATCTCTTCAGTTTTAACTTCCATTCAGCAATGGTGAGGGTCCGGATGACTGATCAGGATGCAGAAGATCAAGGTGCACTAAATGTTAATGAGACTTAAAAGGACGAAGTCAGAGTACAGCACTGGCTTCAGGCTGACATCCGCCTACAGGTTGTAATCTTGGTGCCTGCAAGCCATCGCTGCTGTCTGTATCCAATGACAGGGTCTCAGAGCAAGTCCAGTCTGACGAAGGCTACCCATTTCAAACATTTGATCATAAACTTTTACAACTCTATGACTGAGTCAGCCAAGATTGAGTTGAAGTAGAATTAACATATTATTACAACCACAATGAGCTCTACAGTTGTTTCTGGTACCAACAATACTCTAGAGGTCTCTGTTGTGTATCTATAAAGGATGAGCCCTGAAAGCCCACTCTTGCTTTGTTTCGAGAAGAACAGCTGAGTTCCAGAAGAGCAGCAGGATTCTATTGTGGTTTATGACCACATTATTAAAGTCTGTTATTGCAATCTGAAGATACCTCCAGATCTGTTTGGGGGCATTCAGTACAGTACAGTAGAGTGCTGCGCTGTCTTGGTCTGTGGTATTCAAATGTGTTGATCATAGTCAATTGATATGGAAATGTGCTGTGACAGCCCTAGGGCCTCGATGTATTCATTTCAGTTGAGCTAGAGCTTCCACAGCAATTGTAATAAAATCCGTAATGAAGCCTATGGTTTCCATATTGCCAACCAGGTCTACAATCTTGTTGCTGTAAATTGCTGTTCATGATTTATTACTGTGTTGTACATTTCACCAACTAGGCCTATAGTTTGCAGTCAGAAACTGATGAAGTAGTAGCATAGGCTATATATATTTGCTCTTTTTGGTTGATATGGAAGCAGATTTCTTCTTGCTCCCGATTCAGTAGCTACTAATCAATCCTCTGCTACCATAAAAACCTTTATAGGCAGAATTAACAGGCACTTGGCAAAAGAATGAGGGCTGCAGGACTACAACAGGGCAGGTATGATAATAATTCCCATGGTTCCAAACATGGCAATGGGTATTCTCCAGTGACCTGATTGATCATTCATTGATCATTAGCATTAGTTATCGGATTTACAGCAAGCACTAGTTGGAAGCAATAGCTAATAAGTAAGTTCACTAAATTTAATACCAATCAATAACAACATGAAGAAAGCATAAAGACATGATAATTATAATTAATATTAATAATTTAATACATGTGATGATGGCGAAACCTCCAATTTTGAATTTAATAAATATTTGTTCAATACATACATGTACACTATGACTATTTAGGCCTTAAGTACTATAACTACTATAGATATACTAATGAAATGTAAATAATAATTATCATACTATGATATTTTAACCAGTGAAGTTGAAATTTAAATTAATAATATTTTTAAAATAATAATAATTATAATATAATTTAATATTAATTCAATATGACATATTTTATATTATCCTATTAGGCCTACTTTTAGTGATTCAACTGATTTCTACCCGATATTCTGATCGCTTGATTTCGAAATCCTAAATTAAAATTAATTAAATTGTACTACGCTTTTCCTTTATTTTAGAGAGTAGGTCATGAGTAGAGAAGTATTTTCTAATGATGCATGTTGGATTCACTTTAACCAACAGGAACGCTATTGCATTGCAAATAACAATACTCGCTAGCTTTGATTTCTTGCCAGCTAAAATATCAATCTCTAAATTAGGGAGCTGATGCAAGTTTTGTTCACATATCTAGGTGCTATCACAAAGCATCCTAAACATCAGTCTAAAATAATATGCGATGGAAACATTATGAGTTTCACTTTGCTGGGCACAAGAGAAGACAACTCCAATTGCACTGTTAAAATGATCAAGAGAAGACAATCACTGCAATAAAGGCTGACTCTTGAAAAACATCACAATTAGCCAATGAAAAAGTCACACCTTGTGGCCTTCATCATTGATGAATCATGCTTCAACGATTATTAACCCAATGCCTACAGTGGTAATTCTTTTAAAATAATGCACCGCGTTGTCATTTCAGGGGACCCCCCTGAAATGACAACATAGCGCATTGACATATTTTTGCAATGCGTACTGTAGTTGTTTTTGGCCAGGGATGGGCTGGATCCTGAAGTCTTCACATTCCAACTACTGATCTTTCAACATGGGTTTCATCCAAGTTCTTGTTGCTGTGACTTGGGTAGCTGCTGTCAGCTGTACTAAAGACGTGTGTAGTAAGTATATTATTCATATTCTCTGAAAACTGACATGTTTTGGTCTTCTATGGAACAGAACAACAAACACGCAGCTACACTGTAAAACATAATAATATAATTACTTATTATGATTATAGAAAGTTGCATTCATAAAAATAATATACACGTAACAAAGTATACTTGTGACATACTGAATTTTTTTCAAAAGTGATAAAGTGAAAATACAACTGGAGAAAGAACTTATTGTATACTTTCATTAATCAAATATAGCATCCACGTTTTATGGCTATTTATAAATACAACCTAGATAGTTAGGTGGGAGTAAATACGTATGTAGTTGTTAGTTATAATAATTGGTCATGCTCGATAATCGTTGGTGGTCGAAATATTCTTTATCCCAGAGTAAAGCCAAGATTGGCAAGACAGAAATTTTGCACAATTTAAGGTGATCTGTAAATAGGCTCTTCCACACAGAACTGTACGATAATATACCAAACGATGCTGTATTATAATTGTGAGAAATATTGGTTGTGACATTCAACAGTACATGTAAACACGTTGTAGTCGCCACAAAGTGTAAAAGTTCAGAGTGTCTCCTGAATCCTTACACCAGCACCTGTATCAGACCTGTCAAAGTTAGCAAAAACTATGAAGCTGCTAAATCTTACTGCAGATCTCAAGGAGAAGAACTGGCTGTGTTTGGTACTGTGGAATCCCTCAACTTTATGAAGCATCTTAGAAAACCTGTTGCAGGTAAATTTTCAGATTTTAGATTTTATTCTTCCATAATGGTTAAAAAGTATCTGATATATGTACATGTATGTTGTTGCTCCTTCAGCAATTGCCACTGAAGACTCATCGTACCATGTCACAGCTTCCATTAATTGCCCATCCATCATTTACAGAATTCTTTTACGCAAAGAATTTAGAATTTTATTTCGCTGGAAAGAAGATCAACAACGTCGGGAGACACGATGGAAGGATTGATTTACCTATAACAAACATGGATTGGGATGTAAATGAACCTAGTGGAAATGGAGACTATATACAGATCAGAAATAAAGACCATGGCTACAGAATTGATGACACAGAGTGCTCAAAAACACATCACTTCCTGTGCGAAGTCAATGCAACATCCGTATACTTAAGAATCTGATACTTGGCAATCACTAAATGTAAAATAATGTGAGACTGAAAGATAATCATCGTTTCATACTGTTATTTACCTGTAGATGTCAATTCAACTTAAATAATATTCATCCAATAAATAGCAAATTAAATTAATATCCAAGACACTTTACAATTTAAATTATGCCCGAGCTTGATGGTAGCAGCTTAATAAATGGGATCAGATGAAATATTTTTACGGCATGTCAATTTTAACTACAGTTCCTAAGAGAAAAATGACTTGGGGTGGGGGGGGGAGTTTCTCCTGTATAATTGAATGATTTTTCATGGCTTCACGGTATCCCAAAAGTAAAAAGTGGTGATCTGCCATCTTCACACACTAGAATTCAGATCTGATACAGTTATTCTACTGCAATTTGTAATAATTTGAAATTGTGGCACTTATATTTCTTCACAACCACAATTTCTAACCGCATGTAAGTTTTCAGAAAACTCATACACTATTGATGCTTGTTTTTGTTTTATTTGCAAGGAGTGGCACTGCTAATTTTCCGCAATTTGTGATATACACAAACTTATGTATAAATGCTTTGGAGGTTGTAAGGTTGCAATATGATTGAATAGTGGAGACAACTCCCCTTACTGAACTTTCAACTAAGCAACTCTAAAAAGTGCATCTCAGTCAAATTCATTTTCTCATTCTCTTAGCAATTCAGTAATCTTCCTGCTTATGGGAATGTCAAACAACTATTATATTCACAGGTTCTTTTAGCCTTAAGTCTGATGAATGAAGGAGTGCAAATGTAATTAGACCCTATTGTAACATTAGCATTGTTGTAATTGTTGCAAGCTGAAATGCACACACACATATGCCTTTCTCTATATTAAAACTATTATCCAGATATTCAGTGATCGTACATAAGATAACTTTTGAATTAGTTGAATCTAACAACTTTTATTTTGATGATTTTGCACAATACTATGTGCGTTCACGGTCATATGAAATACGTGACACTTGTGTGTTAGTAGAGAGGGGTACAGGTGCATAGAGAGCAGGTAAGTAGGGAGAAGACTGGAGAGAATATAATGTAGATTACATACTAATATGAATCAAGCATTCGGAAATCTAATGCTGCTACTAGTCTTGTACCTATATGCATTGGAGTTAACTGGCTATATGTGTATCTACAACCTATTTTATATCGCAGAGAGATGCGAAACTTAGTATGAAATAGTTTGGTAAAAGTTACTTTAACAAAACATTTTTATCTAAATTGCTGTGGAACACACATGTACATGTACATACATTGTATAGCCAACATATGACTTCAGGATTTACTTAACTTATTTGCACAGGATTTACTTAACGTTTCTCCTTGAACAAACAGTTTTTACGTTTTTACACAATATTGTTTGTTTTGTGTACAGCTTTGCTATTCATATACATGTATTATTACACAGTATTATTGAATATGTGAACAAGTAAATCAATAAACCTCTTATGGCAAGTTATATGTATAACTGATCCATTTATAGCCTGTTATTAATATTTTGTGTAACAAGGAAGTATGGCTAAGTCAATAAAGTAATACTGTAATGGTATGCCAAGTCGTATCATTCATCTGACACTCATTATTGTGTGCATACATGTATATATCTGCTTGTACTTTACTCTTATACTGTTGTATATAATTATCTAATTACAGGGGCGTAACTTTTGAAAAATTTTTGGGGTGGCTAGAAGTCGGGTGTTTATGCAGGCCATCGGCCTGCCCGAGCGCTCCGCGCGAGAGCGGGGTGGGTGCGGGAGGGGCGCAGCGCCCTCCCGCAAGGGGGGTCCGGGGGTCTCCCCCGGAAAAAAATTAGAAAATTACTACCTAGATATGCAATTTCGGGACGTTTAAGGTGTAAAATTACTGCTCGAAATAATTGGATATTAGATATGTATAGTCAAGTAAATCAAAGTAGCACAAGACAGTTGAAATTTTTCACGCTGTGATACATTAAACTGAGCTTTTCATAAACAGATATAGAATAAGTTTGAGCGCCGAAAAAATATAGGCTAAATTGGTTCTTTAAGTAATTATTCCTCACTACTAAGGCTTCACTAGAAATGAGACCTATATTATCTCAACTAGGCCACCTTAAGCACACTAGATCTGACATTACTAGTACTGACTAGTCTACTTAAACTACTGACCAGGATACTATCATGATACAAAATAAAAATACAGAAACAAAAAAAATAATAAACGGATAAGTCTGCTAACACTAGCACCAAAAGATTTTGCGTTTTCATTCTCCAGAAAAAATATTTTTTTCTACACTGACAAGAATAAGAATAGAATCAATTAATTAAATAATACAATATATATAATATTATTATTATAATTTATTATTATAATAATAATTATTGGTGGCTACATGAGTGGGGTTTTGATATTGTTAAAAATAGATATTAATAAAATATAATAATGATAAATTAATATTTATACAATAATTATATAAATATTAATTAATATAAATGTTAATTTATTATTATTATATTTTTAATTTTATTAATATCGATTTTTAATAATATCAAAACCCCACTCATGTAGCCACCAAATCCAGCAATAAGTTTTGCTCACATACATGCTAACAATCTACTTGGAAGCCTATACAATGTTTATCTTTTTATTGGAGGACGGAGGTTGTAAAGAAGCAGTTATAACTTAAAAAGTAGCAACAAGTTATTTGGTCTGTACGGAAAATTCCAAGTTATGTAGCTTGAGATTAAAGTAAGTCATGGAGCCGGTTTGGCTTTATATTCAATATAGTCTACATATTATGCAACTGCAATTATAAGTAGCTACAAACCTTGGGCTAATCACCCTGATTGTAAATAATGATTGGCTATTTCTAGTAGTCCGATAATTTGATTGGTTTGTGGAAAAGCAGCGTGTCGCATAAACTATATTCTATACTACATCCTTAGAAACACGTAGTAAGGAAAACTTTACTGCGGCCATAGGAGAAGATAACTCTATGGCCGCCGTAGAATTGATACCCCTGAATTCAAAAACACCATTTTTGGGCCACTTTATTTTGAAATTTAGGGGCGGCCATGCCGCTCTGCCCCCCTAAAGTTACGGCCCTGAATTATATATAAGTCTTTTAATGCCTTTTATACCCATGTACAGAGGCCCGACCTCTCAGAATCCATTGATATTCATTTTGTACATGAATTGGACCATTTTAAGCAACTTTTGTAAAACCCGACCTATTTTGGGTCGGCCGTCGGGCGCAACTTCCGGACGACCACACGTCGTCTTTTCCCGACGTCACGTCGGCCGGAAGTCGGCCGGAAGTTCTTATACTATATAAAGGGCATTGTTTTTCTATTCATTGTCTCAGTCTTCACTTGACTTTCAATAAAGACACATCTATACTTGATACAGAGACTTTCACTTCCTTTTGCCAGGTCGTTCGCTAGTCGAACCGCCTACTAGGTCGGATCACTCTCTTTCATTGTATAGTCTGAAGGTCGGACTTGAGATCAGATGGGTCGTCTTTGGTAGTATTTGGGCTACTGAGACCGCTCGATCTTTCATGTAATGCTAAGTCCTATTACCACTCATAGGCACTTCATTTCTAGGTCGATAGTCGTCCAAGGACGACCGCACCAAATTACAGAAACCATTACATTGGTGGCAGCGGTGGGATTCTAAGGTCGTACTCTTACGATACGAAGCGAAGGAAGGTGACCTCGGCCTCGGGAAACCCGACCGACCTCATTCTTCAATACTTCTAAGGCGATTTAGGACTCGGACCCGGGAACCTTGGGTACGAGAAGGTGACAAACGCTAAAGTGCACCGATAATTCTCGTGGTTCCGCTGGATGTAGCCCGACCTACGCCGGATCTTCAATCAAAGACCGACCTCGGATCCAGAACAGATTGACGGTACTCAGTACGTCGACTAGGCCAACACGGCCTATCAAAACAAACCAGTTTTACTCACTACCCGACACCCTACCGACATGGACCGAATAAAGGACCTGCTTCAGCAGGTGATGTACCAAGCCGAGCAGGACCTCAAGACACTCAGCTACAACGGACAAGAGGACGTAGAACTCTTCATAGAAGACTTCACCGCTATGGCAGAGCGTTGCAACTGGAATGACAGAGCACGCCTCATACGGCTTAGAGCCGCCCTACACGGACCCGCACAAGAATGTGGCCAACCTCGATCAGTCGAAGAGATATTTTCCCGACTGAGGGAACAGTATGGACTAACTGCCAAAGAAGCCCGATGGAAGCTGTCCACCCTGGAACAGCCAGCCCACACGTCACTCAGAGACTATGCAGCTCTCATCCGTAGACTGATGGCGACAGCCTTTGAAGGAGCACCCCCTGCATTTTTGGAAGAATGGGCTGTAGAGAAGTTTTGCCTCACAGTCCACGACCACGCCTTACGCTGGTACTACACATGGTTACAGCCCGATGATATGGAGGAAACACTGGAAACTGGAACAGCCTTCCTCCGCAACGGGGATGACAAAGCCAACCCCCCAGAACCACAAGAGGAGCTTCCCGCCGACCTCTTACGGAAAGCCCTACAGACCCTCCTACAGAAGTGCCAAGAATCGGATGACGGACCAACGGTCACACCGGAACCCGTCCCAGTAGATGACCCCATTCCTACTGCGGCCGACACGGACAATCATTCAGGAGAAGGTGGACTAAACCGCACTGGTCGTCCACAGAGGCCGACGGACACAGCAGAACCCGTCCTAGTAGATGAACACATTCCTACTAGAGCCCAGCCAGGAGAAGGTGGACCACCCCACAATGGTCGTCTACAGAGGCCGACGGACACATCAGCACCCGTCCCAGTAGACGAACCCATTCCTACTAAGGCCAAACCTAAGAAGAGTGGACCACACCACAATGGTCGTCCACAGAGGCCGACGGACACATCAGCACCCGTCCCAGTAGACGAACCCATTCCTACTAAGGCCAAACCTAAGAAGAGTGGACCACACCACAATGGTCGTCCACAGAGGCCGACGGATACATCAGAACCCGTCCCAGTGGAAGAACCTATACCCACTAGGCCTAAAGACAAGAGTAGTCACTCCAAACAGAAAACGCCACGGGTAACTAGCCCATCACACTCCATGCCGACGATGTCACCTACACCCGTCACAGTGGATGAACCTATACCCACTAGTCCAAAACCAGGCAAGAAACGACTCCACTCAAAACCGGACACAACAGAAGTGACCACAGATCACCCCCCAAGGCTGAAAGGACGACTCATATGTCCCGCCCCGTCGGACCAGACCTCACAAGGTAACCCCGACCTGTCCTCAACTCAGAAGGACCAACAGAATCTAGCCACACTTAGATCCGACACTCATCAGCAATTGATTCCCGCCAAAATTCAGTATGCCCCGACGGACGACTTATCGTGTGTAGAACTGCCAGACACTACAGTCTAAGTCCACGGCTTGAGGATCGACACGGAACAAACTGTGCTGGACCAAACAGGAGAGCTACCTCTAAACCCCTCAAAGAATGTTCAAGTTTCAACAGCCCGACCTGACCCAGAGGACGCGAAGTATCGCGTAGTCGACCTCCAAGACACAATCCCCACGACGTAGATACAGTCTATACTGCCAGCAGTTCAAGTACAAAGAGCGAAGTGTTCTTGTACGGAATCCAGCATTGTCGAACAATTTCAGCCGAAGATACAGATTGCCGAACTCTCGAAATCCCCTAAAGCGGATGAGAAGCAATCGAAGACAACTGTTGCCGTGTTCCCGCGCTTATTTGACGAGTCAAACAAAGAAAACGTGCCTGAGGCATTGCCTACAATTGAGCCAATTGCCCATCCCTCGGCTAGTATAAATACGACAGATCACAGACGAGTAGTCCTTTCTCGTCCAGCTCTTCACCAAGATACATGTATCCCTACATGTGATAATCTCCGCACTCTTGCTGGCAACATGGGTGAAGTTGAAGCTGATTCTAGCAGTCGTATCCTTTCTTCTTCTCGTATGGACGAGAAGGCTACTTCTTCCAACACAGATCACTCCAGTCAGCCTGTCTTCACAGCTGAAGGTAAGCAAATCTCAGTGTTACCAGTAGAGGAACAACCCACACCTGTGGAACTGTCAGGCATGAATTCTCTCTCCCTTCCCACTCGGCATAGACCAGTCGGAACAGAGGAGGATTCCCCTGCACATTTCCACAGGAAAGAACATGAGTTAGAAGGCGGAGGGTACACATCAAATGAATTGTGTATTGTAGACGCATCTCCTGTACGGAGGACGCTCACTCCAGACGGCACACCTCCCCCTACTCCACCTCCTGTTATCTCTACCCTAAAGCAAGCTACAATTAAGCTGCACAAGCTCACTGACAAGCTACCCATAGAGTCATCTCACCATTCCGGCGCCACTAAACCGTGGATTAGCACCTTCACTCAGCAGGCCCGAGACGACTTGGCCAGAAGGAGTCAGCCTAACCTCAAGTGTGCAAAATGTGGTTTCTCCAGCACCCTCAAGAAACTGAACATTCACATTTGGCAACATTTTACCCGCTTCTACTGTCGCTGCGGACGTAGCTCAGTAAGCCGTGATGCACTAGGCCATCACTTCAGTCGGAGATCCAGTATATGTGGGAAACGTCTCTTCCTCACAGACGGGCCCAGCTACGCGGCCCTCATGGAATGGTGGGGCGTAAAGGATCCCCCACCATTTCTGCCATGTCGTCCTACCATGGACGGACAGTCGGGAACAAACAAGCCAGTCTACCTGCCTAGCACCTCCTCTGCCCGGAAGCGGCCTCCTAAAAGACGGCATTGTCCCTCTCCATATCCAGAGCGGACACCCGACTCTCCACCCTCTGATGCTACCTCCTCCTCTTCCTCGTCGCCTACCACTCCAGCTGGACCTTCCCCCTGGCGACTCAGAGTTAGTACCTCCGCTGTGAGCGTCGCCTCTCCTGGCCGACGCGGACGTCTACCCTCTTGGAAGACCGCCCTGCTCCAAGGAAAAGTATGCCTACTGCTCAGTCCGGCACTCTCTACGAAGGCTCTCCACCTCAGGTCTCATGTGCAGCTTCTTGTACGACTTCTCCGGTTCTGTTGCTCGAACCGCTACAGTCTAGACCCACACTAGAGGTCTCGCCACACTGCTCTCCTCATGTACCTGTCCGGAACCCACTCAGAGTTTCTCCAGACTCTCCTGCCGTCCAGTTCCCACCTCCTGCATCTCCTGTATTAACTCAGCCGAGTACCACATGTCCTGCATCTCCGGATCCGTCGCTCATGCAACAACTTGCTGAACTCAAGCCTCGGATTCGCTACCTTGCCAGCCGTCAACAGGTGGGGGACACTCTACGCCAACATCTGGAACCTCTCTATGCTCGGGAAATAGCTCTTCGCGGACTAGCCAACGAGCATCTAAACCACCCCCAACAGCTCCAGCTCATACAAGCAGACTTGGATGTCGTATCTAGAGAATCCACCCTATACCGTACCCTTCTAAACTTGACACTAGAGACACCCATGACACAGTGTGAGGGGGCTATGTAATGGTACGCTGAGCCGTATCATTCATCTGACACTCATTATTGTGTGCATACATGTATATATCTGCTTGTACTTTACTCTTATACTGTTGTATATAATTATCTAATTATATATAAGTCTTTTAATGCCTTTTATACCCATGTACAGAGGCCCGACCTCTCAGAATCCATTGATATTCATTTTGTACATGAATTGGACCATTTTAAGCAACTTTTGTAAAACCCGACCTACTTTGGGTCGGCCGTCGGGCGGAAGTCGGCCATCTTGTTGCGCAACTTCCGGACGACCACACGTCGTCTTTTCCCGACGTCACATCGGCCGGAAGTCGGCCGGAAGTTCTTATACTATATAAAGGGCATTGTTTTTCTATTCATTGTCTCAGTCTTCACTTGGCTTTCAATAAAGACACATCTATACTTGGTACAGAGACTTTCACTTCCTTTTGCCAGGTCGTTCGCTAGTCGAACCGCCTACTAGGTCGGATCACTCTCTTTCATTGTATAGTCTGAAGGTCGGACTTGAGATCAGATGGGTCATCTTTGGTAGTATTTGGGCTACTGAGACCGCTCGATCTTTCATGTAATGCGAAGTCCTATTACCACTCATAGGCACTTCATTTCTGGGTCGATAGTCGTCCAAGGACGACCGCACCAAATTACAGAAACCATTACAATACAATGCTAGTCTAGTAACAAAAAATTCATATTCCCCTTTTCTCTCAGTTCTGTCTAGCTGCACCTGTATGCTGCCAACATTACCTGTCACCTGCTGCCAAAATAATTAGTCTTGTAGAATACTACCAATTGACTAGCTGAGAGGATTTACGCATCATGATGTGGGTAAGTACAAGTAAGTCAATATTCAGTGTAGATTTACTGCTGTTCTTCCAACAATAATCTAGACGTTCGTACAATGTATGTATTACTATGTAATAGTATGTGACAATACCTGTTTTTCATTATGTGTTATGTAATATTATGTAACATTATGTAACATACATCTATGTTAGTATTATGTAATATGTATCATTGGGAAAGCATTTCTTAAACTGATTACGCTGTAACTAGTAAAATCATATTATTATAAATTCTCTACATAATTAATAACGCCATAGAGCGTGTTGAAACTAGTAGAAAGTTCAGCTATAATAGTTCAGTAGTATGAATCTCCCATAGAACAATTCCTCACATAGACACTGGTTGTTGCCACTTTGCCCATCCGAATGAAATTCTATCATTGCAGGTCAACACATGGTGTGCGCTCTGTAACTGGGCATGCATCATTACTTCTCTTCTGGTGCCTACTCATGGTTCAAACATAGGAGGTACCAGACAGGACATAACTCTCAGCGCTGAGGGTGGGTATGGTAACGTACTCGTAGCTATCGATGATGCAGTTCCTGAGGATCTACAGCTATTGGCACAGATAAAGGTACTTTTAGGCACATACATGTACATGTACATGTACATGTAACTCCTTATTGTTTGTGGTTAGGCACAAGTGCAATATTGTAGTACAAATATATATATGTGTAGGTAAATCTTTCTGTCCACACAGGAGCGGGTTAAAATTTACTAATTCTTTGAGAATCTTGGATCTGACAGCTATTAAAAGCAGTCAATCATGTAAATGCATTGGAAATTTTTCATCTAGACCTAAATTCTCAACTAGGCAAGGTTTTCGTCTAAAACCTAATCGTGATGATATCATTGGTATTCCGACTGTCAGCTGATGTTAGTATTGTGCTCTGAGGTAATTTGATACGGTGTAGATGGGTCGTTAACAGTATGAGGAAGTTTACGTCATGATCCACTCAAGTTGATTCAATTGCTGTAAGTTCAATAGGCAGAAGACTTAGATTAATAACTATAAGCAAGAATAGCCTTGCCTAGGATTTCTTTGAAATATGTACATGTATGTCCCCAGGAACGTTGTAATGCAGTGAATGAGTTGAAAACATGTGTAAATACAATCCACTTCATTCACTACACATGGATGTGAGTCTAAACAATGTCGGTTTTTATCTTAAGACCTACAATTTGTAAGTTGAAATTAACCCTCTAACCTGCAGTGCATGACATTTTGTAGACTGTGTTTACTTCTGCCTCGGATGTTTTATTTGATACGACCAATCAGCAAGTCTACTTTGACAACGTCACAATTCTTGTTCCACCATCTTGGACACGCGACGCATCATGGGAACAGGTTCTAAACTACATTAGTAGTTATACAAATTGCTAATATTGTATTAGGTAGAAAATATATTAGAGTACCGTCTACAATTTTAATGCTCTCTAAGTTTACATGTTCTACATACTAATTTTTATTCAATAAGCTTTTTTTTAAACGTTGAGAGTGGCCTAAACTTTCTGATATCAAGAACAAATGAATGTATTATGTAATTGTTTAATATTCATAACTATGCAACTAATTCAGTTACTTTAATATGCTGCTTCCATCTATTTATATATGCAGTTACACATTACTCCATGTAGTTACACAATAATACATGTACATGTATATGTAGTTATGCATAATTATGTAGCTATACATGTAGCTGAGCATGCAGCTGTGCACACAGCTGTACATGTATGTAATTCCATCATACTATCTACATTACTTTACTTGCACATGAACACATGGTGTCCGAGAAAAATGTTTTCCTCAAACTCGTTTTATACTCGCCTCTAAACAAATTGTGACCAGTTTTAAACACTAACAAACTCTGTTTTAGCCATCTGGCAAAGAAAAAGTTGACAGAGCTAGAATAATAGTTGGGGAGGCAAATCGTGCATGGGGGGACACACCGTACACCCTTCAACCTGGACTGTGTGGAGTAGAGGGAGATTATATTCTACTCACTCTAGACTATCTGCTAAGCAACAGTGGTAAACCAACCATTAAACAAGGTAGATAACAGAAGAACACTATTCTACTACATTAGTATTCCAATGTGAAGTAGAATTGGTGGCGATGAATTAAAACTGACACTCCACTAACAGGAGGGAATTAAGAAAAACCTGCTCAGTAATAGTATGGCTTTGTTTATTTTTCCAACAACAATTTTGTGGTTATTTAAAGTCAACTTAATTTCAAAAATATAACAATGCCTGCTTCATCACAATTATTTTTCAACCTGTATTTCTATCCTACTTTGCATTGTAACTTTATGTAGCTTGTCACATTCCGTCAGTTTAAAATGTTTTCTGTAGGAATAGAATCAGGTGTTTTTTTTAGATAGAAGATTGGTGAGAGAGTTTGCTCACTTGAAGTGGGGACTATTTGACGAAGATGTACCTGTGAAGCATCCTGGTACCTCACCAATCTATATAGATGATGAAACAATACGATTCACTCGGTAACGCTTTTATCAAAGTTTTACATCTCTTTACACTGCAAGCGTCCAAATAAGACTCACTACTACATGTATTTAAAACTTCAAATACAATGTGTTAATGCCTCGTATGGTATTAGAGACAGGATGCTATTATGCTGCTAACTAGAATGAATTGGTAGTTATCTTCTCTTTCTCTCTCTCTAATGATACTACTTAATGTGGATGACTCTGTCACTGGGCCTCCGCTTTGAAAATTTGTTCTGACGTTGGGTACTAGGCCTTATCTTCACTGCTAGAGAGCCTCCTTGTGAAAATATAGTCTGAAATTGCTGAAATTCACAGATCAAAATAATGAAACATGCATGTGCTAAATTTATTGATGTTTTGCTCTATTCAAGTAATTTAATATTAAATGTATTATTTTAGTTGCCAGCAAGATGGGTTTTATGGACCAGTTGTTGACTCCCAAGATTCGACCACAATCTGTAAATATGATGAGTCATCTATGACAGTTAAACCTCCAACATGTTCATTTGTACCTGATGATGCCACTTCAACTGCTTCTGTTTCAATGCTCTATGCTGAGTATATCAGTTCTGTGAGTAACAGATTTCTTTTTTATTCATATTAATACATGTATGGTGTATACCGTAAATGAAATAGCTGTACAAACGACCGATAGCTATAAGGTAATAGAATGGCATAAGATAATAATTTCTATAAAGAGCACGATAACTGTGGTTTAGCATGTTGTTTCATGGTTATTGGTTTGTTAGACACATTAAATCACTCTTAACCATTGGCAGTGCTGTAAAATATCTAACACTCCCATGCTTGCATCACACTAGTGATCCATGTGACACTAGTAGGTCATGTGACCCAAGTACGTCATGTGACACAAGGAAGTCATGTGACATAAGTGAGTCATGTGACACATGTAAGTCATGTGACACAAGGAAGTCATGTGAGATAAGTAAGTCATGTGACACAAGTAAGTCATGTGACACAAGCAAATCATGTGACATAAGTAAGTCATCATATATAAAAAGACGAAACGGTTCGCGGTCCGCAGTCCGCGGTCCGCGGTTTGCGGTCTGCCGTCCTCCAATCAGATTCGGGGTTGAAAATCGGGACAACTCATATATGTTGCAATGCTGCTGGTCAGGATCTCGGCTCCGGGTGGTGCTAGGACCTCGGGACCGGGTCCCCTTGCATCGCTGCCGGGGCGGGTCCCTAGCCTTAGGACCTCGGCCCCGACCCAAAGGTGAGGTGGGTACACAACCCACCCCACACGCCAAATAAGTGTTGGATCTCGGGCTATGCCGACGGCGAAGACCCTCCCGGACCCATGATCCATAATATATGTTATAATGCTGTCGGCGAGAATCTCGGTTCTGGGTGGTGGTAGGACCTTGGAACCTGGTCCCCAGGCATCGCTGCCGGGGCGGGTCGGTAGCCTTAGGCCCTCAACCCTGACCAAGGGCGGGTGGGTACATGGCCCACCCCACCCCACACATTGGCGTTAGAACTCGCGCTATTGACTTGGAGTTGTCTTCTTAATGCAAGGGGGCACAACTCCTCATGGAATAATTGTAACATGCCTGTGCCACCAGAGGTCATGTACATGTATGAACACAGTACATGAACACAAGCCATCATTTGATCTGAGCGAAACGAGCAAATTTTGCAGTGAAGCTTGCGTCGCAGACCAAGCACGAAGTGCTTGTGTGAAAAAAGTACAGTAAGTATTGTGGTCTACAGTTTTATTTGCATACTTGTTGTAAATTATTTTTATGTTTAGGTTACGTCTTTCTGCTCTGACAAAACACATGATCCGCTCGCTCCAAACAGACAGAATTTACTTTGTGGTCAGAAAAGTGCCTGGGAGGTTATGAACAGTCTGGAGGATTTTGGTAATAGAATATATTTAGATTTATTTAACGCAATATTTCTAAGAGAACAACAATAATTCTTTTGGTACTACATGTACGTATTTTTGATCAGTTTCATTTAGTGCTGGATATACATTGTATTTATTACTAGTCAGCGCAACAGATATGAAATTAACAGCGCTTGTAAAAGCCAGTGCTTACTAAATACCTTGTGCCTGCTGCACAATTACATGTGTCAACTAATGCTATTCAATGGATATCACCAGTAGAACGCCTACACTCTTCCAGATGTCTTTTCTTAGTCGTAGTCTGTAATAGATGGAAATTTTAAACCTTCTGACATTTTGTTTTCAAAAGCATCTACAATTACAGCTGTAGACCACAAACAGCAAAGAGGAGGAGCATTACCAGCAGCTCCTACATTCACCATACTTCAAAACTACAGAGAAGTAGTAACACCCAGCAGTACTACGACACAGACATCCCAGGGTGTTTCTGCTACTGTAAACGCCACTACCACTGAAGTAGAATGCCAGCAGGACGTTGTCTGTCTGGCACTAGATGTCTCAGGAAGCATGACTGTGAGTAACATTACCAGACTGTGACTCATGGTCTGGTTACAATCCAGCGAGTGAGTCACTGTCAATAATATAAGGCGCTCAGTGCATGAGTACCTTTACAAAAGTATCACACTGAACAAATACCAGTTATTGTGTTTTAGTAAGACATTATTGCTTCTCGCTTAGCTTTGTGCCTGTTACCTTACTAAGCAATTTTTATTTGACTAGAGCAGGGGTTCCCAACTATTTTTAGCAGTGTCATGTAGCAAGCAACGTACCTCTTTGCAAAACTGTGTTTAATCAAGGATTTCTTTGGTTTAATCTGTTTAATATTCCATGTGTGCATTATCAAAATGTGCCACTTAAAGAAGTAAATATTGTAAATGCAGTATGGTATGAAATATTTATTAGTGCTGCACGGTGTTTCAGTTTTTTGGTTCAAAAACCGTGAAAACTTAAAATGCAAACCAGAACCGAATGTAGCGGTTCGGTACAATTCAGTTTTAAAATTCAAATTGCGCCTGCCCGCTTAGCGCACCCACTTTGGATATTGGCTGGTGTTGCGAACACGTGAATTCACATTATGCTTCTTTCAATTCTTATAACTCGATGTTATCCTTGTAATCGAGACTTAGCTGCAGTCATGATTTTCACCCAGTGGTTATTAATTGTAGTTTTCACTCAATTCTAGTGGTCTTACTTGCATATTATTATAAATAATTAATGTTTAATAATTGTTAATTATTAAACAACATAAAAATGGCTACTATTTGTACGCTTCTTTAAACCCTTGTAATGCGATATCATTCGTGGAATACAGACTTAGCTGCAGCCATCATTGTCACCCAACGATGATTTACTGTAGCTTCACTCAATTCTAGTAGTCATAGTTGCATATTATTATAAATAATTAGCATTTAATAATCACGATTTATGAAAAAAATTAAAAAATGGCCGTCATTACAGTTATATGCAAAGTGTGACAACTCCCAAGATTGGGTATTTAATTTTCGGTTCGATTCGGTGTTTGTTCCTAAATTTAAAAAACCAAATTAAGCCGAGGGGTAGAAGACAACTTCGATATCATTCAGTTTTTTTGAAAAATCAGCAAAGAAAACTGAATGCACATGCAAATCTAAACCGCCCAGCACTAATCTTTATTTATTAATCATGTGATGATAACTATATAATATAACTTTCATAGATTGTAGTGTTTTGTGGCTCTCACACTGGTTTGGCTCAACTTCATCTGCATCAGTGAGCCATTTGATGATAATTCATAATTGATAGTCTATAACTGAAAATTACTGTCAAAAATGTATTAAGTTACAACCTGTATTGTACCCCTTAGAATTCTAAAATGTACCCCTAGGGGCACATGTACCCCAGGTTTGGAACCCCTGGACTAGAGACTAGAGAGAAAAAAATTTGCGCAAAAATCAAGCAGTATTAATAGACCTTATATTTTGTGACTCCAGACACCATTTACAATTGACAACAGGTTATAGATATTACATGTATTTGCTACAATATCCCTTATCCGTAGACAAATAACAGAATAGGGATGGTAGAGTCTGCAGTGAAAACATATATTACAACATTTCTGAAGCTTGGAACAGCTGTTGGAATTATAGCTTTCAATCACGTTTCCACGGTACTGGCCAATATGACAGAGCTAAGAAGTCAAGTGGATAAGGATGGACTTCTTGCTGTGGTACCCAGCTATGCTAATGGTGGAACTGGGATAGGGGATGCTTTAAACAAGTGTACAGACGTAAGTATGGGCTCTGCTGTTTCAAAGATATTATTGTCTTTTATTAAGTCATGCCCTGCACTGAAAATGTGGTTTAAGCTTTCGAAAGCTACTGTGCTGGCTTACACATGTAGTGTGCCATTCATAGGCAGATCATCGTACTAGAGCGTGGTGATATCCCATCACTGACAACTTTCTAATCTATTCTACATGGTCTAGTGTTGGGTAGCAGTCCCGGATTTTGTGACTGTTCGAAAAAGACAGTTCGAAACAGGACGTACTGAAACCGGAAAGTGCAAAACCGGACAGTTCGAAACCAGACAGTTCGAGACCAGACAGTACGAAACTCCAACCCCCTGACTTGACTAATTTTTATTTTTTGCTGGTACTACTACTAACTTGTAGAACGCCAAAATAATTAATTATCTGTGAGTTGTGTTCTTGTAAATATAATCTACACAGTTTCGAATTGTTCGGTTTCAAAACGTGCTGTTTCGAACTATCTGTTTTGAAATGTGCCTTTACCGCAGTCCTGCAGGACACTGAGCTCAGTTATTGAACATGTCATTTTTACTGAAATGGGGCCTTATAACTGATAACTAATATTAGTGTTTTCGCGACCTCTTGGATGGACTCGGGTCGCAAATAAAAATCACAAGATGGCTCTCTGGCTTAGGCCAAAAGGGCCATTGATCTAGGATTTTGCACGAAGATGAGGACTTTGCTTTTGGCCCAGGCTGGTGTGTTCGGGACTCTGCGACGGATGTGTGCCAGAAGATATTTTAGCAAATTGGCCTGTGCCTGAAATTTAGGTCGCGAAGACACTAAATATCTTATTTATCTGGACTACAAGTAGGTTGGAGGAGTTTTTTATTATCAAATGGTTCATGTTTATAGCATCTGTCAAACAAATACAAGGTACCACTAATAATTTATAAGCCATAGTTGTGCTAGTTGATGTAGGTGAGTGAAACGTTGGTTGCTACATGTAAGTGACTCAACCACAGACCGCAAGTCATTGTATATGCACACATTATACTCACACCAAATGTACGTACATATATAAGAGTTTACAGGATGTGTAAATATGCACGTATACATTTACTTGTAGATGTACCACATTATACACCCTTTGACCAGGTTTGTTCAGTAGATATGGGAATGTTGTTTCTGCATTGTCTTATTTGTAGATCCTTAGCACGTATGCTGGGGATAGAGTTTCGCAGTCTCGTATCCTGGTTCTTAGTGACGGAGAGGAAGCAAATACATTTCCACAAGTTGCAGATGTCATTCCAGGGATTGCTAGTATTGGCATCACGGTTGATAGCATACTGTATAGGTACTTTTCGTGTAACAACTGTAGATTTATGGATATGAAACTAGTAGCTGTACTATTTAGTAGTACAAGCTTTTTGTAAATTGAACAAATGCCTGCTCAAATGATTTTATTTCTGTCTGTTTTCACAAGAAAAGCTAGCTCCAATCAAATTTGGTACAGCTCCTGTTACTCAGAACCTAAGTGCATAACTGCTGATGTCAATTGTAGGGTGTAGCTAATATAATGATGGCTCATTTGAACAGGCCTTAAGCGATCGGAATTGCTTAGCTGGTAAAATATGTAATTTGTACAACTGCACATTATTTGGTAGGCATAAATGTTTCCGGTTGTAGGAGTTCAAATAAAGTTTTGCTTGTCTTGCCTTGTTTAGCATTTATCGGCCCATACAGGTCTACATGACTGTATAGCATACATGATCTTCACTGATTTAAGATTCCTCTACAAAAAATTCTCCTGCATACTAATCACGATTGACTATAAAAATACAATTTAGTCAAAATAAACAATAATATAGAAAGCTGTTTGTAGAAATGCGCATAGAACAATTTCTTTTAATTTTTAAAGCCAAGATGCAGACAATGTACTGATCAAAGCGACACAGGACACTGGAGGGACTCCCTACGCTGTAAGTGACAACACCCCAGAAGAGAACCTGAATCCAATCATGCAGGCTACAGTTCAAACTCAGTGCGAAGAAGTTACAGCTATTGTACGTTATTACAGAATCTTTCAATGTTCGCCCAAATCATGAATGTCTAAATATAGCAACTTTTACAAAAAAACATGCACTAGTATGAATGACTTTCTTTTCAAGCAGCAATTTAATATATTTTTATTTTTGACTGTTTCAGATTGAAAGCAGGAAAATTACGCTACCGTCGGATGGCAGCTCTGTTACTAGGGAAGTGCACTTTGACGCTACCATCGGGGTTAACACCACCCTTTCCTTCTCCTACACCGTTGATATAGAGGTATCAGTCATTGCAGAGAATGGAAACACTGCTACCATCACAAAAGACACTGCATTAAAAATTATAACAGTGGAGATAGATGGTGAAGTGGTAAGTCATGTTCTTGTGAGAGTGCTGTTAACTAGAATAACATCCATAAAACAAAAAAATTATTCCTACTAGAAAATTCATCATATACGGCAGAATATGCCTACTGACAGTTGTGTACATGTCATTTTTTAAAATAATTGCTTGGGTAAACTACAAACACTCATTTGGTTAGGAGATGATTGACTTGGATTTTCTCTTTTGCAGACTGGCTCAGTTCAGTACACTATCACCAAGGTCAGCCCGTCAGTACCTACACCGGAGGAAGTGATTATTATAGTAACCAGTAATCCTGTCCCCGGTGTGGACCAGATTGTAATAAACAGCAGAGTGACAGATGTTGACATTGCATTTGTTGAAAGTACACAGGTAAAGGGATTAGGGCTATGTGGACGGCTTTTTAAGATTTCATGCTTTATTTCTGCAGAACTCATAATACTGCTGAATCTAAAGAATCTAATTGAATGACAGGTCTGTCAAATGACATATCATTTTGCCTAGTCACAACAAATTTTTTGGCTAACAAGAGAGCTTTTAGATGACTATGCATGAAAAAAGTTAGTTAGTTAAGAAGGTTTTAGTCTGCTGTTTGCAAATAGTTATTAAATAAAAAACTTGACTCGAGGAGGTGCATTATTTCTACTTTAGGTTAGCATTTACGTGGACGTGTTTCAGAAATTTACACCAATCTTTGGTCTCACAGTTATTGCTACTATCGAAACGAATACTGGAGAAGAAAAACCACTTCAATGTACCGACGACGGAAAAGGTATGTCCAAAACTATGCAGGGAATATGTGATATGCTCCAGTATAGGAAGTCAGTCTACCAGTCTCCATTATCAAACATAAAATTTGGTGTTTTGCAGCTTTCTGTTTGAAATACTGGCCAAAATTGAAGCAACTAGTGGGTAGATTCAGAACTATTATTACATATACAATGTATGTATTCAGCTAGACGAAAGTGTAAAATATTTTGCTCAATGTATTGAAACAGTCTTGGATAGTATTTGCTAAGTTGGCAGCCATTGTCTGGCTGATGCAGATATGGTGGTGAAAATGATCAGCTGAGACATATACTTAGAACCTTATGGTTGAAACTGGACTGATACAAGTTACGTTTTAGTAAGATGAAACAAAAAAATCGGAGCTCAAGCTTTCTAGCTGTTGCAACTATGAAAATTTAAGATAAGATAATTTCTAGCTTGTTAGTTCAGCAGCATTCACCTCTGAAATTCACAGAAATGTTTTTCCTCGTTCAAGTTGTCGCTGTACACATAATAACCTTAGTCTGATCAGACAAGTGCAGCATCTGTCCATGATAGTTAGGGTTACATGAGAGACTAAGCTGTAACAACTTATGTTTCTGTTGAAGGAATGGATTCTACCCCACTTGATGGTGTCTACACGGCTACATTTAATGCCCATGAGTTTACTGGAGATGGGTACTACAGCATTAGGGTAGGTCAGCTTATTTGATTATGCTGTCATTATCCTGCAACATATCCTGTCATGATTGCGCGCATGATGACATAATTCTGTGCTTTAGGTAGTATTTCTACAGTCCCAGCCCATGGGTACACTACTGTTAGTATTAATATAGTTTCATAGACTGAAGCTGTCATTTAATGAGATGCTTAAGCAATTTTGCGCAACTATAAAGTTTTAGTACATTATGTACATGTACCCTGTGTGGAATCGTTATGCCTCAGCAATAGATATCTACACTGCACATTGAAATGTACATTAGAAGTTGTACAAATTCTAGTAGGTAAGACATATTACATTCTACAATGGAGATGTAGATTCTAACTTTAAGTCATTAAATAAATGAAGCCACAGGTACATGTTTGTACTTGGCATAATAACAATTATTTTTTATGGTTTTTTATCCCATCTTCTACATTGTACATGTTAGATATCAGTGGATGGAGAAGGTAGAAGACCAGGAGAGAAGGTTTCTAACAGACAGAAGAGATGCACAAACTGTACCACTGATGCTCTTGGAAGAGTTGTGAGAACTGCATCTGGTAAGCACGTTAGCTCCACATCATAATTATTAAGCATTCTTTGGTACAGCTTAGAAGTGAAGTTGATTAAAACAAATAAGTAACATACATGTAGATATTATGCTAATTTTGTATGACTGTTTTTCTTTTTACCAGCACATACAGTATGTTATTTTTTTGCACATACATGAACGTGTAGGGTTACTTTATAGAGCAAAGCCTTTAGAAAAGAAAGGTTTTCCTTCTATCGTTAATCAATAATAATATATGATCTACAATCTACACCAGATACTACTCGTTTGATTATTTGAAACGAAAGCACAGCATACTCAGCAATACCATATTTATCGCTTCATAATATGTGCCCACGAGGCCATAGTCATAATATATGCATATAAAAACTTTTGGGGTAAAAATTTTTGCAACATGGTGTCTGTCTGTTTGTTTGTTTGTCTGTTTGTTTGTTTGTTTCAACTCGATGCAGTGTGTAAAATGATTATACTATTTTTAATTCAGTATTTTCTACTTCAAAATTAATATTTTATCAAATAGCTGGTGCTTTGAGTGTGGCAGGGCATAAGCCCGTATCTGACGGCACTCCACCAGAAAAGATCAATGACCTAACTGCTTCTGGAAATGACAGCGGAATATTCACTCTCACATGGACAGCTCCAGGAGATGACCTGAACATAGGGAATGGTAGGATATGCTAATATTTATCTAATATAACCATTTTAGTATATATGCACTTGAATTAATTAAACAATTATTTCTATGGTCAAGATATTTCAAGTTGGCAACACAATATTTTTGAATCAACATAGACGACAATATATTATTATAGAGTTATTAAAAGGAATATCAGAAACGGCAGAATTTAGGCTTGAGATTATTGCGTTAGTCCTGTTTTCCTGTCTTATAAATGCTCCATTGTTATTGTAGCCTCAGGGAATATATTTGTCGTATCAAATGAGTCAACGCTTAGTCATCTACGCGTTTTACCTGCTAATGATGAGTCTATTCTAACTGATACAAGCGCATTAGTAGCTCCCTCTGGTGCCAAACTGGAGCTGATGGTGGACATTCGTAAGTACATGGCGTTTATAGTTACATGGGCATAGTGTAATTTGTAGAACCACAATAAATTGAAACCCGGCGCTTCATGTGGAACAGGTAGTAGCAATAATAAAACACATGTGTATGTACATGTATAGTACTTGTGCAAAACAAAGCTGTAAGTACATTTACTAAAACTTGTCCAATATTACTATTTTTCAATTTTCCTTAGTGTGATGAGTTTGGAGGGAAAATAGTCTACCATTGACATTTTTTAATCTATTCAGTTTTGGTTTCGTGTCAATTCCAATGCATCCCTGTATGTCTTCCCATTGTAAAAAGTTTTAAAATTTAGTTGTTACTTGAGATATTTTATCCAATTGTTTACTTGGAATGCATGTAGACCAATATTTGTAGAAGGATGGCAGATTCATTGGGTAGCTGTTTTAATACAAGATGTGGCTTTGTGGGGCTTTTGTTTGAAATACTAAACTGCTGTTATTAGTATTATAGTTGTTAGTATTTATCATAAATTATTAGTGGTTTTTGTGCATTACCAGGTAAAATAAACACTTCAATGTTTGGAGAGAAATCAGAGAGTCTTAACACCAGCACATTCTACTTCAGAGTGGCAGCGTATGACGATGAAGGAAATCAGGCTGCATACTCCAACGTTGCTCCATTGACAATTGTCAACCCTGCCAATGTCGCCTTTGCTACTGTAAGTTACACATTGTGCATTTAGAGAGCTAGTATTTCCGCATGAAGACAATTTTAGCATCATCGGAAGGAAAATATGATTTACTACCCGACCTATGCTATACTATGCTGTGCTATGCCATGTACTGCTATACAATGCTATGCCATATCTATCCTACAAAAACACATGTGCATATAAGTGGTTTACACCATCCAAAGTGAGGCCAGGTGGATAATACAATGTATTTATTTATTTTCAAAAGGTTGAAACCACAACTATTCCTACTACCACTACAACCACTATAAAACCGACTACTACAAGCAAACCACCTACTACTACAACCACTATAAAGCCGACTACTACAAGCAAACCACCTACCACTACAACTACTCAGACTACAAAACCTACTACTGTGCCAATCACCACCTCAACACTTACCACATTCCCTATTATCACTTCAACAACCAGCACGGCTGCTAACATATCTGTGAGTAATGATTCTACGCTTACATTTATCATTCAAACAACAGCAAATTGATTTTCAGATAATTATGTCAACCATTAAGACAAACTGTGTCTGCGTGAAGAATCAGTAATATTTCTTACCAACGTGAGTACCAGAGCATTGCTCGACTGTATTGTATATTCACGTGTGAATGTTTATGCGCAGGTTGCTCCTTATGACACAGCGGCTACTAGTATTATCCTTGGTTCAGTTATCGGCATTGTATCCTTCGTTGCATTGGTTGTCGGAATCACCACAGCAGTTATTACTTGCATGAAAAGCTCCTCAACTAAAGCTGATAGGTAAGCGCTTCTTCTACAATATACATGTACACTATGCAAGACTGATACAGGGAGGAAAGTAACAGTATCAGCGATGGTTTCTTAGATTTTATCTCCACATTCCATGTACTTATTCATGTGTTTTCCGAAAATGCTACATGTCTAATGCCATACAAAATAAATGACCTGATTATTTCTATTTTAGTGACTACAAAGTTTAGCATTGGTCAACTATTGCACTAATTTCAAATAGAAATTCAATCAGGTTGCTTGGAAGTAGATATATTCCAAGGCCACATCAGGTTCAGCTCTGTCATAATTTGTTTGTACAAAGTTTAATTATGGGTTGGAGGTGTTATAATACATGTAGATCAGACACTATAGTACTCTCAGGCACAGTGGTAGGTTATATCTTGGAAGTCAATCACATTATTAATGTACAAATAATATGTATGTTCATGTGAATTTTAGTGAGAGTGGGTTTAAGACAGATTTTTACTCCAGAGCAATTGCTCAACATCCTCCTTACACTCTTGGGAATCACCAATCACCACACAGACTGCCAGTGAGAAATCACCACTCATATGTGAACCATGGCTACAATGGATACTTTTAAAACTGATCCTCCAAAATTTTTATCTGCTTAAGCTGCTATGAAAAACAATAGCGTAAGTTTGGAGTTGTCATTTCTGATTAATAAAATTCCTTCAGCTTTAATGAAAAGATAACTCAAATTGTCTTCTCTCGCCTGTTATAGGACACATGTTCATTGCGCTTTAGTTCTCAAATAGTTTTTTCTTTTTACACATTAACAGCTTAAGCACCTACATATCTTTTTTATCTAATTGTACATATTTTTTTTATTGATGTCCCTGATAGTAGATCAGCAAGTAGTTCAGATTTTGAGGTTACTATTATTATTATTCATTGTCAATTCAATTATGTTAGCAAAATGAATACCAAACTAATGTGCTCGCTAATAAGGTTATCAATTATAGCTTACATCTTTGACAAAGTATTATGTTATCAAGCATGTTTTGGCTTTTATTTTAAAACTTCAACAATATAGCTACTGGCTTACTCTTTATTACAAACTGTGTGGTTCAAAGAGCATACAGCATAAAATTTATGTCATCAGTTTTTCCAATGCATACGACAGGGTGTAGTGTTGACCTGTCGGCCATTGTGCACTGCTGATGATTGTCAGTTCAACATATAGAGCTATACAATGGTGTCAGACGTAAGGTAATAATATTAACACAAACTTGAAGAATTGCTTTATATATACTTGCTCCTCTAATACAATGCACTTGTCCATGTCACTTTGTGTAGACAGAATTACATAGTAGGCCTACACTTACGTAGCAGAGTCACATTCTCATGCAACTCAGAGTTAGTGGTTATACAACTATAAAATCTGGGCATGTGAGCAATTTTCAAGTAAATAAATAAGACAATGATATTTTCAAATGCCATGCTGAAAATTATATTACTGTCGTATATGTAAATTACTGACAAGTTGAAAGACAGTATTAACTAACATTATACATGTATGCATCAAGGAAGTATAATATAGTGCATAAATAAAATATACATTATGACTACAGTATGCTATTGATTTTAATAAAGTGTAATGTTGTTTTTGCACTGAGATTGTTTTCCTTAATAAAGTTGAATAGTTGAATAAACATAATGGGGACTTACTTGGTTATTAAATGAGTCATTTGGTTCGTTGAAATCACAAGCAGTTGATTTTATTACTGTCATACTTTGAATCAGTAAAGCAGCTTAATCTCAAGATCTTGAACAAGAAGAACAGAGAGAAAAAAATAATTGGGTAAATATTAAACTTTGAGTCAAAGAATCAAATAATCCTAGATACATTGCTGTTAGAATAATGAAAATTAGGATGATGATACAATGTATTTTACTACTACTTTCTCTCAGTGAATTGGATGTATACTTTTAATTCTGTAGTTTCTGCCTATTACAACACAGCAGCAACACAACACTCACTTATCTGTAGTTGCATGTACAAGTACATGTTATTGATTATTGCATTTTACTCTTCCATCAAGGGTCTTAATCAATGCAGAATATGCAATGAGAATATTGCAATAATCCAATGAATTGTTTTCTTTGAAACTGATTTCAGCCTCATTGTTTTACATTGTAGACATCATGGAAACTAAAATCTACATTTGGTGCTTGACAATAATTTTGGCTTGTGGCCTTTTTCAAGTTAGAGGTTCAAACATAGGCGGTACCAGACAGGACATAACTCTCAGTGCTGAGGGTGGATATGGCAACATACTCGTCGCCATTGATGGTGAAGTTCCTGAGGATCTACAGCTATTGGCACATATTCAGGTATTCCCTACCAATAAATGTGCATGTATATTATAACACTGGTCTATCTTCAGAGTGCTAGCCATACACTTGGAGACTGCATTACATTAAGCTATAGGTGATTCAGCTGCACTCATTTAGTGAGCTCAATTATTGCTTCTGTCATGCGAGCTGGCTATATGCAATGATTGTGTCCAGCTACTAATAGTGTGATGTTTTGCGTGTGTGTATGAGGTACTCATATAGGAGGGAACCGAGAGTAGTCTATTGATTCCCCCTGATGACATGTACTGAGTGAGGTGTAGTATATTGTGTGCTGACTTTTGAGTACTGTGATTATGTATAGCATGAGTAGCGTGAGTGCTTAGTTCACTATGTGCCCTACCTATTCTATTCCAGGTACCTATAGGTTAAGATTATACTAGTTTAGAAGAAATAACTCCAGTTCTTGTAGAGATAAAATAGATGTGACTGAATTGAAGCCCAAAGAACAACTGCGTCAACATAGAAAAAATGTTGCTGTTTTTATACAAAACCTGCTTCCGGTAGCTTTCGGAACAAAGGATTACCAACAGCTGGTCTTACATTAAGTAAAATAATACATTAAGTAGGTGTCAAGAAGAGCCGCTAGAAGATAACATCAAGTACCCAAGGATCAACCTGCCTAAGGTAAGGTTGGGTACAATAGAAAGCATTATCGAATAATGCAAATTATATACAGTAAAATGAGGTTCACATTAAGGTGGCAGTCGATGTACATGTACATGTTACAGCCATGCGTTGAGATACAAACTGTACATGTACACGTAATGTGAGCTACGAAATGTCCATTTTACCAGAATAGGTTATGTGATGGCTTAGTAGGCATTGACAATCGCACCTGCTGTCATTAGTACTAGCGGTATACAATGGAGACCCGAAACATATGTGCAGTTATAGCATGCAACTGATGGCTGTGATGTAAACAGTCTTGAATGCTCTGAATAGCTCCATGTGATTATTATAAAGGGTTACCTATTTACTGTTCTTTTTTCCGTTTGTAATTACAAAGAAAGTGCTGCCGTGCTAGTTTACTAGTCACTAGTCTGCTGCTCATTGCTTTTACACAACCTTGAAATGTAGCAATTATCTTACTATATTTTTAAAAGTGTTGGTGTGGGATTGTATTTTAATTATAAATAGTAATACAAGACGCATTTTTTATTTTTGATTCATTTCCTCGTATTAGGAAAGAAGTAAAAAAGAAAGAAATTTGTCTTGTATTACTAATTATAACTATATTAATTGTATTGCTAATATGTACATTTTCTCATTTCCGGTGTGGAGCTTTTCATCCTTTAGTATAGCAGAATAATAAGCTCTCCCTGTCTGACATGAGTTTGACTTGAAAAACACTATCCTTGTGTAATTAGTTTAATATCTTTTGAAAAGCTGATTTCATGTCTTATTTGACTAATCCATGTTTTAGTCGTTGCATGTTATTAGTTGATTATCTCAAAATTGTGTTTTAGAATCTGTCTACTTCTGCCTTGGATGTCCTGTTTGCTTCCACCAATTTAAACCTATTGCACTTGAGTGCATGTTTTTTACACCTATTGCAGTATTAGTTGACAAAAATTATACACTTGTGTTTTTTTCTATTTCAAATGCCATTTTGTAGACTGTATTCACTTCTGCCTCGGATGTCTTATTTAATGCGACCAATCAGCAAGTCTACTTTGACAATGTCACAATTCTTGTTCCACCATCTTGGACGCACGACTCAACATGGCAAAAGGTTCTAATAATTATAGAGAAATGTATAACTGCTGCAATCACATTAATGTACGAGGGTAAATTTTGTAACTGGTAAATTAAATATTTTAATCGTATTGATTATTCATTCAAATTTGCTGCCATTTTTAAAGTGCAGTAGAAAGTCTGTTCTGAATACAACCTGTTATAGCTTTTAAATTGTCATTAGTACAATGTACATGAAACATCTACTACTCTAGCCATCTAATAAAGAAGAAATAGACAGAGCTAGAATAATAGTTGGGGAAGCAAATCCTGCATGGGGTGACACCCCCTACACTCTTCAACCTGGACTGTGTGGAGTAGAAGGGGACTATATACTTTTCACTCCTGACTATCTAATGGCTAGTGCTGCTTCACCTAATGTCAAGCCAGGTAGACTATATAATGCATTATATTCTAAATCCACTATTTTATGTAATTTTGTGTCCCTGGTCTCATTGCATATAATTTTGTATAATGAGAAATGAGCCTGACTTAGAATCCTACTCCTGTCAGCAACCCGTTTATTATATCTGTTAATTAGTTACACAGCTTACAAGGTTACATATTCATATTTATTTGCACTGCCACTAGTTGCATAAGTTTCAATGCTACATGTTAACATATGATCCCTTCTGTCAAAACGAAGTTTTTGGGTCCATAAAATTGCAGTTAAGGTATATTTTAACCAGTCGGTTTTTCCTACTTCTACATGTACAATGTACATGCTACTAATTCACATGCTTAAAATTAGAATATGCATAGTCAACATCATGAAATATTAGCTATCATAAATTATTTCATGCAGTGCAAGTCTTGTATGATTAGCTTGTTAAGTCAACATTTACGAAAAAATTCACTCATGTAATCTATGCATAGGTCAATCTTCAAACATGTGTATCACATGTACATGTAGCTACAAATGGAGAATTAGGAGATACCAGCTGGTTAAAATATAGGTTAACTGCAATTTTATGGACCTAAATGCTTCATTTTGACAGAAGGGGTCACATGTTAATATGTAGCATTGAAACTTATGCAGCTAGTGGCAATGCAAATAAATATGAATATGCAACCTTGTAAGCTGTGTAACCAATAGTTCAGTATACACTTATAAACACATGTAATACATGTGACCGAATAAACTGAGTTGTTGGCAGGGGCAGGATTCAGAGGCATGCAGAGAAACGAATAGAGACACTAATATTATTGACATTGGAACAACCGAAAAAAGATTTATCGTTATCTGTTGTTTTTCTCTTTTACCTCAAATTGTTCCACTCAGACAGCAACACTGATTGCTGGAAAAAAAGATCTACATGCAACTTATTGCAACAAATTAATGTTCAGCCCAAATATATATCCATACAATGTGAATCATGTTTTAGAAAAGAGATTAGTGAGGGAGTTCGCACACTTGAAGTGGGGACTATTTGATGAAGATGTACCAGCGAATCATCCTGGTACCTCACCAACCTACATTGTTGATGGGAGCTTGCAATTTACTCGGTAACAATACCAAAGTGGCTTTCATTTATTAACCATTTTTGGTATCAAAATCTCAAAACTGTTTGCAAGAATTAGCTGATTTGACTAATAGCCCTTTTCACATACTAGGTGTCTTCACGACCTCTTGGACGGACCCGGCTCGCAAATAAAATTTACAAGATGGCCGTCCGACCAAGGCCAGAAGGGCTATTGGCCTAGGATTTTGCTTGGCCGGACGAAACCATCCCTAGCTCATTGGCACACCTGATTCCTTCGCGCGGAAATGAGGATTTTGCTTTTGGCCCAGGTGTATTCGCGACCCTGTGACGGATGTGTGCCGGAAAATATGTTTGTAAATCGGCCTGGGTCTGAAGTTCAGGTCGCGAAGACACCTACTATCAGGGTTTTGAAAAAAAACTATAAGCTCTGCCAATTTTTCAAAACACATGATGCTCTCTTAAAAATTGTAGATGCGCAGCAGTTTCAAGCTATAAGTCTTTGATATGTCTATAGATTGTTTTTTAGTAACAACTAGGAGAAGAACAAGTCCTGTCATTGAGAAATATTTGCTGAGCGCTTTAAGTTAATATAATAGAGGTACAGCCACATGGAAATGCTGACCATCTGCATCAGCAATCTTGTATCGTCAAAGGAGTATTTTTTCTGAATGGTGATACTTATCCGCACATGTTCAAACTGTAAAATGCATTGTTTTCAATTTCAAAAGCTTTTCAGCATTTTTGTTGTGGTAGCACATCGACATTGAATCTTGTAATGCTATAACATTGGTATATAATTATGATACAATAGCTTCGTTGCAATATACATGTAATAATATGTTTTAGTTGACAGCAAGAGGATCCGTTGCTTAAGTACATGTAGTAGACACCCAAGATCCAACAACTCCATATCTGTTCAATCACTCATCATACAAATCCTTAACTTGTTTCTTTGTTTATAGAAGCTTTGCTCTTTTCAAGTTATTATTATTAAATGTATTCTTTAGCTGCCAGCAAGATGGGTTTTATGGACCAGTTGTTGACACTAAAGATCCGACTACAATCTGTAAATATGATGAGTCATCTAAGACAGTTAAACCTCCAACATGTTCAATTGTACCTAATGATGTCATTTCAACTGCTTCTGTATCCCTTCTCTATGCTGAGTATATCAATTCTGTGAGTAATGTACATGTACATGTACAGTAATGTTACATTGAATCTAAAGAGTAGATAGTGGATCAGTTGAGTGATTAGACGCTATCTGTAAGCTGCTTGTTAAAATTCAATATTATCCTGCTAGTAGAGCTATTTACAGACAATAACAAGTGAAATGATAATTTCACTATGGGGAAAACAGTTGGTGATAAGCATCAGCCTCAGATGATAAGTAATTTTACATTAAATTTTACAAGATAAATTTTTGTGAGCCAGATTTTTTTTCTAAGCTACAAGGAAGAGTGATCAATGTACATGTAGCTCTATGGGCTAATTATTTGTCTGTAATATAAATTTTTGCCCTAAAAATCACAAGTCAGACAAATTGACCTGCATGCAGATGCTTAAATTTGATCCTTCGTTATAACTAGGCACAAAGTTTCAGTTAGAATTTGAGTGAGGTACCAAGTGTTGTTGATCTAGTACAAACTATTCTGATTTCATGATTAGTAACTAAGTGTATTCATTATTCTATTCATATCTGTAAAATCTCAGGTAACATCTTTCTGCTCTGAGGAGACTCACAATTCTTGGGCTCCAAACAGGCAAAATCTACTTTGTGGTCAAAGAAGTGCATGGGAAGTTATGAACAGTCTTGAGGATTTTGGTAAATATCACAATGTAAATCTAGCCAATAGAGGTGTACGCTTATAAGTAGTATCACGCCTGTGCATATCTGTTGTTATCAGTGTTTTTCCTGATTCTTATGTTCAGACAAAGAACTTTCTGAGCTACATGTGAGCTTATACATACTATTCAACTAAGGTCTACAAGTAGCTAGTGAAACACTAGTGAACTAACAGAGTCTTCTAATCAGGATAACCGGTAACAGGGTTCTATTAGCTGCGTGTTTCTACAAAACTGATTATTTGCACTACGCATCTTGGAAGATTAGTCTCCCTCATAAAAACACACATATACATGTACATGTACATGTACATGTATATGTATATGTATATGTATATGTATATGTACATGTACATGTACATGTAGAGCCAATGACATCACAAACACTGATGAATGTAAAGGAACCTTATATTACTCCTCAGATCAAGCCAAAATATATATGTGAAATCTTTGAAATATAACAATATGTATTCAGATTCAATTAAAGTGTATTAGAACATTAACAATATTGTAGCGGTAGATCACAATCAGGTACGAGCCGGTACATTGCCACCAACACCCAAGTTTGCTAGCACACAAAGGTACAGTGAATCAGCAGATGCTAGCAAAAGCACAACACAATCTACACAAGGTGCTACTGTCACTCTCAATGTGACAAGCGGAGAGGTCAGCTGTGAGCAAGATGTGGTGTGTCTAGCACTCGATATTTCTGGTAGTATGCTGGTAAGGTTTGACTTGATTTCAGGAGCTTGCTTTGTAAGAAACATGTTTATGCTGCCAATACCACTTAACTGTGTTTCTCTGATGCATTTTTATAGCAGTTATCATACTAAAACACATATCTATCTATATAATAATTATATTTAAGCAAATAATGTGGTTAAGTTTTATTTGTTTTATTATTATTTGTAGAAAATAAACTTCAACAATCATCTTTATGCTAGCAACAGGGCGGCTATAGGCACCCATGCCACCATCCTAGGCGTGTGTTCAATCAAGCATGCAATACTAGCTGTGCTCTGTAAACTATCAATACTATGCATGTCCAGGCTTCAATTCATTTTCTATTTACTTGCTCAGGCAGTACGACAGTTGTTGAATAGTGTTGTAATAGTCATGTTATATGTGTAGACTGCACCTATACATGTTCATGTTCCTCACTTACCTTGTATTAACTCACCCAGATGCGTGAAATCCATGACTTCTTGAAAATAGACTGGTGTTGGAATTTTTCCTATATCCGTCCCTGGCTAGCACAAATATTTATGTTGAAACTTATTTTGTAGAACTACAACAGAATAGGCAAAGTGGAATCGGCAGTGAAAAGATATATTACAACATTTCTAAAATCTGGAACAGCTGTTGGAATTATAGCTTTCAATCACGTTTCCACAATATTGGCCAACATGACGGAGCTGTGAACTCAAACGGATAAATATTCCTTACTAGCTGTAGTACCGGGTACAGCTGGTGGGCGCAGTGCAATAGGAAACGCATTAAACACATGTGGTCAAGTAAGAAGTGTCATTGTTCTCGTTTATCACCTGCTACGTCTTACAATTCTTTGACAAATACCGTTCATTTACATGTACATGTATAAGAAGATAATTATAATTATTTGTCAATGCAGATTCTCAAAGCACATTCAGGAGAAAGAGCATCCAATTCACGGATATTGATTCTAACTGATGGAATAGAAATCACAGCTCCATTTGTCGCAGCTGTAATTCCTGATTTGGCAAAAACTGGTATTAGAGTAGACGCAATATTGTTCAGGTAGCTACTACATATTTCATTTGCATATATTTTACACAATATTCTGACTTAAGACACCAAGCATAATATCTTACAGTTATACGAGCAGTGTAGCCATAGAGTGATAGGTGGGTCAGCTGCCTCTAAAGTTCTACAGAACAGCTGTTCATCATCATCTCATCATCTTTCGGCCACAGTAGGTCCTACTCCTCCATTCACTTCTGTCTTCTGCCATTTCCATGGTCGCTCCTGTTGCTTTCATGTCTTCTTTTTTCACATCTATTATACCTTCTTCTCAGTCTACCCCTGCACCTTCTTCCTGGTATTTCCAATTTAAGCATCCTCTTTCGTTAGATAATTCTTCTCTTACCTCAACAGCTGTTATTGGGAGAACATGTATATAAAAACAGGTATCATTCATCATTCACATACTCTATCTTACATGATCATCATTCTGGCTACACAGGAAGAAGTATCTCATGTGGTAGTTCTGTAGATTACTTAACTCACTTCTGATAACAAGGCAAATGAAATGATATGATTTGTGATGACTTTAATTAACAGCACAATGTACGTGCTTCAAGCAAAGTTAAACCAATAGTTTATCCATCTTTTATTTTATGAAGCCTAGCAATGGGTAGTGCGTTGATAAAGGCCACCCAAGACACCGGAGGGATTTTCTATGCTGTGAGTGACACAACGGCAGATGAGACTCTGATTCGTGTCATGCAAGCTACAATTCCGAATCGGTGTAAACAATTTACAGCTATTGTAAGAGTGCCATTGGGTTTAATCTAGGTACACGTGTGTATACATTATACATGTATAGGCTACATATATACAATGTACATGTACATGTAAAATGTATGAAATATATTTTGTATATGCTGTACACTGGGTATATAAAACGCGTATAAAAGATAACAATTTTGGTAAGAATGGGCTTAAGAAGGACACAATGCGATTTTGATTTAACGAACCCCACTAGAAATAGATTTTAATTTAACGACCACAAAGGTACAGGGTTGTGGTAAAATGAGGTAAGGTACAGGTAAGGCAAAATTTCAATTTTAAACCGATCTTCTGGCTCATAAGTAGTATATTTACCCCTTTTTTATTGTCTTATAGTTGAATATAGAATTGCACTTGCAGTAATCCTATCTTAGTATTGTATAGCTAATCTTATGGTAGACAACAGAAGAAAAATATTATTCTTGTAGCGGGATTCGAACGGCCATCAGATGGACAGTCGAGCACTCTACCTATTGCGCTATTAGAGCAGCAGGGTTCCATGCCTAAAACCAATCATCATATTTGTAATCAATCGCACTAATACTTTACTACAAAAATTCCCTAGTGTATTATTGTACTTAGGATGCCTGCCTGGTTGGTCAAAACTAGATTAAACCTATAATAGTAGGCTAAATGTGTCACATATGACTAAAATTGTTTAAGGTAAACAGACAGGATAGGCCTACTTGACCTGCATTTCACCCATGCAATGCCCTAACCAACATGTATTACAAAGTGTATAAATTTACACCTAGTAGTATATATTTGTAAAGAACATGCATGCTGTCAAACTAATTTGGGTTGTGATTGAACATCATGGCACTTCTGACAGAGTCATGTTTTTTTTCATTTATTTATATTAGCTTATGTCATCATTATTCAAATAGTAGTGATATTAAAATGAGGTAATAGAACATGGGGCTAATCAGATAGTTTGAAACTAGAGTTGTGACAGCCCCATTCCAGAGGTTCGCCAGCCACAGAAGGCTGACACATGCAACCAGGGACACACGCTGCGCCCACCCACTATGCATCAAGCTCCCAGAGATGTGCAGCCAGGTGTCCCGCATAGACCCCACCGCGGAGGCCTCGTAGGTCCCACGCATGCTCACCAAATAGATTAGCGGCAGTAAAATAAATAGACCTCTTTCCCAGTTCCGAATTAACTTTAATTGATTTCAGTGGATTTTTCAATGTCATGGGGTGTACAGTCTCAATTAAATTAAGATTATTAAGTTGACTGTTAAAGTTGACCTTCTTTGCAAACCCACTATTTAGCACCATGGCTGTCATAGCTTTATAATCATATCTAAACTGTTAGTGGAGTAACTATCTCATGCTAAACTGCACGAAAAGTAGTCAAAAATGGTTAAAATTTCCATGATAATGTTTGCAGTGAGAGTTACCCACCCTTACTAATAATGTCAATTCGCACAAATTGTATCCGATTTTCTCAACTTTTTCACGCTGTACATTGTATCAAATAGTCAAACCTGCTATCATAGTAAACATGTCTTTGTATAATATGTATTTCTAGGTAACACAAGAATGTGGGGGAGAGACTACTCTGATTCTATTTAGATACATGGGAGATCTTCTAATGACTTTAGAGAAAAGCTAACTATGTCTATCATGCTCTTCGCAGGGTTGTTTGTTAGTAAGTGAAAATTTGGCTAATGAACTTAATAGAAACATGGTAGCCGGTTGGTTTACCATTCTTGTCATAGTTATGGGTGCACAAAATTAGTTTAGATTGCAGGTCAACTACACCTTGTTTGCACAACAACCTCTCACAGTTGCAACTTAGCTTATACACATACTTAGATGATTGCCTTTCTCATGTATTCACAATAATATAGATCTCTGTTGACACGTACAAATAGTCTCTAACAATCAAGCAGTCCCGTGTAACATATTTCTGATCGAGTATTTATGTCAGTTCAGTCATTAATATTGTATCTTTCTACAAAATTATGAGATACCATGCTCCATGATGCCGCAGAGTTTAAAAATAGATATTTTGATAGAACCCCTAGTTTTATTATAAGATATTGGCATGGGTTAATTAATGTAATGATAGAGGGTAGCACTAGCCCTATTGTATAATTTTATTTCTACTGTTTCTACAATTAATCCTAGTGGCCAGGTGAACTGTCTGCATAAGTAATGATGATCAACCTTTTGTTGTTTTATGTTTCAGTAATGATGGGCTTACGAAGAAGAAAGACACTTCACTCCTATGCTCCCTTTCCTACTAATGGATTCAACTACAGGTACTGTATGTCACAATTAAAATAAATGATATATTTGTACAATGTAGGTTCTAAATCAGTGGTATTCAATTCAAATTTTAATAAATGTACATGTATGTTTGGTACATGCATGTGCAAGTCCCTGGCTTAGTAATCATTTATTGTGTTTTATTGTTATTCAGAGTCTTGGCCAGCCAATCTGAAAATTTCAGCGACTGATGCCTGCATTTGTGCTGCATTAATGTCGTATTCAACCACATTTCATGCAGTTTTACAAACTGAAATGCATGTGAACACACAGCCATATTATATGTACATGTAATATCGCTAGTACCTGGCAATGTACCTGGCAATGTACCTGGCCGCTATGTACCTGGCAATGTACCTGGCCGCTATGTACCTGACGACCACTATGTACCTGACGACCGCTATGTACCTGGCCGCTATGTACCTGGCCGCTATGTACCTGACGACCGCTATGTACCTGGCCGCTATGTACCTGGCCGCTATGTACCTGGCCGCTATGTACCTGGCCGCTATGTACCTGGCCGCTATGTACCTGACCGCTATGTACCTGGCCTCTAACTTGAGGGCCCAGTCACCTGTCAGTCACCTGTTTGATCCTCAACCCATGTAGTTGCAATCAATAAGAAGCTGGTAGAATTAGTCATGTAATTAGTTAGTATTATTTAGTGTCAGTAAAAGGGTTCTGCTGGTAAGCAGTAGTCATTCTGCCAATGTTGCACCAACATTCATCAATATAGCCTCTACAAAGCTGTGATTTTCTTCTGAAAATTGCAGTAATAAAATTCTGATTTTCATTTGCAGAATAAGACGAGATTACAGAGGAAGGGAAAAGGAAAGAAGTATAATAATTCAATTATATCTATGTAATTATTGTAATAAACAGGTTGTAATAAAACAAGTATTCAATGCAAATTATGTTTCTCTGTTTATTTACATGTACATGTATGTTAGACTTATACTACAGCTGGAACTACTAGGCAGGTGTCGAAAATATGTACAAAACAGTTGCCTTCTGTGAAAGAGCATTAAAGATTTTCTTGCATGGCAGAACCATGAAACCCTTACAAATAAACTAAAACAAAGTCTTATTAGCATCTGTTAACATTTATGTAAGCCATAGTGCAGGAAAATAACATTTAAAATATTATATGTAAATGTAATACATTGGCAGCCATAATGGATGGAAAAAAACAATTGCTTTCTTCTTCGGCAATTCATGACGTAGTGAAGTGCTGAATGAAAAATGTAGCGACTCCACAGCGGTCATTTTAGAATAGCCTGTCGAACCTATTATCTTAGTGGGTGCAGCGTATAGCCCTCAATTGCAATGAGCTAAGCTAAAGAAATAAGTCTTTTCTCATAAGCTATGCATAATCCTAAAGCAATCGTAATATTATTGTAGTAAAGCTCTCTTGTGAATAGTAATAACGATAGATAAAAATGCCATATAATAGGGCTACATAAGATACATCCAAAGCGCAGTCAGCTATTGTAAAATTTGCCTAACATTCACACGTACATTGTAGCTCAGCATTTTTAACTGTATAGATTAATATCAACACTGTGTAGCTGAGATGATAACATGGATTCAAATATACAACCTTACAGGTACAACAACTGATCAAACTATATTTCATATGTTCAATGTTGTTGAGTATTTACTATTTATAATAAATCAATAATTATAATAATAATAAATATAATTGATAAAGTAAACTAAATGATATAAAATATTTTTAAAATATAATTTGATAATAATACCATGAGATGATCATGAATAATGATTTTTCTATAGTTACCTTAGTTTAGTTTTAGTTTCATTTAGTTAAAATGTTGTTATAAAATAGAAAATGGCAAATAATATTATTTGTTGTCATCAAGTCAATACAATATCAATATTAGATAATTTTTGTTATTAATTATAGTCTTATAGACTAGTTATTTCTATATTTTATTCATACAGGAATAATGTTAATGCACATCATAGTAACATATTAATATTAGTTATATATTGGCCTATATAATTTGGTTGTATCTACAGTTTATGACTTTACAAGTAACCATTCATTAAATTCAGTATAAAATTTAGTCCCACACATCTATAATTCACTTGACTTTTATTTAATTTCAGACTGCTACAAAACAATGATAATTATTATTTTATCATAATATATTATTTACTTCATGACAATGATACATGTAATTATGGTAAGTTATTGTAACCAAGTATCATGTATGGTCATACATGTACATCTATAAATTTATAGTTATATATGACTTTCTCCGAAACAGGTCATAGTATAGAGCCTGCAGATACCTGGTGAACCTGCAGCAAAACAAGATATGCCCAATCCACCAGAAGGCACCAGCTGTCATACTCTCTATTTTGATCTAAGTTGAATGATACCAACCAGTGCGAGTGCATCACGATCACCCTACTGTACTGAAACTTTGGCTGAAGTACCTCCTGATGTGGTACGTACAATCTGTACCTCTGTACTTGGCTGAGCTGTCTACCATTTTCTGAGCACAGATACCTAGGTTCTTAATGCCTTATCTTAATTCCATATCCGTATTGATGGCTTGAGATTGGTACTTATTGTACATGTAGTCGACTGTAATGATTAGTCTCATAAAATGTCTGTTGAGAGAGCTATCCAATGGAAATAACATGACCTTTTATTACCTGCATATAATAATATGTACATGTTGCACCTGTAACATATTTTAGTTAATTATTTCTCAGGTATGTACACCATTAATAAGCGACACACTACCAAGTGAGGAGATGGCTGGCCAGACACCTAACAGAAATAGAAAGAAAGCAATTACCATTTTCTTTAGCAAGCTACATGTACATCCAAGAAAGGTTTTTCCCACTGACAATGAGAAAGTTTGTTTTTCCTAATATAATTTAGGTAGTTTCTGCTATGATGAACAAGACTAGTCTGATGTTTACATTGTAGCTTGGCTGCAGGGGCTAGTGTTTGGTTAGCATAACAATTAATATATACTAAGCACACGCCAGTGAGTGATAGGGCTCAACTTAAACTAACCACACTTTTAGTTGGTTGCTGCAACTAAGCTACAATAAGGACATTACAGATGAAGTTTTTTCTATCAGCAAACATGTTCTGTAGTAGTTTTTAAAAGTCGGAGTTTTAACATGGAGACAGAAAGGGACATCATATTCTTTAACTGTTCTAGTCAGACAGCAATTTATATAACTTTTGCCTAAACAGCTGATATTATTGAACATGACATACATTTTTGTAGCATTTATAGTTGTGATTTGCTACTACAGCTGTACTTGTACTCCTAGTAGTTGTATCTATACTAATATTTGTAGTGCTATTGTACATGGTTATTTGCACTTATGCTCTACTAACTTGTACTTACTTCTAAGTCCCAATGTGAAAAAATACTTGCTCCTCTCAATGTAGAACTTGGTACTTTACACCAGCCAAGGAGTAACCACCTATGGAGCACCACCTATGCATGTAGGAAGTAGTTGGTGTGCATGCATATACATGTATAGTCACTCTGGCTGCCCCTTGCTGTCAAACAATGTACCAGCCTCTAATACATGCATAATCTTTCCTCTGTAGGTTCTTACGAGTGTATTCCAATAAGTTAAAACATGTCAGAGAACTCACATGTTCACTTATTTCAAAAACAATGAGCTCCCAGACACATGTTCACCAATCAGAGTTACCATTAACCCAGCACCACACTCTATGCTGTAGATTATTCAATTCTGAAAAGCTAGCATAAACATGTACACCTAAGACTCAGTTTGTGAACGTTTGGAGCAATGTGCTGCAGTGCATCTTTTTTTTCCCAGCAAGCTGTTACTGTAATAATGCTAAGCTATTGACAGGATGATCTAATTTCTTTACCAAAAGCTTAGTTAGTAAGATTGAAAAAAGTCGGAATACGATCAAGTCTAGTGAATGTCTATTCATGAACCATTTCACTGCGCCTTACCCATAGCGCCTTACCCATAGCCTTACCCATAGGGATTGGTAGTTGAGGTAAGATTATACCAGGCATTGACCAATTAAGGAGCCGCATTCACAGTGAACCAATCAACGCAGGGAGGAAAGTATTTGCAGGTATAATTATTAGAACGGTAAACAGGTTTGTCCTGGACACTATCCTTAGCGCTAGAGCCTTTTAACTTTTAGCAAGTTGGAATACTGAAACTTGGGGTGCTTGAATTGGATTTTACTTCAATCATACTTGAGCTCCCAGGCTATAGCCTTCAAATATTACAGATTAAGTATTCCATCTTGAGGCTGGCAAGTGAAATGGCCCTATAGCTATATGTTCTTGGAGATGAAACTGGATTGAAAAAAGCCAATTTTTGATCGCTAGTAATCGGCTTTACTATGAACCACGCAATGTCACCACACATTGTGCGTTGGAACTCCACTGCGTCATATTGTGCGGAGAAGAAGGAAAGATGTTTTATTTTGCCGATTATGGCGGCTAATACGCAACTTTTCAAATTACTGGTGATGGACACTTTTCCTGCACTATGGCTTACATAAACGTTAACAGATGCTAATAAGACTTTGTTTTAGTTTATTTGTAAGGGTTTCATGGTTCTGCCATGCAAGAAAATCTTTAAGGATAGCAGAGTTTATTTTTTCACGCTACTCTGGTGTACAAACAATGCCAATCCTAGCCCAAACCACTAGTGACTTCTTCACAAGTCATGATCATGAGTTCATAACCAATTTAAATTTGAATTGCTTCTAGAATCAGTCTTTCTGGATGTACATGTAAGTAAAGTATTTCTACCAAGTTCATTCTACAGTAGGAGCATAACAAGACTCCAGAAGCCAAGCCATAGTTGATAATGTTGTTAAATATCATGACACAGCAGTACTATGATACAAGTGTCAATGCTATAGGCTTCTGGGCTAATGCATGTGCTATTTTTCACAATGTTTCTGGGTTGTCTCCCCTCTCTCAAATGTTATGCAGGGAATAAAACATCCAAGTGTTAAATTATGTGGATTTAACATGCATATTTGACCAAGTACAAAAGTGCTCCAACTACTATTAGTACGAATATCATTTACAATGCACGTGTCAGCAGCTACGTGTATGTATACTGCAATTGTTCAGCTGTGGAGGAGGGAGGACAACTACTAAATATATACATGAAATAATTGAAAGCCTCCTACAGAAAGCAAGTATAATATTAGATGCTGGTTTTCAGTATGTCCCATCTACACTAATGGTTGCCCTCTCTTTTACACAGGTGAGTAAACACAGTTGCTACAAAAACAGTGCATTTCCTACCACATTTTTGTAACTTACATAATATACATGTACATGTATGGTATTGCGTTCATGCATCCATGGTGTTCCTCTTAGAGCTGCTAGCAAGATACATGCACATGTACATTTGTATATTCTGAACTGAAGTTGTATTCTCTTTACATGCATGTGACATCTATAATTTTATTTTTCTGTTGTTTTAATGAATCGATCAACATGTACATGTAGGTATTCTTGGTAGATTAGGCTTACTTTAGTCGTTGTCTGCTGGAAGAATGTACTAAAAATTGCGTTCATGGGTAGTACACAACCTGAAGCTATACAATATGCTAAAATAAACACTGAGAGAACCTTAAATCTTTTGTTTATGTATGACCTACTGCTGCTGGTCTCACTAGAATAATTATTATGTCCGATATACAATGTACGTATGTCTCTCACATTTACATGGTTATGATCTGTGTGATAGATTCGGCTCTGTCTGTCTATTCTAACTACCCTAATTGCTTTGGTTCTGCAGGGAACATAAGTTTAGATAGTCTGTTAGATTGTTAGATAATTGTACACAGTATGTTTTATATTATGCATGTACACTGCTAGTACATGACTCTTATTATGAACAATATGTGATGTACATGTACATGTACATGTACAGTACATTGCATATTGTGTAAAACATTTTGAGAGGTCTGGTGTTGTTATTTAATGTATAAGAGTATTATAATCCAACATGTAGGTATGTAATTCTTCAACTCATTGTCTCAACAACAACAAAGATCTCTAAGGCAGAGAGAAAAAGTGCAGAACACATGTCACAAGGGCCCCTGTGGCTAATAAATTGTAGATATACTGTATATCAAAGAGGAGCAGGGATCAGCCCTGGCCACCTCTGTTGAACTACATGCAATAATATTGATAGACCAACTGCTGTTAGTACTTCCTCGTTCTCAATTATTTGCAAGCAAGGCAACAGGTAGTGCAAGAGAAAGGAATGACATGTACTTTCATGCCTTAGCCTACTCTAACTAATAGTACCACGTAGGTAAATGTGCTACTGCAACTGCAGCCCTTTCAAGCAGGTATTGCAATACACTTCAATTTGAGAAGCTAAAATATTTAATATTATTAACTTCCATATGACATGTATAATGGTACACCTGTCTACATGCACACACATAATCCTAATCTTCTCAATACATGCAAGTGCAATGTAAGGATGGGACAGAATAAGTCTGTGTCATTTCATATACATGGTAGATGTACAATGTACATGTATCACATGCTTAGCTGTTTCTCATCTATTAATGGTGGTGTATGATTTCACCACATTTTCACTACTGCTCTTCAGTCACTGCCCATTAAACCCACCATGAACAGTGGTGCCCCAAAACCTAAACAGAGAGTTCTTGAGCTGTCATTTTAACCTGTTTTGCTGTGATGTTGCTGCTCTTGTTTTGGTTGAAGAATACAGACAGTGAGCTTCATCCTACATGTACATACTAGATGCACACAGACTTATAGAATATAATTTATAATACAGTGAATTGTGAATAGGCTACACATAAACATATTAAATCATAACTTAACCTTTTCTCAGGAAGATTCTTTATTAATATTGAATGTATTTTGGAGAAATACAATTCATAGGCACAAAACTATTGATTGCAGTTGGAAGTCGTCCTCTCTCAATCTATTTTGTTTCATTTCTACCAGTAGGAGACAGATGGAAAGTGAGAGGATAACTTCTCTCTATGATCATAATTGAATGAAGGCCCATGCTCCTGAAGAATAATTATTATTTAGATTACAAATTTAGTTAGAATTGCAACATGTATATCAAGTTGATACTCCTAGATTTTGTTCATTCATCAGAGAATTGTTGTAAATACAAGTTGTCCTCTCTCACCATTTGTGTTTTGCTGGTAGAAGTTGAACATAACTGGTTGAGAAAGGCTAATTTATAATTACAATAAATAGCTAATGAGTGCCCAGTAGACAATGCACATGTGAGGCTGGGTGTTTTCTGCACTGCTGATGGTCAGTGTGTGAAGAGAGGACAACTACTAATACACCAAGGTCTAACTACATGAACTGCTATTTCCTACTAACAATGGACAGCTAGCAAATGAGATTGTGCCTACGTTCAAGAGCAAAATTCACTCTGTTTGGCAATGTTAATTATTGTGCATTTTAGTGATACTGTTGCATTAGTTTATGTTGTAGTGTTGGGCACCCTATAACCTGTAGTTGGGAAACATTGCATCATTGGGTGATGTAATTATCATAAAGTGAAATAATAATACATTATTGTAATGGCTGTGCGCCACAGGCCAGCCACTGCTAACTTGTAAGAGTAGAGAGATGATAACTTCTTATTGGTTCAAGCCACCCTAAGTAGGTACTGGGTTTGCTGCTATCCTATGTGCTCCCAGATCAACTATTCAGTGGTATTTAGTAGTTTAAGTAGAATAGTGTATTGTGTGAAAAACACTATATAGGTATAACAATGATTCCTCTGTACAATGAAATTGTCCTTTTCTATACTCTGTAGTGCTGAGACGAGAATACACAAGTAAGTATAATAATATAAATATCACAGATAAGATAATGGGTGATTATTGCATAACAATTACATAATAGATTAATATGGATGATAGCCATCTAACCACTTGGCCTGGCCTGCTTAGTGTCCTGTCACAGACACAGATTAACATAGAGCTGTCTGGTAGGTCCTACTGTGGTCAGTGTCAAGGGCAGCGTTAGTGTCAAAGGCGTTAGTGTCAAAGGTGTTAGTGTCAAAGGCGGCCTCAGTGTCAAGGGCGGCCTCAGTGTCAAGGGCAGCCGGTCACCACATTATACAGTTTATTAAAACAGTTTTAAGGCACTGTCTTGTAATACCAGTTAAAAGCTTTGATAACCAAGTCAATGTACAATTACATAGTTTTGGATTTCTTTCACCCATGGCCTCCGCATCTTTTTCATCACTGGTGGCGGTTCTCTTGAGCAGAGCGAATTCCCTTTTCATATATCTAAAATACAGAACATTTCACTTGTCTTTTGCTGCAGCAACATTTTTCCATAAAGTTGTTCAAATAGCATCTCTATGGGAGATTAGCGACACTCCTTAAACCTTCATAAAATGCTGTCAAAAGTGAAAAAGTTACCATAGCTGGGTAAACTGTGAGATTGTTGAAAATTATGCAAGGGATTGAACTTACATTGTACAATGTGCTTCCAGCTGTTATGTCTACAGCAGTTGAACCAATTCTAGGCCTATGAATTTGTCTGCTCCCCATAGAGTTCATTCACCTCTTCAGCTATCTGTTATGTAATACATGTACATTACAAATTAGTATCAACTTATTAGACCTGTGAAAGTACAGGGTTCCATCTCAACATTAATGCTAATCTACATGCACATGTACATGTAAATAAGGGGTAAAAATCCATGTAACAACCTACAGTTTCCAAGCAGTATAATGTTAGTAGCGGTATAAAATTATTGTATAGTGCAAGATTTAGATTGCTGTAAAATTGCAGTATTAGGACAAGATGCTAAGCATATACTACAAAGCAATGCAAATTGAAGAGCATAGATTATTTCTTGTTACTCTGGCCAAACCAAAAGTGATGCTATTAGCGCATTTAGTCCCAAAAAAGGGCTGTTGTACTTGCTGTGGAAAACTATAATATTAATTAATTAATTAGCTGATTTTCACATCAGAATAATGTGCACAATGTACTTGTTAAATGCTGGCTTGCATCATATGATTGGTCTCTAAGTGTATCAAGGTACTTTCTCCAACTAACCTTTCAACTCATTTGTATCTGTATATGTAGTGCATGTGGCTTATCCTGAATAAACATCTATTTTCAGTAATAGAAAATAGTTGCTTAGATCCTGCACTGTCCACTCACTCATCAATTACTAGTTTAATACATACCAATATTAGGCATACTTGGACGGTCTACCTCAGCAAACCAGATCATTCAGAATATCCATGTCCATGCCTATGTTAACATGAAAAATATCATTATTACATTGTGTATTAATTCTTCCTATGCACTAAATCTTTAGACTGATGGTCAAGTGGTGTAAACATTTACCATATTACAGCAGCAACCAAAAAAATGAAATGTTTTGAAAGATAACCATGGACCTGTATTAACTCCAATATATTTCCTACATGAATAGGCCAATAACAACTAGAAAAGCAGGTTCTTACATAATATTTAAAGCTTCTATCAATTTCCCTACTAACCAGACTGAGCTTTATCACACGATGAATTGAAGCAAAAAAAGCAAAAGCTAGGAAGTGACTAAGCAAATTCTCAGTAACTTGCACAACTAACAGTCTACAGATCATGCAATTTAGGTTAAGCAAAGAGAGCTGAAGAAGATTAAAAGATCTCGGACCGGTAATGTAAAGGGTTGACAACAGACAAGGGGAGAACATAAAAGACTAACAGCAAACAAATTGCATGACACCAGAAGCAGTGGTTTCAGCCGCGGAAGAAGTACAATGTACATGTAGATGTAAGTGGGATGGCTCTATGCTAGAGTAGGCCTAATGAGCTAAGGATTCAGTGAAATCTGGTAGCAGTGGCTGTGTTACTTATTGCTATCACCCCTGCAACAACTACTAGCACTAATACTGCGATGAATACTACTGTAGGTGCTACCACTATACTGCTGCTGGTGCTGCAGCTCTGCCTCACTTCTACTTCCTACTATTAAGGCTACTCTACCATTATTCCACCTCATCTCTCTTCCGACTACATGGGACTACTATCACCACCAGTACTACTGCTACAACTACTACTGCCACTATTGCTGCTGCTGCTACTACTAATACTACCACCACCACTACCATTACTACTACTACCACTACCACTACTACTACTACTGCTACTACTACCACTACTACTACTAGTACTACTACTACTACTACTACTACTGCTACTACTACCACTACTACTACTAGTACTACTACTACTACAACTACTACTGCAATTACTGCTGGCACTACTACTACTACTACTACTACTGCTGCTGCTGCTGCTGCTGCTGCTGCTGCTGCTACTACTACTACTGCTACTACTACTACTACTGCTGCTGCTACTACTACTACTACTACGGCTGCTGCTACTACTACTACAGCTGATACTACTACTACTAGGCTACTGCTGCTACTACTACTATTGCTGCTGTTGATACTACTACTACTACTACTGCTTCTGTTACTACTACTACTGCTGCTACTACTACTACTACTACTACTACAGCTACTACTAGAGCTGTTCCTAGAGCTACTACAATTGTCACTGCTACACATACTGCTACAGCCACTACACCAGGTACTACTAGAGTTACTACTACAGCTATAACTACCAGAGCCACTACTATAACCACTACTAAAGCTACTACAGCGACTACCACAGCTGCTACTATAGCTGCTACTAGGGCTACTGCTAGAGCTACTGCTACAGCTACTACAACAGCTACTGTTGCTTTTATTGCCTCTACCGTTCCTCCTACTATTACTATTGCTCTTCCTACTAGTGCTGCTGTCACTGCACTACTATGGCCACTGCTGCTGCTTCTACTACTTCTACTACTACTACCACTGCAGCTACCAGTGCCGCTACTACAACTGCTACCACTACTGCCACTGCTACCACTACTACTACTACTGTTGATGCTATAACCCTGAAGCTACCGCCGCTACTGCTACTACCCCTGCTACTCCTACTAGTGCTAATGGGAGTCACATTAAAATAAATTGAATACCACATCATCTGTAGAACCAGACAATAATGGTATATGTACATCTCTTCAGTTTTAACTTCCATTCAGCAATGGTGAGGGTCCGAATGACTGATCAGGATGCAGAAGATCAAGGTGCACTAAATGTTAATGAGACTTAAAAGGACGAAGTCAGAGTACAGCACTGGCTTCAGGCTGACATCCGCCTACAGGTTGTAATCTTGGTGCCTGCAAGCCATCGCTGCTGTCTGTATCCAATGACAGGGTCTCAGAGCAAGTCCAGTCTGACGAAGGCTACCCATTTCAAACATTTGATCATAAACTTTTACAACTCTATGACTGAGTCAGCCAAGATTGAGTTGAAGTAGAATTAACATATTATTACAACCACAATGAGCTCTACAGTTGTTTCTGGTACCAACAATACTCTAGAGGTCTCTGTTGTGTATCTATAAAGGATGAGCCCTGAAAGCCCACTCTTGCTTTGTTTCGAGAAGAACAGCTGAGTTCCAGAAGAGCAGCAGGATTCTATTGTGGTTTATGACCACATTATTAAAGTCTGTTATTGCAATCTGAAGATACCTCCAGATCTGTTTGGGGGCATTCAGTACAGTACAGTAGTGTGCTGCGCTGTCTTGGTCTGTGGTATTCAAATGTGTTGATCATAGTCAATTGATATGGAAATGTGCTGTGACAGCCCTAGGGCCTCGATGTATTCATTTCAGTTGAGCTAGAGCTTCCACAGCAATTGTAATAAAATCCGTAATGAAGCCTATGGTTTCCATATTGCCAACCAGGTCTACAATCTTGTTGCTGTAAATTGCTGTTCATGATTTATTACTGTGTTGTACATTTCACCAACTAGGCCTATAGTTTGCAGTCAGAAACTGATGAAGTAGTAGCATAGGCTATATATATTTGCTCTTTTTGGTTGATATGGAAGCAGATTTCTTCTTGCTCCCGATTCAGTAGCTACTAATCAATCCTCTGCTACCATAAAAACCTTTATAGGCAGAATTAACAGGCACTTGGCAAAAGAATGAGGGCTGCAGGACTACAACAGGGCAGGTATGATAATAATTCCCATGGTTCCAAACATGGCAATGGGTATTCTCCAGTGACCTGATTGATCATTCATTGATCATTAGCATTAGTTATCGGATTTACAGCAAGCACTAGTTGGAAGCAATAGCTAATAAGTAAGTTCACTAAATTTAATACCAATCAATAACAACATGAAGAAAGCATAAAGACATGATAATTATAATTAATATTAATAATTTAATACATGTGATGATGGCGAAACCTCCAATTTTGAATTTAATAAATATTTGTTCAATACATACATGTACACTATGACTATTTAGGCCTTAAGTACTATAACTACTATAGATATACTAATGAAATGTAAATAATAATTATCATACTATGATATTTTAACCAGTGAAGTTGAAATTTAAATTAATAATATTTTTAAAATAATAATAATTATAATATAATTTAATATTAATTCAATATGACATATTTTATATTATCCTATTAGGCCTACTTTTAGTGATTCAACTGATTTCTACCCGATATTCTGATCGCTTGATTTCGAAATCCTAAATTAAAATTAATTAAATTGTACTACGCTTTTCCTTTATTTTAGAGAGTAGGTCATGAGTAGAGAAGTATTTTCTAATGATGCATGTTGGATTCACTTTAACCAACAGGAACGCTATTGCATTGCAAATAACAATACTCGCTAGCTTTGATTTCTTGCCAGCTAAAATATCAATCTCTAAATTAGGGAGCTGATGCAAGTTTTGTTCACATATCTAGGTGCTATCACAAAGCATCCTAAACATCAGTCTAAAATAATATGCGATGGAAACATTATGAGTTTCACTTTGCTGGGCACAAGAGAAGACAACTCCAATTGCACTGTTAAAATGATCAAGAGAAGACAATCACTGCAATAAAGGCTGACTCTTGAAAAACATCACAATTAGCCAATGAAAAAGTCACACCTTGTGGCCTTCATCATTGATGAATCATGCTTCAACGATTATTAACCCAATGCCTACAGTGGTAATTCTTTTAAAATAATGCACCGCGTTGTCATTTCAGGGGACCCCCCTGAAATGACAACATAGCGCATTGACATATTTTTGCAATGCGTACTGTAGTTGTTTTTGGCCAGGGATGGGCTGGATCCTGAAGTCTTCACATTCCAACTACTGATCTTTCAACATGGGTTTCATCCAAGTTCTTGTTGCTGTGACTTGGGTAGCTGCTGTCAGCTGTACTAAAGACGTGTGTAGTAAGTATATTATTCATATTCTCTGAAAACTGACATGTTTTGGTCTTCTATGGAACAGAACAACAAACACGCAGCTACACTGTAAAACATAATAATATAATTACTTATTATGATTATAGAAAGTTGCATTCATAAAAATAATATACACGTAACAAAGTATACTTGTGACATACTGAATTTTTTTCAAAAGTGATAAAGTGAAAATACAACTGGAGAAAGAACTTATTGTATACTTTCATTAATCAAATATAGCATCCACGTTTTATGGCTATTTATAAATACAACCTAGATAGTTAGGTGGGAGTAAATACGTATGTAGTTGTTAGTTATAATAATTGGTCATGCTCGATAATCGTTGGTGGTCGAAATATTCTTTATCCCAGAGTAAAGCCAAGATTGGCAAGACAGAAATTTTGCACAATTTAAGGTGATCTGTAAATAGGCTCTTCCACACAGAACTGTACGATAATATACCAAACGATGCTGTATTATAATTGTGAGAAATATTGGTTGTGACATTCAACAGTACATGTAAACACGTTGTAGTCGCCACAAAGTGTAAAAGTTCAGAGTGTCTCCTGAATCCTTACACCAGCACCTGTATCAGACCTGTCAAAGTTAGCAAAAACTATGAAGCTGCTAAATCTTACTGCAGATCTCAAGGAGAAGAACTGGCTGTGTTTGGTACTGTGGAATCCCTCAACTTTATGAAGCATCTTAGAAAACCTGTTGCAGGTAAATTTTCAGATTTTAGATTTTATTCTTCCATAATGGTTAAAAAGTATCTGATATATGTACATGTATGTTGTTGCTCCTTCAGCAATTGCCACTGAAGACTCATCGTACCATGTCACAGCTTCCATTAATTGCCCATCCATCATTTACAGAATTCTTTTACGCAAAGAATTTAGAATTTTATTTCGCTGGAAAGAAGATCAACAACGTCGGGAGACACGATGGAAGGATTGATTTACCTATAACAAACATGGATTGGGATGTAAATGAACCTAGTGGAAATGGAGACTATATACAGATCAGAAATAAAGACCATGGCTACAGAATTGATGACACAGAGTGCTCAAAAACACATCACTTCCTGTGCGAAGTCAATGCAACATCCGTATACTTAAGAATCTGATACTTGGCAATCACTAAATGTAAAATAATGTGAGACTGAAAGATAATCATCGTTTCATACTGTTATTTACCTGTAGATGTCAATTCAACTTAAATAATATTCATCCAATAAATAGCAAATTAAATTAATATCCAAGACACTTTACAATTTAAATTATGCCCGAGCTTGATGGTAGCAGCTTAATAAATGGGATCAGATGAAATATTTTTACGGCATGTCAATTTTAACTACAGTTCCTAAGAGAAAAATGACTTGGGGTGGGGGGGGGAGTTTCTCCTGTATAATTGAATGATTTTTCATGGCTTCACGGTATCCCAAAAGTAAAAAGTGGTGATCTGCCATCTTCACACACTAGAATTCAGATCTGATACAGTTATTCTACTGCAATTTGTAATAATTTGAAATTGTGGCACTTATATTTCTTCACAACCACAATTTCTAACCGCATGTAAGTTTTCAGAAAACTCATACACTATTGATGCTTGTTTTTGTTTTATTTGCAAGGAGTGGCACTGCTAATTTTCCGCAATTTGTGATATACACAAACTTATGTATAAATGCTTTGGAGGTTGTAAGGTTGCAATATGATTGAATAGTGGAGACAACTCCCCTTACTGAACTTTCAACTAAGCAACTCTAAAAAGTGCATCTCAGTCAAATTCATTTTCTCATTCTCTTAGCAATTCAGTAATCTTCCTGCTTATGGGAATGTCAAACAACTATTATATTCACAGGTTCTTTTAGCCTTAAGTCTGATGAATGAAGGAGTGCAAATGTAATTAGACCCTATTGTAACATTAGCATTGTTGTAATTGTTGCAAGCTGAAATGCACACACACATATGCCTTTCTCTATATTAAAACTATTATCCAGATATTCAGTGATCGTACATAAGATAACTTTTGAATTAGTTGAATCTAACAACTTTTATTTTGATGATTTTGCACAATACTATGTGCGTTCACGGTCATATGAAATACGTGACACTTGTGTGTTAGTAGAGAGGGGTACAGGTGCATAGAGAGCAGGTAAGTAGGGAGAAGACTGGAGAGAATATAATGTAGATTACATACTAATATGAATCAAGCATTCGGAAATCTAATGCTGCTACTAGTCTTGTACCTATATGCATTGGAGTTAACTGGCTATATGTGTATCTACAACCTATTTTATATCGCAGAGAGATGCGAAACTTAGTATGAAATAGTTTGGTAAAAGTTACTTTAACAAAACATTTTTATCTAAATTGCTGTGGAACACACATGTACATGTACATACATTGTATAGCCAACATATGACTTCAGGATTTACTTAACTTATTTGCACAGGATTTACTTAACGTTTCTCCTTGAACAAACAGTTTTTACGTTTTTACACAATATTGTTTGTTTTGTGTACAGCTTTGCTATTCATATACATGTATTATTACACAGTATTATTGAATATGTGAACAAGTAAATCAATAAACCTCTTATGGCAAGTTATATGTATAACTGATCTATTTATAGCCTGTTATTAATATTTTGTGTAACAAGGAAGTATGGCTAAGTCAATAAAGTAATACTGTAATGGTATGCCAAGTCGTATCATTCATCTGACACTCATTATTGTGTGCATACATGTATATATCTGCTTGTACTTTACTCTTATACTGTTGTATATAATTATCTAATTACAGGGGCGTAACTTTTGAAAAATTTTTGGGGTGGCTAGAAGTCGGGTGTTTATGCAGGCCATCGGCCTGCCCGAGCGCTCCGCGCGAGAGCGGGGTGGGTGCGGGAGGGGCGCAGCGCCCTCCCGCAAGGGGGGTCCGGGGGTCTCCCCCGGAAAAAAATTAGAAAATTACTACCTAGATATGCAATTTCGGGACGTTTAAGGTGTAAAATTACTGCTCAAAATAATTGGATATTAGATATGTATAGTCAAGTAAATCAAAGTAGCACAAGACAGTTGAAATTTTTCACGCTGTGATACATTAAACTGAGCTTTTCATAAACAGATATAGAATAAGTTTGAGCGCCGAAAAAATATAGGCTAAATTGGTTCTTTAAGTAATTATTCCTCACTACTAAGGCTTCACTAGAAATGAGACCTATATTATCTCAACTAGGCCACCTTAAGCACACTAGATCTGACATTACTAGTACTGACTAGTCTACTTAAACTACTGACCAGGATACTATCATGATACAAAATAAAAATACAGAAACAAAAAAAATAATAAACGGATAAGTCTGCTAACACTAGCACCAAAAGATTTTGCGTTTTCATTCTCCAGAAAAAATATTTTTTTCTACACTGACAAGAATAAGAATAGAATCAATTAATTAAATAATACAATATATATAATATTATTATTATAATTTATTATTATAATAATAATTATTGGTGGCTACATGAGTGGGGTTTTGATATTGTTAAAAATAGATATTAATAAAATATAATAATGATAAATTAATATTTATACAATAATTATATAAATATTAATTAATATAAATGTTAATTTATTATTATTATATTTTTAATTTTATTAATATCGATTTTTAATAATATCAAAACCCCACTCATGTAGCCACCAAATCCAGCAATAAGTTTTGCTCACATACATGCTAACAATCTACTTGGAAGCCTATACAATGTTTATCTTTTTATTGGAGGACGGAGGTTGTAAAGAAGCAGTTATAACTTAAAAAGTAGCAACAAGTTATTTGGTCTGTACGGAAAATTCCAAGTTATGTAGCTTGAGATTAAAGTAAGTCATGGAGCCGGTTTGGCTTTATATTCAATATAGTCTACATATTATGCAACTGCAATTATAAGTAGCTACAAACCTTGGGCTAATCACCCTGATTGTAAATAATGATTGGCTATTTCTAGTAGTCCGATAATTTGATTGGTTTGTGGAAAAGCAGCGTGTCGCATAAACTATATTCTATACTACATCCTTAGAAACACGTAGTAAGGAAAACTTTACTGCGGCCATAGGAGAAGATAACTCTATGGCCGCCGTAGAATTGATACCCCTGAATTCAAAAACACCATTTTTGGGCCACTTTATTTTGAAATTTAGGGGCGGCCATGCCGCTCTGCCCACCTAAAGTTACGGCCCTGAATTATATATAAGTCTTTTAATGCCTTTTATACCCATGTACAGAGGCCCGACCTCTCAGAATCCATTGATATTCATTTTGTACATGAATTGGACCATTTTAAGCAACTTTTGTAAAACCCGACCTATTTTGGGTCGGCCGTCGGGCGCAACTTCCGGACGACCACACGTCGTCTTTTCCCGACGTCACGTCGGCCGGAAGTCGGCCGGAAGTTCTTATACTATATAAAGGGCATTGTTTTTCTATTCATTGTCTCAGTCTTCACTTGACTTTCAATAAAGACACATCTATACTTGATACAGAGACTTTCACTTCCTTTTGCCAGGTCGTTCGCTAGTCGAACCGCCTACTAGGTCGGATCACTCTCTTTCATTGTATAGTCTGAAGGTCGGACTTGAGATCAGATGGGTCGTCTTTGGTAGTATTTGGGCTACTGAGACCGCTCGATCTTTCATGTAATGCTAAGTCCTATTACCACTCATAGGCACTTCATTTCTAGGTCGATAGTCGTCCAAGGACGACCGCACCAAATTACAGAAACCATTACATTGGTGGCAGCGGTGGGATTCTAAGGTCGTACTCTTACGATACGAAGCGAAGGAAGGTGACCTCGGCCTCGGGAAACCCGACCGACCTCATTCTTCAATACTTCTAAGGCGATTTAGGACTCGGACCCGGGAACCTTGGGTACGAGAAGGTGACAAACGCTAAAGTGCACCGATAATTCTCGTGGTTCCGCTGGATGTAGCCCGACCTACGCCGGATCTTCCATCAAAGACCGACCTCGGATCCAGAACAGATTGACGGTACTCAGTACGTCGACTAGGCCAACACGGCCTATCAAAACAAACCAGTTTTACTCACTACCCGACACCCTACCGACATGGACCGAATAAAGGACCTGCTTCAGCAGGTGATGTACCAAGCCGAGCAGGACCTCAAGACACTCAGCTACAACGGACAAGAGGACGTAGAACTCTTCATAGAAGACTTCACCGCTATGGCAGAGCGTTGCAACTGGAATGACAGAGCACGCCTCATACGGCTTAGAGCCGCCCTACACGGACCCGCACAAGAATGTGGCCAACCTCGATCAGTCGAAGAGATATTTTCCCGACTGAGGGAACAGTATGGACTAACTGCCAAAGAAGCCCGATGGAAGCTGTCCACCCTGGAACAGCCAGCCCACACGTCACTCAGAGACTATGCAGCTCTCATCCGTAGACTGATGGCGACAGCCTTTGAAGGAGCACCCCCTGCATTTTTGGAAGAATGGGCTGTAGAGAAGTTTTGCCTCACAGTCCACGACCACGCCTTACGCTGGTACTACACATGGTTACAGCCCGATGATATGGAGGAAACACTGGAAACTGGAACAGCCTTCCTCCGCAACGGGGATGACAAAGCCAACCCCCCAGAACCACAAGAGGAGCTTCCCGCCGACCTCTTACGGAAAGCCCTACAGACCCTCCTACAGAAGTGCCAAGAATCGGATGACGGACCAACGGTCACACCGGAACCCGTCCCAGTAGATGACCCCATTCCTACTGCGGCCGACACGGACAATCATTCAGGAGAAGGTGGACTAAACCGCACTGGTCGTCCACAGAGGCCGACGGACACAGCAGAACCCGTCCTAGTAGATGAACACATTCCTACTAGAGCCCGGCCAGGAGAAGGTGGACCACCCCACAATGGTCGTCTACAGAGGCCGACGGACACATCAGCACCCGTCCCAGTAGACGAACCCATTCCTACTAAGGCCAAACCTAAGAAGAGTGGACCACACCACAATGGTCGTCCACAGAGGCCGACGGACACATCAGCACCCGTCCCAGTAGACGAACCCATTCCTACTAAGGCCAAACCTAAGAAGAGTGGACCACACCACAATGGTCGTCCACAGAGGCCGACGGATACATCAGAACCCGTCCCAGTGGAAGAACCTATACCCACTAGGCCTAAAGACAAGAGTAGTCACTCCAAACAGAAAACGCCACGGGTAACTAGCCCATCACACTCCATGCCGACGGTGTCACCTACATCCGTCACAGTTGATGAACCTATACCCACTAGTCCAAAACCAGGCAAGAAACGACTCCACTCAAAACCGGACACAACAGAAGTGACCACAGATCACCCCCCAAGGCTGAAAGGACGACTCATATGTCCCGCCCCGTCGGACCAGACCTCACAAGGTAACCCCGACCTGTCCTCAACTCAGAAGGACCAACAGAATCTAGCCACACTTAGATCCGACACTCATCAGCAATTGATTCCCGCCAAAATTCAGTATGCCCCGACGGACGACTTATCGTGTGTAGAACTGCCAGACACTACAGTCTAAGTCCACGGCTTGAGGATCGACACGGAACAAACTGTGCTGGACCAAACAGGAGAGCTACCTCTGAACCCCTCAAAGAATGTTCAAGTTTCAACAGCCCGACCTGACCCAGAGGACGCGAAGTATCGCGTAGTCGACCTCCAAGACACAATCCCCACGACGTAGATACAGTCTATACTGCCAGCAGTTCAAGTACAAAGAGCGAAGTGTTCTTGTACGGAATCCAGCATTGTAGAACAATTTCAGCCAAAGATACAGATTGCCGAACTCTCGAAATCCCCTAAAGCGGATGAGAAGCAATCGAAGACAACTGTTGCCGTGTTCCCGCGCTTATTTGACGAGTCAAACAAAGAAAACGTGCCTGAGGCATTGCCTACAATTGAGCCAATTGCCCATCCCTCGGCTAGTATAAATACGACAGATCACAGACGAGTAGTCCTTTCTCGTCCAGCTCTTCATCAAGATACATGTATCCCTACATGTGATAATCTCCGCACTCTTGCTGGCAACATGGGTGAAGTTGAAGCTGATTCTAGCAGCCGTATCCTTTCTTCTTCTCGTATGGACGAGAAGGCTACTTCTTCCAACACAGATCACTCCAGTCAGCCTGTCTTCACAGCTGAAGGTAAGCAAATCTCAGTGTTACCAGTAGAGGAACAACCCACACCTGTGGAACTGTCAGGCATGAATTCTCTCTCCCTTCCCACTCGGCATAGACCAGTCGGAACAGAGGAGGATTCCCCTGCACATTTCCACAGGAAAGAACATGAGTTAGAAGGCGGAGGGTACACATCAAATGAATTGTGTATTGTAGACGCATCTCCTGTACGGAGGACGCTCACTCCAGACGGCACACCTCCCCCTACTCCACCTCCTGTTATCTCTACCCTAAAGCAAGCTACAATTAAGCTGCACAAGCTCACTGACAAGCTACCCATAGAGTCATCTCACCATTCCGGCGCCACTAAACCGTGGATTAGCACCTTCACTCAGCAGGCCCGAGACGACTTGGCCAGAAGGAGTCAGCCTAACCTCAAGTGTGCAAAATGTGGTTTCTCCAGCACCCTCAAGAGACTGAACATTCACATTTGGCAACATTTTACCCGCTTCTACTGTCGCTGCGGACGTAGCTCAGTAAGCCGTGATGCACTAGGCCATCACTTCAGTCGGAGATCCAGTATATGTGGGAAACGTCTCTTCCTCACAGACGGGCCCAGCTACGCGGCCCTCATGGAATGGTGGGGCGTAAAGGATCCCCCACCATTTCTGCCATGTCGTCCTACCATGGACGGACAGTCGGGAACAAACAAGCCAGTCTACCTGCCTAGCACCTCCTCTGCCCGGAAGCGGCCTCCTAAAAGACGGCATTGTCCCTCTCCATATCCAGAGCGGACACCCGACTCTCCACCCTCTGATGCTACCTCCTCCTCTTCCTCGTCGCCTACCACTCCAGCTGGACCTTTCCCCTGGCGACCCAGAGTTAGTACTTCCGCTGTGAGCGTCGCCTCTCCTGGCCGACGCGGACGTCTACCCTCTTGGAAGACCGCCCTGCTCCAAGGAAAAGTATGCCTACTGCTCAGTCCGGCACTCTCTACGAAGGCTCTCCACCTCAGGTCTCATGTGCAGCTTCTTGTACGACTTCTCCGGTTCTGTTGCTCGAACCGCTACAGTCTAGACCCACACTAGAGGTCTCGCCACACTGCTCTCCTCATGTACCTGTCCGGAACCCACTCAGAGCTTCTCCAGACTCTCCTGCCGTCCAGTTCCCACCTCCTGCATCTCCTGTATTAACTCAGCCGAGTACCACATGTCCTGCATCTCCGGATCCGTCGCTCATGCAACAACTTGCTGAACTCAAGCCTCGGATTCGCTACCTTGCCAGCCGTCAACAGGTGGGGGACACTCTACGCCAACATCTGGAACCTCTCTATGCTCGGGAAATAGCTCTTCGCGGACTAGCCAACCAGCATCTAAACCACCCCCAACAGCTCCAGCTCATACAAGCAGACTTGGATGTCGTATCTAGAGAATCCACCCTATACCGTACCCTTCTTAACTTGACACTAGAGACACCCATGACACAGTGTGAGGGGGCTATGTAATGGTACGCTGAGCCGTATCAGTCATCTGACACTCATTATTGTGTGCATACATGTATATATCTGCTTGTACTTTACTCTTATACTGTTGTATATAATTATCTAATTATATATAAGTCTTTTAATGCCTTTTATACCCATGTACAGAGGCCCGACCTCTCAGAATCCATTGATATTCATTTTGTACATGAATTGGACCATTTTAAGCAACTTTTGTAAAACCCGACCTACTTTGGGTCGGCCGTCGGGCGGAAGTCGGCCATCTTGTTGCGCAACTTTCGGACGACCACACGTCGTCTTTTCCCGACGTCACATCGGCCGGAAGTCGACCGGAAGTTCTTATACTATATAAAGGGCATTGTTTTTCTATTCATTGTCTCAGTCTTCACTTGGCTTTCAATAAAGACACATCTATACTTGATACAGAGACTTTCACTTCCTTTTGCCAGGTCGTTCGCTAGTCGAACCGCCTACTAGGTCGGATCACTCTCTTTCATTGTATAGTCTGAAGGTCGGACTTGAGATCAGATGGGTCATCTTTGGTAGTATTTGGGCTACTGAGACCGCTCGATCTTTCATGTAATGCGAAGTCCTATTACCACTCATAGGCACTTCATTTCTGGGTCGATAGTCGTCCAAGGACGACCGCACCAAATTACAGAAACCATTACAATACAATGCTAGTCTAGTAACAAAAAATTCATATTCCCCTTTTCTCTCAGTTCTGTCTAGCTGCACCTGTATGCTGCCAACATTACCTGTCACCTGCTGCCAAAATAATTAGTCTTGTAGAATACTACCAATTGACTAGCTGAGAGGATTTACGCATCATGATGTGGGTAAGTACAAGTAAGTCAATATTCAGTGTAGATTTACTGCTGTTCTTCCAACAATAATCTAGACGTTCGTACAATGTATGTATTACTATGTAATAGTATGTGACAATACCTGTTTTTCATTATGTGTTATGTAATATTATGTAACATTATGTAACATACATCTATGTTAGTATTATGTAATATGTATCATTGGGAAAGCATTTCTTAAACTGATTACGCTGTAACTAGTAAAATCATATTATTATGGATTCTCTACATAATTAATAACGCCATAGAGCGTGTTGAAACTAGTAGAAAGTTCAGCTATAATAGTTCAGTAGTATGAATCTCCCATAGAACAATTCCTCACATAGACACTGGTTGTTGCCACTTTGCCCATCCGAATGAAATTCTATCATTGCAGGTCAACACATGGTGTGCGCTCTGTAACTGGGCATGCATCATTACTTCTCTTCTGGTGCCTACTCATGGTTCAAACATAGGAGGTACCAGACAGGACATAACTCTCAGCGCTGAGGGTGGGTATGGTAACGTACTCGTAGCTATCGATGATGCAGTTCCTGAGGATCTACAGCTATTGGCACAGATAAAGGTACTTTTAGGCACATACATGTACATGTACATGTACATGTAACTCCTTATTGTTTGTGGTTAGGCACAAGTGCAATATTGTAGTACAAATATATATATGTGTAGGTAAATCTTTCTGTCCACACAGGAGCGGGTTAAAATTTACTAATTCTTTGAGAATCTTGGATCTGACAGCTATTAAAAGCAGTCAATCATGTAAATGCATTGGAAATTTTTCATCTAGACCTAAATTCTCAACTAGGCAAGGTTTTCGTCTAAAACCTAATCGTGATGATATCATTGGTATTCCGACTGTCAGCTGATGTGAGTATTGTGCTCTGAGGTAATTTGATACGGTGTAGATGGGTCGTTAACAGTATGAGGAAGTTTACGTCATGATCCACTCAAGTTGATTCAATTGCTGTAAGTTCAATAGGCAGAAGACTTAGATTAATAACTATAAGCAAGAATAGCCTTGCCTAGGATTTCTTTGAAATATGTACATGTATGTCCCCAGGAACGTTGTAATGCAGTGAATGAGTTGAAAACATGTGTAAATACAATCCACTTCATTCACTACACATGGATGTGAGTCTAAACAATGTCGGTTTTTATCTTAAGACCTACAATTTGTAAGTTGAAATTAACCCTCTAACCTGCAGTGCATGACATTTTGTAGACTGTGTTTACTTCTGCCTCGGATGTTTTATTTGATACGACCAATCAGCAAGTCTACTTTGACAACGTCACAATTCTTGTTCCACCATCTTGGACACGCGACGCATCATGGGAACAGGTTCTAAACTACATTAGTAGTTATACAAATTGCTAATATTGTATTAGGTAGAAAATATATTAGAGTACCGTCTACAATTTTAATGCTCTCTCAGTTTACATGTTCTACATACTAATTTTTATTCAATAAGCTTTTTTTTAAACGTTGAGAGTGGCCTAAACTTTCTGATATCAAGAACAAATGAATGTATTATGTAATTGTTTAATATTCATAACTATGCAACTAATTCAGTTACTTTAATATGCTGCTTCCATCTATTTATATATGCAGTTACACATTACTCCATGTAGTTACACAATAATACATGTACATGTATATGTAGTTATGCATAATTATGTAGCTATACATGTAGCTGAGCATGCAGCTGTGCACACAGCTGTACATGTATGTAATTCCATCATACTATCTACATTACTTTACTTGCACATGAACACATGGTGTCCGAGAAAAATTTTTTCCTCAAACTCGTTTTATACTCGCCTCTAAACAAATTGTGACCAGTTTTAAACACTAACAAACTCTGTTTTAGCCATCTGGCAAAGAAAAAGTTGACAGAGCTAGAATAATAGTTGGGGAGGCAAATCGTGCATGGGGGGACACACCGTACACCCTTCAACCTGGACTGTGTGGAGTAGAGGGAGATTATATTCTACTCACTCTAGACTATCTGCTAAGCAACAGTGGTAAACCAACCATTAAACAAGGTAGATAACAGAAGAACACTATTCTACTACATTAGTATTCCAATGTGAAGTAGAATTGGTGGCGATGAATTAAAACTGACACTCCACTAACAGGAGGGAATTAAGAAAAACCTGCTCAGTAATAGTATAGCTTTGTTTATTTTTCCAACAACAATTTTGTGGTTATTTAAAGTCAACTTAATTTCAAAAATATAACAATGCCTGCTTCATCACAATTATTTTTCAACCTGTATTTCTATCCTACTTTGCATTGTAACTTTATGTAGCTTGTCACATTCCGTCAGTTTAAAATGTTTTCTGTAGGAATAGAATCAGGTGTTTTTTTTAGATAGAAGATTGGTGAGAGAGTTTGCTCACTTGAAGTGGGGACTATTTGACGAAGATGTACCTGTGAAGCATCCTGGTACCTCACCAATCTATATAGATGATGAAACAATACGATTCACTCGGTAACGCTTTTATCAAAGTTTTACATCTCTTTACACTGCAAGCGTCCAAATAAGACTCACTACTACATGTATTTAAAACTTCAAATACAATGTGTTAATGCCTCGTATGGTATTAGAGACAGGATGCTATTATGCTGCTAACTAGAATGAATTGGTAGTTATCTTCTCTTTCTCTCTCTCTAATGATACTACTTAATGTGGATGACTCTGTCACTGGGCCTCCGCTTTGAAAATTTGTTCTGACGTTGGGTACTAGGCCTTATCTTCACTGCTAGAGAGCCTCCTTGTGAAAATATAGTCTGAAATTGCTGAAATTCACAGATCAAAATAATGAAACATGCATGTGCTAAATTTATTGATGTTTTGCTCTATTCAAGTAATTTAATATTAAATGTATTATTTTAGTTGCCAGCAAGATGGGTTTTATGGACCAGTTGTTGACTCCCAAGATTCGACCACAATCTGTAAATATGATGAGTCATCTATGACAGTTAAACCTCCAACATGTTCATTTGTACCTGATGATGCCACTTCAACTGCTTCTGTTTCAATGCTCTATGCTGAGTATATCAGTTCTGTGAGTAACAGATTTCTTTTTTATTCATATTAATACATGTATGGTGTATACCGTAAATGAAATAGCTGTACAAACGACCGATAGCTATAAGGTAATAGAATGGCATAAGATAATAATTTCTATAAAGAGCACGATAACTGTGGTTTAGCATGTTGTTTCATGGTTATTGGTTTGTTAGACACATTAAATCACTCTTAACCATTGGCAGTGCTGTAAAATATCTAACACTCCCATGCTTGCATCACACTAGTGATCCATGTGACACTAGTAGGTCATGTGACCCAAGTACGTCATGTGACACAAGGAAGTCATGTGACATAAGTGAGTCATGTGACACATGTAAGTCATGTGACACAAGGAAGTCATGTGACATAAGTAAGTCATGTGACACAAGTAAGTCATGTGACACAAGCAAATCATGTGACATAAGTAAGTCATCATATATAAAAAGACGAAACGGTTCGCGGTCCGCGGTCCGCAGTCCGCGGTCCGCGGTCTGCGGTCTGCCGTCCTCCAATCAGATTCGGGGTTGAAAATCGGGACAACTCATATATGTTGCAATGCTGCTGGTCAGGATCTCGGCTCCGGGTGGTGCTAGGACCTCGGGACCGGGTCCCCTTGCATCGCTGCCGGGGCGGGTCCCTAGCCTTAGGACCTCGGCCCCGACCCAAAGGTGAGGTGGGTACACAACCCACCCCACACGCCAAATAAGTGTTGGATCTCGGGCTATGCCGACGGCGAAGACCCTCCCGGACCCATGATCCATAATATATGTTATAATGCTGTCGGCGAGAATCTCGGTTCTGGGTGGTGGTAGGACCTTGGAACCTGGTCCCCAGGCATCGCTGCCGGGGCGGGTCGGTAGCCTTAGGCCCTCAACCCTGACCAAGGGCGGGTGGGTACATGGCCCACCCCACCCCACACATTGGCGTTAGAACTCGCGCTATTGACTTGGAGTTGTCTTCTTAATGCAAGGGGGCACAACTCCTCATGGAATAATTGTAACATGCCTGTGCCACCAGAGGTCATGTACATGTATGAACACAGTACATGAACACAAGCCATCATTTGATCTGAGCGAAACGAGCAAATTTTGCAGTGAAGCTTGCGTCGCAGACCAAGCACGAAGTGCTTGTGTGAAAAAAGTACAGTAAGTATTGTGGTCTACAGTTTTATTTGCATACTTGTTGTAAATTATTTTTATGTTTAGGTTACGTCTTTCTGCTCTGACAAAACACATGATCCGCTCGCTCCAAACAGACAGAATTTACTTTGTGGTCAGAAAAGTGCCTGGGAGGTTATGAACAGTCTGGAGGATTTTGGTAATAGAATATATTTAGATTTATTTAACGCAATATTTCTAAGAGAACAACAATAATTCTTTTGGTACTACATGTACGTATTTTTGATCAGTTTCATTTAGTGCTGGATATACATTGTATTTATTACTAGTCAGCGCAACAGATATGAAATTAACAGCGCTTGTAAAAGCCAGTGCTTACTAAATACCTTGTGCCTGCTGCACAATTACATGTGTCAACTAATGCTATTCAATGGATATCACCAGTAGAACGCCTACACTCTTCCAGATGTCTTTTCTTAGTCGTAGTCTGTAATAGATGGAAATTTTAAACCTTCTGACATTTTGTTTTCAAAAGCATCTACAATTACAGCTGTAGACCACAAACAGCAAAGAGGAGGAGCATTACCAGCAGCTCCTACATTCACCATACTTCAAAACTACAGAGAAGTAGTAACACCCAGCAGTACTACGACACAGACATCCCAGGGTGTTTCTGCTACTGTAAACGCCACTACCACTAAAGTAGAATGCCAGCAGGACGTTGTCTGTCTGGCACTAGATGTCTCAGGAAGCATGACTGTGAGTAACATTACCAGACTGTGACTCATGGTCTGGTTACAATCCAGCGAGTGAGTCACTGTCAATAATATAAGGCGCTCAGTGCATGAGTACCTTTACAAAAGTATCACACTGAACAAATACCAGTTATTGTGTTTTAGTAAGACATTATTGCTTCTCGCTTAGCTTTGTGCCTGTTACCTTACTAAGCAATTTTTATTTGACTAGAGCAGGGGTTCCCAACTATTTTTAGCAGTGTCATGTAGCAAGCAACGTACCTCTTTGCAAAACTGTGTTTAATCAAGGATTTCTTTGGTTTAATCTGTTTAATATTCCATGTGTGCATTATCAAAATGTGCCACTTAAAGAAGTAAATATTGTAAATGCAGTATGGTATGAAATATTTATTAGTGCTGCACGGTGTTTCAGTTTTTTGGTTCAAAAACCGTGAAAACTTAAAATGCAAACCAGAACCGAATGTAGCGGTTCGGTACAATTCAGTTTTAAAATTCAAATTGCGCCTGCCCGCTTAGCGCACCCACTTTGGATATTGGCTGGTGTTGCGAACACGTGAATTCACATTATGCTTCTTTCAATTCTTATAACTCGATGTTATCCTTGTAATCGAGACTTAGCTGCAGTCATGATTTTCACCCAGTGGTTATTAATTGTAGTTTTCACTCAATTCTAGTGGTCTTACTTGCATATTATTATAAATAATTAATGTTTAATAATTGTTAATTATTAAACAACATAAAAATGGCTACTATTTGTACGCTTCTTTAAACCCTTGTAATGCGATATCATTCGTGGAATACAGACTTAGCTGCAGCCATCATTGTCACCCAACGATGATTTACTGTAGTTTCACTCAATTCTAGTAGTCATAGTTGCATATTATTATAAATAATTAGCATTTAATAATCACGATTTATGAAAAAAATTAAAAAATGGCCGTCATTACAGTTATATGCAAAGTGTGACAACTCCCAAGATTGGGTATTTAATTTTCGGTTCGATTCGGTGTTTGTTCCTAAATTTAAAAAAACAAATTAAGCCGAGGGGTAGAAGACAACTTCGATATCATTCAGTTTTTTTGAAAAATCAGCAAAGAAAACTGAATGCACATGCAAATCTAAACCGCCCAGCACTAATCTTTATTTATTAATCATGTGATGATAACTATATAATATAACTTTCATAGATTGTAGTGTTTTGTGGCTCTCACACTGGTTTGGCTCAACTTCATCTGCATCAGTGAGCCATTTGATGATAATTCATAATTGATAATCTATAACTGAAAATTACTGTCAAAAATGTATTAAGTTACAACCTGTATTGTACCCCTTAGAATTCTAAAATGTACCCCTAGGGGCACATGTACCCCAGGTTTGGAACCCCTGGACTAGAGACTAGAGAGAAAAAAATTTGCGCAAAAATCAAGCAGTATTAATAGACCTTATATTTTGTGACTCCAGACACCATTTACAATTGACAACAGATTATAGATATTACATGTATTTGCTACAATATCCCTTATCCGTAGACAAATAACAGAATAGGGATGGTAGAGTCTGCAGTGAAAACATATATTACAACATTTCTGAAGCTTGGAACAGCTGTTGGAATTATAGCTTTCAATCACGTTTCCACGGTACTGGCCGATATGACAGAGCTAAGAAGTCAAGTGGATAAGGATGGACTTCTTGCTGTGGTACCCAGCTATGCTAATGGTGGAACTAGGATAGGGGATGCTTTAAACAAGTGTACAGACGTAAGTATGGGCTCTGCTGTTTCAAAGATATTATTGTCTTTTATTAAGTTATGCCCTGCACTGAAAATGTGGTTTAAGCTTTCGAAAGCTACTGTGCTGGCTTACACATGTAGTGTGCCATTCATAGGCAGATCATCGTACTAGAGCGTGGTGATATCCCATCACTGACAACTTTCTAATCTATTCTACATGGTCTAGTGTTGGGTAGCAGTCCCGGATTTTGTGACTGTTCGAAAAAGACAGTTCGAAACAGGACGTACTGAAACCGGAAAGTGCAAAACCGGACAGTTCGAAACCAGACAGTTCGAGACCAGACAGTACGAAACTCCAACCCCCTGACTTGACTAATTTTTATTTTTTGCTGGTACTACTACTAACTTGTAGAGCGCCAAAATAATTAATTATCTGTGAGTTGTGTTCTTGTAAATATAATCTACACAGTTTCGAATTGTTCGGTTTCAAAACGTGCTGTTTCGAACTATCTGTTTTGAAATGTGCCTTTACCGCAGTCCTGCAGGACACTGAGCTCAGTTATTGAACATGTCATTTTTACTGAAATGGGGCCTTATAACTGATAACTAATATTAGTGTTTTCGCGACCTCTTGGATGGACTCGGGTCGCAAATAAAAATCACAAGATGGCTCTCTGGCTTAGGCCAAAAGGGCCATTGATCTAGGATTTTGCACGAAGATGAGGACTTTGCTTTTGGCCCAGGCTGGTGTGTTCGGGACTCTGCGACGGATGTGTGCCAGAAGATATTTTAGCAAATTGGCCTGTGCCTGAAATTTAGGTCGCGAAGACACTAAATATCTTATTTATCTGGACTACAAGTAGGTTGGAGGAGTTTTTTATTATCAAATGGTTCATGTTTATAGCATCTGTCAAACAAATACAAGGTACCACTAATAATTTATAAGCCATAGTTGTGCTAGTTGATGTAGGTGAGTGAAACGTTGGTTGCTACATGTAAGTGACTCAACCACAGACCGCAAGTCATTGTATATGCACACATTATACTCACACCAAATGTACGTACATATATAAGAGTTTACAGGATGTGTAAATATGCACGTATACATTTACTTGTAGATGTACCACATTATACACCCTTTGACCAGGTTTGTTCAGTAGATATGGGAATGTTGTTTCTGCATTGTCTTATTTGTAGATCCTTAGCACGTATGCTGGGGATAGAGTTTCGCAGTCTCGTATCCTGGTTCTTAGTGACGGAGAGGAAGCAAATACATTTCCACAAGTTGCAGATGTCATTCCAGGGATTGCTAGTATTGGCATCACGGTTGATAGCATACTGTATAGGTACTTTTCGTGTAACAACTGTAGATTTATGGATATGAAACTAGTAGCTGTACTATTTAGTAGTACAAGCTTTTTGTAAATTGAACAAATGCCTGCTCAAATGATTTTATTTCTGTCTGTTTTCACAAGAAAAGCTAGCTCCAATCAAATTTGGTACAGCTCCTGTTACTCAGAACCTAAGTGCATAACTGCTGATGTCAATTGTAGGGTGTAGCTAATATAATGATGGCTCATTTGAACAGGCCTTAAGCGATCGGAATTGCTTAGCTGGTAAAATATGTAATTTGTACAACTGCACATTATTTGGTAGGCATAAATGTTTCCGGTTGTAGGAGTTCAAATAAAGTTTTGCTTGTCTTGCCTTGTTTAGCATTTATCGGCCCATACAGGTCTACATGACTGTATAGCATACATGATCTTCACTGATTTAAGATTCCTCTACAAAAAATTCTCCTGCATACTAATCACGATTGACTATAAAAATACAATTTAGTCAAAATAAACAATAATATAGAAAGCTGTTTGTAGAAATGCGCATAGAACAATTTCTTTTAATTTTTAAAGCCAAGATGCAGACAATGTACTGATCAAAGCGACACAGGACACTGGAGGGACTCCCTACGCTGTAAGTGACAACACCCCAGAAGAGAACCTGAATCCAATCATGCAGGCTACAGTTCAAACTCAGTGCGAAGAAGTTACAGCTATTGTACGTTATTACAGAATCTTTCAATGTTCGCCCAAATCATGAATGTCTAAATATAGCAACTTTTACAAAAAAACATGCACTAGTATGAATGACTTTCTTTTCAAGCAGCAATTTAATATATTTTTATTTTTGACTGTTTCAGATTGAAAGCAGGAAAATTACGCTACCGTCGGATGGCAGCTCTGTTACTAGGGAAGTGCACTTTGACGCTACCATCGGGGTTAACACCACCCTTTCCTTCTCCTACACCGTTGATATAGAGGTATCAGTCATTGCAGAGAATGGAAACACTGCTACCATCACAAAAGACACTGCATTAAAAATTATAACAGTGGAGATAGATGGTGAAGTGGTAAGTCATGTTCTTGTGAGAGTGCTGTTAACTAGAATAACATCCATAAAACAAAAAAATTATTCCTACTAGAAAATTCATCATATACGGCAGAATATGCCTACTGACAGTTGTGTACATGTCATTTTTTAAAATAATTGCTTGGGTAAACTACAAACACTCATTTGGTTAGGAGATGATTGACTTGGATTTTCTCTTTTGCAGACTGGCTCAGTTCAGTACACTATCACCAAGGTCAGCCCGTCAGTACCTACACCGGAGGAAGTGATTATTATAGTAACCAGTAATCCTGTCCCCGGTGTGGACCAGATTGTAATAAACAGCAGAGTGACGGATGTTGACATTGCATTTGTTGAAATTACACAGGTAAAGGGATTAGGGCTATGTGGACGGCTTTTTAAGATTTCATGCTTTATTTCTGCAGAACTCATAATACTGTTGAATCTAAAGAATCTAATTGAATGACAGGTCTGTCAAATGACATATCATTTTGCCTAGTCACAACAAATTTTTTGGCTAACAAGAGAGCTTTTAGATGACTATGCATGAAAAAAGTTAGTTAGTTAAGAAGGTTTTAGTCTGCTGTTTGCAAATAGTTATTAAATAAAAAACTTGACTCGAGGAGGTGCATTATTTCTACTTTAGGTTAGCATTTACGTGGACGTGTTTCAGAAATTTACACCAATCTTTGGTCTCACAGTTATTGCTACTATCGAAACGAATACTGGAGAAGAAAAACCACTTCAATGTACCGACGACGGAAAAGGTATGTCCAAAACTATGCAGGGAATATGTGATATGCTCCAGTATAGGAAGTCAGTCTACCAGTCTCCATTATCAAACATAAAATTTGGTGTTTTGCAGCTTTCTGTTTGAAATACTGGCCAAAATTGAAGCAACTAGTGGGTAGATTCAGAACTATTATTACATATACAATGTATGTATTCAGCTAGACGAAAGTGTAAAATATTTTGCTCAATGTATTGAAACAGTCTTGGATAGTATTTGCTAAGTTGGCAGCCATTGTCTGGCTGATGCAGATATGGTGGTGAAAATGATCAGCTGAGACATATACTTAGAACCTTATGGTTGAAACTGGACTGATACAAGTTACGTTTTAGTAAGATGAAACAAAAAAATCGGAGCTCAAGCTTTCTAGCTGTTGCAACTATGAAAATTTAAGATAAGATAATTTCTAGCTTGTTAATTCAGCAGCATTCACCTCTGAAATTCACAGAAATGTTTTTCCTCGTTCAAGTTGTCGCTGTACACATAATAACCTTAGTCTGATCAGACAAGTGCAGCATCTGTCCATGATAGTTAGGGTTACATGAGAGACTAAGCTGTAACAACTTATGTTTCTGTTGAAGGAATGGATTCTACCCCACTTGATGGTGTCTACACGGCTACATTTAATGCCCATGAGTTTACTGGAGATGGGTACTACAGCATTAGGGTAGGTCAGCTTATTTGATTATGCTGTCATTATCCTGCAACATATCCTGTCATGATTGCGCGCATGATGACATAATTCTGTGCTTTAGGTAGTATTTCTACAGTCCCAGCCCATGGGTACACTACTGTTAGTATTAATATAGTTTCATAGACTGAAGCTGTCATTTAATGAGATGCTTAAGCAATTTTGCGCAACTATAAAGTTTTAGTACATTATGTACATGTACCGTGTGTGGAATCGTTATGCCTCAGCAATAGATATCTACACTGCACATTGTAAATGTACATTAGAAGTTGTACAAATTCTAGTAGGTAAGACATATTACATTCTACAATGGAGATGTAGATTCTAACTTTAAGTCATTAAATAAATGAAGCCACAGGTACATGTTTGTACTTGGCATAATAACAATTATTTTTTATGGTTTTTTATCCCATCTTCTACATTGTACATGTTAGATATCAGTGGATGGAGAAGGTAGAAGACCAGGAGAGAAGGTTTCTAACAGACAGAAGAGATGCACAAACTGTACCACTGATGCTCTTGGAAGAGTTGTGAGAACTGCATCTGGTAAGCACGTTAGCTCCACATCATAATTATTAAGCATTCTTTGGTACAGCTTAGAAGTGAAGTTGATTAAAACAAATAAGTAACATACATGTAGATATTATGCTAATTTTGTATGACTGTTTTTCTTTTTACCAGCACATACAGTATGTTATTTTTTTGCACATACATGAACGTGTAGGGTTACTTTATAGAGCAAAGCCTTTAGAAAAGAAAGGTTTTCCTTCTATCGTTAATCAATAATAATATATGATCTACAATCTACACCAGATACTACTCGTTTGATTATTTGAAACGAAAGCACAGCATACTCAGCAATACCATATTTATCGCTTCATAATATGTGCCCACGAGGCCATAGTCATAATATATGCATATAAAAACTTTTGGGGTAAAAATTTTTGCAACATGGTGTCTGTCTGTTTGTTTGTTTGTCTGTTTGTTTGTTTGTTTCAACTCGATGCAGTGTGTAAAATGATTATACTATTTTTAATTCAGTATTTTCTACTTCAAAATTAATATTTTATCAAATAGCTGGTGCTTTGAGTGTGGCAGGGCATAAGCCCGTATCTGACGGCACTCCACCAGAAAAGATCAATGACCTAACTGCTTCTGGAAATGACAGCGGAATATTCACTCTTATGTGGACAGCTCCAGGAGATGACCTGAACATAGGGAATGGTAGGATATGCTAATATTTATCTAATATAACCATTTTAGTATATATGCACTTGAATTAATTAAACAATTATTTCTATGGTCAAGATATTTCAAGTTGGCAACACAATATTTTTGAATCAACATAGACGACAATATATTATTATAGAGTTATTAAAAGGAATATCAGAAACGACAGAATTTAGGCTTGAGATTATTGCGTTAGTCCTGTTTTCCTGTCTTATAAATGCTCCATTGTTATTGTAGCCTCAGGGAATATATTTGTCGTATCAAATGAGTCAACGCTTAGTCATCTACGCGTTTTACCTGCTAATGATGAGTCTATTCTAACTGATACAAGCGCATTAGTAGCTCCCTCTGGTGCCAAACTGGAGCTGATGGTGGACATTCGTAAGTACATGGCGTTTATAGTTACATGGGCATAGTGTAATTTGTAGAACCACAATAAATTGAAACCCGGCGCTTCATGTGGAACAGGTAGTAGCAATAATAGAACACATGTGTATGTACATGTATAGTACTTGTGCAAAACAAAGCTGTAAGTACATTTACTAAAACTTGTCCAATATTACTATTTTTCAATTTTCCTTAGTGTGATGAGTTTGGAGGGAAAATAGTCTACCATTGACATTTTTTAATCTATTCAGTTTTGGTTTCGTGTCAATTCCAATGCATCCCTGTATGTCTTCCCATTGTAAAAAGTTTTAAAATTTAGTTGTTACTTGAGATATTTTATCCAATTGTTTACTTGGAATGCATGTAGACCAATATTTGTAGAAGGATGGCAGATTCATTGGGTAGCTGTTTTAATACAAGATGTGGCTTTGTGGGGCTTTTGTTTGAAATACTAAACTGCTGTTATTAGTATTATAGTTGTTAGTATTTATCCTAAATTATTAGTGGTTTTTGTGCACTACCAGGTAAAATAAACACTTCAATGTTTGGAGAGAAATCAGAGAGTCTTAACACCAGCACATTCTACTTCAGAGTGGCAGCGTATGACGATGAAGGAAATCAGGCTGCATACTCCAACGTTGCTCCATTGACAATTGTCAACCCTGCCAATGTCGCCTTTGCTACTGTAAGTTACACATTGTGCATTTAGAGAGCTAGTATTTCCGCATGAAGACAATTTTAGCATCATCGGAAGGAAAATATGATTTACTACCCGACCTATGCTATACTATGCTGTGCTATGCCATGTACTGCTATACAATGCTATGCCATATCTATCCTACAAAAACACATGTGCATATAAGTGGTTTACACCATCCAAAGTGAGGCCAGGTGGATAATACAATGTATTTATTTATTTTCAAAAGGTTGAAACCACAACTATTCCTACTACCACTACAACCACTATAAAACCGACTACTACAAGCAAACCACCTACTACTACAACCACTATAAAGCCGACTACTACAAGCAAACCACCTACCACTACAACTACTCAGACTACAAAACCTACTACTGTGCCAATCACCACCTCAACACTTACCACATTCCCTATTATCACTTCAACAACCAGCACGGCTGCTAACATATCTGTGAGTAATGATTCTACGCTTACATTTATCATTCAAACAACAGCAAATTGATTTTCAGATAATTATGTCAACCATTAAGACAAACTGTGTCTGCGTGAAGAATCAGTAATATTTCTTACCAACGTGAGTACCAGAGCATTGCTCGACTGTATTGTATATTCACGTGTGAATGTTTATGCGCAGGTTGCTCCTTATGACACAGCGGCTACTAGTATTATCCTTGGTTCAGTTATCGGCATTGTATCCTTCGTTGCATTGGTTGTCGGAATCACCACAGCAGTTATTACTTGCATGAAAAGCTCCTCAACTAAAGCTGATAGGTAAGCGCTTCTTCTACAATATACATGTACACTATGCAAGACTGATACAGGGAGGAAAGTAACAGTATCAGCGATGGTTTCTTAGATTTTATCTCCACATTCCATGTACTTATTCATGTGTTTTCCGAAAATGCTACATGTCTAATGCCATACAAAATAAATGACCTGATTATTTCTATTTTAGTGACTACAAAGTTTAGCATTGGTCAACTATTGCACTAATTTCAAATAGAAATTCAATCAGGTTGCTTGGAAGTAGATATATTCCAAGGCCACATCAGGTTCAGCTCTGTCATAATTTGTTTGTACAAAGTTTAATTATGGGTTGGAGGTGTTATAATACATGTAGATCAGACACTATAGTACTCTCAGGCACAGTGGTAGGTTATATCTTGGAAGTCAATCACATTATTAATGTACAAATAATATGTATGTTCATGTGAATTTTAGTGAGAGTGGGTTTAAGACAGATTTTTACTCCAGAGCAATTGCTCAACATCCTCCTTACACTCTTGGGAATCACCAATCACCACACAGACTGCCAGTGAGAAATCACCACTCATATGTGAACCATGGCTACAATGGATACTTTTAAAACTGATCCTCCAAAATTTTTATCTGCTTAAGCTGCTATGAAAAACAATAGCGTAAGTTTGGAGTTGTCATTTCTGATTAATAAAATTCCTTCAGCTTTAATGAAAAGATAACTCAAATTGTCTTCTCTCGCCTGTTATAGGACACATGTTCATTGCGCTTTAGTTCTCAAATAGTTTTTTCTTTTTACACATTAACAGCTTAAGCACCTACATATCTTTTTTATCTAATTGTACATATTTTTTTTATTGATGTCCCTGATAGTAGATCAGCAAGTAGTTCAGATTTTGAGGTTACTATTATTATTATTCATTGTCAATTCAATTATGTTAGCAAAATGAATACCAAACTAATGTGCTCGCTAATAAGGTTATCAATTATAGCTTACATCTTTGACAAAGTATTATGTTATCAAGCATGTTTTGGCTTTTATTTTAAAACTTCAACAATATAGCTACTGGCTTACTCTTTATTACAAACTGTGTGGTTCAAAGAGCATACAGCATAAAATTTATGTCATCAGTTTTTCCAATGCATACGACAGGGTGTAGTGTTGACCTGTCGGCCATTGTGCACTGCTGATGATTGTCAGTTCAACATATAGAGCTATACAATGGTGTCAGACGTAAGGTAATAATATTAACACAAACTTGAAGAATTGCTTTATATATACTTGCTCCTCTAATACAATGCACTTGTCCATGTCACTTTGTGTAGACAGAATTACATAGTAGGCCTACACTTACGTAGCAGAGTCACATTCTCATGCAACTCAGAGTTAGTGGTTATACAACTATAAAATCTGGGCATGTGAGCAATTTTCAAGTAAATAAATAAGACAATGATATTTTCAAATGCCATGCTGAAAATTATATTACTGTCGTATATGTAAATTACTGACAAGTTGAAAGACAGTATTAACTAACATTATACATGTATGCATCAAGGAAGTATAATATAGTGCATAAATAAAATATACATTATGACTACAGTATGCTATTGATTTTAATAAAGTGTAATGTTGTTTTTGCACTGAGATTGTTTTCCTTAATAAAGTTGAATAGTTGAATAAACATAATGGGGACTTACTTGGTTATTAAATGAGTCATTTGGTTCGTTGAAATCACAAGCAGTTGATTTTATTACTGTCAGACTTTGAATCAGTAAAGCAGCTTAATCTCAAGATCTTGAACAAGAAGAACAGAGAGAAAAAAATAATTGGGTAAATATTAAACTTTGAGTCAAAGAATCAAATAATCCTAGATACATTGCTGTTAGAATAATGAAAATTAGGATGATGATACAATGTATTTTACTACTACTTTCTCTCAGTGAATTGGATGTATACTTTTAATTCTGTAGTTTCTGCCTATTACAACACAGCAGCAACACAACACTCACTTATCTGTAGTTGCATGTACAAGTACATGTTATTGATTATTGCATTTTACTCTTCCATCAAGGGTCTTAATCAATGCAGAATATGCAATGAGAATATTGCAATAATCCAATGAATTGTTTTCTTTGAAACTGATTTCAGCCTCATTGTTTTACATTGTAGACATCATGGAAACTAAAATCTACATTTGGTGCTTGACAATAATTTTGGCTTGTGGCCTTTTTCAAGTTAGAGGTTCAAACATAGGCGGTACCAGACAGGACATAACTCTCAGTGCTGAGGGTGGATATGGCAACATACTCGTCGCCATTGATGGTGAAGTTCCTGAGGATCTACAGCTATTGGCACATATTCAGGTATTCCCTACCAATAAATGTGCATGTATATTATAACACTGGTCTATCTTCAGAGTGCTAGCCATACACTTGGAGACTGCATTACATTAAGCTATAGGTGATTCAGCTGCACTCATTTAGTGAGCTCAATTATTGCTTCTGTCATGCGAGCTGGCTATATGCAATGATTGTGTCCAGCTACTAATAGTGTGATGTTTTGCGTGTGTGTATGAGGTACTCATATAGGAGGGAACCGAGAGTAGTCTATTGATTCCCCCTGATGACATGTACTGAGTGAGGTGTAGTATATTGTGTGCTGACTTTTGAGTACTGTGATTATGTATAGCATGAGTAGCGTGAGTGCTTAGTTCACTATGTGCCCTACCTATTCTATTCCAGGTACCTATAGGTTAAGATTATACTAGTTTAGAAGAAATAACTCCAGTTCTTGTAGAGATAAAATAGATGTGACTGAATTGAAGCCCAAAGAACAACTGCGTCAACATAGAAAAAATGTTGCTGTTTTTATACAAAACCTGCTTCCGGTAGCTTTCGGAACAAAGGATTACCAACAGCTGGTCTTACATTAAGTAAAATAATACATTAAGTAGGTGTCAAGAAGAGCCGCTAGAAGATAACATCAAGTACCCAAGGATCAACCTGCCTAAGGTAAGGTTGGGTACAATAGAAAGCATTATCGAATAATGCAAATTATATACAGTAAAATGAGGTTCACATTAAAGTGGCAGTCGATGTACATGTACATGTTACAGCCATGCGTTGAGATACAAACTGTACATGTACACGTAATGTGAGCTACGAAATGTCCATTTTACCAGAATAGGTTATGTGATGGCTTAGTAGGCATTGACAATCGCACCTGCTGTCATTAGTACTAGCGGTATACAATGGAGACCCGAAACATATGTGCAGTTATAGCATGCAACTGATGGCTGTGATGTAAACAGTCTTGAATGCTCTGAATAGCTCCATGTGATTATTATAAAGGGTTACCTATTTACTGTTCTTTTTTCCGTTTGTAATTACAAAGAAAGTGCTGCCGTGCTAGTTTACTAGTCACTAGTCTGCTGCTCATTGCTTTTACACAACCTTGAAATGTAGCAATTATCTTACTATATTTTTAAAAGTGTTGGTGTGGGATTGTATTTTAATTATAAATAGTAATACAAGACGCATTTTTTATTTTTGATTCATTTCCTCGTATTAGGAAAGAAGTAAAAAAGAAAAAAATTTGTCTTGTATTACTAATTATAACTATATTAATTGTATTGCTAATATGTACATTTTCTCATTTCCGGTGTGGAGCTTTTCATCCTTTAGTATAGCAGAATAATAAGCTCTCCCTGTCTGACATGAGTTTGACTTGAAAAACACTATCCTTGTGTAATTAGTTTAATATCTTTTGAAAAGCTGATTTCATGTCTTATTTGACTAATCCATGTTTTAGTCGTTGCATGTTATTAGTTGATTATCTCAAAATTGTGTTTTAGAATCTGTCTACTTCTGCCTTGGATGTCCTGTTTGCTTCCACCAATTTAAACCTATTGCACTTGAGTGCATGTTTTTTACACCTATTGCAGTATTAGTTGACAAAAATTATACACTTGTGTTTTTTTCTATTTCAAATGCGATTTTGTAGACTGTATTCACTTCTGCCTCGGATGTCTTATTTAATGCGACCAATCAGCAAGTCTACTTTGACAATGTCACAATTCTTGTTCCACCATCTTGGACGCACGACTCAACATGGCAAAAGGTTCTAATAATTATAGAGAAATGTATAACTGCTGCAATCACATTAATGTACGAGGGTAAATTTTGTAACTGGTAAATTAAATATTTTAATCGTATTGATTATTCATTCAAATTTGCTGCCATTTTTAAAGTGCAGTAGAAAGTCTGTTCTGAATACAACCTGTTATAGCTTTTAAATTGTCATTAGTACAATGTACATGAAACATCTACTACTCTAGCCATCTAATAAAGAAGAAATAGACAGAGCTAGAATAATAGTTGGGGAGGCAAATCCTGCATGGGGTGACACCCCCTACACTCTTCAACCTGGACTGTGTGGAGTAGAAGGGGACTATATACTTTTCACTCCTGACTATCTAATGGCTAGTGCTGCTTCACCTAATGTCAAGCCAGGTAGACTATATAATGCATTATATTCTAAATCCACTATTTTATGTAATTTTGTGTCCCTGGTCTCATTGCATATAATTTTGTATAATGAGAAATGAGCCTGACTTAGAATCCTACTCCTGTCAGCAACCCGTTTATTATATCTGTTAATTAGTTACACAGCTTACAAGGTTACATATTCATATTTATTTGCACTGCCACTAGTTGCATAAGTTTCAATGCTACATGTTAACATATGATCCCTTCTGTCAAAACGAAGTTTTTGGGTCCATAAAATTGCAGTTAAGGTATATTTTAACCAGTCGGTTTTTCCTACTTCTACATGTACAATGTACATGCTACTAATTCACATGCTTAAAATTAGAATATGCATAGTCAACATCATGAAATATTAGCTATCATAAATTATTTCATGCAGTGCAAGTCTTGTATGATTAGCTTGTTAAGTCAACATTTACGAAAAAATTCACTCATGTAATCTATGCATAGGTCAATCTTCAAACATGTGTATCACATGTACATGTAGCTACAAATGGAGAATTAGGAGATACCAGCTGGTTAAAATATAGGTTAACTGCAATTTTATGGACCTAAATGCTTCATTTTGACAGAAGGGGTCACATGTTAATATGTAGCATTGAAACTTATGCAGCTAGTGGCAATGCAAATAAATATGAATATGCAACCTTGTAAGCTGTGTAACCAATAGTTCAGTATACACTTATAAACACATGTAATACATGTGACCGAATAAACTGAGTTGTTGGCAGGGGCAGGATTCAGAGGCATGCAGAGAAACGAATAGAGACACTAATATTATTGACATTGGAACAACCGAAAAAAGATTTATCGTTATCTGTTGTTTTTCTCTTTTACCTCAAATTGTTCCACTCAGACAGCAACACTGATTGCTGGAAAAAAAGATCTACATGCAACTTATTGCAACAAATTAATGTTCAGCCCAAATATATATCCATACAATGTGAATCATGTTTTAGAAAAGAGATTAGTGAGGGAGTTCGCACACTTGAAGTGGGGACTATTTGATGAAGATGTACCAGCGAATCATCCTGGTACCTCACCAACCTACATTGTTGATGGGAGCTTGCAATTTACTCGGTAACAATACCAAAGTGGCTTTCATTTATTAACCATTTTTGGTATCAAAATCTCAAAACTGTTTGCAAGAATTAGCTGATTTGACTAATAGCCCTTTTCACATACTAGGTGTCTTCACGACCTCTTGGACGGACCCGGCTCGCAAATAAAATTTACAAGATGGCCGTCCGACCAAGGCCAGAAGGGCTATTGGCCTAGGATTTTGCTTGGTCGGACGAAACCATCCCTAGCTCATTGGCACACCTGATTCCTTCGCGCGGAAATGAGGATTTTGCTTTTGGCCCAGGTGTATTCGCGACCCTGTGACGGATGTGTGCCGGAAAATATGTTTGTAAATCGGCCTGGGTCTGAAGTTCAGGTCGCGAAGACACCTACTATCAGGGTTTTGAAAAAAAACTATAAGCTCTGCCAATTTTTCAAAACACATGATGCTCTCTTAAAAATTGTAGATGCGCAGCAGTTTCAAGCTATAAGTCTTTGATATGTCTATAGATTGTTTTTTAGTAACAACTAGGAGAAGAACAAGTCCTGTCATTGAGAAATATTTGCTGAGCGCTTTAAGTTAATATAATAGAGGTACAGCCACATGGAAATGCTGACCATCTGCATCAGCAATCTTGTATCGTCAAAGGAGTATTTTTTCTGAATGGTGATACTTATCCGCACATGTTCAAACTGTAAAATGCATTGTTTTCAATTACAAAAGCTTTTCAGCATTTTTGTTGTGGTAGCACATCGACATTGAATCTTGTAATGCTATAACATTGGTATATAATTATGATACAATAGCTTCGTTGCAATATACATGTAATAATATGTTTTAGTTGACAGCAAGAGGATCCGTTGCTTAAGTACATGTAGTAGACACCCAAGATCCAACAACTCCATATCTGTTCAATCACTCATCATACAAATCCTTAACTTGTTTCTTTGTTTATAGAAGCTTTGCTCTTTTCAAGTTATTATTATTAAATGTATTCTTTAGCTGCCAGCAAGATGGGTTTTATGGACCAGTTGTTGACACTAAAGATCCGACTACAATCTGTAAATATGATGAGTCATCTAAGACAGTTAAACCTCCAACATGTTCAATTGTACCTAATGATGTCATTTCAACTGCTTCTGTATCCCTTCTCTATGCTGAGTATATCAATTCTGTGAGTAATGTACATGTACATGTACAGTAATGTTACATTGAATCTAAAGAGTAGATAGTGGATCAGTTGAGTGATTAGACGCTATCTGTAAGCTGCTTGTTAAAATTCAATATTATCCTGCTAGTAGAGCTATTTACAGACAATAACAAGTGAAATGATAATTTCACTATGGGGAAAACAGTTGGTGATAAGCATCAGCCTCAGATGATAAGTAATTTTACATTAAATTTTACAAGATAAATTTTTGTGAGCCAGATTTTTTTTCTAAGCTACAAGGAAGAGTGATCAATGTACATGTAGCTCTATGGGCTAATTATTTGTCTGTAATATAAATTTTTGCCCTAAAAATCACAAGTCAGACAAATTGACCTGCATGCAGATGCTTAAATTTGATCCTTCGTTATAACTAGGCACAAAGTTTCAGTTAGAATTTGAGTGAGGTACCAAGTGTTGTTGATCTAGTACAAACTATTCTGATTTCATGATTAGTAACTAAGTGTATTCATTATTCTATTCATATCTGTAAAATCTCAGGTAACATCTTTCTGCTCTGAGGAGACTCACAATTCTTGGGCTCCAAACAGGCAAAATCTACTTTGTGGTCAAAGAAGTGCATGGGAAGTTATGAACAGTCTTGAGGATTTTGGTAAATATCACAATGTAAATCTAGCCAATAGAGGTGTACGCTTATAAGTAGTATCACGCCTGTGCATATCTGTTGTTATCAATGTTTTTCCTGATTCTTATGTTCAGACAAAGAACTTTCTGAGCTACATGTGAGCTTATACATACTATTCAACTAAGGTCTACAAGTAGCTAGTGAAACACTAGTGAACTAACAGAGTCTTCTAATCAGGATAACCGGTAACAGGGTTCTATTAGCTGCGTGTTTCTACAAAACTGATTATTTGCACTACGCATCTTGGAAGATTAGTCTCCCTCATAAAAACACACATATACATGTACATGTACATGTACATGTATATGTATATGTATATGTATATGTATATGTACATGTACATGTACATGTACATGTAGAGCCAATGACATCACAAACACTGATGAATGTAAAGGAACCTTATATTACTCCTCAGATCAAGCCAAAATATATATGTGAAATCTTTGAAATATAACAATATGTATTCAGATTCAATTAAAGTGTATTAGAACATTAACAATATTGTAGCGGTAGATCACAATCAGGTACGGGCCGGTACATTGCCACCAACACCCAAGTTTGCTAGCACACAGAGGTACAGTGAATCAGCAGATGCTAGCAAAAGCACAACACAATCTACACAAGGTGCTACTGTCACTCTCAATGTGACAAGCGGAGAGGTCAGCTGTGAGCAAGATGTGGTGTGTCTAGCACTCGATATTTCTGGTAGTATGCTGGTAAGGTTTGACTTGATTTCAGGAGCTTGCTTTGTAAGAAACATGTTTATGCTGCCAATACCACTTAACTGTGTTTCTCTGATGCATTTTTATAGCAGTTATCATACTAAAACACATATCTATCTATATAATAATTATATTTAAGCAAATAATGTGGTTAAGTTTTATTTGTTTTATTATTATTTGTAGAAAATAAACTTCAACAATCATCTTTATGCTAGCAACAGGGCGGCTATAGGCACCCATGCCACCATCCTAGGCGTGTGTTCAATCAAGCATGCAATACTAGCTGTGCTCTGTAAACTATCAATACTATGCATGTCCAGGCTTCAATTCATTTTCTATTTACTTGCTCAGGCAGTACGACAGTTGTTGAATAGTGTTGTAATAGTCATGTTATATGTGTAGACTGCACCTATACATGTTCATGTTCCTCACTTACCTTGTATTAACTCACCCAGATGCGTGAAATCCATGACTTCTTGAAAATAGACTGGTGTTGGAATTTTTCCTATATCCGTCCCTGGCTAGCACAAATATTTATGTTGAAACTTATTTTGTAGAACTACAACAGAATAGGCAAAGTGGAATCGGCAGTGAAAAGATATATTACAACATTTCTAAAATCTGGAACAGCTGTTGGAATTATAGCTTTCAATCACGTTTCCACAATATTGGCCAACATGACGGAGCTGTGAACTCAAACGGATAAATATTCCTTACTAGCTGTAGTACCGGGTACAGCTGGTGGGCGCAGTGCAATAGGAAACGCATTAAACACATGTGGTCAAGTAAGAAGTGTCATTGTTCTCGTTTATCACCTGCTACGTCTTACAATTCTTTGACAAATACCGTTCATTTACATGTACATGTATAAGAAGATAATTATAATTATTTGTCAATGCAGATTCTCAAAGCACATTCAGGAGAAAGAGCATCCAATTCACGGATATTGATTCTAACTGATGGAATAGAAATCACAGCTCCATTTGTCGCAGCTGTAATTCCTGATTTGGCAAAAACTGGTATTAGAGTAGACGCAATATTGTTCAGGTAGCTACTACATATTTCATTTGCATATATTTTACACAATATTCTGACTTAAGACACCAAGCATAATATCTTACAGTTATACGAGCAGTGTAGCCATAGAGTGATAGGTGGGTCAGCTGCCTCTAAAGTTCTACAGAACAGCTGTTCATCATCATCTCATCATCTTTCGGCCACAGTAGGTCCTACTCCTCCATTCACTTCTGTCTTCTGCCATTTCCATGGTCGCTCCTGTTGCTTTCATGTCTTCTTTTTTCACATCTATTATACCTTCTTCTCAGTCTACCCCTGCACCTTCTTCCTGGTATTTCCAATTTAAGCATCCTCTTTCGTTAGATAATTCTTCTCTTACCTCAACAGCTGTTATTGGGAGAACATGTATATAAAAACAGGTATCATTCATCATTCACATACTCTATCTTACATGATCATCATTCTGGCTACACAGGAAGAAGTATCTCATTTGGTAGTTCTGTAGATTACTTAACTCACTTCTGATAACAAGGCAAATGAAATGATATGACTTGTGATGACTTTAATTAACAGCACAATGTACGTGCTTCAAGCAAAGTTAAACCAATAGTTTATCCATCTTTTATTTTATGAAGCCTAGCAATGGGTAGTGCGTTGATAAAGGCCACCCAAGACACCGGAGGGATTTTCTATGCTGTGAGTGACACAACGGCAGATGAGACTCTGATTTGTGTCATGCAAGCTACAATTCCGAATCGGTGTAAACAATTTACAGCTATTGTAAGAGTGCCATTGGGTTTAATCTAGGTACACGTGTGTATACATTATACATGTATAGGCTACATATATACAATGTACATGTACATGTAAAATGTATGAAATATATTTTGTATATGCTGTACACTGGGTATATAAAACGCGTATAAAAGATAACAATTTTGGTAAGAATGGGCTTAAGAAGGACACAATGCGATTTTGATTTAACGAACCCCACTAGAAATAGATTTTAATTTAACGACCACAAAGGTACAGGGTTGTGGTAAAATGAGGTAAGGTACAGGTAAGGCAAAATTTCAATTTTAAACCGATCTTCTGGCTCATAAGTAGTATATTTACCCCTTTTTTATTGTCTTATAGTTGAATATAGAATTGCACTTGCAGTAATCCTATCTTAGTATTGTATAGCTAATCTTATGGTAGACAACAGAAGAAAAATATTATTCTTGTAGCGGGATTCGAACGGCCATCAGATGGACAGTCGAGCACTCTACCTATTGCGCTATTAGAGCAGCAGGGTTCCATGCCTAAAACCAATCATCATATTTGTAATCAATCGCACTAATACTTTACTACAGTGTTGCTGCAGCTAATGAAAACAACACGTGAATATAGTTAACTAGTAGTTTAGTAATACAAATTATATTTTAACGAGTTCGCTCCACTCGATGAAACGTTAAACTATAATCAGGCATAAGAAGCCCAGTGTACAGTAAGTGTATACGTGTGCATGTATATAGGTATAATTATCTGTAGCCCAGTAATTATGGGCTTTCATCTATATGTACACTGTATATCGCTAAACTGTGGCACCTAGATAAAGTTTAGGGCTCCCGAAAAGGCCCACAACTTTAATATTATTTCTGCAAAACATTTAAAGTAACAACTCCAATTTTAAGTGTACATGTAATTTCAACCTGAGTAATGCGTATAATTCACCCAATTTATATGCTGAATATGTTACACAAATAGTACTCCGTGTCTAATAGATAAATGATATACGTAGTTAATAGTAGAAGGCTTTAAAGCAGATAGTCCAAGTGTAAGATAATGCTTAAAGCATTTACATGTTAGATTTGGAAAAAAATGTAACACTGTGCATGAGCTAACACAGTGACATTAAAGCTGCCTATAACTATTATATGCAAGAGTAAAGATAATATATTATTATATTCATATTTATGTACAATTTACATTGTAGTTATTTTGGTGTTTATACTACTGATACTTCCAAGGAATATGGCCATATCAATTTTTACTGTTGTAGATTAAAAGTAAGGAGGTGAGTTTGCCAAAAGACAACAGTCCTCTCACAGATTCTGTACACTTTGACGCTACCATCGGTGTTAATGCAACATTAATCTTCTCTTATACTGTTGATATTAGTGTGTCAGTTACTGTGGAGACTGGGAACACTGTCACTATCAACAAGGATGCTGCACCAAAGACTATAACAGTAGGGATAGATAGCATAGTGGTATGTACATGAATTATCTGCACTATAGTCGATGTCAAACTATTTTCTATAACCCGCATATGGGGTTTGCAACAGTCTGCTGGAAAAACCATAAACAGCATTGCGACTTATTTGTAGTTTAGACTAAATTGTTTGACATTTATTAATGCAAGCAATTATACCTTTTAAACAAGTTGCTTTTTGTCAGTCGTACTTACACATATACATACATTGCAATGTATAAAATAAGATTTTGCATTCTGTATGTATAAGCACATGTCAACAATAATGTATAAGGAAGGGCTTATTTATGGTAAATTATTTGTTTCAATAAGTAAGCCTTTCTATTAATAGCTCAACACTATTTTACACTAGTATTATACATGTAACATACCTATACATATTTCAGACATATCACTACCTTTCCATTGTTCACACTAATCATACAATGTAGCTGTGGTCAGCAATGCGTACTAAGCCATCCCATGAACTAATAATAGCTCACACTAATTGTTGGCAAATAGACAGCTCGCATGACTTTTCTGTAGACTGGCGAAATTGTGTACACAATAACCAAGGTCAACCCAACAGATCCTGTGCCCAAGGTGGTTATCATAGTCACAAGTAATTCCGTCTCTGGCATGGAACAGATTGTTGTGAACACTAGAACAACCAATAATGAGGTTCCATTTGATGAAAACACACAGGTAAAACAGTTCATTATGGTGTGTGGAAAATCATTTTATTAGTGAGTTGCAAAATTTAATTAAACTTTCAAAAAATAATTGGGTGGAGCTAGTATAAAGTAGAAATTGGATAAGTTGCATATATTATGTTTTAAAACAATAGAGGTCTGCATACACTTTTACGTTTTTGTTGTGATTTTTGCTTATTATGCGATGACGTACTATTACATGGATAAAAGATGGGTACCTATTCACAAATATTAGATTGGCAGGGACATTTTTAGTAAAACAGCACTTTCTAGTTATAAAATTTTGCACCATAACTGTGGTAAAGTTATATTGGTGTTGTGAATTCTTTCAAGAATAGCAGGTGGAATTCTAAAATCTATTTATCTGTTTTTAGATTGGTATATACGTAGACGTCTTTCAAAAGTATACGCCTATTTTGGGACTCAGTGTAATCGCTACAATAGCAACAAGTACTGGTGAACAAATACCATTGTCATGCACCGATGATGGAAAAGGTTTGATAATACTTACAATATTGATACTTTAACTTGCAGCATTTCAAATTTAAAATAATCATTACATCGGTGATCTTAAGAAGTAGGAAATGTTATTTCAACCAGCCTCATGTTGATTTTAACGAATTTATTGCGAATAAAAATATGGAGCTGCCGTGGCCTAGTGGTAAGGGCTCTGGACTTTCATGTGGGAGTCCCAAATTTGATTTTCATAAGGGTCATCATTGGTGGTGTTAGGAAGGGCATCCAGCCTTTAATGCTCCTGTGCTACATCAGCAACTTCGCCGTTGGTAAAGTGCCTTCTCCGCCCCAAATTAGAAAAAATGCAAATCTCTTTAGATCTTTGCTTTCTTACCTGGGAAAAATAGCGGGAAGTAAAATTGGTAAGTTTTGTTTAATGCAAGTGAAAATCACTCAAAACTAGCTAGCGAAGGAATTTTAAACGAATCTCTTAGCTGACATGAATTACTACTATTGTATGTCATTCTAGGATGGGATTCCACACAACATGATGGTATCTACACTGCTGTATTTAATGCTCATGAGTTTTCTGGAGACGGCTACTATGAGATTGAAGTAAGATTAAGTATCTCTAATTATTGTTATTAATTCAGGCATGTTTATGCCTAACATTGCTTGCCAGGTTGGTTTTATTTGTATGAGCATCTAAGGTCAAAGTAAGATGTTCTTAATTATTAATACTTTCATTCTTTCTACAATCTGTAGATATCAGTGGATGGAGAAAATAGAAGACCAGGCGAAGATGTGTCTAACAGAAGAAAGAGATGTACAAACTGTACAACTGATGCTGTTGGAAGAGTTGGGAGAACAACTTCAGGTGCGACAATCCTACTGCGTAGAAGAGAAACATGCTGGAGCAAATATTTGTGCTGAGTGTATGTTTCTGCTGCAGTGGAAGTCATGGCAACAATTAGTTTACTGCCGCCTATATTGGATGATTAACTACAGTGTCTAAACTTAAGTTTTTACAAGAAGAAACATATTTCACTGCTGGCGCAATCTCTCAGATGCTCAACAACGGAAAATAATTCATCAAAATAATTAAAAAATGAGATGATATGGGATGCCGCAAATTGAACTCGAGCAAAAAATATTATACTAAATAACTGGGATAAGAAGAAGAGTTGAATACATTGGACCAGAATTATAGGTTGGAATTTTGCTTAGTTAGAGGAAGTGATCTTAGATTGATTATTGTAAAATATTTTCGTGGTTCACCGCATTAAAGCGCCATACATTTGTGCACCAAAAGAATGCCGACAAAATTTTGCCGGAGTTTATCTGCGGAAAATATCTTCATTGTACATCTAGGTAGCTGTGACACATGTTCAAATTAACGCTCAAAATTGGCAACTAGGTATATTGTGTTTTTTTCTGATAGGTGGTGCTCTGAGTGTTAGTAACTACTTCCCTGTCTCTGATATAACTCCACCAGAAAAGATTAAAGATCTAACTGTTTCTGGAGATGAAAATGGAATCTTCACATTGAGATGGACAGCACCTGGTGATGATTTTAACATTGGAAATGGTGGGTTTAGGTAGAAATTCAGTTTATTCAGTGTTCAAAAACAGTGTTTATCAGCAAACTCGTCATAGTTATATGCAAATATATTAATCAATGACTTCAGCAATTCCAATGGTTTAACTCATGTTTTTATGGAAATCGAAACAGCCAAGTTTTTCCTTACATGTACATGTAACTATTCTGTACCTGCTAATTTGCATAACTATTGATCGAACTACCAAGAAGATGTCTTTCATTGCCGTTTTTATTCTGTTCGTACTAATAATACATGTATCTGTTTGATACAACAAATTATGTTCATCTGCTTGGTACAACTTATTGGAACAATGTCACTTTTAGTAAGTGCACTAATGTCATTGTAGCAAGTAGATATACCTTTGTGCTGTCCAATGACTTAACACTTAACAATCTTCAAGTTTTACCAGCTGACCATCAATCCATTCTCACTGATACAAGTACATTACTAGCACCTGCAGGAACTGCACAGGAACTAAAGGTTAACATTGGTGAGTTACCATTGTTATTAATAACTAAATATTTAGCCAGAATACCATTAAAATGCAATAAATCTACACTTTGCAGAATTTGTTACTCATAGCAGTAAAAACCTTAAGATGCGGGTCGCTCATGGACAAGTTCTATTAAAGTACATACACTTGATAGATATTTATAAAATTGCTGAAAAAAATTTAGTCATATATATGCAAGTCATATACGTTAAATGACAACTCAACCTATGGATGTGCATTACTTCAAATAAATTACATTTCATAATATTATGTTGAATTCTGTTTTTATAGTTGCTTACCATCAATTTGTACATGCATACGTGTATTGTATGTTGATAGCTTTTTGCCTCTCACTAGTTCTTGGACAAGTGTATCATTTAAATTTGAATCTGTAATTTTTTATACAGAAATATATATCAGCGGAGGATGTTTCAAAGTTTTCAGTTTTCTCAGTTCAACTTACATTATTATACTATAAACTGTGTAAACAGGTAAACTTAATGGCTTTATATCTGAAAATGGAGCAAAGGCTAACACCAGCACATACTTCTTCAGGATATCAGCTAATGATAGTGAAGGAAACCAAGCTGAATATTCAAATCCAGCTGCACTCACCATTGTAAGTCCAGAGAATTTAGTTATTGCCTCGGAAAGCAGATAAAAATGTTATTATTGAGGAGATTAACATTGTGAGATAACGTGATTTGCTATTATTATAAAATGGAGTGTAAAGTAATCAAATAAGTCACCTTGGTTAGCACATGTAGTTGTAGCTTTCAATTAGGTATCCTGTCCTCACTCATCTGCACTGGGTTTCCAAATGTTTTCCTTTTTCTTTTTCTTCGCTCACTTTCATTACATAAAAATCATTGGTATGTTGACAGACAATTTTCGTTGCATACTGATCTTGCATAGTAGCCCAATATTTTTGAAATTGTTTGTTTATTTTAATTTTTTTAAGTCTTGACTGGAGTACTGTTAAAAATTTGACTCTATCCACATTTAACTCTCGTTCAATTTAAAAAGTACCGGTAGTAATTTGTAAACAGAGGGTTGTGCAAATGCAAAACTGAATTTCCACTTTTCTAGCAGCAAAAATATTTTTGCTGCTTAAGCCAACAGCCATCAGTGTAACTGGCAATGGAAACTTTTATTTCTTTTGCCCATCAAATTTATCAGAATCAATTTGATAGGCACTATATTAACATAGCTTTGTACAGAGTGGGTCCTTAGTTATAAATTTATATGCTAACATCAGGGGCGTAGGTTAGAAAAATTGAGTGGGGAGGCAGAAAGTTGGGTGGGAGGGGGGTGCGGGGTGGGGTGGGGTGCGGGCACCCCCCGCAAATGCACGTGCAGCGGAAAATTTTCAACTCTAAAGGTGCAAACACACGAGAGTGTTTTGGGGCGAATTTGACGCTCGCGAATCGCCAGAGTGCCAACGCTCTCAAAACGCTCGAGCTCAGCCTGCCGAGGTATTGAGACGATTCGCTCGGCACTGATTGGCTGGTAAATGGAGTTAGTAAACATAAACACGTGGATTATCGCGGAGTGAATACATACCGGCATGTCATTGGCTAATGGTTAAATCGCCGTGCTCTTCGTTTGCCCCGTGTGTTTATCAAGGGCATAGCGTTCGACGCTTGCTTAGAAAACGCTCGCCCCAAAACGCTCCCGTGTGTTTGCACCTTTACTCTCTGAAGTGCAAAAATTAGACATAGCAGCATGCTAGTTCTAGCATCACTACAACAAGTACTCATTACTACTTCTGCTTAATACAGTTGCTACTACTTGCAACAAGAGTGAGTGTTACAGTACTATTACTAGTTAGTAGATTTTTATAATAACTACAATACTGCATGATTGTATCTTTTTACAAAGAGTCCATAGGCGCAAGTGTATTTTATAAATTAAAATTTTCCAGTTTTAATAGGTGATCAACAACTATTGTCATTATAAATTAATTATTTTAAATAAAATGCATTTAAAATAAATATCTTTGCAAGAAAAGTGTGGCAGCCTAGCAAAGCTAAGATAATATTAATAGTATAATTATATTATATATAAATTTAAAATTAAAATTATATTTCATTATTGTTATATTTATTATTATAATTATAATTATATTTTTAAATTAGTATTTTTTTTACAATACTTATTTAGTTGATAGTAGTGAATGTAGCAGTAGAGTAGTAGCTGCCAGTGGAGTGGCCGGAATGAATAACTAAAATGAATGCAAACACTTCTAATTATAATTATTAAAAGAATGAATCATTATCATAAATATTTTTGAAAGAAGCCAAAAGAAAATAATATAATATAAATATTGGAATTAAATTTCATGCACCTGCTCGTAGTCAGTGACAGGGAAGGAACCACCTCATGGATAACAGTGACTTACAGATTGATTCACCTGATTCAACTGTTCACCACTTTTACTTTTGCATTTATTACTTTTTCCTTGGTATAAATAACTATTCATAAAAAATATTTATTTATTCATTCACAAGACCGCAAGTTTTTAACCTTGGCATAGCCATAGAGTCTTTTAGCAGAGCACACAGTTTTATGGACCCCTTTGTGTGCCACTTCCAATGTAGTAATTAATCCAAGATTACTGGTTATTGTTACGACGCAACACCATAGAGTTATAAGTAGAGTGATAACGCCATAGAGTTATAACTAGAGTGATAACGCTTCGGTCGCAAACCGGAAATGAAGCAAATATTGAGGGGAAAAGTCTCAAATTTTCAAAAGTAGTGTTTTTAGGCCACTTTATTTTGGCAACAGGGGCGGCAGTGCCTCCCTGCCGCCCCTTAAAATACGCCCTTGTAACATGTATCTTTACATGAATTGCTTGTAAATGCCTTGTAAAAGGGCAACATTAATATGTATGTGAATATCCACCTACCAGGTCACTACATTCATGTGTCAATTATTTGGTTTTGGCTTTCACAGCTTATCAGTGTACATCTATCAGTGACATTTCCATTCATAAAGCTGCCCAGCCTAGACCTAGTCAGTGAATTTGGTATATTGCATAAGTGTAAGTTGATTACTAGCAAGTGATGACTATGTTCTTCATCATATTGTATTGCTATATTGTGTTTTGAAGATCAAAACCGTGATCGTCCCTTCATCTAGCCTCCCAACTGCTGCTATTCCTCCAGTTACGGTTACCAGTGAGCCTTCAGTCATCTCCAGTGGAACCAGATGCCTTTGGCAATCATGGGTATTTGTTTATGGATGCTACACATGCATGCATATTGTACTTTTGCTGTAATCAAAAGTTGTGCATTACCCTAATATTGTGGTGAAACAGCCTCTGTGGTAATGGCACCTAGGCCAGCCACACTAACAATATCATGAGCTGACAATTAACCCTATTCATATACTGTAATTCACATATCCATGCATTGTCTATCTATTATTATCTATGCATTCAATACCCTATTATCCACTGCGTGTCTTATATACATGTCTGTATTAGCAATCAAGTCTTGGAATTACTCTCTATTGCAACTTGGTTTTTCCCACATTCATACTTATTTAGTAATTGTCTGTCCTTGCTTGATTGCATATTGTTAGAGTCTTTTTGCCACTTTATATTATATGTAACTACGTGGATGGATTTAGCTCATATTCACACACGACATGCTTTTACCTATTGTAAGCACTTTTTGTGCCATGGCCGACCTTTTCATATGGCCAGGTCGGGCGGAACCAGACATATTGTTGCGTAAGTTCTGGAGCCGACCCTCTGTCGGCCGCCCGATACCATGTCGTACCATTTTTACCGAATGTTTGTTATGTATATAAGGCAGAGCATTTTCTATTGTGAATCAGTTGTTGATTGCGCTTGAATAAAGCAAAATCTCCTAACTCAACCTACAGAGGCTTACTCTTTAGGCGGGTAACTCCACCTGAGAATCCTTTGGATTCAGTACGGCTCGAGTTCACCTCATCCTAGGCTAAGCATATCTCTATCCACCCCTTAGGCTTAGGTCGATCCCGGGTTCTAATGAACCTAGCGTCGGACTTAGGTTCTCAAGGTTAGACATTCTTTCTCTACACTCCCTCGGAGTATAAACTCTACATGACCTACGTCGGTCCTGAGCTCTAATGAGTCTCGGCATCGGCCTACGTCTGATATAATCTACACTACAAAGAGCACCCATAACTGTTCACTCTTTTATGTAATGAGCAGAATGTACACTTGGTTGGCCTCTACCACCTTCCAAGCCCTTCACATACTTGTAGCCCTCGGCTCTTGTATGCAATAGTACTCAAAAACATTACAATATGGCCATGTTTGGAGACATTGGCCTCGGAAAAGTGTACAGTAAAAGACTTAGCATGTGTAATCAGACAAGAGAAGATAATTGCTTATATAATAAGGGAAAAACCAAGTGTAATTGCAATAGTCTGATTGGTTAAGAATACAATAATAGAAGCACACTATATAACAGTAGTTGGTTATAATAAGGGTAATGTTCATGCATGTATAATAAGAGTACAAGGTAAGCCAATATAGTAATGTGTGAATGAGTAAATATGGATAATGTCAGTGTTTGACTCGCCACAGTACGTCTAGTCTTCATTGTCGCAACTGCTGCTGTTATAATCAGGTAATATATACATGTATATAATGTCGGTTCAATTATAGAATTACTATTCGAAATCAGTTTTGGTTATTGGCTAGAGATTTAGCAAAAACAGGGTCTCCTGTATAAATTTACACGTTAGCTATTCCAGCTTCAATGTTTAAAACCAGCGTTTACGCTAAGGGCAGCCAACTCCCACAACTCGTTTTCCCTTTTTCCTCCCCCTATTATTTTTATACTTCTTTTGTACTCTGATAATATCATGCTACCTACCTTGAGATAGGGCAGTGTTTAGCTACATGTAGCTACACCTTCTATATACTAATCGTTCATAATTGCATCCATTGTTTGTGAATCATTAGATCAATATTATTATTACAGGCTGAATTTGTAACTACAAGTAACAAGTAATAAAAGTGTTGTAGCTTTATAGTTATGTCAGACAAGGAAGTTTAAGTACATTGGCCATATATTTTGCATTAATTGTAAAAATTTTGTAGGTTTCATGGGATAAATTTCACTATTGTGTTAAAGCTTTCGAAATATTTATTTTTCATAAACATGAATAGTTCTTAAAGTGATTTGTGATAATATTAGCTCCATTCAGGCTTGTTTGATGAAGTCATTTGCAATACTCTGTGTCATTCAGCAGTCAGCAGAGCTAGAGCAGGTAAATATTTTCTAATTGCACATTGTACAGGTTAAACTTTAATAACACCTATATCAGTTTTTCATTGCTTACAATGATTGTAAATGCAACACCCTATTTTGCTCACCTTGCTAAATATTGGCATATTAACACATGTATACTGTATTTCATTATAAAGTCTTAAATTATGCTTTTAGGAAGCTTTTAGAAAATATTGGCAGCTGTAGAGCAATGTTAGTAATTTCCAGAATAGATTACTCAATATGTCAGTAATCTTTGTTGGATGTGTTGGAATTACACTGCCAAATGCATAAATATGGGTGTTCATTAACATTGGCAGCCTGCATACACTGGAGGTATACTGTACAATATGTACAATTGTATGTTTAATAGTCTTGTAGACAACCATGGGGTATTCACTCCTGATTCAGCGCTACATGTTGTACTTCTTGGTTTGTGGTATGATAGTAATCAAAGCTTCCAATATAGGAGGTACCAGACAGGACATAACTCTCAGTGCTGAGGGTGGGTATGGTAACATACTCGTAGCCATCGATGATCAAGTTCTTGAGGATCTACAGCTATTGGCACAGATTCAAGTATTTACTACAGTACACATTCTTAATTGGTCATTACAAAAACAAATTTGTTATCATTATACAGGAAAATTCGTCCTACCTGGCAGTTTAAACCTATTGCACTTACTGCAGTTTACTATTCAAGCTTTTTACACCTATTGCAGTTATAGTTCACTATAATTACACACTTGTGTTTTTTCTCTATTCCTAATGCTGTTTTGTAGACTGTGTTTACTTCTGCCTCGGATGTCTTATTTAATGCGACCAATCAGCAAGTCTACTTTGACAACATCACAATTCTTGTTCCACCATCTTGGACTCACGACGAATCATGGCAAAAGGTTAAAAATAATGCATGTGTTATTAGCTCATACGTTAGTTGCAATAGTAGGGCATTATATATGCGTATCTGTATTGTACTGTCTCAGTGTGTCAGAAAATCTGGTAATAATTATATAAAGCAGACTTTTTGGAAGTGAACTTAAAAGATCCTAATGACATTTGAAAACTCAAGATTTTTCATGGTAGAATGAATATCTTTCATCGAAAATATTATTCAGCCGTCTAATAAAGAGGAAGTAGACAGAGCTAGAATAATAGTAGGGGAGGCAAACCCTACATGGGGTGACACCCCCTACACACTTCAACCTGGGCTGTGTGGAGTAGAGGGTGATTATATTCTGTTGACTCCCAACTATCTACTGACTAGCGACGGTAAAGCGAACATTAAACCAGGTGAGTGCATGAACAGTGGTAGTGAAAAAACTTCTCAGTAGTTACTGTTTATTCATATGTTGTTTAATCCACATATTTACTAGTTAATTAATTGATTTATTAATTTCAACTTGTGAAAATAGAGACACTCAGTAGTAGAAGCGAGGTTGCACAGGAGAGTATGGTGTGTACCTACTTCTGTTGTACTGGGTACACGGTCAGCAAGTGTATACCCTCACTTTATTGCTTGCTTCACCCAGTAATAAAGACTGCCATTGTGTGCTGTGAATTATTTAGGCTATTTCCTCACGAGAATCGTGTTATGCTGTTTTGGTGGTTTTGACCTAATTTTTGTGCTTTCCCAGAAGAATATGAGTCATTTGCTATGCAACACAATATCATGGCAGTGTCCTGTTCTTAGAATTGCAATATTTCTAGAGTAGCAATGGTTCGAGTTTATCATCTCTAACATCAATCTTTTAGAGAAGAGACTGGTGAGAGAGTTCGCACATTTAAAGTGGGGATTATTTGATGAAGATGTACCCATAGGTTACGCTGGAACATCTCAATATTATTATGTTGATGGGACATTGAAGTACACCCGGTAATGTTCTTTAGACATCTATGCACATGTAAATAACAAATAATAATCGTTTATTGACTTCTTCAGAGTTTTAGGTGCTCAATTCTTATTTACATGTATATCTTCTAACTGTAGTGTCAGATGCAGCTAAGAGTAGCAACAGAGTTTGGGAAAGTTCTCAAGAATAAAACTTGTCTTATCTAATTATGGTAGAATCCCAAACTAATCTAACAAAATTGAATTTTGATTCCAAAATGATTCAAAAAAATTCTAAACGCCGAGACCTTTGAGCTGCTTTAACAGTTTTTAGAATCTTTAATTAGTAGACACATGCCTCTCCATAGACTCGACTGTCTCATACATACAGTCATGTACATGTATGATAATGAATTAACTTAGCATGTCTTAAAAATCAGCATGCTTTTACATGTAATTAGTACGTTCTAGATCCGAAAAAGATACGGATCTTTAGTGAAGTCTCCTTATTGTATGTAATTGGTTACCCATATGCTAGGCTTTCCCAACTGGCAGTTCATAAAATGGTAATATTGCAATGCTTGTTTATCCTTGATAGATGTCAGCAAGATGGTTTTGAAGGGAATGATCTTGACTCCCTGGATCCAAGCTCCATCTGTGAATTTGATGGTTCATCTATGACGGTCACACCAGCAACATGTTCATTTGTGCCCAGTGACAGCGAGTCAACTGCTTCTGTATCCTTACTCTACGCTGAATACATAAACTCTGTATGTACCATGCTCCTTAACTTACTAAGCACGTTGAATCTCGAACATCCGCTCACAGTTGTCTTCTCCTGAATAGAAAATAATTAATGAGTGTCTGGCGTAACACTGTTAACAAAATGCTATAACATTGACTGCAAATACGTGCTAGATTTTCCATGTACGTGTCTATGGCCAACCATATACGTGTCTATGGCCAACCATATACGTGTATGACTCCCGAGACAGCTTTCTTGCTGTAACAGGTCTTGCTGTATGTGTAGCATTGTTAAAAATGATTTTAAACTTGTACCCACCACCCATTTAACCTACAAAAATATGTAGGTCTTAGGGTGTGTGTCTTTTCTAAGTCTAATAGAAATTTATAATCAAAGACAGTATGGACATTATCATGGGATAAACTTGTATTAGTTGCTCATCTGTGCTGTTGTGGAAACCTATTCTCTAAATTGTGCTAACAATGTCTAGTATCTGAGAATTAATGTTCGCCTTTTGAAATTTCAGGTCACATCGTTCTGCTCAGAGAAGACACACGATTCATCGGCTCCAAATAGACAGAATTTACTTTGTAATGAGAGAAGTGCCTGGAAGGTGATGAACAGTTTAGAGGATTTTGGTAAGCACATGTGTATCAATGCAAGCGTATTGTCAAGATTCAAATATAACTAAAATAACGTCCCAACTGTGTAACCACCTTCAGACTTGATTCATTGAGCAACATAGAGTTCTATGTACATGCATACTGCATGCCTATAAACAGCATCATGATAAACATACTAATGTTATAGTCAGCACTGTAAATCGTACTAGTGCTGGCATTCTTATGGGATTGACAACACTAGGTTCAGATTTGCTTGTGCCCTGCATAAAAAATAAGCAAAATTGCTAACATTATGTTGATGTTGAGAGAAAAACGCGTAGTAAATTGTGTTATTTATTGTTGAAATTAGCATGAATTGGGATCAAATTAAGCATAAAGTACATGTAAGACTATAACTTGTAATCATTATTCATGTTCCGTTTGCATATCTATTATAATAACAAGAGGTGCCCCAGGCCACATGCAGAATTATTTGTTATGTGAATAAAAATTAATTGCCGGCTAGAAAAATAGTGTTAGATGTGAGTGAACTTGTCTGCAAAGGTGGGGAACTGTTGCTTGTATTGCAGGAAAATGCATTGATTATTATTAAACTCAAGTTGCACCGGTTTGCTCTCAGATGACAAGACTTTCCATAGATGGCCTAGCTACTTTACGAGAGGATAGCTAGCTAGAATAGAGTAGACTCCCAGTTTACTTCAATTCAAGTATTAATATGATGATTTTGTGCTTAGTTTGACTTGATTACATGTATTTTTTAACTTTGCATTATTTCGCTCATGAGTATGTAGCAGAATAATACTTGGTATACAATACAATATAATTGTAGCGGAAGATCATAAACAATTAAGGGTGGGTGCAACACCACCCTCACCAAAATTCACAGTCGTCCAGAGGCAATCTGAAACTAAACCAGAAGGTACGAGCAGCACCACAACTCAATCTTCTCAAGATGTAACGGTGACCGTGAATGCATCCAGCACTGAAGTTAAATGCCCGCAAGATATTGTCTGCTTAGCGCTAGACGTCTCAGGAAGTATGAATGTGAGTATTGCTCTCACAAACTTTGTATACTAACAGAGTAGAAATATGTAACATAGTTCAGCAACGAATGACGTTATGTAACCTCAGCCAACAGGGTTCTCAACCAATTGCGTGGAACAGCCTCAAGTATTTATGTATGCATGATTTTACTGAATAATACACACGTTATGTATAAATTATTCTATCAGTCCTCGACACATTCCATTTGATTTCATTCTTACATAAACCTCTAATTATACTTGTATATGCTTCTTGTACAATTGCACATTGTTTCATGCTAATGAATTTCCAGTTTATTTTTGGTTTATGATAAAAGTCAAATAATGCAGAATCTAATTAACTATAACAGCAAGATATTGATCATGCTGTTAGGCATTGCTAAACTGAGCATTGTGTTCTATACATCACAACTACATCCTGCCTTATTACTATTAGCCAATCTATACTTCAATTTATTGTAGATATCAAATAGAATTGGTAAGGTGGAATCTGCAGTGAGAAGATATATTACAACATTTTTAGAGACTGGGACAGCTGTAGGAATAGTAGCATTCAATCACTACTCCAGAGTACTGGCCAATATGACGGAACTGATGGGACAATCAGATAAAGATCACCTGCTGAATGTAGTTCCCAGTACCGCTGGAGGATTAACTGGAATAGGAAATGCATTAAACAATTGCACTGAGGTGGGTGATACTTGATTTCCAGGTTTCACTCTCTTCTGATTTTTATATCTGGGTCAAATCCTTAGCCAGGACATCGACCCTAATATTGGATTCAGTTGTCAACTTTTAAAACATTTTCAAAACCATATTAATTAAACAAATTGATGTAATATTACACATGTCTATATTGTTTATTTTTGTATCAGTCAATTGTAATCACAGTGTTAAGCTTTTCTGACAAGAAAGCCAACCCTGACCTCTTCCACTGCATCTGATATATCTGTGGTAACAGGACTGAATACTAGCATGACCTGGTAGACTTCTAACTACTGTATATTATTAAGGATTTTGATGTAAGTGTTTAGATCACTCAAACTATGTTGTAACCTTAGCCAATGTGAAATGAGAGGTAATTGCATCAGAGCTACACGTTACCTGTGATACCAGCTCAGCCATAATTATAACATGACACCAAAACAATTCTTCTTACATAAAACTTACTGGTTTTACTTTCTGCAATTCATCCCAGGTAAGAAATTTTTTACCTGGGATGAATAGTGGAAAGTAGAACTGCATCTGGATCTGATTTGCATTTTGTTCTATAATTTGGGATGAAGAAGACACTTCACCAATGGCAAAGTTTACTTATGTAGCACAGAAACATTATAAGGATGGGTGCTCTTCCTAACCCCACCAATGGCTTTTAGCAGGAATCGAACCTGAGATTCTCTCTTGAGCCTGTAGAACCTTAATCACTAGCCCACTACTCTCTTTACATAATAATGCACAATGTAAATATCATGATATAATTATTCATACAGCTGCTCAAGGCATATGCTGGAGACAGAATACCTGAATCACGTATGCTGATTCTCACTGATGGACAGGAGAATGTATCTCCTGATGTTAAAGAAGTTACTCCTTTTATTGCCAGCACTGGTATTAGACTGGACGTCATATTGTACAGGTAAGTAAATGGTAATTCATAAAATTCAACAAAAGTTATAGCACCCTCTTCCCTTCTACTGGATCACTTCCTAATAGTAATAGTAATAATAATAACCTTTATCTTGCCATTTTCTATTACTGGTTGTAATAAAAGTCAATTGGTACTCTAATGTAAATATATGTTACTCACTGATAGTTTGATATATGCAATATAAATACATTAGATTAAATCATGGGCTGTGTAATAGGTGAACATGTACATGTTCATGTATATTTCTTCATATAACATAATACAATATATCAATTTAAATCCTATCTTGTTCAAAAGCCAAGACGCAGAAAACGTACTAATTAATACCACAAAAGCCACTGGAGGAAAGTTTTATACTGTCAGTGATAATAGCTCAGATGCTGGACTCGATTTAATCTTGCAAAAAACAGTGCAGAAACAGTGTAAAGACGTTACGGCTATTGTAAGTACATGTATGTACAGTAGTACCATGATTGACATAAATATATCCAGACTAGTTGCGGTAAAGTCACATAAGTCAATAGAGTGTGTAGTGTGTCATTTTTCTAATCAATCAAATGCTGATGCTGCCAAGGAAAATGGTCATATCACTTTTTACTGTTGTAGATTAAAAGTGAGAAGGTGACTTTACCAGAAGACAACAGTCCTCTCACAGATTCTGTACACATTGACGCTACCATCGGTGTTAACACAACATTAACCTTCTCTTATACTGCTGATATCAATGTGTCAGTTTTTGTGGAGAATGGAAACACTGTCACTATCAGCAAAGATGCTACATCAAAGATTATAACAGCAGAGATAGACGGAGAATTGGTATGTTTTATCTACACCGAAATACCAACATGACAACTTTCGCTTTTATAACCCTCATGTTGGTCTTGCCACAGTCTGTTAAAAAAAATCATAAACAATGTTGCGACTGTATTTTGCTCTTTACGAATTGCCTGACATGCGTTAATGTGGGCCAATTTTTTATAACCCAATGCAAGAGATTACATACATGTACTTATTACAGTAGCCAGCCTCTTTGTATCAGTTTGCGAGCTACCACTAGAAACTCTGTCCATGAGATCCCTCTAAACTTCTTACAAGAAAGTGCAAGCACCCGTTACAGGCAATAAACTAATTGTGAATATACAAACTGATACTTTTAAAGTTTATCACTGGGATAGTCCTTTCTAATCAAAACTATATTCACATCGGTCGTAAATAGAACCCAACTACACTTTTTCTGTAGAGTGGTGAAGTTGTCTACACGATAACCAAGGTCAACCCAACAGATCCTGTGCCCAAGGTAGTTGTTTTGGTCACAAGTAATCCTGTCCCTGGCATGGAACAGATTGTTGTGAACACTAGAACAACCAATGATGAGGTTCCATTTAATGAAAACACACAGGTAAAACAGTTCATTATGGTGTGTGGAAAATCACTTTTAGGGAGTTGTAAAATTGAATTGAATTCTTTACATAATTATGGTTAAGTGGAGCTAGTGTAAGGTAGAATTAGGGCAAGCTGGACATATTATATTATAAAGCGAAAGGTCTGCATAGATATTCAAACTTTTGTTGTGGTTCTTTTTTATTATGGGATGGCTTACTACCATCTGGATCGCAGACAGTTTTCTCTTCGCAGATATTATTGGCAGGCGCAGTTTCAGTAGAACAATATAACTCCTAATTATGTCATGTTGCACTCTCGTGGAAAAGTTCTATTGGTGTTATGACTGGCAAGGAATAGTCTGATATAATATGTATCTTCTTTCAACTTCATTATTTTAGATTGGTATCTACGTAGACGTCTTTCAAAAATACACACCTATTCTAGATCTCAGTGTAGCCGCTACAATAGAAACAAGTACTGGTGACCAAATACCATTGTCATGCAATGATGACGGAACAGGTTTGATATCATTTAAAACTGATAACTTAACTGGCAATGCTTCATACTTAAATTTTTTATCGCCTCAGTAACATTAACATGTAAAATATTTAACTTCAATCAGCCTAATATTGATTATTTGAAGGTATTGATATTCCCCAAAATCACCTAGTGAATGGACTTTAAGCGAATATCTTAGCTGACATGAATTACTATTATTGTATGTCATTCTAGGATGGGATTCCACACAGCATGATGGTATCTACACTGCTGTATTTAATGCTCAAGATTTTTCTGGAGACGGTTACTATGAAATTAAAGTAAGATTACGTATCTCTAATTATTGATTACAGAAATTTTTATACATAAAAATCTTCCGGGTTGAGTTTATCACTATTAGCATTTATGGTATGCATACATCACAAGTCATGTACTTGTACATGACTTTGTACACAATGTCTAAAGCAATGCTATCATTGAGATATTTTTAAATTGTGATGCTTTAAATCTTGTCATCAATTTGTAGATATCAGTGGATGGAGAAGGTAGAAGACCAGGAGAGGAGGTGTCTAACAGACGGAAGAGATGCACAAACTGTACCACTGATGCTCTTGGAAGAGTTGTGAGAACAACTTCAGGTGCGACAATCCTACTGCGTAGAAGAGTAACATGCTATAGTGTAAATATTCATGTTGAGTGTATGTTTCTGCCATAGCGGAATTCACGGCAGCAAATTCATTTACTACAATTCAGATTCACTGAGTGACTGTAGTGTTCAGATTTATATTCGCACAAGAAAAAATAGATTTCTTTATCTATGCTCATCAAACGAAAATTAATCTATCAAAATAATTAAAAATTGAGGTGATACATGTAAATTTTAGCAAACCAGAAGCAATTGAAATTAATGCTTGGCATTGTCAACGGGTGTCCAGCATAATATGTAATACTCGGAAGTTTATTGGTACATTTTGTTTTTGCCTGATAGGTGGTGCCCTGAGTGTAAGCAATTACTTCCCTGTCTCTGATATAACTCCACCAGAAAAGATTAAAGATCTAACTGTTTCTGGAGATACCACTGGAATCTTCACGTTAAGATGGACAGCACCTGGTGATGATCTGAACATAGGAAATGGTAGGTTTCGCTAGAAATTAAAATTAATCTGTGTTCACAAACAGCATTTATCAGCAACATTGTCATAATTACATACAGATAATATATCAGTAGCTTAGATAATTTCAATTACTTTAGCCATGTTATCTATCGGAATCAAAACCGCTAAATCTTTCTATAACTACCTGCTAATTTACAAAACCATTGTAATTCTTAAGTGGATCAACCTACTAGTAGATATCTGTTACTAGCATTTAATATTAATTTTTAGTGTCCCTTGATAGCCTATACTATCATATTACTATCATATTACTATTATATTTATATTATATTTCTATTATATTTCTATTATATTTCTATTATATTACTTTTATATTACTATTATATTACTATTATACTACTTATTACATTGTAGCGAGTGCGTATACCTTTGTGGTGTCTAATGACTCAACACTTAACAATCTTCAAGTTGTACCTGCTGACCATGAAACCATTCTCACTGACACAAGCACATTACTAGCACCTGCAGGGACTACGCAAGAACTAAAGGTTAACATCAGTGAGTTACTATTGTTATCTATAATAAAAGTGATCTAATCAGAATAATATAAAAGATCATAAAAGTTTTATTCTGCCAAATTTTCTTTAGATAGTAGTTGCACTCCATGCGGATGCTTTTAGTTAGAGATTAGCTCCACTACATACTGCAGAAAGTCATTTCTGGCAGTAAAAATTAGCCAAGATATACCTAAACTGGTAACTCAACCCGTGCATGTACACCGTTTAAAATGCTCACCCTTACATATCTAATTATGTTAAATTTTATTCCTATAATTTCTTGACATCAACTTCGACAGTATACATAAGAAACTGCTCTTTGCTTCCACAGGTAATTTGTGGACAACTGTTCTGTATTGTTGACCAGTCTGACATGAATATGTAATTAGTTAGCTTTGCAATAATATATCAATGTGAAAGCTTTCAGTATTATCAGTGTTCAAGTTTCAAATTGATTAATTTATAGACCATTTTTCAATAATTATAAATTGTGCAAACAGGTAAACTTAATGGTTTAATAAATGGAGATGGAGCAGAGGCTAACACCAGCACATACTTCTTCAGAATCTCGGCCAATGATAGCGAGGGAAATCAAGCTGAATATTCCAATCCGGCAGCACTCACCATTGTAAACCCTGAGAATGTAGTTCTTGCCACAGTAAGTTTTACAGAGTCATAAGGAGAAAACTAATGATATTGAGGTGATTGTATTGTAGCTAGCAGTTTTACATCTGCAGAATAAAATGAGTGACAATTACGTGTAGTACACAGTAGAGATCATTGGTATGTTTACGAGAGAATGTCATTGCATACCGAGCGCAGTAACCTAATTGCTTCTTGAAAACGAGTTTTTATTATTTAAGTTCATCAAGTCAGACCAGGGTTGGCCGAAACATTGTGCCCCAAAGACAAATTACACAACGACATATCCAATGTTAAAGAGTAGAAGTACTAAACTATAGTCTAGTAAAAACGGTAGTTCCACTCCTAGTAAAAGTTCCATTTCCCTAACAATAGAAATATTTTTACTATTATTAAACGCGTCCATCTCAATGCTACTGACAATCGAAACTTTTAGTCCTTTCACCCATCAAAATATTCAGATCTACTTGATGGGCACTATATCAACATGACTTTGGGTCATTCCTTATAAATTCATATGTGAATATGTATTATTATATTAATTCCTTGCAAATTCCTTGTAAAAACAAATTTTAAATACAGTACATGCAAATAATTATGAAAAAATATTCACCTAACAGATTAATTAGTTTGATGTTTCATGATCTCCAGCCTTGCATTTCCCATTAAAAGCTTGACTATTATACATGTACATGTAGACATATTAGCAAGTAAAAGTGTTCGAAGTGTGGTTATACAGGGGTATACGGTGTGTACCCCCCTCAGTTTTAGTGGTTATACGGGTACCCTCACTTTAATAGCTAGTTTTGCCCATTCAGTCATTGTGGACCTGGCAGTGCAGGGATAGAGTGCTTGACACTCATTCATAGGGTCTTGAGTTCGAAACTCACCTGAGCATAATTTTTTCATTTTAGTAATTCATTAAGTTCTTAGCTACTATAAGATTAAGTGGATAGCTATACAATACTAATTTATAAGATTGCATGTATCTTGTACCCACCTCTAAATTGTTCCGTTCCAAACACTGGCAAGTAATATTGTTATTTTATTTTGAAGATCGAAACTACAACCACCCCAACAACTACTACTAGTCTACCAACTACTACTGGCCTCCCTACTACCACCAGCCTCCCTACTACCACCAGCCTACCTACTACCACCAGCCTACCAACTACTACTAGCTTGCCTACTACCACTAGCCTACCTACTACTACTAGCCTACCTACTACCACTAGCCTACCAACTACCACTAGCCTACCAACTACTACTAGCCTACCTACTACCACTAGCCTACCTACTACTACTAGCCTACCTACTACTACTAGCCTACCTACTACTACTAGCCTACCTACTACCACTAGCCTGCCAACTACCACTAGCCTACCTACTACTACTAGACTCCCGACCACTACTACTAGCCTTCCTACTACCACTGATGATAGGCTGACTGCTAAGATCACTCTTGGAACGGCCATTGGGATCGTATCTTTTATCTCATTGGTTGTTGGAGGAGCAGTAGCAGCAGTTACTTGCGTTAAAAGTTCTGCACCAAAGTCTGACAGGTAAAATATTGTATTGTAATAAAAGTTATCTGTTGTGCGTTGTAAGTCCGGCAAGGGCACACAACTCTAATACTTGCATTGTTCTCCAAAGCCCTTGGTGACCTAACTCTGGCTTAACTACAATCATGTAAATTGATCAGCACTGGATGGATGATGGAATATCTGGGAAGGCACAAGAGCAACCAAATAATTTATTGCATAAACTATCTACATTGTATCAAAAAAATAGCAGTAAGAGTTTTGCATATGCATCAGGCTCATAAATAGCAAGAGCATCCCAGAATTGAGCTTCAACAACAACAAAAAAACAACACTAGCAGCAATGAAGAATAAAAAATATAGCCTAAATTCAATATAAATACTGATATCAGATGAGTGTTGCCAGATTATCCTAAAAGTGTCTTCTTCACCTATTTATTCCAAACCATAAGTGAATAACAGTCTCTCCCTCTCTTCTGTTAGCCTTAGCCAGACACCAAATTGGCCTGTGCCTGAAATCTACTGCTAACATTTTTGGACGCCTTGCTATATAGGAAAAACAATGTTTTGTCATATTTTGTAACTATGTATCGTTTCTCAAGCATGTGATTATTTTAGAACTGCCTAATAGCAAAAATCAAGAGTAATAGAATATAATATCATGACTAGATGAATGTTTAAAGAGGCTAGTTTATACTGTCAAGAAGCAATTTTTTGCTTCAAGCCTGAATATTATGAATTCTGATTCTAGTATTATAATTCGATCTTCCACTGATTGGTTAGTTAGCTGCATAAAATTTTTATTTCAGTGAATCCGGGAGCAAAGAATTTCTCTACTCAAAAGACAGAGTACCTGAAGCTCCTTACCTTTATCCATCATGGAACAACCAGCCAGCTCCAATATCACGTGGATTTCCCGTTAGAAATCACAATGCATATCTTAACAGGGGGTACAGCATGTACAATCACTATAGCTAATAAGGCCAAGACATTAACCATTTTTACCATGCAAATGATACATTTATATCATTTTTAATGTTTCCAATTAATTAATCAACAAGTTTACTGCCACTTAAAGATTTTGATGCAGCCACTGTTATTTATTATCTTGGTATGGATTAAGGTTGACATTACTAAAATTTTTAATGGAAACAATGCTCCTATGAATATTTTCCTTCAGTTTTGGTGTTTGGTTGCCTTATTTGTGTTCTATAACTGCTATTCTACAAGCTTTCTATATGTAAAACAATGCTTTAGTTTATCAAATATATATTATACTGCACTGTATTATGTGCATGGCACTAAGAATGCCTGCAAAGAGGTAGTTGTCAGTAACCACCAAATAATAATATGGAAATATCCACTCCAACATTTTATATGGTGGTTTGTTTATATTTTTGTTATATTTATAACTAATGACAGTTTTTTGTTACTGCAAATGTGACGAGCTGAAAAGAAGACAACTCCAACCACTTGGTACTAGTGTTGTCATTAAATCGATAGGCTAGGGAAGGTTATTCAGTACATGGAACAATTTTGCTGTATTTTAAGCTTTTACCCGCATATACATAATATAGGTACTTAAACCAGATTACAAAAAGATTAAACAGACAACAAGTAGATATTTACCATCATGAAACATGTAATACACAATAAATTCTCAAAATCATTCATTTTCATTAAAAGTTGTCTTCCCTTTTATTGATAGTGTAGATAATTCCATCTGCCACAAATGTACACCCATACATGTATTATACGCTGTGTAAACCTTGATATGACAGTATGTACTCTGCTGTTAATGTTTTACCTGTATAATATACTACCATTACAGGGCAATAGACATGTTCACTAACCTTAGGTATCAAATGTTTTATGTTTTATCACTTTTTCAGGCAGCATATTTTAATTTCGCCTAATATGTGCTGACCTATCTTAAATCTCCAACTACCCTTTTGTCCCCTAGACAATGTGGATGTCTACGTGTGGCTGATTTATGGCTCTAGAACCGGATCAAGAACTTTGACCAAATGAAAAGTTTGGAAGTTGTGAGAAACATTTTTTTCTGTGCAATCATTAGACATTTTCCATAGCAGCAATCTAAAACAGGAAAAACCTTACGATGGAGGTAGCTAAAAGTTTTTTAATAATATCAATTCTTTAATTTAGCTAAAAAAAAAAAGTTTGGAAATGAACATGAATATTTATATGCATGTAGTTCTAGCCTAGCCAAAATTTTGCTGGACTGAGAATTCTCTAGCTATAATTTTAGAAACACATGTTCATGTTCCATCTGCTACACTGAGTCAGGAGTATTAATAATATTGGATTTATCTTGGCTTATTTAGCTAACATACTAAACAGGAAAAAGGATTACAAAGTGGGATAAAAAACAGCGGTGCTAAAGTTGCCTATATAATATGAAGTTGTCCTCTCTCATTTTAATAAAACTAACTGAGAGAAGACAACTTACCTTACCCTTATCCGTCATGCATAAAACTAACCAGCTCCAATACCATTTCCTAATGACTATAGGCTGAGTGAGATCACAGGTGTTCACAGGTGTTCACAGATATGACCCCATACCTTTCTGTGTACAGTTTATGAAGTAATTATTTTGAGCCATCTTGTTGCTATATATAGCTACATGTACTTTAAAACCCTAATACAGATAGCCAGTGCTGCCGCTGCATACCACGACCAACACTATATAACATAACCTGCATCTACAGACATCACAATAATCTACATAAGAGTATGTTGTATTATCATTTGTATGTTTCAGCAGTTAAGATGGAAACTTTATTATATAACATCAGAAGTTTTATAAAAACAAAAACAGAAACACTCTGTAACACAAGAGTAACTTCTCACACAGTATTGTTTGTTTTGTGCATAGCTTTGCAGTTTGTATTATTTTATTATACAGTACATGTGTTATTGAATACTAACAACTAAATCAATAAACCTCTTATGGTAAGTTATATGTATAACTGATCCATTTGTAGCCTGTTATTAATATTTTGTGTAACAAGGAAGTATGGCTTTAGTCGATAGAATAATACAATGCTATTCATATTCCCCTTCTCAGTTCTGTCTGCGCTATCAATACCAACAAACTATTGTAGAATTATACTACTATTTGACCAGTTGCAAGCCATCATGATGTGGGTAGGTAGATTAATATTTATTATTCAGTAGATTTGCTGCTGCTTTTCCCAACAATGAATGTCAATTATAGGTATGTATACTGGAATCTCTGCCTCCCACAATATACATTGTATTACCTTATTTATAACATGTTGTCCATTATACATTATTTATTATAGTATGTGTAATAATACAACATGTACATGTACATGTTGTTTTATTATTTATTGTGTATTATTAACGAAGCAGTTCTGACTCTGACTCCCCATGAACTAGTAACTTTGTATTATTATGCATTCTCTGCATATATCATTATTAACAGCATGCAGTGTGTGTTCAGTTATAACTCAGTAGTAGGGCAGGATGTCTTCCGGTGTCTCTGAATCTCTTTGTATCTTCAATTATTTGCTTCCTAATCACTTCTAATACAACGTACTATTCCATAATAACTTTCAAGACACTTGTGTCTACGACAAGCAGTAAAGAATTAACAAATAATATGCACATGGATAAATAAGAGAGTGCATAATATGCCTAATTGCATTGCATCATAATAACTCAGGTTCTACATGTATATTAGAGTGTGCACTTTTCTTGCCTCTTACACTGGCATGATAACAGTTGGTATCCAAGGATTTAATAATTATAGATCAAGTAAGTATTACAGTGCCTGTGAGCAACAATATACTACATGTATATTAATTTGGTTATCGTTTTAGCTAGCAGTATGTAATTCTTCTTGTTTTCTTTCATATTATAATCAAATGAATTAGTCTGAACTAGTGATTAGAATGGAAAAGTTACATGTAAATGAACATGAATATAGAGAATTGTCTAGTTGCTAAGGAAGTTATTTGGGTCTTTAAAACTATGAACACATGGCTGTATTACTAGATTTGCATGTACATCCATAATGCTAATTATTAGCTCATTGTGTTACAATGCCCCCCCCCCCCCCCCCCCCCCAAGTAACATAATCAATAAAGCTGTATTTACATAATGTACATTATGTTATTATTTCGACTAATGCTATTATCTTAACATAATAATGAGATCAATAATAACTATTATTGTCAAATAAGGAAGTTTAGGTACACATACATATTGGGGCAAAATAATTTTCCACTGCAGTATAACAAGTTGTTAGGTACTTTGTAAATAATTAGTGATCATTACTTGCACTTGTATTTAGAGGTTCATGGTGAAAGAGCTTGCAATCATCTTCTTCATTCCTAGGAAGGGGTAAAACGCTAAAGCAGGCAAATATAATCCACATTTTTATTTGTCATCATTATTAAAATGAACAGGGCATTACACTAAGTTAAAACGCGTTTAGTACTCCTGTGGTTTTGACTTCTTAAAACATAATACAATATTTCTATTGTAGTTGACTATGGAAAATATATATCTGATTTGGTGGTGCATGTTAGTCTTCAAACTTTCCTGTGTCGGAGGTGCCAACATAGGTGGTACCAGGCAGGACATAACTCTCAGTGCTGAGGGTGGGTATGGTAATATACTCGTAGCTATCGATGATGCAGTTCCTGAGGATCTACAGCTTTTGGCACAGATTCAGGTATTTACTGTTTCATACATTTTTCGTTATTGATAGTGAAAACCAGTTTTAACTCATACAAACAATTTTTTCAGCTTGCCAACTAACACCTATTAGTTCTTACTGTAGTAAGGCTAAGGTAGATTGCGTTTCACTTGCCAACTACATATATGTACTAGCAGGTGTTTGAAAAGCTTATTGCTGCACAAGTAGAGACACGGCCATTTGCAGCTACCGCTACATGTACATTGTGTATTTGCTAATAAATAAAACACTAGAAAGGAACTATTGCGTATTATACAGTTTTCTTAAGGCTCAGCTCCACTAGAGGCTACGAGTGTGACAGGCTTTGGCGTTGCTCAAAAACAGGTGCTTTGGTGTCCTCGCTTAATATCGAGCCAATAACCCAAGCCGATTTCTAACATAATGTACAGTCTGAGTCTTTATATTTGCTCCCTCGCTCAAAAATGAACAAACAGTCTCTAGTGTCGGGAGTCATGCTGGATTGTTGCATAATGCGATAACTAATGTACTAATGTATTAATGTATTAATCTAATACGATCAAATGATGGCAAGAAATATATAAAAAGTCATTATGGTGTCTAGAGCCCTATCTATTAAAGTTCTAAATCACTGCAACAAAATTCTCTGATGAAACCTGTGTTGTAGGCATCTAACATGTATATGCCCTTAACATCATCTTAATAGAAAAAATAATACTGGATAGCAAGTAACTTATGTACATACATGTACATGTAAGTAACACAATTATAGATGTAATTGCAAAAGGCTGCTTGATAATAAACAAATGTTTATATTTGACTCAACAAAATTCTATAATTCAGAATGATAACTTTTCGTTTTAGTATTAATGTTGAATCTTCGCTCTTATGATGCTTTTCCAGTGCCTACTATAACTTGCGTAGTTTTGTAGGCATTATTTTACTCTGGAATATTTTGTAGACTGTATTCACTTCTGCCTCAGATGTTTTATTTGATGCGACCAATCAGCAAGTCTACTTTGACAACGTCACAATTCTTGTTCCACCATCTTGGGGACATGACGCATCATGGGAAAAGGTTGAAAATAATACAACTCTTTTTCAAGTCATATTATCAACAAAAACCAATCTTGTTATTATTTTGACGTTGCAATTTATTCATCTCTGCATATTAATTGAATAAATCAGTAAATTGAGCTTGCCATATGCCCATCTGGTTAAAGTCAAAGTTTTGTGTCAAATTATTCACAAGTCAAATACTGCTCAAGCAGTTTTAGAATTAATTTTAAAATGATCAATTTTAAATTAATTAATGATAAAGAAAAGTTTTCTTGGCAATTATGAATAATGAATCGCAAATATACATAATTTGTGGATGCAAATAAATAGCGTCATCGATGTACTTGAAAGAAGCATGCCCTTGATTGGTAATATTATTATTTCAGCCAACCAACAAAGAAGGGATAGACAGAGCTAGAATAATAGTTGGGCAGGCGAACCCTACATGGGGTGACACTCCCTACACACTTCAACCTGGGCTGTGCGGAGTAGAGGGTGACTATGTTCTATTCACTCCTAACTATCTGCTGACTAGTGACGGCAAAAAATATGTTAAACCGGGTAATTTTATTAGTGTTCATCATTATTGTTAAAGGGTGACCTATGTACTCATAATTATACATAACAAGATTATATATTACTGTGTTTCCAATTTTACAGTTATTCAATATTCAACGTAATTTGGCACATCTAAACCATAGCCAAATGCCCATATTGAGGTGCAAATTAGTTATTGCGACATTGGAAACCCACCATCTATCTGTATGGCCAATTTAAACTAATTCAACACTGTTTAATTTTGGTATACTTTCTGATTATCTTATAATATTAGAGAAGAGATTGGTGAGAGAGTTTGCTCACTTAAAGTGGGGACTATTTGATGAAGATGTACCTGTGAAGCATCCTGGTACCTCACCATATTATAGGGTTGACAAAGATTTGCGACCTACCCGGTAAATATTCCTCAGAAAAGATTATAATAATTGTTTTGGTATCAACTCTATTTGTTGCAAGTCTAACAAGGAATTCTTGCCAACAACCTGAATCTGTAACTGAGAGTGAAAAATCAAATACAAAATCTTTCAATCTTTCGTAACCATGTGTTTTGAAAAATAAAATATGGAATACAAGTCATGTACATGTACATGCTAGTTAATGTTTCTATTGACCAGAATCAATATTGACTTTTGAAAGGTAACTTCCTTTTCTACATATACGTTATTTAATTGATCCACTAACTTGCATTGTATGCCTCTAGTAAGTAAGCTAAGCAACTCAACCTAAGCACAACACGTACAAAACCATTGGGCAGAGAATTGAAACCTAGCAAGTCTCATGTGCAATATTGCAAACAGTAATATCTCAATGGTTTTCATTGTTGTACTGTAGATTTTAACCAAAATTAGTAGGGTAGGGTAGGAATGCCAACCGGGAAAGATATACATGTGTATGTAGGTGCACAAGTAATGTAGGATTGAATGACAATCGCTAATGCTATTATTACGTATTCGCACTAGCATCACATCTCTATTACGATGTATTTTAATCAAAAATAGTGATCAGTTAAATTGAAAGACTAGAAATAAACATAATTTGTGATATTTATTAGTTGCCAGGAAAAGGGGTTTTTTGGGCGAGATATCGATACCCAAGATCCGACTACAGCCTGTGAATATGATGAGTCATCTATGACAGTTAATCCTCCAACATGTTCATTTGTACCTGATGATGTCACTTCAACCGCTTCTGTATCCCTTCTCTATGCTGAATATATCACCTCTGTAAGTATTGTTTTTCTTCACTTGGAAATTTATTTGTAAACTTCCCATCTAATTTAGCAAATCACAATAATGAGAATCCAATAATATATTTAGGCTTTTCAAAAGTTGCCTGGCCTGGAGCAATTTAGGGTAGAGAGGGAGTGTGATTCGATAATGTAGGTCAATCTCCAATATACGGCAATGCACATGTATCAGCTAAATTTTAGTCCTTTATTTCTATGGTAATTATTGGAAACAATGTAAGTTTTTTTATATATACATGAGTAGTATAGTCAGTGCACTTCTATACAGACACGCACGCACATAAATACTTCTGATTTTGGACATTCCAGGTCACATCTTTCTGCTCGGCTAAGAGTCACGACTTCTTGGCTGAAAACAGACAGAACTTACTTTGTAATAAGAGAAGTGCCTGGGAAGTTATGAACAGTCTGGAGGATTTTAGTATCAAAATCACTTTGAAATTTATCATGAACAATTTTTTCAAATCACATAATATATACCTCTGTGATAGCTCAACTATATCAAGCTATGGCAATTTATAGGTTTCCTTTGCTGAGTTGTTTGAATGAGATGAACAGCTTAGTGAAGCTTTTATGAAGCACATAATAGGCCACAGTGTTCTATAAATTGTTCTTCAATGACCTCTATTGAAACATTGACACCCATTGTAGAAAAAACTTTAGAGCTCACAGTATACTTCTTTATTATAGTGATGTATAGCCTTTAGTACATTGTACAGTATATTATTATCATCAGCATTTAAACAATGTTCTAGCGATAGACCATAAGGAGATACGAGCTGGTGCTATACCCTCAGCACCAAAGTTTACATTCCTTCAACGGCACAGCATTGCACCTGGAGAGGACAGCACTAGCACCACGACTCAATCTTCGCAAAATGTTACGGTCAACCTAATTGCAAACACCACTGAACGTGAATGTCTACATGACATTGTATGCTTAGCACTGGATGTCTCTGGCAGCATGAAGGTAAGTCTGTTTGATGATACAATAATATATAACATGACTAGCCCTCAAACATCCATATTACCTACATACACATGTAAACGTCTTTAATTTAAAGTACATGCATATACAGATAATATATATAAAATACGTTTATGGATAAAAGATAGGTTTATTGATGTTACAAAGTTGTTTCACAGACAAAAATGGTATAGAAAGACGTTGGGATATACCATGTACATTTAATATAAATATGGATACTTAATCCTTTAACTTTTGAAATTAGTTAGTTTACATTTCGCTGTGTGTCTGCATGTTGAGGTTAGCCATTTCTGTTGTCGAGTGTTGCTGATAGACTCTACGTAACATTTCTAAGCTATGCAAATATTACATCTGTTGCTAGTTGGGTTGTATGGTGCTGCTCAGTTAATATTTTTCATTGAAGTGATAGTTTTGCTTCTGCTCTTTTAAGACCTAAAGATGTTTGCTTAGTTCTTGTATTTGACATTCTTTATGGATGACACGTTGCTGTTGTATCTTGTTTTAAATGAATTTTCTGTCAAACCTACATAAGCCTCCATTTTTCTGTTGCTGGTAGTCACAATGGCTTAGTAAATTACATTGCCAATTGACAGCCTTCATTTAGTAGAAATTTTTCTTTATTAGGATCTTCACCACCTAAGTTTTAGGCACAGGCTAACTTGGTTAAGAAGTTTGTGGCATACATCGGGCACAGAGTCTCGAACACACCGGCCTGGGCCAAAAGCAAAATTTCCATTTTTCTGTGAAAACTCCAGCTGTGCCTATGAGCTAGGGATGGTTTTTTCCGGCCAAGCGAAACCTCAGGCCAATGGCTGGACGGCCATCTTCGGAATTTTATTTGCGACCCGGATCAGTCCAAGAGGTTGCGAGGACACTATATTTCATGCACTATTTTGGAACCTACATAAAGTTCATACTTTATACAGATATGGGTGTACATAGTATGTACATGCATTTTAAAATGTACATGTACATATTTTCCAAAAATATATTTTTCTTTATCCCAAAGTGTTCCTACTTTGTTAAGGGGTTTGTAGGATTTCAACTTCCTGTTTTACATGCATGTACCAAAGAGTTAGCCCAATTTCATTCAACTTCATAGATATTTGTACAGGCTGTTGACAATGCATGCATTTATTGGTGAATTATTTTTTTAAATTAAACCATAAATCTGACGCCTTTCTGATTCCAAGCATAAAGTACAGGGCCAAGCAAATACAGTAAATTTAACAACCGTTTATATTTTAGGACAGTAAAAGAGTAGGAACTATTAGTTATTTACCCATCTATGTACAGTTTTCCTACTGTGTATCACATCTTTTTTCATGCCATCTTGACAAAGCTGTTGAATCCACCATATACCAGTCATTAGAAGTAACAGCTGTATCAATCGGCTTTGTGCTTCAGATAATATCAAAGAGCTATTTAATATGAGTCGCACTAGTAGTGGAACTACAGAGGTGAACACAAATGCAGGTCGTTTCAGGACATTACATTGACTTTGTGTTCATTCCATGTTTAAAGCAGGAAACTTGGGATGGTGATTTGCTGCTCTGTTAACTGGAGAGAGAAGATGTCCGGCTGTTGTAGTGCACCACTAATTTTTACTTCAATGAATCAAAAAACTTTTCAGAAGCCTTTTGACTAGGGTGCAATACCAGTCAAAGGTGAAATGCACCCCCAACACGAAAAGTGGGAAGTTTAGGTGCTTGTAAACCCTTTCCACAGGAATCAGATAACCTCTGGTGGTTTTTGTTTGTTCTGAACTGTCTATAGGTCGTAAATATACTAGTAGTAATATCTGTTGGTTAGAGTTGTGCCTTGATAAACTTGACTTATTCTTCGTCATTTATTTTTGCTGTAGAACTTTGACAGAATTGGTATGGTGAAAAAAAATGCAGAATTGTATATCACAAGATTTCTCAAAGCGGGAATGGCTGTAGGAATCATTTCATTTGAGAGTGTTGCCACAATACTGGCTAATATGACGGAGCTGGATAGTCAAGGAGATAAAGATGCCTTAATATCTGTACTACCCAGTACTGCTGATGGAGGAACGGCAATAGGAAAGGGATTGAACACGTGCACAGAGGTAAAGAGTAATATAGTAGGCTAACGTTTGCTACCAACAGCTCACTGTAAGGTTGCCTGATAATGCTGGGCCTTTTACTGTGCTGGTGGCAAAATGTGAATGAGAAGCAACTGTTCATGTTCCAATACAGCAATAATATAATTACATGTACATGTACATGTACATGTACATGTAAAACGCTGTAATATGCTATTTATGGCATATTATATTCGGCAAAAAATAGGTACCATGCAAGAAAATACAATAGTTTTGTTGCTCATGCATTACAAAGTCTATTTAATTGCAAACTTAATTTAAACAAGTGTAACACCATAAAACATTTAGGTACACCCAAAAAATAATGGCTACAATATATAAATATATATAATAAATTGAATGTTACAGAAATTTCACGTAACATAGTAATTGGTACCACAGCTACTTTGTTCTACATACACTGTATGTATTTTTCACTTGGAGGAACTTGGAGTTTGCATGTGTGCATAATTATGTGGTTGTCTACAAATGCAGATGCTCAAATCATGGTCTGAAGAAAGAGTGTCAGATTCAAGAATCCTAGTTCTCAGTGATGGAAAGGAGACGACAAGTCCTTCTGTTGCAAACGTAATCCCTGCCATTGCTGAAGTTGGTATCAGGGTCGATGCCATATTATACAGGTAATTCATTGTAATTATATAGTAGGCCTACTGCACATTTGCCAACCAACCTGACTACGCTTAAAACTTTGAAAAATCCACTGAAATTAATCAAAGTTACTTCAGAAATGGGAAAAAGGTATTTCTATTTTACTACTGCTAACCTATTTGGTGGGCAGGCGTGGGACCTACGGGGTCTCTCCAGTGGGATCTTCTCAAAGCTACTTGTATAATACACATGTAGGATTTACAAATGTAAATGTTAGCAATGCATCATTATGTTTTACAGGCACAAAATTGGGTTCATTAGTTTTTCCTATGGGTCATTGTAAGTACATTAACACAAGCCGGAGTACAAAACGTCTATTGATTAAATAATTGTAAATCCTTTCAAAGATGACAAAAGATCATACTGTCTTTGTAATAGTATTCAATCATGAGTCAAGTTGTCTTACCAAATTCAAGACAAGTTAAAACTGGTGAAATATTTTGTTTTATGCAAATAGTTTAGAGAAAATGACTGTAGTAAACTCCTTCAGTAACAATCTCTGAATCTGGAGCAGGTCAACCTAACTGTAACATTTTAATGGTCCAATTTTATTAAATTTCAACATAATCGGCATATTCAGATATTGCATCGTGCAATATTATTTTATTCAATAGTATAACACTGGCTATAATATTTATTGTTAGCAAAGGGAGTCCCCTTCAGATCAAGCATTGGTCACACCTGAAAGCTTAAGCTGTATTCAGATATTAAAAACAGTCTCATATGAACTAGTACAGTTTATGAACATGTCTAATGTACATGATTGTGATGTGCAATATTTATAGTTTATATAATTAAAGCTTGTGTTTAGTTTGGCTGCAATAGAGAGGTCTGTCTGTATTGTTACAGTTTAAAGGACTGCGTCATTGCAATAGAGAGGTCTGTCTGTATTGTTACAGTTTAAAGGACTGTGTCATCTGTTTTGAGATAGCATTGAGACACACACAGCAATTACATGCATTAAATAGTGGTACAATATTGAGCGCTTGGATTAGTAAAGCTCTGTATGTGTATAATTCTACCTCTGTAGCACACACCATGTTTCACAAAATATATCCGTAACAATAGGCCACAAAGCACGCAGAAGCATATAGAAAAAAAATAATATAACTGTCTTACATAGTGTGGCTAGATAAAATACTGGACCTAACAAAAAGGCAGCTACATGTACTTATTGCCAGCAAAAAGAAAGCCCAGAAAAATTTAAAAAATGCACAAGTTGCCCTACAGCTATATTAAATAAATAAATATTAGCAAATTAAATAAATATTATGAAATTCTGCAAAATCATTTGTTTGCTACTGTTAGTTCTCTTTCTATGCCAATAGCTTGAAATGAAGATATTTCTCTATAAGTATTTTTAACAAAATTGCGTTCAAAGCAGCATTGAATAATGCTAGATGGTCAAGTGCAGGCATAGGGAGACAAATCTGCTTATAGTAGCACAAATTCAACAAACATAAATATAATAAAAGCTGCGTTCAACATAATATACATAAACCACACATCACATCGTCTTTAAATATGCACTTTCCCATTGCTGTAAATTTTTGATGACATACATGTAGCTAAGGGAGTTTAGACGACTTTGCTCCATATCTAATATAGCTTTATGCTCTTTACTACTCCGTTATTGAACGCTGCAATATATTATGTAGGTGTGATGTGGACAAGCATTGTTGTGTTGTCCAGAAATGTAGCTTATCTGTTCAAATTTATGGTTTGTTGATAAGGTAACTACAATCTTTTGCCAACATTTTCACAAACACCAGTACATGTACATGTATGAATAACATTTAAAAGGAAGGTTATTCTGCATTCCTTGCTTTTTAAGTACATACATGTAAGTTCTTAATATTTTCATCGGGGCAAACCAATTAGTGGCATGTGGTGTTTTGGCATAGGGGAACCTTGCCTATATATTTTCTCTGTCATAGAATCTCCTTCTGGTCTATCCAACATTGAAGCAATGCTATCTAGGCCGAATAGGCCGGTTGCATATTAGCTGATCCCGAGAAAAGTTGTAGCAAAAATATCTGTTAGCTAGCTTTTTCCACTATCACATGACTCTCGTACATACTTCAATCATTAGTAATTAGTGAAGTTTATAGTATTCTTGCAACAATATAACAAGTTGTTTAACCTTATAGGTTGCTTTAAGCACAGTAGTCTTTAATTAGGCTCTAAAAATATCAGTTGAAATTTTACTCTTTTCCTGCTAATCATATTTGTGGTTCTTAGATATTATTAAAATATTGAGCTGCCAATTCTTTAAAATTTTATTGGAATAAAATATTAACAGTTACTGGCTTCCAAATTTTGAAGTTTTTATTTTTAAGCCAAGCGGCGGATAACTCGTTGACAAAGGCAACCATGGACACTGGAGGGATTTTCCATTTTGTAAATGATGAAACAACAGAAGAGAATCTCATAACCGCCATGGAGCATACAGTGAATTCCCAGTGTGAAGACAAAACTATTCTTGTACGTATTTGCATGCATAGATGTAAAACTCTATTTATATACATATATTTATGTTGTGAGCTTCCCTAAAGAACTAAGCAGGACCATCAATTCCAAAAGATCATAAATATTGACTAAACGGTTTAATATTCTTTTGCCTTTTGCTATTGCAGGTTGAAGCTAAAAGACTAGTTTTCCTTCCAAGTGACAAATCCATTGTCGGCGATGTGCACTTTGATGCTACTATAGGCTTGAACACAACTCTTTCCTTTTCATACACTGTTGATATAGAGGTTGAGATTACTGTTGAAGAAGGTAACACCTTCAAAATAACTAAGGATGATACTTCAAAAGTTATAACAGTTCGAATAGATGGTCAGGTGGTAAGTGAATGTATATTGTACACTTTACCAGGTCTACTACATTAATGCTAAGTTATTGTAGGAATATTTTTTTAAAACTACATAATATACAGTTTACGCCTCAAAATCACCATACATACTGCAATATTTTCTACAGTTCTATGTAAGTGTCTAATGCTTCAACGATATGTAACATATCTGATTACTCAATATTAAACAATTTGGCACATTTTTTGTCCCAAGGCAGCGGCATACTAGAGCGCTTCCCTCTCATTGGAGTCGTGCACATTGATGACTCACATGTTAATTAAGGTCAATTTTGAGGTCAGCCAAACAAGTACACTGGTTCCTCCTCCTAGGGTTTTATTTAGATAAACCCCACAAATCCCTCGATAAAGACTTATAGGTCACTGACCAGGCTTCAGTTATGAAAAGTTACAGATTGTTTATTTGCTCTTCTTTAGACTGGTTCAGTTATGTACACAATCACCAAGATCAACCCTATTGATTCTAAGCCTGAAGTAGTAGTTGTAGTCATCACTGACCCTATACCTGGTGTGGACCAGATCCATGTCAGCAGTAGAGTGACCAATAATGATATTTCATTTCAAAATGATACAAAGGTAAGATACAAGTAATCCGTTATATGATAAGAAAATGGAAATCAGGCATAAAGTTTGAGTGATGAAAATGAAGAGGGAAAAATTATATGCTTCCAACTGGGGTTCTAAAGCCCTTAATCCCCTATTACCATGCGCAGTGCAAATTGCTACCATACCAGCTAGGCAACACCTCAAAATACGAAACTTCAAAAGTGAGCAGTAGATGTGTCCTAAACCAACAGTATACAGGGTACTACATAATATATCGCCGCTTTTCTGTGTTTGAAAATATGTAGCATGGCGCAATGACATGTAGGCGCTATGGAGGCCAAGGGCTCTAACCCCAGTCAGGAAAAAGTACACCTATGTTCATAGATGTGAAATCAAGCCCCTAAAAGCTCAAAATTAAATTCCAAAACTTTTTGCATGAGCCAAGATAGCACATGAAAAGAACTGCCTAATCCTTAGTTTTGTTTAGAAATTGTAGTTGCTTGCAAAGTATAGTGTTGGTCTATTCATTAAAAGATCAATATTTGTGCAGACATTCTCATTCACTGTGTAAATATAAAATTTTAGATTGGGATCTATGTGAATGTATTTCAAAAATATACACCCATTTTGGATTTGGAAATAAACGCAGTGATAGAGACAAGCACTGGCCATCAAGAGTCATTAGTCTGCACAGATGATGGGAAAGGTATGATAAATAATTTATGACTTCCTGTGTGAATTACTGTCTCTCAGTGCATGTGTACTTTTTTTATCGTTTCCTTTGCTTGTAGCTGTAAATTTAAATTTGTCGGCCAACATAAGCAAAGTAATTTATTTTTCAGCAAAAAAATAATCATTTTGGAGTATTAAAAGCTACGTACTTCATGCTAAGCACATAGGACGCTATTTCATTGAACAATGAACTCATGTTACTTCAATGCAGCTTTTAAGTGTAAGGGGAAAATTCAAACCAAGTGACTTTGATTAGATGTGGTTTTAAGAATAAATGTGGAATATAACAAATTTATTAGATCTTCCCATGTTATAAAATTAAATAACAATATTATTAAAACTCAATTTATCTCTTCTGGAGGTGATATACATTGAACCTGTATAATCAATTTATTATAAAGGACTGGACTCTACTTTGTTTGATGGTGTCTACACTGCTGCCTTTAATGCCCATAAGTTTACTGGGGATGGATATTATAGCATTAAGGTAAGTCATTCTCTAAAATTCAGTCAATAGAGGATTATAATAGCAAAAGTAATACATCGGTTTTGTAAAAGTTGTTATTTTATTACTGCTAAAGAAATTGTGCAGCCTGGAGTTCGACGTGTTATGCAAGATTCCGGTGTACATGAGACAACATGCATTTTTTATGTGTTTGACTGCCAGTGTATTTTTGTAGCAAAATTTGAATAAATGCAACAATTTAGAATTATAAGGCATTAGTAATTGTTGCCTACAACATTGAATGGAGGAATTATAACATTCTTTGTTCAAGCACCGCAATGCATGATTTTTCAATAACTTTTACTGAGATCTGCTCACATAAGATTCAATTGAATGCCATTTGAATTAGAACATATACTAAGTCTAACTTTTAAAGATAACGGTGGATGGAGAAGGTAGATTACCAGGAGCTGTAGCCAACAGAAGGAAGAGGTGTACAAACTGCGATACTCTTGGAAGAGTTATGAGGACAACTTCTGGTAAACATATTTTGTTTTACATTGTAAGCTTGATTTCTATATGAGAATTTAGCTTAAATTGTTTATAAAACATTATTTTTACACTCTTTTTTTATACTGATAAATCACACTGTGTGAGTGGTCATCAATGCTTTACACACTTTAAATGTGTCATGTCTTGTCATTTAGTGGTACAATAGTGGTGCCTACACTGCACACCCTGTACATGTATATGCTAATACTGTAGCGCAAAGCATTTTTTCACCCGCTGGCTATATTTAGAGCAATATGGCACAATTATTGTGCCATATTGCTCTAAATATAGCCAGCGGGTGAATTCAAGCTGATTGCTTCGAAAGAGTACAATGTACAGCTGTACTCTAACTAGTGCATTTTTTTGAAATTTTCTGGGACTTTTTGTTGACAGTAAGTAGCTACAATCTTTGGTAGGCCCAGTATTTGTATAGCCACACTTCTATAAAGAGAGCGATATTTTCATTCTACATGTATATGTCAATACATGTATTATACATGTATTGACATATACATGTAGAATGAAAATATCGCTCTCTTTATAGAAGTGTGGCTATACAAATACTGGGCCTACCAAAGATTGTAGCTACTTACTGTCAACAAAAAGTCCCAGAAAATTTCAAAAAAATGCACTAGTTAGAGTACAGCTGTACATTGTACTCTTTCGAAGCAATCAGCTTGAATTCAAGCAATTTCTCTATAAAACATAACGCAAACAGTTTCATCTTCTTAACAAAGTTACGACTCAAAGCAGCATTGAATAGCCAGTCAAATATGGACAAAAGAACACAACTCTGGTTATAGTAGCACAAATACATAACAAACCTAAATAAGGGAGGCAGCATTGAACATACACATCAACCCCACTCCATAACCCTTTTAATTTGTATTATAAATATAGTGGTTTCCAAAGGGGGTCTTTATGATATTCATAGAAATAAAGATGTGACCCAATGCTCTGATTTGTGCATGTCAAACTGTTTGGAGTAACAGTTCAATATCCAAGGCTATTAGATTAGCACCAACCACAAGCCCCGCAACAAAACATTGTGTATAGCTAATAGCTAGTGCCAACAGCCTATGTAATCAGTAAATTCAGCAGTGGAGGTGCAGAGATATCAACTTCGATGTTGGGTTGGATTTTTCATAGAAATTTGTATAGCAATCGGCTGACATCACTAACAATGTGGCGGAGCAACTTTATAGCCAAAAATTTGAATCTTTGATGAGATTAATAATTACATGTAGAAAACACTCACCTGCAGAAAATACTACAAAGCAGCCGAGAGCAACAAGTCTCTTTTTAATATTATATAATGGGTTAATACGTAAAGAAGTAATTTTTGTTTATAATTGATCCTTTCTGTTGGCAGCTCAGGTATAGTTTGCAATGTAGATGTAGACTAACTACATGTATGTTTTAACAGCCGGTGCACTAAGCGTGACAGGACACTTTCCAGTGTCTGACGGCACTCCGCCAGAAAAGATCAATGACCTAACTGCTTCTGGAAATGACAGCGGAATATTCACTCTTATGTGGACAGCTCCGGGAGATGATCTGAATGTTGGAAATGGTTTGTCTTGCATGAATCAATCAGATTTTTTTCTGTATTTGATTGCGGGAAATATTTTTCTAACTAATGTGAAAAGTTCATTCGTCAAAGTGAAATTCTGTTTTTGCCGCTCAACGGAGGGATGGTTAAAAAACTGTTTGGCAGCCTTTTAGATGTTTGATAGCTGGTTCATTGCAACAGAAATTCTAACGTGCATGTGCTACGCTGTTTCTAAATTATCTCATGTGACTGGTGACTCGAACTCTGTTGCAGCAAGTGCGTATACCTTTGTGGTGTCTAATGACTCAACACTTAACAATCTTCAAGTTGTACCTGCTGACCATGAATCCATTCTCACTGACACAAGCACATTGCTAGCACCTGCAGGGACTGCGCAAGAACTAAAGGTTAACATCAGTGAGTTACTGTTGCTATCTATAATGAAAATAATGTACTCAGAATAATATAAAGTATTATCACGAAGTTTTACTCTGTCGTAAATCTGTAATAAGTTGGCTTTGCAAGAAAAATTTATGTCAACGTAAAAGCTTTCTGTAACTTCAGTGTCCTACATGTAGCTTCAACCCCATTACTTTATACACCATTGTTCAATGCTATAAACTGTGCAAACAGGTAAACTTAATGGTTTAATATATGGAGATGGAGCAGAGGCTAACACCAGCACATATTACTTCAGAATCTCGGCCAATGATAACGAGGGAAATCAAGCTGAATATTCCAATCCGGCAGCACTTACCATTGTTAACCCTGGGAATGTAGTTCTTGCCACGGTAAGTTCACAGAGTAGCAGGAAGATGACCATAATTACATATATGATGAAAATTAAATCAAAAATGTTGCATCTGCAAGATAAAGTGATTGAACATTTCGTATACAGTAGATACCATTGATATGTTGACGAGAAAATTTCATCGCATGCTGATCTTGCATAGTACGTAGCCCAATTGTTTCTTGAAAACAAGTTTATATTTTTCACACTGTTAAAATATTGTATTCCATAAACAAATTGTACATGCCCAGTGTTAAATTATCCATGCCATGGATGAAGGTAAATGCAATTTATAAGGTAATTAGATATGAACCTTTCAAATTTGTCACTAAAAATAAAAAACACAACCTGCAAACACGTTTTTGGAGCAGTTGTTTTAAAAAAAATATACACTGTGACATCACAGTGAATTTTGCAGGTGATGGCAATTAGAAACCTCCTTTCACATGTCCAATAACAACGCTTGTAGTCGAAGCAAAATTGTGCACAGTGATTGGATAATAAAACCTATTGTTTATTTTATCGTAAAACAGTAATTATTAATTGCTATATTCTATTTCATGCACAGGTTTACACTAATTATTGGACATGTGAAAGGAGGTTTCTAATTGCCAACTTCTGCAGAATAATCCACTTCTGATTGGACAGTGGATATTTTTAAAAACTGCTCAAAAAACGTGTTTGCAGGTTATATTTTTTATTTTTAGTGACAAATTTGAAATGTTCATATCAAATTACTTTATATATTGTATTTAGCTTTCTTCGTGACATCAATAGTTTAAAGAGTAAAAATTAATACTAGACTAGTAAAAACAGTAGTTTCACCTTAAGTCCTAAAGTTCTACTACTCTAACATCAAAAATGTTTTTACTGCTTGAGCTCATCACCCTCAGAACTGGCAAGTATAATTTTTAGTTCTTTCACCCATTAAAAAATTCAGAATCTACTTGATAGGCACAATATCAACCCAACTTTGTTCAATATGAGTCCTTTTATATAATTTTTATATGTTAGTATGTACATGTAGTATTATATGAATTCCTAGTAAAAACAAACATGATTTACAATATTGTAAATACATGTATGTTAATAATATTCACCAACAGGATCACTGTAATCGGTGATGATACTTCACAGTGCACCATTGCTACTTGGAGGCAGCGATAACTGCGCCGCTGTGATGTCAACTGCTTAGTTTGGGTTTTCGTAGTAATCTACATGTACATGTACAGTGTATATTCATTGACTTCCAGCTTCGACTTTCGTTCAAAGTCCTGACCTAAAATGTGGCACACATTGAAACATAGGTAGTGATGTTTGCATAATTGTATACATGCAAGTTGACATATTAGCAATACAGGACTATGTTTTTCATCAATCCTGTTTTTAACTTTTGAAGGTGGAAACTACAACCATCCCGACAACTACTACTAGCCTACCTACTACTACTAGCGTACCTACTACTACTAGCCTACTAACTACTACTAGCCTACCTACTACCACTAGCCTGCCAACTACTACTGGCATACCATCTACTACTAGCCTTCCTACTACTACCAGACTCCCGACCACTACTACTAACCTTGCTACTGCCACTGATGATAGGCTGACTGCTAAGATCACTCTTGGAACGGCGATTGGCATCGTGTCTTTTATCTCATTGGTTGTTGGAGGAGCAGTAGCAGCTGTTACTTGCATTAAAAGTTCTGCACCAAAGTATGACAGGTAAAAGTTTTTATTGTAATAAAAGTTATCTGTTGCGCGTTGTAAGTCCGGCAAGGGCACACAACTATATTACTTGCATTGTTCTCTTAAGCCCTTGGTGAGCTAACACTGGCTTAACGCTTAATGCCCAAAAATAGTATAAAATCTGCTTCTAATATAATTCAATCTTCCACTGGTTGATCAATTAGTTGCATAAAATTATTTCAGTGAATCCGGGAGCAAAGGCTTTCTCTACTCAAAAGACAGAGTATCTGAAGCTCCTCACCTTTATCCGTCATGGAACAACCAGCCTGCTCCAATATCACGTGGATTTCCCGTTAGAAATCACCATGCATATCTTAACCGGGGGTACAGCATGTACAATCACTAACAGGAGACAACTTCTCGTCAGATCTAATTAGAGGTACTGGCCAATACATCAACCATTTTTACTATGCAAATGATGCATGTGGTCTATATAATTTCGGATGTTTCCTATCAATTTACGATATTCAGTAGTTAATGCCTTAAATACATTTTGAACTAGCCAAGGTTTATTGAAAAAACTGTAAAACTCTCAAGATGGCCATTCGACCTTGACCAAAACGGCTAGTGACCTAGATTTTACTCGATCTGAAGAAACCATCCCTAGCCCTGGATTCATGTGCCAAAATATGGTTTACCCAGGCCAAGTGTTTCCCAAATGCATTCACCGATCACAATTACAGATATAAAGTATGCACCAAATTTCGCACTTTTAATGTAGAAACACCTTTTCCAGCTTAATTCTCTTTCTGTAGTGTTTGACTGCCACGTGACTTGTAAGTGTCATAAGAATTACATGTACAAATTTTGATACAGCCACTGTTATTTACTATCTTGGTATGGATTAAGGTTGACATTACTAAATTTTTTAATGGAAACGATGCTCCTATGAATATTTTTTCTTCAGTTTTGGTGTTTGGTTGCCTTATTTGTGTTCTATAACTGCTATTCTACAAGTTTTTTTATATGTAAAACAATGCTTTAGTTTATCAAATATATATTATACTGCACTGTATTATGTGGATGGCACTAAGAATGCCTGCAAAGAGGTAGTTGTCAGTAACCACCAAATAATAATATTATGGAAGTATTCACTCCAACATTTTATATGGCGGTTTGTCTATATCTTTGCTGTGTTTGTAGCTAATGACAGTTTCTTGTTACTGTGAATGTGACTAGCTGAAAAGAAGACAACTCCAACCACCTGATGCTGCTGATGCATTGTTATCATTAAATCGATAGGCTAGGGAGGATAGGCTAGGGAGGATAGGCTAGGGAGGATAGGCTAGGGAGGATAGGCTAGGGAGGATAGGCTAGGGAGGATAGGCTAGTACTTTGGGGACTGCTGTCCTATTTACAATGTATTGTTGTGGACTTTTTCCTGGGAGCAATGTGGTCTTGAACCGCCAACCTCCTCCGCCAACCTCCTCCGGCACTGCGCCTAGCATGTGTCTTAAAACCTAGCATGTGTCTGAAGCCGCATAGCGACAATTTGCCCACACACGCCGGCTGGACAGTTCCACCACATTCTCCCCACCACAACGAGCCATGGGTCTTTCAGCATCCCAGCTGCCACCAATGTTGTGGACTCTATTCAACTGTCATTCCATAAACCTTTTTTGGGTTGTCTAGACACTTGCAGATCTAACTTTTACTTTATTAACACTTCCACTTCTCTTCCACTTCCTCTCTACTTACTCTACTCCTCCTACTCTCTGTATATAAAAATCCTTTATATATATGTATCTAAAATAGCTATATGCAGTTAGAGCTACATGTAGCTAACTCATGTTATATGCGTAAAAAAGCAACAGCTTCCCTAGCCTTACAACACCAGCTTGCAAAAACACTTCTACAATCCACCACAGTATTATCAATGGTTTTCACCCAGGGCCTTGTGTCCTATTTATAGTTACTCGGTAGTTTTACTTTAGCACCAATAGCATGATAAAAACTCTGATGTACTGGCAGACTTTTATGACAGTCTAAGGAATTTCTTTCAAACAATTCGCTGTAATGTAACCAATGGTGCATTTTAAGACGTTCCATTGGTCAGTTGAATTTAGAGCCTCCCAAATGTTGAAGGTTTCGTTTTGGAATGCAAAATGGCTGACAGCAGAAGAAATATCAGTGTTGATGGTATTATGAATTGTTTGGAACTTCTGGGTCAGAGCTAGATTCTGATTCTGAACAACTACTATCCCAGGTAACTTTCTAACAGTCTATATCAGCTCCAGCTACAAAGCAAAATGTGAAAATATGCTTTTTATTTTGCCATTAATTTAGGATGTTGGTAGAGTAAAATACCCACAAGTTCTGTTTATTTTAAATAGGGAAAAATGGGTTTTTTTGAAAAGTTGTAATTTTCATTAAAGTTGTAAACTTCATTAGATTCAGCAGGCCTTCAGCTATAAATCAGTATACAGTTTGATAACATTGATATTATTTTAATTAGAGGCAGCATGGGCCAGTGAAATCACCCGCAAAGCGGCCATGACCACAGGGTTTCCTATTGTGCAAGCGGTCAGGTCCCAAAGTGCTAGGGAGGGTCATTCACACACACACATGTACAACAATTTGGCCGTATTTTAAGCTGTTACCTGCATCTACATAATTATATCATGTATTAAATCAGATTACAAAACTTTTAAACAGACTAAACTTAGACATGATAATAGTCATAACAATACACAATAAATTCTCAATGCCATTTTCTCTCATTGAAAGTTGTCGTCTCTTTTCCTAAAAGAGCAGATAATTCCAACAGGCAATAGTAGGGTAATTGTAGTCATATACACTGTGTATACTTTGGCATGACATTATTACTGTGCCTTTAATAATTTGCCTGCACCACACTACCATTAAAGGTAGCCGATCCCTGAGTGATACATGTAGACATGTTCAGTAGCCATAGACTTTAAGAGCAATCTCTTTTATAATTTTCTGACGGTTCATTTTGTCTAATCTGTGCTGTAAATCTCAATATTTACCTTCTTCTCCACTAGATAATCAAGTAGATCCGATGCAATATTTCATCATAACTGAATTACATATACCTGTTGCTGAAATATAGCTCCAAAACATAACTCCTTGTTGATCAATAATTCGAACCCAAAGAAATGCTTTAAAGTTGTTAAAAATGCATTGTATATCTACACATTCATTGGGCAGTGTCTATAGCTACATTACACAATAACTGAAACCTTGCAATAGAAGTACATGTAATGTAGCTAAAGCAATGAACTAAGGGGACCAAGTTTGGAAATCAAAATACATGTGAAGGGCTAAGAACTTTCTATTTAGTTTTCAGAATCCATGTCCCATTTGCTGAACTACATGTAAGTCAGGGGTAATGATGGTACAATAGTACTGGGTTTATCTTGGATTTTTCAGTTCATCATGTCCTAAAGGAAAATAGACTACAAAGTTTAATGAGAAATGGGAAAGCCAAGGCTGCTTATCCTATGAGAAGTTGTCCTCTCTCTCTGTTTAATGAAACCAACTGAGAGAGGACAACTTCAGCCAAATACTTAAGTTTCAGATCCTTGGCTAATGATCTATTTATCGGTTTAAAGTGTGATTATTTATCAGTAGTTTGTAAGCCAAAGGGGTGTGTGAGTCACCATACACTCTAGTGGCTACATCACTGCTGCCAATGCTTGCATCAGCAATCCCCACATCTTAATGTACGAGTCATGAGAAGAAAGCCATTATAAAGTTCAAAACAAATTGGTTTCGTTTCAGATATAGAGGGTACTGGTCATCTCCAAGTATATGTACGTGTACATTATCGTAATTTATAGTAAATGAAGTGCCTCAGTATTCAATGAACAAGTACAACTACAATCTATATCATTCTACCACCAGTATTATTATATACAATGTATTGGAAACAAGACAATAAGATGTTAGGGGGTTGGGCCATTTTCTATATATTGTACAATGCATTTTTAGCAAGATATTTATCTTTGAGCAGACTTGTTTCAAATCCATGAAAATACCAGGTTGCTTAGCTGGTGTAGTGGTAGCATGTTCTGTTCACTGTGCTAGGCGATTAGATGCCGTAGAGGCCCCGGGTTCAAACCCCAGTCAGGGACTGGTATTTTCATGGATTTGAAACAAGTCTCTGACTGCTCAAAGATAAATTCCTTGCTAAAAATACATTATACAAGACAATAAGATGTTGTCTAAACAAGCCATAGTTTTATTTAAATACACTGAATAACAACCGATAGCTATCGTTCCTGTCAAAAGCATAAATGACAATAATAACAATTTAAAATTCATTTCTAATTCTCTGATAAAATATAAATGGGTTGCAAACCAAAATAATTTTGAAAATATAAGCACAGGGTTTGGTGAATGCTTTAGGAAAGAAGTAAACTTATACCATCCTGATTATTTCCAATACCATTATTATTTACTTTTGAGCAAAGATCCCTTACTAGCCCCAGCGCCTTGGAGCAGGTCTTTGCGGTCTGTAGCGTGGTGTTCTATAGCGTGGTGTTCTATAGCGTTGTGGTCTGTAGCGTGGTGTTCTGGGGCGTGACGTTCTAGGGCGCAATGTTCTTGGCCGTGATGTTCTTGGCCGTGATGCTCTTGGGCGGGATGTTCTGGGTGGTGGTGTTCTAGGACGTGGTGTTCTAGCACGTGGTGCAGCTACAAAATATGGCAAATGATTGCAATATTAAAAGGTACAAAAATTGTTGTACACACAGTATCACGTGCATTATGATAAATAATACTGTGAATTTTTTATATGAGTAGTAAGTGTGAGCAAGTATACAAATGTACATGTAACTTATTATAATAACCATGCAGTACTATTTACTACCTTCCGTTACATTCATATACATGTACAACATAATAGTAAACAGTCATATTTTGCATACATACAGTACAACACATACATATATTGTACATAATGTATGTTATGGATAAGGTGACATTGTAGAGTAAAATATATAATCATCATTGACGCGATTTTAATTTATTTTTGCCTTGGTGATCATATCATTGAGCACTTTTTGTTAGAATAAAAAGAAATCCTACATATAAATACAGTTATATGTTGTATGTTTTTATACACTTTATTGCAATACAGATATATAAAATGGCAATTGCTCCCTGTTGATAATTCTGTAACCTAATCTTTACTATTGGAGGAGGATTAGTATTCTATTTTAAAAAAATTGAAATCAATTCTATCGAAACTAAGTTTCATTTTTGAAGTGAAGCAGCTTTTATTCCAACCCTCTGATCAGCCCATACATTTTACTACATCTACTAAACTAAACCAAATTTGAAATTGGCCAGTTTTTAAATACGACTGATAGGCCAGTGAGGAAATACAAAAACGCGTATAAGAATGTCATTGTTTATTAAAAAGGTTATATAATTACACATTTCAATTCACTTACGAGGACTGATTGATCTTGTTTCTGTTGCGACTCCATTGCATTGACTGCCACCACAGCTTGGTATGGGTTTGTTGCATGATCTTGTTCTCATTTGTTGGTAGGATGCTGAATGATAGCCTGCCCAGTTTGACCACTGACCCCACAGGCCATCAACTACAATTTACAGAAAATATACATGTACATGTATGTTCAAAGGCATATTGGTAGTAATTGAATTTACAAGGATAGGTCACTGATTTTAAATTACTGTAGATCAAAACTTCTCTATTTTCTACCTATTAATTAAGCAAATATATCATTATAATAATATCAAAATCTGAACTTGCAAAAGGAAGGTATATACAATGTATAATTATCTAGTGCTTTTAGTCACTGGTGATTCGCTGGTATGTTGTGATGCTTTTTTTCATCCAAGCATGTTTGAATTTGTCTATAGAGCAGTCAGGGACTCGATTTCACATTCTTGAAAATATCAATCCTTGAGCGGGATTTGAACCTGGGGCCTTTATGGCACCTAATTACCACTAATCCAGCTCAGCAACTGTAAAATGGAAGCTTCACCAGTGGGAAGTAAAAGTACACTAAGTCAACTGCACATGAGTATACCTCATATTAAGGCCTGAATCTGGCTCAATAGAGTTAATTTCAATAAATATACAACATGTGCATGTAGGTACTTTTCAAACTTATAATTACTTGTATAAATAGTGCAATTTAGGAAGCATGTGTGATACCCATCCTATCGGTTTAAGACAATTTACATACAGACATTGTGTCAGAGATATTCCACATGCATACATGTAGATCACAACCTGGGTGCTACACCTACGCCCTACTCTGAAATACGCCCTACTGCCCTACGCCCTACTGATATTTCTACTGACACCTTACATGTATGTCTCCTGTTCTATGATCAAGGGCTTATGTCTGTGATGAAGGGTTTGTCCCAATTAGGAAATGGGTGTGTAGAAGGAGGTCCTTCCCTTTTAACAACCATATTATAATCATATTCTGGTTGGTGCTTTACCACAAACTGGAGATAAGATGTTTCCGTGATTGGAAGGCACAAGAGCTTCAATAAATACCTTTGCAGCATCTTTGATAGCACGCTCTACTTTGGAAAGTACCACCGTAGCACCTGTTCAAGCTCTGCTGATACCTAGCACCTGAGTTAACGTGACAACTCCTGTACCTTCTCTGTTCCCCTCCATCGCAGGAAGCAGAACAAGTGCCCCAGGTGCCCCAGTTAGACCATTGCCTGACAGCTAAAACAAATTAATATAGCCTGGTTTAAACTTGATCAGTTTTCATAAGTTATCAACAGGTAAAACAAAACAGAGATACAGACCGGTGTGTACATATTAAATTCACATCTAGTCAGACTGTGACTAAAGTAATCTCAGTCAATTAGTTCAATAGGTCTAAAAATATGAATTGTCAAAATTACAACTCATCTCCTATGTGTAACTGCAACAAGGAAAAGGTTTGGCTACAGCTTTAGCAGAAAATAACTCATAATTGTACATTTGTATCGTTATCAGTAAATTAGGTAGTCTAGTAGCCAATAATCTTGCAGTTTCTACCTAATAGTAAGTGGTCCATTGGAGGAAGCTCAGATATCTGTAGGATTTACTAATGTGTACAGTAGTTTACCTAAACGCTGAGATTGTGCCGAGGCAGAAGGCCTGGAGTTTGGTGCCCATGGTGAAGGCGGGGTTGGCCTATGGTAGTGACCTTGTGGTCCTATAATGCATAAAATGAATCAATTATTACTTCCTCTGACAGTAGACATTTCTTTGGACTTTACCACCACGATAAAATTGTAAGTTCATTGATATAACTGATTCATGTGAGATGAAGACATACATGTGTATTGTATAATTATACTGAATACCTATAAAGTGAAATAAAATCTGAATATTAAAATTTAGAAATGGGCAAAGTTCTTGCATGCTATTACATGAAATATGCTAAAGTATGCTAATATGGCTTCCAAGCAAAGCCATTCTCCAAATGATTAACTTGCAATGACTTGTATTCCTGTTGAACCTTCTAATCAGCTCTGCTAACTTTAGGGAATGCTTGCATACTCAAGTACCACATTATGCAAATCAAAACCAGCTTTAATCTAATCTATCATTCTTACAATAGAATAGTGATATATCGCTTTTTAAAGCAGAGAATTAATTTAAAACTGTCAAAAAAACAGTGGCGTTATCAGTTTTAAAGATTTATAATTAAATTCATTGCAAACTTGGAGAATCAATCTGTATGTAGATTGCACATGCCATATGACAGCGCGCTAATACTGTACTTACTGTATCCATGTGAGGGTGGGTGTCCCGCCCTCCATGGACTAGCAGTTGTAGGTGTGTAATACAGAGGGTTAGGGCCATAGGCTATGCTGCCACCAACAGCACCTGCAACAAAACAGCAAATTATTCAACTATCATATCAAACTGATTTTCTGATGGTGCGTTGTGCCATTCCTGCCTGTAAAGTGGATGTTATAAAGAATTTACAATGCAGCATGATAATTATATAACACTAGTGCTTCAAATAAAAGGCAGTGAAATTCCTATTAATTTATCACAATTATAGTACTACACAACTCATACAGCATACACTGCTCATTTAATATAATTATTATTGTTACATTGGCTTTCTTTGCTATAAACACTCGCTTGTATGATTCATAACTTGTAGATCGAAAATGATTACACTTTTGCTTTGGAATAAAGGCAAAAATTTGGCCAAAAATTTGATAGCCAAAACATTTTAACAACTAATGTAAATGAGTAATATTGTGACAAGCATCAGCTACATGTACATTAATTACAGCAATTTAACTGGTAAACTGTTGTTGGCTCGGATGAGCCTATTTGTAACTTATTTATAGTTCACTTAATCACGAGCCTTGAAAAGCTAATGAGAAATACTTACCAATTATGGTAGAGATGGTCAACAGTATGGCTACCTTCATGGCTGAAATATACAGTGTATAGTCAAGGTTCTACATACAGATGTCATTGCTAACAAGGTTTGCATGCTGTCTGCTATACAGCAAAGTTTGACACAGAGCAGGCTAGATAAAACTGTCAACTTAGATAGACTATTCGACTGTTAGATGTGCTCATTTGCGTAAAAACTTCATATTGTCATGTGCAGTTAAACTTCATCAATGGCATGTACATGCAGGTGACCGTTTTAGTACCCAGGATTTACTGGTCTAGTCACTAGAAGTACATGTATAATTCATAATCTACTGAAGCCATGTGGGGTTTTACATTTAGAGTTTATAATTGCTGCTGTTAACAACACATTACACAGATACACAAATTCTATGACTCAATACAAACAGTACAATATTATAGTCTAGTCTGTCTAATTGACCAAACTTTCCCTTCTTCTTGTATCGCAAGCGAAGGCACTAATGACTTAGAAGCAGAGTGAGATGACAGGTGATGACAGGTGTTCACGGATATGACATCATACCTTTCTTTATACTGTTTCTGAAGTAATTATATTGAGCCATCAGTCTCATTGCTATTTATAACTACTTCAAAATCATGATACAGATCATCAATGCTGGTGCTGGTTGCCTGGAACCAGCTGTGCAAGGAGTTCAACCTAATTTATCCCTACAGATTTCGGCGTTGTTCAAGAATTTGCATTTGAGCAGCTTGAATAGGTGTTTTGTAAAATGCAGTAACATTATAAGAAATTTATACAAATTTCCTACTTCACTTTTATAACATTGATACAACATGTATTATAATGCCTGTGGAATAACATGGCGGTGTGCTAGCTACCAATTTTTACAGACCAGATCAGCAATCCCACTGAAAGAATGAAATAAGACGAGCATCATGGTTCAAAGTTCCCTAGCGTCATGGTTCAAAGTTCACTAGTGTCATGTTTCAAAGTTCATTAGCATCATAGTTCAAAGTTCAATGGCATCATAGTTTAAAGTTCAATGGCATCATAGTTCAAAAGAATATATAATGTTAAATTCCTACTGTGTACATTATAATAATAATGTAGTGCTATTAATACAACCATAATAATGCATTAGCGTATAAATACATACATTAGGCTACAATGTATTGTATTTACTGATATATTGGATCAATGATCATTTGTGATAATGAAACACTTACTTGCAGTAGATAGCCTCTACTTATAACGTCCACTGAACCTGTCCACCACAGGATCACAATACACAACACTCTCTCTGTCCAGCTATTGGACTTATGACAGAACAATGATAAATAATTTTAATTTTTGGCTGTTATGACAACTCAAGCCTGTCACTTCCTCAGGCATAAATTACTTAGTCTATTAAACAGGCTGGTTTTATTCATTTGCATATTTTAAACTTGCACAAAACATCTCTAACTATCCAGACTCTGATACCAGGGAAGTGTTTAAACTCCCCAGTCCACAGTTAATTTAGCATTATTTTGGGCGTTTAACTTATAAAGTAACTGTAACATTAACAGGACACCCAATCAGAGCATCACATTTAAAGGAAATGAACAAAAACTAAACTATAACTGGTCCATCACATGACTTGTATAATTGTTCATCTTTTATAACATTGCCATTAATATTGTGTAATTTATGCAGCAAATGAATATAAATTACAATGTAGTTAAAACCTGACTCATTAGGAAGTAAAGACAGTAGCAATTTGAAAAAAAGCCTATTAATACATGTAGGTACCACAACATTAAAGCATTATAATAAATAGTGGCTGCTACATAGCTTGTTTGCACAACCCCTTAGAGTTTAAAGCCTTTTATGTGTGTAGAGCATTTTCACTTGAGGTTAAGCTACATGTATTTGGTTCAGAGCTCTCTTGTAATACACCTTGTTGATCATGAAACCTGCTCTGTTACATACAGAATATACAGAAATTCTATAATAAATTAACTCTCACCTGCCAAACAACAATTCCAGGAGTGAATTGAAAATAGCTCAGCTTCACATATGGTAATCGAATCATCTAGTGACGGCAGTAATAGGAGATAGGTTGACACGTAACCTAAATTTATCTTCTAATCTTGACATGGATTTGGCAAGTACATTGCTTGTTGAAAACATACTTTAAAAAGTGTGCCACCATGGAGAAAGTGATTGATATGGTAACAGATCTTTCTAGGTGTCTTGTACATACTTCAGGTTTTTTTGTTCTACCATAAGTAGTACAAGTAGGATTAAAGCTTTAATCTCAAAAAGATTGCCTAGTACCAAGTAGCCACACTTATGTTATGCTATTGTTTAACAGCCATCTTGGTTACCACCTTTCATTATGCAGATTACATTATAATGAGTAACTAGAAACGCTTTGATCTCTTCATCAAGCCTTTCTCTCTATTCACAAGTGAATTTAACATAAATAGTGCCGTCACTAAACGTACAAGGTTGACTGATTAGGTATCCATTGAGACTGGCTCCAGCCCTCCTTCTAGCCGGTTAAATAACTGAGAGGGATTGAAACAGAGATTATAGCTCAGGTTTTAAGTGTGTAGCTCAAGAGGTGTAGATGGAGTATTGCCTCGCCCTGAAGTTGTTCTTATGTCTTTAAATAGCTAAAAAGATAATTACATGTATATTGTAGAAAAAGATTATTAGTCATTGCGTAAGTCATCACTATGTCAAGTTTCAGATATAAATGAGATATTAGTTTCCTTCAACTACCTGTGCTCCTTGCTTCAGTTTGAAAATCTTGTAATTACTTAACATATTATTTTGTCTTGCCTGTAGATTACCCCTTTGGTACAGTATGAGATTCAATACTACATTGTAACTTATTAATACTATTATAGAAAATAAATGCTCACCGCTGTAGCACACCTAACCAGCTGTGGTTCTTTGAGGGTAACTATCTATTATAGGAAGTAATGCATCTACAATATATCTCAAATTGATCTTGGGCTGCCACGGACCCCTTGGTGGGTAGAGGTAGCAGCATCATGGAGCTGAAATTTAGAATTTTAATAGACGGCCTGATTTGGGGACAAAATAACTTTGCAACTTATGTCTTTGTAAAGCTTTATGCAACTATTGAGTCTCGCTGTAGACAGTATGAAGTTATTCCTTAATAATGAGGAGATAACTTTTTATTGACATAGCTGTGGTGTATCTGACATAATTACATTGTATAATATCTACTGTATATTGTACATGTATATGATAAAACTATGATGTTTTATAGAAGGAATTTGTATAAGATACAATGACAATACTGTGTATTGTAAAGTCTTGTATCATGTATCTTTCCTGTCATGCATGACAGGAAAGATACATGTAACTATAATTCATTTACAAAACTTATGACATAACTAGTATTTGGACATGGTAGACACTTCCTACAAAATACACAAATCACATGATGCATGTATGAATGTTACTTGCTGATACTAGCCTCAAGAGTTGTCTACTCTTAGTACATGCAGGCCAGTAACATTAACTTAGGGTACCTAATGAATTGATCTGGATGACAGTGTCAATCCCTTCGATCCTGTACGTAAAAGGAAGCTTTCTAGATAGATAAATAACTATTGGTTTGAAATGTTATAGAAATGAGATATGATTTAGTTTAGTTAATGTACATGTATGTCGGCTAACTGCTGCTGACTACATAATTGTTTCCCAATTACAAACGACATCCTTATAAAAGTGAACCACAAAGGAAAACTCTCACCTGCCCTGTACTTCTGTATGGGATTTTTAGTTGCTCAACTTGATTGCGCTGGTTGAGAGCCTTTTTTCATGGTATAAACAGTTGTATTAGATCATAGCTACATGTTCATTTAATGCAGAATAAAGGGATGTTGCCTGCCATTATACTGTAGCAATCATTCTATTTTGTGTTTCCAGTCTGCTTGTACATAATTGATATTCGTATGCTAGAACTCCACAGTTTTGTTAAAGAATACAGTACAGTGGTGAAAGGTTGTCTTGCTCTGATTTAGGTAAATGGTTATTTTGAGTGTAATGTTATTCTAATAAATACAAGTTACATTTTCAAAGGGCATAAAATACATGAGAATTTTCCAATGGGCTTTAACAGGCTCATTCAATTTTACTTTTACGTGGGTTGAACCTTAGCACCCGAGCCTTATTGGAACTAAGGAGTATGAAGAGACTTACCTCTTTTATACTGAAATTGTCAGCATGCAGTTTAAATATGTTGAAAAATATTATAATAACTTGTGTGGCATTGCCCATAATAACTGTACACCAAAGATGACAACTTCTCATTTCCTAAAATAATATGCAAATGGGCAACCACATGTGCATTATGACACAGTGACATTAAAATGGTTTCTTCCATTCCTTCTACTTCAGTCACAGAGACTGTATAGTGCACATAATTCCAAAATTCATCAATTGTTCATGGAAGCAATGAGCAGTTCAGCAAACAAAATACTGATACTAATATACATGCACAAGAGAGAACGACTCTCATTCCACAGCTAAGTATGATATTAGTGAACTAATAGAGATGGAGACTGTTCCAAGACTATCTGCAGTTAGGGTGCAAAGTGTCAAAATTGGAGGTTGTTTTCTCTTCACTCGTAAATAGTACATAGTAACATAAAATTAAAACTCAATATTGTCTTATATTGCAGTCATTTGTCTACAGCTAATTATAATAATATAGTATGGTGAGATTGAGAAGAAGACTCCCAATGCAGTGTAGACAGTTTTAGGCTAAGCTTAGATTAGATACCAATTCATGATACGTAATGGTGTGTGGGATTACGATACTATATTCACTGCAATTCAGTTCAGACAGTATTACACGTTCTATAAACTTCATAAGTTGTTTTACATGTAAATACAGACCTGTAAAGGCAGTAGTAAAGTAATTTACATTTCTTACTTGTAAGCAGTTGAAGTAAATTTGGTGTCACACCAACAATTAGAAGAGTGAAGAGGTCCCAATTAATATCATGTGAAATATTCAATAATTATCATTTTATTTGTCTTTTAGAAGAGTGGAGAGTCCCAATTAATATCATGTGAAATATTCAATAATTAGCATTTTATTTGTCTTTTAGTAAAGTACATGACTGCGTAAGAATTAAATTAGGTGGAAAAGTAAATCATGTCCATCTCAAAAAATGTACAAGATCTTTATTGCAGCCATTCAAATATTATCTAAATCTCAAAATAATGAATACTATTTACATCATTCTACACTTTGTACATTGTAATAAAAAATATTCTGTAATTTTTTAGTTCACTCTCACAGTAGAAGTAAAACATCTAAGAGGTGCCTAGACAACAAAATTCGCAAATTCCCACTTCAACACAACTTTGTCACCAATTCGGTGTTATACACCTTTGAGTACAAGTAATTTCAAGGAAACTTATAAGAATTCAGTTTCATACTGTAACAGATTAGTTGAAAAAGTAGTGCAAGCTTGAAGGGAAGACAACTCCATTTGCAATTTTGTTATAATTACTTCTATGTGTTCTATAGCGATAATGTGCAACATATTGGTGAATCATTGAGAAGTTTATTTGCCTAAATTTACATGCGGTAAATGTAACATACAGTATCACTTGAAATATCACATTTTCTGCAAAAAGAAAGCGTTATGTGTGATAAAAATATCAATTATTGATGAAGCACATGGTGTTTACTACAGAAATATTGTTATTCTTGAGAAATCTGGCTATTGATTCCTAACTTGCACCCATGTTCTCTATACAGCATATTTTAGATTTAAAAATATGTCTGAATCTTCTATTGTGGGATTATGATCTAGAGATCAATGGTGTATAACAGTGCCGCTTATTGGATCCTGAGATAAGCATTAGCCAATAGGATTAGTATACGAGACTGAGGGATAGAATACAGGAGCGAACACACGGCACTTCTATTCTTATCATAGGTGAGTCTAGTTGTACTGATAAAGTCTATCCTGTACAGACTATACCTTGACATGACATGGTACCACGGGTGGGGTAGCTGTATTGCAAGTCGTTGGTATACTTTGTGCAGAATAGTCTTTTTCGGGGGGAGAGGCGACAGAGGAGGAGGAGATACACATTCTCACTACAGAGGAGGAGGAGGAGGAGATACACATTCACACTACAGAGGAGGAGGAGGAGATACACATTCACACTACAAAGGAGGAGGAGGAGATACACATTCACACTACAGAGGAGGAGGAGGAGATACACATTCACACTACAGAGGAGGAGGAGGAGATACACATTCACACTACAGAGGAGGAGGAGGAGATACACATTCACACTACAAAGGAGGAGGAGGAGATACACATTCACACTACAGAGGAGGAGGAGGAGATACACATTCACACTACAGAGGAGGAGGAGGAGATACACATTCACACTACAGAGGAGGAGGAGGAGATACACATTCACACTACAGAGGAGGAGGAGGAGATACACATTCACACTACAGAGGAGGAGGAGGAGGTTCACATTCACACTACAGAGGAGGAGGAGGAGATACACATTCACACTACAGAGGAGGAGGAGGAGATACACATTCACACTACAGAGGAGGAGGAGGAGATACATATTCATACATACTACAGAGGAGGAAGAGGAGATACACATTCACACTACAGAGGAGGAGGAGGAGGTTCACATTAGATCATTGTTTCATTTATTATTATAATTATTGTTATTATTATTATTATTATTATTGTTGTTGTTGTTGAAAAAAAAAAAAAAAAAGAAGACATATTATTAAGGTCATTTAGGGGAAACATCAATGGCGACTGGCTTTAGCTATTCGGGATTTCCCGAGCTTTGTATAGATCCGAAAGATGTCTCGGGTTCATGGAATAGATGGCTTATAGAATTTAAATTGTGTATCAGGATGAAAAGCTTTGAAATGGGAAATGATAAAGTTACAGATGAACATGGTGTTGAAACTTTGGTTCCAAAATTCACTGATGAAGGTAAATTATTGGTATTATTGAAATCTATTGGCTCGGAGGGTAGAGAGACATTACTGTCCACGGGTTTGGAGTTGGAAGGGGTCAATACCACATATGATGAAGCTTTGAAGGTTTTGGTTAACCACTATCAGAGAGAAGATAGTTTGTATGTTAGAACCCAAAGTTTTGTGAAAGTGCAACAGCGTGCTAGTGAAGATCCTAGAGATTATTTAAACAGGGTCAAACGTTTAAGTAGAAGTTTAGAATTTTTTAATACTGAAATCGAAGCCGCTAAAGTACCCTTACAAACGGCACGTAAGGAATTAGCTCTGGTACTAGCAGTTACAGGTTTAACAGATCAAAACTTGTGTAGAGAGCTTATAGCTAGGGAAGATTTGACTTGGAACAAACTGAAAACTATAATGAGGTCACGGTCTTCTGCACAGGAGTCAGTGACAAAGTTGAATGGTGAGTTCGGCTCAGTAGCTATAAAAACAGAGCCAGTGGGCGAAGTTGAAATAGAAAGTAGTAGAAGAGGTAGATACAGTTCTAGTTCTAGTTCTAGAGACAGTTACAGGTGTACTAGTACACCTGAAAGAAAAGATGTGGTTAGATGTTATGAATGTAATGGAAAAAATCATGTTGCCAGATATTGCCCTAAAATTATATGTTACAAATGTGAAAGGAAAGGTCACCAGGCTAGAGATTGCGAGTCAGGGTCTTGGTCCAGATGGTAGAGAGGGCAGTGTTCCAGGGAGTACATGTTGGTAATAGTTTCGGTGTATATACCATTATTCATAATGCATACTGTCCACCATGGTTACATAGACATGACATGACTTGTGTATTGTGATTTACAGGCCATGGAAGTCTCAGGCAGTGAGCGGGAGTCTATGACTCCTTCTGCTGCCCAGAATGCAGATTCTAGTATATAAGGTTCTAGTGTACAAGTTAGCCAGAACTCTAGTGAACGAGTCAGTGTGGGTATGGAAGTAAAGTCTGAAGGCGCAGAGCCTCAGATTGTTACTGTTTATGGGCCCCTCTACTCGGATGTGACTAGAAATACTAGTTTAGGACTTTCAGATCCAGAAGTGTGACTTTCAAGAGAGAGGGCATGTTGTAGGCTATAACACATGATGAGTATTGTAGGAATCTAGGAGTGTGGGCTACTGGAGACACGAGACTACCAGGGACCAACAGGAAGGCTCTTCTAAGAAAAGGGCATGTGGGATTATGATCTAGAGATCAATGGTGTATAACAGTGCCGCTTATTGGATCCTGAGATAAGCATTAGCCAATAGGATTAGTATACGAGACTGAGGGATAGAATACAGGAGCGAACACACGGCACTTCTATTCTTATCATAGGTGAGTCTAGTTGTACTGATAAAGTCTATCCTGTACAGACTATACCTTGACATGACACTATTAAATACATAGTAGAGCAGACAATTGATAGAGGAATTGATAGTCACCATAATGTAACTACTGTAAGCTAAGAGTAGAAAAGTGCTATACGGTATTTTAATGTCACTGTTTACAGCTTTGAATAACTCAGAAAGGTCACCGACAATTGAGTGAACGGCTAAGCTAGGAACTTGAAGGATGAAATCTGCAGCAATTACAGCAACTAATGTTTTGGTTGTATCTCTCTGTTGCTTTGCGTTGAACGCACTAACGATTTGTGATCTTTCCTTTGCCTTGCATTTTCTCGCAACAACGAGTAGTTTTATATTCAAAACTGCTAATGCCATACAGTTCATGAGCCCAAACAGGGAGTAATGGATGATTAGATACAGGATTACTACCACCTTATTTCCATTCTTAAACCCGTAGAATATCACTGCATATACGGTCGTAAGTAAATAAATGCACGCAATAACTGCTTTAGTTCTCACATTTGTAAAATATTTTAAGCCAATGAACGGATGGCAAATCATAACGTAACGATCTATGGTGAAAGCAAGTGTTACAGACACAGCTACATAACGGCTGATATCGAACAAACATGAAAATATGGTATACAATAAAAATATGCGAGTTCTATAATTTTGTGGAAACTCACCCTTTTCGTTTGCGTATATTACGTCACACACAACACGCACAAATAGAGAGAGTAAAAGCAATATGTCTGCTACAGCAAGCGATATTAGATATAGAGAAATATTTGACAGGATCCTTTTAGGGACAAATTGATTTGTTGACGATTTGTCTTTCAGCACACTTATAGCCATAACGTTGCTAGCAATGCCAAATACAGAGAACATGAGAAGTGTTCCACCGAGTGCTGCTGTGGAGGCCGCTTCTTCAGGTGACAGGGGTGAATATGGCAAAGTTGTCTCAGAGTCTAATTGATCATATGTCGTGTTTCCATCGTTAGGTATTTGCTTAGTAGCCACATACAAATCACGTATACCAGTTGTTGTGTTCATGATGTTATGTTACTGTAACCTGTATTGCTACAAAAGGAAAAACCTACATTATTTCCTTACAATTATTACAAAAACAAGCCAGTTATTAACAAAATAATTTTGTGGCATTTTTCAGTCAAAAGCATGCAAACACATACCATTAATGTCACGGTAGAGACCTAAGGCAAGCTGTAAGGAAATCAAGTTACACACAGCCTTTCAAATAAGAATGCAATGCATACTATGGCTCGTGGTAACAATTATGTAACAACAAAGAAATAATCATAGAGCTATGACTTGTGTAGTTTGCAGATTACATGCACCTAATTTTAGCTGAAAATAAATACTTTCAGCAAGTGAGTGAGAGAAATGTATTGTATACAAATTTTCATGATAACATACAACTGCGCAGTCAGTCAGCTATGAAACACTCTCTACATGTAGACTTGAAAATCTCTGAAATCTACGGAGAGGAGCTTCTTTAAGACATGAAATACTTACTATTTGCTGATCATAGAAGCTGACGTTAATGAATGGTGGACAATAGAATTGTGCCTTGTTTTAATAAGTTTTAGTTAGGGAGAGCTACGCAGTAATATGTAAAATAAATCCTATATTTACATCTGCTGTTTTATTGGACAAAAACTAATATAAACATCCAATTAAACATCTCATTTAGCACCACGTTCACCATATTGTTACGTTCATATATTGAGCGAATATAGCACTTGAATAGCCTGTGAATCTAACACTTGGATAGCCTGTGCTTCAAGTACCCAATATGTCATTTTACATGCCAAGCATAATGTTCTACATGTACAATAAGAATAGCAATACTGTGCTTTATGACAAACTGTGAAGTTGTTCTATAACTTTATGTGATTAAACTATGGAAGAAATTTTAAAGTTGGACTGTACCAAAGGTTTCGGATTTTTTTCTGCAAACTAATTCACTCAAAACACTCTCTTGTGTTTGCACCCTTAGCCTTACCGGAGCTGGCCCAATTGCTACTGTGCTTTCCACATATTATTATGGTGCATTCAGTTTACAACCTCTAAGTTTACAAGTAGGTCCAGTTCATCTTTAAAATTACAAAAAATGTACATGTTACGTTCATATATTGAGCGAATATAGCACTTGAATAGCCTGTGAATCTAGCACTTGAATAGCCTGTGCTTCAAGTACCCAATATGTCCTTTTACATGCCAAGCATAATGTTCTACATTCGTACATTATTAAATATTAATTAAAGCATATGTCCCGACTACTTGAATATATTATTTAGCGTTAATTGAAATGCAAATCTTTATGGCTTAACTGATAATACATGAAAATAGAGCAACCTACTAAAACTTTCTGTATTGCAGCTACATTAATACACCATGTATTATAATTCAAGTAATATACAAGCTTTCAGCGTTAAGCACCACTCATGAAATTTTCAACTAGTTGAAGAGTTACATGGTAACTTCTGACACTCCTATAACACTCTGATTGGTGCCATCTGCAAATTGACGTATGTCATGTAAATTACATTCATGATCAATGTCTAGCGAATAAATGAATACTAAACATGCTGTAGCTAAATACATTTGTATGGCCGGTCTAACTTTGATGCCAAATGTAAGAATGCTTATGAAATAAATCAATCTAAGAATGTGAATGCTAATATTATAGAATAAGTCAGTCAGTATGGCCTAGGGGTTAGAACGCTTGCATCTAGATCAACTAGCTTGGGTCGATTCCCCGGCATATAAAAAATTCAATAATGATTATTGCTAGATTTTTCATTGTATCATTTTGAATGCTGCAAAAGCCACTCCTTTTACAGGAAGCGCTGCCTCTGCATTGGGCCAGTGCAATGTACAGCTAATTTACTTTAAAACTAAACAATGTATGGTGGTGTATAGCCTTCATTTACCCATGACATTTGCATTGTGTCATATTGTTAGTGAGAATTAGGATGACCACAGCGCAGTGATGAAATTAAAATGTCAGAAAAAAACATGGCATACTGTGATTACAAGTTGGCATTTTGAAAGCGAATACTTGCACTGTTTCCCCAGACCTTGCATCCGCCATGATGTTAGACTACATTATTCTCTTATTTAGTGCAGAATGAAAAGGTCACACTATTAATACACACTTATAATAACAAATTTTAACACCTCTCCTATGTCAGCGAAAGTCCAGCAATATCCTGTAACTGCTGTTTGTCTTCCCAATATTGGCAAAGGTAAATTTACAGCAGATACAAATGTAGGAGTTACCCTCCCTTGACAACTGTATATTTGTACAGTGTACAACAGTAGTTTTGTGTTGGCAGGCTAAAATATGTATTATTTTTAAAAAACAAATCACAGTTTTGCATAATGTAATTGCAACGCAATTCAATAGTATTACCGCGGCACTTAGATGACTTAATTGTTTGTTATTTTGATGTATGTATTTTCTTTGCTAGTAGAGCACGTTGTTCCAGCTCCCTGCACAGGATGTACAGGCTATGGTCCTGTTCTTTAACAGCAGCAAAATATATCATGGTCTCAATTCCATAACACAACCTTTTTTGCGGTAGTTATGATGTCCATCTCAACTTGGGAAGGCACTAAGGTTCTGGGGCTATGTTGACATGTTCCAGGTCACGTGGCCTAAAAGCTCAATAGCGTAGCACCACCTGAAGCCCAGTAACTCAAAATTTCTCCTTTGATCTATGCCATATGCACAAGGCAACCGTATCAACTGGTACGTCTTTTAGCATGTTATCACGCAAGTCTATATAGAGAGAAGATACTGTAACTCTGCAACTAAAGCTTTTTGTTCCACTGACTATATGCTATAAAAATGTTAGGTTTTCAGGCTATCAAGGCTAGTCCATAATCAACAGCACACAAAGTTGATCAGCTCAAGTTTCTGTTAACCAAAAGTAACAAGTAAAGCATCCAAATTCAGATGCAATTTGAAAATATGAACTTGCCATTGTCACTAATTTCTTGTCCCATCTATAAAGCTCTTCTGTCAGAACAGTGTAGACGAACTGTACACTTGTCAATTTGGCCTAAATCCAAGTGTTTGTCTTTAAGTGACTATAATATTATAGTTATGTTACATGTATGGCTAGCAATGGAATAAAATGTGGTCATTGAAATAATTTGAATTCTTACCTCAATTTAAATTATATTAAACTGATTTTCATTTGCTAAAGAGCACTACAGGAACACTCATGTAACTGTCGCAAATGTCTAGCCAATTAGCTACATGTAATATTGCGTACGTTGTCATGAATTAGTTCATACTATATTAACTTACTGAAGAGTATGTGCACCTACAGACAAATGAGTTTTCTTGACCATGTTAGACAGAATAATTGAAAGGTTCATCTGCAAAGCTAAATTGAAGCTGCATGTATGCAAAATTTATTTCATAGATTTAAACAAAGAATAACATTTCACACAGAATCTGTGCAGTAATAACAAACTGATATAATTTGAAAACATAACAAGTTGTACTTGCAAAACTATCGCTAACATATTAATGCTTCTTGTCAACATAAATTTAGATCATAAAAATTATATATCCTATTGAGCAAAAATATTTTAGCAATATTTTACTGCGGTAGTCAGTGAGGAAAAGAAAGTTCAACTGGAGTCGTCAGGTTCAATAGGAAATATTTAGTAACGGCCGTATCGGTTGTACTGATATTTTCCAGAGTTGTAACGGGTCCTTGGGGCGTAGTATGGCCTTCTGGTGGTCTGGTATCTGTTGTAGTAAGGGCGTCTAGTGGCTCGGTAGTGGCTACGACGATTGTAGTGTGGTCTAACATTTGGTGCATATCTTCTGTTGCTTCGGTAGTTGCTGTGAGGGTTGTAGCGAGATGGGCTTCTATAACCTACAGATTAAAAGACATTGCATAAAATACACTGTATTTTGTAGTGTGTTCCATAAGTAGTACTTATTCTTCAAAAATTATTATTTTTACTTCAGAGTAGAATAATAGCCCAACTTGCTCTCCTACTAAACAAATGAACTGAGTTAAGAATTCCATTTTAAGGCCTGTTTGAGCTATACCTGTCATAGCTTTTACTTATTTTTTTTACGTATCATAGCTGCCAGTTCGAGTTGTTATATTTCCAACAGGAAATACAGGGTGGCTCATAACAACTTACTGCGGCATGGTCTCTGGTTGCATCGTCTTCGGTCAACATTACTACCATGGCATCGGTTATTTGAGAGCACTTGATGTCCACTTCTGCAGGTTCTGTACCGCCTCTGTTCTCCGTAGCTACCACAAGTTCTTGTGCATGATGTCCAGTAACCCCATTGTGACCATTGTCCTATAACATACGCCAATGGATATGAAAGTAATATGTAGAACTAAGTTAAATATTGTTGCATTTTGTACAAATCTTCATGATATTATCCAGTACCTGGATGTAACTACACGTACATGTGCATTAGAAGGGATTTGATGATTGACTGAGACTTTGTTGAACTCCATGACACCAATGCAAGTAGACTATTATAAGTTGTGCTTTAGATGTAATCTACATGATACTACAATGACATACGTGTATAACAATGCTTACCGTAGTAGGATGTTCGGTGGTGGGAGTTGTAGCTTGGCTGGTGTCTGTTGTATCTGGTGCTTGGCTGGTATCGGTTGTGGCTGTTGTAATTCGATCCGTATCTGGCATTTACAAAGCCTGAAATCATTAAAATACAAAAATTAGTTAGCATCCTTTGAAACTTGTCAAATAGTCACAAATCATGTAAAATATTTATTGCTAGCTTGAGGTAGTTAAATGTGGGTGTATACAAGTTTCAGTTTTAGCTTCCCGCTATTATTTTTGTAAATTTGAGATCTATACATGTAGTAAATATTTTATCGTCGCTCTTGTTGGTTAATCTTATTTTCTTCAGTAAGACCCATGTGACATCATGACCAAAATATGCTTGATTACAGATGTTCTCTCCCCATGCATATTCTATATACATGTAATTAGTTGACTGCACGCATAATTATCAGTGCTAGTAACCACTCCAGACTTCTATTCAATGTGGCTGTAAATTGAATAACTCTAATACTTACCAAGGATGACTACTAGGCCAAGAAGGATGAGGGTCTTGTTGTCTATAACAAAAAGACATCATGTAATCTATACATGGGTGTATAATAGTTATGTGGATCTACCAGTTCCAAATTGCTCGTATAATGCAGTGGTATGTATAATACTACAAAATGATGCTGTGAGCCATCAAATAAACTAAAGGTGAGAAAGAAACAGCTTCTGTTACAATTTCACTTAGAGCGCTTTACCTCCGAACTATGTACTATAGGATGAACAAAAACACCAATTGACTCATTATGTTTACTGCCATAATTAAAAACTAGTGTGCAAGACAGTAAACAGTCAAGTAACTAAAAACAAGCTTAGCTACTGTTTGTTTCTAAATAACCTTATTAGCTTTATCTGGGATTGTTCTGGGATATTTAAATTGACTAAATATTTTTCTTTGGTTTTTTGAGGATTTTTGACTACAATAATACTATAATAATATTATTATGAAAGTTGTTTTGGTAAATATTTAGATATTATGAAGAAGTACAGACTTACCCATGTTTGATGATCTGCTGAGGGGATTCAAGAGAACACTGACTAACTGATGTATAAATCCAGCTTTTATACAAAATATTCAACCACTACACCTGTCATTGCAGACAATGGTACTGTACCAACTTTGACTAGGAAGTTTTTAAAGCTAATTTATGGTGATTACAGCATTCTATATCTGAATGCTAATTAAGGTAATCTGAAAGGTGACTAGCCACTAATTTTAATAAAAAAGGCTCATTGTGGAACGGGCCCATCAATCAGTTTGGAGGTAGTAATTTGTTAAATTCGGTGGAATGTCATTTTACTACATCCTACATCACAGTAAACAGCTGTCAACAAAGAAGAAAATGGAAGCGCTTGGGACTAGGTGAAGAATGGTACACACTTCTAGAAAAGTGGGATACTGAAAACAAAATTAATGGTTCGGCAATTTCTAATTTTTCATCACTAGCATGTTTCTACATCCGCTTTACTCGAATGTCGAGCAAACCTCTAATATGCTGCACTTATCACTAGTAACACACACAAGAAGTAGATTACCACACCTAAAATAATATTGCTATTGAGCGAGTTATTTTACAATAAAGCTTTTCTGAAGAGAAACCAAGACACTGTTATAAATACATTGCACATGTGCATGATTATCCAAAAGTGTTTGAAATGTTATCACTACCATGGGGTTTTATGACAATAGAACTAAACAATCCTCAGGTACAAAACAATAGCACTACTGAACATTATTTAGCTTACTGGAAATTTATTACTGAGAGAACAAATTGTAGTTTTTGGCATTTTGAGAGATTGAACTTAAACTACTGTATTTCACTGTTGACAGCAGTTATGTGGACGTTATCTGCTTTTAACTAAGATCACCTACTGACAGCTTCCATCACCTGCTGACAATACTATCACAATTCACTGACAACTGCTGATAATGCCTACCCCCTGCACTTGGGTGCTACTCAGCTGGTGCACAGGCTATGCTGTTTTGCAGCAAAAAACATGCCAAAACCTCAGTACCATAAGAAATTTTTTAGATGTGGCAGGTATGATGCCCATCCTACATTGGTTAGGTACTAAGGTCATGGGGCTTTGTCAACATATTCCTGGAATCAGGATTTGTAAACCCACTAGTAGGGTATAACACTACTTGTAGGCCAGTAAGTAAATTGTTCTACATTGATCTCTGGCCAGTCAATCAATGTCATACGTTTATGACAGCATATAATGTAAGGATGTAGAGAGAGAAGACAGCTACACAAATAAAACTCTTTGTAGCCTACTGACAGGTGTGCTCTAAAACTTCTAGGTTTAGGTTGTGCTACATTACATGGCCTGGGTTCTTCCCTTGCGTTATTTTCTGAAAAGCGCCAGACCCCGTCAGGAGGCCTAGGCAGCCCCCTGGACCCACGGCCTGATATTTTGGCTCCACCAACTTTTCTTCGGCTGCTACGGCCCTCGATGGGATGATCTCACTTATTACATTAAAACCCAACTACATGTATTTATCCAAACTGACTTAGGAAACAGAAGCAATTAATTGATTGTGTGGTTAACAACTAGTTGGTATAATGCATAAACACATAGTGGAGAGTTGGAGTTGGTGTTGGAGTTGGTGTAGTGTAAACACACCATTATTTATTACAATCAACCCAACTATTTATCCGAACGGACTTAGGAAACAGAATCAATTAATCTAAACAAACTGGCTGAACTAATCTAGTTCCTACATAATAATTAGATTCTTTTAAATATCGTCTTTCATTAGCGTAATGCTTTCACACAAACTACATGTACTTGACGTGTATTTGTTCAGTTTTTCCTGAATGTGGCAATTTTTGGCCATGATCAGAGATACTATGTTTACCCCATGACAACATATTCAATTTCCTCGCTCAACATTTTGCTTGCTGAACCTTGTCATACTATTTTTTAAAGACCTCTGCTTTTTTGTTTTACTTTTCTGTAGGCCTATCTGATACTGTATCATAGATCTATGTACTTGCAGTATTGTACTATCTATAATTATTATTTTACCATCTTATGTTTTGCTATTAAATACTAGTGGTAAAAACACTTTATCAATCTTTATGTAGTGTATGTAAAATTATCACTGTTGACCATCTGATATCTAACTGTTCGGTTTAGCATATAATTTTATGCGTATAAATACGGTTTTCAATGACCGGTTCACATGTACATATTATATACTATGTACATTTTGTACATTGTATATATATAATTATTATATACATGTGCAAGCACATAATTTATTATAACTATTTTATAATATACACCAATACTCTTACCTAGAGATATTACTGTTCTGATTTGCACTCATGCTTTTACACACTTACTTGGGTCTTGACTAGCATAAACTCACCCTTATAGTCTTTATAGTTACTGTACATGTAGTTACCCCAGCTGTATATCAGTTTGAGGCAGTGTCTAGTTAGGTACATGAAGGATAAGGAAGGCACCAGGGAAAGACCTGTAAATTCATAACAATTGAATTAATATATTATTCAGTGAAAATGTGTTCAAATTTACATGTAAATTGCAAATATTATGTTTAAGTACTGCAGCATTATTCATCGGACTTCATAAATTATCCTTTTTTGTAATTAAGATAAACTGTTTTCTAGCTAATTCTATTGTGCTTAACTGTTTTTTCTATTATGTTTAACTGAAATTATGGTTTAGGGGTTAAGATGCTTGCCTCTAGTTAGAAGTGGAACGAGACAGCATTTTTGCATTCGAGACGAGATTCGAGACACTACTTCCAAAAAAATTTGAGACAAGACAAGACGAGACTGGGTTTTAGGATTCAAGGGAATTTTCCTAAAAAGTTTGCCAAATTTTATATATTTGCATGTTAGAACTCCAATAGTTTCACTTGCTACTCTGTAAACTCTATATTTTATCATTATGCATTTCAATAAAAGGTGAACAGGAGGCTGTGAAATATATTGCACATGTATTCCATGCACATTACATTGCATGTACATACTACATGGGTACTAAAATAATAATGTAATTTGACGAATTAGTATGGAGTTATGTTTCCTTTAATGAAATAAGCTCATGAGTAGACAACTTTTGGTAAGGACATGACATTGCATTATGGGAGTGGTGATTGACAGTCGTTAGTAATTCTGCATGACTTGCCGTGATTGACTAGTAGCTCAGAGTTAGCTGCAGTGCTATTACTAGGAAATTAGTGCTGGGAATGCACATGTACGTAGTATTACTAAATAATTTGAATGATAATTTTCTATTTGATAGATTTATTGTTGATTAGCAATTAGTTGTACTATAATTATTAATTTATTATAAATATTAAATAAAAGTTATTAACTGTTATTAGTTTTCCAGTCTCGAATACTAATTGCCATCTTGAGACGACTTTCGAGGCAAGACAAGTCGATACGAGACTCGAGAAATATTGAGTCTCGTTCCACCTCTACCTCTAGTCCAGACAGCCTGGGCTTGATTCCCCGGTGGTAACAAGCTGTTCAGTCTTAGGCTGACTACTCAGTCCTTGTGGATCAGGAATTAAGAAAATGAAGGTCCCATGTGTGTATTTCATCTGCAGGCAAGATAAATATCCACCTTTGCCATCTTTGATACAAGAGCAGCCACATCACCTCATGCCTCACGCTGGGTTCATAACAGGCAGTGACTGAAGAGTAGTGGTGAGAATTTGGTAAGCTCACACACCACTATAAAATAAGACACACTTAGCAGTGGTATAAAATACATACTCAGAATTGAGAGTCGGCCATTATCTTATCTTATAACTGAAATTAATTCAAGTAGCTGTTGTCAAAAATTAAATATTAATTTTTTTTGCACTACCAATAAATCTGTAGCTGTGTCGATATTTTACTTATCTGTATTATTTGGAGTTGTGCGATCATTTTAGAAAATGCAGCATAAGCCAACTTGCGAAAGCTAGTTTGCAATTCAACCCTCATTAAATAGGTTAATACATTTTATTAAATGTATTAATGCATCAGAATCGCCAACACAGGAAACATAAAAATGCAGCAATTGATATGTACACTGACTGTATACCGTATACTAAATTATGTGGTTACTAGGCAAGTCCTTATATTTTTATTTTACCTCAAATTAATCCATAGTTCTAGGCCCCCACCTTACTAGATATTGGGCAGGTACAATGTTGGTGACTACCATTCAGTTGTACTGTATAATCTCATTTTGATTTGTACATTACAATATTGGTTGTTTGAGTATAACTATACAATACTGTGCCAGATTATAAAAGTAATGATACTATGGAGTTGTCTGCACCATATCATTGAGAACAGCAATAGATCAAATTATCTGTGGGCCAGTGCATGTAGGCGGATATTGCTAGGCCAGTTTTTCATTCTGACCAACTAGGACAAATAAAGGAGTTCACATACACATTTTAGAGAAACATTGCTAGTTAGACTCATGGACCCATATGAAACATTTGGCAGGAGCTTGACTCATTTATTTGCTACAGTGAGCTGTGCTTATTATAGTCCAGCCAATAAATAGCCTATTTGACTTAGCTTAGACCTCTAAGCATTGTTTATATTTCTAGGGAGTTGTCATATTTTATGTCTCAAACATTTTAGTGGACTTCATTCAGCTAAATATTATATGAAAGTTGGTCTCACAAGTAATAGGACACAATTTATATGTAGATAGAAAGTCAGGGTCCATTTCATCAATCTAATCAAAATAGGCCTGGTAGTTCACTTGAAGCTAAATGATAAAAAGATAATAGCACGCCCTCCCTATTTCAAGATCTATGCAATTTTTTACCATTGCCAGTTGTACAGTCACTATTCAGCAGCCATCCTGAAAAATTTTTCTTAAGCAGGTTCGACTCTTTTTTATAATTTTTCGACCCATTTTTTACAAATTTCGGTTGGTCACCCTGAAATTGTGGCTAAATCAGTATTATCACAGGACCTCAGAGTACCCCTGCTCAGTTAGGTTTAAGCTATCAGGTGCAAGTCATAATGTATTATCTTCGAATGTGTATCTACATGTACATGTATATCCAATTACTACAACAAACAGTATACAATATTGCTTCCACTAATCCCAAGTTCAATTATTAATTATTCTCATGTACATGTATGTCTAATCCACAATATACTGATTACCAATTCAATTTATCTATATTGATATCTCATTAGCTCAAGCATTAATATATTACGTCACGTTTTGCGTTTATTGACATCCTATATGTATACCCAATATACAACTCTAACTGTTAATTCCATTTGTATTCATTCTCTATTTGACTTCTACATGTATATGCACAATCAATTTATCAAGACAACAGGGAATATACACAGTACACACATTAAAATACAAAGCTAAGTAGATAAAATATTGATGACTAAATTGGTCAGCGACTAATAATATGATGTCTTTCTTTTTGCAATTTTTCTGACACTATTATAATATCAGGCTTATTTCTAATTGGCTAACATATTCATATAATGTATACTATAAAACATCAGTTATACCAATCTGTTATAGGGAGCTTGGTTATCTACATGTAGTTAATTTATATTGGCTAGCTAAGAAAGACACTGCAGTACACTGGATAACTGTTACTGTTAATTCTGACATATTTGTATTTGCTATTAATATAGTGGTGGAGGTTACAGTTGAAGAGTGTTGTCTATTTGCATTTATGTTTGGTCTTGTGATGTTCATTCAGGAGTTGCTTCCACTTTGTGAGGTTAACTTGCCTTCTACAATATTTATATTTCTTTGGAGTAGTCTTCTCTAGAGTTATGGAACTTCCGTCTGTAATGTCTATTTTGGAGTTAGGTTCCCCATATTTCTAAAATTAGACTATTTACATGACTTGTATCCAAATGTGCCTAACAATGTATAGTTGACCTTCAAATTAAACTAAAATGTTTCTATTTAAACTAGATTGAATTGATTTTTGTCATGTACAAGAGGTACCAGGAATAATTATTGCAACTATCTAGCCAACAAACATAGGTAAAGATTACTCTAATTTTACATACAATGTCCAATTATTATAAATTAGTATTCATTATACCACTTATTACAGAGTGTATTTTAGTAACGGGCAGGAAGAAGATTTTAAAAAAGCTCATGTGTAAAGCTCAAATTGATGCAGCGCTAAATTTATTTCACAAATTTAAACAAAGAATAACATTTCACACAGAATCTGTGCAGTAATAACAAAGTGATATAATTTGAAAACATAACAAGCTGTACTTGCAAAACTATCGCTAACATATTGATTCTTCTTGTCAATATAGATTTAGTTCTTAGAAAATTATATTCTATTTCATTGAGCAAAAATATTTTAGCAATATTTTACTGCGGTAGTCCGTGAAGAGAAGAAGAAAGTTCAACTGGAGTCGTCAGGTTCAATAGGAAATATTTAGTAACGGCCGTATCGGTTGTACTGATATTTTCCAGAGTTGTAACGGGTCCTTGGGGCGTAGTATGGCCTTCTGGTGTTCTGGTATCTGTTGTAGTAAGGGCGTCTAGTGGCTTGGTAGTGGCTACGACGGTTGTAGTGTGGTCTAACAGTTGGTGCGTATCTCCTGTTGCTTCGGTAGTTGCTGTGAGGGTTGTAGCGAGATGGGCTTCTATAACCTACAGATTAAAAGGCATTGCATGAAATATTTTGTAGTGTGTTTCAAAAGCAGATATTGATCTTCAAAAATCATTATTTCAATTTCAAAGTAAAATAATAGCCCAACTTGCTCTTGGATTTGATCTACTAAACAAATGAACTGAGTTAAGAATTCTATTTTAAGGCCTGTTTGAGCTTTACTTGTCATAGCTTTTATATATTTTATCTATTTATCATAGCTACCAGTTGCTATATTTCCAATAAGAAATAAAGTGTGACTCATAACAACTCACTTCGGCATGGTCTCTGGTTGCATTTTCTTCGGTCAACATTGCTACCATGGCATCGGTTATTTGAGAGCACTTGATGTCCACTTCTGCAGGTTCTGTACCGCCTCTGTTCTCCATGGCTACCACAAGTTCTTGTGCATGATGTCCAGTAACCCCACTGTGACCATTGTCCTGTAAGATACGCCAATAGATATGAAAGTATATACATGTATAATATGTAGAACTAAGTTAAATGTTGTTGCATTTTGTACAAATCTTCAAGATATTATCCAGTACCTGGACGTAGCTACATGTACGTGTGCATTAGAAGGAGTTTGATGATTCACTGAAACTTTGTTGAACTCCATGACACTAATGCAAGTAAACCATTATAAGCTGTGCTTTAGATGTCTACGTGTATATTACAATGACATACATGTACATGTATAACAATGCTTACCGTAGTAGGATGTTCGGTGGTGGGAGTTGTAGCTTGGCTGGTGTCTGTTGTATCTGGTGCTTGGCTGGTATCGGTTGTGGCTGTTGTAATTCGATCCGTATCTGGCATTTACAAAGCCTGAAATCATCAAAATACAAAAATTAGTTAGCAACCTTTTAAACTTGTCAAATAGTCACACATCATGTAAAATATTTATTGCTAACTTGAGGTGGTTAAAAGTGGGTGCATACAAATTTCAGTTTTAGCTTCCCGCTATTATTTTTGTAAATTTGAGATCTATACATTTAGTAAATATTTTATCGTCGCTCTTGTTGGTTAATCTTATTTCCTTCAGTAAAACTCATGTGACATCATGACCAAAATATGTTTGAATACAGAGGTTCTCTCCCCATGTATACTCTATGTACTTAATTTGCTGCGCGCATAATTGTCGTACTAGTAACCATTACGGATTTCTACTGAATGTGGTTGTAAATTGAATAACTCTAATACTTACCGAGGATGACTACTAGGCCAAGAAGGATGAGGGTCTTGTTGTCTGTAATAAAAAGACATTATGTAAACTCTAAATGATTTTATATGTGGATCTACCAGTTTCGAATTGCTTGTATAATGCAGTGGTATGTGCAATACTACAAAATGATGCTGTGAGCCATTAAATATGCTAAAAGTAAGGAAGAGCAGCTTCTGTTACAATTTCACTTAGAGCACTTAACCTCTGAACTGTGTACTATATGATGAACAAAACCACCAATTGACTCATTATGTTTACTGCTATAATTGAAAACTAGTATGCAAGACAGTAAACAGTCAAGTAAGGTACTAAAGACGTAACTTAGGTACTGTTCGCTTCCAAATAAACCTACTAGCTTTAACTGGGATTGTTCCAGGATATTTAAATTAACTAAATACTTTTATTTGATTTTTAACTAAAATAATACTATAATATCATTATGAAAGTTTTTTTTGGTAAATATTTAGATAATATAAAGAAGTACTAACTTACCCATGGTTGATGATCTGCTGAGGGGATTCAAGAGAACACTGACTAACTGATGAATAAATCCAGCTTTTATACAAAATATTCAACCACTGCACCTGTCATTGCAGACATTACAACGGTAAGTACTGTACCAACTATGACTAGGAAGTTTTTAAAGCTAATTAATGGTGATTACAGCATTCTATATCTGAATGCTAATTAAGTGGATCTGAAAGGTGACTAGCCACTAATTTCAATAAAAAAGGTTCATTGTGGAACGGGCCCATCAATCAGTTTGGAGGTAGTAATTTGTTAAATTCGCGTGGAATGTCATTTTACTACATCCTACATCACAGTAAACAGCTGTCAATAGAGAAGAAAAGGGAAGCACTTGGGACTAGGTGAAAAATGGTACACACTTCTAGAAAAGTGGGATACTGAGAACAAAATTAATGGTCCGGCAATTTCTAATTTTCTATCACTATCATATTTCTACATCCGTTTTACTCGAATGTCGAGCGAACCTCTAATATGCTGAACTCATCAATATTCACACATGCAAGAAGTAGATTAACACACCTACATGTAAAATAATTTTGCTTTTGAGCGAGTTATTTTACAATACAGCTTTTCTGAAGAGAAACCAAGACACTATTATAAATATACATACATTGCATAATATGTACATGATTAGCCTAAATTGTTTAAATTTATCACAACCAGTGGTTTCACGACACTCTTCAGGTACTAAGTGATAATACTACTGAACACTGTCTAGCCTACTAGAAATTTACTACTGATAGAACAAATTGCGGTTTGGCATACATTTTGAGAGTTTGACCAATACCGTCAATCACTGTTGACCGCGGTTATGTGGAAGTCATCTGCTTTTAACTGAGATCACCTGCTAACAGCTGCCATCACCTGCTGACAACTACCACAATTTGCTGACTGCTGCCGTGAGCTATTGACAACTGCTAACAAAGCCAACTCCCTGCACTTGTGTGACACTCAGCTGGTGCACAGGCTATGCTCATATCGTTTTGCAGCAACAAAGAATGCCAAAACTTCAGTACCATTAGAAAAGTTTTTTGATGCGGCAGGTATGATGCCCATCCCACATTGGTTAGGTACTAAGGTCCTGGGGCTATGTCAACATGTTTCAGGGATCATGTCATGATTTGTAAACTCAATACTAGGGTATAGCACCACATGTAGGTCAGTAAGTAAAATGTTCTACATCGATCTCTGGCCAGCCAATCAATGTCATATGTGTAGGATAGCATATAATTTAAGGATGTAGAGAGATAAGAAAGCTACGCAAATAAAACTCTTTGTAGCCTACAGACAGGTGTGCTCCAAAACTTCTAGGTTTACGTTGTGCTACATTACAAGGCTGGAGTTCACTCCCCCCCCCCAATCCGATGCTGGTGATACACAAATTTGTTTAAAATTCATTAAAAATAATTTATTATAAAAATATAGTCAATAGAGATATCTTATTTATTACAATTAACCGAACTATTTATCCAAACTGACTTAGGAAACAGAATCAATTAAGTCTAAACAATCTGACTAAACTAATCTAGTATCTAGTTCCTACACATGATAATTAGATCCTATTAAATATCATTTTTCATTAGCCTAATGCTTTCACACAAACTACATGGCGTGTATTTGTTCAGTCTTTCCCGGATGAGGCAATTTCTGCACATGACTAGAGATGTTTACCCATGGCAGCATTCTCAAATTCCTCTCTCAAAATTTTTCTTTTCTCATGCTGAATCTGATACTGTATCATATATCAACTTGCAGTTGCAATATAATTATTTTATCATCATATTATGTTTTGTTATAGTACTGATAGTCTTAGAGTAACAGTTTGTCCATAATTTCAAAAATGTTGGTGTAGGTTAATATTTTAATTATAAATAGTAGTACGAGACGCATTTTTTATTTTTTATTTATTGCCTATAATAAATCAATAAAATATAAAAAATGTGTCTCATAATACTATTTATCCTTATTTATATGTAGCTTTAATACTGCTGTCCATCTGATATCTAGTTGTTCGGTTTTGCATATACATGTAGTTGTATGTGTATAAATATTGTTTTCAATGCAAAGTTCACATCTTTACAATGTATATCTATATATTGTTTCAGAATCAGACCAAAGTGTTCAAAACTGTTTTATTACTATTAGTTTCGTGTTAAAAACACTCATCAGATAAATAATCGTTTAGAGTGGTGAAAAATATACCTGCATCATATACAATGTATATGTATATTATAAAGATGGGGTGGCTATTGGCTATATGCATTTTAGCTTTAAACGTGTTTTATCGAGCACTTTTGCCATTGGTGCAATTTTATTTCGTGTTATACTATCTATATACTGCATACAAGTACATATTATATCTTAGTATATCTATATTATTATACGCCATGCACTACTCTTACCTAGATATACTATTACTGCTTTGACTTACACTTACTGTTACTGGTTATTCTGACATATTTGTTGGCTATTAATATGGTAGAAGTGCATAAGTATTGTAGTACGTTGCTCTGTGGCTACAGTTGAAGAGTGTTGTTTATTTGTATTTGTGCTGGGTGTTTGATCCTGTGAAGTTCATTCAGGAGTTGCTTCCACTTTGCGAAGGTAACTTGTCAGCTACAATATTTATATTACTTTGGAGTAGTCTTCTCTAGAGTTATGGAGTTTCCTTCTGGAATGTCTATTTTGGAGTTATTCTCTCCTATGAGACTATATTAATTTATAAAATTATGTTGTTCATTATACATGGATCTAAATGTGGCAAACAAAGTATCGTTGAAATTTAAGTTATTGACATTCAAGTTAATTTGAAATTTTTCTATATAAATTGAATTGAATTTATTTTTGCCAGGAATAATTATTGCAAATGGCCAGCCAACAAACAATAGCCAAAGATTATTCTAATTTTGCATAAATTGTCAAATTATTATGAATTAGTATTCATTATATTGCTTATTGCAGGGTGCATTTTAGTAATGTGCAGGAAGAAGATTTTAAATAGATGTAGGCGCATGTGCAAAGCTTAAAGTGATGCAACACTAGATTTATTACATAAATTTAAACAAAGAATAACATTTCACACAGAATCTGTGCAGTAATAACAAACTGATATAATTCAAAAACATAACAAGCTGTACTTGCAAAACTATTGCTAACATATTGATTCTACTTGTCAATATAGATTTAGTTCATAGAAAATTATATTCTATTTCGTTGAGCAAAAATATTTTAGCAACATTTTACTGCGGTAGTCCGTGAAGAGAAGAAAGTTCAACTGGAGTCGTCAAGTTCAATAGGAAATATTTAGTAACGGTTGAATCGGTTGTACTGATATTTTCCAGAGTTGTAACGGGTCCTTGGGGCATAGTATGGCCTTCTGGTGGTCTGGTATCTGTTGTAGTAAGGGCGTCTAGTGGCTCGGTAGTGGCTACGACGGTTGTAGTGTGGTCTAACAGTTGGTGCATATCTTCTGTTGCTTCGGTAGTTGCTGTGAGGGTTGTAGCGAGATGGGCTTCTATAACCTACAAATTAAGAGATATTGCATAAAATATTTTGCAGTCTGTTACATAAGTAGTACTTACTCTTCAAAAATTATTATTTTAATTTCAGAGTAAAATAATAGCCCAACTTGCTTCTGGATTTGACCTACTAACAATATACACTGGACGAATGAACTGAGCTAAAAATTTCATTTTAAGGCCTGTCTGTGCTTTACACATCATAGCTTTTATTTATCTTTTTATTTTAGCATAGCCGCCAGTCAGTTGTTATATTTCCACTAGGAAATACAGTGTGACTCATAACAGCTTACTGCGGCATGGTCTCTGGTTGCATTTCCTTCGGCCGACATTGCTACCATGGCATCGGTTATTTGAGAGCACTTGATGTCCACTTCTGCAGGTTCTGTACCGCCTCTGTTCTCCATGGCTACCACAAGTTCTTGTGCATGATGTCCAGTAACCCCACTGTGACCATTGTCCTGTAAGATACACCAATAGATATGAAAGTATATGCATGTATAATATGTAGAACTAAGTTAAGTGTTGTTACACTTTGTACAAATCTTCAAGATACTATCCAGTACCTGGACGTAACTACATGTACGCGTACACTAGAAAGAGTTTGATGATTGACTGAGACTTTGTTGAACTCCATAATACTAATGCAAGTAAACTGTTCTACATGTAAGTTATTCGTTAGATGTAATCTACATGATTGTATATTACAATGTCATACATGTATAACGATGCTTACCATAGTAGGATGTTCGGTGGTGGGAGTTGTAGCTTGGCTGGTGTCTATTGTATCTGGTGCTTGGCTGGTATTGGTTGTGGCTGTTGTAATTCGATCCGTATCCGGCATTTACAAAGCCTGAAATCATTAAATTATCAAATTAGTTATCAGCCTCTTGGAAAATTGTCAAATAATAGGCACGAGCATTATAAAATATTTAATACTAACTTGAAGTGATTAAATATAGGTGCTTACAAAGTCTAGGCTTACCTTCCCACTACCACTTGTGTAAATTTTAATTCTATACATTCGGTAGATATCTCATTGTCACTCTTGTTGGCTAATTTTATTTCCTTCAGTAAAACTGATTTGACACCATGACCAAAATATATGTTTGAATACAGAGGTTATCTCCCCTTGTATATTCTATATACTTAGTTTACCCCACACATAATTATTAGTACTAGTAACCCTTACAGACTTCTATTCAATGTGGCTGTAAATTGAATAACTGCAATACTCACCGAGGACGACTACTAGGCCGAGAAGGATGAGGGTCTTGTTGTCTGTAATTAAAAAGAATTTATGTAATCGGTATTATGTGGATCTACAAGGTCTAAATTGCTCGTATAATGCAGTGGTATGTATAATACTACGAAATGATGCTGCCAGCCATTAAATAAACTAAAAGTAGGGAAAAAACAACTTCTGGTGAATTTACACTTAGAGTACTTAACCTCTGAACTAGTGACAGTGACTAATGACTACACTGTCCTTTGACTGTTATAATCAAATAACTATTATGCAAGACACTAACAGTCACATTATTGAAGTCAAACTTACTGTAGATAATTTCCCTATTCAAATAATATTATTAGCTTCAACTGGGATTGATCTGGGATAATTAAATTAATTTGGTTGAACCAGATAAACTGAATAAATACTTTTCTTTAATTTTTTGATAACTTTCAACTAAAATAATATTATAATATTATTATGAAAGTTGTTTTTGGAAAATATGTAGATGATGTAAAGAAGTACTAACTTACCCATGTTTGATGATCTGCTGAGGGGATTCAAGAGAACACTGACTAACTGATGTATAAATCCAGCTTTTATACAAAATATTCAACCACTGCACCTGTCATTGCAGACATTACAACTGTAAGTACTGTACCAACTATGACTAGGAAGTTTTTAAAGCTAATTAATGGTGATTACAGCATTCTATATCTGAATGCTAATTAAGTGGATCTGAAAGGTGACCAGCCACTAATTTTAATAAAAAAGTTCGTTGTGGAACAGATCCATTAATCAGTTTGGAGGTAGTAATTTGTTAAATTTGTGTGGAATGTCATTTTACTACATTCTACATCACAGTAAACTTCAACAAGGAAGAAAAGGGAAGCACTTGGGACTAGGTGAAGAATGGTACACACTTCTAGAAAAGTGGGATATTGGGAACAAAATTAATGGTTCAGCAATTTCTAATTTGCCATCACTATCCTATTCCTACATCCGCTTTAAAAGAATGCGGAGCAAACCTCCACCATGGTGAACTTATCGCTATTCACATACACAAGAATCGGATTAATATACCTAAAACTAATTTTTGATATTGAGCGAGTTATTCTACAATAAAGCTTTTCTGAAGAGAAACCAATACACTATTATAAATACATTGCATATGTGCATGATTAGCCAAACTTGTTTGAGTATTTATCACTACCATCGGTTTCACGCACTCTTCAGGTACGAAGTGATAATACTACTGAACATCATTATTGGCCTACTGGAACTCTACTACTGATAGAACAAATTGTGGTTTAGCATAACTTTTGAGAAGATGACCTTAAAATACCGTCAATCACTGTTGACCGCGGTTATGTGGACGTCATCTGCTTCTAACTGACTTCACCTGCTGATAGCTGCCACCAGCTACTGACCGCTGCCGTGAGCTATTGACAACTGCTGATAATGCCTACTCCTTGCACTTGTGTGACACTCATCTGGTGTACAGGCTAAATGGCCATATTACTTCGCAGCAATAAAGCTTCAGTACCCTAAGAAAACTTTTGATATGGCAGGTATGATAATGCCCATCCCACATTGGTTAGGTACTAAGGTCCGGGGGCTTTGTCAACATGTTCCAGGAATCATGATTTGTAAACCCAACACTAGGGTCTAGCACTACTTGTAGCCCAGCAGGTAAATATTTCTACATTTATCTCTGGTCAGGCAATCAATGTCATATAAGAGTTAGAAGGCAGTTACTTTGTAGCCTACTGACAGGTGTACTCTAAAACTTCTAGGTTTAGGTTGTGCTACATTACATGGCCTGGGATCATTCCTTGCTTTATTTTCTAAATAGCACCAGACTCCGCCAGGTGGCCTAGGCAGCCCCCTGGACCCCCTGCCTTATATTTTGGGCACTACCAACTTTTCTTAGGCTGCTACGACCCTGAACGGAAATATCTTATTTATTACATTAAAACCTAACTACACTGTTGCACATGCATTTATTCAAATTGACTTAGGAAACAAAGTCAATTAATCTAAACAAACTGGCTGAACTAATCTAGTTCCTACATGATAATTAGATTCTTTTAAATATTGTCTTTCATTAGCGTAATGCTTTCACACAAACTACATGTACTTGACGTGTATTTGTTCAGTCTTTCTCGTATGTGGCAATTTTTTTCCATGTTTACCCATGACAACATTCTCAAGTCCCTGTCTCAACATCTTGCTTGCTGAACCTTACCATTCTATTTCTGGAAGACTTCTACTTTTCTAACATTGTATCGGAGACAGTATCTGGTACTGGATCTGATACTGTATCATATAATTATCTACTCACAGTTGCACTGTGTCTATAATTATTATTTTACCATAATATTATGTTTTGTTATGCTAGTAATAATAACACTTCGTTCATCTTTACATGTACGTGTACATGTATATGTAACACCATTACTGTTGTCCATCTGATATCTAATAGTTTGGTTTTGCATATAATTTTATGTGTAAAAACACTGTTTTCAATGTGAAGGTCATAACTACATTGTGTATACCTACATTTGTATATCTTATAATATACAAGTACAAGTACATAATATTATATCTGTATTATGCCCAACTACTTTTACCTAGAGATATTACCTCCTGATTTGCATCTAATGTATGCTTGTATACTTACTTGGGTCTAGACTAGCATAAACTCACAGGCTACCCTTATAGTTGGCTGCAGTGGCGGTATATCAGTTCGAAGTTGTGTCTTGGTAAGGGTACATAAGTGAAAAAGAAGTCACCTGGGAAATACCTGTGAAGCCATAGCAATTATTACAACAATAATATATATGCAATGAAGATGTGTTCTAGTCTAATTTGTACAGTGTAACTAGTTAAGTCTCAGCATCATCCATTGCACTTCATAATTATCCTTGTTTGAAGTAAATTACGGTCATATTATGGTCTTGCTTATTACTATAATTACTATAATTACTATAATATTATGTTCAACTGTAAGAAATTAATTCAAGTAGCTGTTGTTAAAAATTGAATTAGTACATGTGTTTTTGGACAACCAATGAATCTGTAGTTGTGTCGATATTTTACTTATCTGTATTATTTGGAGTTGTGCGATCGTTTGTAGGAAATACAGAAGAAGGCAACTTCTGAAAGTTTACTTGCAATTCAAACTGCATTAGCCTAATAAATTTTACCATTAATGTAGCAGGCTCACCAACACAGGAAACACAAAATTTCAGCAGTTGATATTATTTTACTGCCGTATACTAAATTCTGTTTTTACTAGAAAAGTCCACATATTTTTATTTTACCACAAATTAATCCATTAATCTATAGTTCTAGGCCCACACCTTACTAGATACTGGACAGGTACAATGTTGGTGACCACAGTTCAGCTGTACTGTATAAGATTTCACCTAGATGTTCAACGTTGGGTATTTGGGTATAACTATACAATGCAGTGCCATATTACATAAGTGATTATGCTGTGGGGTTGTCGACTGCCAAATCTCAATGAAAACACCAATAGATCAAATTATCTCTGAGCCAGTGCGATGTAGGCCGAGATTGCTAGGACAGTTGTTCTATAATAACAAATTGTCATACTGACCAACTAAGATGCATAACGAGTCCACAGACACATTTTAGAGAAAAATTTGCTGGTTGGACTCATGGACCATATGACGAATTTTTTGGGAGCTGGACTCATTAATTTGCTACAGTGAGCTGTGCTTTCAATCTAGCTATTAAATAGCTTATTTGGCTTAGCTTAGGGTTCTAAGCATTGTTTACAGTTCTAGGGAGTTGTCATCTTTTATGCCCCAAACATTTTAGTAAAATCTATTCTGCTAAATGTTATATAAAAGTTGGTCTGACAATGCAATAGAATACAATATGTAGATAGAAAGTCATGCAGGGTCCATTTCATCAATTTAATCAAATTAAGTCTGGTAGTTCACCTAAAGCTAAATGATAAAAAGATATAATACATCCTACTATTAAAATAATCTATGCAATTTGGTACAATAGTACAAAAATCTTTTACCATGTCATCTGTACAGTCATTATTCAGAAGCTATCCTAAAAAGTTTTTCTTGACCATGTTCAACTCATTTTTATATTTTTTCGACTAATTTTCATAAATTTTGGTTGGTCACCCTGAACTTGTGGCTTGATCAATATCAATAGCGGTCAATGAGTTCATTCTCCAAGCAATCTCCTGCATTATGTGAGTCACTTTTTATCACTAGGAGAGTTTTTATTTAATTTATACATATATATATTTCTATTTGCTAAATTTAATTAAATTAAATTGCTTTTAATGAATTAATTGTAACCAGGTTTGAGTAACCCCCTGCTCATCACAGGATCTCAGAGTGCCCCTGCTCGATTAGGTTTATGGTATCACAGGGAAGTCACCTAAGATGCTAGTCCATAATCAATAACACACAAAACACCTATTAGCTGAAGTTTCCATTAACCAAAGAGAACAAGTAAAGCATTCAAATTCAGATTTAATTTCTAAATATAAATTTGCCAATCTTATCTTATATTTTACACTTAGCTAATCACTACTCTTCTCTTCCCATCTACAGTACATTGTATGTAGCTACGTGTACTCTGGCAGTACAGTTTACAAGTAAGTATCTAAATGTGGCTAACAATGCACGGTTGACATTAAAATCAAATTACAGTATTTCTATTTAAATTGAATTGAGTGGATTTGTGTCATTTTATAACAGGTACCAGGAATAGTTTTTGCAGATGTCCAGCCAACAAACATAGCCATATTCTACAGTGATATTGCATAAATTGTCAATGAGTATCCGTTGTATTACTGTACCTATTGCAGAGTGTAGTTTAGTAGTGTGCAGGAAGAAGATTTTAAATAGGCTCATGTGTGAAGGTTTAATTGATGCAACATTAAATTTATTTCACAAATTCAAACAAACAATAAAACTGTACACAGAATCTGTGCAGTGATAACAAACTGGTATAATTCAAAAACATAACAAGTTGTACTTGCAAAACTATCGTTAACATATTAATGCTTCTTGTCAATATAGATATAGTTCATAGAAAATTATATTCTATTTCGTTGAGCAAAAATATTTTAGCAATATTTTTTGTGGTAATTCATAGAGAGAAGGAAATTCAACTGGAGTTGTCAGGCTCGTCAGGAAATGTTTAGTAACGGTTGGATGATTTGTGCTGATACTTTCCAGCATTGTGTGAGTTGTAATGGGTTTTTGGAGCATAGGTGGTTGGGACATAACGAGTCTGCTGGTTGTAGTGTGGTTTTCTGGTGGTGCGGTAGCTGTTGTGAGAGTTGTAGTGGGTTTTTGGAGCATAGGTGGTTGGGACATAATGAGACTGCTGGTTGTAGTGTGGTTTTCTGGTGGTGCGGTAGCTGTTGTGAGAGTTGTAGTGGGTTTTTGGAGCATAGGTAGTTGGGACATAACGAGACTGCTGGTTGTAGTGTGACCTTCTAGTGGTGTGATATCTGCTTCCGCGGTTGTAGTGTGGTCTAACAGTTGGTGCGTACCTGCTGTTGCTTCGGTAGTTGCTGTGAGGGTTGTAGCGAGACTGGCTTCTATAACCTACAGATTAAAAGACATTGCATAAAATATTTTTTTCAGTGCAGTTGGCTCAGTAATAAGTCTCAGGAGCAGTATATTTTTCAATGGGCTTCAAGTCATTAATTTTCAAAAGACATTATTTGAACTCCACAGTAAAATAATAGCCCAATTTCCCCTGGATTTAATAATCCAATAATATACACCGAAAAACAGAACTGAGCAAAGAATTTCATCCCAACGTTTGTCTGTGCTTCACCAATCATTGCTCTCACTTATTGTTTAATTTGAGAATAGGTTCCAGCAGTTATATTTTTAATAGAATTTACAACGTTATTTAGTAACAACTTACTGTGGCATGCTCTCTGGTGGCATCGTCTTCGACCAAGATTGCTACCATGGCATCTACTATTTGGGAGCACTTTATGTCCACTTCTGCAGGTTCTGTACCGTCTCTGTTCCCCGTAGCTACCACAAGTTTTGGTGCATGATGTCCAGTAACCCCATTGTGACCATTGTCCTGTAAGATGCAGCAATGCATATGAACACACATTCACCTTCAAATTTGCGGTTACATACAAGTTTGGTCACAAATAGCAATACTGACTGTAAAAACTGTGTTACATTTTGGGCAGATGTTCAAGATGTTATCCAATGTTTGAGTGTGACTATGTGTAACTGTACATTGGGTGATATATAAAGAATGGTTAAGTTACACATTAGATGTAAGTTATTTATATTACGGCGTGAGATAACTCTGGTAGTGTGTCTTACGATGCTTACCATAGTAAGATGTCTGGTGGTGAGTGTTGTAGCTTGGTTGGTGTGTTTTGTAGCTGGTGCTTAGATGGTGTTTGTTGTTGTTGTAACTAGAGCCGTATCTGGCATTTACCAAGCCTGAAATCAGTACATTGCACAAAATGGTTAGCAGCCATCTAAACTAGTCAAATGAGCACCAGTCATACCATGTATTAATTATCAAATACTAAATTGGGGTGGGTAGATGTAGGTGCTTACACATTTTTGACTTGCAAAATATTCTGAGTACTGGAAGATTTGAACTTAACTTGAGTAAAACTCATATGGCATCATGCACATACACAGAACACATCAACTAACTGCATGCAATACGTTGAGAATACAGAAGTTATCTCTCCATGTATGTTCTATGTAATTAGTTTACGGCACACATAATTATCAGTACTAGCAACAATTCCAGACTTCTATTGAATGTGGCTGTAAATTGAATAGTTGTAATACTTACCAAGGATGACTACTAGGCCAAGAAGGATGAGGGTCTTGTTGTCTGTAATAAAAAATATGTGTTTGAGTTTCTATATGAAGACTTAGTTCAAGGATTGGATAATGAACGCTACAATGTATGAGTAAAGATATAGAATTACCCTGTGAGCCATTAAATGAACAAAAATTCAAAAAGAAGCTGCTTTGAATGCTCCATATCTGAACCTTGTGCTATATGATGTGATAAAAACAATCATGGCTCATTCTGCATACTGTCATTAGCAAATGACTAGTACGCTAAGCAGCAAACAACCAAATATCAGAAGCCAAACTGATCTGAACTGCATTGTACTTTTCCAAATGAAAGGCTTAGCCTTAACTGAGATTGTTTTAGAATAATTAAATTAATTTGCTTAAACCAAGTAAACAGAATGTTTTTTTACTCTTTGAGGACTTTCAACTAAAACAATGCTATATTATTTTCAAGCTCGTTTTTGGTAAATATTTAGATAATATAAAGAAGTACAGACTTACCCATGTTTGATGATCTACTGAAGGGATTCAAGAGAAGACTGACTAACTGATGTATAAATCCAGCTTTTATACAAAATATTCACCCACTGCACCTACCATTGCAGACATTGCTGTACCAGCTAGAACTAGGAAGTGTTTAAGATGATTTATGGTGATTACAGCATTCTATATTTGAATGCTAATTAAGTTAATTCGAAAGGTGACTAACGACTAATTTCAATAAATGAGTTCATTGTGGAACTGTTCCATCAATCAGTTTGGAGGTTCCAATTTGTTAATTTGTTTGGTATATTATTCTACTACATTGTACACAACCTCAAATAGTCACTACGAAAGAAATCGGAAGTGTATGGGACTAGGTGAAGAATGGTACAGAATTCTGGAGCAATAGGAGTTGGAGAAAACAATTAATAGTTGGGCAATTTCCAATTTTCCATCACTGTCAAGCAGGCTCGCATGTATTTCACTTGAGTGTCGAACTGGCCTCTAATACTGATAGCTTGTCATCTTGATGATGGACTTGTCCACTAGAGGACGATCTGCTACACATACAATGGACATACCATGTACAGTCATGGCCAAAAGTTTTCACAACATGTACATAAACCTGTTTAAGTCTAGCTAAAATGGGTAAAATTTATCCCTACCAATGGTTTCATGCCACCAAAACGGAACTGTCCTGGAGTGTAATACAATAACACTACTTAACAGTTGGTCTACTGGAAATGTTTTACTGGCGAGAGAGATTGTGGCTTAGCACTAACTTTCAGAGAATAACTTTAAAATACTGTCAATCACTGTTAATCTCTGTGATGTGGGCATCATCTACTATATTTACAACTGCTGTCAGCTACTGCGAACTGCTTCCAGCTACTGTGAACTGCTGTCAACTACTTTAAACTGCTGTCAGGTAATGACATCTAATAGCAGGTAATATCAATTTCTGTCAATCGATGGCATGGCTGGTAGCTACTCTTATACATATACATATAACTTCTCAACTGACAGTAAATTGCAGCCAGCTGTATTGGTGTTGGGAGAATCATGCAATATTCTTATCATGTCTTCTCCTGCTATATTGGCACAATCGTATAGTAAAAGTACCTGTACGGCCCCTAAACTAGAGTTCTACTTTTTTAATTGTCATAATTATCGAAACTAACTCTGATCAGTTGATTGAAAACTGAAAACTCTGTATCTCTTCCACTCATTCAGTTATAATTAGCTTATAGATTAATTGAAAAGAGAATTGGTATATTCTATAGCAACAAAGGGATGATTGTTTTAACTGTTCAGCAAAGGACATAGAACTACAGTACTTCTGTGAAAGTCATGCCACACACACTTCCTGTGGTTTTTTGGCATGATTTCCAAACAGACCAATAATACAATCATTGTGCTGTAACAATGCGTGCTTTAGCTTAATTGAAAATTAATTCTCATTGTTATAACTATACCAATAATTGAACTATTCCTCCAAGGGATAGTTATGTAACTGTCTCAATGCTAAACAGCACTAAACTGCGATGCTCAAAATAGAGCTCTAACATAATTTCAAAGTGAATAAATTTACCACAATACCTAAATTCTAAAACCTAGAAATTACCAGGTAGCACCTAAACCAGTGCATGAATCAAGTTTTGATTTCAGCCAATCGTTCAAAACTTACTAGCATTTGGCCGGAGTGCTCTTTTGCATAATACACTCACTAAATTGATTGATGGGAGATGAGTGCACATGGCACAAGTTTGCCTGTTTACTAGTAGAATCAAAGCATTGGTGTTAGAAATGAGCTGATCTTCTGTTTATCTGGTTTTGAAGTCATGGATAAAATATTTCTGCTAAGTAATAGTTTTTGTTTAGTAAATTATATTCAGTGGCACATTCCATAATATACACATTGTACAAAATTATAATAAAATTATGATAACATTATGCAAGCTGTGACTGGTGCAATCTTACCTCTTACTCTAAACTGAGGATGGTTTTTGGTTTATGTTAATGTGATTTTTACAGACTAACTTGACTACAATGGCTTTATGCCACTTCCACACTTTGTTTCACTCATTATGCATGTACCTTACTAAAGGTACTGAATGCACACTATTATAAAATCATGTGCCATATCTATTGCATCAAACAGACATGGAAATCAAAAAGAAACAGGAATGACTAAAATGCGATAATGTTTGAGAGCCTCATGTTCACATGTCAATCAGCGTCTCTAACAAGTTTATCACTTACTTCCTAAAGCATGTCTCCAGATTACAGACTTGTCTCACCAGGTTATCACTCCTAATTTTACATCAATTTTTGTGGTAGTTATAAGATAATTATGTTGTTCCTTTTTTGCTTTTCACTTCCCAAAAACATGTCAACCTTTCACAAATAATTTACACAGTTTTGTCTGAAAAGATGTAGTATACAAGTAGCATACAATGTCCATACATCATCATCATTCCTCTGATGATGATGTATAGACATACATCGAAATATTAGGAGTCAATAAAAATATAAAAAATCTGTTTCGTCTTACTTTTCAATACTATAAATTGTGTGCGTTCACTTTGCTACATAGTTTGGGTTACCAGTTAAAGTAGTTGGCTGACCTATAACGACTTATCGGATGCATTGCCATACCTGCTGCCTGCAATGGGACACAGAGATATTTTGTGGAATACAAAGATGATCATTTTGGCATGCATATCTCTATATTCTCGCTCCAATATGGATAATGGATATATGTATCAATAAAAACCTATAATTGTTTGTAATTGTTTTATTGCTTGAAAACAAATTATAATATATGTATGAACTTTAGCAATTTATTTAGAATTTTTTGACAGGCCTACACTGCATAGAAGTAGAATGAAATGCATGCAGGCATTATGCATTATGCTATGATTTAAATCTGAAAGTGCTGCAGCCTTAGGTAGCCTAGTATACAATGGTTTATGTTCACATGTAAATTCAATCGGCATTGTGAGCAAAAATTTAATTCGCTTCACACTGTTGCATAAAATGTAAAACGTGTGCGCTACAATTATATATTGTAAATTAGTTAGGAAGAAAATGTACTATTTATCATGCTCACCTACACACCTATACATCTAGTGGGATTAAAGCACTACATTCATAAGTCCTGCAGCACGTGATGTCTGATAGTCATATGATTTTGTGAAATATGTTAGCCAGGTCTGAAGCATAGGTAAATTAATCATTGCAGTTTTACAAAATAACACTGCTAAGACTCGAGCTTGTGTGCGGGTATGCAGTGGGTACTATTTAGCATCAATAATCTTAATTGATAGTGTTAGTTATGTATTGGTCTGACATTCCTCAGAATTAGTTACCATCTAACTGTTTAAATAGGAAATGAAGAAAGAGTGAACTGTTAGTCACTGCTTGCTTCCAAGTGTGACTTAATTAGCCAGATCTATTAATATATGCATTAAATAGGATATTTGGTCAAATTTATACTGTGTCATATACCATCTTATGATAAAGATTTTAGATTACACCCACTTGAGGTAATCTCAATCTAGGAAGTCCTTAATTGTACAGATTTTTGGATGTTGAAGTGTCTATTTATATACAAATACCTTCAGAAAAAAAACAAATCATTTCAAGGAATGGGCTAATAACAGACTGAACCTGAAGGAAAAATTAACATAGTGGCTGGAATAGGCCCATAAAATGGAATTCTATGTTTCTTTATCATTATTTTCTACAACATGCAAGAGAAAAGTGCTAGTTGCCATGGTAACATTTTAAACTTCCTAATTCCAATAAAGAACTGCCTTCACTTGTTTAAGCAGCTAGACAGATGATTGTTTCCATGTTTTCTGTTTTCTGTGTACAAATCGGCCTTGAAAATTGGCTGTAAATAGATGTAAGATTCTGATGCTAACAGCAGGCTTACCAAGTCCCCCTGATTCCGCAGGAGACTCCCTGATTTCCAACTTAAATTTTGGTACCCCACCCAAAATGGACACCCCCACCCAAATGCTGAATCCCCCTGGCTAACAGTTTCTTTACAGATACCATTATTGTAATAGTGAAGCGAAGTATCTGTTCTTCTAAGAGCCGGCCAATGTTCTTAGCAGATGACCAAGTTATATCAAATGTACGTGTACAATGTACACTGTGCAGATCACCAGCTATGCTTAGAACCAACTATGATCCCAAAGGGAAATCTACAGAAAATATTCTCAACGGCAGGTCCAAGACAATGCCGAAGCTACTAGTATATGAATGGTGGAGGGAACGTTCATTTGGCATTTGTGTGGCAACATTTTTTGGTACATTTCCAAGAAGGTAGTTTGCTATAATTTAATCTGTCTAAGTTAGCTAATAGACTTAAATAAACTACATGACTTGTATGCTTGCAATTTAGAAACGTGTATGAAGTGTGATGTACAACACATTAACATATGATAAGCTGTTAATAGAATATTGTTTGTTGGATGGTTGAATAGATGGATATTAAGGTAGTACTGTTAAAGCAATACTAATGGTAGAAACACCAACACGAGTATTTGAGCGCTAGTGGACATTTCAATTGTTACTCGACATTCAGCTGCCGACACCGAAGCAAAATATTATAACATTTTACTTCAGTCATGTGATTCCAGCGGCTTAATCCAATTTATACACGATACATTTAATTGTGCATGTCCGTGGTCTATGCGCAACAATTATGACATAGTGCGTTTCCATGGCAACAGAGACCTGTTGCTGGAAGATTGATTAGTTGGCCAGTTTGGGTGGGCTTCAACTACAGAGCTCATTGGCAATAACTGATGGGTTATTGTACGTGTATAACAGACATTAGCAATAACTAATAGGTTGCTGTATACTATATTGCTTCGAAGAAATATTAACTAATATGCCATATTATTTGACACAAAGCTTCCCTGCAGCACTTCTCATCATGAATTAAAATAAATCCTCATCATTCCTAAATAGGCTTATCAACTTATCAACTTTGACCTTCGGAAACTGGAGTATGGGTTGTTAAACAAAACAACTGTGAGCAACATTATCTTTCAATGTATATATATATAAAGGGCATGCTACACGAACGCAAAATTTATGCGAATCGCATAAATTTTGTGTTTTTCGATTACTGGTGTTGAACTTTTGCGAAATCGCATGTTTATTGCATGTTATAAATTTTTAACGTTACAAAATGCGAAACGAGTGTTGATTGGCTACAGCTAACTTAAGATGCTTTGACAAGGCGCTAGCAGTTGAGTTTAGCTTTTAGGATAATAAAACAAAACCATTAAATAAATTAAAATCAATTTAATATTTAATTTAAATTTGTGCTATATTCTACTGACTGTAAAATGGACAACAGCTGCATAGCTATGCTGCTTAAATTAATTCAACAGAAGACCAGCATTGTGGGAGAAGTTCAATTCTTATTATAAACGCGAGGTAAATAAAATAAATCAACAGACAAGCTATCATGTTGTGCATCTTAAACCATAAATTCAAGCAAAGCCTCTCAGGTGCTCATTTCGTATAGGAAAAATTTAGTTCAACTTAGTTTTCACCGAGCAGAAATAATTCAACCTGCGTGTTCCGAAATATTGCTAAAATAGTAGAGGTTCTAATTTGAGCTACAATATGGAGGGGCAAGTCCTAAAGAGGTTGAATGTAAATGTATCACAACCCTCAATTATCATTTTGTAGGCTAACAGGCTGCATTAATTAGTAACAAGGGTTGCTGGTAGACTGTCTGGGGTAGGCTGGTTGGCGGTGGCTGGCTGGCTGGCTGGTGGCTGGCTAAAATAGTGGAGGTTTTAATTTCAGCTACAATATGGAGGGGCTAATCCTAAAGAGATTGAATGTAAATGTATCACAACCCCCAATTATCTTTTTGTAGGTTCACAGGTTACAATAATTCCTTAGATTTATCTACTCTCGCCTTTAGTTAAATTAATGAGTAGACAACTTCTTTTGTTTACGATAAAAACGCAACTTCTGTGTAGCACCTAACAACGTTTTCCGTTTTTCAAACTTGCGATATTCGCAGAAGTTGTGCGTCCATGTAGCATACCCTTAAATGTGACTAAGTCCCAATTAACCAAGGTTCCATTTAATAACGATTTACTTTTCTTGTGAAGAGGTACACTACAATTTGCTTTATTGTTCTATGAGCAAACGAAAGCTTAAATCTAGGAGCTTAATTCCATTTGAACCAATATTTGGCATGCTGAGATTTTCTGATTTTGGGTGATCAAAATAGCTCATCAGTATGGCCTAATAGACAGTATATACATGTAGATTAAAGTTTTAATTGTGTCTGGTGTGACAACTCCTGCATGTAGTCTTTACACTTAAATATTGGAGCAATTTTGAGAATGTAGCACGATTTTCGCATTCTTAGTTTTTATGGTAAATACAACTTTAGATTTGGTGAATATTTGAGATTAATTGTCTTAATAAAATTTTAATTAGACTTCCTCCAGAAGGTCAGTAGAAATGATTGTGTACCTCATGCATTAGACATGTTTTTAAGAGGTTGTCCAACGGCCGGGAAGTTTCATTATGCAATTATTGTCGAAGATTTACTTCCCATACAGACACCGAAGTTATCATGCACTGCTGTTTCCATAAATACATGTATATAGGTCAAGCTTGGAGGAGCATGCTGCATGGATGCACAACTTCTGCGAACAAGGTTGTTAGGTGTTACACACTGTTGTGCATTACATGTACTTGTAAATAAAAGAAGTTGTCCACTCATTAATTCAACGAAGAGCAAGGGTAGATAAACCTAAGTAATTAATATAGCCTGTGAACCTACAAAAGATAATTGGAGGGTAGTGGTGTATTTACATTTCAATCTACTGAGAGGGTTTACTTGAACCTAGGGCTGTGACTGGTGTATTTTAATCTGACATTATTCCCTGTTCTTGAGTTGGACTAATTTAATCAACATACATGTACAGTGGAACTTACTGAATTTAAACTCCAAGGGACCGCCACTTTTAGGTTGAATTAGGCACTAGTTTGATTCAAGTGATCACCTAATTTTGTATACGTCACATTTTGTCCTCGTATTTTTATGCATAGTACTATTCCTATTCGCATAGTACTATTCCTATTCGCATAATACTATTCCTATTGTACTTGTAGACCTAGTTGTATGCACATGTGTGCGTGCATGAGTTTGCATTTGCTCCAACTGTATATATACATGTAGTATGAGGCTACATTTTTCTACTGGGATAAAAGAAGGTAAATGAGAGGATAACTTCAAATTTAAGCCATTGAGAGAGTACAACTTCAATTTGTAAGTCAAAGCTGTAATTGGGAGAGGATAACTTCATATTTAATTCATAGCCATTAGCTAAGGCACTGTGTTATTGTCAGAGCAAGGTTCACAATATGAACATAAACAGCTATGGTTATCGTAAAAATCTTTGATCTCAGGCTAAAAGCTTGTAGACTAATGTATCTGGCTTTAAATGTTACCGATAAGCAGTAGCAATTGCCTTCAGCTAATCGACTGAAACAAGCTTCCAGGCTAATTCAACAGATTTTATACAATGATTTATTAGCAGATTTGGTTCCCAATAAACGGCTATGGATTTAAATTAAATTGGAAGCAGTGGTAAATGCTCTTTTATTAGTTTATTAGCAGATTATTTCTAATAAACAGCTATGGATTTAAATTAAAATTTGAAGCAGTGGTAAGTGCTCTTCGGGGCTTAGCAATAATACATTTATTATTTCATTAACGGAAGAAAAGCAAGCTGTAGGAGTTTGAATTATACAATCATAATAACCAAGGTTAGTAGTTTGAACTATCCAAGTTTCCGAATTAACTGCGGCTGAATTAAGCGAGTTCCACTGTACTAGTTTTCTAATTGAGAAGAATATTATCCTTGACATTAAATCAATTGGAAGTTGCCTTCTCTTAGAATGGTAGAACAAGACACATATCACCAGAGGTTTACAAACACTATGCATCTAATAATTTATTGCATATGATGGACTTTTCATATTTTAATGTTTTTCGCTTGCCTTATCAGGTATGTACATTGTATGTTGAATATACATGTACATGTAGTAAGCAAGGCACAGTCATTTCACCTCCCCCATGACTATTCTAACAAATAACAACTATTTATCTGGGCTGTTCGAGTATCTCAGCCTTTTCGTTGCAAACTACATGTACATGTAGATTGGGACATTGGCCTTTCTCTACCTCTATGTACACGTGTCAGTAGACATATTTTTACTAAGGCACTGTGCATTTACCAACAATCTTTCAGCTGGTTTAGAGTAATTATTTGGGAGAACCTGAAATGAAGCAAAATTAGAACTAAACTCAAGCTAAACCCATGCAGATCGCATAAGAGTAAGATTACCTCATCCAGTTAACTTCCTGTGCACAAGGCATGCACAAGCTAATTCCGTCATTAGTACTATAATTCGCATTTTCTGCTTAACCCAAGTGCTTTAAGTGTCACTCAAAATCTGATAGAGAGAGGTCAACTTTTGAAACCGTACATGCCTTGTTTATATTTAATATGTTAGATACTAGTGAATGATGCTACTGTATGTATGCATTGTATGTTATGTATTATCAGATACCCATAGATTTACCTAAGCCCACGGTTAGCAGTTTACTGACTACCCTACCTGTGTATGTACATGTATATTAGGCATAATAATATTAATATTTTGATAATCATCATTGAGATACCATGTACTATTAAAATTGCACTACATGTATATAGTCGAGGGTAGACAACTTCTTTAGTATGAGACTCCTACAGAACAATTTCTAACATAGACATGACCAACCAAACACCCCGAAAGTCCTCATACTGCATCAATATGTTTGTAGTCATTTCATCAGGCATGTATTTGGTTTTTTTGTCATACTGACAAGGAATATATTAATTAAATTGATCATTCTTAGCAGACTAGACAACCACTGATAAATCGACAAAGGGTCGAACAGCATACATGGAATTATGAGTTACCTACCCTTGTTAAGACAGTGGCATTCAATATCATCCAATGTAGTGCAGATTTTATATTGCACTGCAGTTGTTAGCAGAAAGGGTTAATTACTATAAGAACTAAAACGACTATGGTAAGAAACAGCGAGATATACGATGCTTTTTCTTTGTACAAAGGGACCTTCTTTGGCTAAACTCCTCTTGCCACTAGCATAGTTTAACCTCAGGTCTATTTTGCAGATATAATGTCATTGTTGAAAACTGCAAAACTTGAGTTGTTTATTGTCAGCTGTATCAGTGAAATAATTGTGCGTTTTATATGTTTTTAGTAATTGATTAATAGTATTGCTGTTCTATCTGTACATAATCTTGAAATAAATCAAAATGTGGCAGCATCAAAGTCTGAGGTATGCATAGTTTATTTTAAAGTAAATTTAATCAAACATATTATAACAAACTTTCTCAAAAATTTAAAACGTAAAGAGGTAACATAAAGCCACTTTTAAAACTGGCAGCAACATTAACAACAAGTAAAACTCCAATAATCAACCATTTAGAAACTTCATCAGCAGCATCAGGCTATCTTACGATAGTGGCAGTTACGAGCTTAGTAATGAGGGTTGTTGTAGTGGGTAGATGGTCTGGGATAGGCCGGTTGTTGGTAATGTCTGGGTGGGGTGTAGTGTCTGGGTGGGGTGTAGTGTCTGGGTGTGCTGTAGTGAGTAGATGGTCTAGAGTGTGGCTGTCTGTAGTGAGATCGTGGTCCTGCAAGCATGAAGTTGGCAACGTTAGCATAATCCGCATATGCAAGTATTTACTGCAAACGCTTATTGTGAAATCATAATCTAACTGCTGACGATAATATTGTGGTGAGCCATTTATAGTTTACTTACTGGGGACATATCTGGTCTGATCAGCGCTGCCATGGCATCTTCTACCGCCACATCTCTGGTTCTCACAGTATCGGCTTCTGGTTTGTCGGGCGTGTGAAGAATGGGATTGACTGTAACGGTTGTCGGACCAGTTATTCCATTGTCCCCATCGGCCATCAACTACAAGGACAAAAACACATCATGCCATCGTATTTTTGTGCATTATCCTGCCATCTACATTGTACATGTACATGTATAACAAATAATATGCAGTTTAGAAGTTGTGCATGCAAACTATGTGTAAAAGAGTTGACTTTCTAGCTTAGTAGTGCAAAGTGTACCCAAACATGAAATTTAAATTGTAGTTGACATGTTTACGCTCTGTACATTGTAGATCTCAGAACAATTTTCTCTGCTTTATGATTTAACTTACCAAGTGGTAATAACCTTCAGAATATTTGAAAAATTCCAAAAAGAGAATAACATTTTACCTGGGCAGCAGTGAGTGTTGCACCTTCTTTGAGCGTCTCTGGGGCCGTGGCAGTTTGAGTTTGAAGAATGTCCATATCCATAACGGGGTGAGCTGTCACATCTCCTGTACCTCCTCTGTACTCCACCTCCACAAGTTCTGTCACAACGAGACCAGTGACCCCAGTTACCCCATTCTCTTACGTCTGCAACAATATTATAGGGTAATACACATACGTTTACATGACATTGTATACTCTACTGCTTCATACATAACTATATCATACTGTGTCATACATTTGAGACTTAAAAGCTGTAAGAAAAATAACTTTAAAGATGTCACAGACTATATAATTGTTGATACTGTAATTTAGCACACATACACACATATCACATGTACATGTACTTACTACAGTGAAGTACAATGTACATCTACATACTACGGTGAAGTACAATGTACATGTACATACTGTAGTGAGTACATGTACATAACTATAAACATAAAGCAGTAAGAGAATTATCCATTGTTTATAAACAGAGTATAAACTACTAGTAGTTGTTATATTAGACAGTAAACTACTGTTAGCTTATACATGTGTAACTGAACTTACAGTATCTTTGAGGACTTTGTCGAGGAGATGATCTGTAATGGGGTGGTTGTCGGTAGCTGGGCGATTGGTGGTAGGAAGAAGGTTGTCGGTAGCCGTTGTTGTAGTTGCCACTTGGAGAGTAAGTTGCACTTACCAAGGCTGTAAGTTTAAATGGTAGTTAAACTTACATGTTAAACTTGAATGAATATTCAATAAAAGAACTCAGTGTTTGAAATCTAAAGCTTTTTTATACGCATTATAAGACTGTTTTGTAAAAATAATTCAATATAAACATCTTGTAATCCAATAGCTGTAATAATCACACGTTTTACAGAAAACAAGAAAGTTCAACATAGTGGCTATGCAAACGTTGTAAAATTTATAAAAGTCATCCTATTTATTATGCAAAAGCATGAAACTCACCAACGGCAGCAACAACGATCAGCAGCATCAAAATCTTGGAATCTGAAAAATAAATTATTTGACCTTAAAAGTATTGAGAAGAATAATTGTATTCATATCAATGCTGCTACATTTATTTTAGCATAATTATAGCATAAAGTTGAATTGTGTAGCCTCTACACATGTACATTATACATTATATATAATTATGTTGTATGTTTGAAAATACACGTAGATGCAGCTTCAGGAAAATTTTTGTTGATATATTCATTCTACAAAACGTGAAGTGTGATATTCTGTAATTGTATAAAGCATTGATCAAACCAAAACATGAATTGATTAAAAAATATACATTTATGCTGGCATGCCAATAAATATTTATGTCTGGGCATAGTCAATACTTGAAACTGCTTCAACTTACCCATTCTACAGCTTGATGAAATCCTAGCTATGTAAGGAACACTGACATCCCTCTGTTGGATCCTGCCTTATATACCTTCTGTGGCAGCTAAGTCAGCCATGCACACAATATTATCTTCCTAAAATACCTTTAGGAAGGATTAAATTTGGAATTTATGATATAAAAAAGGAAATAACTCATGACCACAAGAATTTTTACAAAACATTAGTAAAGTTATGAGATTTACTACACATACAAGTGTATATACATTCTACATGTTTGTATGTAAACTAATTACACAGTATATTTTAATTGATCTCTTGTGCATACTTCCTTTTACTGCTGATAAATGAGACATCAGTGCCCGGCTACACACTTTCTGCCTCATGCTATCAGCCGCAAGTATTCAAATGTCCGATGATTGAAAATTCCAAAATAGGAAATTAATCTGTCAAAATATGTGGAAACGTGAAAGATGCTCCAATTAATTTTACCTTTTCAGCACCTCCACAGTCACTTTAAGCTGTCTACCAATTAATCTCCATAACTCAAATTTCTTATGTGAAAAAATCAAGTAATCCTCAATTAGTACCTTGTGGTCTGATTTGACACGAGACTTGACCGCCTTCCTTCCAGTGGTTACTAAGCTGGGCATATACAATACTGTATCTATTACCACAAAATTTTAAAGTGGAACAGTTGAGGTCTAAATGAACTGAAGGAGCACATATACAAGCAATTAGTAGAAATATTATTACAGTATGCTATTCTTGTAGAGGTTTACCTGTGAGGAACAGGGTGCTTCTCATCTCGGGCACAGAGAGATTGTGATGAACAATAACTATGCGGCGCTTCTACATGTCGGTGAAAACAGGAAAAGCATGCGCTTTAAATGTTTTATTGATGATACATTGGATGGACAAAAGGTGTCAAAAACCAAGACTATTTCAAGTCAACTAGGTTATGTTGGTAGTGTTGCATTTATAACCCTTCTTAGACGCAGAAGGGAGAACAGTTGCACTGGCCGTTCTCCCTAGACAGCTGGCTTATACCTCACTGTGCGAACATGTTTCTATTTGACTTTCACTTTAGAAGAATTAACTTAGCTAATATGACCATTTTGGGCAGCTCAATACGGTATGATGGTCAATGGATTGTACTTGTTTTGTTGATTAGAGAATCAGCAGAACAGTGATTAACCAAGACTAGAGGTCAAGTCAAAGAAGTGGAATTAAGTGATCAACCTCTCCTCTCCTCTCAATATACATTTTTTTTTTTAGTTTAGTGCGTTTATTGCTATTTTTGAAAGATATAAAATATATTAAAAAGACATATTATATAAAAAAAGCAAAGGGACAAACCAGATAGCCTGAAGCTAGAGAAAAGGCTGCCCAACTAAAAAGCTCTTCACCGCCCCAGAACCACCCCACGCAAGGACAGCAGGGACATGCAGTCTCCACCGGCCCTAAGCGACCCCCCACATGAGGGCAGCCAGACCATCCACGCGACAGGCAGCGGTGCCAGTCTCCACCCCCATTAGGTATTTGTTGTACAGGACAATTCCTGTGTTCAACAAGGACCTTTCACCTCGTTTGTTGTTGGCTTTCTTTGTTTTAAGACTTTGTTGCCGTGTGTTGTGATGGCTTTTTGTCATCAGTGAAAATAAAAGTTCTGGAGGAAAGGTTTTAAGTAGTAGTTTTAAAGGGGTAAATTCAAAAAGCATTTTAATTGGCATGACTTTTACTGTAGGGTTTTAAAATGAGAGGTAACAGGTTCTCTCGGTTTAATGTTTAAAATTACTCTAACAGTTGCCTTCTGGAGGACTGCGATGCGTTTAAGTGTAGTCTTATTCGCATGCCCCCAGAATCGATTCCATATAAAAGATGGGGATAAAAAAAGGCATAATAAAGTTCCACCATTGTTTTTTGGTTAAAGAATGATCGTACAGCTTTCATCATTAATAAAATAAGCTTCAGTTTTCGATAAAGTAGAGCCAAATGTGGTTTGAAAGTAATGTTAGCATCGAGGGTGATACCAAGAAATTTTGTTTCATTTTTAAATTCCAGAGGAGTATTATTCATTTTCACAGTGTACTGTGACTGTTTAAATTGTTTGTTTGTTTACTGTATTACAATAAATGAAATAATACTTCATTATCGAGATTATCCTTGAAAAGGATTTTGCTGAGCCTAAGCTTGGGTTTAAAACATAGCTTGTACTCAATTTCAGCCAGGCAGAAATACCAAATTTATACCAGATATGGTTGTTGAGTCATCGGATATACCTAAGCAAATGAGACCTGTCGTACTCCTTGTAAGCCGTTAATGCAATTTAAAATTAATTTTATCCAAGGCAGACAGCAATTAATCAGATGCTTAGAATCTTAAAAAGTATTCAAATGGTGAATTGGAATCTTCAGCTAAATCTATTTATTCAGTAGGCTATTACCATGGTTACTATTCTAAATAAGGTGTGTATGTTTGAGCTGTTAAATGTGGAGCTGAAGGAAAAAAATTAGGTTTACACAAAGCAATCCATAAACTTCATTAATTTCTAATATTCTCTTAGAAAAGTTTCATCAGTAATATTTTACATCCACAGTTTGAAAAATTGAAATGTCCCAATATTGCTGCAGCTGTCGTTACACCAATGTGTTGATTTAAATTTAGCTTCTACAGCAATATATACACCACTCTTGCAGCAGTGTAGGATTCTGCATTACTCTAGTACTAGCACACTCGTGGAGAGATTGTGGTCCACTGCCATTGGCTGTCAATGCTCAGCATGACACCAAAATACATGTAGATATTGCCACCGGATGCTGTAATCTCAGGAGTGGATTTTGTAAATTGAATATTTAAATTCCAGTTTTACTTTTTATTATTTCTGTAGAGAATATCAACAACATGCAAACCGACTTTTAAGTTGGCCGTGACACACCAACTGCATGACTGAAACATGTGAGAGGAAGCAAATAATTATCGGAATTAAGTGTAAGATTTCCAAAAACCGTAAGTATGATTACTTAACATTACAAGTGTGACACCAGACACGCTTGCCTAAGAGGTGTTAATTTTATTCAGACTGTTAATATAAATTAATTAAGTCTGTATGTTTTGCTTGGCTTCTTGTAATAAGTTGACTGTCATAAAGGTCAGACAAAGTGTTTCTTAATTTGCAGGATGTAATTTTGTTTTGCATTGGTTAGACGATTGTAAGTCAATCAATCAGTGTTAAGGTAAAATCCATTAGATAAAAATAGTTTTTACATCCCTGACCTCAGCGTAGGTGTTGTCTATTACAGTACTTGCAAAGCTTTATAATAATATTGGGTTAACACTATACTCTACATGTACAATTGCATTTAGTAATTAGTGCAAGAAAAGCTGATAGCGCACTGTGTACAGTCTATTTTACCATAAGATGTTTAGCTCTACCGTTGATGTGTTATAATTTTGTTGAAAGAAATTACATTGTAATGTAATAACTATTTTAAAAAGTTTAAAGCGCACTAGAGGTCCAAGAGTGGTCTATTGTCTTCCTTACTTAACAATCACGGAGAAGGGCTGAGTATGAACTAGCAATGATGTCTTTATACTTGGGCCTTAGTAAGAACAATGGGTCCGAGTGCGCTGTCTTTATTTACTTATGATTAAGTATGGCCTAGTTGCATTGGCTTAAGTTGATTGGAGGAGCTTAGGCTAAGATTCTCCTAGAGTTCACCGAAGAAATATGAATATATTTAAGGAAATATGGGTTTCCTTATTGAAGTCCCATCAGCAGCTGAACTACACGTAGTATAGAAAATTACATATCGCCTTATATAAAATAAAATGGCTGCCGTTTGCAGCTGGTGGGGATAGAGGGGTAGGCGATGGATAGTCGTCCTACATGAATCACCCACTAAAACAATAATACATAAATTATTCAAAGTGTAATAGGGCATTGGCAGGGATGACTAAGACATACGAGGAGGCACCAGAGGGGCCTGTACCAAAAGTGTGGGTGTAGAACTGGATTTAGGTAGAAGAAATGTTGGCCTCAGCCTTGCGAAACAATAAAACTACAAATGTTATGAGAATGGCTGCTGCTGATGCAACAAGTTTACACATATACATGTACATATACATGTGTAGATAAATACCTGAGTCATGAGGGTCTGATATCACAACAATATTAATATTCACAGAGAAAAAACTGAGCATTAAGGCCTAGCAATATTGTTATAATAGTAATGATTAGGCCTACGGAGAATATTGTATATACATATACATGTACAAGTATATAAATGTAGATAATATGTTAAAAGAAGTGCATAGGTGTACATGTACATGTGCATAGGTGTACATGTACATGTAGCTAAAATATTATTTTGATGGTATTGCAGTATTTACTGCTTAGTGTTTTACACCAATGACGTTTCTACATTCTAGTAAAATAATCTCAACAATAGCAAACAGTGAGTTGTTAGTCAAACAATTGGAAAATCTGGACCATAATGTGGTTTATTATTAGTGCAGGTGCATTTCCCCAGTTATTGTATAACCTCTAAAAACCACAAGTTATTCACTTTTATGTTTCCGATACTGAATGTTTAACTAGACTGTAGGTCAATTGGTACAGAAATAAATTTGTTTGGCACAAATAAATTATATTAACTATCACTTATTTTATCAGTTCAAAGACCAAAAATTGTGAAAGTACTTCTTTTATAAGAAAGGAGATGTTCCACTCAAGCTGTTTTTGGTATTAAAATTTAGCAACGCAATTATACATCATTGCACAATGTAAGAAAGAAAATACGTTATGACATTTTGAACTACACTGTACATAAGTGCTAAAAATTCCTTTCTATCCACAGTGTAAAAGGTAGCGTATTACTCATTATTTGCATAATATTATGTAAGTCATTCAATTTACAAAGGTCAATTAGTAATGTATACATAATAAAACATTCTAATAGCTAAACAGTATAACTACAGGTAAATAGAAGCATGACTCTTCTCTTTTTGATCAACAGATCTTATAATTCACCTGTCAGGTAACTTCCACATATCATTGATGAGCAATTGTTGTATGACTTTATACAATTAAGCGGAAGAAGAATACTGTTTAGCTCAACATCAAATTACTATGTAAAAATTCCACAGGATATTCCCAGTTTATAACTGATATCATATTATCAAAGTATGTGGTTAAATCATAGTTTTCACTTTAATTATAGTATTTAATTAAGCATACAAATGTACATGTAAATGTAGCTACTACAATGACTAATCATATTTGTAACTTATTGGATTACATGGTTATTCAATGCTTCAAATATTTCTGAAAAATGCTATTTTGATCACTACTTTCTACTGAATAATTATACATTTCCAATTTGTGATTAGCGCCATTGCGATTTCGCAACATGAAGTGAACCAAATTCCAAAGTTTCATTCTTTACTTAAAAACTCTTTGCTTCCCATAAACTATTGGCTAGAAACAAGGTGTGTCATGTAATGGGTAGGGTAAGGGCCTTGGCCAATTTTCTATAACGCGTTGTTAGTTATAATAAATGGCCAAGCCCCTTGTCACCCCATTATTATATAGCAAGGAGGCCATAATGTGAAGAGTACCTTGTGTGCAGTTGCGGAAGGGCAATGTACAATGCGATCACCAGTGAAACTTACTTTTTCATAGTTGTTAAGCTAGTGTAGTGGTCATGTGTTCTGTTTAATGTTCTAGGTGATTGGATTCTGTAGAGGTCTCAGGTTTGAACCCCAGTCTGGAAATGGATATTTTTGTGGATGCAACATCGAGCTTCTAACTATAGTCAAATTGAAAATTTCTCGTATAGAAACTAACATCACATCCACCCAAGAAATATTGTAATAGACTTGCCGATTGTCTGCTACCAGAAGGCAGGAACACACAACCCTATTACACTAAGGGTTCTCCCAAGAGCGTGGCCATCTAACTCTAAGCCTAACTAAATAGAATGAAGCTAGGAGATTTACTGCTGAATAGAGATGGAGTGTCTGAAGGCACCAGAATGACCAACTGTTTGATTTTTATAATACATAATTTGTCAATATAAATTAAGGATAAGGATGATAACAATAATTACAATGACAACAGGAAGAGAATAGATTTAAAAATACAAATATTCACAACAAAAATACAATGCAATACAGAAGCAGGATCACAATGTCAATATATACAATGTACTAAGACAGCAGTCCTTTCTCAGTATCAGTTGTTCTTTTCTCTTCGAAATCCTTGCTTCAACTGTCTAAATAGGCTTGTCTGACTTCTTTTTTCCTCCTCAGCCTCCATTCAATATCCATCTGTTTTGAGACACTGCTGGACACATTCACTATGAGATGTGCTGTTCTTTAGTAGCAAGCGTCGTCCTTTCATACTTAGCCAATGGAATTCTGTACCTTCTGAACATACCCTCTTTCTGGTAGCTGCAGTGTACTTTGTAAATTACATGTTTGACGAAAGCTAAAATTTATCATGAATTATCTGGAACATTATTATTATATTTGTACAAAGGCTTGCAAAACAGGTTACATGACAAAAACATATAATACGTGCATGATTATCTACGCTATGACTATATTTACATATTTTATTTTGGTGTAACTATTTGGTTTTGTTAACAACTGGTTAAATTTGGTAGATTCTATATACAACATTTTTTGTTAAAAATCTGTTGTGAATCCCATAGACTTACCAAAGGCAGCATTGATAAATATCATGATGATGTTTGAGATCTTGCTAGTTCTGCTCCCACAGCCCGAAAGAAAGACTGAAAGAATTTTTAGTAAGCATAATTATTTGCTATTAGCAGGTAATTTAATGGTGATTATAGATATTATTAGTGCTGAGTGGTGCTTCGGTGTCATTCAGTTTTTCGGTTTGTTTTTCTTGCGGTTCAAAGACCGCCAAAATTTAAGACGTTTATTTGGTTTTAAAATTCAAACTGTTCCTGGCCTCTTAGCGCACCCACTTTCAATAATGACTGGCGCTGAAAACACGTGAATTTATGTTATGCTTCTTTCAATCATTATAATTCGATGCCATCCTTGGAATTTAGACTTAGCTGCAACCATAATATTATCACCCAGTGGTTATTTATTGTAGTTTCACTCCATTATAGCAGTTATGATTGCATATTATTATAAATAATAAATATTTAATAATTGTTAACTATTAAACTAAATGAAAATGCCTGCCATTTTAGTGCTTCTTTTAATCCTTATAATTCGATGCCATCCTTGGAATACAGACTTAGCTGCAACCATCAATGTCCCCCAGTAAGGGCTTACTGTAGTTTTCATTTGATTCTAGTAGTCAAACTTGCATAATTTTATAAATAATTAATGTTTACATTAATTATTGCAAATTATTGAACAAAATGAAAACGGCGGCTATTTCCGGTAATAGCTGAAACTCCGAACGCGTGAATTTATGTTATTCATATTTCAATCTTTATAATTCCATGTCATCATTTGAATAAAAACTTGGCTACAGCCATCATTGTCACCCAGAGATGATTTACTTTAGTCTCACGGAATTCCAGTTGTTATACTGTAACGGTTTTTAGGTTTTTAGGTCATCCTAAGACGACTCCCGCGTCCAAAATGAAGTGCCTATGAGTGGTGCTAGGCGTTCTCATTACATGAAAGATTAACAGGTACTAGCAGTCAAGTAACTACTAAAGGCAACCCATATGATTTCGAGTTAATGCTTGTGTGCTATATTGAGAAAGAGATTTATCCGACCTAGTAGAAAGTTCGGGTTGCAAGCTCGAAGACCTTAACAATTAGACTGACCTAACTACGAAGCAAAAGTCTCTGTATATAAGTATATTAGATGTGTCTTTATTGAGATCAAAGCATGAACTGAGACAACTATTGGAAAAACAATCCTTTATATTATAGTAATAGAACTTCCGGAGGAAGTTCCAGTAAAAAAGCCGACGTAGTGTCGTAAAAAGACGACGTAGGGTCGTTCGGAAATTGCACAACAATATGGTGGCCGGAAGCCCGATGGCCAACCTAAAATGGGTCGAGGTCGACAAAAGATGCTTAAAATTATCTAGATCATATGCAGATTCAATATTAAGTAATTCTGAGAGGACGGGCCTCTTTACATGGGTATAAAACGGGTATAACGACTCAGTAATGCATATAAAAAGTGTACAGGTAACATTCAACTACATAGACAATGGGTACAAGCAGATATAATGCAAGGATGAGTATATGAGTAATATGAGTAATATATAAAGAGTGTCATGTAGTCGGGAGGCTGCGCGTGACCTTTACAATACTTCTATATTATTTTGGATAATTGTCATTTAATAGTTACAATTTGTTAGGGAGAATTAAAAATGGCCGCCATTACAGCTTAAAAGCAGGGTGCAACAACTCCCAATATTGAGTATTTCATTTCCGGTTCGGTTCGGTGTTTTTTTATGAATTAAAAAAACTGAATCAAATCAAGGGTGGAAAGACAACTTCGGTTTCATTCAGTTTTTTTAGAAAAATCGGCAAAAAAACTGAATGCACATGCAAATCAAAACCGCCCAGCACTAGATATTTATTATTACCATTGCCATTATTGATATAATAGAACGCCATGTAAGTGCTACAATTGAAAATGTATTTCATTTAATGCTTCTGAAACAGAGTTGAAAGAACTCTAAAGTTTTGCGATTGTTTGTAGGAAATCAATGAGAGTGTAACAAAGGTATAAGGAAAGTGATGAAAGTGTACCGATTAGTATAATTATTTTACAAATCAAATAGACAACTAAGCATTAGATGTTGCTACAGCTAAGAACAAGAGGAGGCAATTATTAAAATCAACAAGAGAAATGAAGTTAGGAATTATGAGTTATCTACCCTTTGTGATGGAACTAAAACTAGAGTCTATTTATGCTTCTCAACACCGAGGGAAGAAAATTTCTACAACTACTATGTTATGAGTTATGTGGGGATGATTCAAGAGGGACCATTTAAGACATTTACCTTTAAAAATGTGACTTACTTATACTAACTTCTAACTTACCTTAATTAGCATCTACTTCGAATCAGTATTAAAGGATAATTCCAGTTACAAATGTCAATGTTCAATGAATGTTATAGAATGCGGGGCTCGTCAGGAGCTCCGAACAGTCAAGGATAGATCGAGATACTATCGAAGAAGTAAGGAAATACATCCAAAGATGACGATGCTGGTTGACTCCAATGGGGATATCATAGTAGGTAAGTAGGGATCATTCAGTCGTCCTTGGAAAATGGGCCAGTTCAGGGAAGCTCACTGAACATGCAATGCACATAAGCCGATACACAGGTATACAAGATTACTATTACTACACGTAATTTACACTGTTATGGAAGTATTTCATCAAGCTTTCAATTTATATACGATACGACTATTCCAAAATAAAACTATTATTTCATAATTTCCTCATTTTGCAATCAGTAAGTGATCCAGAATACTATTGCGCTTTATCATGAATTACTGCCCAACAATTTCGACAGTTACTTATTTTACAACGCCAGTTTAATTTTTGCTTATCTATCTCAATTTTCAGGGATTAGTATCTTACAATCACGTATTCTCTACTATCTCATGTCATGTAAGATCAATAAACCAAATCTCTCATTTGCAACACTTTTGTATATCTATATTTGACTTGACTACAATTATTTACTCTATTTACACAAATCTCTTAATCCAATTAACACGTCTATTTAACCATAACCCTACTAGTATATAAATTATAAATATCTGTACGTACATTAAGATACCAATAGAAAGATTACAATGAACAATCTGTTTACGAGATCGTAAAATAATGAATGGCGACTTGATTATACTACTACGAATTAACAAATAAGTAATTATAGTATTATTGCGCTAAAATATTGTCAGGTGTTAAGGGAGCTTCTATTTAAACTTAGAGTCAATTTAATTGGTTAACTAAGAAAGACCCTGTGTATTCAATAATGTGACAGATAGTTGGGGCTATAACATTGTCTTATGCTATTAGAAGAGAGAGGATAACTTCTTGGGATATAATATAGACAACTTTGGTTGTGGTATATAATACTTATTGCTCTTTTCTTGTTCGGAAAAAAGATAACTTCTTGATGTATGACTAATTAATGTCTTTTGCTTGTTTGGAGAGGGGATAACTTCTTGATGTACGATTATAATGTCTTCTGCTTGTTTAGAGAGAGGATAACTTCTTGATGTACGATTATGTCTTTTGCTTGTCTGGAGAGGGGATAACTTCTTGATGTACAATTATAATATATTTTGCTTGTTTGAAGAGAAGATAACTTCTTGATGTATAATATGTCTTTAGCTCTTTCTCACACCTTGTTAAAATGGTGACATTCAATAATTATCATCTAATTTTTTGCAGATTTTATATTGTACTGCAGTTGGTAGCAGAAAGGGTTAATTACCGCAAGAACTAAACTGTCAACGATTAAAAACGGTAAAATATAGGATCCTTTTTCTTTGTACAAAGGGACCTTCTTTGGCTAAATCCCTCTTGTCACTAGCATGGTTAGATATCACGTCTATTTTGCAGATAGTTATAATGTCATTGTTAAAAACTGCAAAACTTGGGTTGTTTTTTGTCAGCTGTATCAGCGAAATAATTGTGCATTTTATATGTTTAGCGACAGGTTACTTGACATTTATACCACATGTGAAATGTACAAAGGACCTGCATATACCTGTACAATGTGCAAGGTACATATACGTACTTAACAGCAAAGAACCTAACCTTCACTTATGAACTCAAAAGTAAATGTGCTCTGATTTATCTTAAGAAGTCAGGAGATAGAGTAGACAACTCCAAGCGCAGTTACTATATTCAATCATAGTATTTACTCAGTATATTACATTCTGGTAATTTATTAATAGTATCGGGGTTGTCTCTCTGCATATGTACTCTGGAAATAAATCAGAATATGGCCGCATCAAAGTCTGGGGCATGCATAGTTTATTTTAAAGCAAATTTTAATCAAATAGATATTATAACAAACTTTCTCAAAAATTTAAAACTTAAAGAGGTAACATAAAGCCACTTTTAAAACTGGCAGCAACATTAACAACAAGCAAACATCCAATAAGCAACCATTTAGAAACTTCATCAGCAGCATCAGGCTATCTGGCAATAGTGGCCGTGACTAGCTTAGTAACAAGGGTTGCTGGTAGACTGTCTGGGGTAGGCTGGTTGGCGGTGGCTGGCTGGGCTGTAGTGTCTGGGTGGGCTGTAGTAAGATGGTGGTTCTACAAGCATCAAGTTGGCAATGTTAACATAATTAAGGGTATGCTACACGAACGCAAACTTTATGCGAATCGCATAACTTTTGCGTTTTGCGATTACTGATGTTGAACTTTTGCTAAATCGCATGTTTATTGCATGCTATAAACTTTTAACGTTACAAAATGCGAATCGAGTGTTGATTGGCTACAGCTAACTTAAGATGCTTTGACAAAGTGCTAGCAGTTGAGTTTAGCTTTTAGGATAATAAAATAAAACCATTGAATAAATTAAAATTAATTTGATAATTTAATTTAAATTTGTGCTATACTCTACTGACCGCAAAATGGACGAAAGCTGTATAGCTATGTTGTTTAAATTAATCCAACAAAAGACCAGCGTTGTGGGAGAAGTTCAATCCTTATTATAAGCACAAGGTAAATAAATTAAATCAACAGTCAAGCTATCGTGTGCATCCTAAACCATAAATTAATTCAAGTCAAGCCTCTCAGGTGCTCGTTACGTATAGGAAACATTTAGTTGAACTTAGTTTTCACCAAGCAGAAATATTTCAACCTGCGTGTTCTGATATATTGCTAAAATAGTGGAGGTTTTAATTTCAGCTACAATATGGAGGGGCTAATCCTAAAGAGATTGAATGTAAATGTATCACAACCCCCAATTATCTTTTTGTAGGTTCACAGGTTACAATAATTCCTTAGATTTATTTACTCTTGCCTTCAGTTAAATTAATGAGTAGACAACTTCTTTTATTTACAATAAAAACGCAACTTCTGTGTAGCACCTAACAACGTTTTCCGTTGTTTAAACTGGCGATATTCGCAGAAGTTGTGCGTCCATGTAGCATACCCTTTAGCATATATGAGTATTTACTACAAACGCTTATCACAAAATTATGATCCAACTGCTGGCAGCAATATAGTTTACTTACTGGGGACATATCTGGTCTGATCAGCGCTGCCATGGCATCTTCTACCGCCACATCTCTGGTTCTCACAGTATCGGCTTCTGGTTTGTCGGGCGTGTGAAGAATGTGATTGACTGTACCGTTTGATGGACCAGTTATTCCATTGTCCCCATCGGCCATCAACTACAAAGACGAAGACACAATGTGTCATCATGTCATTGTATTTGTGTGTCATATACATGTACATGTATATGAAATAATAAGATACATTTTAGACGTTATACATGCAAATTATGTGTAAAATAATCAACTTTTTAGCTTAGTAGTGCAAAGGGCACCTATATGTAAATATAAAATCTAAATTATAGTTGACATGCACACAAAAAATGTTTAAAATTTGCGCTGCTTTATGATTTAACTTACCAAGTGGTAATAACCTTCAGAATATTTGTAAAATTCAAAAAAAAGAGAATAATGTTTTGCCCGGGCAGCAGTGAGTGTTACACCTTCTTTGAGCGTCTCTGAGACCGTGGCAGTTTGCGTTGGAAGAATGTCCATATCCGTAGCGGGGTGAGCTGTCACATCTCCTGTATCTCCTCTGTACTCCACCTCCACAAGTTCTGTCACAACGAGACCAGTGACCCCAGTTGCCCCATTCTCTTACATCTGCAACGATATTATAGGGTAACACACATACGTTTACATGACATTGTATACTCTACTGCTTCATACATAATTATATCATACTGTGTCATGCATTTGAAACTTTGAAAGTTGTGAGAAAAATAACTTAAAATTTGTCACAGACTGTTTGTTGGTGCCAGATTTTAGCACGCATATACGCGCATGACATCATGTCATAGTCATAACTATAAACATAAAGCAGTAAGAGAATTATCCATTGTTTATAAACAGAGTATAAATTACTAGTAATTGCTATATTAGACACTAAACTACTGCTAGCTTATACATGTGTAACTGAACTTACAGTATCTTTGAGGATTTTGTCGAGGATATGATCCGCCATGGGATTGTTGAGGATATGATCCCCCAGGGGATTGTTGTGGATATGATCTGCTTTGGGATTGTTGAGGATATTATCCTCCGGAGGATTGTTGTGGATATGATCCACCATGGGATTGTTGTGGATATGATCCGCCAGAGGACTGTTGTGGATATGTTCCGCCACGGGACTGTCGAGGATATGATCTGCCACGGGACTGTCGAGGGTAGTTGGATGATTTCTGATGAGAAGAGGGCTGTCGGTAGCCATTTTTGTAGTTGCTACTTGGAGAGTAACTTGCGCTGACCAAGGCTGTAAGTTCAAATGACGTTTAAACTTACACGTAAATGCATGTCAAACTTAAATAAATATTCAATGTTTGAAATCTAATGCTTTTCTATATGCACTATAAGACTGTTTGGTAAAAATCATTCAATATAAACATCTCGCAATCTACAATGTAATAGCTGTAATAATCACACTTCTATAAAACAATAAAGTTCAACATAGTGGCTAAGCAAACATCGTATAATTTATAAAGAATGATCCTATTTATTATGCAAAAGCATGAAACTCACCAACAGCAGCATCAAGATCTTGGAATCTGAAAAACAAATTATTTGACCTTAAAAGGATTTAAGTAGAATAATTGTATTCATATCAATGTTATAGTTTTATTTTAGCATATAACATAAAGTTGACTTGGGTATAGCCTCTACAGCCTAAAAATAATGCTTCAGGAGAATTTTTGTTGATGTATTCATTCTATAAAATGTAAAATGTGATATTCTGTGATATTGTATGAAGCATTGATCAACCCAAAACATGAATTACTCAAAGATTATATATGTACATGTATGCTGGCATGCCAATAAATATTTATGTCTAGGCATAGTCAATACTTTAAGCTGCTTCAACTTACCCATTCTACAGCTTGATAAAATCCAAGCTATGTGAGGAACACTGACAGGCAGATAATTCAGCCATGCACACAGCATTGCCCTTAGGAAGGATTAAATTTTGAATTTATGATATAAAAAAAGAATAACTTATGGCCACAAGAATTTTTATAAAATTTTATAAAAATTATGAGATCTATTACATATGAACTCTACATGTTTGTATGTAAACTAATTACACAGTATATTTTAATTGATCTCTTGTGTATACTTCCTTGTACTGCTGATAAATGAGACATCAGTGCCCGGTTACACACTTCTGCCTCATGCTATCAGCCGCAAGTATTCAAATACCCGATGATTAAAAATTCTAAGATAGGAAATTAATCTGTTAAAATATGTGGAAACGTGAAAGATACTCCAATTAGTTTTACCTTTTCAGCGCCTCCACAGTCACTTTAAGCTCTCTACCAATTAATCTCCATAATTCAAATTTCTTATGTGAAAAAATTAAAGTAACCCTCAATTAATACCTTGTGGTCTGATTTGACACGAGGCTTAGCTACCTTCCTTCCAGTATATATTACCACATATAATATTAAAGCGGAACAGTTGAGGTCTAAATGAACTGAAGAAGCACACATACAAGCGATTAGTAGAAATATTATTACAGTGTGCTATTCTAGTAGAGGTTATCTGTGAGGAACAGGGTGTTTCTTATCTCAGACACAGAGTGGTTGTGAGGAACAATAACTATGCTGCGCTTTTACATGTCGCTAAAAACAGAAAAAGCGTGTGTTTCAAATTTTTTATTGATGACACATTGGCAGGCAAACCAGGTGCCCAAAAACATGCCTGCTTCAAGTCAACTAGGTCATATTTATAGTCCTGCATTTATAACCCTCCTAATTAAAGTGTCAGACGCATAAGGGAGAACGGTTGCACTGGCCGTTCTCCCTAGACAGCTGGCTTATACCTCACTGTGCGAACATGTTTCTATTTGACTTTCACTTTAGAAGGATTAACTTAGGTAATATGACCATTTTGGGCAGCTCAATACGGTATGACGGTCAATGGATTGTTCTTGTTTTGTTGATTAGAGAATCAGCAGAAGAATGATTAACCAAGACTAGAGGTAAAGTGGAAGAGGTGAAATTTAGTGATTATTTAAAGTCTCTCCTCTCACTATACATTTACTGTGTTATAATAAAGGAGATAACACTAGATTATCCCAGAAAAGGATATTTCTGTGTCAACCCTACATTGTAGATTAAAACAAAGCTTGCATTAAATTTCAGCCAGACAGAAATACTAAATTTATACCACAATATTATGCTTATTGAGTCATTGGATAGACCTAAGCAAAGGAAACCTGCAGTGCTCCTAGTAAGGTTTTACTTGTATTTTACATGCAGATGAGTCTTATTCAAGGCAGACAGTTAATTAACTAAGCACTTGGAACTCTAAAAAAATATTCAAATTTGATGCATGTCTCCTGCTAAATCCATTGATTTGGTAGACTTGTATTTTGTTACTATTCTAAATAAGGTGTACTAGTTAAGTTTGAACTGAAGGACAAAATTTAGATATACACAAAACAACCCATAAACTTTATTCATTTCTAACAAAGTTTCACCAAGGGACTTACTAAATCTATCCCTATGATGTTTTACATTCCCTGTTTCAAAAAATTGAAAACATCCCAACATTGCTGCTGCCGCTGCCGCCGCTGGAAATTAGACTCTCACGAGTGGATACTTTACATTAAATATGGAAATTCCAGCTTTGTTCATTGTTTTTTGTGAAGGGATATCAACAACATGCAAACCAAGTTCTAAGCTCGCCGTGACACCTCAACTGAATGACTGAAGCATGTGATAGGAAGCAAATAATTATTGGAATGAAGTTGAAGGCTTCCAAAAAATCAGAAGCATGATTATTTAACATACATTACAAGTGTGACACCAGACATGCTTGGCTTAGATGTGTTAATTTTATAACCAGCGTTATTCAGACTGTTAATATAAATTAATTAGTCTGTATGATTTGCTTGGCTCCTTTCAATAAGTTGACTGTCATAAAGGTGAGACAAAAGGTTTCATAATTTGCTGGATATAAGTTTGTTTTGCATTTGTTGCAAGATTGTAAGTTAATCAATCACAGTTAAATTTAAAAAAATATTATAAAAATATTTTTCAAATCCCTGACCTTTGTGTTGTATTTTGCAAAGCTTTATAATATTATTAGACTGTGTGTATTCTTTTTTATCATATTAAGATGGTTAGCTCTACTGTCGATGTGTCAAAATTTTACTGGACAAAGTTACATTATAATAATATAATATCGTTAAAGTTATAATTACACAAGACTGGTCTATTATCTTCTTTATTGACTGTTCACTGAGAAGGACTGAGTTGTTAATCAAACAATTTGAAAATCTGGACCATAATGTGGTTTATTATAAGTGCAGGTGCATTTCCCCAGTTATTGTATAACCTCTAAAAATCACAAGTTATCTAATTTTACGTTTCAGATACTGGATTTTTAACTAGACTGTAGGTCAATTGGTACAGAAATAAATTTGTTTGGCACAAGTAAATTGTATTAATTATCACTTATTTTATCAGTTCAAGTATTCAAAATTGTGAAAGTACTTCTTTTATAAGAAGGAGGATGGTCTACTAAAGCTGCTTTTGGTATTAAAAATTAATTTAGCAACACAAGTGTACACCAGTGCACAATGTAAGAAAGAAAATACTTTCTGACATTTTGAACTACATTGTACATGTAAGTACTGAAAATTCCTTTCTATCTACAGTGTAAAAGGTAGCGCATTACATATTATTTGCATAATATTATGCAAGTCATTCAATTTACAAAGGTCAATTAGTAATGTGTGCATAATAAAATATTCTATTAGCTAAACAGTATAACTGCAGGTAAATAGAAGCATGACTCTTCTCTATTTGATCATCAAGTCTTATAATTCACCTGTCAGGTAACTTCCACATATCATTGATGAGCAATTGTCGTGTGACTATATACAATTAAGCGGAAGAGGAATACTATATAGCTTAACATTAAATTACTATGTAAAAATTCCACAGGATATTCCCAGTTTATACCTGATATCATATTATCAAAGTATGTGGTTAAATCATAGTTTTCACTTTAATTATAGTATTTAATTACGCATACAAATGTACATGTATTTACTACAATGCTTTTTAATATTATTCTTTTATTGGATTGCATGGCTATTCTATGCTTGAAAGATTTCTGTAAAACATGATTTTGGTCATTAATCTCCACTGTGTATGTATTTCCAATTTATGATTAGATCTATTTTAACTTCACCAAATTCCTAAGTTTCCTTCTTTACTTGAAAAATATTTTCTTGCCAATATATTGGCTAGAAAAAAGGTATGTAATAAAATTTGATGTGGTGGAGGGCTTGGCCACTTTTCCATAACGTGTTGTTAGTTATAATAAATAGCCAAGCCCCTTTCCACCCCATTATTTTATAGCAAGGAGGCCATAATGTGAAGAGTACCTTTTGTGCAGTTGGAGGAGAGCAATGTACAATGCTCACCAGTGAAACTTACTTTTTCATAGTTGTTAAGCTAGTGTAGTGGTCATGTGTTCTGTCTAATGTTCTAGGTGATTGGATTCTGTAGAGGTCTCAAGTTCAAGTCCCAGTCTGGAAATGGATATTTTCATGGATGCAACATCTTGTTCCTAAATGCCCTATAGCCAAATTGGAAGTCCTTTGTATCAGTGCTTTTTTTGTAGGGGGCTCTCTGGGCTCCCGGGAGCCCCCTCAAAAAATCATGGTCTGTTGGGGGGGCTCCTGGGACCCCCCCCCAACAAATTGCCATTATAAAAGTAAAAGTTTAAAAAGTAGCCATAGCAGGCATCATACATGATGCATCCTATTATAAACATACATGTTACCTGGTACATGTACAGTGTATATCAAATATACATCTCTAATCACTTATACATGTATACTGTATAGGATGGTTTGTTTGCAAGGAATTTGTCTTTTGAGCAATCAGAGACTTGTGTGACATCCATTAAATCACCAGTTCCTCACCAGGATTGAACCCGGCGCCTCTACGGCACCTAATCATCTAGCACAGTGAGCAGACCCTACTACTGCTACACCAGCTCAGCAACCTTAAAAAAAGCTTTGCCAGGGAGCAGTAGATATGCTCTGAGCCAACTGCACACAAAGCACCCCTCACATTACGGCCACCTTGCTATATATTCCGCAAAACATTTGACCATGAGTTCTATGATAATGTCAAGCGGATTCAGTAGGAGTTCTATGTAGCACGTGTGAAGGTGTGAGCGGGAGGGAATCTGAAATATGCAAGAAGCCCCCTCAACTGATCTTACAAAAAAGCACTGCTTTGTACATGTATAGAAACTCACATCACTTCTTCTTAAGAAATAGAATAATAAAAAGCATCAATGCTTAGTAGCTAATGAAAACAAATATGTACATATATCTTATATTAAATCAAACCTTTGAGATAAATGGTAAAGTTGCCAAAAGTAAATTCTGCTTGCCGAGGCTTGCACATGTGTGTGCCAAACTATCAGTATAAATTTTGTTGTTCTACATTAAAAACATGATACAAAGTTAGGAATACTTAATCAGTACAAATTAATCGGAAGGTTATTTTTGAAAAACTGAATTATCGTGGAAAATTAGTGACAACTTTTCACAGATAGGCATCATCAAGTAATATTGCACAGAGTTTTTTCTAAGCAACACCAGTGAGGAAAAAAGGAAAAATGTTATGAAAACTTGTTTATTCTGTGCTTATAATGGCCTCATTGTATAGATTCTCCCGAAGCTGAATGTGGGTAGTCTACGGCTGACTCATTACTTATCCAACAATACAATACTTCCAAAATTACCAACAGAGTCACTTACACACGTACATGTACAGCTGACCAACAGGTTCGACACCCCTTATTATGTAATTAAATTTGCAACTTAAAGTTTGGCCCTGCCCCATATCTAAAATTAGTATAAACATCCTTTATAGGTACTCTACAGTGCAGGTGCTCTATAGTGCAAGTGCTCTACAGTGCAGGCACTCTACAGTGCAGGCGCTCTACAGTGCAAGCACTCCACAGTGCAGGCGCTCTACAGTGCAGGTGCTCTGATCATTTGGGGGCTCAGCATATACAAAGTCCAATCAGTGTTGGCTTTGATTGTGTACTTTATTCGATGGGAGCCGCTGTGAGTGGACTGGAAATTGCTAGCCTGTGGACTAGTGATTTGTGAGGTAGTAGACTGCAATCTAGAGCTAAAAGATGTAGAGGATGGAGGGGTGCCTACCACAGACTCTGTATAACAATTTTCATCATAATGCTGACTGCAACTAAATAACAAAGTAAAACGCGGTGCCTTTCATAGAAAGTCAGTTCCGCCGAAGGCCTGAGGCGCCATTGAGCCCTTAATTTATTTTGTTGCCAAAAGCCCTCAGTCGCAGGTTATGTATAAAGGGCTATAATACAATGTAGATAGGCAATACAATAGCACATACTGTCAAAATACTGGTGAAGGATTTGTGTGTACGTATGTACAAGACAAATAGTAACTGGTGTTAAATGAGCTGTCACTCTGCGTTATACACATGTAAAGACACAAAATGTACATAGGTTGTAGGTAGGTTATAAGAACATTGACTACAACAATGTAGATGAATAATGTCGTAATTATTTCCAGAGTCCATGTCATGGTTTGGGAAGCTGTTATACAAACATTGACTATAGCGACATAAATTAATACTGTATAATTATTCCCACAGTTCACATTACAGTTTAGGAAGCTCCGCATGACAAAATATTAGTTCTGTATTTTTCTACGACCTCCAGACTATATAGGGGTTCATCAAAAGAACACTGTGTTCAAGAGTTATGCTCTCTTTCTAGCACTGATCTCAAGGGTGGACAACTCTTACATGGACCACATTATAGCTATTTATATGCATAATACATGTAGGCCTACATGCAATAAGATTGTCAAAGTATAACGCTCCTAAACAAATTAGTGTGCATCAACTGCTACCATTGACTACCCAAGTAGAAAGCTCCAGTGAGCTCCATCATGTATCATGCAGTTATCACCACATGAGAAAGTTTTATAATGTAACCTTGTATTGTGAAGCTGCCTTGTTTGTATTGAGAGAACAACACCTTCCAATTTATGATATCCTATAATACCACAATGCTTGTACATGTAGATAAAGTCACAGCTATTTTTTCATCCATTCTATTTGCTATATGCCTGTTATATGTCTGCTTAATTTTACTTGTTAGTAGAAATTCTAAAATATTGCATTTCACTCAAAAGTTTTGTATAAGGTTTTCATAGCGCCAGTTCAATGTACAACGTAGGCATAAATTTTTGAAGACAAACTTTAACATTGTAGGAAGTTCAGAATTACACAATATACAGTTGTTAGATTTGCAGGTAGTTATGAGTTATCCCCTCCCCTTCCTTTGTAAGAAACATTTTTAATAATATTATTATATTTTGCTAAAAGGAGAAAAAACCGATGAAGATACATTTATCTCCAAAATTTGCTGCAAGAGTTTTCTAGATTTCTAGACATACAGTACAATGTAAGTGTTTAGTAAGTGTACTTCTGTACTTATCAGCATATATGTTTCAGTAATATTTCTCTATTTCTCTATTGAACCATTGAACTATTGAACTATTGAACTATTGAACTATTGAACTATTGAACTATTGAACTATTGAACTATTGAACTATTGAACTATTGAACTATTGAACTATTGAACTATTGAACTATTGAACTATTGAACTATTGAACTATTGAACTATTGAACTATTGAACTATTGAACTATTGAACTATTGAACTATTGAACTATTGAACTATTGAACTATTGAACTATTGAACTATTGAACTATTGAACTATTGAACTATTGAACTATTGAACTATTGAACTATTGAACTATTGAACTATTGAACTATTGAACTATTGAACTATTGAACTATTGAACTATTGAACTATTGAACTATTGAACTATTGAACTATTGAACTATTGAACTATTGAACTATTGAACTATTGAACTATTGAACTATTGAACTATTGAACTATTGAACTATTGAACTATTGAACTATTGAACTATTGAACTATTGAACTATTGAACTATTGAACTATTGAACCATTGAACTATTGAACTATTGAACTATATAAGAAGGCTATAAAATGCGTCATCCTATTGCCAATTTTATAGACAATTTATTTGGTGACTGTATAATAATTGTAGTACTTAAACGCATTGTACATTGCATATACACAACAGTTTATTTAAGATTGCATTATGCTAAGAAAGAAGAGTGACATAAACTACAGACAAACAATGTCCACAAATTGTATTCACTATCAAAATACACAGAAAATCAACTAGGAGAATACAATACATGTACTTCATTTAAAAACCAAATACCAAGGCGCTTCAATATACATCTAGCAGTAAAGTACATGTACATGTACATGTAGGTATAATGTACATGTACAAGTACATGTACATGCAGGTATAATGTACATGTAGGTATAATGGCTTAGTTAAATGAAACAACCATTGCCAGATTGAGAAGCAGATGAAAGTGCAAATCTAGATTCCATGCGCTTCAACCTCGTATATACTCAGCACCGTTGTTGTATTTAGCAGAATCTGGACAAACCGTCCTCTGATTGGTTGATCACAAGTAATCAGAGTGTAATATTCGTTCAGAATACCATCATAGTAGTTACACAGAACCTCTGGGTTAGATCCTCTAAACACTAGGTCTGCTGTTTCTATGGCAACGGTCACCTCGGCATTCTTTGTTCTCTCCCAGAATTCACCTTCAGCAATTTTATCAAATATCAATATAAAAAGGCAATAATATTTATGCGTTACATGTAGGAAGTATTCAACTCTAGAGACATAATAAATAATAACACAATATTATGTATATTATACATAATATTGTGTTATTATTTTTATTCGGTTGCTGTCGAGCCACTTGGCCATCCTACTTAATGGACCTCAGAAGTATGAAACTTGTATGAGCGACAGGACCTGGGCTCTGAGTGGAAGAGTTCACCTTCCACAACAAGAGTGCATAGTCAGTGAGCACTACATCAGCCCCCCCCCCCCCCCCAATGTAGTCACATAGCCCACCAGAATCTGGCTTCTCTTTGCAAATAAAAGCAGATGCGGACCTTTAGCGTGCATGTTTTTGATATAGACACTACATGGGACCTCCTGTGTTATTTATATGCCCTGATCCAAACAGGCACAGCTAGGGTTAGAGGCTTGCTGGAGGCCTTTGCCAGAAATAACACAGCTGGGGGTTTAAACTCACACTCTCTCGGTTTGTGTGCATGTACGCCACCAACTGTGCCACCCCGTGGTAGATGTCTGTAGGTCAAGGTGACTGATATTATACACATACTTTTTGCTCTATTCAAGATATTCACATCCCAGACACAGTAAACTTCCTTCAGGTTTACTCTCCACCAAGGTCTGTTTTGGTGAAGGCCGCTAACTAGTGAGTGATAGAGATTACCTTCCACAATGGGCAAGCCATCATTAGCTTTGGAAGCATCCAAGGGTGATGAGTAAGTAGTGGATAGTTCAGCTGGTTTGCCTATACGATACAAGAGCAAGGACTATCCTAGATTAATAGCTAGTACAGTAGTTATAGAATTTAATAGACCTCAACACTACACTCATGTGCACTTGCATGTCACTTTGATAATTTGACTCTGACTAAATCTATTGACACACAAGTGTAAAATTAGTATTGCTTTGCTGAAAATCAACATACGTTAAACCGCGTGTACTAATTTTGTTTCAAGCGAACCATAGCATGTACACGTACATGTACATACATGCACAAGTGCAACGTTTTCAAAATTTTAGTCTCTTTATGTATAACAACTTACGGCAAACAATTTATGGCATTGCTATCAAAATTCAAATTTTGGACTTGTACAGTATGTAAAACTTGTCATGATTGTTAGTTTTTAATCGACAGTACACTAGCAATAGAACTTAGTGGGAAATTCACCATACTGGACATTGTTTTTTCCAAATGTTGTACAAGTTGCTTATTTAAAAAGTACATCCATGTAATGATTACTTGACTACACCTCACCTCTTGCAAGTTCCCTTTTCGTCATTGGCTCTCCAGTGACATAGAGTCCAGTCTTACTCTTTGACTGCAGAGACAGAAGGTTTGGGTTGACACAAGTTTCCAGCGCACAGCTTCCAGCTTGCTCGCCATATGCTGCCCCTCGGCATCCATCTGTTTTGAGACACTCCTGGACACACCGTCGATGAGACATGCTAATTTTGGTAGTGGGTGTGGTCCTTTCATACTTAGCCAATAGAATCCTGTACCTTCTGAACACACCCTCTTTCTGGTAGCTGCAGTCAACTCCGTGGATTATGACAAGAGCTAAAATTTACCATTGAAATAATTATCTGGAACAGTATTATTATATTGTACGAAGGCTTACAATACAGGTTACATGACAAAAACATATAACACGTGTAATGAAACCTGCAGAATTACCTGCATGTACCACATGACTGTATTTGCATATTATATTTAGGCATAACTATGTTTTTGCTAACAACTGGTTAAATTCGGTAGATGCTAGATGTATATTCAGCAATTTTATTGAAATCTGATGCAAATCTTGTGGACTTACCAAAAATAGCAGTGATAAATAGCATGATGATGTTTGAGATCTTGCTGGTTCCACTCTCGCAGCTAGACTGAGAGTTTCAAAGAATTTTTAGGAGATATAATTATCTGCTATTGACAGGTGATATACATGTAGATATGAATAAAAAAAAAATGTACTAATTAAAAATATTGATATAATGGAACACGCAATATAACGCAGATATAAGTGCTACAATTGAAAAGATATTTCATCTAATGCTTCTAAACAGAGTTGAAAGGACTTTGAAGTTTTGTGATTGTTTGCAGAAAATCAATAAAGAAAATGAAATATGCTGCTGATGGAAATATTTTGAGGAATAAAGTATGAAATTTGTATTTGTTCTAAAAGTTATTAGTTTATATTCTACTCAAGTATGTAACTTAAAAGGCAATGTTTTCTCCTAATTATAGCTTTTCTTTAAATATAATACTTTCAACCATGGAAGTTCAACTATGCGTAAGTTGTGCATTTTACAACTAAATCAATAAAACTGTCACTTCACACTGTATGCTACCTAACTTCTCTCTGCTTTACCTATTTTTTCAGAATATATACATGTACAGTAATGATATGATGCCCCTGATACATTGTATGTGTTTTATATGTCTGTATGATTCAGCCTGTCATAATGTCATTAAGGAACACTCTGATTATAGAGCTTCTTTTTTTTCTGAAATGTTTATTAAGTCAAGGAGAATATTGGACTAATCCTAGGTATGGCATACATACAATAGATAATGTTCAATCTGACAAAACGTGTAAGCAACAATATTCAACAATTACATAACATTCAACTGAATTTCAACAAATCAACTCAAATGTAACAGGATTCAATGAACAGTGTGATATATATAGTTAACGATAAAAACAAAGAATTATTTTGGGCATCCATTGACATCTTGTGTGGTTCAAAGTTTTATTCTGGTAGCAGAATTCCTAATATCGGTAGGGTTGTTGGTAACCTCTGGTGGTCTGGTATCTTCTGGTGGTCTGGTATCTTCTGGTGGTCTGGTAACCTCTGGTGGTCTGGTAACCTCTGGTGGTCTGGTAATCTCTGGTGGTCTGCTGATATCTCCTTGGCCGATAACCTCTGGTGGGCTGGTGACCTCTGGTGTTCTGGTACCCTCTGGTAGTCTGGTAACCTCTAGTGTTCTGGTACCCTCTGGTGGTCTGGTCACCTCTGGTGTTTTGGTACCCTCTGGTAGTTGGCTGGTAATGCTTGGTCGTTGGTTGATAGTACTGGGTGGTGGTTTCATGGTATTGAGTGGTTGGCCGGTACCTTCTGGTGACTTCATAGCGTCGGGTGGTGGTCTGGTAGTGTCTGTTGGTCGGTTGATATTGAGTGGTGGCCTGGTGAGTAGTTCTGGTCTCCATGCTGTCTCCATAACAATTATTTCCTCCACATGCTTGGTACAGACAGACTCTGCTTCTCTTCTCTTGATAGTGACCACCATGAGAAGCTGCCCACTGTGACCACTGTCCCCATTTGCCTTTCGCTAAATCAAGATTTATAATGTCTTCATATTATTTGGTGAAAGCGTATACTCATATAATTTCACAAAGCCACTACTGATATTTATTTAAATGTACTGCAAAAAAGCTAAACTTGTTTATCATTTGCTATCAGTTGAAGCATTTTGCTATGTAGCAAAAAATGCAGGATCCTTTTCCCTTAAATTCAACCTTTGTGCCTTACCTTGGCACTGCATAGACTGAGTTGAGGCCCCATAGCAGCGCCCAGCACCGCTGTAGTGGCTGGCTGTCTTTTTCACACAGGTTCTGCTTCTGGTCTTTACTCCGCCTCCACATGTGTTAGTACAGTAAGACCACTGACCCCAATGTGACCATTCTTTATAATCTAAACAGGTGTGTCACAGTTATATGAAACAAAAACATCATCTAGTTATAATAATTTTAATATTGCTGTTACATCATCAACTTCACAGTGTGCAGGTTCATCAATACAGTGATATACAAATACTAGCGTATATATCCTATTTTCCAGGTTACTCTAATATTACATTTTATGAATCTCTAGAAGGTAGTGAAGTTGGAAGTACATGTGTTTTACAAAAAATATATATTTCCATGGTGGAGCTCACCTACATGAACATGTAAATTGGTTGATGAAAAAGCTTTTTCACGAAGAATAACTTACGCTGAGTTGCACCAGTGGGAGCTGGTCTATGCTGCCGCTGGTAGCTGGCACTTGCAGCACCTGCAAACACACCATAATAATTATAGTGCTTAGGGTATTCCCAAATTCAACTTTGGTCAACCTTACTGTCTACGTTAAGAAAACAACCAGAATAAATACAGTTTCCAGTCAATCAAAATTTAAATCATGGAATTACTTACCAATCACGGCAGCAAGCCCAATAAGTAGCAGAACTTTGCTATCTGTAACAACACACAAATTGCCAATAACAGTGCAGTACATTTTACATTTACGCACACATTAAGATGTACATACGCAACAAAATGAATTAAAACATTGAAAAGTATTTTGCTAAAAATTGATATCTCAAGACAAAGCAAATTTTAGTAACCTGTAAACCTTGAGGTTACTGTATAATGCTATAATACTCCATGTGACTAACTTACCCATGGCTAGTATGAGTAGACTGTATCAGTTGCTGACTTGAAGAGTGAGTGCTGACTACAGGTTGAAGATTATTTATATACTAAATTCTTGTCTGGGAATACCCCATTAGTCATTTTGGGTAGACAGCTATCATTGTGCTAGTTGCTTAGCAACAAGATGTACTAATATTTTGAGTCTTTGAAGATTTGTGCATTGAATATTAGATGACACAGCACTTTGACTGCGTGAATTCCAGGACTCCAATGATATGCATGTATTTGTACAATATGTAGTAATGGTATTAGTGTATTGTCTTAATTATGTTGAAGTGTTGGAGGCATACCAGGCCTGACTCAGTACTTTGTAATATTCTTCACAACATATGATAGCGTCTTTATGGCTGGCATGAAGCAGCCTCATTCTTCCAAAATGTGGTTTGTGATGACTAACTAAAACTTTTTTATGCATTGTAATATATAATTTTAAAGTAGTCTACTAACTTCTATGGCAGTGAATATCATAAAAATATAAAATATGAACTATTCAGTAACTGCGATGATGCATTTCTGTTTCATCAGGCATCATTTATTATTTGTGCAAGTACATTATAAATATTCTGTTGTAATTAAAATGTTTTACAGATGGTCACTATTATGATGATATTACAATAATATGTGGGTTTATATAATATTATACTACGTCAGTGCTGAATGCCCAAACACTAATGCACCTCTGTAGACTACCAACTGCTCACACTAAAAGTACGTATTTGGGATACCTTTCCTCTTGCATTATTCCATAAATGATGGCAAAGTACGTGTAAAAGACAGCTTGGTCCTTTTAGCAAAGCATCCACTATAATAGATAATAGTGTAAATCAACTTGATTTGTTGTGATTGTTTGCAATTAATTAGAATAGGTGATGAAGAATTCACATTGAATATGTGGCTAGGGAGAGATTTGAATGTCTCTGACTTGGATCATAGACTAAGGGTCAAGTCGGAAACAACATTTGCTATGGTAGTTGAACTTATTTGGGCATATTATTCTAATGTTAGTTGTAAATTTATTAGAGTTTTTATTTAGGTGAAATAAAGCTTCATTGAACTTGCTAATAGCCTGTAGCCTATTAATAGACATGAGTTTTATTCTCTATTTAAGAATAGAAAAATATCAACTTCAAACACTGCTTACTTAGTTCTGAGTACAATATCACAGTAAGAGCAATTCTTGACAATGTGTTGCATCAATCTGCTGTACTTTTTTGAATAACTCACATTAAAATTAATAAGAATGCATCCCACTGTGTTAAATCGACTGAACAAGTAGGTGCACATTGTTCTGATATAAAATTAAGATAAATATTTATATTTTCAGTTTCCTATTCCCGTGCACTTTTCCCATCATCAAAAGAATAACCCTCGTTGGTGTAGACTTCCACCGCCATCTGGTGGAAGAGAGATGTTTGATAATTCAATACATCTATAGCTTTTGACATCCTATAATTAGCAACGGAGTTATGTAATTGGCAGAGCCCCAAGTAGTTCTTCCAGTAACAACAAACACTTTTCAACTTTGAAAAAAATTCTTATTTTACTGGTAGACTGAGAAGACAGCATGGCAAGGTAGATGCATGTACAATGTAGAGAGTTGTTAGTGTCATTCAATGTATAAATTTGTAAAATTCAGACCTGGTTTACATTAGCCCAGTATGAACTAAGAACTCAGTCTAACCCAGTATGAACTCAGTCTAACCCAGTATGAACTCAGTCTAACCCAGTATGAACTCAGTCTAACCCAGTATGAACTCAGTCTAACCCAGTATGAACTCAGTCTAACCCAGTATGAACTCAGTCTAACCCTGTATGAACTCAGTCTAAACATGTTAAGACTTTTATTCACGGTACACGTGCAACACAGCACCAAATATAAACAATTCATTTGTAAACAGTACATAAATGTACTTGAGAACATAAGAAATATCACAGAGCTCTTCATTTTAGTGGTTATCTTCGATTGAGAAATCGTTGTGAAAAAAACTATTTCAACTCGTGATGAAAATGTCTCATACATCAATAAAATGTTAACTATCTTCTCTGTCGTGTTAGTGCTGGTGTGTTTTTTGCAATTAATTGTTATGAGAAGCAAAACGTCCACTTTTTTTGATAGAGCATCAAGGAAGTGTAGGACCAGTAGATTTAGAAAAAATAACTGTTGTTGTTTGATAAAGTTTGATAAGTTTGATAAAACCAGAAAATCTAAAATAATCATTAATGAGGGGGGAATAGCTTGTATTATACAATATGTATTGACAAGGTGAATTCTGTTTGATTGGAATTGTATAGTTATATTTATTTAATGCTGTATGGTACACAGCTGGTAACAACAGCTGGTAACAACTTTCAACTAAAAATAAATTGAAGGAGAGGAAAGTTTCATATACGTAGTGTTGTTCCCAGTGGTTTAGTAATACAATTTATATTAATATCGCTAACTACTAACATGACCTCAGTAGAGCGTCAACTACTCCAGATATAATGCTGGATTGTTGTTACAGAGGAGGTACCTCCACAAGTGTTGTTGAAGTTGTCTTATCTTATGTCAATCACATTTGAGAAAGAATAACTCCTTGAATTGTACAGATTTTATTACATCTTGTCATTTTTATCTTGTAAACCAAAGAAAGCGCAACTTGTAATAATTTACATGTACATCAAAGCAAACAAACTAGGTACAGTTGAAAATGGCGAATAAAATGGATGTACATACATGTACATACATGTATGTACATGTATGTACATGTATGTACATGTATGTACATGTATGTATATGTATGTACATACATGTACATACATTTTAACACTGGTGCAAAAAGTAGGAAAGACCAAATTAGGAGAGTTTGGAGATTTGAATTGGACCCTTACTGCTAAGTCCTGATGCCAAAAAGCAGTTTCGGTGTGCAAATCCAACAGGCCTTCACCGCAACTAACAAGGCAGCAGTTTTAAAATATATCACCAATAGATATTTGAGGAAAATCCATATTTAAAAAGACATTAATATTCAATGAGGTAGGTACATGTGCACTGCCCTGTGTCTAATTCTCCAGGAGGCCTAGTTTACACAGTTTTGTAAATAATGGTAAACCAAAAAAGGACATTGGCCCATTCATCTTCACCACCTCATGCTGCGTACAATCAAAGAGTGCTCATTGTTCAATGATTCTGTTCATTTTCTTATTAATTTACTATTTAACATCTAATTATTTTTTATCAAATGATTAAATACAAAAACAAGTGTGTCTAATTTTTTGAAAAAATATTATAAAAAATTCTATATACCTTTCTATATTGAGATTGGTGATCACCCAATGTCGATTGTGAAAAAACTACTTTGTCAGCATTCACTCCCTCTTCCATCAATTTCAGATGTTTCTCTGTGTTGGCGTGTTTTACCAAGCATGCTTTCCCCCTGCCTTTCACATCTACCAAAACTGGCTTTACAGTTTTAGTACTGCAGAGCTGGCATTTTACCAAGAAGAAGAAATCTGAATATTTTTCAGACTGAGAAAACTTAGGATCTTTAAACCAATCTTGCAAAGCAATTTCTGATGATACCTTTTTTGACTCATTTTCATTTTTCTAATCAATGGATTTACTTGAGAGATTTTCAAACAATGAAAATAGACTGGAAGCTGTAAAAACATAGCTTCAAATCTTACAATATGTTTGGATTTCCCAACTTTTAGTACATTGATCTCTCACTAGCCTCTACTAATAGAAAGTAGCTTAGAAACACTGACCACGGATCTCTCATTGAGTGTAAACACCTCTGACATTGACCTTTTTATATTCTATCAACGACTTTCTATGATTCCATCCTAAATCATAGACCTTGAGGGAAGATAACTCCAAGGTCATAGAAAAGGTGTATTTAGTAAAAGGTCGTGGTCGTAGGACGTAGGGGGAGAAAAGTCGTATGTATACGACTTAGGTCGTAGAGTTGGCAAGACTGCCTATGACGATGAGAGTGTAACAAAGGTATAAGGAAAGTGATGAAAGTGTACCGATTAGTATATTCTACAAATCAAATAGACAACTAAGCATTAGATGTTGCTACAGCTAGGAACAAGAGGACGCAATTATTAAAATCAACAAGAGAAATGAAATTAGGAAATCAGTTTCCGAAGCCCATAAATAAAGAAATAAAAAATTATTAACAACTAGTACCACTCCAGAGTGATTTGCATCTTTGCTCAAGAAATGCACAGGAAACTACAAAACTTAGTAGTATTGGTTGTTTGGCTGATAGTGCTTGGTGGTTGGTGGGTAGTACTGGGTGGTGGTTTCGTGGTATTGGGTGGTTGGCTGGTACCCTCTGGTAGTCTGGTAACCTCTGGTAGTCTGGTAACCTCTGGTAGTCTGGTATCCCTTGGTGGTCTGGTGATATCTGGTGGTTGGTTGGTAATGCTTGGTGGTTGGTGGGTAATATTGGGTAGTGGTTTCATGGTACTGAGTGGTTGGTTGGTACCCTCTGGTGGTCTGGTAACCTCGAGTGGTCGGGTATCCTTTGGTGGTTTGGTGATATCTAGTGGTTGGTTGGTAATGCTTGGTGGTTGGTGGGTAATATTGGGTAGTGGTTTCATGGTACTGAGTGGTTGGTTGGTACCCTCTGGTGGTCTGGTATCCTTTGGTGGTCTGGTGATATCTGGTGGTTGGTTGGTAATGCTTGGTGGTTGGTGGGTAGTATTGGGTAGTGGTTTCATGGTACTGAGTGGTTGGTTGGTACCCTCTGGTGGTCTGGTAACCTCGGGTGGTCTGGTATCCTTTGGTGGTTTGGTGGTATCTAGTGGTTGGTTGGTAATGCTTGGTGGTTGGTGGGTAGTATTGGGTGGTGGTTTCGTGGTATTGGGTGGTTGGCTGGTACCCTCTGGTGGTCTGGTAACCTCGAGTGGTCTGGTATCCTTTGGTGGTTTGGTGATATCTGGTGGTTGGTTGATAATGCTTGGTAGTTGGTGGATAGTATTGAGTGGTGGTGTGGTAAGTGGCTCTGGTTTCCATGCTGTCACCATAACAATTGTTTCCTCCACATACTTGGTACAGACAGACTCTGCTTCTTTTCTCTTGATAGTGACCACCATGGGAAGCTGCCCACTGCGACCATTGTCCCCATTCTCCGTTCACTAAATAAGTGAAATAGAAAAGTAGTGGTCAAGCATTGTTGCATTTATCGTTCAACAGGAAAGCACAATGCACATGTAGCAAAAAAATTGAAAACTACAATGTAGGTCCCTTTAATTCACGCAATGTAAAAACTAAAGAGATAATGAAGTGGATTTGTGCTTAGCATAGTGTGGCTTAGCTCAGAATCTCAGAGGCAGAATTCCTAAGGTTCTGAAACAGCACTATTGTTGGAGAAACTACGTGCTTGGCGCATATTCACACATTGAATTAACCAGTAAGCAACATTCCCTTCTTCATTAAATATTTATTCTAACTTCTGCATGTTAAGAACATAACCAGCAATGAGACCCTCATTATCTCTCATCAGTTCAACTCCCACACCTTACCTTTACAGCATTGAGTGTTGCACTGCATAGACTGGGTTGAGGCACCATAGCAGCGTTTGGCATTACTGTAGTAGTGGACTGTTTGGCTCACACAGGTTCTGCTTCTGGTCTTCAGTCCTCCTCCACAAGTCTTGGTACAGTAAGACCAGTCACCCCATTGTGACCATTCTTTCTTACCTACATAGAGATTGTGTATTGTTAAACATGCATGTAATATTGTTGCAAATCTGGTTGAAATGTTAGTATACTATCTATTGTTGAACATGCCAAATGTTGCCAATTAGTTAATAAATTTCTAACAAATCTAAGTTGTATGTAAAAGTTATAACTCAAACTACCTTTGCCAGTTCTAGATTCATATTATTATCTCTGCCTGTGACCATAATTGAACCTAATAGGATAACTAAATTGCCACTAGATCTACATGTATGTATGCTGCATATTTCAAATACAGTTTGTATTCTTAGCTTATCTTCTCAGCAAATGCAATAAGTGGAGGGAAATTAAAATAGTTTTAAACTTACTGTATGTTCTACTGTGAGAACCATGGCTATAGCTTCGCTGGTAACTGGCACTTACTGCACCTGAAATTTATTAATAATACATTTTATTTAATACAGTTTTAATTGCTCATGCTGGTAGTTCAGTAGGCCTAGTTCTAAAGCAATTTCAACTAGTACTTGTTAGTGATCAAGTATTTTAACTGTAAAAACAACAAATCAACTGCATGGGACGTTCAATGTGCTCAACAAAACAAAAATAATTAATAGAATACGTTGCTATTCTCAATTTGTTTCATCTATTTCTCAAATCACATGAAGGTCAACCCTCTCTGAATCTGCATGAATAAAACTATATAGCAATTATAGTAATTATAGTATGTTACTCACCAATCACGGCAACTAGTCCAAGAAGTACCAACACTTTGTTATCTGTAAATTAATGAGAATTTGTATAAAATATGATATTACAAATGTGCATTGCAATTATTATAAAACATATTTCATTATTAACATGATCAAATGCACAACTACATTTAGGATGCTTGCTCTGACAAGATAGCGTTATTATTAACACAACTTAATATGATAGGTTATACCAAAAGAGAAAACTTTAATTTCTGCTAACTCACCCATATTCTTTTTCTGGTGAACACTTTCTATGCTGAAGAGTGAATGATTATTACTGGACGATACTTTTACTTATATAGTACTCAGTGGCTTGAGCATCATATCAATCAGTATTATTTTTACACCTCGGTTCCCTAGCAACAAGGAACTAATGCTAATTTTGGGTAGATAACAATCCAATGATACAGGTTTTCACTTGTCTAGATTCCAGGACTGTGATATAATATAATTGCCAACATGATTGATGGAGACATAGAGAGCCAGTGCCACCAATGTTACCATTCTATCAGATTCAAAGCTTACAAAGGCAACAGTTGCAACACCTATTTCTAATAAGGCAATGTAGATGATTAATACTGAATGACTATACTGTATTCTATAAAAAAAGTTATTCTCTTTTCCTGGTTTTTCTCGTAATCCAAATTCTTCTGGTGAGGTCACACCTTGTAGCTGCTTGTATTTTGTAAAAACAATATACTGTTAGACAGATTAAGTCAAATTTTGCCTTAGTATCAGCCATAAAAGCTTAGCTTTCTCTCCAGACAAAGGAAATGTCACTTTGCCTCCGCTTTTTGTATTAAGAGAAATTCCTTGCTAAAAATACATCATATATATTATTAAGAGAAGTATGAAGATCCTAACAAGTGCGTTTGGTAACAGTAAAACATCAATATAGAATTTCAGTGCACACTAATTTCAAATAAAGGGGAGATTAGTCCAGCATTCTGAGCCAATGCTGGCTACAACGTAGGTCTTATACGCACGAGTCAGAAAGTCTGTGTGTGCATTTACCTACACGTGATTTATTCTATTAACTCGTAGTTAACTTCTCCAGTTAACATAAGAATTTCCATTAACATTTACTGAAAAGGGGATGGCTTACTAAGCAATCAAATTTCCAGGTAGCATTCCCATAATTATGTCATGGAAAGATAACTCCTCCATCCAATTAAGTGATAATAAACTTTTTACCATGTCTAATAGTTAATGCAGTCTTGACATTCTGTGTCTTTGATCACGTAATAGGTCACACTTACAATATATGTGTACTAATTTATTTTATTCTCACTAAAAGTGATTTGTCACAATGAGGCCAATCGGAAAATTAATATTATGCATGTGTAACCAATCAGGAATGTTGTAATGTTACATTAGGGAAAAAACATTATAATTTTTATGCCTAATTACAAAGATTTGCCCTTCATCTACACTGTACAAAAAAAACCTACCTATTTCACTTCTCGCTATCAATCTCAGGTAAGTAGTCAAAGATATTTGGGGTGGAGAAGGCACTTCAGCAATGGCGAAGCTACTGAAGTAGCACAGGAGCATTAAAGGTTGGATACCCTTCCTAACACCACCAATGACCCTTATGGGAATCGAACCTGGGACTCCCAGATGAAAGTCCAGAGCCCTTACCACTAGGCAGTTCCCATCATCTACACTGTATAAACTGTATAATCTTAGTGGTAAGCAAGTCTTCACAAATGTAATACTCAGCAACACAATATTCAACTAAAACTCAATAAACTGTTTGAAAGGAGGATATGACCTAATATTTTCAGTCATAAATGACATAATTATGAATTTGTAACATTGATCACAGGTAAATGCTAAGCATTTCCTTATCCTTACGTGTTGTTAATACTAAACACAAGAATATGCAATAATGATTCATGGGTGTCTCCGGCGTCATCGCATTATATTCATTTAATAGATTATACGATGGATTATACGATGGATTATACGATGGATTATACGATGGATTATATGAAAGCGTAGTGTCGATGAGCTTAATTTGCATCAACTTCTTCTACAATAGATGATTTGGCAATAAATAAATATAGTCTGAGGATACGTGATCCAGAGATCTAAATTTATCGACTTGATGGTGTTACAACTGTAGCAATATATAGTTTAGTAGGTCATGTTAGGCTAGTTACAGCTATGACCTAAACATAACTTCATGACATTTACCACATCCATCACGTACGCCACAGCACCTACATGTATATACAGTACATGTACTTGCTACATGGTGAGTCAATGATGGAATCTAAGCTATTCAAATGGTATGATATGAGCAGGGTTGGGAATCGCCAATAGCATTCGATATTCGATGGCGATTTTCTTTGGTCTATTCACCATCGATTCCACCTAATCGTTGGTTTCCAACAAAGCCATTGAAATGCATGTATTCGTTGGTTTTATAGGGTTACAGCTGCATTCGATTGTCACTAAGCTGCTAAATAAATGAAAAGCCTTGTAGCTTAGTTCTTATCTTTTTAATAAAAAAAATGATGATGAGCTGTTTTATTTAATAACAAAATAATAGCTTCTATTTGCAAGCTAGGATAAAATGTGAGTGGCTAGCACCAAATAAGAAATAGTAGCCTGAAATTTCTGGCTAAGATTTGCAGTGCATATAAATATTTGGAGGCTAAAAAGAAACATAAAGGTAGAGAAGATAACTCTAAACTATGAGCAAATGCAAATAAAACTGGTAATATTAGGCACAGTTGTTATAACATTTTAAAGTAATAGACAAAATTAGTAAAGACAATAAATTTCTCCATTTTTTCAAAAATTATACCCATATACATGTGCATTTTCTAAAATCATCATCGATTGTAAAATCGATTGAAGTACAATCATTGATTTGGTAAAGTAACAATCGAATGCTTGTGTTCTTTGGTTTAGTCAGCATAATCGAAAATCGGAAATCGAATGCAAAAGTAGATCAAAGTTCCCAACCCTGGATATGAGAATTTAACAATGTGCAGTGAGCTGGTAGCTAACAGCTGTGCAGTAGAACTTGGAATTCCTCTAGATCTCTAATATGATTTGATATGCTAGGCTAGGTCAAATATTTGCCTGGCTACTGGTACATAAAGGACGTAATGAAAACTAAATAACGGTTTATAAAAGTTAAGCATTTGAGATCATCGTTTTTTATGCAATATTTGCTTGAAATTCTCATTACAACACTAGTCCTTTGAATATTCATGACTATTTAACTTGTAATACTTTTCTCACTGTGTGACATATGCAACTGATATAGCAACATAAGGGGCGTGATTTGATATGTACCGCAGCATTTCAGGTTGTACAGATAGTTACATAGGACTGAATAATTTTAGGCTGCAGGCCGCTATATGCTTTGTTATGGTGGTTCCAGCATAACAACAGGAGTCTGTTGAACCATAATTATTTTGCATATGAAACACAGACTAATGGCAGAAAAACAGGGAAGTAATTTCCTATTAACCAATCAACATTGAGATGGCATCTGCGGTACCAAAGCCTTGAATCCTAACAGCTGAAAACTAACACCAAGGTGTGACCATTGCCACCCTCACTTCTATCACATATAGGCATGGAGTATCTTGGCTATTAGCTCATTGCAACAAAAGTACAAAGAAACGCACATGCAATTCCATTACATAATAGTGAGAACTTTACTACGCAACATTGAAGATTTAAAATTTATTTTAAAACCACACAACTACATGTACATGTGCTTGTGTTAATCTCAACAAAGATCAGAAGTCTCCTTCAGACTTCCACCACCCACTAGTGGAAGAGATATAATTGAGAACAGATAGCATCTGTTACCTGTCTATAATTGAGATCCTTGTTGTACATGGAAGTAATGCTAATGACTTGACAGGTTCAAACAAAATTTATGTTTCAAGAGTTTATAATCTCGACTAGAGCGTTATTTATAGCATTGACACTGACAGATTACAGGTAAACATATATCCAGATGTGGAAAAAGACAGAACTGTAAGGGTAGACTTATCTGTAATCTTTATCTGTGTGGATGACTCAATTACACCCGGTTTCTTAGAATTTCCAGGATTGTAAATGTGTCAGTATGCACAAATTCTAGTGTTTGTTTAAATTTCAATTTAATTTACCAAATTTCGTATTTGTAATTAGAATGAAGTCATTATTCACCTTGCTCTTAATGTGTTATCTATTATGCATAAATGTGGGAAAATAGCAATAATGTTTACCACATAAAAAGGAATTAATAGATGGATGGGGAGAAGGAGATAAATAACTTATTGAGAGCATAGAAATAATATAGTTCACCTGGTGTATCACTCTGTGTTACTTAAATCTTTTAATGAAAATTATATTCATGTAGTTACAAGGATATTGCAATACATGTACATACAACATATAAGTACATCTACATGTACTTGATGGTACATTGCATACTATTTACAAAACAGCTAGCGGCTCAAAACTGGCTAGAACAGTGCAGATTGTAATAGCTAAATTAAAAGACATCAAAACACTCAAGCCTGGATATTCCCGACCTTTATTGTCATTGACTGCTAAATTGTGTGGGGGTTTCCAAGCATAAGCTAAGGTATGACAAATCCGATTGTAACAATTGGTGGCATACTTTTCTCATTAAGTGGAAGTATTAGAACGCGGGCTGTAGCAGGATAGAGCATATCCTATCCCCAGAAAGCTGAACCAATATAAGGAACTTAACGGATTCATGATTGTATCACAATACTAAAACGATGAGAATTTTCCTGGTAAAAGGCTAATAATGTTGCAGTATCTATTTCTAAATCGTCATTTGGCAGAGTTGTCACAATCAATCATTTACTTTTATTGCTTAAAAACAGGTTGAGTCACATTTGCGTTGTCTACAATGAAAGAGTAACTAGCCCACCACCACACCTGTCACAGTAAACGCTTTACAACATACTTTCCACTTCAATTGCAACTCTGGGGAAATGAATTTGCCTTTTCACCAATGAACAAACTTATGGATAATTTTTGAAATGCGTGTTAACCATTACCAAACTACGTATTAATTTGTGAAATTTGACAATCAGTTGCAATATACTACATCATCAGTTGAACTTTTTCAGAGCCAGTTGCATAAATTACTATTACTTTGGAAACAACCTAGCTGCTAACGCCCATAATTCGTTCTTAGAACTAAAGATTATTTCAGACAAAAGTCCACGAATGAGAATATTGGAAATACTAGTGTTTTAGAGAAATCAGCCTTTGTGTGAGCACATCGGACAGTTCAAGTTTATGTGGTTGAATAATATATTTGGATTGATTATCGTATTCGGGTCAAAGATGCATTCACCAAAAATATGCCATTGCTATCTAAATTACATACATACATCCACTGGCTTACAACGAATAGTAAAATATCCTACAATGGTTGGTTTGTAAAATTTAAATTCAAACAACTGAAATGTTTAACTATATTTTTCTCAAGAAATGAGCTCATAGACGCAACACTATCTGCTATATAAAAGAAACTGATAAATTTAATACTCTTATGGGTTGCTATAAAAGAGACAAACAACTTTCCAACCCATCACAGGTCTGGTATCTATCCATGTACATGTGGTTTAAAATACACATCTACTATGTCGCCTAACAGCTGAAGGTATTTCTCAAGTTATGTGGATAAAACATTAAGATTTTTTCACATTTATTGATATCAATCAATCAATAAGCAATTACTAAGTTTCTTCCCTTTTTCAATAAGCCCTAATGCCGTGGTTGCCGGTAGGAAGTTAGTACTGTGCCGTTTGTACTCTCACCACTAGATGGGGCATGGACACACTTCCTATGATTATGCATACTTTATTAGTTATGTTACAATCTAATCATTCACAGTCACAACCTGTCAGTTGGAGCGTATTCAAACAAATGATGGTAGGCTTACAACCCCTCCCATAAATCACCTTGACACAACAATGAAACTAAGGCTCGAATTGGAAAAATTGCTATCATTGTACATTGATGAAAAATGTAAATGCCATAATATAATTACGATTAACTACAATACTTATAATTACACAGATAATTCAGTAATTGTAATTATAGTGAAGGTGTGAGAGAGCATGGAACACTATATTATATAGCACTATGGACTGGTCATGCTTTCCATTACATATACACATTGTATTGCAGGTTCACCAATTCAGCGACCAGTAAAAGACAAGAGGATAAAATTGTCATAGTGTATTATATTTAGGCCTGCACTAACTATGGTCTGCCACAAATTTAGGCCTGCACTAAATATGGTCTGTCATATATTTGAGCCTGCACTACAATAAATATGGTCTATCACATGTTTAGGTCTGCACTAGATAATATGGCCTATCATGTATGTAGGCCTGTGCTACATGTAGGCTACATGTAGATATGGCACTACCAGCATTACCTTTTTCTATTAATTTGAATATTTGAACAGGTCCGGAAATGGTAATGCAGATAATAGAATAGCATATCAGCTGCACAATTTGTTAACGTTACAATTGGGAGTCTAAAACTGTCCAGCTTTCAAGAAAATTTTGCGTAATTCAACCACTGCTGTACAAATATACATTAACATGGAAAATATGGCTCATATCATTATTTAATGTAGGCATTGTTATTGTATCTACTGGAAAACCTTTAAGAAATCTGCATATACACATATCTCTGCTGACAAATTTGACAAAAGGTATCTATATGTATTTGTCAAATTATTTATTTGTGGAAGTTATAACATCATAAAATTATCATAAACTGTGCTATGAATTGTGCCTAATACCTTATTATGTTAATTTAATTAATGGTGGTCATGAAGCCATCTATCCATATTGATGTTACCATCAGCTTCCCTATCAGTCTGTAAGGAAATAGATTTTGGTACCATTTGATACCGGTTGTGAACACACTTCAATGACTCCCAGTTAACCTGTTTAAGAGTTAAATTAATTACTTGCAAATAGTTTACAATAATTAATTATTATAATTACACATATTTGCTAATGATATCAGCTGTAGCTTAAAATAGATTGAAATATGACCACCTTGCCACTGTCACCGTGCCACCAGCTACCTTTGTGTACTTCTACAAGAGAATTTCGTAACTATATAGTTGTGTTGGAAGTAAAACTTGTGTTCTACGTTACTTTTTTTGTCTACCCTGAGACAAGATCTAAGGCTACGAAAACTTTGCCACCAGACAGGTCCTCTGGTTATGATATTAGGTAGTATCTTGTTTAAGCTGTAGCCAATCACAGCATGTTACCAATATGTTCCTCTTAGTTAAAACGTGATGGCCTCAGTCCAGATTTTGTGCGATATTTTGACAACACATTTTATATTCTATTTACAAATGAAGTAACTGTTGACAACCCATCTTCTTACCATGATCTTATAAAATAACTCCTGCTAAGGATGGGGGGATATTTCAGCTTTCTATTCTTCTGTGTCAAAAAGGGCTTTCGGGGGTTTTCTTTCAAACAAGTTAGTGTTGCTTCAGTTGATGGAGATGACCCTTAACACAGCAGCAGGAATATACCACAAGCTCAGATTAAAAATTATTTAGTCGTGCAGTTAACTTTCACGAGTAGGGAAAATAATTTCTATATGGAATGGAAAATTTTAGTCACAAGTCTACATTGTCTTTGGAAGTTGTGTCCACATAGCCACTTGTAAAACGTGTGCAGTAAGAAATAACCAAATATTGGGTATGACAATGTCACTATATGGATACTAGGATGTGCAGTGGACAGCATGTGATCATGTGATCTATACTTATAAAGTAGTTTGGGTAAGGTACCGTTGTGGTTATTAGCAACCTTCATAGTGCTTTACAATCTGACCAATGCACCATAAGAGGATGCCAAGGACCATACGACATGCACACATGTGTATGCCTATGCTTATCATAAAGGGAGGATAACTCCGCAGAAAATCATAGATTTGGATTTATCTCCTCTTAGAGCTTGGAGATGCTGACACATGATTTGAGGGAAGATCACTCTCTAATCAATAATATACTAACAACTTGGGTATTCTTACAATACTAACCTATTGATACTAATGTGTGTTGATCCTTGTATAGAGGCTATACTCTCTAGTGAGGTACACAGGCTAAAGGCTGGTGGTGAGAGAGCAGATGAAGGCAATTATAAACTGATTGTGGTTCAACTAAATAATGGTAGGTGATTAGCTGCTCCTAATTATCATTAATTTGATACACTAGGCATCATGTGTTTACCAGGAGTTACCCACTCATTCACGCAATGCATTCAAGGTATGACAACTTCATATATTTGTGTCCATTTCATCTTTATTAAATAATATGGTCTATACCATAACAGGTGGTGCGAATCAAGTTATGTAATGCTATTGTTGTTTCACCTGCAGTGTATGATAAAATTAAAAATCCACCCCTCTCCAAAAATAAACATACAATAGATGAAATAGAAAAATAATACCACTGTCTTAGGTATAACGGGAGTGCAGATCATGAGATCCAGTGTGGTCAATTTAAAATTTATGCTTTATTAATATGAATCGAAGATTAATAATATAAACAAAATAAAGAATTCTAGAAACTACACAGTTGCAAACACCACTCTTGACTGCAAATCGCATAATTGCTATTACATTATGTTGGGAAATCAAGCTAAAATATTAGTCATGAATTACGGGAGAGTCATTATCATTGAATCTTCAGGTACATGTAAATAATTTTGGTGTTACTTCGGTTACAGTTGTTACTCTTTTAAAGTGTATACATGTGTTCAAAGTGCAGACTTTTAACCAGAGCCGCGGAGTCTCGACTCTATACAACAAACACTTCGTGCTTGGTCTGCGACACAAGTCTCACTGCATTAGTTGCTCGCTTCGCTCACGTGTAATTATAGCTCGTGTTTGTGTACTGTGGTCATGCATGTGCATGACCTCTGTTGGCGCAGGCATGTTACAGTGACCTCATGAGGAGTCGTGTTTCCTTGCATTAGGGAAACAACTCCAAGTCAACAGCCTGAGTTCCAACATCAATGTGTTGGGTAGGGTGGAATGGATACCTTCCCCACCCTTGGTCAGGGTTGAGAACCTAAGGCTATGGCCCCGGCAGTGATGCCAGCAGACTCAGTCCAAACGTCTTAGCGCCACCCAGAGCTGTGATCCTCGCTGGCAGCATTGTAACATACATGTATATGAATAACGGGTCCAGGCAAATAATCGCTGCCTGCATAGCCCAAGTTCCAACACTTATTATTTGGATAAAAATATCTAGCGTTGTGTGAAATTTAATATTTTTGAAATGCTGTACAATCTTACGTGTAGCACAAAGTAAGCAAGTAACCAAAGCAAAAAGATTGCACGCCACGCATTATGGCGTATCTTGACATGTCATGGCCAGTGTTATAGCATTGAAACATTTCAACACTGTATTGACTGCCACTAGCATTGTGAGGAACAAATGCTTAAAGTGCACAATGTTCATGGACATCCATGGATGCCAAATTTTCATGCATGGCGGTACTCCTTGCCATCGTGCGTAAAATGTTGCAAATCTCATCAAATCGCAAATGGTACCCGAATGGCCTTGCAACAGATCAGATTTGAAAGCATGCGGATGTTGATTAAGGATAAGGTTGCTTTACATCAACCACCTAGTCTTGCTAAACTGATAGGAATCTTTAAGAAAGTGTAGGTGATGGAGATATCACCAGGATATTGTGAAACACTAATTCGGAGTACGGCCCATCGTCTTGCTGCCATCATCGCTAGTGGTGGTGGACCAACCAAATATTAATTTTTTTGAGAATTGTTATGTGTTAAGAGCAAAACTTTTTTTGAATAATATTGGTAAGACTCATTCCTCAACAAAATACAAAAAATTTTAGAAATTTATTTAGTTTCTTCCTCACAATGTCTAAATCAAGGTGGTCTTAAACTTATGCCAGTGACTGTATATGCAGTCAGCACTTTGTCCATTTAAGTTCTATGTGGCTGCATATATTCTTGGTCTGTTCATAGCCTTAGGTCCTTTGAGACAGCCATTTTTTATCTCCAGTGATCTCAGCCAGCTGTCGATTAAAATAAGCATAGAAGCTATCTAGAAGCTGAACGGTTTTTTTAAGCACAGGCTTTTTAATATATCCTTTATTTCGCACAGTTTTGGTCTCTTTAGTATTTCCATTTAAATATTCTTGGCCATTTAAGCCAATAAACTTTGCAAGTTTAACCATGGCTTTAGCCTCATCTGCTGATCGGTCTTCTAACATGCTGACATAAAGTTGATCCTAGAATATAAAGCAGTTTGAATTAATTATATTCAGTATTACACACATTATTATGATATTCATTATTATTACAATAAGGACTCCCCTATATAACAAGCATTAGCGAGGCCTGAGGCTCACATCACATTAGGTTGTTAAACGCAGCCTCATATGAACCAGTGCAATATCCGAATACCCTAATATCTGTCGTTCAAGTAGAAAGACCAACACCAGTGATGTCGCATGTCAAGTGAACTGTTGTTATGCATCCCTGACTGGCTTAGGTACTCCTAGTCCCAGTTCCGACATGGACGCGGCAATTAATATCATAAAGTCCAAGGTGTGACTATCAGCATTAATTCTGAACCAGCATTACGCTAGTAATAAAATATGACATTGTAGTGAATTTTAGTAACCACTGGTGGCAAGTAGCGAGACAGTGTAATTAATTATGTTAATAGTATCTCAATTGCCTTCCTTTAGGAAACTATGAGTGTCAGCTCATCATTACTAATGGGAGCCTATTTTCGATTTCTGTTCAGTTTACCAAAGTTTTTAGCACGTGTTTCCACCATGTCATTGTGCAATACTGCTACGCCAGGTAGTTGTAATACTGTGATCGGTTAATATTTTTTCATAGCGTTTGACCTTTGACATGCCATATAAGGCAGCTCTAGTAATTGCCCAGCCTTTTACACACGATGTGCTCTATGGGCTAAGGCATACTATTATAAAAATTATTATTTTGTCTACTTGTTGTAGTCATTATGACCATGTAATCGCTGTATCGAGTGAGTACAAATATATCATCAATTTATTACAATTCTCTGTATTTATTGTTGTTGGTAATTATCAGAGATGTGTGCAAGTTTTATTTTGGAAACTCAAGTTTCCATGGCCAACTTTTAGTTGGGACTCTTCAAGTTACAAGTCAATTCTTTCAGTGACAAATAAAAACTTTCAAGTTACGAGTTAAATATTTGCATGTTCCCAGAAACTCAAGTTTTTGTCAAGTTATCCAAGTTAACTACAAGCAAGTTTCAATTCAATTCTTTGCTTGTTTAACTCGAGTCTTTTTATAGAGTTATTGTATTATTGTTTAGCTTATGGTGAAATTTTGTTAGGAAGTTGTGTTAGAAGTTCAAATTTCAAAGCAAAATGTCACAGTTTTGGTGTAAAATGTGTTATAATTGTGGTTGTGGTTGGTGGTTATAACTGTGGTTATTTCTATTCATAACAATTCACAGCTGCCCAATGAAAACTCGAGTTATTGAATATTTCAACATAATTATGTGTGAGTTGAGAGTCTTTGATCATAGCCATAATTGAATTACAATTCAAGTTACAAGTTTTTGACAGCTGTGTATTCAAGTTAAGAGTCTTTATAATAAGCCATAAAATGTTGCTTGAATTAACTCGAGTGAGAGTCCTTAACTCGAGTCTGGCATCTCTGGTAATTATAGACAATGGTAACCATAAATAGCAGTGGCTTGGTAGTAGAAATACAGCAGATTACTTGTATAACCCGTGCATTGGGCTCATGTTGTTAGCCCAACCCTGGAACCAACCTATGATAATCATTGGGTAACTCCCCTTGCAAATCCACATCAATATAACATTAGTACAAGCATGTATATTCACGTATACAACTGCAGTAGCACAGGGTAATAGGATTTGGGGAAACCTATCCCTAAGGTGAAATCCTTCTAGGTTGAGCTAGTAAGACAAACAGTGATTAGGAATTAAGACAAGTAATTTAGTACAAAGTATAGCCCTAATAGAATTGAATATTCAAACACTTAGTTTACTCGTATAATATATACTGTCTACTATAAGATACAAACTGGTCCGACTCTTTTTTGTTTGAAAAACCAAGGCTGGTGAAAAGTTCTGGCGAGAGTAGCAAACCCAAAAAACAACCACAACGACTTTTTTTGGGGAAATGACTGCTATTATCTGGAGGTATAAGTCTCTACTATAATTGTATAATTTTATATAATCTGTATACTGATATGTTTACCTTAGGAATGAACTTGAGTATTTCCTCTAGATAGACCGAATAACATCCCATTACCAGGAATCTCCTAAATAGACTGTGGGTCTGGAATCTGTGAAACCATGGGAAGAAAACACAAGTAGTTACTCCATCGGTCTTGAAGCATTCTTTTACATCCTTTAAAACACTTTCAACCATACGGTGAAGTACTTCATTTCCAATGAAATTAGGCTCCCTTCTATTGGTGAGTCCCAGTACTCTATCCAATAGTCCCTGAAGTCAAAAATGCAGTAAAATATTAATGAATTAAAATGACGGGGTGAACTGGATTGTACATTGTCCATCGTGGTGGTCGAAAGGTAGGTTTGCCATTTCTTAGTTAGCAGACTACAAGTTTAAATTTCTTTAGAGTCTACCCTTTGTCATCAGTTGATCAATTTGACATTTTATAGAATTTACTAAACTATTAGTGCAGTAGGCAGAAGGTAGTTCAGTAATTGCAGATTTATTATGTACTTTAAAGCGAGGCATTAACATTGACTAAATTCGTAACAAGAAACTTTGTATATGTTATAATGTAGCGACTACTTAGCAATCTTCACTGAATGAGAGTTGTCTTCTCTTTCTCTTGTAAATTGTCTGCTCTTGCCCCAAACCCCAACCTCAACATATGTTATTTAGACGTAGTAACTGTTAATTCCTGTTAAAGAAGACACATACTTTTTGCAGTTTTAACCATGATTTTCATTGCTATCAACTTCTGCTTTCAAAATGACTTGTATCATTACTGGTTTAACCAGACTGTACACTAGCTATTTACCTACAAGTACAATGTATATTATGATGCAGAGTTAGGTGGTTAAAAAGCAGCATGCAAATGATGTAATATAATTGGTAAGGTGCATGGTTAGAAGCTTAATCAGAGGATTTTGGAGCGAGCTATGGTAATTACTTTACCCTCAGGTAGGGCTACTGCACTGATATAGGAGTCAGTTACAGTTTAATACTTTATGTTAAATGGGGTTTACATCTAACTAACCATGCAACTTAGCTAGGCTTGGTTCTAATGCTGAGTCATGCTTGAAAATTAATTTTGGGACTTCTGTAATTGACCAAACTCACTAAAAACTTCCCACAAAACCCACAATACATTGTAACAGTGAAGTTTATACCATTGCATTACCCTACCTTTACTCACCCTTTTGTGGGTGTAGAAATAATGGGATATAAATCTATCTGTGGGATTTCTCAGTGTCAGGATATATCTGGTCTCATCACTCTGATAGAACCTCAGCATCTGAGCACAACTTCGAACCAAGTAGTGATCTGGTTTCTCTTCGACTATTTTAACACCTTCAAAACACTTTGTTCTTCTTAAAATGTTAGTCTTGCCTCTTGAGGCTGACTGAACATATCTACATGAAAAATAAATTTGGGCTCGGAGAGATCGCCCCAAACATGGAAGTAATCATCCATCCAGCAATAGTGTGAAATTTATAATATGACTGTATACGCATTGTGCTTATAAGGGGATTTGCATTTTGGCTTGACTTCAACTTGGCTAGGCTTCAGACTTGCACTACAATATGATGACTTGACTCATCTTGACTTGAGACTGCACAAACTTGAGTTCGAATCTACTTGCTTCCACAATTTCAGAAATGACTAGACTTATTGAATTCAGGTATGACGTGGACCCATCTCTGTTTGTAGGTCAAATTTGCAACACAGGCCAAGATTTGCAAGTAGTAAAAACATAGTCATGATGCATGTTATTAGTGAATGTATACATAGACAGCTCAGGCAGGTCATTGAAAATACAATACATTTTATTGCTATAGTGTAATTGTGTATGTGTATAATAAATGATGAGTCAGGTAACTGCTTAAAGCGCTAATACATGTACTAGGATTGGCCGAGTAGTCAACATCATCTATATAGAATTTACAATTCCTTTTGGCATTGTGATGGTATATCACCCATAGGATAATGCATGCATGTACATCAAACAAATTAAATTAAACAAGCACCAACCATTTTTAAACAGTTTAAATTAACTCACTTTCTTTTCTTGTGCATGCTGTTGATTTTGTGAAGGATGACAGAGTAGTTCATGCTAGTACTAAGGCTAGGATGGTAATGGCAGAGTAGTTTATGCTAGTACTAAGGCTAGGATGGTAATGACAGAGTAGTTTATGCTAGTACTAAGGCTAGGATGGCAATGACAGAGTAGTTTATGCTAGTTCTAAGGCTAGGATGGTAATGAGAGAATAGTTTATGCTAGTTCTAAGGCTAGGATGGTAATGACAGAGTAGCTTATGCTAGTACTAAGGCTAGGATGGTAATTAGGATACACAACTTTGTTCTGATATACTACTCACTTTTTTTCTGTACACTTGCCATTCGTTGTCAGTTCTAGTATACATTTCAGATGGACAGTATGAAGTTTTATTCATTGGTCGACTACCATAACTTGGTAGTAGATTCATGCGCTCCATTTGACTATGGCTCTGAAGGGCTACCATCAGATCCGATGTTCCACACTTGTTCATTCCAAGCAATACCACTTTCGGTGCACATGTAACCATAGTCAAACCTCTGCAAACAATCCAACACAAAACCTAGCCTTAGAGACCTGGCGCACTACACGTACACATTCTTGTACATGTAGTCGATTGTATACATGTGTACACTTGGATTATGTTAGCAATATAAAGTCGTTGGCCAGCCTTTGACTAGATTTAGTCAGTGCCCAGATTTTGCAGTGTACTGGCTGTGCGCAACCCACGGTCAGGCATTACAATAGCAAAATACATATACATGTATTTGTGGCAGTATATGATACCGTGAGAAAATAGGTATATGTGAATAAAGTTAGACACATTAGCTTGTACAAGAAGCTCCAGAATAAAGTATGCAATGTATAGTGTAGAGGTATACTTACAGAATGCGATTTTAAGTCTAAATCTAGTATTAAGTAATGGGTAAATCTCAGTATAACAAATCTGGTAGAGGGATGTCCCTGGTCATTCAACTCTACTTCCTAAGCTGTGTGTCAAATAAAACTGATACTCTACTAAATTGCCAACTGCAAATAACTGTATTATATGAGTGGCGTAAAAAGTTCCACAGGGGCTTATATATGTTTACCAAGTCTCCCTGATTCTGCAGGAGACTCCCTGATTTTCAACTCAAATTGTGGTACTCCACCTAGCCCAAAATAGACACCCCCCACCTAAATGCTAAATCTCCTTGATTTTCAACAGTGAAACTAGGTTAGCCTGGGCGGTTTTAATAAAGAGTTGAGCTTGTCTCCATTATATAAACTTTAGTACAATTATAGAAAATATGCACATAGTTGTTTAGTTTGATTCACCTCACACTGCATAATAAAGTTATACATAGTGGACATAGTAGACGTTAATGTGGTTGATGCACAATACTGTGCAGGTAACTTGTTTCCATGAAGATTCATCTGTTCGATTTGACTGCTGTATACTAATGTGCACTATTTACATGTGGTCTGAATGAAAAGACGTGCAGATCAAAGATTAATTTTGATACCAAGTGAACCTGGTGTCAATATCCACAAGCTGCTGATATTCCTGTGACATCCAAATAGAATTTTAAAATACTGAGTAATGAGCTATGTAGGAATATTATGAATGGGTTGTTTGTAACTGATTGTAATCTAAAGTAATCTGACGGACTTTGTTCGAGTTCGTTTGGAAATTCCTAACCTAGTCTTTCTCCTAATTAAGAGGTGTTTGGCAATAATACGTGAACAATAACAACATCCATCACATTAATAAGGGACTTTTATTTAAATTTATGCGGTGAAAATACGATAAATGTTCAATAATGCGATATTATTTTTATTATTTTTTCATTATTATTTTCTTCACATTATTGTAAAATTAATTCCATCGTATTAAGTGCTCTTCCATCGCATTGATACCGAAAATGCCCTTAATGACCATAAATAATAATATGCTCTACTCGTGTGAGAAGTCCAAGCAGTTATACTATGACCATCAGGCGTATGAGTAGAATCCATGCTGTGAAATTACGTTAAAGCATAGCACACCTTACACATAGCCTACATGTACCTGCATACATGTACACACACTTACCTGTTCTGATCTCTGTAATTCCAGCAAGGATTTCCAGAGTATCCATCGAGAAGTTGAGGTGGTTTACATCCGGTGACTGGTTCATAGATAAACCTCTTTCCTTTTTTGTAACCATTAGTGAAGAATCTCTGAAAAAATTCTCTTGACTTTCTAGGAATAAGTGACTTTAACCACAGCTGCTGTAGTTTAAGGTTGGAAGGTATCTGGAGGTACGACAGCATTACTAGTGCTACTACAGTGCAAAATAATAATAGATAAACCTTCATTATGTCTAAAGAGTAAAGATGTTTTTCAATTGTATACAGCAGCAGTGCCCTAAGCGAGGCCCACGTTCTTAGTCAATACAATAGTGTATTAATAGCTAACAATCATATATCTATTTGCTAAGCACCACTTGCACATTGCAATGTGATTGGCTGACTCACAGCTACTCTTTCCAATGCAGCATTCATCTTCCCAAGTCAAATGGTTAAGAATGGCCGCTCCTTCGAAAGAAGTGCTGAATGAATTGAAATTAAATTGTTTAATACAAAAGAAATATTACTATCTTATACATGAATAAATTGTTAGTGTCCAACTACAGGGGAGTATATCAGGTATAAGTAGGGCTGACCATAGTTTACTTTATCTTTTAATTAGCTAAGATTTAACATGATTTGTGTCAGATTTTTAAACTTATTTTGATTGAATTTAAATTACTTTCTATATTATCATTTTATGAAACACATATTTTTGCTGTAGTAAGAAGTATTAGTAGATGCCCTAACATTGTTATATCAGCATCCCAGGCCAAGAGTACACCTGAGGAGGGGACGATGCATTTCTGGGAACAAGACAGGCCTTTCTGTTCTTGTAGGCTGGAATGTAGTCATAGATGTTTAGCTGTTTTAAGTTAGCAACTACATAATCAGTGTGTGCTACATCACCTTCCCAAGCATGTGTGTTATGTTACTATTAATACCGACAATGATTAAATACTAACTATGCAAACTAATCAGATATAAAGTTATGTGCATGTGGATTTGTCTTCTCTTGAGTTAGATTTGGAGATACTGACACGTGATCAGGGGAAGATAACTATTAAACCACTTTGCTAGCAGCTCAAGTGTTCTCACAGTATACCCTGTAGTCCTAACATGTAGTTATATTTGTTGATCCTTGTACAGAGGCTATGATATGCTCTTCAGAGAGGTCAAAAACACAGTGATGAGAGAGCGGTGACGAGAGAGCGGTGATGAGAGAGCGGTGGTAAGAGAGCAGTGATGAGAGAGCGGTGGTAAGAGAGCGGTTAGCAAGAATAAACTAACTCTGGTACAACAACCTTATCTGGTTAACTTCTTTTAATTAATATAATTAATTCATTGCACTTGGTTTCATGTGTAAATTGAGATTTATCTGCTCACTCTCTATATTACATTCAAGGGATGACAACTTCATATATTTTAATTGTCTTTACTGAAAGCGCTGCATTGTTACACTTATGCGAATGCATATTATAGGCATAAATCAAGTTTATGCGATGTTAACATATAACGAATGGAAAATTAACCCCCTCTCATCCTTATCAATTACTACACAAAATATAAAAACTGAAAAATAATTTTGCATGTAAGGGATCAATGTAGAACTGGACCAAGAGCTCCATTATGTGCCCTCTGAACTCTGTGAACAGCAAAGATAAATAATATTCTAGACACTACACACTGACACTAGAAATTAAGATAATACTACGATCTTCTGTCTCAGACATTTTCATTCAAAATTCTCTTTTCTTTTACAAGTGGAGAAACTAGGCTAAAATACTGGTATTGCTGGCTAGATGTGTTTATCTACAGTTATTAATTCAGGCATATCAATAAACCTAATAATAATATCTGTTCCTTATTGTAGTTGTCTTCTCTCTCTTCTAACTAAAGTAGAAAGAATACAACTTTTTAAATGTGATAAAACTTGCTTGTTATTCATAGCAATAAATCAAATTTTTGCAAATCTTTTGTTGTGACCAATAATGAACAGCAGCAGCATTGACACAAACTATTCAGGCAAAATATACAAGTCACAGTTCCATTTACCATGACAATCATCTACATTCATGTCTGTGGTTTGAGCATGGAAAGAATACATGCCTAATAACACTGTTCACCATTTCATCAGACGACAACACTGTCAGATATACAATGTACATGTAGCATGAAATGACAGGCCATCTAGATATGACACGAGTCAGCAACTTCGAGTAACATGAAGTGATTCTTTAGAATGCTTATGTTAATAACAAGTCACCTGTATTACAATGCGATGTAGGCTACATGCAATGTCAAGTAATAAAATATCCTAAGTCATTTGAATTCTAAGCAGTTGTCAACTTGTCATGGTAGAGGCTTGAGTCTGAGACCTGTTAACCAGCTCCTATATTTTTGGTCATCACGGTTTATTCTGACAGTCTACTTGCGGAGAGGCACCAGAGACTCACACCAGATGTACATGTAGTTGGAAGTACTGATCAAAAACAGGAGCAGCAGAGAGCAAAATAAGATGAAGGATAACTTCTGATTAAAATATACACAAGTCATGTACATGTAATGTACATGTATATGTATATATAGCAGTTCGATGTTTGGCCAGGACAGCACTAATGAAATGCACAACATTGTAAAAGGTTGTTACTAAAAATTACAACATTATATATAAAAGGAATGATATCTACATGTACATGCATTCTGCACCTTTCTATTTCATGTAGTTCGATGCATGTGGGTTCTATCAGTCTGTATCCGCTGCAAAAAGAATCAAAACCAGCTATGAAGGCTCACTCCGCTCTTAGCCAGTTACATATTAAGATTGATTAATAGAATGAGAGATATTCATGTCGTAGTTTTGCGTAATCTATAGTCTGTTGTAGCAGGCCTAGAATGCAGGAGTCACAAGGTATACATGCATGTATGTGTAAGTCTAGTATGTGTAAGTCCTGTCTAGGTCAGCATCTAGCTATATTAGGTTAGTTTTCACATAAAAAATGTACATTTGTATCTTGCTGTCAAACAAAATGCTGAGATCCTAGTGAGCTCAGCAGATATCAATATTAATATATTTTTTATGAGAACAACTCTACTTCATGAGTTTTTAGAATAATATTCTTATAGTCAATTTCAACATGCATTGTGTATTATGCCTAATAAAGGAAAAAGTTATGAAATTTTCTGTACAGTCCAATTTTAATGTTTGCAAATCAGTAGGTAAACCACTTGGGATGATTATTTAAATTCCTCCTTCCATTATAACAACCAGCATTGTGGACAGCCAAGTTACTCAAGTACGTTCCATCATTATGATATGCAAATATGAAACCACTACTTGACGCTGCAAAACTCATGCCAGATGCCATGACAAACAAAATCCAACTGTAGCCCTGTGCAGGTAGACTATTTTTAGCCCAACAAGTCCCTATAGCGGTTTAAAAATCAATATTACTTGATAAACAATTTCTATTCTATAGCTGTTTAAAAAGTCATTTCCTTGTCTCCTCACTCAGGTAAATCTATCATGCATCATAATATTTAATTTAATTAAATTTAAAAGATAAATGAGAATAGTTGACAGCAAAAAATGTTTATTTCATTGTTTAAATCATAATAATATTAGCATGACAAAACAATTCTTCAAATAATGATTTATGGGAAGTAATAGTGAATAAAAACGTTTTAACCAACTTGTCACATTAATTTATTCAAAATAGAGGTGATGCTTGTCAAATCTATGAGGAAACGTTAAGATTAATTTTTAGGTAAACCCTTCTCGCTACGTAGAGGCAACCCAACAACACTTTTCAAAAGTGTCTGGAAAAACATCAAGCGAGAAGCATTAAAATTTGGCAAGGAAATAAATTTGGCTGCAAAGGCCCCACTTCTTACGAACATCCTGTTGAGTTCCACGTAAGCATTATCATGATTATGTTGGCTGCAATGGTATCTTTCTGTGTTATGTAGGCCTAGATTTACATAACACATTTGTATATTTTTCCTTGGCTTGGGTTTTGATGTGAAAGAGAATATTTTTAGGGTGGTATCAAAGAACTTACAAACTATGCTCAAACTCAAAGTCAAATACTGAGGCACTGTTTAGTTACATTGTAGCAAGTTTGAGAATTTGCATGGGAGGAAAACTCCGAGTGAGATTATTGAACTGCTCCGTAGCCCTACAATATACTCTTTGCATGTTTGTTTGTACTATGTATAATCAGTGATCAAGGTCTACAAAAAAAGGTGGGGGGTTTCTAGGGTAGCAGACATAATCACCTGAAGCGCCCAAATGGCAAGCTCAGCTCGCCAGCGGGGAGGGCCTGGGAGGGGCGCCTGAGCGCCCTCTCGGAAATTGATAACTTTCTCAACATTAGACACTGAAATGGTGCAAACTCCAAAAATTTCAGGTGAAAATGTGGTCTAAGATCTTAAGGTAAATGCGTAATTTGTATTATTATTATAATTATTTGTGATCTGTAGTGCAGGAGATCTATAAGTCTGAGAGACCCCCTGAAATTTATGGTGGGGGGACTCTGACCACTGTGTATAATACAACACATTATTAATAAAACAATGTTAAATTTTTATTAGTTTTAACAAAACCGAAACTTCTTCTCAGGTCATATGACCACAGACGAATCATCAACCCACATGACCAGACAAATGACTGACCTTGTCACAACACAAGCGCACAGGTTCAAAATGCACCATGTCACTATGCACAGTTTGAATACAATATCATAAGTTTATGGTTCCTACTGTAACTATATAATGCAGGCCTATCATTTTCATAGAAATTTTAATACTTTCACTCTGGATTTTGAACTTTATGCTTCCCTAATCATCATAAATTATTTACTCTAATAATTGCTTTTATTTATCAAAACTATTTCTTCCGTCAGACAACTTGTTTACAGCTTGATTTTTAATGAAGCCTTTCATTTTGCTAACTTTAATGAAAGTTGGCATATTACTGTATAGTAATTATGGAGGTGTGCAGCCTACTGCTCATTGCACAACAGCAGTGTCACGTACACAGTCAATCATTAAGTATATTGATAAATTACCTACTACATATCTATGAAGGGTTCTGGCCAACTGCCAACCCGGTTGGTATATAAGAAGAGTCGAAATTACTTTTCCATCACAACTGAACGCCTTCCACTTCAGCTAGAAAGGTAAGTTTATCATAGACACTTATATAACCACATTTTCTAATAAAATATAACAAGTGACTAAGTTTACTTAGCTTTGTTATCCTATAGATTGTACACTACATTTACATTGTGGTCGGAAGTAAATTATCTGGAGATGCCCATATAAGCTTGGTAGAGCATAGATTAAAGTATTTTGTAAAAATTGCAGCACATGCAGCAATACGTTGAGAAAGCCTATTATATATTCTTGAGACTGTAATGGCATTGTCTTGTTTTACAAACAACATATATGGGTGTCATAAATATTCAGATGTGCAATAATTATTTACAGTGTATTTATTCTACTTCTAGCAAAAGAATCCAGAAATTCCTCAAACTTTCACCAACCAACCAATCAACATGAGACTCTCTATCCTAGCCCTGTTTGCTGCCATCTTTGTTTGTAAGTATCGTTTAAATTCTTGGTATCACTTGTATTCTACAGCTGTGGTACAGAATTGAGTCAAAGGACCTATCATGTAAATCAACGTGTACAGTGATTTTAAATTATTATAATAGGTTATAAATTTTGCCAAAAGTTTTAATATTCTCAAACTACTAAATGATCTTTTGTTAATTGCCTAATGGTTTAATAGATGAGCATTTGCAAATAATATAACAGAAAAACCTTTGGCATTATTTATAGGCAATTTGGCTACCATGACTGAGTATACCATACAAGCATGTGTTACATGTCTACAGTATGTCTACGTCTACATCTATGTCGATTTCTATGTCTACATCTATGTCTATGTATGTAGGTGCAATGATGAGTGTAACAGCCGATGATGACTATTGTCCTCATAACCCTCCTGCCTGCAAGCAAGCTTGTTTAGACCTGGACGACAGCCAATTTAATGATGGAGATTGTGATTTGGATGATGACTCAGATGACAGGTGCTGGTGCAGAGGTGACACAAGCGTAGAGGATGAAGCCTATGTTAATATTAAGCGTAAAACATATTAACTCAAAGGACTTAATTCAATGTAAAAGAAATTTAAGTGCCAAATTGATTCGCCAGTCTCTTTAATTGTTTGTAATACATGTTTTAGTGATTTCCAACTACACTGTACCTGCTATTTTTAATTTTTGCTGCTCAATAAACCTTGCAGAGTCACAAAACTCCAACGTTCATATTCTCTTCAGTTCCTATTTTAACTAGGAGTTGTCTTATCATGATTGCAATACTACATGTACATGTATATTATATTATGCTGTATAAATTATTAGACTCAGTTTGCACATGTATGTACATGTAGTTTAAAAATATTATGAAGGGTAGCATTATACATGTACTTTTTTAGCAATAAGTGCATGGATAAACATTGTCCTATATGACGAATATTATAACTTCAACAAAATGGTCCGCAGTGTCATCTATTGCGTATGCACATAAGTGACTTTGTGTTCAATATACATACAATGTCTCCTATATTTGCAGTCTCATATGCTATGAATTTTATAAACTGAACCTGCCTGAGACTTAACGTTTTAATTATTTTTAAAACTAACATTATTTTTCTTGTTCCAGTAGAAAAGTATTTGCTGAATAAGTAGTTAAAGATCATTTAGTGCAAAGCAACTTGAAGCAAATTTTAGCAAGTTTCAAAATATATCCTGGTGTGTTGTGCTTATAATGACAGATATCACTGAATTATCAACTCAATAAGAGAAATGATCAGATTTAAGCTTAAAATTTTGTTTTGTATATGATTTCAAATTTTCTCCTGCCAAGTGATGTTCACTTTTAGTATTTTGTTAATTAATGTTAAATTTGCTAGAGAGAACCTAACTCCTAATAAGTAGATGAAGATCACGATGCCAATCAAAGCTGTTAATATTTTACTGCTGCATGGTATTGGGTATTTTCAACTGTTTTGTAATTAAGAGAAGATAACTCTGAACATACATTCAAAGAAGGACTTCTTCTCAGGTGTAGAGATTATGTGTTGTACACACTACAGCACTGCAAGGTGCTTACTGGTTCGGTCGCAAAATGCATGTCGGATGACAAACAAAATTCTTCTGTAACCCTATGCAGGTAGCCAATAATATATTTTAACTTTGCTAGTCCCACGCATTAGCTTAAAACATTGTTATCGATCACTAGTTAGAAAGGCACTTCTCTGTTTCCTCATTTAGGTAAATCTATTTTGGGGTTATTATATTCAAAATATTTAAATGTAAAAAATAAATAAAAGTCGCTAAGGGCGAATAGTGTCTATTTCATTGTTGAAATGACGTTGCTATGACAATAATTTTTTTGCCAAATGATTTATGGAAAGTAATTGTAACAAACAAAATGTTTACCAACATTTTACATTAATTTATTCAAAATGTAACCGATGGCAATTAAATCTATAAGGAAACATCAAGATTAGTTTCTGCATAATTCCTTCCCACTACTCAATTAACATACCAACGATATTTCAAAAGCGTTTCTGGAAAGATATCAAGCATTATGATTTGGCAAGGAAATATATTTGGCTGCAAAGGTCACTACTTTTTACATGCATCCTGTAAAGCTCCAGTACTCCACCATGCTTTGCCTTATTTTCAAGTATCTCTTTGCTATGCTACATTTGCATAGTTATGTAAATTTCTATTTTTATCCCTAGCTTGTCACTTCTGTACAAAGCAGAACAGTTCTATATAAATGGTACCATAGAAGTTACAATGATGCTATGTATAAACTCAGCTTTAAGCAAGTGTTGTTGTATACTTTTGGATTTACCCATAATCCAGTGTCCATCATCACACGTTTTCGGAGCTCTCATCTACAGCCCATTTATTCAGGCTGACTCATGCACTCGCCAGTGACTAAATCTCTACTGTGTCAGCTACAGACATCAAACCGGCATTCTAGGCTACGTGTACCAATTGTAAGAGTGTGCATCACTCAGTAATGTAGAATAAATATGCATACTTTATTGTATCGAAGAATCCACCATGTTATCTGTCCCATTCACAAAATTACAACCCTTATTAATGTGCTATTTTATAAATGTAGGTACACCAATAGAAAGCTTGACAGCCAACAGCAGTCAATATAAACAAAAACAGCCCATATCACCAATAAGAACAAAGATAGCAACCAGCTTAGTTCCCGTAAATTGTTACAACATTACAAAAAAGCCGAAATAATACAATAACTGACATCAAGGAGGTACGTATCAACATGGATTTTATGTACTTTACTACTCTACACAAACAAACACAATATCAAAATACATTTACTATTTACAACAAGTCAGTATGCACAGACCCAGAGTTCACTTTAGAACATAGGCACACAGACATGTTTTAGTATATTAAGCACTTTCTTGTCGGTTTCCACTTAATAGTATACTATCTTTTAAGTTTCATTATTTATTTTACATAATATCTCAATGGTGACAGTGTTTATAAAGCTCAAGAATAACACATTTTAGTTACTTTACAGCAAGTTTTGGAACTCTCATGGGAGGAAAACTCCAATTGGATTACATTGACTGGGAAATGAAGGCTTTGTCTCTGAATAATAAACATTGGACTGTCTTCTATCCACCAAGTTTAATTCATCTGGGCACGCACTCTTTGCATGGTTGTCTAAATAATCAGAATGTATTACTAACAGAATAATGTTTTACTTTTTACTAGTTTTTACAAAACCAAAATTTCATCAACCCACATGACCAGGCAGATAACTGCCCAAGTTATATTTGCACAAGTTACTTAATAAAGTACATGTATCATAACATGCACCATGTAACTATGCAGCAGTGGAATATCATCACAATAGGTTCATTTTGCAATTTTAAGTGCATTATGTATAATGCAGGTCTTGTAGAAATATTAAAATACATGGATTTTCACAAAAATTGAAATGCGTTCCTCAATCATCATAATTATACACTGCAATAATATTTTCAACAATTTAAAAATTTTCTTCCTTTAGACAATCTTTTACAGTTTGAGCTTGTATTTTTTTAATGAGGTATTTCATAATTTGTTTTTTAGCTTCAATTAAAATTGGCACATTTGTATAAAAATTATGTAAGCGTGTAGGCTACTGGTCATTGAGCAATATAGCAATGTCACGTACACAGTTAATTATTAAATATATTGATAAATTACCTACTACTTATCTATGAATAGTCTTGGCCAACTGCCAACCTGGTTGGTATATAAGAAGAGACAAAACTACTTTTCCATCACAACTGAACAGCCTTCCACTTCAGCTAGAAAAGTAAGTTTATCACAGATACTATTACACAATCATATTTTTTAATAAAATATAACAAGTGACTAAGTTTAGTTAGTTTCTTTATCCTCTAGATTACAATCTGGAGATCTAATATAAGCTTGGCAGACCATAGATTAAAGTATTTAACAAGGATCACAACACATACAGCAATACTTGGAGAAAGCTTGTTATACATGTACATGTATATTCTTGAAGCTTTAATAGTACTGTCTTGTTTTACATCTTTAAATTAGCAACAACTAATGATTGTCCTGAAGCACTTTCAGATGATGGATAACGATTTATTAATTCTACCTCTAGCAAAAGAATACAGAAATTCCTCAAACTTTCACCAACCAACCAATCAAAATGAGACTCTCTATCCTAACCCTGTTTGCTGCCATCTTTGTTTGTGAGTATCTTTTAAATTCTTGGTATAATTTCTGTTCTAACTTGCAATAATGGTACCAGATTAATTTAAAAAGTCCACCCATGTAATAATTTTACTTGGATTTGCACATTAATTATTCAGTTGTGATATTAAATCTGCTCAGTTACATAAAACTATTTTCATTTGCTGTACTTGTCAACACTTTAAATTTCTCCATTTACAACCATAGTCTGAGTTTCCACAGCATACAAGTCCTGTAGTACTACATGCATCTTCCTTTCTATCCTGATATAGATAATTATAATTAATTGGTATATAGGAATGAATGTACAAATGTAGTTGTAAAATAGATGATGACTTTTGCTGAAAATAATGATATTGTGTAAGCTACAAAAGAATCTTTTTTTGTACTAATTATCTAATGTTTTAACAGTTAATAGATACGCATGTGAATTATGTAAGATACTAGGCAATAGAAACCATTGGCATTATTCATAAAAAATGGTTATTGTAGTTGTCTATGTCTGTCTACATCTATGTCTATTTCTGTAGGTGCAATGATGAGTGTAACAGCCGATGATGACTATTGTCCTCATAACCCTCCTGCCTGTAAGCAAGCTTGTTTAGACCTGGATGACAGCCAATTTAATGATGGAGATTGTGATTTAGATGATGACTCAGATGACAGGTGCTGGTGTAGAGGTGACACAAGCATAGAGGATGAAGCCTATGTTAATATTAAGCGTAAAACATATTAAGTCAAAGGACTTAATTCAATGTAAAAGAAATTTAAGTGCCAAATTAATTCGACAGGTTCTTTAATTTTGTTGGAATACATGTTTTTAATCATTTAAGCTACCTGTTATTTTTTTAATTATTGCAGACTAAATAAAATTCAATACATTTTGATATCGTGCTTCCATATTTTCTTAGGCCCCTATTTATAACTAGGAGTTGTCTTACCATAATTGCCATACTATGTAATATTATTTCATACTGGATGGATTACTGGAATCACATTGAGTTATAGCATGCTAGTAAAAAAATAATATAAAAAGTAATATAAATATCTCATGTCTTATACTGACAAACATTGTCCCATGCGTTTAATATTATAATCTTGATAAAAATGCTGTGCAGATTCACTTATGTATATAATTGACTTTATGGTCAATCCATACAATAATAGCAGATCCGTAAGCTGTACAGCCAGAGATCCAACGTTCTCATTATTTTAAAGATCATCATTTTTTTTTTCCTGGTTCCATGAGTAAGACAATTGCTGAATAAACAAGTAGTCAAAGATTGTTTAGTGCAAAATAAACATAGAACAATAATTTTAGACAACTTTAAAAAATATCCTAGCACATTCCAAGTACGTGTGCTCACTTACAGATCTACCATTTAGGTCCGCTACATGCGCATGTACATCACGTAGTTGGACTTCACCATTCATAGTCCACTCAATAATGGCATTGATTTGTTAAATGAGTCAAACAAGGGCTTTGTTCTTCCACATAGAAAGAGCTCCTTTAGTTTTAATTGTCTTGACTTGCGCATTGAGCTCTTCGGCTTCCTCTTTTGTCACACTAAACTGTGACTGTTTAGGAGTTGCCTCCCCTGTATTGCCTTCTGCTGCTTCTGACATAGCAGGTAGTTGGCCGTCCACTCCATCTAAAGTCTTCACTTCATTGGCCATCGCAGTGGGCGGGGCACTAACCGACGATATAGTATTAGAGGCACCGGCACCTGCAAGGAAAGACAACAACCATGATTTATCCTTTTATTGGTAAATTTAATTTTAGTGCACATAGAAAAATTCTAGAATCATGAAGCCGGAATAAAATTGCTATTTTGTAATATGCATATACATATAGACTGAGTTCTTTAACAATCTAGTGACAGGGTTGTAAGCTTGTTAAAAAATTAGGTCAATCTTAAATCAGCAATTTTTCTGTGGATTTAGTTCAGGTTGAATAACTTGAGTCAATAATATTATAGACTGATTTCCTCAACCATAATACAATAAAACGTACCGAAAGCCTCTGCAACAGACTCGCCAACTGTAGTTTGAGATCTTTGTTTTATGGCTAAAGCCTCTTTAGTGAATGCCTCGAGTTCTGTCTCTTTCTTTCCTTCTTTCTCCAACTTTTTCTGTAATTTCTCCTCTTGCACGAACCTGTTTGCTTTCATTTTGATGTCCCTGTACTCTCTGTTGATGTTCAGGATCTCTCTGTAACAGATGACTTTCAATGAATGACATAACGTGTCAACACGACAAACTATCTGTGAAATACACTAATTGGACCCCAGGATCTTTTTGGTGGTGAGGAGCTACAAGGACTAGGAGTACGTCATAACTTTTTGAGAACTAGGGATGAATAACTCTTTGGGGACTAGGGGTGGATACCTCAAAACGCTTGAGATGAATAGAGCAGAGTAACTAGGGTTGTAAATTGTAGAGAAATGAGAAATATGATCACAGAATTCCCGCACTAGTAAATTATTGACAAGGCTGACCATTGACTATTTTTTGTGGAACTGAAAACTTTGCTGTCAACACTGTTAATCAATCATTCCTTGGTGCATTGTTGTATATTAACATAATATTTTACAGACTCACTTGAGATCTATCTCACCATCCCCGTCCTTGTCTAACATATCAAGAAGTTCATCCAATTGAGAACGAGAGAGTGGAGTGTTGATTTCCTGTCAGTGGAAGATTTATACGTGTAATGTATAATTTCCTGAGTTTCATGGGAGTGTGTAATAATTAAGCAATGTGTGTAATTATACACATATTAAACAAAAAATATACTGCATACAATTCAAAATGTTCAGTATCTATCATCTAGTGTCAAGAAATGCCTGTGATAATTATCAGACCAACATCAGTTCTTACTACAACACTGTCTGTTGTTTTAGTAGAAACAAAGAATTAGCCTACGCTATTATTATTCATTTATTATGGAAAGCGTAGGCACATAGAAATCTGGACAACTCCTATGTCTTGAAATTCTTCTTGCAAAAATACCTTTAATAAAATATATTAAGAAGACATACCTGAAGTCCAACAATAAACTCAGCTCTGGTCAGACCACCACTCTGATCCTTATCAAATGTCCTAAACAGATCAACCAGTCTGAGGTTCTGCTCTCCCATGAAGATCAGAAGTATCTCCAGGGGGTTCTTATCCGCAAACCTAAAAATAGTGAAATAGTTTGATCTAGTTGTGGGCGATTGTGCTTTCAGCAATTAGGGATGGAGCCATCGACATGTGATGCCAAGGTGCTTATCATCACATGTCTAGTTGGACATATTAAAGATGGTGGCAGCTGGCAAGAGCAACCAAAGGTATCAGTATTAGTGCCATCTGCATCATACTTGCTTCAACCCAATTGGTCCTGAACTATTTGAGTTGCCAATGTGGTATTTAAAAAGTACATGTAGGCCTATGCATAACAATTATTGCATTTTTTAAGTTACTTCAACGTGTTCTGTCACTATTCTAATTACATGTAGATTGCCCAATATTGATGCTTGAGGAATTTATTGCAGGTAGAGAGTTATCATTACTCACAGTGTGCAAAATTTACCTGTCAATGCTGCCTTCAATGTTCTTTCCTTGTGATACTACTCCATATTCGGCTTGGAAAGGTCTTTCAGCATTCAACGACTTCACTAAATCAACAAACTCCTGGTGAACCATTAGTCCCTGTGAAAGTTAAATTTTATATTTTATTAGTGGAATTACTAGTGAATCACAGAAGGATGGCACAACTCCAAGTAATTATAATAATGTTAAGCACCTACATAATATTATGTTACTGCTTATGCATATCGGCCAATTAGTAGTATCTTAAAATTCACTAATATAATCAATTAATTATGCATGTAACTCTTGTGGACCCCAACCAATAAGCTACTTTAATGCCCGCACTGAATAGTCAGATGGTCGCAGTAGTGACTTTATCACGGACATAATATAATAGCTTTACGAACCGACAAATCCAAAGAGTGTACAACACTTCGGTCATTCTCTGCTATGGTCTTTAATATCTCTTGAGCTCCATCATACATTATAGGGTTTCCAAACAACTGTCCAATAAGATGACAGATAACTTACAACTGTCCAATAAAGCTGTATATAACTTGCAAACTTGTATATTACATGTACATGCAGTGTGGTTTCATGGTTCTAATTAAAGCATGAGCTGAACTAGTGGCAGGTAGTCGACAGGTGGTTGGTAGATACAAGAATTAAGCTAGCTCGTGCCAATCATTCAATGTGGTCCACCTGCATAACAATGCATGACTAATTCAGATCTACCATGGGTGTATGTCTTAGTATAGCTCCATGTGTTCACAGCCCAACATTATTTTATGTACATGTACATGTAGTTACAGATAATTGACTAGGGAACTAAATGTCACACAGAAACACAAAATAATGTGGTTATCCCTTAACCTTCCACTGACCTTGACAGTTCGAAGAGTGCAGTTGATTTTGAAATATCGAGCAAAGTCTGCTGCTGCACTGTTAGAGATTCTGTTATAGCTGAGGTCTAAGTTCTCCAAGTATTTGTTAAGGGTGAGTGCGATGCCTATAGCACGCGTCCCTTCACTAGAGAATCCATTCATCGACACATTTAAGGTCTTTAAACCCAGGTTGCCCTGCAACAAGAATTTTACAGATATATAGGTTTACTTTTGCTGAGGCACTAATGACCAATGTTGAATATTTAAGGGAATGCAATTTTTTTCTAACTTCTCATGTTAAAATTGAACAGTAGCAAAGCGTATACCAACGTGAAATTCCTTTACACTAAACACCACAATCAAGTGTTAATTTTTTTACGCAACATGTGCATGTAAGTCAGTCACGGAGTCAGCGCTACTAACAGGAGGGCAATTCCATGAACTTGCATTTAAATTCTCTCAGGCTATTCACTTTAACCCACCAAAATATAGTCAGCAATGCTACATGCTTACGAGTATAAAGAACAGAGATTGCACAACTCCAAACTGATGAATGTAAAAAATCTGTGAATAGGAAAATCCATAATTTTCACAATATTGCTGCATTTCTGTGGTCATAGTTATAAATTACAATATTACTGAAGCTAGCTGCAACACATATGCACTACTCACTGCAATTCCTTTGGCGAAAGCCTCAGCTCCTTCCAATCGTATAGCATTCCAACTAATATCCAGGGTTTCAAGTGTGTCATTGTTTGCTATTGCGGTACCGAGTATCTTACCAGCCTCAATTGAGAACATGTTTTTACTGAGGTTCAGTGTCCTGAGGCTAATATTATTCTACAGTATGAAAAGCAGTTGCATTTCATTTAGCTATATATATTATCACCTAAACTAACACACGTGTTTTTGTGATTTGTGATAAAAGAGATATTCAAAATATCGCAAGACAATGTCAAATTATTGTGAAGTCTATTGATTCCCAACAGCTCTGGGTATGCGAGTATAGGAAAATAAATATGATATTATTATACAAGCAAAGCGAGGTTTCAACCATGGTTAATTTAAACTTTTCTCACAATTTCAAGTCTCACTTCAAGTACATGTAAGCAAGCGTTGAACTCGCAATCTTTAAGTCAAAATAAAATAAAAAAGTATGCATTTTACCTGTAATGATCTCGGACCACTAATACCTATTATAAACCAATATTCGATATGAATAAAAGAGACTGATGTATACAATAACAATATATCACTTACCTCAATAATATCAGCGAACAGAGGGGCATCTTTGTCTTCAAATTCATTATCTGCATAAATAAAATGATTTCCAATTAAATTAAATTAACGAGTATATTGTAATATACTAATAATAGTAGTATAAGATATATTACTCTCAGGAAATAAAGTCAAAGACTGGTAATCCGGTTTTATAGTATTGGTATTCTACAAGCAGTAACATCTGGAGTTGCCCCCACATGAACTATCAAAAGTTGGTGCAAATGAAACAGCACTGTGCTAAAGTATACATGTACATGTAGCTCTCACATTGCAAACTCATCAAAGCTTTTCAACTGGAAGAATTTACTAACAACCCATGAACAGTCTCCAATTGAACAATAAGATTTCATTGGCAAGGTAGGATAAATCCAAACCAATTTCAAATCAATTTAAAAATAACATACAGTATGAACTATCAAAAGTTGGTGCAAATGAAACAGCACTGTGCTAAAGTATACATGTACATGTAGCTCTCACATTGCAAACTCATCAAAGCTTTTCAACTGGAAGAATTTACTAACAACCCATGAACAGTCTCCAATTGAACAATAAGATTTCATTGGCAAGGTAGGATAAATCCAAACCAATTTCAAATCAATTTAAAAATAACATACAGTATGCTTGTATGGCAATTACACGCACATGTACTAACCCTAGCGTGTAACATGCTATGAACAATCATTATCCAAGCAGAATGCATGTATAGCGTAAAACAAAGACAATAAAAAGTAGTATATGAATGCAAATAATGTTTTACTAAATTACACTTTGTGCCTGCATATAGGAAGTATTGTCTTACTAGAAATGTCTACACTGACTAGAGTTGAGCTGTCTCTGATTGGAAGGCAAAGGTTTGTCAATCCGAGAGATCCTAGCTGATTGTATGATATGTTCTGGAACACAATCTTATTGTTAATATTAATACATGTTGTTACATTATATATTAGCTTTACAAGTCATTTACAAGGCATATTTATATTAACACATTTACGTATTAGTAATATTATATTACTATAATACATGTATGTACATGTAAGTTTACATATTTATACATTGTTTCATGCATTACAGGCACTCGTGTAGGGCTTAGCACATAACTTAGCCCAGGTTCCAAATTTACCAACATAATGGTTGACTGTAGAATTCTCATTACTGCAGTAATATTATAAATCTATTGGAACAAAGGCTATGGCCATGTGCATAACTTCAGTAAAACATACACTGTACTGCAAACAATGTACACATTTAGGTTCAAAACTAGGATTATATTTCACTTTTTTCAGCTTCATTTCCACAAGAAACCCTATTAGTAGTGTAATGAGCAATAATTCCATATACATGTATATTGTACACATAGTATCTCATTTGTACACTCACAAGCTCTGTGATGAAGAGGTTAGAGTTGACGATCATGGAGAGGTGACTGCAGCCATCTGGACCAATCATATTGTTCATTAGATTAAGGTACCGAGCATTAGGACTTTGCTGTATTAAAAAAGAGTATAAAGTAAATACATGTACTTGCATGTACTTACATGTAAGTACATGTACTTACATGTATTTACATGCGTATAAGGGGGGATGGTGGCCGGTTAAACACACATAATAAATTTATGTCATTATCAAAATTTCCCTAAAATTGGCATCAGCAATATAACATATAGTGGGTAAAAAATAAATACACCAGGTTAGAAAACAAGCTACTAAAAGCGTGATATATTTCACAAATTTGACGTAGCCGGGGTTCTTCATTAAACTCCAAGATGGTAAAGTTCACTTCCCCATTATTACATCTATAATATGGTCTAGCTCTTCAAATCAACTTCCTCAACCACAAACAATGTTCTAAGGCTATGTAAAATGATGACAAACGTTGCAGTCAACTAGCCTTTGGGCATCTAGTTACAGATTGAAGCTTAATGTTAGTCAATAAATTGGTGTTGCAAGTAATAAATGCAGACCTAAACAGCTCACTATGTTTGTCTACCCTGTATAGATAGATAATTGATAATATACATGTACATGTATATGTACATATTCCACAGAGCAAATTTTCAAGTTTGGAGTGGTAGTTCTAAAAGTTGTGGAGTTGTGTTATCTTCCTCACACGGTATCAAGTGATGGCATGGACTATTGATCAAGATTGCAAAATACTGTAGCCTAGGATCCTGTTCACTTTATACTTACACATATAGGAGGTGCGAGGGCTTGGACACCCTTAGCTCCGATACCTCTGTGGGGCATATGGAAATGAGTTTTATTTATGTTTGATTTCACGCAGGACAAAGGAACTATGGCTAATTGCTCACATAGCTTCAAGTATAACTCTACACCATTGAGTTCTTCCAACTTTGGCTCGCTTTCTACAAAAAACAATTACATGTACATACATGTACATTGCAGATGTATTATTATTTCTGTACAAAGAGTGTGGGTCTATTGGTTTAATTTAGTGTCTCACAGTATAGCAAACTATTCATAAGAATACACTCTGCTGCTGCTGCTGCTGCTGCTGCTGCTGCTGCTGCTGCTGCTGCTGCTGCTGCTGCTGCTGCTGCTGCTGCTGCTGCTGCTGCTGCTGCCGCTGCTGCCGCTGCTGCTGCTGTTGCAGCTGCTGCAAACAAACGAATCAACACCTTCCATTTCCGAATAAAGAATTCCCACACATCTACAGAATGAGACACAAACTTGGAATAGAAAAGAAGAACCCACCTAGCTCAGTTTCCAAATCTGTATCATAGTCGGGACTGCTGTTCCTCGTCTCCTCTTTGCTTTCGCTTTCACTATCTTCACTCTCACTGCTGATTCTGTGTTCTTCTGCATCTTCTACTTGTAGTGTTTCCACGTCTAAATCTAATAAATACGTTTCACCATCACTAAATAGATCAGGGCTTTGCTGTTGAAAACCGAATTTTGCAATGTTTTATAGTTGTACATCATTGTTTAAAGCTTGTGTTAAAACGCCAAGTCTATGAATAGCATGAGAAAAAGAATTATTCTGTCAACAGCCTATATTACTATATTTTGAACTGGCATCCTTGGGCCTATTATTTATTCAGCCGTGTTCTAGTTAATGTATTTACGATAACATGATATATGTACCTTGTCTTTCCTCATCTTCATCGTCAGTGTCAGTCTCAACCTCGGTGAGGAATGCCTCATGCGTATTGTTGATGTAAACATTTCCTAAACCATCGCCGTCCGTGACGTGAGTTTTGGCGCTCGAGGCTCGGCTGAAATGAGCCATCACCTAGACAGGAAGTAGCCATTTTGTCAATGTGAACCTTGGAGTCATAGCTTTGGTTCCTTTGTTTATTCAGATTACTTAAAACCTACTTCACTACTTACTTCCGAGGTGAAAGCTCAAAATTTATTTTGTTTCAAAGCAAACTGCATTTGAAGATTCTTTTCATAAACTTCAAAAATCTGGTTAGCATGAGTTCATGTACACATGACATGTTACAAACTAAAAGCACAATCTCTAAGTAAACATACATGTACATGTAGCTTTTGAGAGACTTACCTCTGTGCTTACAGAGACGGTAGTGTTGGGATCGTATACTTTTATGTGTCTAACTTCCAAAATACGATAACAAACAGAATTTATGGTATGATCACAGACTTTCACTGATGTGATCAGCTTACAGCTACACTAGTATCTAACAATGTCTGTTGACTGCAATAGTAACCAGAAAACAAGGAGTGGATTACCGAAAAAAGTTCGTGAGGGCAAAAAATGTGTTACAAAATAGCTGAAAATTCAAATTTATGTTATTTTTATGAGTGTATGTCCAACAGGGGTTGCCCGCTAATCATAGAATCTTCGAAAACCAATATTTTTTAAAATTTGAATGTAACACCCCTTCTGTTCTAAGTAATTAATTTATCCACCACTGCTTAAATTGAACTGCCCATTATGCAACTTGGAACAAAAATAAATTCTGATTACAATAAACAAACAGTTCTGAAATTTGTAAAAAAACAAGAGAAGTAATTTGATATTGTTAAAAACAATAGACTAGACGATATTTATGTTCAGCCAAGCTGATACTACAAAGTTAAAGCACTTGTTCACTAGACAATGGAATAGCAATCTAAACAATAAAAATAGTGTATGTTCAGTTGTATTCTAAGTCGATTACCTCAAGCTAGGCCCATACTGAGCATGTTAACAGTCAAATCTGCTATGAAACTTCTTAATCAATTACACAGAAGAAATAATTTGCATAATATAACTGTGCATTGAATTAAATGTGCTATGTTAAGCATTCGATGTTAGGTTAACTCACTGACTTCTTAAATTCTATAGATTTACAAAGTTCATTGAGCAATAGTAAATCATTAAAATCATCTTTTATCTTAGTTAAAAACTAATTCTTTAGATTATTCCGGAAAGTCAGCTGTGCTGAGGTTTTGAGAACTGAACGAAGCGTCAGGCAAGATTCTTGCTGTTTCCAGTATTAACTGTGCTGGAACACTTAGTCTATGCAAGTTTCAACTTTTATAGTAAAGAACTCAAATATGCCCATCTTTGTTTTAGTTTAAACTATGTATGGGGATACTGAAGGTAAAGCAATACACAGACAAACTACATTTCTTCTAGCAATATAATTGTCATCCTTATTCAATCTAGCCAAGAAGACAACTCTGCAGTCTGCACCACAGAGAAGACAACTCCGCATGCTGCACCACAGAGAAGACAACTCTGCAGTCTGTGCCAAAGAGAAGATAACTCTGCAGCATGCTACTGGTTGCTGCTACATGTACTAGCACTAGTGCACATTATCATACACATACAAGTTACTATTATACTACTATTCCAGATAGAGGGGAATGAAAAGGTGTAGGGAATGAAGAATCATGCAGTCAAAACATTTTGAATGTGTACATAATGTATACATGTGGGTGTATTTGATTGATTTGACATTATAAATGATTAAATACTTCATAAAAATATTGTAACTCAAGTTGTGTGAAATTGAAATATCCATAATTATCCAATGCTATTGTGATGGGAGCAGGGGTGCAGGTCCGTCGTTCTATATATGTATTATGTACGTAAGCTATATGTGTCGTTGTAGGTCTGTTGTATCGCACCACCCTCACTCCATCAACTAGGCCAGGGGGTTATCTGCGTGGATTCTCTAGGAGGTCCGAGCGGCCACATAAGTCAGGATGTATATTAAACAATACTATTTGTATATGACAAGATGGGACAACTGAAGGACGACCAGCAACCTGTGTGACTAATTGAGTAACTCTAAATAATACGATAACGGCTCACTGGTCCGACTAATAAGCTATTCTAGAATGTACAACTATGATATGACTGTATGCTCTATTCACGTAAGTCTCACTGTACTATTCCCCATGTATCATTAACCAATCTATATATATTTCAAGACTATTACAGTTGTACTCAATTCACAATTCGCTGTACGTAATTTGTCCACTGAATTATCCACAATATTTTACACAATGTAACACCACGTAATACCATTTATATCCAAGATTATCACAATTACTACAACAAGTATCATACAATTTGTCTCCAAGAATTCCAAGTTCAATTACTAATTATCCACATTTATATCCACTTACAATATGCGAATATCCCGTCAATTTATCTATCTCAATATATCGCTAGCTCAAGCATCAATGTATTACTTCACGTTTCACGATTATCTATACCATATACATATATATTCAATATAACTCCACTTTGATTTCCTTTCATATCCCTTGTTTTATTTACTTATTCAATCCATAATCTATTTAACGAGAGAACAGGGATTATTCTTAAAATACACATATTAAAATACAAAGCTAACTAGATAAAATATTCATGACTTACTGTACTAGAGAAAAATACCAAATCCGTAAACAACTAAAATAGTAAACACAGTAAGTGACTCGCTAACCAAAGCAGCAAGTAAGTAAGTTAGTAAGTAAGCTAGTGAGCTAGCGAGCGCATAATCTATGATGTCCTTTCTTTTTATACTTTTTGTGATACTCTATTACAATATAAAGCCTTTCCTATTGGCTAAAATATTCATATACAATAGTTATATCAATCTGTCATAGGGAGCTCGGTTGTCTATTTAATTTCTATTGGCTAGCTAAGAAAACACTGCAGGATATTAGATAATTGTTACTGTTAGTTCTTGCTTATCTGTATGGGCTATAATATAATGTAGGGGCGTGACTTGTGGTATATTATTCTGTAGTTATAGTCCTTTTTAACTCCTGTTGTACTGGTAGTTGAAGAGTGTGGCTTCTTGATAGTAACGTGTAGGAGTTGTTTCCACTTTTGAGGAGATAACTTCTGTTCTATAATGTTCCTTCTTTTGGTTTGGAGTTGTCTGTTCTGGAGTGCTACTTTGGAGTTATTCTCTCCTGTAAGATAATGTTTATGAAGCTATGTTTGTCATTCTTTACACTATCACCTATCACTTAGTGTTATAAGATATAATACTATTTATCCTTACTAATAGGCAGCTGATCTTAATAGACTGAGCAACGCTGAACAGGTAATACATGTATGTCTAGTCATCGGAATGCTCTTTCTAACACCATTCACTCCTCATGAGCCACATAAATATCCTACTTGTACCATGTGCAGTGTCCTGGATGGACTTCCTTGCGACTGGTGTTATAAAACACCATTGCTTTGCCCATTGAGGATTAAATTTATTGGGTAGTCATGAATTCAGCAAAAATCTTGAGGAATTACTGAGCATTTAGTAAAATAGAAACTGGCTTTCAAAATGTAGAGTATTTGCCAAAATCTAGAGACTTGGCAAGTGTGATTACACATCATCATAGCATTGTCGTTACATTTGTACATCACAGAGCACAGCTGTTCTTATCCATGAACCATGCTTGCATTGCACTTTTATGAAACAAAACCCGCTAGTTCACTGCCCTGTGCACATCTTCTTATGTTTGTACTTGAGGCTATCACAGTATTTATAGCCTGTGGTCATGACACTGGTGCACACAATAGTCTGAATAGTATTTTTTGGTCCATAAAATCTATTGAAGGATAAAGAGGCACAAACATTGTAAATAATGAGACATCATTGTAACAATAGAACATTGTGTAAGGAATCAATAATATTATTATTAACTAATCTATCGGCAAGAATGCCCTAGTAGAACCGTATCTCCACCACTACTGCTGTGTCTGTACCATAGTTTGTGAAAAGATGATCTCAAAAGCTTATAAAGTGTTATATATTCTACTTGCATTGGTAGCACTGCAGTATCTTAACCAAAAGCTGTTGAAGTCGAAACCTCAGACGTTAACTAACGTTTATGTAAGGAATAAAATAGACTACCATAAACAGGAGCAGCAACGGCAGCCCAGCTCAAGGTCGAGAAATACTCCTCTGGAGACACCAAACAACTCGACCAATAGCTACAAGAGAGGCAAACAGTTTATCTATGAACCAATCACCAGCTGTAAACCACCTCGACTTCTCGATGGATACTCTGGAACTCCTTGTTGGAATTACACAGATAAGAGCAAGTAAGTAAAATTTACTAGGGCTAGAAAATTGTCTATTTCAGTAGAAACAAAGCATCAGCAATTCGCTCTATTACAGTTTTACTCTCCTCATATGCTGTACACATTGGTGGCTGAGTGGTCTAGCGCTAGTCACTCTGGTCTTGCAGCAATGACAATGACTCATGTTATCTGCAAGGACGGGGGTTCGAGTACTGCCAGTGACCTAGAGGTTTTCGTCCTGAAGGTTTTCCTTCTGTGTCATACTGGACTACAATAATATCCAGCTCTAGGAGCCATGGTGGCCTCACGATTAGCTCTGCTATTGGGCAGCCAAGTCAAAGAATTGTGTTTGGTGCCACGGATATTATTATTATTTCCATCGACATGCACAACATGTACATCGATGCTGAGATTTCAACCGTACATGACCACAAGATAGTTTATGTACATGTACATGTACTTGTAGCGGTTCGGGCACAGTGACATGTGCACCCAGAGTAGCTGTCTTAGGAATTCACAAGAGTGGAACTACAGATCTAGTAGCATCACTTAGAAGTCATAAACAGACTTTGGAAGCGGATCTACCAGATTATTCTTCGGTTTCAATTAATAGTTCATCATACTGCCCCACCGATATGTTCACACGAACAAAAACTAAGAGGAAATGGAATGCTTTCATGAATACGTAAGTAGGACGTAATACTAAATAAAAGTAAATCCTAGAGATATTTACAGAATGCTGAAAATATTGTGCTAAAAAGAAATTTTCAAATGTTTTCGACCCCAGGCTAGGTAGATTACTTAATCATTACCTTCGTATTGTTTAACAGAGACCTACTGAATAATTGCTTTACTTCATTTGTAGTTATCTTCAATCCTCATCAAAAGGCCTGGCGACTACTGTAAGCAGAACTGGTTGTTTCAGTGCTGTTAAACTAGTCGACGAGAAACCAGATCACTACTTGGTTCGGAGTTGTGCTCAGATGCTGAGGTTCTATCAGAGTGACGAGTCTAGATACATTATTACTCTGAGAAACCCAACAGATAGAATGCTGTCCCACTATTTCTATTTCCAGAGACAAGTAGGTCTGCCATACTCTGGCAAATTTCTACTTGAAGTATGGCAATGACATAACTGTACTGAAAGGGGTTCTGACAATATTGTTTTATCTGACATGCATTTACATGTAATTTGAATCAGTGTTAAGTATCTGAGGTTGAGAAACGTAGGACTGCATCGTAATTTTTTTACTATGCTTGGTCAAAGAAGCAATTTTGCTAGAATTATACAAAAATAATAACAGAAGTGATTGAAAATTGGTCACTAATGAAAGAAAACTTGCTCTCTTAATGAGTATAACGGAACAATCCAAACTACAAGTGCATTAGAAAACAACCGAATACCTCTTTAACAGCTATGTGACAATTGACTAGCAATACAATGAAAAAAATCGTTCTCATTTGCGCCACAATTTGTTTGGTAATTTGCAGGTATTAAGTTGGAGTTATCACTCCACCACATCTGTTAAATCATTCTGACTCTAAAATTGTAATCAATCATATTAAATTATGGAGGTCGACTAATCTCAAATTGATACATGTATTTTATCATTTCGGCACTAAGATGCTATGAATGTAAGTCAAGATGCAAAGATATTAGTAGGTTTACACCGCTCAATATTTCTGGAATAAGAATATCATCACAATTAATAATGTAATTACAATTTTACCTGTAGGGATTCTATGCTGGTATACCAGGGTATGCGGGTAACAAGGATTCCGCTTCTATTGGAAATGACGTACTCCATCAACTGATTGGAAACGCTATCAAAGAGATTGAAGAATGTTTCAAGACACATGGAATAGCTGGATGTGTCTTCTTCCATCCATTGTACACTTTCCAAACACCAATTGTGTTTATAAGAATGATAGTAATGGGATGTTATTCAGTCTATTTGGAGGAAATACTCAAGTTTATCCCCAAGGTAGGCCCTATTAATAGATATAGAATATAATATTAATACAAAGATGTAGGCGATGTGATTCTAAAACTGCTGCATAGCGAACATACAGACATAGGTCTATCCACTACCAGGGTTTTACTGTATACCCATTACATCTTTATGCATTCCACATCGCTCGCTTTAATGTGCATTACACTGTATAGCAAAATGCCTGTATTGCTTACAGCATTATACATTCAGTGTTGTATTAAATTTTACATATCCATTACAGTCTTGCATCTAGTGTACCCTATAATATTATGAGCAGTGCATTTATTTCTAGACTCCCACCCATACTCACATTTCAGATTAGTTCCTAAGTTAGCAGGTAGATAATAGCTTTCCACTGATAACGATAGTTAATAGCTGTGATGTTATCACTCTCACATTTCATCAAAGGTACTGAGGGAAACCATCCACAAGATCACCCTTCACCAATGGTACTGGGGGAAACATCTTGCGTCTTATGCATTTTTGATATATTTTTATACAATTTGTTATACACTGTAGGCTCAACTTCATGCCATCATGCTAGAGGAACGGGCAGATAATGAGGCAAAAGTGATGGCTAGAGTAGCAGAGTTCATTGGTATGAACAGTCAGGAATATTTAACTGGAAAATCAAAAGAAACCAAAAATGTACAGAATAAGGCATCTGGTCGTAAGCCTGTTCTAGATAAAACAATTCAGCTTCTAGACGACTTCTATGCATATTTTAATCAACAGTTGGCTATAATTTTTGGAGATAACAAATGGCTGTACACTCGAACATAGCGTTATACAAGATGTGAAGCAATAACAGCATTCCTGTCATTTGCTATTCTATCTTTACCTAATGTACATAATATTATAATGGAATTAATGCTGTAGTATCGATATTTATTGTAGCCTACCATTTAATGACTGATAAAAAATCTGTGTTTGCTGTTACTTATTAGTGTTGTACTGCGTATTATATGTACAAGTGTATTGCAGCAAACTGGGATCCATGTCTGTATTCACTTGGTTCAATTAGGCACATTACACATAAGACGAAAGGCTCTCTCATGGAAAGTCAAAATATCATTCTATATACTGGGAAAGATGAAAGGAATAAATACCTATAACTATATTATAGCGCATTTACCTCATTCATAATTCAATATTTGGTTTTTGTACTTGGTGGTATTATATTGTAATGAATCTTATTGTAAGATTCAGTATCCAAAGCCAAGTGTGTTCCGTTACAAACTGTCACAATTATGTGACAGTGCTCTATTCCAATTTTAAATTCTCAAAATGTAAATGTTGGTTTCCCAAGTGGTATCTGCTACATGTGCATGTATCTTGGTGGTGTACACTATAAAATATTATTGACACAAGCTTGGAATTTGTAAGACCAACTACACAGTATGTACATGAGAGAATAACTCCATATAGAAGGTATATGAGAGAAGAACTCTGTATAGTATGTTTAAAAGAGGATAACTCCAATATGAATACCTACATCCATAGATATAATATAAAGACTAGATAGGACACCCTGTGCAATGAGCGTAAAAGGAAAAAGGGATCACTCAATGATAATACCCTGTCTCACCAAATATGCCCAATTTGGCGGTCCCAACGTTCCGTTATTCACTTACCCGCCATCTGCTTACTGGTAATTTGGATAGCTGTTCGACTTAAACGCGGAACTTAACGATTGCCATATTTACGATCCTGTATTGATATCTCGTAAACATAAATATGTGGTTTATATGACGCCGTTGTAAATAAGCGCTTATTATTGGTCTGCGGAACGCCAATAGCCACAATGGATTTGTACACAAGGTGGCACAACTCCTTCCTTAATCCGGACCGCGTTTGGAGGCGGGGGAGGGACAGTTTTTGGCTTGAGTGATCCCTCTTTCCTTTTACTCTCTTTGCCCTGTGTTAATGCTCCAACACTCCTTGTCCTACTAAATTATGGAAAATCCCCACGACGTAACGTAAACTCACCATGATACTTGTAGCCTGCAATCATGATTCACACTATATATTATAATGGTGTACTGCAGCATAAACTAGCACCACTTTGGCTTAAATCAAGCCCTGCTGACATAATATCTGTAACCTGGCAAATTAATGTCTGCATAGCACATTACCACATAGCAAGCTATCATATGGTACTAAACACTACATATTTACACTGTCTAAAAGGGCTAAAAGTGCTACTGCAAACCTACAACATGCATGTTTCAATAGAGCACTGCACAGTAGTTAGGCTGCTTTAATTATAAAACTGTTTCCAAAGTTCTTGTGTTTTGACATATTATTAATGTTCTGCAAATTTATTACCATGAAAAAACCTGTCAAGTGAGGCTAATGGTAATTGCCATCTCCCCAAAAGTAATTAATTTGTTCAAATATTTGAAATTATATATGTACTAAGTATAAAAATTTGAGCTGCATGCTGTTTTGCTAATAGCTAAACATGTGCTGACCATGACCTGACAGCTTAACCGCCACTGTCTCCATGTCAGTGCTTACAGACAGGAAATACAAAATTTAATTTGGCTTTATAAGATTTCACATTGATCCTAATTGGTCAAAATTCTTCTACATGTACTATTGTTACTTTATATGACTTACTGTAGAATCAACTTTATGTCAGCATGTTGGAAGACAGAGCAGCTGTTGAAGCTAAAGCCATGGCTAACATCGCAGAATGCAGAATTCATCGATGTGATTGGTCAGGAATATTTAAATAAAAAATCTAATGAAACCGAAACTGTTAGAAACAAAGGGCCTAGCAAGAAGCCAGTGTTCAAGAGAACAATTCAACTTCTGGATAGTTTTTATGTCTATTTCAACCGACAGCTCGCTATGGTTTTGAAAGATAAGAAATGGTTGTATACTCGTACATAATATTGTATTCAAGCAGACCGTTCTCGTCACCAGATGACAATTGTATACTATATCACTGTGGTTTGACGTTTCATATATACATGTATGTGCGTACAATATAATATATATGTGCATATTAATACTTATTTATTTTGGTGTAAAATAAATACAGAATTTGCATGCATGTGCGTTGTTGAACTTTAATTTTACATCAAAATTTCAGTGTCAGCTGTGTAACTCTATCTCAATGTCCTTGGTAATCAGAAACTTCTGATCAAAATCTGGTAAATTGAACTTGTGTAGCATTTGGTTGCAGAATTCAACAGTGTTCTTGTCTCTGGTCCAGGATCTTTTAGATTGAAGAAGTTTTAAGTCAAAAGGTGTCCCCACCTGACTATCTCCTTCCATTCCCCTGATGGCATATGGTAGATTTTTCTGGTGAATTCCGTACAGTTTAAATATCTGTAAATCAAACAACAAACATGCATTGAGCGGCATTATTATGAACTTATTTCATTCAGATTTAGTATTTTTGTTTCTATTGTTGATTATTACTGGCTCAATCAATTTAGAGCAAATGATTACAAAGGAAAATTTTGCTGAAAGCACTAAAATACTGAACTTAGCACACAGTCTCTATAGAGCATTGATTAAGAGTTTGTGGGTGCTGATGACAGATTTTATTTATGTGACTTTTTCATCAATTTTATAACAACATGTTCAAATTAGTATTTTACCACAAAGCATGGATGGTTGCTTTTGTCAGGACATGTTGTATAATTTCTATGAATGCCATTGCTAGGGTAGTGCATCCCAAGAACAATTGCTTGATTTGCTCTCTCATGTAGAGCTGATAATTCTCATGAATGGTTGTAAATCTTTATATATAGGCAAAACGTTCTTCTATTAAACTAACTGGGACTCTTTGAAAACCAATCTAATAATGATTTTGTGGATTAATCATCTCCAGATTTTCCAAATAGATTTTGAAGCAGATAAAGAGAAGACAACTTTGTATTGGTATGTAATATTATACAGATTTAAAAGAGTCTGCAGACTCATATAATGTTAGTAACGCAAATACGTACCTACAAACTCTATTGGATAAAACAAGGCATACAATCTTGCCTAAAGGGTTCATCCTAAACCTGGACATACGGTGTCGCATTGTAAGGCCTACAGATTCTTTAGGTAATATAGTCCCTCATCCATGTCATGGATTACATATCTTGCTCTAGTTGGTTTGCTAGCAGAAATTCCTAATAAAATATTTTAGTGTTGTTCCTAGTTGTCCAAGCTAGGAACGGCATGCTGATACACATGTATTATGCTACGGGTACGTCAGTATTATAATGAATGTATAATATACATACAATGTATAATATACATGTACATACAATGTATAATATACATACAATGTATATTATACATACAATGTATATTGTGCATAGACACCACGGCCTAGATATACACACATACTGTTGGAAAACACAAATTATCATAAATTATCATGTTATTATAGTGATAGTGTCAGAACATTATACTATGCCCTTATAATAAGTTATTTCTATGGAAGCTGTGAGATACAAGAGGAATATCCATTGACCAAATTCATACCTCCAATATCACATGAGATCTGTCTGCTTGGAATTCATCGTATGATACAGGAATTATCCTCCCTTTCATTGACTTTGCATATCGTAAAAATGTAGCAATATTGGTCATCCACTTGAGGAACATAAAAACGAACAAGTCCATCCGACCGCTATGGATATAGGATTTAACTTCTGATATCAGACTGTTAGTAAATATAAAATATATACTTTTAAAAGGCCTAGATGCCTATGAAGGAAAATGACTTTCGACGAATAAAATAACGTTGATGCCAATGTGATCATGCAACATTCTCCAGTATGACTTTGCGACTCCGGTGCCATTGCGGTGCATTGCAATAATTCTTTGTCTGGGATATAACTCAGCAATAGTAGGAGTTACTAACCAGTTCAAAGCTCCAACCGACTTTATGCAAACAAAATCTTTTGCCTCGAAGTCTTTTAGAAAGTAAATAACAGACGAGGAGAAGACTTGCTTGAAGTCAGCACTAGACAGATGCTCTTTGAAATTAACATTTGATTTCAATCCAATAGATGCTAAGTAGACGTGCAAATATTGACTCTTGGCGATTACAGTGCATCCTGGGACAGCATTGAGTCCTTGAACGACAGCTGTAGAACCGTATCGGGTTGTGTGAAAAATCCATCCTATATCACACTTTGGAGGACCATTCTCTTGAGACAGTTTGAAGAACTCCTTTAGTGGTACAGTGATTATCTTTTCGCATACCAACCGTTGCGCAACGAAGAAAAATGGGTATATATTTGTATCGTAAATGTTGACCTGTAGAGGAGTCTCAACAAACACAGCCTGATTAGCATCTATGAAGTAAAGGGTGATATTCGGCTGCAAGATGTAGTTGATATCAACAAATTGTTCATGCCAGCACAGGAAGTGAGCGTGAGATGCTATAGACATTCCGATCCCTGGCAGGCGTAGAAGGACACGGGAGACTTCTGCGACACGATTGGTCGTCTGCAAGCCTTCAAATATGTGTTTTCTTCTTTCCATGGTACCTGTAGAATAAAAAGCTCAGCTATTAAAGACAATACGAGCAGATAAAAATAGTCTTGTATATAGGTTTAGCATTCAACTCTCCTCCATTGATCCACAACAAAGTCAAGGGATATATCACCCAATGCAAACGTGGCTTTAGTTTACAAATACAAGGTGTGAGTAGTTGTGCTGACACATATCATATTTTATGTAAGTGTTGAATGAATATAACTTACCATCAAAGTAGTGAATAGTTGATTGAATGATCCAAGCAGCCATCTTGAGTAGGAAATACTGACAAAATAGTATACCAATAGTGCTCAATTTTCTGTCAAACATAATGTCATGCGTAGCAGTTTTAATGAGGATTCAACTTTTGGGTTAGTAATCAGTAACAAATGAGCTATTTCACCTCAGTATTAGATTTGCTATCAGTCACTATCCAGTAACCATAGTTACACTAAGAATTTCTATCTGTAAACTCTTTTCACAGACTTTTCACCTAGTAGACTTACAGCCTTTCCAATTACATTGTATTTATATAATGTTGTTAATGATGAGGTAGAACTGGAAGGAAGTATGTCAACTGTCTATGTAATAAAATATTAACCATTATCTGAATATATAATGTAGGTCACCAGAAATATGCTTTTTGGTTGATGGAAGGTGAAATTATACAAGATGTGTTCAGAAGTGGGTCAGAATGTATTCCTACTGTGTTGAATTGAGCCACTTGAGTAGAGACTATCTAGTTTGGAAAACAAAAAATATATGTCTATTCTTTATTCATTACAAAACCAGAGAAATGCTAATATCACTGGTAAACCTGAAACCAGAAAATAGGAATTGTACTCCCCAGTTTTAATTGAATATTTGCCTGTCTATATTAAAACAACAGCTAAAAATAAGCCCAGCGCAGACTGGCTGAATGTCACCCGCATGCTGTTTCTAACACTGTTGTGAATAATTTTGGAAAGAGGTCATTTTTTAACAAAACTATTTAATTATATTACTTTTATAAAATAATATGGGGCATACCCCATATTCTACATGTAGTTAGAGAGTTAAAACCCCCTCAGTCAAAGCAATGGGTAGTTGTCCTCTCTCAAGATTAAAACAAACAAAGAGAAGACAACTTTGTATTGTCATGGACTATTTGACCGTTCATGTTGCTAAAGTACTACAGCTGTGGATGATGTGAATTCACATACATGTACATGGGGTTCCTGCATTATCTGAGGGGTCTCTTAAGTTAAAATATTCAAACACAATGTGTTTGTAGTCAATATTTATTATAATACTATGATTGAGAGTTACAATGTAATTGTACATGTATAGGTAACATAATTCATGCACTATAGAAAGTACAAGTCATGCACATTACATGTCATGTATATACAGTGTAGATGTACATTATTTACAGCTGTTATCTAAGGTACAGTGTATAAGTTTAGAGTTTATCAGTGAGTTATAAATTCTTCTCCATGAGGCAAAGCAAACAGCTATAAGATAACAATGTTTGTAGAGACAAAAGTCCAAGGGCTGTGTCTTAGAGGTGGAACGAGACAGTATTTTTGGTTTCGAGACGAGATTCGAGACACCACTTCTAAAAAATTCGAGACGAGACGAGATTGGGTTTTAGGTTTCAAGGGAATTTTCCTAAAAAGTTTGCCAAATTTTATATATCTGCATGTTTGAACTCCAATAGTTTCAATTGCTACTCTGTAAACTCTGTATTTTATCATTATGCACTTCAATAAAAGGTGTGAAATATATTGCTTATGTATTCCAAATGTACATTACATTGCATGTACATGGGCACTAAAATAATAATGTAATTTGACAAATAGTATGGAGTTATGTTTCCTTTAATGAAATAATCTCATGAGTAGACAACTTTTGGTAAGTACATAACATTGCATTATGGGAGTGGTGATTGACAGTCGTTAGTAATTCTTTATGACTTGTAGTGATCGACTAGTAGTTCAGCGTTAGCTGCAATGTTATTACTTGAAAATCAGTGCTGGGGATGTACATGTAGGTAGTATTACTAAATAATTTGAATAATAATTTTCTATTTGATAGATTTATTGTTGATTACCAATTAATTGTATTATAATTACTAATTTATTATAAATAAATATTACTAGTTGCTATTTGTTCTCCAGTCTCGAATACTAATTACTATCTCGAGACGACTTTCGAGACAAGGCAAGTCGATACGAGACTCGAGAAATCTCGAGTCTCGTTCCACCTCTAAGGGCTACCCATGGGCACTTATGAGCTATTGATTATAATTAGAAGCTGTCCTCCCTCAATTTGTCTTTCTCTTGTTTTCGCCGAAAAAAGAAGAAAATAAATAGAGAGAGGACAACTTCTAATTATAATCAATAGCTTATGAGTGCCTATGGGCCTATTACTATTATCATAACAATCACCGATATGTCTTTTGTCATGCATGTTACCGGCCAAGCCTCGATTTGCCTATTTTATTCTAAAAGTGTCCTTGGATATCATGTGCACTTTTGACTCACCCGGTCCTGTGTTGTCTTGTTCTCCCTATTGGATTGTTTACTACTATAAAAGTGCTACAATTCACTAGGCATTCAGCACCATTCTTATTCTAAGGGTGGAGCGATCTATATTTATACGCTTTTCTCCAGCTCTACTACTTACTAAGAACTTATGGTTACCACCTATCAGCACAGCAACGTCAAGATCTGTAATCTGTGCTGCACTGGAGCTTGCTGCCGACAGATATCCTGATCTTAGTTACGTAGCCACCCTTATCTGGTAGCCACCCCTATCTGGCAGCCACCCCTATCTGGTAGCCACCCCTATCTGGTAGCCACCCCTATCTGGCAGCCACCCCTATCTGGTAGCCACCCCTATCTGGTACAGGTCATTGACCCGGTTATGTGACATGATTGTAAACCTGCACTGTCTTGTAATAATTGAACATGGGTTAGCACTATATGATCTACTTCCTGTGGGTTAACAAGGAAGGGTGCCTAAAGATATACTTTATGATAGTTCATGCACTATAAAGTCTGCAATTCCAACAGACCCAAACAGAACATTAAATAGTCGCCAACCTTACCATTTATTGCTGTCTCGTTTCTGTGGCCCCCTGCCCTTTCGTTTTTATTGTGACCTTTCACAGTAAATGTTCACTTGCTACCATATGTATACTTAGTGTACTATTACAGTTCAATCATTTAGAATTGTCTTCTGTAGTACTTGTTTAATAATTCCAACCATCAACAAATTTCTGACAGTGTTGACCCCAACCTTGGAGCAGGCAAGCGTTTTAATATATGATTTCAGATGGAGTTGTCTTACCAAGATCTCAATTACCAATGAAGGCTACATAATTATCTTTATGTGCATTTGATTTTTTATGCCAGGATTTACTCTGTACTCTTTTAGCTCTAGTTTGACTCTAGTAATTCACTAGCACCTTATTTGGCCTCAGTTTTACTTGCAGAATTCACTACTCTTTTCCTCCATTTCTACCCTTGACTCATTTCATGAAACATTTTATTAATTGGGGGCATTTACTGTTGCTCTGTGCCTGGTGTGTTTGGCCAAAAGTTTGAAACATGCTAATTATATTATTGTATACAGAGTCATGTAATCCAGTGTAGACGTAATAACAGCTGTTATCTAAGGCATAAGTTGAGAGTTTAATCAGTGAGTTATAAATTCCACTCCATGAGGCAAAGCAAACAGGTGTAAGATAATAGTGTTTGTATAGACCAAGGTCCAAGGGGCGTGTCATGCTGCATGCAACCAGTTTGGCACATAACATTACATGGTATTGTAATAGTTGGCCAGTGCATTTCTGGGGAAACTATGCTGGGAGTTATCACCTCTATCTCAAACCATTCAATTCAGTGGGCGTATAATTGGCACTCAGTTAATGCTGTCATGAACCAAACTTCTGCACCCAGTTACCAAGTTACCCAATCACAGCTAACCAAGTTACCTAGCTACCCAATCACAGCTAACCAAGTTACTTAGCTACCCAATCACAACTAACCAAGTTACTTAGCTACCCAATCACAACTAACCAAGTTACTTAGCTACCCAATCACAGGTAACCAGGTCACCTAGTAACCCAATCACAGCTAACCAAGTTACCTAGTTACCCTATCACAGCTACCCGAGTTACTACGTGTATTTACCCTATCACAAGCTGACTCTGTAGATGTACAGATTTGTTTAATACCAGTACAATGTATTTATTGGGATGAACAAAAGACACGATATAGACCAGTTGGTCGCTCCTTCCAATGACAATGAATATTAAATAAATAAAAATCGCTCAACACGGCCATTTTTACAATTATTGGAGCCACGGGATAAAAAAACTGCTCTCTGATTAAATTGTCCTAGTGCAAACTAAAATAACGTTTTCTAGATGTTTGGATTGTCTCTCAGGCAAAGTGTATGCTTATTATATTATTATTGTGGCCTGAGATGTGATCTCAGGCTGACTACATACATGTATGTTATATTATACATAGTATACCTGCCTATTACCTGCATTGATTGCAGAAACACTTATGGATCTATAGTTATACTGCATTATTTATAAGAAGTTTGACCTTGACATTGAGTCTTAACTACAAGACTGTAAAAATGTATATTACATGTATATACACTTAACTAACTGTAGATAGTATATAAATAAAACATTAATCATTTCACATCTGCACTATCTGTGAATAATATTGTAATTTTAGTCTATACATGTAATTACAACTGTGCTCTTTTGTATTAATGATGCAGTACTTTGTTATGGTTTCACAAAGAATAGCCTGTGCTCACTTTTTTAGCCCAACTTCCTACTAAGTGCTCATGAGCCTCCCAACTGTAGGTCTACCTTATTGTCTAAATGTTAGTCTAAATAATATATCGACCATCCCTACCTGTCACCTGTAAGTAAAGTAAAGGCCTCAATTCAGTCACTGATGACAATGGAATGCTGGGAAATACCCAGCAGCCAGCAGAGCCTATAGCAATGAAGCTTACTGCTAGTTATACAACATTACTCTTCATCTCATGTGTCTGATCACGGAATGTGAACAAGACTAGGCCACACATGGATGGAAAGTGGAAAATTTCCACAGAAAGAGTGTACTCTGTTGCATAATATATGACCCTTGTATACTATTATGTTTATAGAACGGACCAATTAAAAAACTAAAGCACTTCGACAGCACAACTGGTCCAATCAGAAGACAATAGCAGAAAGCTGTCGACACAACGGAAGGTAAGTGTAGGTATGATGTAATAATACCAGTAAGGTGACAGATAATCTAATGATATGACTGTAGTCTATAAACAGAATATGAAATTCCATTTTCACTGAATGCGCAAGACTACAGGTGTATGAGCTGGTTGTTTATAAGATAACTAAATGTACATGTATACTGTACATGTATACTGTACATGTATACTGTACATGTATACTGTACATGTATACTGTACATGTATACTGTACATGTATACTGTACATGTATACTGTACATGTATACTGTACATGTATACTGTACATGTATACTGTACATGTATACTGTACATGTATACTGTACATGTATACTGTACATGTATACTGTACATGTATACTGTACATGTATACTGTACATGTATACTGTACATGTATACTGTACATGTATACTGTACAGTGTCCAAGTAAGTGTAAAACAGACACATATAAGAAATAGATTGATATGAGAAGTCCATGACAGCATGTCCGATGGAACCTGTCTGATATCCGTGTGGTAGTGTCACCTTGGCATATGTTCCTGCATTACACTGTAATGTACATTCGTACAATGGTCCCATAGTGTACATTTTTGTCCTGTCGAGGACTTTTACATACATATAACTCTGTAACGTAGAATGTTATGTATAACTTATTGCACAAAGAATCATAATTACTAACTACACTGAATACAGCTCTACGTCTACTTGATATTGCTCTACTATTTTAGAATAGCAAGTTCACCAACAAGAGACCTGACAACCTGGTAAGTCTTTATAACTATACAAAAACTGCAGTAAGTCGCTGCTATGTACTACTGATCATCAGTCGGCTACAAAATAGTATAACATTCACTTCTCCGGACTCTATGTGGAAATTCATTACAATATTTGGTTACTGAAAGTTGAGGAATGTATGCCATAAACAGGGGTATAAAACAAGGTGAGATAGATTAGGAGAGGACAACTTCTCATTATGATGAATAGCATATTAGTGCCTATGATTTTAGTACACTCTGATGCAGTGGCGGATCCAGGAAAGGGGAGAGGGTAGTGCAAAATAGATAGCTGGGGCTTTTCTGAAGGTAAAAAAAACTTCAGTTTTCATGTGTGGTGCGCTTCGTGCCCCGTCACACTGCATCGCAGCGTCCCTTCCAGCTGGGGGTTTAGGGGTGCTGTCTGGCCCCAAACGGGGTCCGGGGTAGCGCCCCGGCCGCCAAGCAAAATCCTAGCATCTGTGGGTCCAGGAGGGGCTGCGAGCCAATTCAGTTCATTCAGTTAAATGAGTTTGTGGCAAGAGTTGAGTTAAGTTGAATAGTTGTAACTAACCTATAATTGTTTTGCAAAGATGATAACATATCACATTTTGTTGAACCCCTAGACAGTATAAAAAGTTATTCTTGTGCTACAATGTAGATTGACAGATTGAAATTTACAGTGGTGCAAATGCGCCACTTGCACCACCCCTAGATCCGCCCCTGTTATATAACAGTTTTTGAACTATTGGCAAAGGCCAGCTAATGTGGGGTGTTTTGATTACTGGGGTTTGAATCTTTTTCCACATTTTCAACCATGTCTGAATGACAGAGCTCCCTGTCTAGCTATTCGTTCATAATTGTGGAGCTGCTCGGTCTGAGGTATTGCTCAATATATACAATGAAAAGACGGGGTCAGACACAGACACATGACAGAAAGGGATTGATATCAGAAATCCATGACAGCATGTCTGATACGATAGTGTGCATTTTGTATAGTCCCATATTATACCTTTTAGCCCTGCCGTGGACTTCTACAGACATACGCGTATAACTCTGCAACGTAGGTAGAATGTTGTGCATACTTTATCCCAGAAAGAATCATAATTAATAACTGCACTGCATACAGCTCTACATCGACTTGATATTGCTCTACTATTTCACAATAGCAAGTTCACCAACAAGAAACCTGACAACCTACGGTAGACAATACATACAAAGACAGCCAACGGTCAAATACTGGTAAGTCTTTATAACTATACAAAAACTGCAGTAAGTCACTACTACATTGTATGTTCTACTGGTCACCAGCCGGCTACAAAATAGTAAAAAATTCATTTCTTAACACTATATGTGGAAATCAACTATAATATTTGTTTACTGAAAGTCCAAAGATAATTTGTCACCCTAGGAGAAAAAAATGAGAGGTTAGATTAGGAGGGGACAACTTCTCGTTATGATTGATAGCTTATTAGTGCCCATGACTCCAGTACACTATGATGCAACAGTTTCTATAATGTTGGTCAAGGCCAGCTGATGTGAGGTGTAAAGCTAGGGAGGCTACTCTAATAGCTAGCTAGTAGTCAGTAGCTTGTGTTATGTGTAGCATATGATATCTAACACAGTAATATACAAGAATACATTAACAGTGTTAATCTTGCTAATATGAGCAAACAAACAATGTTCAGCTCAGACAACTATTACACTGATGTTGACACTATATTAGATGATTAGATGAGAATCTTGTTTGAAAAATACAGTTCAGCACCAGACAGTTCGAAACGCCAAACCCCAACCACCAGATTTCAACTAATTTTTATTTTTAATATTATTTTTTGATTTAATTAATTAATTAAAAATTAATTATATGTAAGTTGTGTTCTTCCAAATGTAATCTACAGTTTTAAACTCTTCGGTTGCGAAACGCTGTTTCGAACTGTCTTTTTTGGAATGTCCCTTTACCGAAACTCTTACATTATTTTCTATTTATTATACAGGACTTACAGTAGACTGCCAACACAAGATGGCTGATCAGATTGAGGAACTAGCTGGTGTGTACAGAGAGAAAGCCTCTGCAACTGGTCATTGGGTAGACTATCTCAAGGTTAGTACTATTACATGTAATACATACACTGCCACAACAGCATAACACCATTAACAACATAAGCGGTTGAGAAATCCATGAAAATGATATGGTTACTTCTCTTGGTTTGTTTCAACCTTGAGAGAGGACAACTTCAAATATCTTTCACATGAGTTGGCTATGCTATAGCTACGAGTACACGTAGAATTACAGGGCACATCCTTTATAATTTTGCCGCTTGTTTTGATTTGCACTTGCATTTTGTTTACTTCCTAATCCTAATAAATTGTAATTATCTAATAGTAATTATTTATAATATTATGTAAGTGTAGGTGTAAGTACTAAATTGAGTATAACTACACGTACAATAAATCGTAACCGGATGACAATGATGGCTGCAAGCTAGGTCAGTGTCAGCATAGCAAGGATGACATAGAATTACAAGGATTGAAAGAGGCGCAGAACGCATTTACACACTCATGACACCAGCATTACCGGCAATGGACCAGGGGTGGATTTTTTTCGCATCTTTAAATTTTCCGGTTTTTGAACCTAAAGAATAAGCTGCAAAGCTGAAAGATACCAAACCACCGTAATGCACTCCTTTATTATCTTAGTAAAGTTATATTGCTGTGTCTGCAGCCGTATAATGTGTTCCGGAGAGAAGCATTAATGCGGGTGTAAAGTAAACCAGGCGGACTGCACACTGCTACTAGTTTCATCCTAACTGTTAGGGGAGACAACTCTTCAGTTGTGACCTAGCGTATGCCAATTTGGTGCAATATTGCACAACAGCCAGTGTGTGTATAAAATAGTGCTCCAGGTGATAAAACCAGAACATAAATTGATTGTTAAAAAGCATGAGAGCACTAAAGTTTGAGTGCTTTTGGCTATTATCTTATATCATGCTAATTGTAAAACTAACTCTAAAAGCAGTGTCTGTGACCTGATCTTTGTGAGCTTCAATAGAAGTTTGACCCAGTTTTTCTAACTTTTGTTAAATTTATTAACAATGTTGAGTTTCTAGAATTAGATCTTGGTGGTTTATTACAGGCTCATGGACTGGCCAATGCTGCTTTCTGTGCAAATCCTTCAGAAGACAAACAGAGGTTGATCTACGATTTGGAAGAGAGTTGGTACGATGGCCAACATCCCCTTTCATTCTCCGAGCACCAACGTATAACTAATACACACAAGAAATTGCTGATAGACTACAGGAAGAAGACTAAAAAGAATTTTGACAGTTTAGTGACTCAAACCGAATGTTTGGATGTTGATGGCGTTTTCAGGGAGAGTAACCAAGAACAAGTTGAGGGGTTTTGTTCAAATTTGTTTGAAATAAGCAAGTTGTGCAGTGAAGATTTTGTGAAAGTTAGCCACAGCATTATAGGAAGTAGTGTTGAGGTGTTGCGTCAAGCTGATCAAAGTCCCCCTTGTCCATTTGCTGTAATTGGCTTGGGATCAGTTGCCCGAGGAGAGGCCACACCTTACTCTGACCTTGAGTATGCTTTCATCATTGAATGTTCTTCTCATTTGAAATATTTTGAGAGTTTAGCAATGGAAAGCTACTTTCAGTTGACAAATCTTGGGGAAACCCCGTTGAAAGCTTTCGCTATAGCAGAGTTGAATGAGAGCAACCGCAACTTTCCAGAAGCAGGCTTTAGGTTTGATGGAATTAGTAGAGATGCGGGTAACATTCCAACAGGAAATGGTAAAAGTCAAAGGCTTGTCCTAACTGTTGATGAGTTTGTCGCCGTGTACACTAATTCTCTGTCTGCACAAGTCACTGACCTTGCTCCCCTTTCTGATCTCCTATCCTCAGTTAAGGCAGTATACGATCATGAGGGAGAGGGTCTCTATCCAGAATTTGTTGCACGGCTAAGTCAAACTTTGAAGCAATACAATAAAACCAATGATGCTGTTGAGAAGAGAGTGGAGATGATTTCTGTTGATGTTAATCGATACACTTTTGTCCCCAAGTTTGATTCCTTTGGCCCTCCTGACAACTACAATATCAAGGTAAAGACTGACATATTCCGGTATCCAACATTGCTAGCCAATCACATCAGACTTGCATTGTCACTAGATTCCTGCTTTTCATGGGTTACCTTTGATGAATTGAAAAACAGAGGTTGGTTATCAGAACACACCTGGGCGTTACTAAAGCTCTTCCTGGCCCTCTGCATCTATGTTCGAACGAGCGCCTACTTGACATTAAAATCTCAGTCTGGTCAGATATCACTCTACACCGCTGCTAAAGGGGAAGATGGGGAGATTTATCGGCTCTCCAAGAACATTTTCACTATTATCGGATGTTTGCTTATACCAGTCAAAGATGCCATCAAATCCAATTTGGATAGATTCTGTGGACAGAATTATGAGAATGGCAGGAATATGGAATCCTTCGTTGAAGGGTTAAGTGGCGTCTCTGTTGAAATTCCTGGTTTATTTCCAAAGGTCGAAGTTCTGTTTTATGCCGGTGATTATGATAATGCTCTCAATCTTCTTTACCGCCATCTTGGTGTAAAACTGCTAAACGATGGGTCATCTGAATTACTTCAAGTCGCTAGAGCTTCCTCTAAAGTCAAATCAGACATTCATTTCATGGAATTGTGTGGCTTTCTCTTGTACTCAACAAGGAAATATAAATACGCCCTTAACTTCTTCAACTGGCTCAGCAGCAATGACGATGCTGTGATGAAAGCGCTTCAGTGGAAACTGTTACTTGCAGATTGTTTAAATCATACGAGTAGCTATGTCAAGGCAGACAGTGTGCTGTCCGAAGTCATATCTACACTTAGAAAAACCCTTGGGATTGAGGACAATCAATCGTTGCCAAAGTTTGTTCTAAGAGAGTGTAGTAAGGAAACCGTACACTCTGAGGAAGAGTTGAAGTTGTTTGAGCTAACAGCGCACACGTACAAGGGAGTTGGCGAGACTTATCAACACCTCAAGTTTTTCGTTCAGTCAGCGGATGCTTTGAAAATGGCACAATGTTTGTACAATTCTTTAGTTAACAAAAATATCAAGGTGGACCAGTTTTGTACAAATGTATTTGATACCTTAGGCTGCGTTTGGCTTGATTTAGGAAACATGGCCGAGGCTGAGCGTAACTTCCACATTGCTTTAGAAAGATTAGAGTCCGCACACGGCAAACACAGTAATCATCCGGATATAGCTTCTGTGTACAGAAACTTAGCTCAACTGTACCAAAGAAGGGGGGAATACAAACTCTCAGGCTCTTACTGCACAAAATCCTTGGATATAGCCTTAGGTCTCAGCGGTGGTGAAGGAACGCGTCTAGACGTAGCCATGTGTTACAATAACCTAGGAAATCTGAGCCTAGAGAAGGGGGATTTCAGTGACTCACTTGATTTCTATAACAAAGCTCTGAAAGTCGTAAGGAATGTTTATGATGAAGACATCAACTCAATTGAGCTAGTGCCTATTTACAGAGCCATCGGTAATGTTTATTCCAAGATGGTGGATCACCCAGCAGCACTAGAGTACTACAATAGGGGGCTTAACATACTTCAGTCCTCCACGTTTGCGGAACAGAATCATCCATCCGTGTCCAACCTACTCTCGGATATTGGAAGAGTTTACTCCAGTATGGGTGAGAATAACACAGCTCTTAGCTATCACAACAAATCATTGGAAATGGTGAAAGCTATATATGCTGAAGTTGATGCAAGGAGAGATGCGATTATAAACCTATACTCCGATATGGGGGACTTCACTAAATCTTTGGAGACGTACACTAATAAGTTGAACATGATGCAAGTAAAAAGAGGAGATGACTCTTGTATCCATGTCGACGCAGCTAGTTTGTACAATAACCTTGGTAGTGTGCAAAACGCTATGGCTGAACATAGTAAAGCATTAGAATACTACACTAAAGCACTAGACATACTGAAGACTGTATATGGTGACACTTCTAGTCATCCTGATATAGCTACCAGCTACAATAACATTGGTAGTGTGTACAATGCTATGGGTGAACATAGTAAAGCATTAGAACACCACACTAAAGCACTAGACATAGAGAAGGGTGTATATGGTGACACTGCTAGTCATCCTCATATAGCTATCAGCTACAACAACATTGGTCTAGTGTACTATGCTATGGGTGAACATAGTAAAGCATTAGAATACTACACTAAAGCACTAGACATACAGAAGGCTGTATATGGTGGCAGCGCTAACCATCCTGCTATAGCTACCAGCTACAATAACATTGGTAATGTGTACAATGCTATGGGTGAACATAGTAAAGCATTAGAATACTCCACTAAAGCACTAGGCATAGAGAAGGCTGTATATGGTGACACTGCTAGTCATCCTGATATAGCTACCAGCTACAATAACATTGGTCTAGTGTATGATGCTATGGGTGAACATAGTAAAGCATTAGAATACTACACTAAAGCACTAGACATACAGAAGGCTGTATATGGTGGCAGCGCTAACCATCCTGCTATAGCTACCAGCTACAATAACATTGGTAGTGTGTACAATGCTATGGGTGAACATAGTAAAGCATTAGAATACTCAACTAAAGCACTAGGCATAGAGAAGGCTGTATATGGTGACACTGCTAGTCATCCTGATATAGCTACCAGCTACAATAACATTGGTAATGTGTACAATGCTATGGGTGAACATAGTAAAGCATTAGAATACTCAACTAAAGCACTAGGCATAGAGAAGGCTGTATATGGTGACACTGCTAACCATCCTGGTATAGCTACCAGCTACAATAACATTGGTGGTGTGTATGATGCTATGGGTGAATATAGTAAAGCATTAGAATACAACACTAAAGCACTAGACATATGGAAGGCTGTATATGGTGACAGTGCTAGTCATCCTGATATAGCTACCATCTACAATAACATTGGTGGTGTGTATGATGCTATGGGTGAACATAGTAAAGCATTAGAATACTACACTAAAGCACTAGACATATGGAAGGCTGTATATGGTGACACTGCTAGTCATCCTGATATAGCTACCATCTACAATAACATTGGTCTAGTGTACTATGCTATGGGTGAACATAGTAAAGTATTAGAATACTACACTAAAGCACTAGACATACTGAAGGCTGTATATGGTGACACTGCTAGTCATCCTCATATAGCTACCAGCTACAATAACATTGGTCTAGTGTACAAGGCTATGGGTGAACATAGTAAAGCAATAGAATACTACACTAAAGCACTAGACATAAGGAAGGCTGTATATGGTGACACTGCTAGTCATCCTGTTACAGCTACCAGCTACAATAACATTGGTGGTGTGTACTATGCTATGGGTGAACATAGTAAAGCATTAGAATACTACACTAAAGCACTAGACATAAGGAAGGCTGTATATGGTGACACTGCTAGTCATCCTGATATAGCTACCAGCTACAATAACATTGGTAGTGTGTATGATGCTATGGGTGAATATAGTAAAGCATTAGAATACTACACTAAAGCACTAGACATACAGAAGGCTGTATATGGTGGCAGTGCTAGTCATCCTGCTACAGCTACCAGCTACAATAACATTGGTGGTGTGTATGATGCTATGGGTGAACATAGTAAAGCATTAGAATACTACACTAAAGCACTAGACATAGAGAAGGCTGTATATGGTGACACTGCTAGTCATCCTGATATAGCTACCAGCTACAATAACATTGGTGGTGTGTATGATGCTATGGGTGAATATAGTAAAGCATTAGAATACTACACTAAAGCACTAGACATATTGAAGCCTGTATATGGTGACACTGCTAACCATCCTAATATAGCTACCATCTACAATAACATTGGTCTAGCGTACAATGCTATGGGTGAACATAGTAAAGCCTTAGAGTTCCAAGCTAATTTGGATTTGTCCAACAGGGCTGGTTCATGAAACCCCAAACCCAATCCTACATTTTCAAATGTTAGAACTACCAGATGCTGCACTATTACCTGATTATCTACTGCACATAGTAGACTGATTATTTACTGTACACAGTGGACTGATTATGTACTGTACACAGTGGACTGATTATCTACTGTACGTAGTGGACTGATTCTCTACTGTACATAGTGTACTGATTATTTACTGTACATAGTGGACTGATAATCTACTGTACATAGTGGACTGATCATACTACCTTATATAATTATTCATTGTATATTATTATTCATTTGATTTATGTACTACCAATATTATTTATATCCCTTGATTTTGCCAAAGGAAATATTATAAATAATTATCATATTATCAAATATAATTCATTGTAGTCATGCTACAAGTATATTTAATGCAAAGGTGTATGGGTGTACTATATTATTATGATTTTATAAAATAAATTTGGGTATAACAGCCTAATCATCACCCTGTACTATTCTAACAGAGGTTACACTTGTTGGTAGTTGCTGTGGAGTGTCAAGTAAGTGTCACTCATCTGTTATATTCTATTATATCAAGTACCTGATTACACATGTCAAGTCCTATCATCATCATTGTGTAGTAATCCTGCTTTATCTGGTTCATAGCATCAAGTACTTGGTTCCACCTGTCAATCCGGTAGTAGTCCTTTTCTATCCCAAATCCTTCTTCCATTACTATTGCTGGAAAATTACACCAATGCAAATAATGTGCATGTAGATCTGAACGGATTGATGGAATGTATTACAATACATGATAAGGCATCAACCATAGGATATATAAATTTTATCATTATTACAACAATAAAATCCAAAACATCTACATAGTCTATATAATACATGTAATATACATTGTTATACAATAAAATCCAAATATCTATACATGTATATAATGAACATTATACCCTATAAGCAGGAATTTTAAGCGGAGCATGCATTTTTCGATAGATAGAGTTTGGCCTATCGCAAATTTGTTAAGTCTCAATATTAATTTTTAAGCATATTTTAGCATTAGAAACAAGCTCAGCTAAGCTGTATGTTTACTCATGTTTAAACCCCCATTTACATAGCTGTATAGTCTGTTTAAACCAATAATTATTTAAACCATTTTGAAAGCGGAATTTGATAGCATAAAGTATCTGCTTTTAGGGTATCATATATTTCTCTATAATGAGCTATGGGTGTGTGTTGTAATTTTGACAAAGTATCTTTATCTTTGATTTCATGGGGTACGGGGCCATAAGTTGGAGCATGGTGTGGAATAAAACCCAAAGATTCTTTGTCAAAGATACAAAGCAGAGACATCTCTTTTTCAATAATATAAAATATCCAATAATATTTGATTACCAACTTGACCAATCAGATTGTGTGTGAACTTGTCTGTAGATAGTAAACTCCTAATCCTTAACCAATGGAATACTGATACAATGTATATGCATTAAGTAACATATGACTGTGTAGTATAACAAGATATACACACTGCTAACAATAACCTGGGATCTACTAAACTGTTGTATGTGATGACTATGGGGCTATATCCACTTCCCCTCCTCAGCTACCCCACTCTAGGGCTTTTACAAACTCCTCTTCAGTGAATGAAAGCATCTTAGCTGCCTCAATATGCATCTACAATCAAGGGATAGAAAGCATATAATATGTATTCTAATTCTATACAGAGTAATTATCCATTATAGATATTGTGTTATTAGATTCTATAATACTGATGAAATAAGTTAATGTTAATAATAGTGGTAAAATAAGCTAATAATTTGGAGTTATCTTTCCTTCAACTTAGCGTTGAGTCATATCTAATATCAGTAGTACAGAAGACTTGTCCAAAATATTATTTTTACGGTTAGTTCCCTTCCAACCTGAAGCCGTTATCTTCATGGTTATTGGTGGTAAACCTTTATCATAACATTGTAATATACTGAGCTTCACTCACACCATTAGAAGACAACTCTAACTTTAAGATGTAATATAAACAAATAATAACAAAAAATGTGGTGTTCCTCGTGCAGGGATTCCATAAATACAGATACAGAGCTTGCTTGGTAACAGCCATACACCTCAACTAGAGCCAATTTGGAGATTTTGGACAAAAATATTAAAAATTCAAACTGTTCACACTGTAACTTGTAACTGGCTACACGTGATTGGCTGAAAAACTGTCAACCACTTCAAAAGTTGAACTTATTGACCCCGTCACTCACTATAGATTGCCACTATATGAGAATCTTGTTGTTAACACTACTAACAAAACCACTGATAGCTGGTTAAACACTGCAGTGGTAACATAGTGTAACATCACAATATGAGGCTGGTCCAGGGTTTTACTGTATAAAATACTGATCTACTAATCCATACCGTGGAATGACTTCTTATAATTCACAGACAACAAATAAAAGCTATCACCGAGAAGCATCCAGTTCAGTGAATAATTATAAAAGAAAGTGAATTGAAACAAACAGGAAACAAGAAGTTACCTTCTGCCGTTTGAGTATATCGATAAGTTTCAGCTGTTTTTTAAATCCTGACATGAGTTCTCCTTTCTGTTTTTCCAGCCTCTTGTTATCCGACAGAAGACGCTCGATCTTCTGCTTGTCTGTCTCAGACGTATTCTAAACAGGAAACAGTACAAAGGACATATTTACAATAGAACTATACCATTTCCTGCTTCTACTGCAGTTAGGAAAATCATAATGCCGTTAGCTCTCAATAGTTGAACTTATCAAAGGGTCCCATCAACATTTATGATTCAATTGCCGTGCATTTTAGGACACATATTTTTAGTCTCCTAAACGCAAGGTGATCATACACCACTGAAATAGGCTAATATTAACTGAACCATTTTTAATCTATTTGTGCAGTCATATTTACAACAAAACCCATCTTGTTATTAACATATTATGATATGACAAGCTTCTTTCTGGTGTTCAAATCAAATCCAAGAAGACAACAATTTCCATGCTTCTCATGCAAAACTTTCTAAGAATCTTCGTCACTGCAGGCCAGATCCGTTACAAATCTGCATAACACTCCCACCTTAACTGTTAAAGCCCCACAACACTGGCGAGTATACAATACTGTACAATATTATACCTTTGTTTGTTCTTTAGCTCTAGCTAACTGAAGTTTATATTTCTCTGCTTCCTCTAATGCCCTGTTTAACCTGACATCTGCAGCACCTTGGGTAGCTATCTGCTGTTTCTGTGATCTCTTCAAATTCTCCAGCTCCTACAGAATGAGGTCATTATTAGCATGCAGGTTATCACCACTTGACTCCAACAACTGTAAACTAACATACAGCAGATTATGCATGTGTGATTTTAGAAGTCGCAATGTCAAAATCCAACAATAAAAATATCGCATTACTAAACAAAATCACAGCTGTACATTCCTACACAGTAAGCATATATTATGCAAACTATACAAAACCCTGTCATAGACAGTAAAGGTGCGAGGGCATATCGGCACTCCGTTAGAAAGCCTCGGCTACACAAGAGGCCAATTGTTCTTTTTGGCCAATGGAGCCCCATTCTAGGGCAAATCAGCGGACCTGTTTGTTTGCCTATGCAGAGACCAACATGTTGGTCGTTTCAGTCTCTCGGTTTAATAGTAGATGCAACGACTCCAACTACGTAATTCATTAGAAATCAGATTTGGCTATTGGCCTCTCGTGTACCCTTTGAGGACAAATTAAATATAGCATAACATACCCAACCGATGAATTAATTTTTCAAGTGTGACATCCAGTTGTATGTCATGCACTAAAACATTTATAACTTCAACACTACTTAAGATATCTTAGTTCTGTTTGTTGTTACAAATGGCTTACAAAATTGTACGTTGTTTTCACATTTGCTAGGTATGTAGTTCAATAATAAATATATGATTTATACGAAGTTATTCTGCTAAATCTCACGGCTTCTCACGTACCCGAGCCTAAATACCTCTACTTGCCGCGGACACAGAGTTAACCTAATAGTGGGGTGACAGATGTAGTGGCATTAACAATGTGTATGATGTAAACACTAAAATAGTGTTTGGTTAGACATAACGTTACCTTTTTCAACGCTGAAAGTTGTGAGTCTAGGAAATCAGATTTATTTTTAGCATCGTCCGCAGCTTTCTTATACTTGTCTAGTGATGATTGCTGAGATACATTGTTGCTATAAATAAAACATTGTAGCTATAATTGGAATATTGTTAATATAGATAGAATAATGCTATTATAAATAGAATATGCTTACTATAAACCGGAATGAAAATTTCAGCAATAGAAAGATTAAATTGAAGTGATTGTACCAATCAGGAGACCCTGAGAACCTAATATTGGCTAGTCGGTTCTAGAAAGATCTACAACTAATGTGGTAATGGTTTAAGGTAGCTGAAGGTAGTAATATACATGTCCACACCTTACAGTAGCCACTGTACCAGTTAGATGCATCCTGTTACTTTGATCATAGGCTTACATAATAATTATTTCATCCACATGAGTATAAATGCAAGTATGGCCAGAGTAAAAAAGTTAAAAGCCAAATCAATCGAGAGCAGGACGCTACTAAGCTACATGTAAATGTCAAAATAAAACATTTCTTCCAAAATGTTTCTTCCTGAGGAACTTCAACATATGAAAAGACAAAGAAGATACGGTACCGTGACAGTTTGTTACGTTCATCTTCCAACTCTTTTATCCGTGAAGTTTGCTTTTTATTCTCTTCTCGTTCTCCATTCAGTTCCTCTGCCAACCTCTCCATCTCCTCTTGCATAACCCTAGCCTTAGCTTTGAGGAACCGTATCTGTGCATCTGTAACATTGAGTAGATTGTTCATTGAGCTCCACCAGCACAGCATAAGACAACAGAACACAACATATTTAGTCTATCAGAAACAAGTGAGGAGATCCGACAGGTTCCCGAAGTGGTTGATGGTCGAAGGTCTCCTTTGTAATCAACGAACAAGCGTGGGAGTATAGGCCTACCTATCCATGCAGTAATGTGAGTATTAGGTAATACACTATGTTGTATCTTAGAATGACATAGCGTTTAGTCAGAGATAACTTTTGAATTTTGGAAATAAACTTGATAGTGAATCTATAGGCCCTGTCCACTTGTATGTTTGTCTGTCTGTTTATCAGCATACAACGTTCCAAGAGGCCTAATGCTAAACACGTTACAGAGAAATGAAAATAGAATAACAATACTGCAGCTACCCGCAATGATACTTGGTGTCCATTAATTCACACTGCACCCCATTCCATCGAATTCATTTCAACGAGTGAAAAGGGAATTTACGAGTTACGTAGTAATGAGTAATATGGCCATATATACAACACTTACTTGTAGTAATATTATATTACTGTATATAAATTTGGTCATAGAAATATTTAATGTAAAATAGAGATTATCGATACAACACAACATAATTTTAACTTCAGGTACCATTAAATGAAAGTTATCTTCTCTTTTTATTGGAAATTTGTGAAAAGATAACTCCCAATTACACCATAATGACTGGAAGAGTGTAATCACGCACCTGAACCCATTTCCTGTGCAGCAGACGGTAGCACATCATCAGGAATCTCTAAACTTTCAGAATTTGTTATTTTACTCTCCATTTCATCCACAGCAGATTGGAGATCATTGAATTCGGTTAGTATCGTATCCTGTCCGGATGCTGTGATGGACGTGATGGCCATGTTTGACCTACTTCTATTTACACCACTAGATGGTCGAGGTGGTCGACGTGTAGAAGCTGATGGAGCCTTCGTACTGACCTTAACCCTCTGCACCTGTAAATGATGATCAATATCTAATTGTGATGCATTACAAGTATTATTAAATTGTTATAAAATTCATATAATTATATAATAACATAGTAGGAACACACACGCACCTTACTGGTAGCCTGTGTACCCATGTCTCCTGCATCATCATCCCAGTCTCTATAAAACATCACATGGCAGGAAGTGCAGTTAACATTCTCTCCCACATCTACTATCTAAAAAGGAGTTACCTAACCTTTCATGGGAAGATAAATCCAATATAGAAATATTATTTGTAAGCAAACAAATGCAAGCTAGACAACAAACTAATCAGGTTTCACCATTGTTTATAAATATGTCATAAAAACTGGCATGAATGGGTGAAGATAAACATTCCATGTAGAAATGTTGGACACAACCATTCATTAAATTTAACAGAGTTTTTACACAGAGGTAACTTGAAAGCCGAATGAAACAGGATAATCTACACTTACTTAAGGAAATCGTCTGCACTAACATTGTCCAATAAGGAAACCGCATTTCTACGGCTGAAGGAATCATCTAGAACCTCTCCTTGATGATGCTATAAATAATTAAAGCTGTTATTTATGTTGTCAGAGATAGCCTATTCCTACATACATGTAACTTTATACTAATTTATTTCCCAGTTATCCAGACATTCGTACACATCATGATGTAATATAATACAGACATCCACATACTCGAACTTAGACCCTACAATCTATCAAGTTCCCAATTAATTTTATAACAAAAGACAAATATTGCTCTTTAGACATTAGCCACCAAGAGCAAAGCCATTCTGCAGCAAAATCAGTGAAATAGAAACAGGAAATGTTTTCTTACGTCTATTGATTAAACCAGTATACACAAGAAGACGACTACACTGTATGAACTAGAGGTCATGTTTTTTAAGTTTGCCTCACATGTCATAGTTTATCTTCATTTAAAATGTATAAAAATATCAATTGATTCGAAAAAGTAGATGACATTTTTATAGACTCTATATCTACTTACAATGACTGCTTCGGCCTCCTTAACCAAACTGGCTGTTCTCTTTTCTAACTCGGCATTCAGCTTCCTGGAATGAGGTAAATTTGGCAGCATAATCAGAAAAATTAAAATTAGTTGATATTATTAATTGGAAATTATTACATTTCTGCACTTGAATTGTCAAACTTAAAATTTTACCAAGAGCTTTATCGGAATACAAAATAATTTCAGTTTAGACACTTACTTGTAAAAAATAATTTCAGTTTAGACACTTACTTGTATTCTTCTTCTTTCGATAGCAAATCCTTTCTTACTGCAGCGCTGCTGGAACTACGCAGGCTTGATGACTTTGCCCTAGCAGAGGAACCTGGTCTAGACGCCATTAGCCTACAAGTAAGCAATAGATATGCATCACCAGCTTGGTAAAATGACAAGTAGCCACAATCTATAATCATAACTATAGCCTCGACCCCAGATCTGAAGCCTAGCCAATTGGCAAGGGGATAGAGAGTCAGCATGACAATGCAGCAGACATGCGTAGCACAGCGATCAAACCAACAAAGTAGTAATAAGTTGCAGAACAGGAAGTAAGTGATGTAACCAGCTAGAATAGGCAGTGCAACAGAAAGTGGCAAAAAAGTAAAAATAGCACATAATGTATGCCCAACATGCATAACAATAAACCATAATAAGACATAGATTAATAACATAGTTATGCCACACGGTTTCATTCTGAAGAGTGTTTAAATCCCAACTGAGTTTGTTCTGAAAAAGTCCTCAGCAAATTCAGTCTGCTCTGACCAGAACCTAAACTACGGGCATGAACAGGATCCACCTCTACCTACCTTGGATGAGAAACCAGGTTACCAGCAGGACGACAGCATCGTGTAGTCGCAGTAAATGGTTTGGCAACAGGAACACCAGGATAGGTCTATTAACCTTAATAGGGTGAGACACTACTAATGTGTAAGCCAGTTTATGCATACAGCACCAGAATGGACTACTAACGACGTGTTATAAGAAAGCAAGTAACAGAGCAAACAGAGTATCCTATGTAGGGTAAGATAAATCTTATGCAAAGTTCCTCATTCCTGAAATGCCGGAAGGCAGAGTTGGTTAGCTCGAATATGTAAACCTAAAACAGCGCTTAGACCTATATTACAATGAAGCACCTATGACGGGATAAGGTTGTCAAATACCTGTGCACATGTAATTGTTGACCTACTTGTAATATAAGTATTCCATGTATGTCTGGTATAACCTAATTAGATATTAAAGCCAGTACCGTTTTAACATATGTTATTGCGCATTCTTTGTATCTTACCAATGTTGTACATTGTTGCACTGTTGTGATATCCATGTTTGTATATTTTGTACATCATTTGAGGCCACTGGTGAGTTTTTACCACACCTAACCCATGAAGCATCGCCAATGAACAATGAAATTGGTTTGTCAAAGTTCTCGACCTTGAGTGGAGGCGAGTCTTTAACGTTATAAAACAAGTCCGAGTCTGACCAGAGCCAATTTAGCAAAGAATGAGCTTAAATCTTCTATATCCCTTAGTTGATTCTAATACTGTAACCTCTCAACTATACATGTATATGATGTCTAATTGTTAACTGTTAACACATAGATCACAAGCTTGCCCCACTGGACATGTGTTCCAGGTCCAATCTGAGCAATTCCCGAGTCTGTCACTAGGGCGCAGTTTTCATAACTGATGCTGTACGCAATATGCTTGGAGATACTGGCCTATACCCATTGTTATATAATCCATGCATTTTTCGGTCGAGCTTGGTTGGAACACCGCCCTCCACTCTTGCTGCAGATGTTGGTGCCCATCCTTTGGTAGTCGGCCCACATATCCTCTAGGTCACGAACTCAGTATAACAGTCAGTGTCTATCTGGCTGACATTGTACCTGAGCTGGTGCATCCTACTCTGGTAGGCCTATAGGCAGTGTTTGAAGTGAAACACATAAGGTAGGTACACGGTGCATGCAATTTTATAGATTAATATTGTATAGCTATCCGCTTAATTCTATAGCAGCTAAGAAATTAGTGAATTACTAAAATGAAACAAATTATGCTCTGGTGAGATGCGAACTCAAGACCGTAGTTTTTATTATACCGGTCAATACTTGAGCTTGGTTGCAAAGTATGGCACTCCTATTTTAAAGATCTTGTTAATAAGCTAGAACCTTTGCAGAATCGAGTTATTAGATTTATCTACAATCTGAGGGGATGAGATGTCTCTGTCAGTAAGATCTGGAAAGAACATCAAATTGAGTCTCTAGAAAAGAGGTGTCAGTCGTCCCGCATAAATTTGTTTCACAATATACTAGCAAATGAACATCTACATCCAAATCTTTGCAAGTTATTGAAATTTAATAATTTAAATGTTTCAACCCGTTCTAATTCCTTCAACTCTAAAGCTAACATCTATCTGCATAGCTTTCTGATTAGGACATCAAGTGAACTGAGAACAGAGGAACTAGTAGCGGAATAATACAACATACTGATGAACTGAAGGTCTCAACTGTCCTCCAAATGGAGGTCTCGAGACTCGACAGACATACGGACAGACAGACAAACAGACAGTCAAGCACTCTACCACTACACTATCAGGTCCACAGTCACTGCATGGGGAAAGCTAGCTATTAAAATGAGAGTACACGCCTGCTGGCTGTATAACCACTAAAATTGAGATGGGTACGCACCGTATACTCCCGCATAACCACACTTCGAACACTGCCTTTAGGTTTGAAGCTGTACGACTATGCCCTCTTCAGGCCCAACAGCATGATCACCCCTGCATGTATCACATTGGTCTTTAAAAGAAATGGTAATTACTAAATTAATAGCATAGGCTTACTACTCAAAGAAGAAAATCCCAAAATTTTAATTTTTTTTGCATTTTCTCACATACTTACTTATTGAGCATACTTAGAGTAGACATCTCGTTAGGCCACTAGGGTGAGTCGAAGGGATGTGCCTCATTTGAGAAAACTGTAGTATGAACACCTGTGCTAGCTTTTGCTAGATATGATTAAATTTCAGTTCATATGCTGTAGTGATCTCAGCACAGATCCTGTGACAGCCCTGTTTCCATGTGGCACCATTGTTGGCAATGTATGACACAGAATCATTTCTCGCCCTTAAGATCCCGAATGGTTCATGGCAGGAAGCTGTTATGGAATAATTAACGGTTCGGGCGAAACGTGGCAGGTAGACCACAAGTCTGGGATCTGGTGGCCATTGCAGTGTGTGGTTTGTTGATGACCTTGGCGTAGAAGGTTGACAGAGAAGGGTGGTGCTCTTCCACACTTGACACTTGTGTGTGTAAGGTCGCAAGAACTCAGTTAATTTGTATTAGATGTGCTATTATTTACCCACGATACAATATCTATTCACCCACATTACTAGACAAGATCAACTAAGAACTAATAACTAAAATTTAAAATAAAAATGAATGGATTCTAGTTTAATCACACTGACCAACTAGGACGCATGATGAGTACACAGGCGCATTTTAGAGAAACAATTGCTAGTTAGACGCATGACGCATATTGACTCATTTTGTGGAAGCTGGACGTATATATACTCATTTTGTGGAAGCTGGACTCATTTATTTGCTACAGTGAGCTGTGCTTTTAACCCAGCCAATAAATAGCCTATTTGGCTTAGCTTAGACCTCTAAGCATTGTTTACATTTCTAGGGAGTTGTCATCTTTCATGTCTCAAACATTTTAGTAGACTTCATTCAGCTAAATATTATAATTATGAAAGTTAGACATATAATGTAATAGAATAGTAGAATACAATATGTAGATAGAAATTATAGTCAAATTATAGGCCTGGACTAGTAGTTCAACTAAAGCTAATAACAATAAAAATACTATAATGCATCCTACTATTTAAAACATAAAAATTATATGAAATTTGATACAAGAGTACAGAAAATGTTTCACCATGTCATTTTTACAGACATTTTTCAGCAAAAATCCTGAAAAATTTTCCTTGAACATGTTGGACTCATTTTTATATTTTTTCGACTGATTTTTACAATTGAATTTGAATTTTTGGTTGGTCACCCTGGTTTAATGATAATCGTAACTATACATTTTTTTTCAAATTGTACCATAAATTAATTTGATATAAAGGATTAAACAAATAGTATTTTGATTACAGTCATCAATGCTATGATGTTCGCACAAAAAGTCAAATATCTAATATGGAGCTAGTAATCTTTGAAAGAAAGTTCCATCAGCGGCCATGTTGCTTGCCATAAGACGGCTCTGGGGAATGTTTACAGTCGTAATCGAAACGAAGACATAGAGGTATATTTAACGATTGGTTTAACAACCTGTCTAAAAAATCTAGGAATGACGTTAAAATATGTCACGGAGGCCTAGAAAATACAGTCAGCTGTTTCCGCGAAGAAATCTTTGCGCAAGTGAAGGTGCGTGTTTGGAATCATGACAAGCCGGGCTCAACATTGGTATTCTTTATAATTTTGACTGGCATATCAGTGCTATTCTACCAGTTCACGCGCACACCTATCAAGGAGTCGAAAGATTTTGTGCAATGAGGCTATGTTATCTCCATGCAAATGATGCAGCTGACTGGTAAATTAACCGGACCTTCAATTTTATTAATAAAATAATAAATATAATTAATAGAATTTTAATTTCATTCTATTTTTATTTAAGCCCAACTGGAATTTTTAATTACTTGATAAAATTTTTTGTTTATGTTATTCTTATTTTTAAATTTACATTTCATAATTATATTTTGACATTAAATATAATTATAATAGCAAATTCTAAATTGAAATTACGTACGTGGAAACAGAAATTAAATTAGAGTAAGAATCACCAGGCTTATCAAAAAAATTTATTTTATGAGTCAATGCAAGCAATGTAAAAGAACGCAGTGGCAGTCCTAGTGAAGGGTCAGAGTGTCAGCGTGATTTAATCTTAATTTTATTTCTACTGCTACTTAAAATAAAAATACAAATGCAATGTGAGTGTGTCTTTCTCTCTACGGTTTGACTTTTACTTCAACATTGCAAGCCAAAATCAAAATGAAAATTAATTGCTATTGTGGCAAAATAAAGCCAAAAGATGTTTTCAGATTAGATTGTCACACTCCGACACTGGTAGCCTTGTTAGAGCTAAAGATATGGGAACTGATGGTATTTTAACTGCTGCTTTACCTTCAACTCCCATTTAATTATAATCTTTTAAAAATATAATCAGGCTACTGTGAAAAATGTCTATCAAAGTAAATAAATCATGAGCCAGCTTAATAAAGCGATTAGGCCTATAACAACACACAATCATGCCTATCTACATGTGTAGGTCCTATACTATTTTTTATTCAGTTTTTCATTATGTAGCAAGTCATGTAGGCTTTTGTTGAGTTTATTTATTTTCTTGTCTTTACAGACACCAAACGCTAGATGGCCCACTAGACTAGTAGAATTAGATCTGATGCCAATAGTAATTGGGGTTAGGCTTGTTTGTGTGCAATCTTCATAACATTGGAACAGATACAGCCTCCATCTCTCGTTAGCTTCAGTGTAAATTGACAAATTGCAATTCAATTTTAGAGTTTCAATTTGTTAAGGTAGTGCCCAAATCACTGCAAATAAAAACTCAGTCATTATTTTTGTACATGTCTGGTGTGCCAGATTTAAATTACTTGACATTTTACTGACCTATTACATGGAAAGGACACTTGGATGGTTTTTTAGCATTTGGAAAATTACATCAAATTTTATTACAAGCCGGTCTATGTTCAAAATAGTAACTTGTCCCTTTCAACGCATCGAACTACCGGATCCTGCGATTGTGTTTTGATGTTGATCAATGGGGTGCATCTGCACTCAAAATCAATAAGAGCGGGAAACAAATGATGTCGCAATTAAAGAAAGTCTAATTAACATTTCATTGAGCTGCCAACCGATTGCCTACCTGGTGAATCTTTGACCAATGGATCTACAGTCTTCAGCCAAACCCATATTTGGTGATTACTCATTAGGTGGCCAGCAAAGTTGGTTTGGCGTTAAAGTGACACATTTCCTGTTCACTGCCTACAACCTAGGTGAGGAATTAACTATTTGTGTACATATAATTATGTAAAGATGTGTGAGAGATGTCTCACATTTTCAAAGAGTTGAGTATACTTTACCTAAACTTCTTCATTTTACTCAAAATTATAGTTAGAGCTAGGCCTAAACAAACAGTAATTTCTGCATTAATGGCGTGTAAGTAGGGACCACTAGGGTCAACCAATGGTCATGTTGTGAATATTTGGAGCTCAGGGTAACCAATGCATATCCCACTAATTTGGGCACTGGGCGGTGAAATTGTGTGCTTCGACCCCAATCCTTGTTGCGTGTTAGCCTAGCCGATCCATTGTGATGGCAGGATATCATAAAAATAATTGTGTCAAAAATCTGAACCGTAGAATAAGATTACTATTAGTCTTCCAGACAGGTTGGTCACTGTGATTTATACCCTCAATGTATACTTCTGTTGGTTGGGCTACTACGTCTTTGGTACCAAATTTGTATGAAGTGACATAACTTTATCTAAAAGAGCCTCTGAATAACATCTGTATAACTTTTCTTAAGTCTTATCTTGTCATTTTCCAATAGAAAAACATTTAGTTTAGTCACTGAGAATGTTGTTTCATTGCCTTTGATTTCTAGCTTTCTCTAGGCCTAATGAACCAGCTTCTGTGTGTTTACCACCTACGCAATACGAGAGTAGACTTTCTTTCAGACTATTCTGCTGTCCGACAGTTAGGTCTAACTAGTGTAAAATTATATGTGCAGATGTAAGCTAAAATTGGATTTTGGACTTTTCAAATATTGTTGTTTTCTATGTATCGAATATGTCATGTCGATCTATGTTCAGGCATTCTAGTAGCCTATAGCCTACATTATTAAAATTGATAGTTAATAAAGTGAGTGTGTTTTTTGCATTCTATAAATAATCTTGAGTTATGGTGAGTTCGCACCCGCTTGTTGTTCAATTTTTCTACAATTGAGTCATTCAATTCATGACATCACATGGTCTGACAGCCTAGCTTAGTGATATCACAGATGGAAAGCGACTGACGATCTACAAGCTGTTCCATTCAAAGATTGTTTATAACTTGTCAACCATTTGCAAGATGGTGATTAATGGTGCGTTAGGAAGCCCCCCATGAGCTAACAATACCAGTTGTATGGTGACCTCATCCTCAATGCCGATTATTCAAGTAATATACAGTCCGACTTTGGTATCAGTTTGGTAATAATTATCATTTCCAGGTATGAGTTTTCATCCCTTGCTATTGTGTGGAAAGCAAAAAACTGTAGTAAACAAGTGCTACAGTTCTGTTCAAATTATTTATAGAACATTATTTTGTCTGCTCAAAATATCCCTGCTCCACTCATTTCCTCATTCTAAGTATGCCTACAGCAAACAATTTAGCAACTAACCTTAGCAGAGATGTAAAAGTTTCTAAATTGTAAATTCATCATAAAATACAATGACAATACAATACAATACACCCTGTCAATGACTCTGGTGAGTGGAAGCAGGCTGACTCTGCATGTTCCATAGGAGTGAGGTATGATGAGATGTGGTTTGGTAGGCTGTAAGCTACTGATGCCACAACTCACTTAGTCTTCAGTTCTTCTTGTGTAATAGCAAATCAAACAAACATGCTGCCAATAAAATCACTCATTAAACTAGTACAGTTGATGTTTTGTCTTGGCTACAATGTATTGAGAAGTATCCTACTAGTGTATTTACTCTAGTTCATTATTTCTAACAGCTAGTAGTAGGTCCTGTCTAGTTGCTGATGGGCTCTCATGATCAAGTTTTTCCCCCGTTGGTCTTACCAAGTGACTCTATGTTTAGGGGGCTGATAAATTTCAGTTTATATTTCTATCTGTACATAGACCTATATGCAAGGACAGACATTATTTCCTTCATTTCTCTGCCACATTTATTTGATATGATATAGTGGGCTTGGTTGAGTGAGTAGACCTATTTATGGATCTGGTTCGGCCATTTGCATAAATTCAATTTTGCCGTTTCTTCACGGATGATATCAGGCTTGACAAGTTGTCTTCACCGACTGAGAATCCCCAGTTCCCATTGAAGACTCATCCCCTCTAACCAGCCTTGTTATACGAGTCCTATTTTTCAAAGGAACTTCCATCTATCCAGCAGTGTTCCGATAACAATATAAAAACTTGTGTTATGTAATTAATTTTTGGAGTAAATTTTTGTTTTTCAAAGGCATCCCAGGAGGAAAGTTTCAGATTAAGCTGATTTTCTACCATGACTTTCAGCTGTAGAGGAGAACTCTTATCTAAAAGAGACTGCGTGTCCCTGAAATGAACTTGAAAATAATTTATCATTTTAGTATTAAAAGTGTCACTACTTCCTTGGGTACAGCAGACATGAGCTCCAGAAGGTGGAGTAGTATCTTTACATTTATGGAACTTTTTGGTTGGAAAAGCAACAGGAAGTGAATTCTGTTAAAAGATTTCGTGTGAATTGTATCTGCACCCTTTACATGTAGATCAAATCTCATAATTATTTTAACCGTAATAAATTGGTCGAAACGTTATTTTTCGCACTAGAAAGTATTTGGTAGGTGCTATCATGTCTCATGTGCATACTGTTGATTGCAGGTAAACAATGTCCCGGACAGGGCAAGGTCAATGCCATGGATGTGGGTGCGGATGCAGTGTTTGAGAAGTAAGTACAGTCAAAGCTGGTTTCTAGTGTGTAGTTATTCAATGAATTAATGGAGACTTTTGGTGCATAGAAAGTAATTCATGAAATGTGTGGCCAATTATCATCAAAGTCAATGATTTTGTGATTGCCAAGTTTGGGTTAGTAGGTAGGCCTATATTGACTTGTACTTTACTGTACTGTATTAGCTAGCTGGGATATTAGTTCTGTAATAAAATCTCTTGAGATACATGCTCCAAGAGTGTGCCACGTCCTTTAGGTAAGACACAATGGGTTCACAATTGAGGTCACTCTACAGTGGGTAAATAGAATGTACTTTTACAGTAATCTATGTTTAGACAAGCCTAGCACCTCAATCACGTACATAATTATTTTACTGAGGGTATTAATAATATACAGTTAGTTCTCAACAGTTAGAGCTCAGCTGTACATACTGATATACACATGTGCATAGTATGTGCAGTATATATGAAGATGTTTTGACAAGCTACTGTTGCAGTTATGATTTATTACCAAGTTCTCTCCAGGCTATTACTGTTTCCATGACAGTTATAACTCTCATTGTTTCGTACATGCTACTCTCTGGTCTTTCCAGTATCATCTGCCTGAAACGAAAAGTTTACTATTGCCCTGTATAACGCAATATTGCAAAAGCTTTGCTGATCAATTGACTCCATATGTATGTAGGCCTATATCGTTTTGCTGATATAAATTCATACTGTCCTAATACTACCCATTAGTGTAGCAATATCTGGCCTTGATAGATTTACTACCCCTGGTACATTATGTAATAGAGCATTATGTTATCACATGAAGTATACCACAGTATCTTATCTCTCTCATCTCCTACTGTTCTGTGTTAAATAGATCACCTAAGGGGCAGGTTAGAAGGCCAACTAGACCTGAACACGTGATCGCATTTGAGTTCCTGAAGATACACTATGAGGAGGATGTGAAGGGAGAAATACCTGTGCAGAAGAGCGACGTTTACTCAGACTATGAGTGAGTCCCTGATTGGTGACAAATAGACCTTTACTAGTTGTAGACCTGCAACAACTACTACTACAACTGTAATAACTACTATCTTTTACATGCATAAAATTGGCCTGCTATGAATAGCAACAGCTGACTATACATATATTGTGATAAGGAGTTACAGTGACCCATATAATTGTACTGTTGACCATGATTGGACAGTGGTCATTACTTACTGCCAGCCTCTATTATGGTATAGTGATAGTGTCTGTTGGAAGATCTTTTACACAGTTGTCTCCTCAATTAATTTGTCTCCTCTCTTTCTTGTAACATCGAAATTTTACTGGAATTAGAAAGCAGCATATAATTTATATCAATATTTTCTTTCCGCAAATGTGTTTGTCTAAACTCTTCTATGCCGCTACAATTTTATTGGCCTCCGTACATAATATGAATTGACATGATCCGGTATCTACTCTACCCTGAGGTTATCCATTAAATATTCCTACATCTAGATCTACATGTAGTAGACCTCGGCTAGGCACGCTAATATACATGAGTATGTACATGTAGAGAATTATATACACAGTTGTAGCCTAACAACACGATATTCAATGTATTGCAGTGGTTACTGTAAGGCTAACAAGTACAAGCCACTGGTGGCAGCAGATTTTGGTAGAATACTCAAGTCGCTGTTCCCCAATGCTCGTGACAGACGTCTCGGCAGCAGAGGAAGTTCCAAGTATTGCTATGTTGGTGTGCGAAGGAAGTCAGAAAATAATACTCAAAAGGCAATTGCAGTAAGATTTCCATATTCTGTCAACCACCTAAGTTCTCTGATGCAATATTTACATTTAAAATATTATCAACCATTTGGAGTTGTTCAGCTGTATTAGACCATTTAAAATAGTGCAGCTTAAACTCAATTTCCAGTACAATACAGAAGCAGTTGAAGGGTTTGTTTTGCTTTGGTTGTTTGTAATGTTGTGATTGTCATAATTTGAATTATGGTGCATAGCAGGATTTTATCAAGCAATGGTTTGGTTATGTCAAGTTGGTGCACTGTGTATGTAAACAGTTGGTGGGTTGCACAAGTAGATAAGAAAGCCTCAATCGCCTACTTTATATAGCCTTAGGTTCTGTTCTGTAGAGCCCATATTCTGCTGAAGACCTGTCCAAAGCCCATCAAGCTTTAGTATGTGAGTGGGCTGGTACAGTTCTATGTCGTAGGATGCAGTCTTTAGAGGAACTTGCCAAGTATCTACTCAAGAACAGATTTGTACAGACTAGATCCTGTGCTGCCCTTACTATCACAGCCAGCCTCAAGGACACTGACGGTAGAACAATTATTATACTGCTAAAGTACTCTCCTCATATTTATGTAATCACTGCATTGTGATTTTGTAATGATCAGTTAGGTAAGGAGTTTTTTTGGTCCTATTAATTCATGTTTGCCGGTACCTTGTGATCTTTCAAGCTCATCAATCGGCAGGCATAGGGAAACACCTTTACTGGTAAAATGTGTCAATAATATGGTCCCCAAGACCAATAATACAAAATCAAATTACCACTTTATTTCAAATTTCGGATATTTACCAAGTAGTAGGCTATTTTTACAAACTCTAGTTTCTGTTTAGTTGTGCTGTACGCCTACACTTATGTGTTGCTGTGCTTTGAGGCTATAATTGTCGGCTGAGCATGTTTACGGCCTGTATCTCAGCTTCTGCAGCCGATTGGCTAAATCATATGTTGCTTCTCTTGCTCTGCCAACAACCTGTGCCCTAAATTCTAACGGTGGCACTGATGAGAGTTGTTGTCAAACTGGGCTCATAAAAAATAAAAACATGTTTATGTCGGTCAAAATTGGATATAGACACCACCAGCATTTCATAAACATTTTAAAAATTATTTGAGTTTTACACTCATCTAGTTTTACCATTAATACTTACTTTGACTACTTTAGAACAAAATACCTTTTGGTCTGCCGCATTAAAACAAAGTTGGTCTTTGGGATTTAAAAGTATGACAGGGGAAACTAGCTGCCAGCTCTACCTTGACCTGGGGATATCTGTTGCAGTTTTCTGGGAATTGCACTTCAGAAGCAATACATTTCCCTGTCAGTAAATCATCTAATACTAAAATTAATTTGGATTGTAAAATCTTAATTAGGCCTGTTCAGTCAATGAACACTATATTGTAAGCTAGTCTATTGTCTTGCCGCAAATATCATATTCAAACAATACATATTGTTGTTACACACATAATATTATTACACGTGTGTAGCATGTTGTAGTGTATGTTGTGTGTATTCCTCCCGGAGATCATGTCTCCAGCCCTGGCCAAAAATTTCCCAAATTAGAATGTCAGTGCAGGTAATGTTCACACAGAGCCACAGTTGCTATCTGAAACCAGAACTTCCGCAACGAGGTTTGCCATATTTACATCACATAGAGGTCAATGGTTAGTCCTAAGTTCCTACTGATTTCAACTCATTACAGGACACATTCTATTAGCCTAGTTTCTGTACATTTGATAAGTATGTCCTTCCCTTACTAGTTAGCACATGTTACCATTACCATACCTCATGGAATACTGTGCGTCTGCTTGCAGAACTTTCCGATAACCAACCAGTGAATAAACACAGGGAGACACAACTCAAACTTCAAGAAAAACTCAGAGAGAAACTGTTAAACAAACAATGCATGAGGTGAGTGATGTGTATTTACTAAGGTTGTGTGCAATGGAGAGCTTATGATAGATTATACTGTCGACCACCTGTGACATTACGACTTTCTCCTGCTCTAAATATGCTCTTCCACTATTTCAATATCTAGGCCTACAATCATTATCATTATTGCAAGAGTTGAATGCAATGTCATCTCAGTGTAGAAATAGAGTAACTACCATTTCCGTTGCCTCAGAATTCCTCTAGTAGTATGCCAATCCCGGGTGTGCTGAATGAAACGCTTAGTCTAGCCTGTTTGACACGTACGAGTAGAAATGTCCATCCAGTAGCATAATGTAATAGGTCTATATTTAATAGTCTACTAAAATAGCATAGCCTACGCTCTTGGACTTCTCTTATTTTTAGTATTTGGTCTTCTGGTGTTCATGGTTAAATAGTAATGGCGTGTACTAGCTCCCTCTAGTGAACATCATTTGCTTTTTATCGCTAGTGTAGGTAACCTGTATGTTTCAATGGCAGCGTTGCCTGTCAGCAGTATCATCACGGCTGTTACCAACATGATATGTAAGCTAAAGTACAATTTGATCCATGTCAAGCAAGTCATAATAATATTTCAAAATAAACTTTAACAATTGATTGCCTCGTTATATGTATGTCTCTCATTTTCATTCACTCGTTTCGAAGGCTGGCAAAAGTTCTTAACCTTCTGTTTTCAACTCTATAGCAGCCTTTAATTATGCAACCACTTGGTCTTGGGTGCATAAAAACTACACATCAATTGACCAACTGTATATAGACCATTATTTTAAATATTGTTGTAGTTATTGTAAATACATGAAGGCTATTTGCAGCAACTAGTCCCAATGTTGAAGGTCAGCCAAAATATCTGTTGACACCAAGTGGTGTAATTTAGCATGCTCGATAGGAATGGTGTTCATGTTATCCACAAAACCATTTTTGTCTTCAAAGTTTTTAGCCCTCCTGTAGCCTAATTTATAGACAAACTATATTATATCCTATACTTTTATTTATTCTAGCCAGTTTTCAATTATTTCAAAATTGTCAAAGCTGATCATGTGATGTCCAGTGTGATTTTTTAGGCCGGTTTCAGCTGATGATGCTGATACGCAGAGAGGTTTAAAACAGGAAGGATCGTTTAGTCAGACTCCCTCTTCCAGTTCAACTCCGGACCCAGATGGTTCCCGCCGACAGGTACCGATGCAGACATGTAGCGCCCCTGGTAGCAGAAGGACCTCGCCAGAGAACATGGGTAAGACCAATGGCAACGGTACATTCTATGTACCAGAGCATTAATCAAATCTGCAACTTTCTCTTTTGGCGATATTCAAGTTAGAATACTGACTGATGATTGAACACTTTCATCCTGGTTGTCTCTGTCCGTGTATAAGAGATGGATTGTGGATTTGATTAAATATTTAAAGTCATCATACTCCAGTTTCCATACCAACAGAATGATGAGTTAGCCTGGTCTGTTCGTTTAAGATTCAGTCTGACTACGATGTCTTACATTCGACTGGCTACTAAGCCGGCTCGGTATGCACTTTGTCTAGTTCTGGCTTTTACTTTCGATGATGTGAGAAACTTCAAACTTTATTTGGGCCGACACAGTTAGGTATCAGTGTTAGAAAGTGCTTCCTCTGTTCACCAGATTTTCATACAAAACCAATTATTTACTTGAATGGTCAAGTACTTGTAGAATAGTAAGGGCAGAACTAAATCCTTAGATCATGTACAGACATAGAGATTTTTACCTATTGTAAGCAATACTACAATCCAATAGATATACAGCTGTACAACTGTACAATTGTAATTGATTGTTTAGGATACTAACTATTAAAAACAAATCAGTAGAGCAGCATTGTTTTAGTGTGGCTGCACCAAAACTTGTATTTGACCAACTTGGACAAACACCTGGGAATTATTCCTAATATGAAATAATAATAAAAATAAGTGGAAGCAAAAACGTTACTTGTCACAGGCATCAAATACCGGCTTTTTCTAACAAAATAAATCCAAAGTTCAGTTTGACTGCATAATATTTTGTTAACTGAAATTTTCTGTCTGTCCCATTGATGCAAGGTTATCCCCAGGGAAGGATGGATAGGACCGGGATTCCCCTAGGAATGGATAGAAATGGGGTGTTTCACGCAATGGTTCACCCTCTAACCTATCTCACACCTAGAATACCTTCACTTCAGTAGATTATTTTAGTAGTTTGTGTGTTATAGTGTTGACTTTTATTGATTGATAACTAACCTAGCATGTTGACCCTGGCAGCTGTGTAAGCCAATTGGTCAGAAGATTTACTATGGCCTATGACATATTTACTGGTGAATCTATCGGTGTCTCCGTTGGGTTTGATTTGGTTGAACATGACTGCAGTCGTGATCTTTGGGTACCGCTCCTCCCCTCTCCTCCTGTAGGCCTGGTGACCAGGATTGCAGCCATATTGTTTAAAAGTTTTCTGAGCAAAACAAAATGTATTGACAAATAAAAGCAAGAGTAAGCTAGTCTGAGCGAGTAAGGAATATTTTTGCTGAATAGACAGTCTCAACTTGTCCTCTTAGCAAAGGACAAGTTGTTTATTGCAAAATAATTCTGTTATAACATTACAGACAACATTACCACCATTGAAGTTTTATTCACAAAAAACGTGATGTCAGATTGGAATATGACATATCAGGGTAGTAATAATAGCATCAAATGTGACAAACAAGGTCGCCGACCTCTCTGACAGCTAGAAAGCATGATGTCATAAGATGACTACTGTCACAATGGTAACATAATACCTGATGATCTTAGCACCTAGGAGCACTTGCTGATCAAAATTGTCAACATTACTGATGCGAGCCTTTGTTTGTAGCCTAACAATTTGAAGGTTTGACAATAGAGCTACTCCCAGGGAATGAAACTATTGTGAGATTGCCTATTAACCTAGTTTCATAGGTCAGACTGCTGAATCAATGGAAAAATATGCAGCATTGTGCCATATGCTGATGTTATTAGTTGTGTGTGTCTTGGTTGCAGTGTGATGTCATAGTGGTTAGTTTCATATGCTTTGAACCTCGTAGCCACACATTTTCAACATATTGATGGGCATGGCACTAGTCTGCTTTCGATTTCACTGAGAAATTTTTGTATTTTTATAATGCAAGTCATGTTGGAATATATAAGGCTTTAACCACAATCACTTTGTATATGTGACTCAGAAAGTATCCATGAGTGTTCACACTTTCACAGTGTCTATAAACAGTTGTCCATCTTTGGTACTGCCGTCCTCTTCTCTACAGCAGAAGAAGACAACTCTAATCAATGCTTTGATATAGGCTGCACTGTTGTATGCAGATACTTGCCATTGTGTTATTAACTTATCGGTGCCGTAGGTTCCACAGTTTCTCCCTTTCCATCTCTGTTTGCCTATTTTCCATTCCATATCGAAATCTTTTTGTTATCTAGTATGGGACCCTAGAAACAGAATATGGTTTGTAGCATATAATCAGGGTCTCTATACTGTGTTGTAACCCAAGTTCATGCATATCAAACATAAAGGTCACCAGGATAAATAAAATACAGCCAAGTAAACTCTATTTGAACCCCAATCAAACATAACCACTCTGCCGTATGAGTAGGCCTATATATTGTCTGTCATATACACTGTAGTCATAGACATAGATAACACTCTATCCCTATCAGTCTATTGATGTTGACTAAGTGTCTAAGTCAGTGTTGAGTTTCTATTTCAGTCAGTCAGGTAATCATGACTCCAGATATTAACACGGTCAATAATTATACTGACCACTGGGCATTTTAATAGAGGAGTTGCTGAGCGGTCACTTCTCCTTTAGCTGAAGGGATTGTCTTCTCATCATATAGGCTGTATAGGCACTGCCTATGTTTGACTCAACTGTGACAGGAATGTTTTGTTTGTTATTTGCTGTTACAAAGATCGCTATTGCTCATATGACAGATGTTTACATCGGCTGGCTACATCCTGGATTGGCCTAGCAAACATTCCATTGGCCGTGTAGTCCATGAAGTCCAGTCTTGCCCACCCGCCTGCAACGTCCTATGATACTATCTATCCCTTCCAAAGCTACTACTCCAAACCTTCACAATCCCAATATTAATAGCTCAAGCTTCTGTGCCCTTATCACTGACAGCCACTGTCCACTCTATAGCTGTCCACTGTCCAGTATACTTTGGAAGACAGTGGTTTGTTGGATATATATATATATTATTATTAGTAATATTATTTTGATAGACAGTGTGTCTGTCACACATTTCAATTAATCAATTCAGATCATTCACCTAAAATAAGCTTTAAAAACATGAGAATTTATTAAAAATAATTCATACAACATTTTACATAAATAATGTAGGTTTCACCAAAACTACCAGCTGTCAGCGGGTTTTGATCTATTGGTTCAAAATAGTTGCACATGATGTCTGTGAAACGTTCTCATGTAGAATATTATTGAATGAATATTCTGGGATATTGGTGGAGCAGACTAGAGTAATAAACAGAAATGACCTTTGGAATTGATTGAATAATATTAGCTGGCACTTTTCAATTTCAAAATTCTGAGTGATTAAATCTCAGTAGCAGTCTGGAATATTTTGATAGTATAACCAAAGTGGTCTTTCTGCAAGTTTAGGTGGGCCATGTATTCCATATATTTTACTCTCTATATAATATTATATTTGGATATGGAAATCACACTGGTTCATATGAGGCTGCATTAGTAACTGAATGCAATGTGAGCATTCAGGTGTGTGTGATTAGTTCTGAACGTTGGGAGTCCTCTTTGTTATAATAAATGTTATTACCATGCATGCAGAGCATGCTGAGTATGATAGCAATACTGTGTAATACTAAAAAATAAATTGTTATTGCTGCATGTTGCTATTTGTTTAGCATGTCTATTATCTCAGATTTCTACAGTCAAAGATTATTTTATTGCATTTCATGTCAAGTTGATATATTTACAGTGTTGACTTCCCCAGCCCTAGTTCCACGGGCCTACTATAAAACTGTAGGCTACCACTTGTACTACATCATACCAAACTAAAACATATGAATGTGATGTATATTTGTATGGTGATGCATTCTCCCCTGCCATATATTATGTTCTCTCTGGAACCCAAAGTTGCCGACTAATTTATATTTAAGAGTTTTCCTTTCATGCACAACATAATTGACTTATTAATTTCATTAGCTGAGTTTATGTTAGGCCTACATTGTGGTCATGCCTGTATCACATTATGTTGTAGCCATGTCTGTGAACAGCTCAGCCTGCAACTCACCTGTATTCAGTGAAGGTGTGGTCGTACACAAACCTCTCTACCCAATAAGTAATCACAGGAACAGCTTTGATAGCAGCTTACTTGGTGAAAGTCGGGGCACTCACTCAAACAGACTCACCCCAGTCAATTCGCAGGTAAGAATTCACACTTAAGTCTCCGAACATAGCTATATAGGCAATGCATAGTACTAGTCCACCTTCCAGTGGCCTTAATTAATATCCAGCCAATAATCAAAGCTTATTGTTAATAGATTATATAATTGGAATCATTGTATTTCATATTAACCAATCAAAGTAGCGCTCCGTGAGGCCGGAGACTGAAAAAACTAATATATTGCCCGAAAAATAACAATTTGTCTCTCGAAAAAGAACAAACGGCCTCTACATGAGTCTGAACGGCTTTTGTAATTGAATTCCAATATAATTTAGAGTTGTCCTCCCATGTAGGATAATCACAACTATGTGGATTACACAGGTTGTCTCGTCATTGTTTCCTTGGAATTACCTAGTAAACTGTACATAGCCAAACATAATACACCAGTCGCTAGAGGTAATATTGCAACACTTTCACAGCACAATACAATACAGGCTGTGGTTTTTGGAGGGATCTAATCCACTATACCACTAGGATGTGCTACTGTGTTAGCTTACTAGTGACTTTACCTTGACTATTTCTTTCAATAGAATCATTTATGAAAACAACATCAATTTTTCAACGAAAATATGGAGTTATGAGATATACAACACTTTTTTAATAATCACAATTGATTCCCCAACTTGCTACTTGTAGTGTAACAGTACTGTTGGTAGCGGGAGAAACACACCTGTACCACCGCAATACACTGCACCAACACAAATGTCGCAGGTGATAAATGGACAGATGCGATATCAACCCTATGATCCACGAATCATACAGAGTTGTCCGAACACTCCGCTCATTGACTATGCACAAAGAGGGTTTGACTTCCCACAGCAGGTGATGAGTAACAATACACCAGTACAGACACCTGCTAGCACTCCCACACAGTGTCTAAGTCTTCCAAACACGGCTAGGAACACTCCAGTTATACCAGGTAAGTACTGGCTAATGAGCAGGGGTACGGTTGATCATTGGTAGTAGTTTTAGTCATTAGAACTAGGCCTATTCTATGGGTTTAGAATTACGTATTTTGGTAGCTAGCAGTCAAGCTGCCATTGCCGAATCAAAATCTCTAGACCGTCACTACCAACTAACTGGTAGATTCGTTTACTGGGGCAAGTTTGGAGCTGGAGTTTCACTGGCAGAGATTATAGTTGAACTAAACACCTCAAGCCTTATCACCAGTTATGTTGTACGTTTTTGTTGATATATGGTGGTTTCCTGTCATATGAAGTCATATCCTGTTTGTAGACATCCAGGGAGACGGTTACTATCCTTCTCTATCATTCGGCAACCTTTACCACCCCAATCTTCCACAACAACAGCAGCAAGGCTTCAGCCAGAGCTTTCCCAACTTCAACCGTATAGACTTTAGTCGTGCTAATAATAGTGCCTTTATGCCCATCAAAGATGGCAATGCGGAACCTGAAGGTGCTGCCTTTGGCCCCGATTCTATCGTTCAACCATACAATAGCAATATCAGCACCGACTACTCTGTTACTAATAATGACGGGGAAGATTTGGAGGAGATCAGTGAATTGTTTGACATCATTGATAGAACCAGTTCCACGGATAACGGCAGCAGTAATAATATGGCCGCTTTGGAGAGATCCCGCCCACTGTCTGTAAGCTGACATATTTAATTATATTTAAGTATAGCATTTTATGCTGTGAACTTTTCACTTGAAAATCAAACTAAAATGAAATTTCACACCTTCATGTAGATTGTCAACTGGCCTACCGATATTTTATGGAAATTTGAAATAGTGTAAAAATACAGAGCACAGGCTATCAATTACACTAACTTGAGCACTGTGATGCCGGGCCTCTCTACATAACATAGACTATACACTCCATGTGTCAGTTCCAAGTAAACTACTGCCTACTTAGCAAACCGATCCTTCAAATAATTTAAAAATCTCAGATTTGTTCCTTACCAACTGGAATGGGATGCTGAAAATAATGTCAAAATACCATTTTGCATTATCTTGTATATTTTATTGCTCTTGTGCATTTCCCATCCTGTTTAACCTCAGAAGGGAAACAGGACTTGAACCTGTGACCTTTCAGTCTCCAGATCTACAAGATAGCTGCTACTTGTAAACATAGAGTATAGGCTACACACAGCCTACCAGTATACACACAGGCTATCAGTAGGTACACAGGCTATCAGTAGACTCACAGGGTAACAGTAGGTACACAGGCTATCAGTCGACTCACAGGGTAACAGTAGGTACACAGGCTGTCAGTAGGCACACAGGCTACCAGTAGACTCACAGGCTATCAGTAGGCACAGTGGCACACAGGCTACCAGTAGGCACACAGGCTATCAGTAGGCACACAGGCTATCAAGGTTTTGGCAGGTTCTGTGAGTGTATAAAGTAATACTGGTGCTTACCAAAGATGTTGTAGGTTAATCAGTAGAATTATAGACATAGATGGGTTTATCCAGTGAATATACATGTATATACACTGGTACTTAACATGTGTTTGATTTACAGGCTCAAACTCATACTGGAGTTGCCTCCACCCATCACTTCCCACACATCCACTCAACACAAGCCTCCAGCTCTGCTAGCAGCTCTGGTAGCGTCATATATGACCTACTAAAATCAGGACCCAATCGTAGCGCTTCTCTGATTAACCAGAGACTAAGGTAAAGCAATTGCTTGTAAATAGCTTATACAACTGCAACATTTACATATTTACGTGTTTTATATGTCATAAAACAATTTGACTGTAATAATTATAATATACTATGTCACATTTTTAGCAATTGTTATAAAAATATTGGAAAGTGCTATTTCTACTCTGACTAGTGGCATAAGTTAGTAGTGAGAATATAGGCTATTGTTATGAACAATAACTCTGCAACCACCTGTTAGCAAACCCTGGTTTATCCAAGACTGGTGGCCTTGGATCCTCCATAGGGCCTAGGCTAACTGTAGTCCAGCCTAGATTGTTAGAGTAACACAACTAATTATATGCTCAAGATGAAACTTGAATTGAAGTTGTCCTCTTTATGTAATGTTTCACAGTGTGAGAGTATAACTCCCTTCTGTGTGCAGTTCACACTTCAAAACACAAATAGGTAGTAGTGTTGTAGCAATGGGTGGATTATTAAGTAGCTTTGATGGGTTAATATTCAGGCTAACCCTTAGTACATAATTCTCATTCATGCTAATCAAATTGTATTTTAGGCACCGCTCTGGCCCACCACTTGGTCATACAGCTAGCAGCAAGTACCCTCACATATCCACCACTGGCACTTCAGGCACCTGCCATAACATGACGTCTAGTGCTATTGATCTCAACTCACCTCCAAGTACCCCCAACGGTGAGTTTATGTCACAAATACAGGCTGTTAGTTGGATTTATCCTCTCCTATACCTTGGTGATGGCGTGCGAACATTAAGCACATCATGATGGCAATGTAATCGTTCCCAAGAGCATAGTTTGCTATCTAGCATGTATTAATATATCATCAATGTTTTATCGGTTTAAACATGCAGTTGTGTGTTGACTATGGCTTGTAATATGAAAACATAGACACAGAGTGACTGTAAATTGCTCCAGTACTTTTTCCAATTGCTAGTCAATATGTTAAAACTGTAGGCTTATTGTGTTGTATATCTGGTCTGCTTGTATAGGATAGTGATTAATTTATATATTATTATAGGTAACTTCAGACCTGTGCACACCCCTAGCAGAGAACTACAGATGCAGCAGCAGCTGTACCCGGGTGGTAGTGAAGGCCAACTGCACCAGCAACAGCATATGCCGTACTCTGGAGCTAGGGCTACCACACAGTCTCCTGCCCTTCCCGCTCGGTTCAATGGATCCATGGTTGGCACAATGTCACCTCCTGCGCAGCCTCTTAGTAAACGGTAAGCTCAGTGCTGGAAACTAGAAACTTAGGGTCGTCCCCTCTCTTTGAATTGGTGGGCAGAGAGAAGGCAACTCCAAAATACATAGGATTGGTAACTTGTGAAGTACATAAATGAAGTAGAATAGACCTTAATATACATGAGTTTACTTGGAGTAAAACCAACGTCTGGGCCCCCATATGACTACTAATGTCTCCAATATAGACTGAGTTATAGCTGTGACTTATCATTTCATATCAGATAGGCTGGTTTATATTAGGTCAATGTCACCGTGAGCTGTAGCGCTACATCCTGTGGTATAGCATGACTGTGTTCCTACTCATCCATTATTCTATATTAAGCAGGAAGAGAAACCACTCGGGTGAGAACGTAGCCTCAGGTCTACTTAGTAACCAGTCAGCCAAACCTGTACATACAGCGAATAGTAAGCTGGTTACTACTAACCACGAGATCCCAGACTATGTGGCCAGAAGGAACCTGGGCAATCAGCTCTCCTCCCCACAAATGACTGAAGAAGGTCCTCAGGCTAACAGCAGGTAATTAATAGTTACTGTTTGTCCAGCTGGTTTGAGGTAACATGTTTCTAAAACTATGTCATGAAAATAAGAATCAACTGTTGTATAGTACGTAGTTATGCAATCATAGCTGGTGTGAAAGGCTGTGGTTGGGGTTATGTGTTCTTTATCGAACTTTAAATTTTGACCATCATATTTCTGTAAAACAAAAATGAGCTCCTTGAAGCCTGGAAGCATTCAAACTGTTTGATAACATACCCTTAGTTCTGATAACATAACCTTAGTTCTGATAACATAACCTTATTTTTAAGAATTTATAATTGCGTTGGAGGTCATAAGTGTGACCCATAGATCTCAGTTCAGAAAAGGCAAATGTTGCCCAGAGGTCACTACTGATTGCACATTTTAATGACTGAGAATCTAACCGGTAGCTACTCCAACAATAGTGGTTTGGAGTTATCTACACTATTATGAGCTATAAATATTCCAAATTCGTAAACACCTTGTAGTATGCTTAGACTAATAGTATATTATCTGTCCACTATTTTATTTTAGCTTTGCCAATCTCCCTGAAAGTTCATCGGCAAGCACCAGCACCAGCAAGCATAGCGGCTAAAGGTAGAGATGTACTCACCCTCCCCCTTAACATTTGGTACTCCAGTGTGTAGAACAGAGTCTATGTTATGTATATCCAATATCTAATCATTATTCCACCTTACTATACACTGACCAGCTGATGGCCGCTATAATATCAATATATGTGGTATTCTTTTACATGCAATCTAACCTCAGTAGAATAGCCTCAAGTATTTTTATGATATTTAATATTATTATCTGCAATATATTCCACTCCCTGCCTTTGGGAACTGTATGCCAGTACTGACCATGTGGTTCAATGTGGTCCCTCACTGGTAACACAAGTTTATCTATTTAACATTTTATTGCAGGTGAATTATTTAAAAGTGTAAACACTGCACTTTTGCAAAGTAGATTTGGGGTCATGTATTACTGAATCAAACATTTCCATTTGTTTATATTTAATTGATACCATTAGCTATATGATTTGTGTTAAACAGTGTATATTTTATGTTGTTTAGTGTAATTTTATGGTCAAATGAGTGAAGGGATGCTCTACAGTGAACAATGACAATTGGGTTTGTTTTCCGTTTTATTAAATTTCTGCAGAATAGCCTAACCAGGTACCTCAGATAAATTGGCTGTCCTTTGATTAGGTGAATAGCTTTTAATGAAATTAGTTGTAAACTTGATTTACTGTCACACCTCTAGCGGCAGTTGGTTTGGCAAACACCACCGACTGACTTCTGAAGATGAATTAGTTGCTGAAGTATTTGTATTTTTTTGTTTTTGTGGATGTTGTATGTGTATGTGACAAGGTTGAATTTGAACTAGACATACCGGTGGTGTGTTCAACTGATTGTCATAATTCACTGAAGAGCTCATTGTAGTTGATCTCAATAGAGTATATTCTTGATTGCTGAAGTGGAGAAATCAATGCGTTGTTTTATATGAAATGCTTTAAAATATGCTGTTTCTATTTTGCTTCAACTTGGAGGTGAAGTGATGGATGAAATTGTTTAATTAGAGCACTAATTACTGTCTATCAACTGTATCATTACGCTGAAACCTCAGTACTTGTAGCAATAATAATATAATATATTATACTGTTTTATACTTACATGTACTATAATAATAGTGCTATAATAATATTGCTATTTATACAGCAGATTATTTTAACATACCAGGTACTATACGTATGTCATACTCTAAATACTATACTATACATGTGCAACATTATATTATGTGCAATGTATATATATATATACAATTATATAATATCATAACTACATATATATTTACTGTTTTCATATTATAATTTTATATGGACTTGTTACCTTTTCCACCTTATATGTTTTGTATATACGACAGTGTACATGTAATAATCATATAAAACTGCAAAAATAAAAGTATTGTAATTTTTGTAACATCATCACTTATATTGCCCCCTGTGCTGCCCGATGTTTTATTATGAATGCAGTTTTAGAAAACCAAATTGATCAGATAACAAACAAAATATTTTAAATATTTGCACCAGGTCAAGAAAGCACTTTATTTTTCCTAATACTAACCTAATTCATAAAAATTTGAAAACCTGCTTCACTGTCATTTATACCAAAAAAAAATACTGCCACAGGAATTGATTCTATTTATTGCGTTACAAAATCTTTTAGAAAACCAGGTAACATCATCAATATTTGCTTAAAGGCATTTAATGAACGAATGTTACCCGAAAGTGTAAGATTGTACTACATTTCCCTGCACCATTTCGTTTAGTAGCATCTACCAACACACCACTTGCTTTCAACCCTTGGACCATAGCAGCCATGAGGGTTGTATGGGGGTGGCCCATGTCTTCCTACCTCACATGATCTTATACGCGAATGGATTCCTATGCCACACTTCAAAGTACATTCCGTCCACTCACCCCATGGTCTCCATGATTTTACTTCACCTATGAACAGAAAGTCATTGGCTGCATTTATGTTATGTAGCTTGCGCACATACATACATACATACATACATGTACATGTCAGTGCATACTACAATAGTTATTATTACATTAGTTTCCCTCCAGATGTTCATGAAGTAGACTGGAGATACATTGTAGATCTATTCCTTATTGTCCTTTTTTATTCAGGTGCCCAAGTCACTCAACAGCAGGCAACTGGCTGCCACCAATGACATTAATACCCTAGCGTTGTTAGACAAATTATCAGACGAATTATCAAACTAAGCATGGATGACTTAGGCATGCAGATTGTAATAATTGCTAATACCAGCATGACTGTGAAGGCCAGTAGACCTGGTATAGAACAGGCATTTAAACCATGAAATCACTTTTTCTGAACATTTATCAATGAAATGCCATCCAGATGATAGAAAAGCAGAATGCACAGTTTGATAAATCGAGGTTTTGATTAATCTTGAAGAAATATAATTTTGGCATTCCTGCTCTGTACACGTCGCATTGCAACTTCTCTCTTCTAGCCACCGCACAGCCGCATAATGTATGAATAATATATTCAGAATAATACATGGAAAATAAAGTGAGACACCTGCCAAACCATCAATCACTTGCATACCTTGTCAATTGACACCTGAAGTGTGCCTTGCGCATAGCAATGGCATTCAGAACAATATCAAACTGTTAGATGACATGGCCTTAGCCCAAGTGATTCTTTTATCATAGCCCCAGACAGCTACAGGCAGAATTTCCTGTGTCCAACTAGTTCATTCTCATAATTAGAAGTGCAAAAGAATATTGAATATTGATGAATATTCATGTTAGACCTAAACAAGTATGCTATAACATTATACAGTCTATACAGTACATGCTTACCATTGTATCGATCCCTGGGTTCTTCAGCACCTCTGGTATAGTGGGGCTTGTACCGATACCTCCTGCTCCCATATCCATGAGCACAGGCAACCACTGTAATGTCAAACGGTAGTGCACAATGATATTGCAGATACATGATCATTATTTTATATTTATACCAACCATGGCCATAGAATTGTAGTGTATGTATAGATGGTCAGCTTATCATATATTTTTATTTCCAACAGCGTCTTATGTACACATTGTAGGCAGCAACTCAACATTTTAAGCTCCAATTGTACAACTTTTAGATCCACTTTTTACGCACATACATGTATATGTAGCATATAATACGTGTACAGTATATGTACTATATAGTACATGCGTATACACAGTATATATACATGTACAGTATTCAATATAAATACAGTATATACATATAGCTTAACAATGCAGTAGAAGCAGTAGCACGCTGACATTCTAAACATTACAGTGTGATCCTTGTGATTGATAAGGCAGATAAAACTATGTAACCAAGTTGTCAATAGACTACTTTATGTTTGAAGTTAAATTTTACTACCCCCACCAAATCTAACACTTTTACCAGAGTATTTTATTACCCAGATTAATTTGTTCTATGTGAGCTGCAGAGCTGTGTATAACACACACATTGGTCAGAATTTGTCCAAACAGGTTAATTCTCATAAGGTACGTGATGTTATGTGGACTGACTGACCAAATAGATTTGCAACTCTTGATAGCTAGTTTTACACAAAGAAGCTCTAGTCGATTAATCATGGTTATAAGTTGAAGTGTGTCATTTCTATTTTCTGTGTGACAAGTATAATTGGTATAAATAAAACGTGTTTGAAGCGTACATGGTTAATGGGCATTTTAACAATAATATGATAATTATAATATAATGCAAATTATAGTTTGTTCGTTCATCTTCCTTCTTCATATACAAAAGAATAAACTGTTTAACTGGGCTACAATGATAGCGAGCTTCTCAAAACGGATTTATAGATGAAGGTTTACGCAATACAGTATCAACGCCATAGATAAGGAAGTCACGCTCATTTAATCATTCAACAGTTTGCAAAATTTTGGCCTTAGTTTTATCATTAAAGATAACAAATATTTTGTTATGCTAGTGAACTAATTGCTATCTTCCCATGATATGCTCAATCAGCTGTTGAAAGCATCTCCAGAGCCCATAGTTTTCGAGATACTATCAGCGTTACAAGGTAACATCGGAACCGGTAAGATGCTATCTGATATATTGACACTTTGGTTGAGATGTTTGATTTCAGGTACATTGCCATATATTTGTGGGAAGTCATTAGCAGTACTAGCTCCAGTTTATAAGAATGAAGTTTTTGAATAGTTTTCCACAGTTTAAGATCAGACTAGGAGTTGTCTACTCACCGGTTTTGATTACACGTCCAAATGCATGGTTGTTGAAAGAAATGTCTAGAGTGAACACAATACACAAGCAATGAACTGTACGACCTATATCGTGAGTTTGGGTTTTTTCAAAAATTGTAGAGTTTGAACTTCCCATTTCAGATACAATAAGGCTAGTTGTTCTCATACTGAATCGGAGACCTGGTATTATTAATATTGAGTCTTGTACTCTCTGGTTTGCACAACCAGAAATTGTGTCTGGACAACCAATAGTATAAGTTCACTTACCATATATTATCAGACATAACAGGACCGCCCTCATCTTTCCTTCTACAAATACAGAAATAGACATGTATGTTTGTTGATTATCTCAATATACATTTGGGGAAACATTTTGCTTTTAAATTAAAACCTAAAACCTTAGCAAATGACATCCACTACCTAGATGTATGCTGTCTCTAGTAAATCCAGCCTACGATTCAGCATTCTGTGAATGCAGCCTACAATGCACATTGTCTGCATTAGCATTTTGAATAAAGCCTCAACCATGGATGTAGCAATAGCAATTAATCTCTCAAGTTATTGTTTCTAGTCCAAAAATGATCCATAGAAGAAAGAGTAGGGGGCAGATTCAAGTATAAACTCATGTATAATATGAGGAGTAAAAATGAAATAGTTGGTGTCATTTCTTTTTTACAAATTTGTGAGCAGTTAGGTACCCTCTGTCAACCTGGGTACGTAAGTATTTTTCGTGAGAGGCATTATACAGTATATGACTTGGGACAGCACTCTCTAACCTGCTGAAAGTATTTGGTAACATGTGCTTTTTATGCAGCCGCTTCTTTGATACCAGACAAGCTCTGGTAACTAGATAGTTTTGGTTGGAAATTCCTCCATTTGCTAAGAAATTCAAATCTAGGCCTCTTGGCGCTAGAATTTGGAAAATTTGGATAAAGGTACCTCCACAGTGGTGGTTGAGGGCGGTTAAAGATATTCGTCATTATATTGATGTAATTTAATGATTGATTTACACCGCAAGACCAAATGTTGTGATACGCTATCTTCGATTATGCTAATTTATGTGCCCCATGTCACAAGTTTGAGGAAGCGTCTAAAATTTTGTCCAATGTCCACCAATTATAATTAATCTGCTTTGAAGGAAATACCTGGTAACTGTATTTTTATCAAATGTTTTCCAGCGATGGGTAATAAAAGTGACAGGCACAGCACATCACAGATTGTTCTGACAAACAAACTTATGAGGCTTCAAAAACTCTCCATCAACTAACCAAACTTATTCTGTTTTAGCAAATAAGTCATATTATATAAATTATGTTGTTGATTAATTCATTCAAAGGTATGTAAGGAATAAATTTAGCAAAATATAATAAAACTGTAACTCACCAAGCTTTGGGTTTCTTACGAACCTTCTATCCCTCTGTAAGGTCGGCGTATAAAATGTGACTTAGAAAGTCTGCCACTTTTATTAATAGAAATTTAGAGATGGGGTGTTGAGATAAAATTATTTTATGATTTCCAGTAATTTGAATAATATGCAATTGTTTGGAACATGCTACATCCGTGTTTTAATGCTAGGGCTGCACCAATTCATTATAAAAAAAAAACATTTAAAAAGCTCGACCAGCCATGCTTTTAGAGAAACTTATATCTCCAAAGAAACACAGTCGTATAGATTGCAACACCAACTACATGTAAGTAGGTTCAATTCAGCATAGTGACTTTCTATAAAGTTTGACCTTTCACTAAGTAGTATTGCTTTAACATAAAACAACAAATCTGAAAAAAACGACATTACATAGAACATGTACAGTGTTGTGCCACCCCTAGTGTTGTCATGGCTTTACATGTATCTTAGGACCATGAAGTTTGTTACAAAAATATGATGATTTATACAGTGCATTAAAGCTCTGGGTCTATATGACAGTAGCTAGGTCATAATATTCTAGGTTTTTCAAAATTGTCAGTGTGAAAAATATTTCAATAATTTTAATCGCTATATAAAAATAAAATTGATGTTTATCGTTTGGTTTGAACTTCCTATTTTAAAGAATTTATGTTTCAACATAAATTACTAAACGTCATCAAATTCTATTAATATTTTATAACATGGAATTGTTCCAAAGTTACCAAATCCGAACAATACTGTTGAGCCAGTGCATATACATGTATCATGGGGAATAAGGTTGTTATGAAATTTCCTAGTATGCATTGCATTACGTTAATTGTATGCCTAATTATTTGGTTTTTCGCCATATCGTTGTCAAACTTGAGACAACCAATAGACATTATCTAATGGTTAGCATCTATATGCATAACTTCCAGCTCTATTGTACTGTTGTTACCAAATTATTTTTGTCATTTATTATCCGCTGTACTCTATGGCTTGAACATGATCACGTGCGCATTTAACTACTGTATGTATATTATATTATACACGTAACCAGTTTATACAAATAGGGACGCTAGTAGATCAATACAATACATGCAGTGTATTTTCTAATGAAAGCTGTTGAAATTGAATATTTATAATTCTTTTCTAATTGAAGTTCATGATTATGTACCTTTTTGAACCTTCAGATGAACATAACAGAATTTTAGAATTTGGGCTAAAAGTGTAACATACAATGTAGAATAGACATTGTGATGTTTTACATCAAATTATAATTTAGATTGGGAGCATGCATCATATAGCCTTATGACATAGGACTTCACATTACCACCCGACTGAGTATGATCTGTTGTATACTCTTATAATTGATGTATTCCATTTATCTTCATGCCAAGGCCTTGCTTATGTTTTGTATTCGAGTATGCTATAATTATATGTATAGTATAACATGTAAAAAATAGAAGTGCAACTTTTTTGCTAATAAAATCTTATATATATAGGCTATATTAAGTTACATATCACAGTTCACCATGCCAGTATAAGACTTTTGTGAGTCGTCCGCTCTTTGCTACTCTTGTTCACTGGCACCATAATTATAAATTAATACAAGTTGTGTAAAGGCCTGGCTACACCAGAGGCAACTGTTCTTTTTCGGCCTTTGGAGCTTTGTTCTAGAGAAAATTGGTGCACCGTTTGTTTTGCTATGCAAAGACCAACATGTTGGTCTTTTCTGTCTCTGGTGTCATAGAGAGCTATTGTGATTGGTTAATATTACCACCGATTCCAATTATATAATTTATAAAAACTTAGCTTTGGTTATTGGTTGGATATTAGTCAAGGCCACAGGTGGACTGGTACTATGCATTGCCCATAAAGCCGTGTCGATCAATGAAAAATGAAATTATTCAGCTGAAGCTAGCTGTCTCTGGTCTATCCGGCCTTAGCACTTTATATAGATAATAGCAATTGTGTATAATTTAAAGAGAAGACAACTTCTGCCTCTATAAGCAATAATAATGTATTATATACTTGTACATGTACATGTATTTGAGATAAAATTAATACTTTGTGTTACCTGTTAGCCTAGTAATTGTAAATTTCCATCTTATGTTTTGAAAATTACCTTTTTTGGCTTCGGTCTTGACTGAGAACAAAGAAAAAACTTACAAAAGATTTACCAATTTTGCTACTCACTATATTAATCCCAGGTAAGAAAGCAATGATCTAAATAGATCTGTATTTTTTTAGTTCGGGGTGGAAAAAGGTACTTCACCAATATCAAAGTTACTGACATAGCACAGGAGTATTATAAGGTTGGAAGCCCTTCCTAGCACACCAATGACCCTTATGGGAATCGAACCTGGGACTCCTACATGGAAGTTCAGAGCCCTCACCACTGCAGAGCAACTTACCTCTTAAGTTGATTACTTGAAACAAAGTGCTATGAGACCAGAAAGAGATAAAAATTTTCATCACTGAAAATGCATACACTATTCATTTCAACCTAACACTAAGATGCATTGCTTTATTAGTCAGTAAGTCTATATTTTACAACAGACTGCAGGTAAAGGCAAGACAACATTTGGAAATGTTACCTGCAATATTTTAACTTCACGTACGTTTAGAAATCACTAGCTATATTTATAATTAATTCATATACTAAACAAACAACAAAAGAGTAGATTTTGTGTCAAAAATTTTGCAGAGAATCTATTGCATTATAGTGTCAGACAGATTGTTCCACTGATTTTCTAGACAATCTTGGATTGATTTATAACTATGTTCCACTTGCATATGGCTCCCTGCATGTACAGCATAGATCTAACAGATATCCAGTGTTGCTATGTCACCTACTCTGTCACAATTTTCATAATCTAACTGTGTAATTAGGCGTCTTTTCTAAAATTGGTTACTGTGCTAGGGTCAATGTCTTTTAAATATTCTAGATAATAAATTGGCCAACATTAGCTCAGTTTTGAGGTGATTGTAACATTATTGCAAAATGCTCGGTGCCCATGAGCAATATCAATTGGTCACTAGAAATGTAGTTCTATTTATAGACTATTATGATTACATGTAAATTACATAATATTGGGGCATGCCTGCTATTATAACACATTAATTAATCCATCTTTATTATTCACAAAAATCTGTGTGATGCTACAAAATTATTACCTTTTGTACGGTATATTACATAATAACTGTAAGTATAGAGTTACTTACCTAAAATTTTACTTCTATCAGGTTCGACACAGGACTATCGGTAGGCTAAACACTCTGAAGAGTGTCTTCTCGTTCAATCTAAAATCTTTATGAAGGTCTTTCAATTTGTAGACATACATGGACCTTCCCAAAAACTTTAGGCGTATAACTATTTAATTATATCTTATCCTTATTTAATTATATTATTAAAGAACTTGCAGCAACCAGGCCCTGGTAGCAATACCATTAGACTCATTAGAGGGTGTGATATCTTTAATAGTGTTTTAATTTTTTAATATTGTGGGCTGTGATAATTTTAATGTGAAAATAATAACTTGAGGACCTTTTAAATATTACTACCCTGTTGGTTGCACGTAGGCACGAATAATTATAACCAGTCTTAGATATACATCAATGGTAAAATTCTGATTTCATTTAAATACCTGTACATGTAGCCCATAGGTGTGCTTTATTCCTGTGAGTATGAGGATTTATTTTTATGTATATTGCTCTTTAACTTCACATATTTAGGAAAAAATAGACAATGGTATTGTCTGAATCTTCTGCTACGTTTAAAAAACAGTGCACAGAAGAACAACAAGTATGTCCAGAGCCGTAGAATGACAATGGATGCAATAGACAGGACAAAAATACATGAGAAGGTTCCGAAAATAGCCTCAGTTGCTTAGAGAGTAGGATTGTTCGCAAGGTTCTAATGAAATATAACAAAAATCTATCATTAATCAAGTTTCTTTCCTGAATACATCCTTCAATAATGTCTAGAGACGGTATTCCAAGAATAGAGTAAAGTACAAGACGTATAGTACTAAATACTTTACTGAGAACGAGTACATACACAAGTACATATACAAGTACATACACAAGTACATACACAAGTACATGCACAAGTACATACACAAGTACATACACAAGTACATACACAAGTACATACACAAGTACATACACAAGTACATACACAAGTACATACACAAGTACATACACAAGTACATACACAAGTACATACACAAGTACATACACAAGTACATACACAAGTACATACACAAGTACATACACAAGTACATATACAAGTACATATACAAGTACATACACAAGTAATTTTTTTCAAGTATAGGGCCTATATACAAATTACCAAGTCAAAGTAAATTAAAATAATTAGAAATGCTCACAAGCATATGGGTGTCATTACCAACTGAAACAAAGATTTACTTGTATGTCAGCTAAGCCGACACTCGACTTTTATAATCAGCTTTAATGAAAGCACTAACATAGTGTCAATCTGGTCAGAACTCAGAACTGTAAAGAAATTACATCTCTTTCCATCTCTTTGTCAGGGTTTGCACATTATATTACATGTAACGAGTACATGTATAAGAATGCTCTACAATTACAGACCCATAGTAGTTTTGGCCAGTAATTATAAGTGCAAATAGTATACTTTTTGGACAAGTAAGTGGAAGTAAGTACCAAGATCGCACATGTACTTGTAAGTGCACTTGTATGTGTACGTGTAAGTGCACTTGTAAGTTTACGTGTAAGTGTACGTGTAAGTACACTCGTAAGTACACCCGTAAGTACACTTGTATGTGTACGTGTAAGTGCACTTGTAAGTGTACGTGTAAGTGTATGTGTAAGTACACTCGTTAGTACACCCGTAAGTGCACTTGTAAGTGTACGTGTACGTGTAGGTGTACGTGTAAGTGTATTGAGTACAACAGCTCTGACAAAGTCTAACTGGTAGATGCACTCATGTAGCATCCATTCCACTCTGGTTGTCAGTTATGCACCGGTTTGATTGGCATCTACCTGACACCAATATAATGAGTGAATTTTAAATGAGTTATTTCCGTGTCTCACCGTAATAAATTACTATTCTCTCAGATCACAAAAAGTAATATTGTTAAAACTCAAAAGTCAAAATATTATTGAGAAGGATTTGTTCTTTGTTTTAAAATGTCCAAGGGTTTAATCTTCACTGAGAGAGCTGTGAGGTCATAGAGAAATATTTTCGTAGGAATTATAGAGGTCTATGATTTGTTTTTAGGTTTTTGGGTTTTTGGGTTCGACCATATTTTTATTAGCGGTACTTTTCAAAAATATCACTTATAAAGAGCATAATCTAACCCAAAATATCCCTATTAGAAAAAGTATAGTCAAAATCCTTAACATCCATTATATAGCAAGGTGGCCATAGATTAGTGGAGCAGAACACAAGTACAATCAAGTTCCTTGTTGCTCATGAATAAATCTCCTTGCAAGAATTATATCTCACAATTAAATGGTGTGAGATAATTACATGGTATCAGCCAATTACATGAAGTGCTCTAACAGAATACCACTACAGCGCTAATTATGTTTCAAAAATCTTTAGATGGTTATGATACACTAAGTGTCTAAAACTGCTCACATTGGTTAGACATCAGGGTACACTGTGTGAATGGTGTGTACCCACCTCTAAACTGCACACTGTAAAATTTCGGAATTGCAGCAGCAGTCTGCTTGCACATCCATTTTGGTTTACTCCTAACCCTGCCCTAATATTGCTATGATTACATTATGAACCTGTACATGCAATGCAATGCAATGCAATGCAATGCAATGCAATGCAATGCAATTCCAACTGCTCAGGAAAGGTTTCACCAATAACTATACAGGCTGTCTGTGTATATTATATTCAGATATCAAGTATAAATGTGCATTATCCATAATTATAAACCATACAGCCTAATGTAGCATAATATAGTCAGTACACTTATAATACCTATACTACATAGAATTCATAAGTTAGTCCTGTATTATTAGAATAAATACTACATTATACACAATTGATGGTAGTGAAAAGGCAGCCCTATTTTGGACAAGTTGGTAGAGTGGCCCTGATTGAAACAGTTAATACTGGAGTATAATATGCAAGCACTGATTACAAGCTGTCAACACAAATATCTTCTATACATTTTACATGCTTCAGCTCATGCAATGCAATGCAATGCAATGCAATGCAATGCAATGCAATGCAATGCAATGCAATGCAATGCAATGCAATGCAATGCAATGCAATGCAATGCTTGCATACCCATGTACACTTACACTTACACTTACACTTACACTACACTTACGCTTACACTTACACTTACACTTACACTTACACTTACACTTACACTTACACACACTTACACTTACACTTACACTTACACTTACACTTACACTTACACTTACACACACTTACACTTACACTTACACTTACACTTACACTTACACTTACACTTATGTATGAATCAAATGTGAATTAGTTAAGCGTCAAGTTCACTTTTACCCTAAAAGCAGATACTTTTTGCGAGTTCTAACTTTCACGAATTTAGCGAGAGACAAGCTCGCGAATAATTTCCATCGCTATCAAATTCTGCTTTCAATATGATTTAAATAATTACTGGTTTAAACAGACCATACATACAGCTATGTAAATGGGGTTTAAATTTGAGTGAGCATGCAGCTTAGCTGGTCTTGTTTCTAATGCTGAAATATGCTTAAACATTAATTTTGGGACTTAGAAAATTTCGCAATAGGCCAAACTTGCTTAATATTTCTATCGCAAAATGCCCAAGGATTAGCAAACTCGCGGAACTTTCTTCCGCTAAAAATTTCTGTTTTCAGGGTAGGTTTACAGTGTTTGTCTATAGTTTGGACAGCTAAAACTTAGATATGTATAGTGTAATGAATAGTACGGATATGCAGATGCACAATATTTATAACAGTAGGTGGCGTGAGTTACAATTAATATTGGAAATTTAACTGGATTTAAAATCAAGGTGTAAAGTTTTGACTAGAGGCAGTGTGTCCTGAATTTTCAAAATTATTTCTGAGAGATAACACTATAAAACTGGAAGCGCCATGGGCTTCTAACTGGGATATTTATTGCTGTCCTTAGCTGGCACGGAATGCTCTGAGGCGGTGAGTTCCTGGCTATAACCACTGCTTCCTTTATGCAAGCTCATGTTTTTAATTTGAATTTACAATGATTTCTGTCATCAATTCAAAATTCAAATGAATTTGTGAGTGTCTAGGGAGTAAGACAACAACCATTACCAGCCACAAATAACAAATAGTCCTAATTGCAAACAATTAAAATATATTCAGATATTAATGTTCATAAAGCAAAATATTTTTTCCTTCACCGCATTCACTATTCCATATCACAATTTGGCTTGTGATATCCTATCAGGGTTAGAACTGATAACTGGACATCCTATATATAACATTTCTACTGATTTCCTTTTTTGGTGAGAAATTTAGTCAGAATACGTGATTGGTTTGCAGTTGACCCGTTCCTCAGAGGTAACCTGAAATAGCCGATACCAGTTGCCCGATGGTACCTGAAGTTCTCTCCAGAAAAGGAAATACCACATAATGATTAATTAGCGGTTTTATTGCAAGAGTATCAGCAAGTTTGTTGGTGACATCTCTGAAAATCTAGATTCATCGACCGTTGTCCAGTGTTTTTTTGTTTTATTGCTATAAATATATAATTTAATGAGCATAAATTGGCATGAATAACAACGAATCATTACTAATTGAAGAAAGAACTAAGAATAGAACGGAGGAAGATTGAGTATATAAGCAACAACTTTTCCGTGATCAAACCAGAATTATATCTTCTCTTCTGCAGCTCTGTCTCACCACACCCTGAAGTATGAGTAAGTAACTCCAAGTAATATTAGAATTTAATTTGTGTTCACAATATTAATTCAGCTAATTTAATTATTGGTTATTAAAAAATACAAATTTTGCTGATTTTACTAGATTTAAATATTTAAATGGTTTATAATGATATAGCCCTCCCAAACAACAGGTAGCTATAGCATCACTGCTCAGCAAATACTATAATGTTTAGAATATACAATTAAAAAACCTTCGAGATAATTACTTTATGATGAATAAAATTATAAGAAATTTCACAGTAAAATAGATCTTTTTGTTGATAAAGTATGTCATTGATTAACACATAGAATATTATCAAGTCGGAGTTGTCTGCATGTCTGCTGCTATTTTGTATGAGAAATGCAAGTCGCATTGTGATTGGCCAATCTCTTGCTTTATTGGAAGATTTTTTTGTTTAGAACTTTTATCTTGAAACAAATTATTTCCTGTTTGTAGATTCTAAAGTCATCATTGTGTTGGTTCTGGCCAGTGTCATTGGTGAGTATCTTGTATAATCACGTCGTTCTCAATGATTATTAACCTACTTGATCTGCACATTCACTGTTATTGGCTATAAATTATTAAAAAAAATTACATGTGGATAATTGTTCATTTTATTCTGTCTATTTCATATATATATCCTGTGTTCTCTTAAACTTGAAAAACAGTTACATTGTACCACTGGTATTTTGTCGACAATAACAGTACCTACATGTACCTAGTAATATCTAATACAACAAGGTGACATTTCTTTAGCTTTAAAATTTAAGACCTCTAATTTCAACTTCACTTTGAGAATTTTATAATGCTTCATATCCTTGATGAATGAGAAAGGTTATTTTATTTGCAGGATACATTGCAGCGGCACGTGGTTATGGCCATGGATATGGACACCAGCCAAGTTATCACAAGCAATCTGGTACGTTTATCTTTGTTACTATTTCGCAAGAAAGCATAAACCCATATAATAGCCTCTTTCAAATGAGTATTTTTTGTGGATAAATAACACATTTTTGCAAGAAAGATTTGGAAATTACTCTGCACATGCCTTCAAGTTGAATAAGTTTGTATCTACATGTAGCTGTTTGTGTATTTAACTTTCTTAAAATTGCACCCTAACCTTCTAAGAAGTTGGAACCTGTGCTATTTATTGAACACTCGGTCCAACGCTAGTTATACACACATGCAGTGTAAATAAGATAATAGTGTATGTATGATATCTGAACAAGAGAGAATGATAACTTGTATCTACGCTGTAATATAATACATAGACGCTGTAATATAATACATAGACGCTGTAATATAATACATAGACACTGTAATATAATACATAGACGCTGCAATATAATACATAGACGTCGCAATATAATACATAGACGCTGTAATATAATACATAGACGCTGTAATATAATACATAGACGCTGTAATATAATACATAGACGCTGTAATATAATACATAGACGCTGTAATATAATACATAGACGCTGTAATATAATACATAGACGCTGTAATATAATACATAGGCGCTGTAATATAATACATAGACGCTGCAATATAATACATAGACGCTGTAATATAATACATAGACGCTGTAATATAATACATAGACGCTGTAATATAATACATAGATGTGAGTTATACATACACATTGTACATTGTTGTCAACAATTTATCACCACATCCCTTTCTTTTTCCCATTACTTTAGCACAACAATACTGGAGCCAATGGAGAGGCTGGTCTTACTGTACTAAGACTTGTGGAGGCGGTACTCAGTACAGGAGCAGACAATGCCTGACCAGATACGTCTATGGATACAGCCATCACAGCGGATGCTACGGCAAGAACCACGAGACCAGATACTGTAACACTCAATGCTGCCCTGGTGAGTCATGTAGGAGAACAAAACTCCTTCGGTGTTCACATATGCATCAATGTATGTTTAAATGACATCAGCTACAAAACATGAACGGTTTTTTAATATCTAGGTATAACCTGATTATACATGTACATGTTGTACCAGTAGTGCATGTCATAACGCATTTATCTGCATGTTGTTATTTATATATTTGTCATAATTTACATACATTAAAGGGTGATGTTCTCAGTCATACTATAACTCATATTATTTATGCTTGCATTATCTGGTTTATATGCTGCGGTGTATATTTAGTCAAAACTGAATTGCAACCAGCATACATTGTTCAAATCTGCAAAAATGATTGTCAGGTCGTTCCTAAACGACCTGAATGAACAATTGGGGCTATGTACATTATTCATTGCTATTAAACTTGTTATTATTAGTAGCGCATTACAATAATAAATTATAATTAATACTAACCAATGATATTATATTGACTGCTTGTTTTAGTTGACGGTGGGTGGTCGTACTGGTCATACTGGGCTAACGCTGGATATGGCTACCACCACCAGGTCAAGCAGGAGAGGACCAGAACCTGCTCCAACCCTTACCCCTCATGCGGCGGAAAGTACTGCTACGGACAAAGCAAGCAAACGAGATGTAAGGAGCATTACTCTCAGTGCAAATGTTCGCAATGCGTCTTTCACACATTTATTCTCACTAAAGCGAATCGACAACTATGCAGCAATGAAGTATTTCCAGTAGCTATAAATAGATTCTCTGCAGCACCCGGACCTCAGTGAATTACCAACAATTTGTTAAACTGTAGATTTATTCTAATCAGGATTTTCTCCCCATTGCACAGTTTCTTTAAACTTGTTGTTCTAAAGTAAACTGTTAGGAACTATATTTACACGGAGATCATGGAGGTTGTAACAACTTACCCTTATTCTAAAGCTGTATATTATAAGCATATGCGGAATAGCTACTCTGAATAACACCAGGAAGTGACAATATTTTTCAAATTCCAAACTACATTTCAAACTACTTGACTTTGTGATTATCCCCACTTGCAATGTGCGGCTCGGTATATATACTGTTGACGTCGTGTTATTACATGTATATTTGTAATAGCCCACAGCCGTGAATACAATAACTGAAACTACATGGTTGTGTTCTTGTAGATGGAAAGTCTTATCATTAAGCACCCCCTTCTGAAAGTTGGATGAGACTGGAACTGAAACTCATACCTGACTACAACTCTGCTGATTAGATAATAGTGAATACACTTTCTTCCGTTTTTTTGTTTTTGTTTATTTGTTAACTTCTAAATTTCAATAAAGTTGTCAGATTGCCTTTGAAATGCTGTTAATCATGATATTTCTCATAGTCAACTACACATTTATGTGCTACCAGCTAACCTGCACTCAACTGCTGTTTAGCAAGTTTTGATCTTGATGGGAATTCCTTATAATTTAGACATAAGTTCTTGTGACTATATCTGGCAGATAATTGGCTAATAGCAGGCATACTCGGTTTCTCATTGGCTATTCTACATAACTCGCATGCTGGGAGCACATGTGCATAGTTTACTGGGCTTATCCACCAAGTCTCTCTCCATCTGTGGTAGACATTGTATTTCTGTGGATGATTCATCAAGTACTTCAAGTAATCACCTAACGCTCTCATGTCTGTAAAGTTATAAACATGAATAAACGAATTCTCTGGTGCCAAGCGGGCATATTCCTTCACCGTGAGACCACCCATAGCTACAGGGACCATATTTGATGAGTCGGCCAATGGTCTCCAAAACTTTTCTGTTACGTAATCATGACATAACGAATTTTCAAAGCTCAAATAGAAGTGATATTGTGTATGCATTTTGTGCTTTTGCTTTTCATTTACACTTGGGTCCGGCTTACCACATCGACCATAGATGCCAATGTCAATGTATTTGGAAAGTGCCTCTATCATACCCATGCGGTCATAATGGAGTGAATCGCAATGACTAATGTAAACCAAAGCTCCCTTTGACTTCCCTGCTGCATAATTAATAGACTTCAGTGGCTCTTGCCGCTTATATCTGCATCCTTTGTACGCGTGCCAGTTTGGAATAGTTGAGAAAAGGTGATACGTAACGCTAAAGTTCATATTCCCATTCAACGACTCTGACATAGAGTTCCATGGATACGCTGGTGACTCATCCGAAAATATTCCAAAGTACTGATCTTGTCTTCTGGGTAACTTCTCAAATGTTGTCCCGCGTGTAAGCCAGGACGGCTTAAAGAGAATAATTTGAGATTCTTTGATCAGGGTTTCCGAAGCTACAGGCTGTAGATGTGACGGCATCCCCTTTCGATGAGGATTAATGCCGACACAGTTTCTGTACTTGCAGTCAGAGAAATTCAAACTCTTCCACATTGGATGTTTCATTTCATGATATCCTAGAATAATCATTATATTATTCTCATCACTTTTGTTTATATTAATCATGTTTAACGAAGCAGCATGAAAAATATCTTCAGCAGTCACATTTGATTCTCCTAATTTGCTGGTCACTGCATCTACTATCTCCTCTGCTGTCAGTGGATGTGTGACTGGTAGGATATCTACAGATCTGTTACAGAAGTTATCATAAGGATCAACTGAAGAGGTTGTTGCTGTATTGCCCATAGTAGTAGTAACATCTCTAGTGGTAGTATGATAACAGCTTGTTGAATTAGTGTTTGGTGGAGCACTAGATGTCTGTTCTGTCCTGTATTTAGTGACCAGAATGAAGAGACTTACCATAGCACATGGTATTCCACTAACTAACCAGGATTTTAATAAAGTGCGGTTTCTCATGCTCTTTGAGTCTGTGTACACATTGCTAGACAAACCACCTTTTACTAGCTGTGAAAAAATCAATCAGAATGCACTTACATTGTAAGTGCAGGAAATCTCCATTGAATGAAACAAACAGAATTGTAATATAATAGAGATATGCCATGACCTTGTAATGAGTAATTAGAAATGCATCCAATAGACAATAGCCCCATTATGCATTAAAATAATTATTACATGCACCTATTGTTGTATTATCTGTATAATGCCTTTGTAATATTATATTTCTAAGAGTAACCTTGCCCTGCCTACACAGAGGTTTATTATTGGCTAATGAATTATATTCTGATAGGCTAACTAAATCAAATAGGTGTCAACAACGGTGTGGGTAAAACCCAAGATTTGCAGAATATTGTAGATTTTGCTTTTGCCGAAACATTATGCAATCATATTCCTGATTATATTATTATGATTCAGTTCTGGATGGTCAGCATAAAGTATAGCTGGTCATGGGCAAATGCTCTCAAAATAACTACATTATAATGATGTCAAACTTTCTAGTCAATTTATATCATCACTACATTGATGGAATTGTAGCTGACCTTACAATTGCACGAGTTCAACAATTTCTAAGACTATTATTAAAAATTCCAAAAAGTATGCAACTGGTCAACTACCACTCTTTTATACTAAACTAAGCATCCTTCAGCCCTGCAGAGTCTAGGTGGCCACTGTAGTTAGTTACAGAGCTGTCTAACTGTATACTTGTAAAATGTTAAAGCGCAAACAAGGTGCATGTATTTAACAAAATGGTTTATTCTATTGTAAGTACTGAAAAACATTTACAGTTTAGGCCAATTTTAAGTATTGCAAGTTTGGAGAATCAAAAGATCAATTTCAGTTTAACAGCCAAACTAAAGAGAAGTTGTCCTTTCTATCGTCAGCATACTATAGCTTTAATGGACGTTTCCGTTATCCTTTCCGTTATCCTTTCCGTTATCATCTTTCACATCATCGTAAGGTTTATCATCACCATTATCATCGTCTCTGCACCAGCATCTGTCATCTGCATCATCGCAGTCTCCGTTCTCGTACCTGTCATCATCAATGCATGCTTTCTGACATCCAACAGGATTTCCTGGACAGTAGTCGTCTCCTTGTACAGACAACATCAAACCTATCAGGAAGAGAGGTACAGAGTTCATACTTTTGACCACACTGTAATATATAATTTTAATAATACCTGGCAAAACCTGTGATTTCAAAATAAATTGTTTTTCGATTGGAAAGATGCATAAATAAAATTTAATCAGCTTCTAGCATATGATTGGATGCAGGATGGTCGGTGATTTGCTCAGACATTGTTCCAAGCTTATAGTGCTCAGTAATTTGAGATATAACTAATTGCACAAAATAAGCTGATCCACATATTTCGAAACACTGAAACACTTATCTTTTGGCAATTCACTGCACTGTAGAGTAATAAGATTATATACTTACAAACAAGGATGGCAGCAAACAGAGCTAAGATTGAAAGTCTCATGTTGATTGGTTCGTTGGTAAAACTGGGAGCAGTCCTTGGGTTCTTCTGCTAACTAGAAATAGGGATATGATATAAAGTAATTACGCACTAACATGGAATAACTACACGCACTAACATGGAATAACTACACGCACTAACATGGAATAACTACACGCACTAATATGGAATAACTACACGCACTAACATGGAATAACTACACGCACTAACATGGAATAACTACACGCACTAACATGGAATAACTACACGCACTAACATGGAATAACTACATGCACTAACATGGAATAACTACACGCACTAATATGGAATAACTACACGCACTAACATGGAATAACTACACGCACTAACATAGAATAACTACACGCACTAACATGGAATAACTACACGCACTAACATGGAATAACTACACGCACTAACATGGAATAACTACACGCACTAACATGGAATAACTACACGCACTAACATGGAATAACTACACGCACTAACATGGAATAACTATGGCTGCCACTAACACTAATACATCGGTTTGCTTAGCGATTGCTACTGAATGAGTACTATCCTTTTCCTTATACATGTAGATCTAATGCATATAAGATATAAATCCAATAAGATCAAAGTCAATCATTTATGAGCAGCATCGAGCTTTTAATTTTGTAAAATGCCGAAAGTTAGTTACTCTCAGCAAAAATGTATAAAATTGCAAAACTGTTTGTACAAATGTAAACCATAAGGTAAACATCCACAATGATAGTAAGTCATGTTAATTGAATTCCATGTATACCTTCCCAAAACTATTTTGATCATAATTTCATAAGAGCATGTTCAGTCAAGAATTAGAAATTTAGTAAGTGTTCCAATAAAAAGTGGAGCTGAATATAACGTATAAAGCGAGATATTATTGAGTGCGTTCACAGAATACAAGTTACCAGCCCAAAAATTTATGAAATTGCTATTGTTCGACTAGTCAAATTAGATATATACTTTTTACAGATTTAACTCTGTTACAAAAATGTAACTGCCAGTAACAGTAAACTTACCTTTCTTGCTGCCTGTGAGCTGGTGTGAATAGGTCGACCAGATCTTTTCTTTTATACTATATGGACCAATCAATCACAGCCCTGAATGAGATTTAGAAATTACAAAAAAGTTAATTTATTCATCAGACTGTAAAATATATGATGTGTCTAGAGAGGTAAGCTGACAATTTTCAACTTTATCAATTTTTGAGTTGCATTTTTTACTTGATTATTGGAAAGAAGTAATATTTTTTGCTTTGTTTATAGGGAGTCAACAGGAAATTTGGCCTCCAGGGTTGACAGATTACCATAACAATAACAAGAATAGAAAATTGATTATAATATGTTAACAATTATTATTCATGTGGTAAGCCTGCCCTTTACTCTAAATGTTGTGTATGACGCAGGCATGTAAGTGAAGTTTTGCAGCGTCAGAGTTGAAGCAATTGTGCACTTGTTTATTCTCCCAAGTGAAGAGATCACGTAAAATCTTTCTGCAAAATTAATGCCTACGTTATGACTGTATCAGGGTGGGACAAATCAAGAAAAACCTCATTATGTCATTGGAATATTTGCTGCTGCTACTGTTACTGCTGCTGCTGCTACTGTTACTGCCGCTGCTGCTGCTGCTGCTGCTGCTGCTGCTGCGGCTGCTGCTGCTGCTGCTGCTACTGCTGCTGGTGTGTATATGAAGGAAATAGAATCTAACCTGATACTTGTCTAACTATAAAAGGAAAAATATTGGTATAGCCTGAGTTTTCTGACTATAAATGTAATGTCCTGAAAAGGAGGAGGGGCTGAGAAATAAATGCCCAACTAATAGATCTCTTAGATATAAGTAGTTTATTTGACACATTTCTCAGCATCTAAAGTCAATTCCAGATTTCACATTCAAAGTCTAGGAATAAATAGAATCTTACTGATTCTGTAATGACATTATGTATTTAATCAATTTTTTCTTGCCCATAGTGTGCTATTAAAGTGGAAGTCCATGTTTTTCGAGTAGTGAAGAAGTGGCCATTTTGTAGCCACTAGTGGCCAGTAGTTAGCCAGTGTAATTATGAACTCCTCTGCGTTAATAGTGGTTAAGTTACCAGCCTTTACTATGCATGTTTTTGTATTATCGTCACTAACGGGGAAGTTTCCGTCGTTTGCTTTGCCGTTGCAAACAGGCATCAATTTCCGGTTCCTGTTTGGTTCATATTTCCACCATGTTATTGTGTAATACTACTACATCAGATAGTTGCAACTCCGTGATTGCTTACATGCTATCTAAGGCAGCTCCACTAGCTGACCAGCCTTTCAAACGCTGTGTGCTCATTCACAGTTGGACGGGAGTTACCACTCCATCTCCAGGGCAGTTTGGCGTCATGCTCATAACACAGTACAAACACACAGGCAATTTGAGTTGACACCTTAAAGGGCAAATGGTGTTCAGGAGGCCATCCCAGAATATAGGAATCCTAAAAGACGCCTGTGGAAGAGACGACACACCCCTAAACAATATCTATGTTAGCCCCACCTGCATTGCAATGTCATGTATATTATTTTATGTGTATTTTCAATGTGGAGTATATCAAAGTACAAAGGTTGACTACTTATGTTTATTGGTGTGATATGAAAATACAGTTAAAGACAGACTAGGACCAAGACAAACCAGAACACTCAAGACTTATAAATTTCACAAGTGTGCCAATGAAAGGTGTAGGTGAATAGTATGTCCACAGAACACTACATAGTTGCCAGCCCAAAAATTAAATAAATCACAGACCAACTGTGTTAACTGCCAGAAGCAGCAGACTTACCTTTCTTGCTGCCTGTAAGCCGGTGCGAATAGAATGACGAGCTCTTTTTTTATACTATATGGATCAATCACAGCCCTGTATCTGATTTAGAAATGACAAAACAGTTTATTTATTCATCAGACTGTAGACGAAATGCTGCGTCTAGAGAGGTAAGCTGACAATGTCCAACTTCATCAGTTTTTGAATTGCATTTTTTACTTGATTATTGGAAAGGAGTGATGTTCTTTTTTGATTTGTTTTTGGAGTCAACAGGAAATTTGGCCTTCAGGGAGAGCAAATTACCATAAAAACACCAATAAAATTTTTCAGGAAATAATTTCATAATGTTTATTCATGTGGTAAGCTTGACCTTTTACTCTATATACCGTGTATCAAATATGCAAGTGAATATATGCAGAGTGAGAGTTGAAGCAATAGTGCACTTGATTTAGTGAAGAGATCGTATAATATATATTTCTGTAGAATTAATACCTTTATAATTATGGCTGTATCAGGATGGAACAATTCAAGAAAAGCTCCTATGGAATCAGAATACAGGAAAGCAGTCAAGGACCAACACGTCACTAGTAGTCAACAGTATCAACAATAGCAGTATACATAGCAGCCTTATTGTGAACACGAACTAAAATATGCTATACATACATTGTAGTACTAGTAGCCTACAGAGTCTGTAGCATAATAATATGTACACAGCGTTACAGTTAGCCACTGTTAGTAAAAATACTCGCGCCAAAGAAAGAAAGTTAATGTAATTAAAGTCCTCCATGGTTGGCTTCATGCTTGTTGGTGGTTCTGCCTTGGATAACTCAGACCACCCACAGTTTAACGTCGATGACTCACAATCCGACTCACAATCCGACTCAGATGACTCGCAGTCTGAAGCAGGTGGCTCACACTCACGAAGAAAGTGAAAGGGATGAAGAGAGTGAACTGAGTATAAAGACAGTCGTGGCTGTGGACAGGACTGTGATAGTGTTCAAGGTGCTTTCTGCTTCAGGCAAGAATATCCATGTGGAAACCCATTGAGCAATTTGGTCTTGATAATGGACGTTTCATCCCATCAGCATGCAGCATAGTTGGAACGTCGAGTGACCCCGTGACAGCCAGAAGTGCTCTGTCCACTCCTGGTAAGGTAAGAAATAATGCATGTATGTACATTTAATATACGTTATATTTATATGATATACATTACAATGTACATTACAGTTTACATAATATTACAAGATATGATCTCAAGAACTTTGCTTACCAGCTGTCACGCTCCTTTAGATGCTTTGGGGGTACTGATTCCAGCAAAACCACATGAAATTAAATATACTTCAATTTTCAAAGCTGGCAAGATGGTAGCTTTAAAAGCTCTTGCATTATGTGAAATACAATATTATTGTGTCCAGCTTGGTAGCTGAGGCGCAGCTGTATAACATACAGGCCAGAGAGTACAATACTACAACAAAGTTGGTCTAACAGCCTACAGCTACATACATGTATTGAAGCTGGGTGGATACAAAAGCTATATGCAGGTAAAAAAAGTACTTCCTGTAATTGTCTGAATAAATTTGATCATGTTAAGTTCCACAGTTATATTGTGGTAATGTGTAAAAATAAATTGAAATCGGAGATGGTAAAATTTAGGAATTGGCTCTGGTATTGGTATTACATGTACATGTACATGTACATGTACATGTACATGTACATAGTGTCTAATTATAAAGGAAAGATGTTGGCAGAACATGAGTTTTCTGGCTACAGATGTAATTGCCCTGAGGAAGGAGAAGGGGATAAGAGGGGCTGACAAATCAAATTCAAAGAAATAGACCACCTAGGCATATTTATGATATACGTATGTTTCATCTGACATATTTCTCAGCACCTAACATTAATTTCAGCTTTGCCATTGCCATAAACAGACTTTTACTAATTTTGTAATCAAGTTCAACTGATCCCTTGCCCATAGTGTGCTATCATTTGTGTAGTTGAATTACATGCAGGCATTCCATGTGAAACACATCTGCTGGGTAGAATGTTCATGATGTATTTTCTCTAAAAAATTCGGTTAATGTTGCACCAGTCATTAGTCACACTCACTAGTCATTACATAACTAAAATATTTATAGATGCAATGCAATGCAAATGCAAATTGCAAGACGCAGGGCAAAGAGCCTGGCTTGTTGGCTGATGCTCAAAGCCAGAGTTGTGTGCCCATTTTTAGCAGCGAGAAAACAACTCCCGGTCTATCTTTTAGTCGTAACCCGTAAATGTACAAGTAAGCTTATGAACGGGTCAATTAACAAACCACCCGTGATAAAATAATGTTCTAGAGACTACGAATAATCTCGTTTCAACTAATGTGTTTTCTCCGTCATTTCCTGCGAAGAAAAACTTCACTCCATCATAGAGCCAAGAAGTAAGAAGAATTAAATATCAAGATAAATGGACTTAACTCTGTGAGCCACTCTTTTTTGATTCATTATGGTTGCATAAAATAGCTATTCATAGATTTATTCATACGGGTCCATAACATCATAACCATGACTCTAATAGAAACCTAATGTCCAATGTGAATGTCCCATCCAACCATGACGAAATTTTGCTCTAAAATCAATGCAGTACAGTAACAACAGTAAATGTAGTACTCTTGCAAGGCATTCGTTTTACAATCGAATTATATCTAGTGCTCCATGACCTGAAGATCAGATCAAGGAGTGCTCCTTTGCTATATTATTATTATAAGATAATAATACTATGCAATTATATTTTATTGTTAATTTAAATTTTAGTTTAATGGTGCATTGTTTTAGTTGATAAAATAAATTAAAATATTTCTAATAAATATTTATTTATATACATATACATATGATATGTATAATGATGTCGAATAGAGATGGTTAGTAATATTAAATATAAATGTTTTATATAGTATAGTAATGTTAATTGATTTTAAAGGTGATAGGCTACACTCATATTTAGAAATTATTAACTAAAGTTGAACTACAAAAATTCGAGCTGTAAAGATGGATAAATAATTATATAAAGTTCATCAATAAATATGAATTAAATATATTATTTAATTTTGCACTCATCTACATGTAGGTCTAAGCTAGTAACTGATAAATTAACATTATTAAAAGGTACTGTACAATGGCTTATAATAGCGTTAGCCTATTTTAACGTTTTAACGAGTGGATCGAACTCGTTAAAATATAATTCGAATTACTAAACAATTAGCTAACTATATTCACCAGTTGTTTTCATTAGTGCAGTAGTGAAGTATTACTGCGGTTGATTACAACTATGATGGTTAGTTTTTAGCGTGAAACCCTGCTAATCTGCTAGCGCAATAGGTAGAGTGCTCAACTGTCAATCCAATGGCTGTGGGTTCGAATGCCGTTTCAGGACTGATTTTTTGTCATCTGTTGTATACGGTAAGATTAGCTAGGTATACAATACTAATCTCATCTGTAACTGTACCGTAGAATTACTGCAGGTGCAATTCTATATTCAACTATAAGACAATAAAAAGGGGTAAATATACTACTTATGAGCCACAAGAATGGTTTAAGATTGTAATTTTACCTTACCTGCACCTTACCTCATTTTACCACAACCCTGTACCTTTGTGGTCGTTAAATTAAAATCGGTTTTTGGTGGGGTTCGTTAAATTAAATATACGTTAAATAAAACTTGCAGCAAAATTCTCAAAATCGTTAGTGTTTTCCGCGCTAAATTAAACCATTGTACAGTAACTACAAATTTCAGCCCATACATAGTAGCCTAGTAGTTTAGTCCTAGGCCTACATCTCAGAGCTGTTTCCGGGAAAAATCATTTAGCGTGCCTTTAACTTTAATTTCTTAGACCTGTCCAGATCACGAACAGCGCCTAAAATACTGGAGGCCTCATGTGCGAATTTGAGCCGTAAAATTAACTGATCTATAAGGAATGCAAGCGTGTCAATCAAATTCACTGAGTTGGCGACAATGACGGCGGCCCATTCTACCGGGTCCGTTGCTTGTCGATAATAGCCATCTTTCCTTTGTAACTGATATGTAGGCCTATAGAATTGAGTAGATATTCTAGTTTCACTGATTTAAATATTGTTCGTATTGTATCAATAAGTTTAGACTACCACATCTAGTCTATAGTTTTTATTTTTGTTTTAGGCTTCTGTATAACATCAGCAGCCTACAAAGTCGCAATTCTGAGCAATTTCACTAAATGTTTATTAAACATCGAATTCAAAAACTGATTTCAACCATACTGGAAGGCTCACTAGATCTATCCTCTAAGTCTACTGTAGAGTGCAGACTATGGCTCAGAATGATGGCAGTTCAGAGATAGACAAAAGGTAAGTCCTATCCTGACTATCCTATGGACAAACATTTTGTCCAAAAAAATGTTTCTGTTTTGCTAGTGTTGGAAACAATCTTTTTAATATTACAAATGTTTTATACATTTGTGCTAGAGTTCTGTATTGCTTGATTGGGATTTAAAAAACTTTGTGAAAGCACTATGCTGATAAGTTCTAGTTTACTTTATATACTGGTCCATTCACATCTTCTATAAATGCTTGTTTGTAACGCTTACTATGCCGAAGTAAGAAGGGAGAAGTCATTGCTAAGTGAATAAATGTAAAAAAGGTTGTTTGGTTATCCGTCAAGTGCTCATGAACTAGTCTCTAAATAGTGTCCTTCTGCATGCCTTGAATGCTGTTATGAGACAGTTATACTATGGTATGACATGCGCTGCAAGTCAGATGTCACTTTAATATCCTGTGTGAACATCTTTGTATGATGCTGCAATAATCTGTTTTTCATAAATACTGGTGGAAAATAACTCTGACCCTGTTTTCTAAAGCTAATATGAATATAGGTTCAATAATATAGATGTAAATAGGTCAAATTACAATCATTATCGTGTTTACTCTACTAGAGTGCTGGATGCCTGTCTCCAAAATGCAGCTGGTATTACTGACCCACAGCTCACAGAACTTCTCCCAGATGTCACTAAAGAGATTCGGGTGTCGGCCATTAATAGACTTCTGAAATCTGTAAGCAATCGGGTGTCTTCATTGGGACAGTATTCAACTTACCTAATAAGCAGCAGGCATATGATAGGCTACTAATGCGGGTGTTTGTGCCACTTGATTCAGCAAATTATTAAGGCTAAAGCTAAACACCATTTTAGCAAGAAACTAAGGCTAGCTCTAAGCTCAACTACAGGCTAATCTATGCCCTTCTGACTACAGTGTATATGTTTATATAAGTAGGCCTACATGTATATCAGCTCTTTGAAATAGAAGATTTTATTTCGGACTCTGCTGTTGTATTTGTAGGGAAAGTTGAGTCTCCTTCAATCAGGAAAGAATATACTCTACAAATACAAAACTAAAGAAGAGTAAGTATTGAGACTTCATTGGGAGTTTGAATATATCAATAGAGATCAGTGTTTTATTTCTTTTAACTCTCTAGAATGTCGCGCAGCAGCAATGTTTATAATCGTGTTATTAATTGCTAAGTGACTGATATGGAGGATCTAGGTTATGTGTACATGTATTGGGAATATTTGGAAATTGTACACCATGGATATCATCATATCATTATACTATTATACATTTTTTAGAAATGTACCAGGGGGAGATAACCAAGAGAAGTTGATATATCAGATAATATCCGCTGCCGGTAATAAAGGTTTGTTACACACCCTACTACTGTGTGAGTGTCAACCATTACTTAGTGTTCTGCTGTTAATATTTATATTAGTTTGATACTTTGGGAATGTTACACTGATATCATGCTTATATGTTTATCTCCATGTTTTCTTTGTTGTTGATAAAGACTGTGTTCCCTGTACTTGCAGGGATATGGATAAGGGATATCAGGTATAAAAGCAATCTGCTCCTGACACAGGTCCAAAAGATATTAAAAAATCTTGAGTCACAGAAATTGATAAAAGCGGTCAAGTCCGTGAATGTAAGTGCATTGCAAAAGGATGTACAGTGTGTTATGTTATATGGTGCGTAATACATCAAGGCGATGTTGTATTGTTCTACAGTGCTGCTGATACAGTACCAGAGTAAATTGAATTTTTAGTGTACAGTGTGACTGTATAGTATATGGCTGAATGCAAATACTAAAATTCAGTTCAGAAATAAATTCTTTTCAAGTAAAATATTATACATGTACATGTATATAGCACAAGTTTGATTTGGTTTTAATGCATGTACATGTACAGTGTGTCCCCCCTCCTCCACTGCTATACTCCTACTATTCCATCTACAGGCTACTAAGAAGAAAGTCTACATGCTGTATGAACTCCAGCCGGACTCGTCAGTGACCGGTGGGGCGTGGTATAGTGACCAGGACTTTGAGTCTGAGTTTGTAGACGTACTGACGAGTCAATGTCACAGATATCTACAGAATAAGGTGAGTACATGTATAATTTATCTACAGAATAAGGTGAGTACATGTATAATCTATGAACTATAATATAAGAGTGTCACAGATATTTACAACATTAGGTAAGTGTGTCTATATAATACAATATTGCAATGTCATAGAAAACATTTATAATAGGGTGATGATGGTGCATCCTTGCCATTCTATTCTATCCAATCAGTGTACAGTACATATTCTATTTTATCCAATCAGTGTACAGTACATATGCTATTCTATCCAATCAGTGTACAGTACATATTCTATTCTATCCAATCAGTGTACAGTACATATTCTATTCTATCCAATCAGTGTACAATACATATTCTATTCTATCCAATCAGTGTACAATGCATATTCTATTCTATCCAATCAGTGTACAGTACATATTCTATTCTATCCAATCAGTATGAAGACGCATTAGCCAAACAAGGTGGTCCTATCGCAGTTAGGAATGCCTCATATGCACCCGGAGAGGAGATCTGTGAATATATATCAGCTCTCGGTATTAGTAAGGTAAGAAATAGCAGCATACCAACTATATATATGTATACTTAGTGCTGTAACTTTACAGTTTAAGACTTTCTCAGAAGAATTACATCATGTGTGATTTTTTACTTTTGCTGGAAATTTACCAAAGCTGATTATTTTTAAAATATGGTCTGGCCATAGCTTATGTATTTATTTTCAGTGTTGACCTATTAGGGAGCTGCGGTGACCTTTGAATTTGTACATTGTATGCTGGTCATAATAGGAATAGCCAAGATCTAAACACTACTCTATGCCCCTATAACACATAATGTATTGTAGATTGAACTATCAGTGAATGATATAGAGATGATACTGAATACACTCATGTACGATAACAAGGTGGAGCGTACTATAGACCCTAGTAAACAGAGAGCTTTATACAGAGCTATCAACTCACCTCTCAGCAGTATATCTGTGGCCAAAACACCATGCGGTGTATGTCCGGTGAGTATTGTCCAAAGTGAGGACTATATAAATGTGGGGATAGAGATAATACAGTCAAATATTGTAGTTGAAATAGGACAGAAATTAATTTAAATGAAAATAGATTGAATTGCATACTATTGCTTACTATGTACAGTTCAATTGCAATATCAAGGTTATTGATTGTAATGGGAAGTTATCCTCTCTTGTTCCTGCTTTAAAGATACCGAGCAGACAACTCTCCATTATAGTGAATTATCATCGTTAGTCAAATTGGCATATGCACAGGAATGAACAAATGGTCAAATACATGTAAGAGTATATTATCTGTCTGTAATAATTTGTAGGTAGTCAACCAGTGTGAGATAGGTGGTACAGTGTCACCTACTAACTGTATATACTTAGATGATTGGTTACAATTCTGACCTAATTGCATACTGGCAGCTGGTTGGTTGCTGGTCTGATCTACAAAGGGTACTGAGAGCAGATTGGTTATTATTTTGACCTACAGAGTTGAGTAACATAACATTGGACATGCACAGGTTTCTGTTAGTCTCATAGAGAGGCTGATCTACTATCAACACATACTTGTTTGATAAGCTTACAGTCAGGTTTAATCTACTGATTATATTCTAATAAAATATATTGGAGAATGTTTTACATTATGATGGTTTATTGCAATATAATATTGTAATTCAGTAATATAGATAGAAAATATTTTATCATACTAATGAAATATACATTGACTAGAAAATAAGACACATTGATGATATTATTGGTAAACAACATAATATAAAATAATGTTATTCTAATATACTTATAAAACTGATAAAATGGGACTAGAAATGGATAGATATTTAGATAAAACAGCATGTAGCTTGGAAAATAGTACATAGTGGCCTATATAAATAATAAATAAAAACATGTGCAATTTTAGAAATTCTTGTTAATCTGTTGGCTCTGTATATATTGCAACCTACACAATGCCAATTTGATCTCTACAAATGTTCCTTGGAGTTCTACACAATGTCGGTTTCATATTGATCAATGACTTCTAATTTTCTTTGGATAAGCAGATCAAAGTTGTGTTGTATTGGCACCCTCTTGGTACACTGAATGTAGGAAAGCTGGCTAGGTTTACCTTTTACTGCCACACGGTGTAGCCTTAGGATCTCTGGAGATTTGCTTAGGTTGGGGTGGCAGTTGTAGAAATGTAGAGCACCAAGATGTGATAGTCTATGTAGACCTTGGGGTAAAGCCTCAAGTCTGGTGTTGTTGGAAATCTCAAGCAGAGTCAGACTGAATAAATAAATATAATTGAGTAGAAATTAATTGAACGTGATCTGAACAAGTTGGGAATTGATGGCTGGTTTAATATACAGTGTCTAATGGTAGCGAGCAGCACACATTTGTAAATATGGTAAGATTTCTCCAGTGTATAATATGATGGCTCAATGACGTTTGCGTCAACATATGGGAGTTATTCTCTCTGTGTATTATGGACTTACATGTACATACAATAATGTGGACATGGCTAAGGGATATTGAGAGTAAACAAGGTCATGGTAATAGGTTACATGATCTGCTGGTAAACTATAATTCACAATCCAGTGGCCAATAGAACCCAATAATATAACTTACATGTCACCTTAGTCATAATCTAAGCTTTCTATCCACATACTTATATGGTTCACACATAAAGGTACAATATTTATGCATCTTAAGACCAGCAAACAGAGATAGATACACATATTTTATGGATGAATGGATCACTATAAAACATGACTTGTATGTATTGTATATACTGACTTGTGTATCTGGCTGAACGAATCTGGTAGTTGTGTGATCCAGAGAGAGTCTAACAGAAGGATAGTCAACATCTTACAGTCACTCACAGTTTCTGGTATCTCTGTAATCATGTTCTCTGAAAAAGGAGAGACACTATCAGATAATTAGAAGTAATGAAAGATTGATGTACATGTCAGTCCATGGCTGGTAGCCAAGAACTGACTGACGGAGCATTATAATTTTGGGTGAAAAGAAGAAAAGGCCACCAGTCTACAAAAAGCCCAGAAAATGGAAATTGTTTATCATATTATTTACATATTATATTTATTATTACGTACTTGTATAAGACACCAGATAAACTGGGAACGTACCTGCAACATCTAGATGGGCTAAAGCCTGGAGTTTTCCGACGTCAGGGTGAAGGAAACCAAGTCTATTTCCTCGAAGATTCAATAACTGTAAGTTCTCAAGCTAAAGCAAAATACAGATATTCAGGTTGACAGGATCAAAAGTTCAAGGTTGTAGATATTGAAATTATCAAAATGTTGTGCAAGTTGATCTATAGAATGTAGAGCTACTGTTTGCAATGAAAAATTCGGGCAATATTCGACCAATCATATTCACAAAGTTTTTATTTATTCTTGTTGAAATGAGACAAGTAAAACAGGATTTACATTCACGGGTATGACATTTACATCACTGTCAATCTTGGTTCTGGCTTCAACATAAAACAGCACACATTATTCCACAAGGTTGATGCAGTATTGGAATGAGGACAGATAAAACCTTCCCTTGATCTCTGTCCTGACCTTGCCTACAGACACTGGAGAGGTCAAATTGACATAGCTACCTATTGTCTGAAACCCCACCATATTATTACCAGAAATATTCTGAGCCTCCATCACCCACTGTGACAAAGTTCCCCAATCATTTACCTGGAAGATGGTGTTGGGAACGTCAGGCATTTGATTATTTGATACGTTCAAATAGCGAAGAGACTTGAGTTTATGCATCTGATAAGGAAGTGATGCCAGTCCATTGAATGAGAGGTCAAGGTGAACTAGACTTGTCAAAGAACACAGTGTAGAAGGTAATCTACAATATCAGAACAGAATTCAATCAGTAACTACTTTGGAAAGCAACCACAGAACAGTGTTTGTTTCATGCTTGCGGTTTAGAGACTATATCAAGGTTACAAGCTAATGTTATGTGATGATCTATAAGAAAGTTCATAGTCTAGACTAAATACAAAAGAAATAAGCACAGAAACATTGCATATTAAATAGACAACTATCATTGGTGTTGTGTGACTTCCAGAGACAACAAATATGTATATCATATTTGGTCAAATTTATCAAAGGAAATGGGGATTATTGTAGTAACGCAAAATGGAAGGTCAGACGCTACCAGTACAAGGTTTAGTGTACTACATCACTTACTTATCTAGATGGGTGTGCCAGTTGTTGATCTTACTATTGTAGGAGCAGAGGTCAAGCTGTACGAGATGTTTCAGCTGACCGATCTCTGAACTTATGTTACTTAGTCCGTGTGCGCGTAGTATAAGTCTGGTGATGTGGGCGGAGCTAAATAGTTCAGCAGGAAGTTCTGATCTCCCAAAGTATGATAGGTCGACCAACATTGTGTGTAGTTAGCCACTTGTGCACCATTAGGTATAGCCTGAGATCTGAAGCACTGAATAAACATAATTGAGAATGAGACCAACAACTACACGCACATTTGATAAATATACAAAGCTACTTAGACGACTAGATGAAAGATATTCAATAAATACAAGTAAGTCCACACAAGTGAATCAATTCAAACCACTCACTAGCTTTCTTCCAACAACAGACTGATAATACCTAATTGTCATTTTCAGTATTTTTATTAAAATTACTGAAAATGACAGTTAGGTATTATTTGTTGTTGTTTAAAATTTTTTTAAATAAATATAAACAAACTGTTTTTCATGAAAATAGTCAATCTGCTATTGATGTAAGATATAAATAAACAAGTTGAAAAATGTTTAATTTCATAATAAATGATTATGATGATTAATTATCATTATGATCAATAAAGAGAGGATGAATTGTGGGATATGTAATATCCAAGGGAGGATGAATTGTGGGATATGTAATGTCTAGGGAAGGATGAATTGTGGGATATGTAATCTCCAATAATTATAAGTTTGCGCTCTCTCTCTCTTCACACTCTATATATAAATAAGTGTACACAAAGGCAGTCTCCAGTCACACACTGACTATCTAGCACATGGCCTTGACCTCTAGCATGATATGTTAGACACACAAAGATTCGGGCACCGTGCATTAATGTACAGCGGTCTAGTTAGAGTTAATAAATAAATGATAAACGAGAAATTACTAATTATAGACTATATTAAATCTTGTATAAACGTTGTTTTACATGGACTAAGGTAGGCCATTCATAACTATTATATTGGTGTTATCAATTAGAGATGTAGCTAGTAGCCTACTTGGTGAATGCAGATTCATATGTATATACTGTAGTGTATGAATAATGTATATCTACAAGGATATTTCTATATATATACATGTATTCTGTATATGAAAAAGCTATTTACATACAGGCATAATTACAATGTATATTAAATGAAATATCAGGTTACTATATAGTATATACAAAATGTAACCACATTGGAAAAAATGACTGTTCAAAAGTATTAAACAGTTGCCTGCTGTGCTACAACACTTCCTGTAACAGCTGACTTCCTCCAGTAGGCTGCCTTTAGTAGCCATTTGCACAATGCCTATATTAGAGTGTGGTATGTGGTCGAAACAGTGTATGGTACTTAGTCTATGCAGTGCATGATACTTAGTCCATATTCAGTCGATACGTCTACATCAACTAGTGAGTCACATTGAACAGATTTCACCAAGCAAATAGCACTTTCTCTCTAACTATCCGACTCTGGTTGGTCATCCATTCCTCTCTGGTTATCCACTGGTCACCAATAGCATCGAGTACACTAAGTATAGATCCACCTTTCCAGCAGACGGCCTGAGGGTCCACATCCTGACAAACACAGTGTATATTACATGTACATGTACATATAGATAGGGTGTACCAATGAATTCATAACCAACTACAATGGTAGGCTATAGAATAGATAGACATGCAAATACGCTTGTAGTTGTCCACTCAAATCGGCTAATATCCAAGCCTGTACCTTTGAGAAATAATAAAAATAAAACTGCTTCCTATTTTTGACTTTGTTGTCAGTTGTCAGTTGCTGGATGAAACGACAAGAAATAAAGCTAAGTAAATTGGTGAGAACTAACTAACCCACAGTCAAAACCCAAATATTCATGATGGATACCTGTGCCTCTAGTACCATGTTCAAGAATGCATGGCAACCTGCCAACTTTTGATCTGGTGACCTATTAACCTCTGACCTGGTGAGTAAGGTGACCTACTGACCTTTGACCTGGTGAGTACGGCGACATTAGCAGACTGTCTGAGCTGAGGGGGGAGGTTCAACCAGACTCTGTACTGTAGAAGACTCTCCACACCTTCAAATAGAAGACCTCCACCAACCAGGAGGATGTTACTGTACATTCTCCTCTTTAACTCCTCGTTATCTGTGAATAAAAACACTAGAATGGGCAGGTCTTCACTGGTAGATGACAGAAAAACATTTGAGCAAATTTGCCTGATTTTTAGCTTTCTGTTGATATACAGCACTTGTTCAGTTCTCAAACGCTTTAACTGACACAGTCTAAACTGAAAATTAACAATGCCCACCACTCTATTGATAAAACCGCTAGCACATTGTAGGGATATTACAGTACAAGAGATGGAGTATAATGTATGGATTTTTATTACATTGCCTATGGCACACAGTAGGGATTTTACAGCAGATTACACAGCATACAGTAGGGGTATTACAGTAGAAGACACAGCATATAGTAGGGACATTACAGTAGTATACACAGCATACAGTAGGGGTATTACAGTAGAATACACAGCATACAGTAGGGACATTAGAGTAGTATACACAGCATACAGTATTATGGTAGTAGTAGGGGTATTACAGTAGAATAAACAGCAGATAGTAGAAAGATTACAACAGAGTACACCCACCACACTGTTCAATACTCCATATGATGGCCTGGTCCAAAGCTAATAGTTTGTCTGTTGGAAGTTTCTCCTCAGTCACGGCCTTTTTATTGGTCATTTGGCTGCAATGTGGATATAATATCGTAATAGCTATTTAATAGTGCATTTGTGAAGTAACTTCACCGAGTAATTGCCCAAATTGACCTCAAAACAAAGTCCATTTGATCTATAAAGAGGTACTTATTGTAAAGTACTACTAGCTGAAACATGGCCCCCAAACCTTGCCCACTTACTGACAATACACACGTGAAGCAGCTAAATATGTGAGATATACATGCTAGATATGCATATTGTAGCCGGGATTCTGACAATGCTAGGTTAGTGCAACTTGTTTCCAATTACCACCAATATACTGCTTCTAGAGTTACAGTATCACAATATTATTATTAACATCATACAAGTGCTTCCTCCCCTCTCCCCCCTTCAAGCTGTCACTCAATAGATTCAAACACTTGGTGGTTTGTAGTTCTAAAATCCTGAGCTTAGACCTGCCTGGAGAGTGGCTATCTGACTCAACACTACGTTCTACATATGCCTAAGCTAACAAACAATGCAGGTGTTGTAGTATTGGACCAGTGCTAGCAGGTGCTGTACTGACTAACCTGTCAGCCTGTTTATTGCTAGTATTAGGTAAGACTGCCTCATCTGCTACATCCAAATCATCATCCAGGTCTCTCTGGGAATCTTCTAGAAGGGAGTCATCAGGTTGATTGGCTTGTTCCTTCTTCTTAATAGCTGCCAGTCTTGCTGACTATTTAGTGATTGAATACAGTGAGTGTGCCAAAGTTTGTGTTACCTTACTATGATAACAAATGCCTACTAGGTACATATACAAGCCATGTTAAGCTATACATTGTAATACCCACATCAAGTGTAGTTAAATAACAAAACAATGTAAATGCCCCCCCCCCCCCCCCTTCATGTATTGGCAATATGTAACAGATTACAATATTTTACCCTTTATAATAAAATATGACCACTGACCCCACACTACATGTTGTGAATATACAATATATATCTATATACCTCTTCTTGTTTACTCCTAGTCTGGTAGATATAATCAGAGTCTAAGACATCAGTGTGATCATTGTCTCTATATGCTCCATTCACAACTAACTTGTTACCTGCACGTAACACAGTTATACATACAATATGTACTATTTATGTGTTACTCCATAGTGATGATACTGTATGGTAACAGGATACTTACACATGTGTTTGTTTATCATCGCCATAGAAACTACATCTAAATGATAGAAATGAAGTTTTCAACAAGGTATGATAATTCTAACATATTGTGAATTCTACATGTAAACAGGATCTTCTCTGACAGTGTTGAATATCTAAATCTATAAAAAGCATAAACATAACTTTAATCAAGTAATAATACAGGAAGTGGAGCTCAATAACTCAACAGGTACTATACCCACCTTTCAAGCCGAACATATCCGGCCAGAAAACACCCAGAGTTGGTACAATTCTCTCATCCCCAACATGCATGGAGTATCTCACGACGTTATGTCCAGGTGTTCGTACCTGGAAATGAATCTCTTCTGTCCCAATCACTTCCTGCAGCACAATTCGAGTGTCGGGTTACACATGTCCATTTATGTAGTCTATGAATATATTGGTACTAGACTTGTTATTATCAACCAACACAACTAACTGACACGTTAATCTGTAACCCACTTACTGTATCCATATGGCAGTATGAGTGTTTAAGTTCCTGCAGAAGGAGAGTGTCCAGGACATTAGCATCAAGTTGACATTCTAAATAAGGGAAGGATATGTGGTCTAGAAGCCATGAGAATGTCCTTGTGATATCCCTTCCTCCATACCGCAGTGTTACCCTGATATAAAACATAAATAACACACGTGGGCATCCCATCAAACGTATTTTGGAGAGTACTTCTGGTACAGCACTATCGGCTCCTTACGGTCAACCGTTGCCCATATCAACTGAGAAATAAGAATAGATAGATAAATTGTACATTAATTATAAACTATTACAATTGGATTGGCAGTAAAAACACTATTATGTTGCAATATAACTATGACAGGTGAAGCAGAGTAATGAACCTAGGGAGAACCTTGACCAACCTGCTGGGCTCTAGCGACACACCGTCCTCCACACATGCTACACTTGTCTTCTGGTCCCCGACATCAACCACACAGACACCGCTCTGCCCGACCCCAAACCCAGCGCAAACTGATTCCTGTAACACATCAAACTATATTGTATATTATGTGATATACATGTAGGAAAGTCGAGGTGTTGGCGGTTAATGGTTAAGGTTGATGGTGGCTGCTTGATGAATAAATAGCGAATAGGAGACGATATAGAATGGAATTATTAACATGTATAATACTTAAAACACAATAAGGAGTTGGTACCTGTATAAGGAAAACTGCAGAAAATCCCATTTTATCAAGTACAATCTGCATCATATTTCTAATATGGGCTCTGGTAAACACGTCCGGTAGAAGCAGAATACACTTGTATTCCTGAAACAGCATCAAATACAGTTAAAGAAGCTGAATACATAATGATATGAAATGATGCAAACACTTGACAGGAATTCACAAACATGGTCGACACTGCATGTATAGACTACAAATTTTATCTTGGAATACCCAAAAGCAGATGTGAACATTTTCTCAAGCTGTAAATTAAAACAGGGGAGCTTTTATGAACTACTGTGTTATAAATGTTGCTAATTCAATTTTTTTTGGAGGCCAAGTAAATGTTGCAACTGAGGTCGTCTGTTCACTACAACTTATATATTATTGTTTTTATATAAACAGGTACAGATACATTCATTTTCTATCTGTACGTGTCGTACCTGTAAATCCTGCCGTTTAATATCTAAGAACTTCTCAATGGCAGCTGTCCACAGCGTCTCTAAACTCTGCATTATGTTGGTTAGAGTGTAACCAGCAGACTGAGAGTTCACATTGATCTCTCCGTAACTGATTGGGTAGAGAATATGATATCCACTCTTGGGGTTCAAGTAGAGGGCATCTTCTCCAATCACATACTCTGGTTTTTCAGACGACAAATCTGTCCATTGCAGTGGTGATATCACATCCGATTCATCAGCCTCTATCTCATCATTCAGATCAGCTAACTTTTAGAAGATAATCAAATGTACTAGCTGTTTCAAATGATGTCATAGGCATGTATAAGTAAACACTTTCAATAAATGACGATATGTAACGGGCATGGGCTACCATAACTCTCCATTTTCTCCATTACTACTACTACTACATCTACAACATTAAATGGCCATGAACTAAATCTTACCTGGTCAGATGAAGTGGCCTGTCTGAACTTGCCATGAGTTCTCTGTAAGTCACCCAGCTGACCCTGGGCATCCATAGCACCTGTTAGCACCATCCTAATTGACTCTTCATGCTACAGAGGAGAACAACAAATGCATTCTGATGACCATAGATATACAGTGTGTTATTATTTTACGAATATTCTTTGTCTGATAGATACAAGTATTGATTAGATCCAAGGTACACATAGTGGGCAACAGCTTGGTATCAAATTCGAACATGACTGATACCATGACCCTTGGGTATCATCTGAAAGCACTCATGGTAAGACAACTCTAAGAAAAAGTAAATACATAATATAGTTATTTATTGGAATGAGCACAATGGATGTTCTGATAACACAAAGCAATCAATTAATCACACAGTTTTGAATTTGAATAGAATCTTTACAACCCAACAAAAATAATGCATATATAACTTTAATCCAGGTGAACGAACTTCTGTTTCTTGGCGACTGATCCATGGTACTATGTTAGAGTAGCTACTATTCCTGCTTCTCCATGCGATACAATGTGGAATGGTTTGCGGGAGGGGGTCAGACGCCCTTCCTATTCTTAGATGCAATGAGCCAGGGTGTATTACTATTGTAGATTCTCCATGTTTTAATCCATCCTCATCACCAGGTTCCACTTCCTCCTGCGCAAATACAAGATATTACGATAGTTCTCCCTTAGGGCCTACTTAATTTACTACAGTCCAAGAGAAACCAATCGACCAATGAAAAGTCACTAAAGATATTGTCACTATGATGTAATACTCAGGGGTGATATTAGAATCATTATGCTATATGAAGGATGACTAGAAAGGATAATATCATAGACTATTACTTTAACAGTGACAGCAGTTGATATTAGCACTTACAGTAACATTTTCAGATTCTTCCTTGATTTCAACCTCTGTATTAGCGCCAGGTTCTGCTTTCACTTCTGATACTTGAAGCACAAGATCTTCCTGCACATCCAATTCCATACCGACCAACTAGCAGTATGGCTATTTCACATTGGCAAACTCAACTGCAGTAAAGTAGCCTACAAATCAATAAGAAACTAAACAGGCAAAGGAGAGATAGATCAAATCTTTCACAGTGGCTGCATTGATATTTACTGACTAGAAGCTACATAAGCCACACTAGGTAGCATATTGAGCAGAAGTTACATAATACACACTAGGTATTACATAATAGTAAATACCTCACCAACAATATAGGTTTCACATAATACTAATAGCACTAGAAGGGACCTGGACACAGGTATAAAAGTACACACATTCATAATATACTCTTCCTCTTTTCTCATGCTAGACTTTATTGGAGAATGTTGGTGTTGCATGCAAATAGCAACAAAATAGCATATATAGGGGCTGTCCACTCTTGTGCACTCAGAGCAGGAGAACATAATTCATGACCAGATTTAATTGTTCTAATGAACTTGATAGTACTGTGCTTAATAGAAAATAAACAGGAGACAGCGCATAGAGTATACTGTGAGATAGGATAGTGTAAACTGAGAGAGAATGACCAAGTAAAAGACCAACAGTATTGACTGCAAACCTAGATATTTATATATGCAGTGACAAGAGTGGGCAGCGACAGGATCTGGCTTCAAGCAGGTACATATTGATATTATACGTATGAGAATAAAAATAAGAAAATGACAAAAACCTACAAAAAAGAAGATAAAATAAAACACTAAAAATAAACTAAACTACAGCAGTGTGCAGCATGCGGAGCTGGAATGGATGTATGCTGCCAAGTAAGCCAAATGCATATTAATGTGCTAAGGAGACCTCGAAATCAAACCACAGAAACAGAATCTATGCCCCATAGTTTACTACAAATTAAGGTGCTGACAGCAAGACTTACAGGCAGCGTACTACCATTACAAACTACGCACTGCTGGTGAATCCCCAAGTACTTTGGCTACAATTAAATGTTATAGCTGACAACCCAAAATTCCCAATACTAATTACAGCATTAAACCCATCAATAAAGTATAATAAACGCACAATATGAATGTGAGCTATGAATATAATATATATACAACACAACAACAGATATGCCAACTAAATCTAAAAAAAAATAAATGACAATAATGAAATATAAATATATATTTTTACATAGAAATTAAATTTTCATTTTGCAGTCTTAGTCTAATCATTAGATTATTATTATTATAAATCATTAAATGAATAATTACATTTAAATAAGATCACATGAATAGCCAATAGATAGCTATAATCATTATTATATTATTATGATTATCGCAATTATACTACATTATTCATATTAATTTATTTTAATTTAATTAATTAAGATTCGATTGACTTGAGTGACCACTCGACTCTACTGACTTGTATTTATGCTGTTAACCAAGCTTACCACAGAATCAATGACAGATAGTCAGTAGTGTCACACCGTTTACTTTATTTTATACAACATACAGATGTATTCATTGGCTGCGGAAGTTGTTTCTTTCTTGTGTTCTGACATACTCTACTACGACCTTGTGTAATAGAGTATGGATGCCTTGTGGACAGATTGTTTCATCTTCTTCAAACAGAAATGGAAATAGAAAATGTATTCATGACATAGCACATCTTCATAGTACGAAGTAGCCTGGGAACCAGAAATATTTCGAAGATAATTTCGTTGACGATTCTCCTTTAGCTGAGAGCACAACTCCTGCAGCAAGTACTTCATTCGGCAAAGGGCGAAGATGTACATGTACAATCATGTAGTTCTTGTTTTGTTGGAATTGTATTTCCCAGCTCTAGCATATACACCGAGAAGTGAAGATACAGCAGGCATGCCTGCCAAGTTACTGCTACTCCAAAAAGCAAGCATTTGGGGACATGAATTGGGGTTACCCATGCAGTCAGCTTATAAATATTGTCGAGGATAGAGGATTATCTAGGAAAGAAGATGGGTAGACTGGGAAGAAGGCAGTGTTCGAAGTGTGGTTATACGGGAGTATACAGTGTGTACCGGATTAGGGGGAGCCTAATCGTTACCGTGATTCAAAAATGCCATATATATTCTAATTTCTAGCTACTTTGAGTAGTAGACAAAGTTTTTAACACGTGATAACTTTCATTTTGGTTTGTGTATTTAATTAAGCTCAGCACCAATTAGTTTCACAGCAGATAAAATAGCTATACAACAATCATTATATTATGCAATAATTATAACCTTATTATTACAGTTTGAAGTATGAAGATTGAAGATAGTAGCAAAATAAGTCTAAAAAATCTATTATAATGTCAATGTTAAAAATATTGCAAATGTGAGCACAGTGATGAAAAATTAGAACGCCTAATTATTATACACATGTATAAAGACGAATTAACGAAAATCAGGAGGAATTTCTGGTAGTCTGAAGTCATCATTGGATATAGCCTTAAGGAGTCTTTGCTTTTGAGGCTTAGCACTCTTTGGTATGAAGTAGGAGTTCAGTGGCAGATGAGTTCCAAAGTACTGATTTATCTTTGAGTGTAGTTCGTAGGTGTCTGATGGCATTCGTCTTTTTATTTTCTTCACTAAAAGTAAATGAAGGAACTCGCACTAAACTAGCCCAAGGTCTGCAGAGAGATAAGAGGAGGCAAGTCTAGCTAGTCAGAAGTAAAGACATACAAACAAAAGTTTCCAAGTGAGACCTTCACATAGAGTTATCTCCTCTGTGGATCATCAAAACTCGCTAGTCCACGAAGAGTTCATGTGCATACTACATTGTTAAACTTGATAATCCTAGCTGGAAGATGTATGCATTATACAGGTTTACCAATATTGTTAGCTGAATAATCAGAGAATATTTTTTATATGTAATTCACGGAGCGTGATATAAGTCACATATAAGTCTACACCAAACTGAAATTGTTAACATGGAAATTTTTTAAGTATGACGATCTTACGCAGTGCATCATGATACATATTTTTAAGGCCATGTGAGACAAAAGTATTCGATATTTTGATCAGTTACCGGTAGATTAGTAGCCGTTGTTAATCTGTTGAACTAAAATAATTACCTTCTGGTAGAATTGTCGATCTTCGATAGTATGACATCATTGGGTATGATTCGCCAGGATTTCTTTCTTGTGGAGGAATGATTCGCCGCAATCTGTCAGCAGGTAATGTGGCTGTAACGTCAAATATATAATATTCTATATCATATTAATCACAAAAACCTGCAATGAATTCTGCATACAGTATACAAAGAAAATGATGCTCAAGGTCATGTAAAGGTTATATATCCGAATGATCATTGTAAAGGTGGAAAAAATGTGTTTTATAATGCATCTAACCTGTCATAATATCCTTTGACATCTTCTCTAATTTCAATTTGGCTGACGAAGTAATACTAAACTCGGTTGGATCGGATGGTATAGAGTTGTCCGCCCGTAAACCAGTCTGCAAGTAACTAGACTTTAATTGCTGCCTACAGCCATCGATGTCCCCGGCTACAGTTTTTTCCTTCTTTATCTCCGGTAATGTCGATTGTCGAACATTCTCCCAAGGTTTATAATTCCTTTCAGGCAGAGGTACCACCACCTCTACCACTGGTTCCGGACTCGGCTCTAACTGCTTCCTGGCAAATTCCTCCAACCTTCTCGCCAGTGCATCTCTATAGAACCACATATTCTTTCATTTTTATACATGAATTTTAGTTTAACCTTCTGTACCAGGCCGGGGATTCATACATGAAACAATAATATTCCAATCTTATACATCGATAGCCCAAGAAACTACCCGTCACAGCACAATAACTGAGGCGCTTGATGACCAATCCAGTCAATTTAGAGTAATTTATTAACAACAATCATGGCCCAAGTAGATTCAAAACACAATGGCTATTGCTATGTTAAATCATGCATGTAACTAGAGCATGAATATGTGTCTAGTGCGTGTACGTACCTTCTTTCGTTTTCTTCGGTAAAAGCCTGTCTCAGCTGTTTCAGATATGTGTAGTTGTTACTTTTGCTGTCGTATTGTTTACGCCTCTTCTTAATTGCAACGGATTCCCTAAATATTACATATAGTTCAATATATACAGTACAACAGTGATTTATAGCAACTCTAAAAAAAGAGAGGGCAACTCCATAAAATTTCTAGGCTTCACAAACACTATAATAATGATCAGTCAGGGAAAAATGAGAAGACAACTACCTAAGGTAAATGGATAGACTCAATACAATTTCCTTTTGAATTATATTTAATGTCCTATCATGTATAAGTAGACTAGCTCAATCAGGTAACACACGAACATGTACGTAGGCCTACATGTATGTACATGCATGTGCATGTACGTGCATGTACGTGCATGTACGTACATGTACGTGTATGTACGTGCATGTACGTACATGTACGGTAATATGCAAGGACAAAGTAGATTAGACTTACTTATCAAATCTGAGATTGACAGAGTGTACCTGCATGGCATGTATGCGGGCCATTTCCTGTATAGCGTGAGCAGAATAGTTTTCTTGTTCCATATAGACCTGGGAAAGACAACACAAAATTTAATATCTGATGCACAACATGATCATAATTTGTAGACAAAATGTTATGGGGGACTTCAAACTCAATGCACACGCCATGAATGGAGATATTGTTATACTACATGTAAGTGTGACAATATAGATTTCTCGAAAGTAATATACTGGATTCCATCTTGATTTCAGTGATTGTTGAATCCCAAATCAAATTCGTGAGAGCTGAGAAATAAGGAGTCATCTAAAGGTAATGAAGACAATGATTACCTTTTGGTCAAACTTTCCTGGACTCCTTTTATGTTGGTCAGTTGGATTCGGCACCTTTTTAGGGTTCATATTCACCTTGACTTTCTTAGTCTTCTCCATTCTAAATTATTGTCACAGAACACTTTTAACTGAGTTCTGAAATTGCCCAACATACTAGATAAGCTCACACATATGGGTACATAGTTACAGAATTAGAACATTGTCTAGCAGATGACCAATTAAAGGCCAACAATTCAATAATGCTACCCTGAACAGTGAACAATATAAATGTGATATGATATTAAATGAAATGCTGGCAGCGGGGCATGGATGTCATCCTACTGAAGATCCAATTAGCAAAAAGTTTCACACTTGCAGTGAAAAAATCATTATCTGACAGCATAAACATGAACTGCAGGTACCTATTCCTATTGGAACCAATGATTAGCATGCATCAAGTAGGTGATCAAAACTGTTCAAGTTATGAAAGACCTACCTTTTCTCTCAGATCAGTCACAGGATGGAGACCAGCTGGTAGAGCACTAGTATGTTGATGTTACCCCATGGAAGCGATTTGAGGCAGTGTGGTCTAACAGCTAAGCAATAGGATAGTATAAACATTCTAGTTAGACAGCTACCAATCAAATGTCACCCATTATTATTCTACTTCTTTATTATATTAGATTGTATAACCAGTACAATATTGGTAGCATTGTTGTATTATACCTCATTTATGTTATTATCAAAACATTTAATAAGTTAATTGTTTAAGCAATTGTTATTGAACTAGAAATAAAAACAGTGTTACCTAGTAGAATAACAGTGGAGAATGAACTCACTTTGTTCCCTAACTGTCAGGGCCAAATATAATTGAGACACAGGGTGTTATATAAATACAACACTCCCATGAATATGCAGAACATACAGAGCCTGAGAGCATGCTGCTGCTAGCCAAGAGAATTGCAACTTAAGGTGACAACAGACTAATATGATCCTGCATTCTTCAATGTACGAAAGTATACAAACACTTAATTCCTAATAGGTAGTTGATAGAATTGTCCTCTCCTACTTTGTTTGGAGAAAGAGCATTGGGTAATGCATAAATTGTTTATGTGTAAGTAAAAATATAATGAATGACTTGTGGGTGCTGCCCATGGTGGCACCCTTTTCAGTACAAACTTGTCAATCATTTCATTGGGTACCATAACAGTGCAGAGATGATAACTCCTAACAAAGGATTTCACATGTTTTCGAACTGAGTATTACCACTAGTGAATTATAACAACACTAATTTGCAAATTTAATTTGAATAGTTTATTTAAGATAACCCAATCTACATGTATTATGAGTACAGACACCACTAGTATAGCATAATATTGTGTAGATTTAGCCCTGCACCAGTTATATAAAATTGGCATTAGAATAGGTGGCCTACAAAATACAAATCTTGGGACAGGAAAACGCAAGATCTTTGGTAACCATACAATCTGACTGGGAAATACATTATGCAGATATATTATTATATTTCCACACTGATATAATAAATAGAGGACAACTCCCAACTATAAAACCAAACCCACATAATATAGAACTTTACACCGAGTTCTACAGTACTGTCCAAGACTGTGCTTGCTGTTGTTTACATATTGAATAGAACTGATAGCAATGATGTGATAACTCCCAACCTCTACATCTTGGATAGCTGCTCTTGGACATTGGGAGCAAGGCTACATGACAGACCTGTGCCGTCTGGCTCCACGTTCAACGCTTTAACCACACCATCATCAATGATCATAGAGTACCTCTGAGATCTAACGCCTCCTAGTGGTGGGATATCCTTGTCCAATCCAATGGCCTGTAACAAAACAATCCATAACATAGAAGGCTACATCGAAAGATAAGCCTATGATAGACCTATTCTCTAACTTGGAATAGCAGCTATAAGCGAAACAAATGGTACAATAGCCTACCATGCTACTATAACTAATAATAACGCAGAAGAATACAAAAGTTCAAGTTTGCTCAATGTGGGAGTTGCCCCTCCTTTGATGAAGAAGACAACTCCATGCATGTAATCATGTGACATGAATGTCTATTGTAGGTATTCATGCAGTAGCTCTAAAATTTGGATTGCAGGAAAAACTGTTTCCACAATTCACACATGATACCAATATGTTATGAAATCACAAAACTACGATGTGAAATAACATCAGTACAGAATGACATCACACCAGTACGCTGTGACATCAGTAGGCCTAAAGTATGTTAGGACGAGACATAAATCGATATAATACACAACAGTCATCTAAGCTTCGGCTTACTTTAGTGAACTCAGCACTTGGATCAGCCAACATCTTAACCTTGCCATCAGCCTTGTGGGCGTCTCCCCATGCTGACATGACGAATGCATCATTGACAGCAACGCAGGCTACTACTTCTGCACCAGCAGCAGCGAGGTCAGCAGCTTTCTCCACATATCCTGGTAAGTGTGTCTGTCGAATATATAATCCATACCTATACATGTAGGCCTAGATATAAAATATGTGTCGGCCTATCAATGGATAAAATCTATTTAGGCTATTCCTGTTACAAAGTTGTTTCATAGTATGGTTTACCAATCCTTGGACATCAATAGTATACCTATGTAAAGGTATTTGAATATACAATGTATATGTGCCAGAAAACCATAAAAATAATTTTAATTTTGATATAATACGATTTTTGTGTGACCTAAAAGAAGTTTTACTGATGTTTATTCATTATTAGCTGAGAAATGGAGAATACAAAACAACCACTAGGAGCATCGCTCTGCCATTTTGTTGTAGCCTATTATTTTAACAAGACTGGCTAACTTACTGAGCGATTTCAGATATCAAAATTTAACTTGGTGCCAACATTTGCAAGTAATTCTACACCGCCTTCAAGCTTGGCTACTGAGACAGCTGGATGACTTTTATTTTTTCGAAAGAGCATAATAAACATACTAAGTAGCAGCGTTAGAGGTGAGGGTACATTGGGTATACCACGTTGTTTACTCTCTAGACACAATGTCAACTAGCTAGTACAGTGTGTACCCTCATGTTATTGCTAGTTTTATAGCAATAAACAGCAAATTAAAACTACTAAAGGTGATTGGCTGCAAACCATAGACTATTGCGGGACTAATAGCTGACTAGGATCATCTTCTTTCAAAACTGCACTACAGCCAGAGCTCCACTACCCACCAAACCCTATTGGGGGAACTTGCAGCACACCCCCCTCCAGGTGTTTTTGCTTAGGTATCTTGAAACCTCCACTAATAGTGTATTTGAGTTTAACATCACTACTAAATAACGTCTATGAGTAGAGGCACCGTAGGCGGAGTTACCTTAGAACAGCCAGGAGTGAAAGCACCTGGGACAGCAAACAGGATTCCCTTCTTTCCTTTAAACAGATCTGCCACATTCACCTTGTCTCCAGGATTACTTCCGTGCAGTTCAACGGATGGTAGTTTATCCCCAACCTGAAGAAGATAATTGTTGTAATTACATCATCAGTGTGTACCACCATGATAGGCATATGGGTCTGTCCATAATCACTGTTGCAACATTTAGAGAAGATATCTGTATATGTAGGCACTTATCTAAGACTGTTGAAACAAACAGGCCGATAGAGCTTAAAATTCTCGACAAGTTGTTATGTTAAATATGCATATGCAATAAACAGTTTGCTTAGACCGTCCTAAAATGTGTGTCACTTATGCAATGTGTTCTACAGTTATTGAAGATTCTGTGATTTGTGTTGCTTCTCACTTTTTTGCGTAGATGTGTTGAGAACATGTGCATCCAGATTAGGAACCAAGAATCTAAGCAATATCTTAGCATGGCTTAATTTGAGGAGCTTAAATAAGTGTCACTGTTGCAACAGTCAATTGTCGCCATTGAAACACGTCTAGATGTAATTGATAAATTGAGCTTTCTAGGAAAGTCAATGACATATATGTATATGACAGACACTCCCAAAGAAGCAGAGTTGTTGTTGTTGTTATTTCTACAGTTCCACAGTTTGGCAACAGCGAAAACTAGGTTAGCATGATGCGATTTTGGCTGTTTAGGAAAAACAATAATAACTTTCACATTATGAGACTAAAGTTCAACCTGTGCTAGGCCTGTAGGCCTACTATGAGAGGCTGTGTGTGTAACGTAATATAATATAATGAAGTAGCCAGTATTCCACGGTAGAGTCATATGCTGTCCATAACAGTTGCAACAATATTGTAAAATACACGAATACTGTAAGACGACAATGTTCTACAATGCTTTACTGCTATTTAAAGCTCTGTGGATTTTGTTGCTTCTCACTTCTCTTACTAGAGATATAATGTTGAGAAAATGCGCAGCTACATTAGGGATCATAAATCTAAGCAATGTATTATTGTGGTTTGAGTTGAGGTGCTTCAGTCCGTGTCATCGTTACAATGATCTATTGTCACCGTTGCACACATTTAGAATCAGTACTGTCTACTTTGGATGAATGTGATTGATGTTCCTTACTTTGGATCACTCAGCTGTACAAACAAAACAAAATTTCGACTTAATATGCAATGTGAATCTTCTTGAGAAAAGTGTGCAGATGCATTAGTATGTGATTATCTTAGACTGCACACCTTCAATTTTGCAGTTAGGTGCAGAAGTGGAGAAATTTGGAAGTTTACGAAACAGTTGCAAAAGTTGGATCTGGATCTGCTTTTAGCTTTACATGGTATTTATGCACACGTTAAGCGGAAGTATTCTTACTCATATTGGCACAAGTAATAAACGGATTTGATAATTTTAGAATGGTAAAGTATGCTTAGCTACTCAGATACACACTAAATAAGTTCAACTGGGTTTTTTGTTTGCTGCTTGGAGGCACTATTGTCTGACAGGAAATTAATTTTGGTCTTGGGCTTCTGTGCCTGTTAGAGCACACAAAATAAAGAAACAGTAGACATTGGGATTCACTCGAACTTGTCATATTATATTCTTTATATCTGTACCTAACTTGAAATATTGATATTTGAATTGTACTACAGCTCTATATCAGTTCATAACTCTTATCTCTAGGGGCAGTGAACGGAGACTTATTGCAACAGTGACTCATTGCAACGGTGACTTATTGCAACAGTGACTCATTGCAACGGTGACTCATTGAAATGGTGACGCAAAATCAGGGAAAATATATGGGTTTGCAAAAAGTCAGTTACTTTAAAATCATGAAAATATTTTTTTAAAATTAAATAAGAAGAGTGACAGGTTAACTTGTTTTCTCTTTTCTGTTACTGTTGCAACAATGGGTTGTAAGCCTGCGAAAATATATAGTCTAGTTGTGCATTTGACAGTAATATTACCTATCTTTGGTATAAATTGTGGAATAGTACAATCTTATACATCCTCTAACAGCTTTTGAAAAGAAAATATGAGAAAATTGACCAAAAAATTTTATTTATGGACAGAACTATATGTGCATTGATTGTAACCACAATTCACTTGGTGGTAGGATACTGCTCCACAAAAATGATACATAGCATATGAATAGGCCCGCATCACAAAGAATTCCTGTGAATATGCACTACTAGTACTGGTTCCACTGCAGCAGTAGTGTTAGTGCGAGTTCGACAATGGTGGAGATGGAATAACATTTCAAAGTGAACAACCTCTACCATACATGAATAGAGCATTTGAATAGAGCGTGTTCACAATGGTCACCATATTTCAACAGTTGTACAACCCAAATGAACTATTCCAGCATAAATCCTGAACTGCACAAACAGTTCCTCACTCTGTTTACCACTTCGCATGATGCCGTCAGCAACACATATATATTATATATATGTATAATACTTCGGTTAATAAATATCAAAGCAGAGTAGCCAATAGGTAGGCTATGACCTGATTTACAGTAGTGGTCTATATGTTGGGCCTTCCAGAAATAGGCAAAATCATACACCAGACTAATTCATAAATAAATATGAACAAATTGTGTTTTCGTTTACTGACTAATCAGTCAAATTGAAATTCAATCAATCATTGGTCTTTGAATTGTTGATCTTGATGTGGTGGACTTCTGATACATATTACCAGCCACCTCGACCCTGCTAACTTCTCTTGTATAATAAATTTGTTTGACATCGAAAACAACCCATATGGTAAATGAATGCCAATGTGAATGAAAATCAAATGAAAACGAAAATTAAATTCATAATTTTAAATAAAAATCTAACCTAACCTTCACATTGACAGCACTTGTGGCGGATATGAATCGTTTAGTGAATGATTTTGCAAATTGACCCTGCAATTTATTAAATGAGCGTCTTACAGCAATCATATTCAATAGATGAAGTTGAAGGTAGCTCAGCAACAAAATGAAAGTATGGTGTTGGGGCACAGTCCTAGCTGCTGCAGAGGCACAATCCTTTTCCACCCGCTACAGGAAATGCTTTGATAATAACCTTGGTTCCGATTGTATTATGTCGCAAATAATCATAGAGGTATGCAAATAATCACATGGGCACGTTTCAAATCAGGCGCCCATGCTATAACAATCTTCATTGCTTTCGGAGGGACAAAACTTGCTCTCCCCGAAATGCCTAGCAATAGAGCAACAAATCTGTTCACAGTGGATTAACGTTTCAGGATTAGAAAACAGTTCAAATTCGTTAAAAGGCATTCCTTACTCAGTAATAGCTTTAATAGAAATGTAAAGTATAAGACGAATTTTGTCTCACAATGTTAAAATGGCAGATTTAAGCGGTTTTAATGACTTGCAACAACGCCAGTTAGGCAGTGGGGATGGTAACCAAAACGATGCATACAGTGACGGTGCTGAAAATGATAAGCCTACTGAAAAAGTAACCCAAAGTTCAATTCTTGCAAACGATATTGCAGCCTCACAAGCTGAAGTGTTTCCACTAACAATGAATAGCACTGAAATAATGGAAGCATGTGCAGAAGAAGAGAATGCTTCTGAGCAACCTTCAGAAACGGAGAGTGTCAGCGCACCAGACAACTTACTTGAGAAAAAAGCCACTCGTTCTGTTGCTAGTAGAACTAGCGAAAGCACTAAACCAAGGAGTGGAATATTGAAATCAGCGACAAGTAGGAGCAAACCTGGGTCTGGAAGCTCTCAGCGAACACGGTTTTCTGCACCTTCTCCTGATGAAATTGCCTCAAAGTAAATCACCAATTTTGTGTGTAGTATTAAGAGAATGCTCCGGTCATATATTCAGCTTTCATAATTATAGTATTTTTTGCTAAAACTCATGAGAGTAATATTTATTATGTTTTAGGGCTAGTGCTACAGAGAAGGCCAGGAGCTTTATCTATACACCACCATCAAAACCTGTGAATGTACACCAGTTTTATGCTTCCTTGGCTAATGACTATGAAGTTCAGGTTTGTATAGTCAACTGATTGGCTACAAAACTATAATTTTCCAGGCTTGTTGACAAACAACCTTTATCCATCTATAGTTCCTCGTAAAATTGGGGGTATTTGATTTATCCCACAGTCAACACAAGCAAATTTTCCATAAGTTGTTTTAGTCCGAATCTCAATGTGGAAACTAGGCTATTATTGTATCTTTGCTGCATATCGATGGAAAGTTTATTATACCAATGATTGAAAAGATTGGAGAAGCTAAATAATGTCAACAGTCCTGTATAGTGAACCATTTCATACTATCCACATGTACAACATCTTGGCTATCGCTAAATATGTATTATCTAGCCTGGACTCCTCTTCTATGATGAGACAACTGAAGAAGAAGACGAGGAGGAAGAAGAAGGCGAAGGTCAAGCTGAAGTCGCCGCTCTTCCCCCGGTCTACAGCCAGAATGACGAAAGACCCGAATCGGTGTTAACTGACGTAACTATTGATGGACTAGGTGACCCTGACCTAGGCGATATGTCAGGTAGGAACCAAAGCAAAAACTATTTTGACTCAGTATGCTCTTGAATGCAACTTGAAAGTGTAATATAACTTAGCGTTTGGTATGGTTTATTTTTATTTGTATTTCATATTTATTTATTGCTATGAAGGTTATGAATTACCAGTAACTGAGCTTTCATGAATTGAAATTTGTATCAACAGCATTGTCATCAATGGCGGATATATAGCCTAATCAACCAAGTGTGTAATATAATTTATAGGTGTGCAGATCGTGCCAGCTGTGAAGCAGAAGACTACTGTCATGACTTCCTTAAGCACGGTAGATGAGAAACCAGCGATGATTGAGGGTGTCAGTGAAGAGAATGAGGTCAGTTATTGCTATAGTTTAGTGATTTTAGGTGGCCATTTGACCTAGTTTCATTTGTTTTGATTCAAATTTGGTCTTTGCTTAGTACTGTCTTGACCCGTGATGATATTAGCAAAAGCTGAAGTATAAATATTTTATTTCTCAATTGCAATTGGTATTTAGAGTTATGTAATATAATTTAACTTGTTTAATAATTACTTTGCTTAAGGCTTGAAGTTTATGTAATAAGTGTCATGGTTATAGAATGAGAACAACAACCTAGAGAAGACTGAAACGGGTGGTGCAAGTGCTGCCCCCACACAAGTTCCTGGTGGCAGTAGCGCTGGAGCAGGGGCTACAGGCTATGATGAGTTGACACCTGCTGACTCTATATTTGGCACAGCGGTAGACGAATGGACACTGGATGCTGCCCGAATGAGGCAGGTCCAAGATGCTGTCACCGATACTAGAAGTGAACAAACCAAAATACTGACAGAAAAGCTGCGGTCACTGTGAGTAACTTGAACTGTGAATATAGTTTACACACTCAGAATTCTACAAGCTACATAATATTATGCACGCACTCAGATTTGTATGCGTGTACAATGGAACCCTTTCGAACAAATATTGTGGTTCAGGCCATATTAATTTTATTCATTGAAGAAGTTGATATGATCATTGACCACATTTACTTTGTGTTAGTCTCCATAGGGTTGCAGGATGATACCAGTTATATTCTTGATCTGTTGACTGAAGGGTCACAACAGGTTTAGACTCCCTCCATCAGAGGTGAATACTTTCACTCCAAATCCAGCATCTGGTGCTCATCCGATCTTCCGTTTGGCGTCTGACATATAGGATGTACAAATGCGTAATCTCTTCAGGAAAGCATAAGGACATAATGTTTTTGTACATGTAGGTACAATGAAGGACTGAAATGCAAAAGTCAAGGTCAGTATGAAGCAGCCATAAGAGCGTTTAGTAGAATTATTGCTATGAAGAGTGAGCAGGAGAGTGTACTGCCGTATGTGCAGAGGGCAGAGTGCTATCTGATGACTGCCGATTATACCTCTGCAATACAGAACTATAAGAAGGCCTGCACTATGGACCCCAACACTGAGGTCTACTACAGCAGGTACATTGTTCCGCTGATCTTTGCATTGCTGTCTATAAGAATACAGTTTTAGCTTAGGTTCCATGGCTTTTAAAAAAACTGGTAGTCATAACTCCAGGTTTTTATACATATTGACTTGAAAGCAGGTTAGAGGACTTATAGTATGAAATTTTGAGTAACCGCGTAATTAACAGAAACCCGGATAATAAATGCAGATGGCGTCAATTAATACTTGCATACCTGGCTGTAAGGATTGAATGGTATCATACAAGTACATGGTATACTAACCAGCCCAACTATACGGGTTTGTACCAAATTTAAATTATGTGACTTTGATTGTAACTACTACTATTATAATTACTTAACTATGCTTAATTTGTGTTGTTTATCAATGTTGTATTTGTTATATGAACTAGCTAGATTACTAGCCAGCTTTTTTGCAACATATCTTCCGTATGACGGACTGCCTCACAGGATTCACACGATATCTGTAACTGCTTTAGGTTGGCCTTCATATATTACCTTCAAGGTCAGGCGTACTTTGACACACAACAGTACACCGAGGCGCTCGAGTCATTCGCTCAATCAGCTGAAATAAAACCTGACAATGAGAGTTATCACACCAGAAGGTTAGTGTTGCCTGAAGGCATATGTGCCATGTGGTATGTTGAGACTCAGTCATTCAGTATACAGTATCGTCAAATGTACAAGTCCTCAAATGTGTCTAATTCTGCCATCTACTTTTCTAGCTCCCTGTAATATAACTTTGAAACAACATTGCATTTAATCTTCTACCAGTTTGAACAAACTGTTGCAGAAGATTGCGTATGCACTCAAACCAAGTGGCTACAAATTTTTGACTAATTATGATTTCAAAGGCTGCATGTATATCACTCGAGAGTGATTGCATAGTACATGTACGTTCAACCTGTTAGTAGCTTTATCTGATATATCTTTCAGCATAGCCTGTTTAGCCGCCCTTCAAAGACATGGAGAATGTCTGGCAATAATCAACAAAAGATTAGAGGAAGAGAAACACAACACTGATCTCTATGTTATGAGAAGCAGGCTGCATATGATGTTTAAAAATGTGAGTCTGCCAAAATGGTGTTATTTGTAGCATGTCATGATATAGGAAGCAGCTGTGGCTTAGTCGTTAGGGCTCGAGATATTCATGTGGTAGATCCAGACTTGATTACCTTAAAATGACGTTGGTGGTGTTAGGAAGGGCACCCTACCTTAAAATGTTTCTGTGCTACCTTGAGCGCAGTTATCGCAAAATTCTGGTGTATTTGATATCATAGTAACACCTAAATCTGAGTTTTAATCTATCCAGATATCACTCTGTTACTACGATCTGAAAGATGCCCTAGCCTTGGATCCAAACCATTTGGAAGCTCAGCAGATTATGGAAGAGTTTAAACAGGAAGCTGAGCAGTGCTATACTTCAGCAGTACAGTTGGCGCTACAGAATAGACATAGAGATGCCCTGCACAAGATCTCCTCAGCGATAGAGTACGACCCAACACATGCTAACTATCACAACATCAGGTAGTTCATTCATATAGCATATATCCTTACAAGTTAACCTTTAAAGGGACACTGGAACTTTAGGATTTGGGGTATGTTGCATCGTATTATTGTAACGCAATCAAAGAGCCCAGTTGAACTAATACTGTATCCATGAAGCAACAAATTATTCACTGAAGTCGTCTTCTCTCTAGATGGAATAGAGTGTACAAATTATCCACTGAAGTCGTCTTCTCTCTAAATGGGATAGAGCGTACAAATTATCTACTAAAGAGTGAACACCTTAAGCTCATAGCAAACTATTAATTTATACTGAAATGGCCTTTATCTTATTAACAAGGCCTATTTCATCATGTCATTATTTGTATGTAATTATTTTAGTTGAACAATTATAATTTTCAAGTTATCTTCTCTCTAAATCGGAGAGAGTGCACAACTTCCAAACGTTTGTTGCAAATGAGTAAAATTCATACAATATAAATGGTATAAATTACAGAGGGGCTCTTCATAGACAACTCTCAGACTTTAATGCTGCTGTGGATGACTATCTGATAGCTATGGACAAGACAAACCACAACGAACAGTCATCGATCTACCAAGATGCTCAGAGACAACTCCTTCTGACATACAATGACTTTGCTATTGAATGTTTTAAGGTAAGGCTAAAACATCTATGTGGTTGGGAGATTCATTGTAAAGGTTATTCCTTGTAAGAATGTGTGATTTAAAATACCTTTTTCGCATTCGAGTTCTCCTTTTTGAGTTAGAATATCTATTTTAAACAGTTTAACTCCATCATGAAAATGTAAAAGTAAAAACTTTATTGAATCATACGTTTTTATAAAAGACACCACGTGAAATGTTCTGTCATTTTTCTACTACTATGTTTTTTAGGAACTACATTATTCTACATTAATGTTTTAAGCAATGTGAATGTAAACCAACTATCCATTAGATACTGCCGTATATTAGCTGCAGACTCTGTTTATAGTAGGACATCAGTAGTGCTAAGTGAATTTTAAATATAATTGGAGTATTTATTATTTATTGCATTTTATTTATTTAGAAAAAGTTTTACCAGGAAGCCATTATGCTTTTGAACAAAGCATTAAAAGGAGAGCAGAGAGAGAAAGGGCTGTATGTGAATAGAGGAGGTATACAACATGTAGATATAACTTGCATTTTAATTGGTTATCTATTGTTACAAAGTGTGTGATTGGATCATTCAAACTCATAAGTACCAGCTCTCACCCATAACATAGAGAGCTTTGTCGATGATATACATGTAGTTAATCAATCATACATGCAATATGTACGCAATATTCATGTACCATAGTTGGAGTTGTGTTTCTCTGTTTGAATGGAATATTCTGCTGAATAATTACAGATTGCTTCTTTCGATGCAATGATCTACAGTTCGCTTTGGCTGACTACCACCAGGCGTTGGAATTAGATCCGAGTGACGACTCCATCAGAGTGCGAATCTCTGTCATTCACAACGAATACGGCTCCAATGAATACCATGTAAGCACCTAGTTTTCTCTACTTAGTGTCTATGTATTGTCAGGAGTGTTACAATATTATTATGATTGCTAATAGTATAATATGCTAAACTGTAGTTCCTGTTGTGGTCTATGTAGTGACTGTTTTGGTCCAAAGTTATTCAGAGTGATTATTTAGTTTAATTCTGATTGCCCAGGTTTTGGTTTGGTTTGGTGGCACAGCTGCAATTCGCATCAATGTTGCATCCATATAGCCCTTTAGACAGCTTTAAATTAAATCATTGGTAAGACGTTTTGTATTCGAACTACAAGAGTCGAAGATAATTTGAATACATAATTGTATTTCATGCCACACGTGTGCATTTTATATACCAATCGTCTTGCTTCCAGAACATTCTGTGTAACCTGAAGGATTCTCTTCCTATTATAGAACAAGAATTATTCAGAGGCTGAATCACGGTTTAGTCTAGCGATCAGAAATAATCCCAGAATCAGCCATTACTACCTGCTGAGGGCTAGAGCCAGATACATGCTTGAGGTACGGAAAAAACCTAAGACAAGTTATATGTTGATATTATATACTATACAGCTAGTACTCGTGGTGTAGTGTTATGGTAGAATAAAGGTGATGTAAAAGTGTTACTTGGCCGAAAGACATATGTTGTTAGATCTAGGATGAAACAGTTGGATTAAATTTGCAACATCTTTAAAAATTGATACAATATATTTATATTATGGTCTATAACTATATTTAATTGCTGATGCATACTATTTCAATTCTTACTCGAGTCGGGAAATTTAATTTTAGCGCAGTTGATTTGTAGCCAATTATTTTTCAACCAGAATGAAATCTTGCCAAACACTGTTGAACTCTAGAGTTACTTACAATGTATAATTTAAATAGTAGTTCACCATCTGTGGAAATAGTAACATGCTGTGATAAATAGCGTGACTTCTAAACTTGTGTTTACTTTTTGGAAAGAGAATGTCTTTACAACTGTATTACTTGTATTTTCTCACACATATTATGTACATGTATATATACTGTTGATAGAACAATGTTGTAGAACAATGGTGGTGCTAGGACTGATATCCTAACTGCTATGCACCTGAATCCCGGCCAGGAAAACACAATTTCTCTTACTTCACGTCTATTTCCTGGTAAATCGGTTGATGAGATTATGGCTAGCAAACCTTCTCAGGCTGTCAAAAATACTTTAAAGCACATTTTAGCTGCACCTGGTGATGGGAAACTGACACCTGTCAACAAGTAAGTTGCTTCATGTGACATGTTGGAAGAGGTACTATTAATTTAGGGATTTTGTTGCTGCGTGTCATATTCTGTGTACCTATAAATCTGTGTAACTCTATAAAATATGTCCATGATACATGGGTGCTTTTTATGTGCATTATAATTGTTCGCTTTTTTCTCTGTTCTCAGGCCATTTTCTTAGTGTTGGTTTTACAAGGACCCATGCATAAATTATTCTCATGAGAGTTGGCCTCCTATAAAAAGAGAAGATAATTTCGAATACTAATAATTGAACACCAATAGTTACATACAAATGAACAAATGTAATTGTTTTGTTTTTACTTAACAAAATATTCTATTGAAATAGCCCTAAACAGAAGGCTACAAAATCTGAGCAGAAGGCTAAAAGTGTATACAGCTCTTGTGTAGAGGAGGAAGAATTCAACAGGATGCTTACCAGGAGCAAGCAAAGGGTAAGTAAGATTTGATGATCCTAAACGTTGATCGATGAAAGACAAACAGATTACGTTGAATTATCTGGATCTTGAACATGCTATAATAAAATTAGGAATCGTTAATACTGTGCAATTAAGGATACCTGCTTTTACACTAAACATCTGGCAAGTCCCACATCTCTAACTAACATTGGTTAACTGGCGATTGATTATTCACTGCTATGCGCATAATGATTTTATTGACAGGTTCATGATCAGGTCAAGGTCGCTCTAACTGACCGACAAAGTTTGAAGCACACTGGGCCTGTATTAGCCAGTAGACTTCCAGCACCAGGCGGAAGTGCTGGAGCAGTTCCAAAGACCGGGTGGCGGAATTTCTCACAAGGTATCAGCGTACGGGATGGGAGCTCGTAAACGTATATCATTAACAATGTTGTCTAATTGACACATTATATACTACATGTATGTTATTAAGTTCAGTAGAAGATTTTTGAGGCTATGTAGTCATCGGCATTATACTTCAGGACCTATTCTTGGTTTTAATACATGGTGATTCTTCCTAGTTGTGAACTTGTATTTGATTGGTGACTATGATATTATTTCTACATTAACTTATGTCCTTTGACCAAGTTTCGGTATAATATGTATGTTTAGCTGGATGAAAGGAAATTTATATCTTCTATTCATTTGGTTATTTATATACTCCTGAGATGGTTTTATTCAAAAATATGCTACATGTAGTTTTCACATGCATGTATATTATTTTATAATAGAACTCACAATAATACATTATGCAAACCAACAATTTAATAAATATAATTGTTGGATGTTTCTTTAGCACTTACAACCAGTGCTCAAAGTGTACAGGCTCACCCAGGCTCGGCGAGCCTGTAAGAAATCATTATGCCCGCACCCCAACCCACCTCCCACCCTATCTCAGAGCCTGTAAGAACTGCTATACACTTTGAGCACTGCTTACAACCTAGTAATTGTGAAGAGATGTAGATTACCAATAACAATTTTCTGAAAAAGGTAGAACAAAGTTATCATGCAGTCCCCTGAAGTAGGCTATACAAGTCAGCCTGTATATCACAGATATACAAAGATATGAAGTGAACATACTATTGGGTCAAAATTTAATAGTTTTATTATAAAATATATTACATTCAAATCTGAACCACCTTACATGTACAATAATAATCAATATGAAAAATATAGATAAGAATTTTGTTCTACACGAATTCCCATACACAACTTAAGGATAACATTCTAGCAGATAAAGTGATGTCAATTCCAGGAACGATTCCTTTAACAGTGCTAAACATGGAACAAAATATAACAACATAAAACATATTATATACCAGGTTTCCATGCAAGTTCATCAGTGTGAATATAATATTAGCTTTGTTACTGGAACACAATATGCCTCATTCACTAGTGTGCTGGAATATAAATTGTACAAGTATGTATGGAAACTAGTAACATGCTGAAAGTATAACATGGCAAATAGTTGAAGACATGGAAACCCGGTGAATATAACTACTAGTGCACTCCTGTCTTTACAGTTGATAACACACGAATAATGAATAGAAACAGTTGAATAAATAGAAGTACTACTAGCTACATGTACACAATAATGTAAGTTTAATGGAATAATGTAGTATTACTTTATGCAATAACTGCGTAGTACCGCAAAGTTAAAACTATAAGTCTGATTGGCTAATTATCCGAATCATTGCATCGTCTAAGACTGGCATAAGATTCTAAGGTTTGTTATTGTTTACTCTGCACCAGCATTATGCAACCTGATCACCTATTGGTTCCTTTACTGCTTCGTCATTGCTGATTGGTTGATTGGAGGTGGAGTTTTCAGAATCCAGCTGCACTGAAATTTGTTCGGGAGATAGAATGTCTTCTTGTTCATCGCCGCCGCAATCTTTCGAGCTCAGAGATATGTCTACAGACAGGAAGATAGTACTGTTATAGTACTTTCCCAGACGGGAAACATTAACAAATCAAAACAAAATACTAAAGTTGTCTCCTCTTGGCCTGTGGTTTATCAAACCAAGCCAGTCAATTTTTCACTGTTAAAATGGGATTGCTAGTTGTGGGTGGGACTGGAGTATTATCCAAGGGATACAATTCCAACTCTGATAAATCAGTGGTTTGACAATATCAAACCTACTCACATTCACCCAATAGTTAGTAACATTGTAGATGCCTAGATAGATGCCCATATGATCAGCTCTGGTATTGTGGTTGATGCCAACTGAAATACTTTAAGTTTAAGTGGGATTTGGTACTCAAAAGTCTTATCAATAAGTTTTGCCTCCCCTCTAAAAAATTCTTTGCTATGAGTCATCTTTTCAGTCAAATTAGTTTTTCATAAATTACAGGTAGCTGCTAAATCCTCTAAAATTATTGATACTGTCAGAGATATCAGATGCTACCACTTGGAAAACATGGACTTAGGAGAAAAACTTTCCAAACGGTGATGTACATCTACCAGTATAATAATCACCGGCTTGCGCTTTGGGCCTCGGGTGCCTGTTTAGGACCAAGTCAAAAATGCCAACGGAGAAAAGAAATTATTTGAGTAGAATGTAACGCAATTTTTTAACTGGGCACTGTCAACATAAGAAAACAAAAGTGAAACGTTTTTTAATAAATCAGAGGTTTATTTCCATCAGCAAAGGACTGGATAGGGGGAAACAACTCCAGGATTAGGAAATATTTCAAAAACTAGACGTTTATATTAATTAAGCTTTCACTGAGTCCATCATGATTTGGGGGGGGGGGGGTGGGGTGAAATAACAATGCATATTCAGTGGATAGTCGATGCTCAAGTTAAACTGAGGCGAAGGCAACTCCAAAGTGGTGACATTTTAGCATGGATGGTTGTCTTGGGACAACAAATTATGACCTGAATCACCTTTCCATGCAATGAAGTAGAGATGGAATATTTGACAGCTAGCCCGGCCTTATAACATAATGTATACTCTAAGAATTGATACCTATTTATACACATATCTGTAGATAAGATTGTAGGTGCATCTTTTAAAGCAGTATTCATGTATAACGGTTTTGTGGCTTTGTAACATACAATACAGAACAATTAGGTCTGGGTGCCGCTGTACTGAGTTGGACTTAATATCTAACTAACAATGGCTAGCAGGAAGAAGTTGGTGAAAGATAGCGGTGGTAAGGAAAAGGCAAAATAGTTATAATTATTATAGCCTACTTTCCAAACTTTCTTTCTTTAGCACTAAAGGAAAATAAAATTTAAGCTGTTAGATATTTGGACTACTAGTAGTTATTGCTATATGTTAACTCAAGCACTATGGTTAGAACTGTAGCAACAATGACAACAATAACAACAAAGCATAGTCTGGGTTCCAACTGCCTCTATGTACCATGGATTCCGGCTATATAATATAAAAATGTCCTTTAAAATTTCAGCCATCTAGCTGTGGAACCCAGGCTATAGAAATTAAAACACATGTATACCTGTAGCTACAGGGAAAGGTTGACCTAGCGAACAATCCTACAAAAGGAAATGCAGTGCCCTATCATACTTAGTTGTAGAAATTACATAGACTAAGTTTTAAGAGCTTAAGAGAGCGTAGTAATTGGCAAAATATTTCGCACCGGCAGTTTTTTTTAGAGAAAGCTTACAATAGCTGAAACTTGTAAAGTATAGCTTAGTGAACTTGGATAATTACATCAATTACTTCAAGTGTTCCTAATATAACATACTGTCAGCGTGTATAGTTATATTATATAGATGTATTATGGACATCTCAACCCATTTACTTCTTCATCTTACAAGAACTTTTAAGTGATTCAAAAACCCAGTATTCAATACATTTTATATGTAGTATACATATACAGCAAAGATTCAATACAAGATGGGTAGCACATGATTAAAGGACAGGTTTCTAAGACTACACCCAGAACATGAAACAGCCCTCCGGTTTCTAAGGCTACACCATCAACATGATACAGTCCTCAGGTTTCTAAGGCTACACCATCAACATGATGCAGCCCTCAGCTCTTTTGAATAAAAATGCTAAATGTGACTAAACTTATCAAGTGATTTTTACTTACTAAGGAAATAATTGACATGTCTGAATGCATGTACTTTGGTACAGTTACGACAGCAATGAATAAAACATAATAACAATAAATGTGAGAAAAATAGTTACTGTCTACAAGACCCTTGGCTACACAGACTTTACAACAATCTACCATACATGTAGACCTACCACACTCCTACACACTTACATCTTCAGTAGAAGAGGCAACCACTTGACTATCGCTGTCACAGGTGGTGATCTGTATGTCAGGAGTACCTGCTGCTACTAGTCCTACACCTCTATGCGTCTCTCGAAACAGTTGACTGTAAAGGAGAGAAACACATGATAAATTAACATAATTCTACTGCTGACCTGCTGCTGACCTGCTGCTGACCTGCTGCTTACCTTTGACCTCTAGTTCAAACTCTCGGCTAGCTAAGTGTGAGTAGTGCAATGTAACAGTGAATGAAATTCATCATTTAACTTTTATTTCTCAGGAAAGTTGCTACCATCATGCCTTAGTTATAGGAACAAACTCAATTTCAAATTTGTTATAAGTATTCCACACACCATTATATGGTGATACACTAACATACCTGTTGTCGTCAAGGTCGTCCTCTGAGACAGAAAAGCGAACTCCTTTTCTAGGTTCTCTTCTACTTGCAGAGGCAGCACCAGGTGTGGCTGCAATTCCAGCACCTTCCGTTTCAGATCCCTGACTATCATCTGTATTATGCCTAGCTGTTGCACCTCCAGATACTACATAGCAGGGATTCATGTACATACATATGAATAAGATACGGCGCAAGTTGAAAATCGTAACGCACATGAAACAGGTAGAGATACCAGATTTGGTATGAATGCATATTTTCTTAATGGGTAAATACAGATAGTCTATTGGAAAAATAGACTGTAATATTTAGTGTTGTTTTTTATACTTTAATATTTCCTTCCAGTCAAAGATGATCTGTGGAAATTCATAGTCGATTCTCAAACAAAACTCTTTTGATAAAAGACAAATTGGATGATATAAGATGTAACAGTTGTGGGGTGGCTACAATTAAAGTTATACAAAATCTTTGGCCAATAACATACCAGTATTTGTATCTTCAGCAGTTGGTGACGATAAAGCCTTAGAGTCAGCTGGAATAGTTTCACTATAAGGAGGGGGTGGACCTTCATCCAGTGGAGGCCCAGCCTACCATATAAAAATGCAAAGTAACAAACCGATTTATACCAAGTTACACATTTTATGAGAACCATATGCATGTTTATGAGAAAACTTCAGAGAAAAGAATTGACCAAGAGCCTTATTGTACCAGAGACCTATTGGCTATTGGCTAATACTTACAGATCAAAATAATCAAGAAATTTTTTGTTTGAATTAGCCCAGGCATCAGCAGAGCAGCAACTATAACAATGAGGCCTACTACTGAGATATCAGATTATAAAAGAGTACCAATACAACACAACAACACAATACTTGCGTCATATAAAAACAACACGAACATTATAACAAACAAATAATACTAACATACATGATATCTACTCACAGAAGCTCGACTGGTACAACTCACATAAGACGAACTGGTGTTGGAATCTTGAAGTTCCTGTACTGAGGCTAGACCGTCTTTAGAATGAGCTCCTTGGTAACTGTACATTGTAGTGCTAGTACTTGAGGAACTGTAGACTACTGATGATGTCACACTACCACCGGACCTACACAGAAAAATAGAATATTGTGTGTGTGAAAAACTTGAGAATAATTTATTTAGCTACAAAAGAAATAAACATCCACATCCTGTCCCTATGTCTGCATATGAAGAACCAAAGGATAGACAACTCTTAGTTTATAATCAACTGATGATAACGCTGCTGATTTCACATTTTCACAGGTAACAATCATTATATAAACATCGACTCACGGCCACAAAGCTGGGAGTTGTCATCTTTAGTTAATGGTTGAGTAATTGAGAAGACAATTGCCTAGATTATACAAATCATGTTACATTAGTCATAGCTACATGTACTTCCTGATTTAAAATGCCACTTTGCTATTTGTCCAGGAAGAATGTCCATCACATGACTAAGAAATAAAAAAATCCTGATGTTTTATTGTCACACTGTTATACTACATGTATATTATGCCACAACTTGGTTTTTTGGTGTTGTCACACTGTTGTACTATATACTTCCAGCCTTAAAAATATCTTCAAAAAACTAATAATGTGTATTCAATATAGTGATTGATTACGGACTCACCATTTCGAACCGACAGTCCCTGTAGAGGTGGAAGGTCGTACCTCGTCATCATCCACAGGGATTGGTGATTGCTGGGGTATAATATCAGGTTTGTTCTTGTGCAGCAAAGACCCTTCTGAGAAACCAATAAACACATATAGGCTACACGGTAAGTAAAGTGTCACCATGGTAGATCAGGTTACTGTCACCTGAGACACATTTGATTCCATTCCCTTTACAACATTCTAACGTGAATAGAAACGCATTCTGACAATATACAAATACTAGTAGGATGTATTTACAAGCATAGATACATATACAGTGAAACTTGCTTAATTAAAACTCCCAGGGTCTGCCATAATTAGTTTGAATTAGGCCTTGAGTTTGAATTGTAAGATCACTCCACTTATATGAAACCGTTTACACAGTGCTCAGCAGGGACCGAGGCTAATAGTTTGAACTAACCAAGTTCTGAAATTATCTGAGGCTGAATTAAGCAAGTTCCACTGTATGTACACTGTATACATCCAGACCCTACACAGTGGCTGTACTAACCTGTTTCTACGCTGACAGTAGTATCTTCTGTAGTGGTTGGAGGGTTTGTAGTCTCTGTTACAGAGCGCTGCCGGCTAGCTTTCTTCTTAGATGGAGATCTCACAGCTAAAACACCAGCCGTACAGGAAGTAAGTTACATAGCGTGATTCACCAAGAGGGTATAGCAGCTCTAGTATTGCACAGCAGAATTGCCATATCCAATCTAACAGTATGATTTGAACAAAAACTAGCCTATTAATTCAAGTCACATGCTACGTTGGTTAAATGTGCAATGTCAAGGCAAGGAGTTTGTTGAAGGGAGATGTGCAGAATTTAGTTTGTGCTGGAACAGTTGAGAGTAGTGTTTGTGGTCTGGACACAGACTTCGTAGTTTTTCTTAACATAACTACACCATTATGGAAATATATCGGGTAGGTGGAGATGATAATTAAATAAATATTCGGTTGTGATGAGGCATTAAAATGGAACATAGTGGCTGAATCATTTGCGACATGCAAGCAGAGGCAATTACAAGGCACCAGCAGGGTTTGTATATATCTTCGTAACAGCATTGTATCGGAATACATGAGGTTATAGTAACCCTCATAAATTAGAGATCAATGGAGACATTGTAGAGATAGACGGGAAAAGGTCAGTGACGATGTATAGGATTGCCAACTGTGGGGCTGTACCAAGATGTGTGTTTATGATATGAAAATATGTATCTCAGATTTAGAACAGTCGAAAAGGTAGCTTCAAAAATTGCCAAGCAGAGATTGTCCTTATTCAGTGCGAGTTCAAGAGAAAAATGTTAAGTCCTACACACTCAGTTTGGGGGGGGGGGGGCTGAACCTAGGCCTATGCAGTTCCTGCTCAGTGAAACGAATCTAAGATGACTACTCACAGTGCTTAAATACTACACAACTCATGAACTATATATCTCTACACTACTAGCAATAGCAATGCAGAGCATGTGAATCTAGCACAGATGTGCTTTGCCAATCGAGAGCACGGAAATTCCCATCAAATTACAGGGAAACAAAGACATTTTGATACTGCTATTGAAAATCTGATCAACACAAGATAGTTATTTATTCGGAGAAATAATTTTTAGAATACTGTACAACTTACGGTAAATGTGTTCTTCTGAAAGAAATTGAACATTCAAATAAATAGTTGGATAGCCATCTTGTATCCTATGGAATAGGGCAAAGGTCGCGAAAAAAGAAATAGACTGAATGAATATTAGCCTACGGGACGTGCAAAACATTTGAAGAGAGGGTGGATATTATTGGTGATCAGGGAAAGGAAGTGATACACAACTAGTCACACTTAATTTTTAAAATATAGTGGTTATTTATAAATATTCCAAACAGTGTAAATGACCAGTATTACAAGATCTGCCTCAGCTTATAGCAAAACTTCAACAGTACATTTTGCAAGACTAGTGTCGAGATGCCAGTAAAGATGAACTAATAATTACAGCCTTGTTAGCGTACTGCGATGTCTGAGATGATAGAAGCTGGTAAAATTATATATTCCAGTCATGGTTAAAGTATAAGTCTGATGTGAGGGTCAATTAGTTGTTCTACTGGTAGATCACCTCCGGAGTTGTGTGTGAGTTGCAAGGTTTATATAACTAACAAGTATACCGGCAGGTTAAAGGGGATAGGTCCTCGCTGGTTATCACCCACGTTAGACTTAGGTAAAAGTTCAAATTCAGGTACATTAGTGGAAGCAATATAGGCTACTAAGTTGGCTAAGAAATGAAGGAGCCAAGGCCACACGTTGCACAAGAATATCATACAAGTACCTGGAGAATGTACACCCGCCTGCACATGCAAAAGTGCGGGCAACTTTTTAATCTGTTGAACTAAACAAAGAAAGACAGCCTTAAGTAAACACTGACACACGCAAATCATAAAGACATAGAGTAATATATTTATATGCACATGAGTATAACTACACCAACATCGATAACTCGTATCTACTGACAGTTGGGAGTTGGATAAACCTTCTAACGCTGACCTAATAATACGTGTTAGCAACAGATGCTGCACATATCTTAAAATCTAAATTGACATTAGTTCAAGTGCATCATACAATGCCGTGTATCACATCGTGTCACATGTGTCAATGTCTCATTGGTGGAAACCTTGTCCGAAGTAAGTACAGTCACAAAACCGGCCTGGTTTGGACAGTATGAAGAAATACACATACCAAACAAAATAGAGAAGTACAATGTCGGTGTACAGAACAGAACACTGGCTTTCTCTACTGTATGGTTTGTAGGCGAATACAAAATAGGGGAATACAAAGTGTCCATAGAGCGAGTGAATAGACCCAAACTAATTATTAACCAATCAGGCAGCAGAACCTGAAGATATTTCATGACCAACATAGATATTGGAATCATGAACACAATTTTGACCAAATCATGTCACAACATTAGAGAAAAAGCAAATTAATTTAAAAATAAAAGGGTCTTCGACAACATAAATCTGGCGCAGATGAACCTCGAGCCTATTATGGGTCAGTTACTTCCATGAACAAAATAAAGTTCAAATTTCTAGCAAGCACTTGTCTACCGGCGATTAGTGGCAAAGCTGAACTAAGTAACTAAATTGAAGCCTTTATTCAGCACCACCGGTTCCCGATAGTAACCAATACACAAACCATTAGTTGCCAATAGTAACCAATACACAACATCCAGTGAACCAGTATCATTAGAATTGCAGACATACACATAGTACAGTCAATACCCATTATTGAATTACCAATTGAAACAGTGTGAACAGCTTTCCTGAATCTAGCATTGGCACCAGCCACTCTTGGGGAGTCCACTGTAATATCGCACAGCCATGTTATTGGTTATAAACTACCCAGACATGAAGTAGTGGCTACGCTAATACGAGCCTCATTTTGATTAACTTAACCAATACGAACTTCATGCATCGAGGGACACCGTCATGTATAACTTTCGATTATTTAACGACATAGCAGTAGGAAACCCACCCACAGGTCCAGTGAATAACAGGGGCAGGATCATAGAACTCAGTCTAGGTGACAAGAAATAGATAAATAAATACGTGAATCCACAAAAACTGAATACACTGGAGAAGTTGGGAAGAGAGTAAAGTCTAAAGAATGACTTACGCGAGACGATCTTCTTGAAGACTTCCTTCTCAAAGAATGTTTGGAATCTCTGTGCATAGAAACTGGGTCTGTGTACGGAAATTGAATCCTACAAAAAACAGCCAATGGACTAACTTCATCATGCACAATACTTACTCGATCATATACAGTACTTACTCCGTCATACACAATACTTACTTCGTCATACACGATACTTACTCCATCACATAAAATACTTACTCCATCGTATACAATACTTACTCCATCGTATACAATACTTACTCCATCGTATACAATACTTTTGAAGCCATGTTCAAGCTTTTTCTTCAGTCTGTAGCTCTGCAGTATGTCAATAACACCTGCGTAGAGTAGCAATCGTTCCCCCTTGACATTGCGTGCAGGAATGCCACCAGGACTAAAAAACAATTCAACAAGTTATACAACAGTGAGCTTGGTGATATGTTCAGGTAGTGCTGTTATCAGTGAATCAGTATATGCACTGCACGCCATATTAAACAATACAGAATATATGAGTAATAGTATCACACTGTCTGAGAATCCACATACATCCTATGACATCACCACAAATATATATGACATCACCACCAATATACATGTATATGGCATCACCACAAATATATATGACATCATCACCAATGTACATGTATATGACATCACCACTACTTACGGAACATCTTCGTCCTCCAACTCTACTGGCTCGGCAACATCAGCTTGAATAGATTCCATTGCCGTAGAAAAGTTCTGCAGCCTATGTTTGGTGGAGCGCCCTCTGTTGATTGGACCAGGTGTAGCCATACCCTCCGCACCGGGAGCTGCAGCACCTCCTACTGCACCTGCTCCACCTACTAGATACAGATTGCCAGGAAAGATACGATATGTTTGATTTGTGAAACTATCTTTCGGAAACAAATGCAGGAATAGCATCTACATGTACATTGCAACATAATATTAAGCATGAGTAGGCTATTATTATGTGGAACGCTGCAACCATGACATAACGATAGCCAAGAGCACGTTGTAACATCAAGTCATATCTCACTGTTACACTTCCGAAGATTGTAAATCTTACCTGCGGATGAAGTGCTGGGTTGCTGCTCAGATACAGAAAGTAGGAAAGTACCAGTAGGTGGCGCTATACCAGCCGATGCAGGTCCTTCACTGTGCTGCTGCTGGTTTAGACGCTTCTTCTTATGCTCGTCCACATTGTAAATACACAGCAGTAGACTGTAGTCCATAATCTTGAAACTCTCCAAAACCTTGGAAAACAATGAATCCCCCGTTCAATTTCATACTGAAGCTACTGTGAGCACAGTCTTTAGTATAAGATATCAATGTCTATACCCAGTCCTATTCAGTAACTAGCTAACATGACATTGCATTCTAGTACCATTTATATCATATTAAAACATGAGGTGACCATAAAATGTAGTTCTGTTGCAGCTAACACATTGATAAAGATTAGGGGACGGTCACTTGAATACCAATCTATCAATGGAGGATATATTGTAGGAACAACCACTATGAAGTGAACAAACCTGCTCGGACAAACAATTCGTGATTAATCACTCACCCGACAGTCACGCTTTATAGTCTTCATCAATGCATCATATGTGTCACTCTCCAGAAGGATACCATCGGGATTCCTCTCTTTAAAATCCAAGTCTTTAAAAGTTGGACTAGACTTTGCCAGTTCATGTTTAGAAGCTTTACGTTTATATGTGGAGCCTTTCAGGTCATATTTCTCACACATACGTATAGCCTTGGGTAAGAGATTGTTCATAACACATAGCCTAATATTTTTGCCTCCCGTCTGCAAAAACAACAAAACCACAGGCTGAACATTACTGTGTGAAGTAATCGATTTTCTAAAATTAATTAATCACAAAATTTGAAATATAAAACAATGATTCGACAATCTAAAAATAATATGAACCATTCTGGCTCTTGCACTGTGTGAGACCAGTCAGTGTACAGTTTGTCAAACTTTGAGAAACGGACAGCACGTCGAAGATGAGTTTTCATCGAGAGATTACAACATCTGACATCAACTCCATGAAGCAAACAGCTTGGAACGCTTTATTGCATCCATGAATAGATAATCTGTGTTCACAGATAGGTAAAAAATGTGCAATGGAAACATAGGGCCAATGTAAACATGGTACCACAAAGTACCAATGTAAACACGGTACCACAGAGTATCGATGGAAATATGGTACATAAAGTTTATGTTTGATGCTGACTATTTGACGATCTGACGTAGGACTCATACACAGGAATCTGACCGTCAATATTTTATAGTTACAAAAATTAGTACACATACTATAAAGGAAATGATAACCTTACCTGTAGACAGTAGAGGCCATAAAACTTTGGTAACAACGTTCGCGGATTTTGGTTTAAATTCTACAAAATGCAATAAAAATCATGAAGCTTGTACAAGCATACTATATAACACGAGACAATGGTAACATGGTAAATAATATGACCTATGCTACGGTAAAGCCCAAATGAATATAGAGACATTATGTTCTTGCTATTGCACAAGACGTATAAGAGTTAGGGGACAAGCGACTGTACCACAACGAATCAAACACATGATATAGTACATCATTAGGGATGATGGAAATGCAGTCCCCCTGAACACAAGAGCTCTGTGTGATTACATTGCATTACCGCATCCCCTGAACTCTGGAATACAGCGTGTTCTGCTTACCATATAGTAACCAGGTAGGAGCTTCTGTAAGAAATCCGCCTCCTTGTGCTGCACCGTTTTAATGATGAACTCGTCATCTTCGGTTATAAAGAAGACGCTGCCACTGGCTCCAGGGTTAGACAACTCTGTCAGTGGTAAGCTTGTCAGTGATATCTACAGAAGTAGTATAGAATCTGTGAACCACGATACAATATGTAGGACAGCTAAAGATCAATGCTTGTATAACATTACATCATATAGTTAGTGTTAGAGAGAGAGTACAAGGATGGCTAACAGATATGTTGTTAGAGACCAGCACCTTGTATTTCTGCAATCACAAAACGCTTGTTATAATAATGTCACCTGGCCATAGCTGACCAACAGAGTATCAGTAATACATAGACTGGTAATTAATTTTAAAAATCAGCCTCGGATACATAGCCGTTCAACCTTTCTCAGTTCTGCAAAGGTAAGGTACCTTGAACTAGAGAATTAGATAAATTAAATTAAAACTGACTTACTAGAAAGTCATCTGTCTGTATTCCAAATATCTCCCGGAAGTATCTAAAGGCTATGGGGGCGTAAGTCTTAAATTTAAACTCTCCAGCTTTGTGGGCCGGAGTTAGGTTGCTTCCATTTCTAGATGAAGAATAAAAGGTAGTATAATTTATATATAGCAATATCATTCATAACACTGCTAACACTATTAATATTAACTAGAATATGTATTAGGCTACATGTTTACATGTGAAAAGATGGATAGGCAGGTGATGCCATTAGCTACTCCAACTAGCACACTACTGTTACATATACTTCCATTGTTAACACTATTAATATTAAGTAGAACACAATTATTACAATATACATGTACATGAGGCAAATTGTTGCGCAAATAGACATCGTCAACATGAGGCATTCGAGTATTTTCGATACATTAGCAAATGTTTTACTGTAAGATGGATAAGCTTCTGCTGATTCTAACGACCCATTTAATCTTGACATGCTCCAACACTGTTATCATTAGGCCTACTACATCAAGATTATTTGCCTTACAAGGAAATGTTACCAACAGGAAGTGTTTCAAACAGGAAGTGTTACAAACAGAATGACCGTACTCAGGGAAGTGAACTGTTTCCACAACACTGAAGTCCTGCATGAGCACATCTCTTGTAGGTTTAGACGTCAAGCTACCGACACTTTGACCAATACCAAGCTGAATTGATTTATTCAGGTCAGACGTAGCTTTCTACAATATAAAAACATGAAGTCCTTCAGTCAGCAAGGCTCTACTGTAAACCACATACAATGTAGATATTATAAAATTAGTTCATCAAAACTAATTGGTTTACCATGTAGGCCGCATATAGATATCGTGGACAATACGACACCAAGTTATAGTAGACCACAATATCTATATAGTAGTACCGTGCAAGGTTCTAAATAACAGGCAGTAGTGAACCATTACTTGTAAAGGATATCATTTTGAGTCTGCAATCTGAACTGACCTTCTTATAGGTGACCTGTCCAGTCTGTTCGTCCACTCGGCGATGACCAATCTTCTTCTCTTTAATTCCACTGTCAAGGGTGAGGGTAGCAAAGGCGAGAGCCACAGTGGGAGGAGTTTTTTGGCCATTAGAGGATGACGGGTAGGAAAATGACTGAGTACTGTCTTGCGAAGCGACTTTGAGCTGCAAACAATACTCAGTAGTTAGAGAGATAAAGCTGATAGAATCTGTAATATTATACAATACATAGCGCCACAAATACCTACTACGAATGTAGCTGTCAGTAATATAATATGTTGTACTACCACTACTACTACTACTGCTACTGCTGCTACTGCTACTACTACTACTACTACTACTACTACTACTACTACTACTACTACTACTACTACTACTACTACTACTACTACTACTACTACTACTACTACTACTACTACTACTACTACTACTACTACTACTACTACATGTACTACTACTACTGCTGCTACTACTACTATTCTATAGCTACTACCAATACTTATACCTTTGACTATATTGTAGTTGGCAATACATGTCCAATTGTACATACATGAAGTTGTTAGTGTATGGCTAATTACTACAATCAATTCTTGGAAGTACAGTCAAGCATGGCTAGAAAGGAAGCAGAGAGGCAGATACATTTAGAACAGTCATTTCTGCCTCACTTAGAGGAAAGTTAAATTTGCTATTGTTAGTAAGGTATCGGCCGATTGATTAATATCCATGATATCAAATTATAGGAGAGGCTCCATTGATCTTGCGCTAGGATTTCATAGAGGTAATTTCACAAATGATACTTTCACCACCATCCAACAAGTACGGCTACTTGGAAATTCCAAGATGTTGGAATCTTGTGTGATCAATCGCTACCTGCTAACTTATTCCCAAGGACCAAATTTTGTGTTCCATTAACCATGGAAAGGTCCATGACAAACCATACCCCATTGCTGACTGAACCATAGTTCATGGTATCATAAATAGTACCAACTATAATATTAGGCCCACATGTGGTATTGAGGACTAGTTTAGAGGATTGAAGTACTGAATACTGGGAATCTTATGCTATACTATTACTATTATACTAATACTATTCACAGTAATTACTATAAGTATAGTACTGAAGGTATCATGATAACTTTATAGCTGATACAACCATAATATCATAATCCCTAGTTACATGCTAGTATCCTATTATTAATATTATAAAGTAAGAGGTGAATATCAGAATACACTTATAATAATAATTGAATGCCAATATTACATCAAACATTGACTAACACATAACTCCCCCACACAATAATGACTAAGACACATGAAATACTCATGTATGATAGATAGGATACGCCCATGTCATTGTGATGTCATTTCTGTTTTGGTTATGATATTCAAGATGTCTTCATGCAGAGGTTAGTAAAGGTGGCAAGGTTACAACCACCACATCTACGGTTTGGTCAATCTAATACTGCTAATACATGTGTGTAATGGATTAATTCACCAACACTAGTAGAGTAAAGATTACATGGTAATAAATAAGATACAGACCAGCCTATATCAGAGTTTTATAAAACCACTGATCAGATTTAGGCTATATAGTAGGTAGTCCAAGTGACACTATGGGCTATGTGTAATAACAGATCGGATAAGGAGATTAACCACGTATGGTAAAATGCTTTTTGAATCTTTTCTTAAACTGGTAATGAAAATAAGGACACAAATCTTAGGTTTTTAGGAATAAGTAGAACAGCATTAAGGTCACACTATATAGGTATGGGAAGGCATGTCTGTTCAGCACAGATACCAGTATAAATGTTGACATTATATGTCTCTGATATACCAAGTCAAAATATAAGTTGTTTTATTTTATACTACAACAACTATGTGTGTGATATTACATACATATAACAATTATTATTATGTTAAACATACAGCTATTACAGCTAGTACCTGATAACTGTAGAATGCTTAGTAGCTTAGAGCATAAATAGGCCTATAATACCAAATCATATAAATGCTATAATATACATGTAATTATAATAGGTCTACAACAATTATAGCCTTATAACATACATGTACACACAGTCCAATATTGTATAGTATTGCATAGCATTATGATGTACATGTATAGTATTGACAATAATTATATTGAATGTGTTCTTACATCTAAAGGAGCTGGTTTCTTCGTAAAACTCTGTTGACTATTTTGTTCTACAAGTACAAGAGTAATAATATATCTACCCATAATACATTGCAATCAATATGTGTAAACCTGATAGAAAGATATACAGTATAGTTAATTTGCACACCACATCATTATATCACTACCTGATAACATAATGTTTATGATACATGATATACTAGATTTTGGCTTCAGTGATGAGTAAAATGACTAATAGGCGCATATTTATTACAGTAAATGTGCAGTATCACGCTCACTGGCTTTCTTGCTATAACATACACAAAACATTTTACATTTACTTAAACTCTTTCAGAGCCAATAGACCTTGTAGGCCACAGGCTAATGAGATTGTCAGCGGGACATCTTTATCCCATATAACAAGAACACAGCCTGTTCAGTAATAGTGAGCACCATGAGAGCACCTGTAGCTTATGCCATGTACAATATGTATATGATAAACTCACTTTGAGCAGGTGGATTAGTCGTTGTACTCGGCTGAGCCAATGCAGCAGACGACATGATGATTTACAGACCTTCAGTTAGCCAATCAGCTTCCTGTACTCGACATCTGCATTCTTCCTGTATTGAGAGTAACAACTGTGAAACATAGAAACCTAGTCCCAGCATTGATTTCTGAGATGGAAAATACATGGTCACGCCGCGTCCGAACATTTAAGGCGATCATCACCAAGTAGGCCTACATGTACATATATTAATTATACATGTAGTTAGTTAGTTAGTTTATTCCCGTCTCCAACGTATGTCTGAGAAATATTTTGTTTGTTAGGGCAATAAAAAATGAAGGGAGTAATTAGATAAAAATTCAGTTGCTAGTCAGTTTCTCTGGTTAAAAATTAACTGCAAACTTTAAAATACAGAGTTCAGGAATTTAATGCACACATTTCTGAAACAGTACTTTTTTAGATCAATGCGGCACTTCAGCTGACGACATCTACCAGAAGGCAGTTTATCCAGTGCAAACAGGAGAGAATTCGGTGATTATCACCATACAATATACGTTGATAATCTCAATGTTGAATAAAAAGGCGAGACACATTTTTTAAATATACTTTTATCAACTATAAAAATATATATAAAAAAATGCGTCTCGTCTTATTATTCATCATTGAGATACTCGCTCACACCAACATTTTTTAATTGGTAATCTCTTAATAATAGCTGGTTCCCGATTGGCAGCAATGGTTTCCCATGATATCTACCGGAAAGATCTGATATGTTATACTTTTACATTCCGATTAGTTAATATAGTGCTGTCAATTATAGACACTTGGCAAGGGCAAGTCTGAATGATTTGCAGTTGATATTAGTGGTTAGTAGTCGAATAACTACAAAACCTGGAAAGCATCACAAATTTTACAACCCTGTTTTAAAACAGTTATGATTATGGGAACTAAGTTCATTATATTGAGCTATATGTATAGAGAAAGAAAATGGGTCACTCAAAGATCCACTCCAACACATCGAAACAGGCAAATGATTTCCCGCATAGACATAAATTTCTGTTAGTAATGAAGGCCTCGTGTGTTTTCCTTCTATCATATCATATCATAAATCAAGTGAAATAGTTGATTTCTGACATCCTAAGGCAGAGAGTTTTCTTAGGCAGCAACACAAATGCCACTGACTTTTATGTATATGAAGTTAGTATCTATTTGAATCTTAGGGGCGTGCAAGGTTTCATATATCTGTCATTTTAACTTGTGCAGTAATAATACTGTATTTGAAATCTAAATGAATTATAACGCATTAATTGTAAAAATGAAATTTCAGTTACTATAAATGAACACATAGGCTATTATGTAAAATCAGAATATAAAATTTAACTCAAACACGAGGCAAATGCGGTGTAAAACTGCGGAGAAACTTTTAGAAGGGATGTGACTCCAAAGTACAAAAATATGAATTTGCTGTATTTTCATGAGTTCCCTAGCAAAGCCAACAGTCTATAGATCAAGCAACAGAATGAGCAAGCCCATAGCCCAATCAACTGGTATCGGTGTAGACAGAGCTGTATCTTAACCCATTAGGTCCTATACCGCCCGTTGCCGCCCTGGCAACTTTTTCCTGTAACGCCCGTAGCCGCCCGCTCCACTGAGGTTTCACTTTCATTTCTGTATGAGCTTTTATCAAGCTGAAACTGCTATAGCAATTGGTTGCTAGGATACTAGAGCTATCCAGCAGTATTCTAGGAGCAGAAAATTATATAGGTCAGATGAGAAAATTTTGAGAACAGCGTGTTTGAAAATTGGATATTTTACCGCGATGGCCGCTTCCATTTGGACATTGCCAATGATTGATAATGGCATTGCTGGTTGTGATAGAGTTTATGATTATAGCTGATTGAGAGTATGTACGTATTATGACAGCTATAAAGCATTATGCTCAGCTATTGGAATGAAAATTACAGAAATAATCATATTGGAGATCCATGTTCCAGCTATTACTATCACACTAAATCACTCAATGGTTTTGATGAATAATCCAAGATATTTCTAGCATTTTAGTAGCAGAGTTAAAACATAATGCCCTACTGCTATAATTATTATAAACATGTAGCTAGTCCCAGGCTAGTGGCCATGCAGATTTATTTATTTATTATTATATTTATTTTATTTCTATATTTTATATCTGCTGGCTACTAGCTGGTACTCTGGACTGGCATACACAATGCATCTTACAATTATTCTTTACTCAATCTTATGACATGGTCTAAAACTACCACATATAACAATATGCATGTACATGTAGGCCTATGTTATATTAGTAGATATTTTTCACAAGGTCATCTAACAAGTTCTAAATTTAGAAGGGGCATGGCCTATAGTCTGTGTATATGCAGCATATCCACTTCCTGGTTATAGTAGTTTCCACATCTAATGTACAAGCACAGGTTCACAGGTTCCATGCAGGTAGCCAGGTATCATTATTCACTTCCTGGTTAGCAGTGGAAACTCCTCTCTGCCCTCTGTGTTATTTGTACTTCTAATAGTACACAGTTGATGTTCTAGTAGACTAGTAGGAACATGTGCATCTAGGTGGCCAGGTACCATTGTTCACTTCCTGGTTAGCAGTAGAAACTCATCCAAACGCCTCTTGTTATCTGTACATTTACTGGTACACAGTTAGTGTCTTGGTAGCTCAGTAGGTGCAGATGCTTGTACATGTAGGTGGTCAGGCAAAAACACTCACTTCCCGGTTCATAGTTTCTCATCCGTATGTTTTTATGATATTTCGTACATGATTCCATGTTCAAGTCGCCTAGTAGGGAAGCCCAAGTGTACATGTATGTTGCCAGATAACCAACCATCTAGTTAGTCACTTGTGAATTATCCATGGTTCAGACTACATCATATAGTACACAGGTTCACTTGGTAGCAAGTTCCAATATCATTGTTCCGCTTTTTGTTCTGTTGTGCACACACCAGCCTAGTAGTTAGAACCTTCCTCCTGTAAGTACATGTACTAGACTGACTGCTACTGGCTCTGCAATCATTGATCTTCCCAGTGTAGGTCCTATGTGCTGTGTGGAGGCTACATGCACTAAATTGACAAGCTAATAGCTTGCCTTGTAGTTATGAATCAAGCTTTACTCCATATACTCTCTCTAATTGCACTTGTACCTGTAGGTGCACAGCTATCATGTTTACTTTCTGGTTAGAAAGTTAGTACCAGGTTCAATGTTATAGTAACCTAGCAGACACATATGCATGGGGGGGGGGGGGGGAACAGAATAAGAATTCACTTCCTGGCCATTAGTTTCCAATTCATAAGATTATTTTTTACCCAAAATTTTGTGTAAATTATAATTATTTATTTGCACAGGTAAAGGTAGAGGTACTAACAGTAACAAGCCATCAACATTGATCCCATCATTAGCAGGCATTGCTTGTGACATTACTTTTCCGTGTCATTTGCCACATGCATATCCACCTGTTATATTTTTCTGTTTCTATTATTTATGTACATACAGTATTATATGTAGCTACGTACCATCTTCTCAACTGTATGGCATATTTTATATAATACCATATTATTTTTATCGACATTGCACATACTAATTTTTTTGCTTTTGTATAACCATAAATAGATCACATGTAAACATTGTGATGTAGTATTGGTTTTATAAGGTAGCACCTCTAACACTATATGACATAAAACAGTTCTATTATACAATGTACATGTACTTGTAAGAAATGTATTCATGGTAATTTTCAAATCGACATACCCAGAAACTCTTCCCCTGTTGAGCATTACACATAAGACTTGGAGAGCTATTATATATATCAAATTGTAGAGAATTTTTTGCAGATTCAGAATAAGTAAGAAAATAGAATGCATCTAAAAGAGAATTCAAATTAGAGAATATGATATGTGAGCCCTTAGCCTTGTGCATTGAGGGAAATGATAAAAATTAACATAGCTAAACTTCACTGCCCTCTTGGATGTTCAATATAGGTAGCACAAGATTGGAATACATGTCAAAATGTAGAGAATTTTCTGCTGATTCGGAATATATGCATATGTGTATATGAAAATGTTGATATTTTTAACACAAATTGCATAATAATGAAGCTATGTCCATAAGCCTGCTAAACAATGAATTCTCTTAGGACAGAAATGCCCATTGAATTAGAACACAATAGGACCTAATGGGTTAACCTTACTGACTAATTAAAAATAGGTATTACAGAAGGTTAAGAAATGTGGTAAAAATCTTCACTAATCTAATGATAATCACCTGCTTCATTTTCGATTTTGGCCAATTGAAATTATACAGACAAACTTGCTTCCTTTCTCATTATTAAATATTAATTAATATACCTATTTAATTATTGAACACACGGAAAACATAAAATTAAAACATTTTACAAAATAGAAATAGATTTAGATTAAGATAGATTTATCATAGATAATGTAATTATCATTAGATCAATTAATAATTATATTATTATTATATTATTGCAATCTAACGATATTTCCATATTTATTTAAACAGCTAAATTTTGAAATAATTAGTGGGTGGTATGAGGCTATCTAGTCAGATGCACTACATTGAAAACAAAATAAAGATAAGCCAAAAAATCAAAAACGAATTTCAGTTTTACATATTTTCATTACACAAAACTACTTATCAGAAAATTAGTTTATCAGTTTTCCGGAACCGGATATATCAGCCGAGAGAAGCACCAAGTTCATAGAGTTGTCTTCTCTCATAGAGGTAACACCCTCCTCCTCCCCCCCCCCCCCCTATTATAACTCTATGTCTTCTCTTTATGGTGGAAGCTACGTCTTTATTTTCTACTGTTGATATATTTTATAGAGTTATTTTCCCTAGAAGCAGTCTGTTCTCCCGCAATAGTACGTCGGTTTTAGTTTAACGGTGGAGTTGTCTCATCATAGCTAAATCGAATATTATCGAGGCAAACGTAGTTAGCCTGTGTTTCCAGTACTTGGTGATAATTGCGTGTATGTCTTATATAACAGCATCTGCAAAGCATTCAATAAACGCTAGGTCTAAGCGGCAGTTTGAAAAAATAATTGTTGTTTACTAAACAATTAAGTTTTCTAATCCAAATGCCATGGCTATGATTGGAGTTTTTAGCTTCTCAAATTCATTTGGCACTGGGCTCTTCACTAATGAATTTCCTGGCTAAAAATATAAAATTCAACCAACTTTTAAATTTGAATCGGTCTCAATGAGCCTACTCAGTTACTGTAGGCATGAGTTTCAGTTTGAGTACTAGGCTGAGGGTAGCATGGGTCTGAGACTGGCTTCCCTGCAGCATAGTAGGAGTAGCACATATAACAATAAAAAAAAACAAAAGTGGGGCTATGAGGCCAACTCTCTACTTTAATACTTGGTGTGTCTGGGCCCTGGGGTCATGCGATGCTCACTGTACTGTAGGCTATATATGTCCGTTCAGATGACTTCTCTTTCTAGTTTCTTTACCTGCATAAACGTTCTAGTAACCTGTTGAATCACTCTGATGACATATATGATCCCATGCCAGGTCAACAGCAGCAGCCAGAGAAGATAAATGTCCTGATCACACATAACATTGTCCAGGGCTAGTAGATATATTTTGCTTTGACGCCCGTGTGGTGTAGGCCTATTAGGCCTACTGGATATACATGTCATCCAACATTGGCAAAATATGGTGTAATGACTATCAACTCTTGTGTCATCCTATCCACTACCTCACTACCTATTTCATGACCTGTCTTTGAAAAAGCTACTTACCTAGTAGTGATTCCTCTATAAGTTATGAGGCTCAAGTAACATATCAAACTCCTTGTCCTAAGCCTGGGCAATATTGATATAAACACTTCTCTGTTCTTAGCTATTATTTGTTGCTGTGTATTGTAGTCCATAAGCAAAATGCCTGAGAATACGTCACTCCAAGGGGTGTATACATTTAGGGGAGTAGAATATGTCATCACAATGCAAGTAAAAACCGGCTCCCTCCTCACAGTTACTGTAGAAGATAAGCTTACAGCCAATCAGTGGAAAGGATCATTTGACTCTGCATGTGAGTGCTAGGTATATATTCCATAGTAATCACACCTGATTGGTCATTCTAGCTCTATCAAACGCATACTGCTCACAAATGAAATTTTAGTTCTCAATCAATGCTCCCGTTCAATTTTATATCTAGCCATCAGGCATTAGTGCCATGCTATTGAACTCCTAAATATTTCCATCATGTCTTGTGACCTTATACTGACAGGATGCTATATGTATTCATACTATTCAGCTGACTTCTTTAGTTTTAGCTTGCAGTATACTGCGTATCTCGGGGCTCACACTGCATGACATGGGTGGAGATCCCCCAACTGCAGAGGGCTGGTATATCCGCATAACTTAACTGTTTATTTCTCTTGTAGATATCGAAGATATGACTCATAAAACTGGAAATTATAAACAGTTCCATGTGTTTGTAAATATGCTGGAATCTGCCATATCAGAGGTAGGTATTTGTTTTGTCAAATAGACAACTACTTGAATCAGGATTTTAGCAGCGGGATTTTCTTGTAGCTCAACATTCTTGTAATGTACATAGATTCAGTGGAAGAGTTGTTTGCCCTTTCTACTAGAACTCTGTGAGTGTAGGCTATCACTCATGTAATATTCTAATATTGATTTATTGATTTAGTTTGTTATGTTTTAGACAAGCGATTCAGTTACTATGGATTTGTTGACATTTAATGACCTTGAACTGCTGAGAAAGAGAAAAGCTGGTGTCGGCACGCAGAGTATACCAGGAGCGTCGACGTCTGCACTGACACAGAAGAGATATTTAATACTGACATACGCTGTAGAGTTTGACAAGTGAGTCAGTCAGTCGGTCAATAGTGATACCATTCTATAGCCAATCTATAACCACACTATATCTTCTCTATCACCTAGCAACCGAATTCTATCACCTAGCAACCGAATTCTATCACCTAGTAACAGCATTTTATCACCTTTCTATCACTGTTTCTATTTTAATTGGTTCTATATTTAGAATACACTATCCTCTGCCTCTCCCTTATGCTGGGAAACCTGATCCGGAGATTTTACAGGAAACTATCCGTCGACTACAAAGTGAAATAAAATCCTTAAAATCCCAAGAGTCTAAAGATTACAGAACTCGAGAATTGGAAAAGTTAAAACTTGAGTGAGTGTCTAAGTCCAGCTTCTAATAGTACAAAAGGTTTATTTTTATTTTGTTAAATACCTAGTGTGACCGACCAACACAACTTGTACTTTGCTCTAATGCTCCTTGCTGACAAGTATTATGAATCCTGCAGAAAGTTAGAATATGTTCCCATACCATAATATGAAGATTGAGTGTTTCTCCGTGACGTTTTTGTAGTTATGACCAGCTATTGACTGAGAAAGAGGCTGTAGAACAGGAATATATACTGTACAGAAAACAGCTGAAGCACACAACAGCCGGGGCTTCAACTAAAGTATGTACTATCTTCTCTTTTCATGCCATCCATCTTTAAATACTGATACGTAATATTATATACTGCGTGTATGTACATAAGTATTCATGTACATTATGATATACACAGTGTAGCGATATAATTTTATTGAGTGTAATGTATTGCATTGGAGAGAATAAAAATATTTCAGATGTTGAGCTCATTCTCTTCTCTAAATTTGAAAACTTTTAAAGTTGCTTTTTCTCAGAAAAATACAAACTCCGTTGGTGCTAAGACAACTCCCAATAGTAGCTCTAATAAGGTAAAATTTGGCCTACATGCAGCCTATATTATTTGTTGTTGTGAAAAATCAGTTATAAATATAATTGCATAATTTAATATAATTTCCATTCAAGCATCACTTTTATATGTTTATGATTTAATGTAACTTGCTAATATTCTTGTATTATTGTTAGCTGATGATTCTAGTAGCATATTCAAGTGCATTCTTAGTCCTAAGCAGTCTTTCACCAAAGGGGCTCAAGCACACCATGCTTACTATTTGTTGCTAGTAGGTGCTGCTAGCAGTTACTGCTAGTAGTTGTTTATTGTAACATAATATATACGTGCAGGAGATCAGAATACTCAAAGGAGTGGTAAAGAATTTAGAAGAGGAGTTGATGAAAGAAAAAGCAAAACATCAACGGATGATGAACAAAAAACGAAAGGACACACAAGACCTTCAGGAGGAGGTAAGCACTTATCTGTATAGAGTTGCCTCCCTTTCTTGATCTGCGAAATTACTATGACATTGGTTTATTTGTCTAAATTTTATGGTAAGCAGTAAATATCGACTAAAGGCTGTCAAGTCACCAATCATTTTTACTCTCAACTGTGCCATGTATTATTACACTTTTATAATTTTTCATGAGAACCTTGAGTGTTAGACATGTTAGCAAGTTTATTATGAGATGCTTTAATTTTTTATGAATTTGTATGATTCTATTATGGAATATAGTTCCTATTTGGATTCAAGATTCAGGTCCTACTTCAATCAAAAACTGCTTTTGTTCACAGTACACATATATAATGCAGTAAGAATATAAGAATAATATGTAGGTACTCTTTTATGATACACAACTTGTCAATATCTCTCTCGAGCATGGAGACAATAGCATAAGCACAGAACTCTGTCTTGATGCGACCTAGTAGGCCTAGTTCATTCTATATTCTGTATTTCTTCCTCCATCTTCAATACTTGTTTTTTCTTTCAGGTACAAGAATTGAGGGCTTCAGAACGAACTCTTAAAGTGCGAATTAAAAGTTTAACCAATGAATTAGCTGTTTACAAACGTAAGGCTGTTACGGCCGAGCACAGTCGTCCAATCACCAGACAGTCTCGACCCAACTCTGGGAGGGCAAACACAAGCAGAGGGAACATTAGCAGAGGAAGTATCGGTACCTCTTTCAACAGAGACAGGTGCGAGACTTAGGAATGCTTGCATTTTTATTTATGGGGCCATTTTCTCAAAAAGTTACTGTTTATCATACTTTTAACTGAAATTGTGTTTCTCTTGTGTCGCTCCAACTGAAATGGAAGGGGTTGAGCTGTACATAAGCGTCTTTTACTTCATTGGTATATATAAGTTCTATTCCTTGAGTTTGTATTGTATGCTAATACTACTTGTAAAGGTCACCAATGCATAACACTCTTAGCATGGCTTTATCGAAAGCTTTACTCACCTAAATGTTTCAACTGATACAAAATCTTAGTTTTGATTCTGTTATTAACATGAATGTTTGCCGTAGATCTTCATCGAGAGAACGAGGGCGTTCGTTATCAGCCGACAGACCTCAGTCATGTGACAGAAGACCAAACTCCAGATACAGCAACACACGCTCCAGACTTGCCTCACCACTAGACAGAAATTCTTCGCCTTATGACAGACGGTCGTATGATTACGAACGACAACCAAATTCACGAAATTTTCCCAGATCTAGTTTTGGCAGGACGCCATCTCCTGGAACAGGCCTTAGGCCGTCACCTGCCGGTAAGAGATGTGTTTGCTACTTCCCAGGCATATAAGTACAGTTACATGTTCAAGTTGAAATAACCGTTGCGACAATCTTATATTGACAGCTACGTCAATCGATCAGTAAGCATTCATTCGGTAACTTCTGTCAGAGTCTCACCCTTGCTTTGTCATTGCCATGTAGTACATTCCTGGATTTCTCACAAGCTATAGTAGCTATAGATATAGATTAATAGAATATAGAATAATGTATTTATATTCGGTCATCAAAATTAATAGTGTTGGTATTGCCATTACATGGATAGCCAGTGAAACACATAAAAGAAAGCCCTAGCTTTTGAGTTTTTAGCTCTATATTTTGATTTAGGTATAATTATATTTTAGTAGTAGTACTAGTACTATTGCTAGGTTTTATTGAGTGACTGATATGAAGTTTATCATATTTGTTGAATGGTTTAGGCTCAAGAAAGCCGAGGTTTGACCCGACGGCGTACATCACAGAAAAGAAGCAGAAGCAGCAGATGGCCAGGGCAAAATCTAGCCCAGGATCTTACAACGCTAGGAACTCAACTAGAAACAATGGTCAGTTTGCTATCTATATCTCCTGTACCAGCAGCTAATCAGGTGTCGGATATATGTGTCTTCAACCAATCAGATTCTAAGTTTTTGTTTATGATTCAATCATGAGATAGAGGTTTACCCTGACTCATGTATTTTAGTGAGAGCTAGAAATGTGAGATCATCTCCCAACCATAATGATGGCCGTGGTTCTACTGGTCTTTACTCAAGAGGGAGGAGCAGGGATAGAGTCCCGCAAGGATCAGCTAGGATTAGAAACTCTTCAGGTATGCTTATTATATTGGTGGATGTGCCTGTGCGGTTCTCTAGATTTGCCGACATTTGACTTTTTGCTTGGCTTAGTTGTTATGGTGTTATACTTTATCAGGCTATTTATTGTTCCTTTGTTTAATTTAGTCGAAAGCCTTGGTTCTGTTGGCTCAATGGGATCAGTGAGGAGGTCCAGGAACAACTCCTATGGCAGTGAAGGAAATATGTCAGATAGTTCTCAGGCTGGCTCACAGTATAGGTCCTCCGCTAAACATAGCAGAAATGTCGGGTGGGATGGGGATTGCCCATCAGAGAATATTTTTGTAAGTTTATAGACTAAAGCCACATGTATAGTAGTTTTCTAATAATGACAGTATTATTACATGGGTGCTTTTAAAGATATCACAATTCGCATAGAATTAACTTGAGGTAATGGAAGGGCCTACTCATACACATAACTTTCAGTTTGGTCTCATTAGCTCATGTCACAGACCTTGCGCTCCTACTGACCACATATTTGTAAATTGGATTTGGTACCTGCAGTCACCCACCTATTAGTAGTTGAATTGCTACCTACACACTACATGTAGTTAGTTGATTATTCATGTGGTCCCTACTGATACTCCTGGCTGCTGGGGGTATGGAACCCCCCCCCCCAGTTGAGTGCAGATGATGTTAGAACTTAGATTATGTTTGTTATTTATTCTAAACATACTGCATCATTATTTTCATCATACATGTACATTACCAGACTGTGACAGTATAACAGCACGGCCTGTTTTATCTTGTAGCAAAAGAAACCTAATATTAGACCTAGTACAAGCACACCAAATGTGCAGAGGTTACGATCAAGAGAAAATTTACCTACAGGTTTGTTAATGTACATGTATAATTACTTGAATTTGTCATCTGTTATCATCTTCACTAGCATTCTATATGAACTGCATTCGGAACGGTAGGGGAAACTCAAACCACCAATGAGTAGAAATAACTTAACTGCTAGCGAATGAGTAATTTATTGCCAGACCCGTTGTTGACAATCTCGTTTGGGTTTTTTATTACGTGCTATCTCAAGCCACTTTGGCAGTCTCCACATGGTGTTTAATATAAAGAACAATTTCTCTCTAAAAGTTTGAAGATACATGCTAGTAGAGTGAAGTATTCCACTATCGAAGTTGCGGGTAGGGCATATGCTTATATTCCTGGTATGTTCGTTGCCGTTAACATTGGTCACTTGGGCCAGCTATTTCAAGACAAAATGTTTTCCAAGTTGCTTGTATGGTCGTCTGAGAACTCTTAAAATGTCAATGAAACACAAATTTATAACTGTGATGGTGCATATTAGAATATGTGCAGTGTAGATACGTCTTCATGAGTACCAGGCATCATCAAATGGGCTAGAATAACAATTTAGTTGATTGCACTGAAATTTCTTCCATTTATAGACTCGGCTGCAGAATATCACAACCACTCAGCGGATATTGATGACATAGACGCACGCATTCAACGAATCAAATACATGATCAATGACAGGATTTAGTCTTAGTATTAACGGGAAATAATGTTGGGAAAATCAAATTTTTTTTGAAGTTTATAGTTTGAATATTCCCTTGTTTTCTACATGTACATGTTAGGTCACGCATGAAGATCACATATTATGTATAGTTTATGTACCAGTAAATCTAGGTCACGTATGTACATGTATTTCAAGGTCATGTAGATAGATATCCGATTTTTCTGATGAACTCCTTGATTCAAAGTTGGAATTGATAGGCCTGTTTATTTGTGTTTTTTTCACTAGTCACCTTTGTGTTGTCTGACTTGGTGTATCATCACCTCCACATGAAATAGACGTAGTAATAGATAAATTAATGTTGTATTTATATTTATTTAACATTTTGGAGTGGTCCACGCATCATTAAGTGATTTAGTTGTAATGAATAATAATGATATATTGTGTTGTGATGAATGCGTGTTCTGTGCTTAGTTAGTATATTCCATCAAGTGGCTTTATGTTTATTGGTACTTGGTATGTTGGTTGGTAAGATAAAAGAAAGTGGGGTGTTATATTTTAAGGAAAGACCATGCAATAAAAATAATAAACTAAATACTTTTCTTTTTCATGTAATGATACATGGCAGCATGGCGTTACATCAGCTGTTCTGTAAACCAGGGACCGCAGATTCAAGTTCCATACTCTACCTGTCGTAGGAGGATAACTCTTGCACTCGTCCAATATTCGAACAAACTGATGTGTGACATACAATATTATACAACACATAGGGTCTTCGCGACCTCTTGAACGGACCCCCGGGTCACAAATAAAAATCACAATATGGCCGTCCGACCTAGGTCAAAAGGGGTATTAGCCTGAGATTTTGCTTGGCCGGACGAAACCCTCCCTAGGTCATCGGCACACCTGACCTCTTCAGGCAAAAATGAGAATTTTGCTTTTGGCCCAGGTCGGTATGTTCGCGACCCTGTGACGGATGTGTGCCGGAAAGTCTTTGCAAACTGGTCTAGGTTTGAAATACTAGTACATTTGCTCAGGTCCAAGTTGGATTTGTGCCCACACTTGTCGTTGATAGTGGACACAATTCCTGAACTAGACATTAACAACTTTTTGGGATTTTTCCAACAAACTTTGCAGAAACTGTGATCTACTTGTACTTTTATTTGCTAGTATAATATAAACGCAATCAGTGTAAATTTATAACATAGCATACATGCATAAATTGTCTAAATAAACGTAATATTATACTTATGATGTATAGTCATAGGACATAGCATGACAAATTGTGTTACAATGATATATAATTAATCAGTATTAAATTGAAAACTCTGCTGTCTTCATTCTTCATCATATACATGTATGCAATGTCCATAAATGATACAAGAGTGTTTAAAAATACTCAATCGACATGTAATAAAATATAGTATATCGATATTGTTTAGTATAATATATTGCAACGAAGTGGATGAATGTATTTGGGTGCACGAGCCAGCGTGTGTCCATATTGATAACCATTTCACTTAATTCTCAAGTCATATACTTCCCATAGAATATATCATATTGATCTCCCTGTCTGTCGCAATTTTAAGGTAAGGGTAGATAACTCTGTTGTTTCTACTGTAGCGGGAAGGTTAAAAGACTACTCTGGAGCGTGCTCTGTGTGCCCCGAGTCTTGGCGACCTTTGACCTTCAAGTAGAAATATTGCAGCTGAAACCATGCATAGTTAGTAGATTCAATTCCACTTTGCATTCTATTCTAACATATATAAGTAAGTATACAGTGAGTACAGGTGCATGTAGAAATCAAGTTATAGTTTAGTACTTCAGTTTGTATGATTATGTCTGCAGACGTCGTACTTTGCCAAGCTGCACTACTACTAGATTTCTCTTAAATAAAAGAACTGCTTGCCAGTGGCTTAGGTTGGTTGAAATCCTTTGAGGTGAGCTCTTTTATTGAAAAATTTATCATGCAATAAATCTGACTCAAAGATTCGAGAGAGAGGCTCTGCAGAATTTTTCGGCAAATTTAGCTGCGGCAGGAACACAGTTTGCGAGAGCGAGTGACTAAATTGCATCAACTAATTCTTACGAGTTGAGACAGGTTGACGTCTCTGAGTGCTGTCTCCATTGCATGATCCCCCGCCGCAGCAGTATCTCAGCCTTCTCTGTTGCCCACCATAGTCTATCCAAGCAGACCACCTACCCCACTCACCTAGAAAGCAAATCTCTGTTGGTTTTAGACTTCATGGCTTAGAGTATTTCTGCAATTTTATTAATTTTGTGCGAACGGTATACGGCTTGAATTCTAAGTCCTCCAAAGGAATTGACGAGCGCATTACTAACCGACTTTCAAACTTAGGAAAGGTTCTGAAGTTCCTCAGGCTATCGTTAACATATAATTACTACCTACATACATGTATTCTTTTGGAGAGTTGGTAACCAGGGTTATTTACAATTATCATTAATTATCACTAGGCTGAACCAACAAATCTTGTTATATCTACTGTATATTCAGAAAATTGTGAAACTCCATGCTTTGAAATAAAATGTTGTTTGACTTAATAGATAGCCTCTAGTAAATGCTTGTACAGCGTACCTTGGCAGCACTGGGTGTTGCATGTTCTACGATCTTCTACAGTTCCGCTACAGGTAGTAACTGTAGAATCTCTAGCATATGCATCAGATGTGTATCTGTAGTTAGCCTTGGCTCTACATTCTTTAACTCTGACCTGCTCACCCCCTCCACACCTCTGAGAGCACTCAGACCAAGCACCCCATTTAGACCATGTCCTCACAACTGTAATGACAGCATGACATTATTGTAGATATTTAGCAAGCTCTATTTTTAGAACAATATCTGGATTAAATTTTTTTTAAAATATATCACTGCCTCTCTACCTGTCGATCCTGATATTTATGCATTCTAATTTTAGAGCTGAACACAAGTTAAAGAGGCGCAAATCAGTAAATGCACTACATCAATCTCTCATTTATGGCTAGTTAAAAGATAGAAAATATAGAATCATTTAGCTCATCTTCAGTGTTATCTCACCTTGATAAACTTTCTGCAAGGGCTGTGGTTGAAAAGCGTCTGGTACTAATCTAGCTACAGACCTAGATCTGGATTTTGACCTGGACCTAGGTATGGGACGCATTTGTGAGACACCCCATAATCTTGTGGTCTGTGGAACACTAAATTCATGTAGTCGTCGTGATCCAAGTAGTGTTGACTGTGGCTGACTAAAGAGGACCGACTGCCTTGGCACAACAACAGGAAGAGATGACCCCGGAACAATGGACGATACAGACTCCAAGTCATCATTAGGCTTAAAAAGTGGTGCCCTCTGTTGAACGGGAAGAACTGGTACTGCAGTCCTAGAGCTAGACGGTTGAGCTGCCGAAGGCTGTCTGAAAGGCATGACTACTATAACAGGTGAGTTAAGGCCTCTGCCCTGGACAGGTACTGCTGCGATCGGAGCTTTAGTAGTTACATTAATCAGATCAGCCATGGTATCGCCTACAACATACATAGATATCCTTGGTGACCGGTATAGTACATGAAGAGTTTACAAACAGTCCTACATGATATAGTTTGAAATTAGGGACAGAAATCACATTAAGCATAGTAATTAATATGTAATTATGACATGCAAAATAGTCGGAATAATATGGGAGCTACTTGCACAAGTCATGTTAGCTATCAGTAGACAGACGCAGGTACGAGGCATTTATACCTAGTGTAAATCTGCATGTACAGTACACGATTGTTGAATGATGCTAAGTATGATGTCTAGTTCCTACATATGTATGCCTACATGCATGCAATCTGACACCAGCAGGTTTTCATAGATACAAGCAATAGTAAAATTAAATGCAGTAAGTAAATTCTGGTCCAGGTCCACTAGTTTTAGAATGTGCACCTCTATGGATACAACTTTATGAATTCACCTACACCTATAAAATCACTTATAAGGTGGCTATGCATTAGAGTTGTCTTACATGTGGTTTGTAGTAGAGCGACAATCCAGAGTAGGTGCCCTTCTAAAACACAACATAGTATGCGTGAGAACACAAAATTATTACAATATGTAGCTGTGACATACAGTGCACTTCACTTTCATTGCATGATATGATTGTGTAGTCTGTTACTGTCCATACACACATACATGTAGTTTTACACATAATATAAATAAGTAGATTGTAGCCTAAATGACTAGGAACTAGGTATAGGTCTGTTCAACAGGCAGCCGAGCAAGCTAAAAATACCAAAAGAAAAAATTCGAACTAAAATACAATTTGAATGCAAATTGATGAATATACTGTGCTGTTTTAACGTACATGTATGCACTTACCCATAGCTACTGTAGACGTAAGAATAATATAGGTAAGTATTTTTTACTTCTACCACTGGAGGACAGTTGATAGGTATGAATGGTCCTGGATCTTGTCTGTATTTATATACCTAAACAATCACTACGTCAACCTAATTAAACGACCTCTATTTGCTGTTTCACATTAATTACAGTATATTGATGCATAAATGTGCAAAAATAATTCCAAAAATCCACACCCTGTGTATATGAGAAAGCACTCAAAGATCATCATTAGTGATGCTCAGCACCACTTGGACAATGTCATAAATTTCAAAATTAAATTAAGTATTCAATTCACATAGGGTGGCAGGCGTTCAACAATTTATTAAATAATACTAGTACTAATAATAATGGTATACTGATATGCATATATAACCATTATTTTAGTAAAAATGTTGATTATAGGAGTGTCAATTGGGCAATGACTGAGTGTAAAGGTTGTAATTGATACATTTACCTGTATACTGTTAGACAACATGGTGTGGAGTCTGCTTTCTAGAGCATTGTATCTCCACTGAATACTAATGAATTTATAAACACTTTCAAAGGATGGTTCAGGCCTTGTTCACTTTGCACAGAGTAAAGATTTTTATACCAATGCCTTCAACAATTCATAAGCACAATGCACAAACTTTTAGGGACAATTTGTAGCAAAATATTATATCCTATGTACGCAATGAATGTACGATGCAAGTACTGTAGATTAACACTTTCTATGGTTTGAAGTTTCTAGTACAACTGTTACAAGTACATTTGAGTGTTAGAAATATAACAAGGTATTTACGATCTGCAATGTAGGTGCTTCATATTCCTTCACCTTCAATGTTTTTACCAATGTACATGGCTTTTGTGATTATTACGTAAGGAGTAGATTTTCATTATAACATTTAATATAATTAATTTCACCACCCATACCGAATAAAATTAGCAAAGCTTAATCAAAGTAATTTCAACTCTATTAGAGCAGCACATCAATGCTATAAAAATATTTTCCTCAAATTTATTAAATTTATTAGTCATCCACCAAGTCTACAGATTCTGTTAATTTTGTTTGAAAAGAATATTGCAAATCAAATTAAACTGACAGCTGGTATGTGAATTCCCATTCATTTCCACTTTGCTTCCAAGGGAAGTGTCTTCTACCTGAAGTAATGCAGTATGATTTTACTAATAGACAGGCTATAATGATATTGCATTGGCATCCAGGTTTTGAGTGGTTTTCAAGGAAGTGATGTTTATATATATTTGTACCCATAGATTTATCTCTATGTTTGTACCTGATCTCATCCAACTCCTAACAGTTGCAAAATGTGACAATAACTAACAGGTACTTAATCCATAGCACCTGCTGATCTTGGCAACTACCTGAAATACCAACTGATAATTTAAATTGACTGGTTTGTACTAATGTAAATACATTTACATGTAGTATTTAATAATTTTACTTTACAGTTGTGGTGTTATGCAATGACTATAAAACAGGGTGAACTGATGCGATTTCATTAACACAGTTACACAGTCAGTATAATATGTCTTCATACAAGTAACCGAGAACAAAAAATCCAATAACAGTATGTTATTGTGAAGAGTAATACATTGTATTTGTGTTAAATCAAGTCACATATCAACAAATGGGTTAAATTTATCATGGTATTGATGCGGACAGTATTATTTATTCTTTTAAAACTTTGCTTTGTTCAAATGTAATAAAGGCAACCCAATTCAGCACAATTTCCTGGATAACAGTATTAGGAAAGGAGTCAGGAAGCTCCATAAACAAAAATGTGTTAAATGACAAGATTTTAAAAGTGCCATTACCAGCACTACTTTGCAGTCCATTGATTATCATAATTATATTATAACACAATTTATTAGCGAATTACACAGTTTTTGACATCTGTGTTCGCGTGCACTTGTGACTATGAAGGTGTACATGTAAGCCTAGCTTTTTATTGAATTGTAGCAAGAGTTATACAATACTTGGTTGAATACAAAACATATAAAACTCATATCAGGCACTGTGCATGTTTATGACAACATGGTGGTCGAGAGCTACTGCAGGATAATGGTGTATTTAGCTGGTATGCTTTCCTTAATATACCAGGCTGAATCTCTAGACAATATACTGGGTGAGAGATACAAATGACCTTATATTCAGGTTTAATATATTTCATTATATAAATTTTATACACGTATATAGATTCAATAACACTTCATGAAGTTAGAATAAAGTACATTACGTTGTGTCCTTGAACTTTGTATCTATAATGTTGTGATATATACCTGTAGCTAAACCAATTTAACTGTCAAAACTAGATGTCTCTTTATTATTCCATCAGGAAATTTGTCTATAATTATTATCTACAATGAATAGCCCTATTAATATCATAGAAATACATGTATATATTATTATTATATTTTTATTAACAATAAAATTTTGCCTATTTTAAGAAATTCATTTAAACTATCCTTATACAATAATTAATTCACTTAGTGGCCACCCTGCATATCATCATCATCATCACATTGTTTCATCTAATATTCATTCCATACAAAAGAATAGCAATTACATACCCCATGTGTTACTTATTTTAACTGTTTGTATATATATTATATAACTCTAATTGTTGTGTTGATTATTCTTAACCAAGCTGATTGAAATCTGCTGCTTATTTTACCATCAACAACTTTTTATTCTAGAATAACATTCTTTTTGGTGAATGAGTCACATCTTACTGGTTGGCTGAAGGCTTATTCTCATATATCAGTCATCGGCTTGACGAGATTATGTTGCAATACCAGCAATTGTTCTCACTGCAGAATCAGTTTATGCGTTGACTATGATAGAGTTAGCTTTCTGTATATTAATAACAGCCATGCCATGCATATGTAGCAGTGTTCCTCTACCAGCCTTGCTTTGACGTCAGCTCTGTGTCCAACCTAGATGCATATATAGTTACATAGTCACATCAGGCTTATCAAGTCTCCCTGCAGGAGACTCCTTGATTTTCAACTTAAATTTTGGTACCCCACCCCACCCAAAATGGACACCCCACCCAAAATGCCGAATCTCCCTGATTTTCATCAGTCGAACTTGGTAAGCCTGAGTCACTCAAGCTAACAGGTTGGAACCAGACAGTATTAAGATAACCATACTTTATGGTATAAATGCTGCATATTTTGTGAGCTAATATACATGTAAGTATACAGTAAAACCATTCTTTAGCCTGGGCAACCACACCATCCAGCTGTTAGACCTAGTTCCCACATTGGCTATTTTCTAGCTGCTGTAGACTGGGGACTCAATCACCATTTAGTATATATTCAGAACTGAAGCTACTAAGTAGTTACAGCTGACATATCCGAGTACACAAATACAATTCCATCCACATTGTTTGCACTTGCAAACCTTTACATACATTATCCGCTTTGCTTGGTACAGATTGGGTTTGAAGTACCAGAGTAAATCAATACTATACTATATATTATATTATAATACTCGTATATAAAATATAATTGTTAATATCGAGAGGAAAAATTCACGTACATGGAAGTAGGGAAATTGCTTTTAAAGTTTTTCCAATAAAATATCTAAACGTCAATAAAGACAATTCAAAAAATTTTGGTTAGAGTACGTATAAATTAGACACCAGTGCAACACAAACCTTTTAGTGGTTTTTTTCATATTATTGTAAAAGACTACTTCCTTCTTCAGAGATGTCAAGTCTCAAAATCCACTGTCAGCCTTTCCACAAGGTAGTCTCCCATGTTTGTGAATTTAAAAATAGAGACAAGAAAATGCATTATGCAATATGTCAAGCAATATTATAAAATAATATAACAACCTAGATTTCAACTTGTCTCTTGCAACGTTCATATTCCACAGCAGATCATGAGCAACACTGTCATCTCTTATAAAAATCATAACTCGACTTTGATGTGAAATACAGAGTTGGGTCCAAGTCGACTTGCAAGTCAACAAGTCAAGTCATTTCTAAAATTTTGGAGGCAAGTCAAGTCCAAGTCAAGTCAGTGCTGCCTCAAGTTAAGTCAAGTCAAGTAATTTCTAAAATTTTGAAGGCAAGTCAAGTCGAAGTCAAGTCAGTGCTGCCTCAAGTCAAGTCAAGTCAAGTCAGCTGTCATACAAGTCGCAAGTCAAGTCAAGTCAAAGTCAAGTCAAGTCGAAATGCAAGTCAAGTGGAAGATAACTTCAAAAAATTTTACATTTTTCAAAACATCATTTTTTTCTTTTAGTAGGCATTCCAATCCATGAAAAACCTATGCCAAGGTGTAGTAGGGCATGGACATGTATGTGATGCAATCATGGTAATGAACTAGTCTATATAAGTAGTATTATTGGCACTACGGTCGAGACTGGTCATATAGTATTATATACTGTATATTGTAATGGTGATGCAGTGTTACATAGCGTATAAACAGCACATGGTACAGCAAGGAGTGTCCACTGGCCAGTCCTGCAATTTAACTCTAGTAATTACTGCACTGCACATTGTATTCACTACTTACAGTCTTACACCCCACCTACATTGTATGCTACACTTACACTACTTGCACTGTGTGTACTTGTGACTATGCATTGTCGTTGTGTAGTCTCACGTACGTACACACAGCTTAGATAGTGCCTGAATTGTGTACCCTCATAGCTAACCTTGATATACTCTGAGTGCTGCTAGTAGCACTGATCTAGTAAAAATGATAATTAGGTAGGCAATTGAGACCTTTTTTCCATGTTGGCTAAACACTGTACAAAATTTTTATTTGCCAGATTGACTTGGCAAAACCCAAGTCAAAATCACAAGTCATTCCTGTGTCCAAGTCAAGTCAAGTCAAGTCACATTGATGTGCAAGTCAAAGTCAAGTCAAAATCACAAGTCATTCATGTGTCCAAGTCAAGTCAAGTCAAGTCACATTGATGTGCAAGTCAAAGTCAAGTCAAGTCAGCAAGTTGGCAAGTCCAAGTCAAGTCGACTTGTGACTTGACTTGACTTGGCAAGTCAAGTCAAATCTATGACTTGGACCCAGCTCTGGTGAAATAACGTATTTGTATTATTTAATGTAAATAATGATATTATTGTCATATTAGAACTTCCGAATTGCGATCAAGGGATCGTTAAAAGAGACGTTCTCTTCTCTCCTACGGATCCCATCATTACAAGGACGTCTACAGCTAGATCTCTAGTAGAATGTGTGATCAACTGTGCTAACGGCAATGCTATTCTCAGAGACTCAACAGGTTAGAACTAGATAACACATTGAGCTGCAGAACAATCGCAGGGAGCTAGTGGGAATGCGCGATTGTTCGAAAAGGACAATTCGAAACAGGCTTTAAAAGTGGACAGTTTAACACCGGACAGTTTGAAACACCTAACCCCAAACCCCAACTACCAGATTTCAACTAATTCTTATTTTTAATATTATTTTCTTTATTTAATTAATTAAAATTAAATATCTGCAAGTTGAGTTCTTCTAAATGTAAAATACACAGTTTCGAACTGTCCTGTTTTGAACTGTCCAGTTGTGGAACGTCCTGTTCCGAACTGTCTTTTTTGAAATATCCCTTTACCAGCTAGTGATTATGGCATGTGAGAGTCCCAGGTTTGATTCTTGTAAAGGTCATTGGTGGTGTTAGGAAGAGCATTCAACCTTATAACACTTCTACGCTACTTTAGTTACTCTGCGATTGGTGAAGTGCCTTCCCCACTCCATAAGTACAAAAGTTACAGATCTCTTTAGATCACTACTTTCTTACCTAGGATTAATAGTGGGAAGTAAAGCCGGTAAATTTTTTAGGAAGCAGTAATACGTACTTGTAGATGGTGAATCAGGTGTTAGTTCTGCTCTTACATGTTTGGGTTCATGTAAAACTTACTTCAAGTATGATAGCAGAAGTGTACAATGTATAATAAGACTACTGTCTACTGTCTACTGTCTACTGTCTACTGTCTACTGTCTACTGTCTACTTTCTACTGTCTACTGTCTACTGTCCACTGTGAATTTAATATGTTACAAAATTTGATTATTTCAGCTGCACAGAAGAAAAATGTGACACCAATTTACTGTGTCTGCTTCTCATTGCAACAAAGACATTTAACATTGTAATACGCATGACTTGTACTGTGTGAAACAGCATTATAAATGGTCTTTGGTCTTTAAAAAGTTGTTTTTTCATTTCCACTACTCGTCGAACGCTGCTTTGACTGAAGTTACTCACCCCACATTTACCTGCACATGCAAAAGTGGTGAGCTTCTGCAGCCCCTACAATGAAGACTACATGGCTGCAATCATATAGTTGCTTCAGTCTTCCCACAGGAAGAAATTCATACCAAGCAAATTATGGTAATACATGAAAAGCGGCTAATTGAAAAATCCTGAAAGAATTTCTCACAAATGATGCATTTCTTTCAAGTTTTAGTCCTTCTGTAGTAAAGCATCTATGTTGCCATGACGATATATGTTACAGGAAACTGCTACGAGCTGAGCGGAGATACAACCCAACTGAGATCAGGTTCTAACATAGGGGATCTGGTTGAGATGATGCAAATTGGAGAGGTACTTTTAGCGGTCATTATTATAAGCAGAATTAAATCAATCATGACATGTATGTTCTCAGTGTACTGCTGATTTTATTGAAACACATTTAGGTGGAAACCAGTTTAAAACTTGTTGCACATTTCCACTTCTGTAAATTTCTTGTTGATTTCTTAATGAATTATGCTTAGGAAATTCGTAAGTTGGTCGTAATTGACTTTGAGTCAAATCAATTTAGAGTGTAAATAGTAGAGGCTTACAGTCATGTAATTTTCACTGGAACTGGTGATTGATGCTAAACTAACTGTAAATAAAGAGACCCTTTTGCTATTTCTAATGAAATTGTAATTAGACAAGAAAACACGATTACCTAGAGTACGCCTCACTGTGTTACGAGTTTTATTATCCATAATTATATAACATCTCTCAGGTAAGTTTGTCTACATTTTATGTTTGTTTTAGCACACAAATTGCAGCGGCAGAGCATGCTCCACGGATGAAGTATGCATGAAAGGCTGCAATGCTATAGAATTGTCTACTCATCTATGTATTGGTATATATAAAATATCAAATATGTATATGCGCAATGTTAACATGCAGTATTGCTTCTAATTCTATGGTAGTTTTCATGTACATGTATATACTCTAAGGGTACTATCAGGTTTTGCACATAGCATAAACTAGCCTCTCATAAACGTCGCCTATTATTGGAGCGTTTAAACTTTTACAACTTGTTATAAACTAGAATGTTTGTAAAGTTCTCAAAGTAAACAGTTCTTACTGAGGTAGATTATGCAATAGCAGTTACTATATGATATCAAACTTTTGTATTTCAACTCCCATAAGCTAGAATAGGTCAGTCACATGGTTATATATTTAATGTCTACAACGAAATATATATCTAATGTAACCTGATGGAAATAAATGTTGTGGTCTTGAACAGTGGAATATTTACGTATTTTCAATGAAGCTTAAACCTCAGCAATAAATGTACCATCTTTCACTTTTGAATATGTTGTAGGCCTCAGGATGGAATTAAACAATACTGTTCCAAAACGTATTCGACTTTGAACCATAAAGTGTTAGTTCACGCTTAATTATTGCTTTTATTTTAGCCAATCAGGTTCAAGATTGTGATCTGAACAGTGAATACACCAATCTGCGTCACTATTGGTCACCTATTTTGACTGTTGATGATGACTCCGGTACTGTGATGGTATGTTGGATATTTCTATCGCTAAAGTAGTACTTGGTGTCCAAGTTGTAGACTTCTTTTTTGAACACTTTTGGCTAGTGTTTGTTGTCATGTTCATATACATGTAACTCTATTTTCACGGCATCTATGCTTGCTTATTGGTCAAATGCAAATCGTTTTGGTATGAATGTGGACTTTTTTCTTGTGATTTAGTAAAAAAACATTAGCTATAAAGGTAAGTGAAACATCAGAATGCTATATATGCGATTATTAGGACCGATGCTGTTGGTTGTTATCTAATTGTGACGTTTGTGAATTTTTGGTCTTAACATTATTTACCTAGTTTGTAACGTATCCTAAAACCAGAAGTGATTCAGCTCTGAGGGTAATCATTCACATGGTTGTGCGAGGTCACTTGAATGCTGCTGACCGCTGTAGCCGTTGGTACGTCATGTTTGACTTCAGCCAGTGTTCGAATCCTTCGAGTATAGAAATGATTGATTACAGCGACAAGACGGGTGACCTTCACAGGTCAATGGATAGTAAGTGCAAACGGCTCATGTATGTAAACAAACTTCTTGCACATGTAGATTCTAATGCACATAGTCTGGTATAAACTATTGAATTAGTATTTGCTGGGTAACATGAAACATAACTAACAAATCAAGAGGTCTCTTCTCCCTTAGGGTGTGCGAGTGTATCTTGCTCTCTTTTAGTTGTTCGATATTTTATAAAAATATCAACTGCTCTAAGCTAGTCTTGTAGATAGACCTATTGAGCCTATAAAAGACACCATACTCCATATGTTTTAGTTGGATCATGATTATTTTTATTTTTAACCAAATTTTGGTTTAGCCCGGTTACATATAGATACAACAACGCTCTTATTTGGAGGTTTACTACATGTATATCCTAATGTACATGTACAGTATTATATACATGTACATGTACATAATGTATACTGTATTTAGTATTTTTTAGTATATACACAAATGTACATGTATTTCTGTAGTAAGAATGTACCCATTTCTGAGTAGTTCCACATTTCGTAGAAATACCATTCCTGACTGGGATTTGAACCCGAGGCTCAATAATACCTAATCACCTAGCACAGTGAACATCAATCACCATACCACGTCGACTTTCTTTAAACCATAGACTTCAATGCCGGCGTAGTACTTGCGTACTAAGCCAAGGCACTCTTCTGCGCTCGCTTTGCTAGCCAGGCATGGGCTGATTATCTTTTCTAGAATGAGGTCAAGTACATAGCCACTCAGAACTAAAATGCCTTGGCTACATAAAAATAATATATTTTAGTCCAAACCTAAGAAATGTCCTGTATATGTACAATATACACTGTGGGTCTACTCTATATCAATCTGCAATAATAATGATTGTTGTTGCTTATGGTACAGTTGATGGAACCTGTTATGGGCTGGCAGCTGGAGACAGAAGAATTGATTTGGTGGCTGGTCCATGCGATGGATATCAATCATCGGATACTTGTTCTGGTTGGAACTCTGCCAGGACTATGTTAGTAATGGAGGTAGTGCCACTCATTGCTGTCACAGGTGAGCCGTCATGTCCAATATTTTGAAAGCGCTTCTTGACACTGAAGATAGTTTCTATATCTTACACAAATAATGTCACCTTTCAATCTTGAGATGTTATTACCCATGACCTTGAAAAATTTTTGTAATTTTTTTTTTTTTCAGATAATCAATCTGTTTATTGAAACTGTTTTAGAGAGTACACCAAGGAGTTGTCCCACACTTAATGTATTCAACTATCAATATCAGAGCTGGACTGAGAAGTTTGATGAAACTGAAGACTTGACTCTTGGAAGTCATTTGATAAAGGTAGGAAGTAGAGATAGACACATTGATTGTGGAAAAAAAACTGTAAACACAGCAGAGTAAGGAATGTAATATAATATACATTCCTTACTCTGCTGTGTTGACAATACCTCCAATAGAATAATGTAATGGTTTCTGTGATTTGGTGCGGTCGTCCTTGGACGACTATCGACCCAGAAATGAAGTGCCTATGAGTGGTGCTAGGACTTCGCATTACATGAAAGATCGAGCGGTCTCAGTAGCCCAATAACTACCAGAGACGACCCATCTGGTCCCAAGTCTGACCTTCAGACTATACTTTGAAAGAGAGTGATCTGACCTAGTAGGCGGTTCGCTAAGCGAATGACCTGACAAAAGGAAGTGAAAGTCTCTGTATCAAGTATAGATGTATCTTTATTGAAAGCCAAGTGAAGACTGAGACAATGAACAGTGAAACAAAGCCCTTTATATAGTATAAGGACTTCCGGCCGACGTGACGTCGGGAAAAGACGACGTAAGGTCGTCCGGAAGTTGCGCAACAACATGGCCGCCGGAAGCCCGACGACCGACTCAAAATAGGTCGGGTTCTACAAAAGTTGCTTATAATGGTCCAATTCATGTACAAAATGAATATCAAGTAATTCTGAGAGGTCGGGCCTCTGTACATGGGTATAAAAGGCATTAAAAGACTTAGTAATAATCATACAAGTATATACAATAACATATAGTAAAGTACAAGCAGATATATACATGTATATGCACACAATAATGAGTGTCAGGTGTAGGAGACGACTGTGCGTACCATTACAATAATATTACATGTATATACACCATAATTTGCATGTAAATTGTCTGTTTAAGGTAGTTACACTACTAGTAGGAAAGTATGTGAAAGTACATGCCCCTGCTCACTCCCAAGATCAATGAGCATGTGTTCAAACATAAACACGGGGAAATACAATGTGTTTCACACGCATACACAATTTTCATAAATAAAATATTTTGCTTTTAATTGATAAAAGATATTTTTTGAAGGAAATCAAATTATTCTGTTGTAGTCGATGAGTTTTGAAAAGTATGCTGATGACACGAGCCTACGTATTAAGTACAGTGCTGTGGCAGCCATTGTGTTTGATAGTTCCCAACCACATTGTGCCCGTTGGTAAGCTTTCCATTTTTGATTCTATGGATAACATATGCCTACAATGTGTACATTTATAATAGCCTATGATGGATTTTTGAATTATCTGAAGATTGGTTGTGTACCGCAATCTATCTGCCAGCAATATTTTTGTGGGTAGTGCACATAGTTCTGACTTGATCACAATTGGTGCATTGTGAAATAATTTTATGTAGCCTGAAATCTTTGTTCAAGTTGTGGGAATTAATTTTTTACATGCATTTATAATGAAAAGAAGGCAATCACTTTATCTGAAATTTTGCAGAGGTACCCTGGTTATAGCAAAATCATCCAAAATTGCACCTGCCTCTGGGATAGGCCTACCTGTATATTCCAACACTTATTATTATCTGCTGCATTCCCACTGTGAGAGTCTACAGTGTATAGCTAATTTGATTCTACGCTGGTAAAGTTGCAAGTAGTAGACGTCTTCGCGACCTCTTGGACGAACCCGGGTCGCAAATAAAAATCCCAAGATGGCCGTTTGGACTCTGTGACGGATGTGCGCTGGAAGATTTTTTGCGAGTTGGCCTGTGTCTAAAATTTAGAACGCTAAGACACCTACATGTAGTATATTCGTTTTTTGGCATAGTATAATATACATGTGAATCGTGAAAATGGCTGGATAATTTTGCACCACTACTTGTTCTAGCAACGTCACCATGAATCATAGTGTGTTGTTTACATGTACATGTAGATAGTTGCTATAATAGCTATGGTCTAACCTGTAGATGGTTGCTATAATAGCTATGGTTTAACTGTAGATGGTTGCTATAATAGCTATGGTTTAACCTGTAGGTTCATCAAGATTAATGAAAATGATTGCCAGCCTCAACTGGACTTTATGATTCTCATTGGTTCTCCTAAGGCCAGTGACTACTGGACCCATCACTCTCGGACTAGGACAGGTAACTCTACCTGCGTACATCAAGTAGTACCAAGTAATTTTACCTGTGCTCATCAAGTCATGTCAAGTAATTCTACCTGCACATATCATGTAGTGCCAAGCAAACATAATACCTTCACTTTTCTACTGTGCAGGCACACTTACATTGTATATGATTTTAATTTATTGTAGGATTTTGTAGATTCTATGTGCATGTATTTAGAACCACCCACTAGCATAGATATAATAGCTCACACATATATTTCTATAGACAATTTTGAGCAATCTTTGGCCTTTGAGTTAACTGAGAACTATTTTTCTCTCATAAATTTTCTAATAGACTATTATAGTGCATGTACCTTGAGCGTCACCATTCTATGTAGCTGAAGGAATCTGTGACAACGTTCTGCCAGCTGGTTCCTTCACCGTTGAGATCTGGGTTGGAGTGTGCGACGATACATCTGAACTACAACCAACTAGAGTAATAACAGGAGAGTTTGCTGCTTCACGTCTGCATGTGGAAGAAGTAAGAAGAAACCATCCAGTTGATGGAGGTAATTAACTTTGCACTCAAAAGCTTTCGATCATAGTAGGAAGTTGTCATCTCTCATGAAGCGTTTCTCACTGGAGAGGACAACTTTTTAATGAAAACCTAAAAACTTTCTTATGTGAAGTTAGTCTTGCTTTACGAAGTATTTTTGACAAAAATAAATATGTTGTCAATTTCAATTAGCAGTGTTGCATGTCCTATTGTTATGGCAGGTGGTATAATAGCTGTTTGCAGCGATGTAGGCACATGTGACTGTCCTTCATTAATCTAGAGGTAAAATTTACTCACTGAGGCAGGTAGGTATACATGTTTTATATCAGACAGAGGCAGTTCCACAGTAAATGTATATAAAAAATAGCACAAAAGCCCTTACAAGTTACACACACATAATAAGTGAGCATTTGTGTGACACAGTTCCAGTTAGCTTCCTCCGCTGGCTGTGGATTCTTGAGGTAAGCCAGTAAGTATAGGGTTATGACCTCGAGCACTTCAGGTAGGTCAATCATGTGTTTATAGTACTGCATTCCCAAGACAGCTGGCTAACCTCTTAGTGGGCTTTGCCTTGCATAGTACATGCTTCGCCTTTTGGACCATACTGTCAGCCAAGGCTAGCAATAATCCTGTTCTTAATCCGGGTTGGCCAGTACGTCTATATGAAAAAAGCCGCAACAAGTTACACACACATAATAAGTATGTATTGGGTAACAACAGAGAAACAACAACATTGGATAGATTCCCCTAATTGTCTCATGGACTGTCGGTGTTCGTTAGTCATCAGGAATAAGAGAGGGTTCACTAATTACTATTGTAGTGCTATGATGATTCCCAGCGATGATAATAATATACTAGATTTGCTATGACTTGTAGTGCCCTTCGCACTACTTCTGATGATTGATGTCCCACTTTTTCTAACAGTGATGTCTCGCAGCTCGATGTACAGAAGTCATAGCGGAAACTTGGAACGACATCACTGGTGGAACTTGGATAATTCTGCGAATACTGTCGACGTTGTGTCCATGTACTATTCTAAAGAGTACACTGATACTGCTCTTAGACTAACTGCTAGTGGAAGTCACATGGCTAAGAGGAGGTCGGGATTTTCCGAATGTGGCAGATGGTAAGCTATGATATTGTAATGTTTTGCTTAGTACTAGTCGTGCATACACACGAGTACCGATAGTGATACAAGTGTGGGAAGAACCTATGAGAAGTGCTAGGTCTTCCTCATTTCATACAGACTGAAGTAGTATGTGTGATGACTTGTTATTCTTGCTGTGAGCTGTATGTACGACTCATAACTTGTACTAAGTTATTGCCTACTGTGTATAAGAGTATGTTCTTACTTAGTAGAAAGTTCGGGCTTCTATGTCCGAAAGGACCTAAAGCTGGAACTAGTTTAGCTAGGAAAGAAGACTTTGTAGATCTAACAGATGTGTCTTTATTGAAGTCCAGGCAGCAACTAACTACATGTAATACATGAAAAGTATTCACTTTATATAGTAGTTGCGTTTCCTGTAAAAGGTCCGGTTAAGTGCGATATAGCATCAGCATAGGTATTGCATAACAACATGGAGGAAAAACGTACGGGATTCGACCTCTTGGGTCGGTCATAGCTAAAAAATGCATAAAACAATATACAATGTACTTAGTGTGATAAATGGATTGTAACTATTAATAGAGACTTCAGTCCTACAGTATATAACCAAGCATAAGGGTAGGTTAAACAACAAGGAGTTTACTATAGTTACAATCATGTTGAGTAAATGCATAAATAAGCGTAGCAATAGAGTAATAGATCCAGTCACAGGAGCCAATATATGGGCTTCTATCTGTTAATTGTCCAGAATTGAATGGACCGGAGGGTCGGCCACCACAATATTTTAGAAAAAATATTTAGCAACAACGATGTTATACATACTAATAGCAATATAATACATACTGATAATACGTCCTATGTTTGCTGGAGAGTGAGTGCTCAGCCAGGCAGCAATAAGAGAGACTGAGACGTCGGTCGTGCAAGATTAGGCTTGTGGGCACAACTCCTCGACTTTCCAGAGCAACAAGAAAAGAAGAGGGAGTCACAACCGGCTAACCAAGCAGACACTAGGGGGTGAGTCCAACCCAAACAGCTTAACAAGCAGAGAGGAATGGGCAGCGAGCACTGGGAAAACATCCTGTGATCAGGCAACTATGAGAGAGACTGAGAAGACGGTCGCACAAGACCTGGTTGTGTGAGCACAACTCCTCGATTTTCCAGACTGGGCGGGGTTGTAGAGACTCAACTCAGCATGGCGGGAGAGCAGCTGTAGTGGTGAGTTGGAACGTTGGGTCCCGGTAGCAGTCTTGGAACTGTACCTAGAAGAACCCAAGCCCAGAGTGTGTTTGATATTACTGTCAGCAGTGAACAGTAAAAATCAGTAGTAAGAGTACTTTAATGATCAATTTAGTTTACAAGCAACTAAGGTAAGATTGCGAAATTGTGTTCTTTACATACGAAATTCAGTTCCTGACTGAGGTCAAAAGGCTAATAATTAAAAAAGGGTAGTAGTTGCACTATGTACAAAAAACGATCTCGGATCAGAGCATAAAAAGACACTTACAGATGAAACCAAAGAGGATTATTTCCAAAGAAGTATAAACAGAAATGGTGTGCGTTCAGCCTCCAAGCCATCAGTAAAAGTAGCACACTTTAACAGCATAATACAATCATAACTGACACTAATTAAAATATATAAATCACATCTTAATGCATTCAAGACATGGCAAGGTGATGCAATAAAGAAAAATGTCAATATTATCTTGTGTAATGTCACATGGAACGCAAGACTACTATATTGATAGTAAGTTGATAAACAGGCAGTGGTGTATTAATTAGATGTAAAGACAACAAGACCTGTGCTGGTGTTTTAGGTATTTCAAGATAGATGGGAACGAATGCACAAACCCTGGAGTTATAGAAGGACTCACTTTTTTCAATGAAGCCAATGGAGCACACCATCCAATGCAAGGTAATTCATCGTAGCTTTACATGTATGTTGCACATTTATTCTGCTTATTTGTAGCATTTTATTCCCCGTGTCAAGCAATTACTAGTAAGAGTTGGAGAAAGAAAGTGCCGCCTGATGTTGGGTCATCTAGAACTAATATTGCTAAGTAAAACTAGCCTGACCAATACAAACTATTATTATAGACTCCCTACCGCCAACATCTGTACCATGATCTCTACAGTGGCTCTCTGGCTATCCTATAAATAAAGAAATTAATCAGACACAAATAGCTGACGTTTCATAAGAAAAGCTATCAATCTCTCCGAGATCTACATTTCAGGCATAGACCAATTTGCTCAAAAAGCTTTCGGCCAATTTCCATCACAGAGTTGCTAACACACTGGCCTGGGCCAAAAACAAAATCCTCAATGTCGTACGAAAAATCTAGCTGTACTGATGAACATGGATAGTTGATTCCGACCAAGCAAAATCCCAGGTCAATGGCTCTTTCAGCCTAGGCCGGACGGGCATCTTGAAGTTTTATTTACAACCCCAGTCAGTCTTAAATGTCGTGAAGTCACTATCATCGTCTTATTGTATGAACAGGAGATGATGCTCAGTATAAATTATGAATTTGAAAACGCAAATTGTGAAAAGAAAATTCGATAGACATGTAGCATGCAGGTCTGGCACATGTCCAATAGCTACTTACATGTAATATTTTTGTTTAATTTAGTTATGAACTACTTCCATCCTTACTGCAACTACATGTACTCACTTATTTAAACTATAGTCAGTGGAATCTGCCATGGGATCTCAATGGGCAACCATAGTATCGCTTACGCAATTGGGAAGTGTCAGAATTATGGGAAGACTGATGCAACAACTGGCCGAAGATCTTCTTTTCACATCTTCATAGAAGAACTCAGAGTTGAAGCAGTTAAGACATGCTCTGGAATACCTGTCAACTGTGATGCTTAACACTGTAATCGCTCATGACTATTTGAGGCTCTTTAACTATGTTATTTATTATAATATGCCATTTGTACTGTTCTGGATTTTTTATTGTGTTTATCTAGTGTACAATGTACATGTACATGTACTTGTATCTATTTGTAAGCAACTATACAAGTACAATGCATGAGATTCAATGAATATTTTGTATAATGTGCATAATATAGGACCTTCTCCTTGTATTGATAAAACACTGAGCTCTAGATTATATTGAGCTTTGGACTAGATCTTTGGAAAATAAATCCTGTAATTCAGGCCAATGTGCTGTTACTAATACATCTGTGTTGAAAACACTCCGCATAGTCCTATATTTAGAGCCCCTAATACCTTGTAGGTAGGAATAAACAACATTGTAAACAATTCATGTGTTAATGTTGCCATAGGCTCAAACCTCGTTAGTTGGGCCAGTAGGCAAAGGGCTGAAACCAGTCACTACTTCACTCCTACAGTCTAGAACAAGTGGTTGCAGAGTTGACGATATAATAATATACATTGTACGTCAAATATTATATTACTAGCTAATACATTGTCTAGACAATGTCTGTCTCTCCGATCAACAGACCCTCTACCTCCCTCACTTCTGCATCAAGTGCTGGTATCTTATCTTTCCTGCCTCCTCTGGAGTTCTCTGTAAGTACATGTGTTGGTCTGACACAGCATACATCTTCATATACAGTGTGATGGATTGAAGGCAATTGTTCAGGGATGTGCCAAAAAACTTAATCAGCAGTAGCTGTTATTATCTTTTTCTGGTGGTTATAGAAGCTAAATAAGTGATCAACCGTAGCCTAGTGGTTAGAGCGCTGGACATCCACGTGGGAGATTCAAGTTTGATTCCCATGAAGGTGCATAACGATATAGTACCTAGTACATGTGTGTGCATGGATAGTTGATGTGTAATGAAGTAACTACGTCATTATAATATATATTATGTATTTGTAATTAATGGGCTGCAATGCAAGGACAGCGTGCCAGTTCATTGATTTTAATTAGAAGTTGTCGTCTCTCAACTTGTTTTCGGGGGAGGACAACTTCTAGTTTATGGTTTCTTAGAGAGTTGTCTTCTTATGAAGGCAGTTACTATGGATATATAGTCTCAATTAACACAGTCTTTGCGAATGTCTCAGGCAACTTTTTTAACAGCAAAAACTGATTATTTGCAGTAAATAGCATTAATAAAAATTTAACAAATGCCTTGCTTATTGTTATATCAGCAAACTGGCAATCAAAGAAAACTTCTACATAGCATTTCTCGTTTGGAGACTAATTGCAGCGATTCAATTTCGATGACGAAAAAAATAAAAATTTTCCAAGTTCAATTTTTTGTGTTGAGATGGACTTGAGAGTGCAACGAAAACAAAAAGGACCTTTTCTGACCTCAAAAAATTTTATGTTGAAAAACCAATAATAAAACAACCAGATTTTCTATAACAGTAATATTTGTAACATGTATGCTGCCATAACCGTAGGTTTGATGTCATTTGATAGGCCATGTCAGATCGTGTCTACAAGAATGTCATGTACTTGTAGATGTACAGCGACGTTTGTTTGTACTTATACTACGTTGTTTGCAATCAATCATTAGATTATTTATTCGAAATAATTATTTTAAAGTAGCAAAATGCTGGGGTACACTGATTGTTGTCGGTCAATAATTTATTCGTGCATTTTCATTGCCTTTCATTTTCTGCGAACGTCTTCCTAGCTAATGTAAATCGTCTCAAATCACTATCACACTCACATTGACATTGAATAATGAATACTACATTAATATTGGGAGAATCATTCTATTGTACATTGCAGGGATTTTAAATGCAAGGCATGATGGTAATGAATATTGTGATGGAAGAATTTGTATAGAACTAAGAAATTTTAATTTGGCCATAAAATCTAAAATCTTAAATTAGCTCTAATTCCATGACATCTCATAGTCATTAGATTTTTTATTATCTTATGCTTAAATTAAAAATATATTATTATTTTCTGTTTGACAGTTTTCAAAGTTTTTATTTGAATTACCTAATAGGCCTGGGCATGGCATAGCTGCATTTGTTCGTTCAATCAAATTTTTGAAAAAACTCAATAAATCAATAAATTTTAGACCTATATGGATGATTGAGGCTATAAGAAGATATTATTCAAAAAGTTTTTAGTATTTCTTTCATATTTACATCAAAATCTGCCTTAAATGGCAAGCCTTAGTGATGTTGTGAACTTTGTAACATTGTACCATTGAAGCCAATATCAACACAAGATTTTTATTTAGGCTGATTGTAATATATTAACATTGAAAAGGAAATTATTTGTCTACTCTACAACCGAGGTTCAACAATCCGACTGGTATAACACTTTCTAACATTACAATCATGGTAAGTTAGCAAGGCTCGAATTTCTAAATTAAAGTATATTCACCCTGTCTTAGTTTTTAGTCCCTTTTGTTTGATTCTATTTATAATATGTAGTTGATTCTCGATCTGTTGATATTTATTGCACACACAAAAGTTCTGTGCAATAGTTAAATCCACATGTGCACAGTGTAATACTGATTCTGATATGTTGTTACATGCTTGAATAGGTAGTCCTATGTCCATGCAGTTTCATGCGTCCCTGTTTTAGGTTATTTAATGATATGATATACTTTTGGTTTTAGTTTTCAATAATCTATAAGCAAGAACAGGCTCACGATGATAGCATATGGAGCTGTGCATGGAGGAAGAATCAGAATAATGGCACTGATAACATAGTTACTGGCTCTGTTGATGACACAGTTAAACTTTGGAGATGGTATGCTATGGTTTATATTTTCTGATTTGTAATTTGATGGGGTGTCCTTTCTAAGTATACACAGCTGATTGATTAGGCCTATTTAGTAGCCAGTTAGGGGCAGGGAGCGACCGTGGCTTAGTAGTTAGATTGCTGAACCTCAAAAGTCCTTGGGGTTAAGGCAACTCCTACCCCTGCCAGAAAAAGAAACGCCCACATCATCTGGGCCTTTTCTCACAGGGAGTTGTCCAGCACTGGCACCTGGCAGTGCGACCTGCAAGGGGCTGGTCACGCCGAGGAGTATAAGCCCGGTGAGTTTTTTTTAAGGGCAGTTGATGCAGGTTAGGAAGGCATTCAACCCTATAATGCGGCATCCAACATTATGGTCCCCTACTACCGTGGCGCAGATATTGCAGCCCTAGTAACTAAATCTTGAAGTTTTCTGGTGTTCGTGTCAGAACAATATATAAAAGCAAACCTGAATACCTTTGGTTCTAACCAATAAATGGAGTTTATTTCTTGGATAAAGCCTGTTATCAGGAACAACACCATGTTTGCTGGTAGCATTTTGAGATTTCTTATTTGATTTGTTAGGTTTATAGTCTATACTAGTTTTATGTGAATATTTGAACCTCAAGAGTTCCTTGTTTTCATATTGGAATTCTTTAGCCCAAACCTTATGAACAAGAATTGCCATTAGTATGCAAACTGACCTTGACCTTGTACGCATTTTGCAGGACTGGAGATAGAATGGAACTAAGATATAACCTTGAAGGTCATCAACTTGGCATCGTCTCTGTAGATATCAACTACCTTGGTACAAGTAAGTTTCTCATTTATTTTAACTGGAATTACCAATATGCTTATGCCTATGGCTTGCTTTCAAAGTTATAATTTGTTTTAATTCGTTGATACCATGTTATATTAACATTCATTACATCTTTTAGGGGATCCATTTGAAACATGCTTAGAAAATGTTTAAACTTGCACGTAAGGCTACATTTATGCTTGACATAGTTTGCTAATTATTTTAATGAATATGACAGCTTTTTGATCCATTTGTTATAAAATATAGTCCTGTGTTTGATTATTTCTGTAATTTTGGGTAGGGCGTTATGGGTGTAACAGTAAATGCCCCTGAATATTAGTATAATCTGAGAGGAAACTTTGCTTTATCTCCTAGGCTTCTCTTACTGTTTTATGTTTGTTATTTAAATGGCTTCACTACAGTCAACCCTTCTAATTTTTCTCTACAGTGGCAGCGTCTAGCAGCCTTGATAGTCACATAAAGTTGTGGGATTTAGACGCAGGTAAACAGATCAGGACACTAGATGCTGGGCCAGGTAAGTCAGCTGATTGGTGTTCTCAGCCTAGGAGTGTATGTGCTCAGACTATAACTTTACTTTCTAGACGTGGAACTAAATGTAGAGTTATTGAACTAAAACTAACACCAGGAACTTTATTAAATGAAAACTGTGGTTGACTGAATTGAACAGATTCTGTGATTTCATTGGTTCCTTTATATCTTCTATGTGATTTCATTGGTTCCTTTATATCTTCTATGTGATTTCATTGGTTCCTTTATATCTTCTATGTGATTTCATTGGTTCCTTTATATCTTCTATGTTCATATTGTAGTTGATTGCTGGAGTCTTTCATTTTCACCTGATGGGAAATCTCTGGTCTCTGGAAGTCACACGGGTAAAGTGAATATATTTGGTGTGGATTCTGGGAAGAAAGAGTCTACGTTGGATACGAGGGGAAAATTCACAATGAGTGTCACATATGTATGTACTAGTTATCAGGTCACTATGACCTATATAGTACCATGAGTGTCACATCACATATGTATGTACTAGTTATCTGGTCACTATGACCTATATAGTGCCATGAGTGTCACATATGTATGTACTAGTTATCAGGTCACTGTGACCTATATAGTGCCATGAGTGTCACATATGTATGTACTAGTTATCAGGTCACTGTGACCTATATAGTACCATGAGTGTCACATATGTATGTACTAGTTATCAGGTCACTGTACCCTACATGTATATAGTGCCATGAGTGTCACATATGTATGTACTAGTTATCAGGTCACTATGACCTATATAGTGCTATGAGTGTCACATATGTATGTACTAGTTATCTGGTCACTATGACCTATATAGTGCCATGAGTGTCACATGTGTATGTACTAGTTATCTGGTCACTATGACCTATATTATAGTGCCATGAGTGTCACATATGTATGTACTAGTTATCAGGTCACTGTGACCTATATAGTACCATGAGTGTCACATATGTATGTACTAGTTATCTGGTCACTATGACCTATATAGTGCCATGAGTGTCACATATGTATGTACTAGTTATCAGGTCACTATGACCTATATTATAGTGCCATGAGTGTCACATATGTATGTACTAGTTATCAGGTCACTGTGACCTATATCGTACCATGAGTGTCACATATGTATGTACTAGTTATCTGGTCACTATGACCTATATAGTGCCATGAGTGTCACATATGTATGTACTAGTTATCAGGTCACTATGACCTATATAGTGCCATGAGTGTCACATATGTATGTACTAGTTATCAGGTCACTATGACCTGTATAGTGCCATGAGTGTCACATATGTATGTACTAGTTATCAGGTCACTGTGACCTATATAGTACCATGAGTGTCACATATGTATGTACTAGTTATCAGGTCACTGTGACCTATATAGTGCCATGAGTGTAACATATGTATGTACTAGTTATCAGGTCACTATGACCTATATAGTGCCATGAGTGTCACGTCACATATATATGTACTAGTTATCAGGTCACTGTGACCTATATAGTACCATGAGTGTCACATATGTATGTACTAGTTATCAGGTCACTGTGACCTATATAGTACTATGAGTGTCACATATGTATGTACTAGTTATCAGGTCACTATAACCTACATGTACATGTATTTAGTGTTATGAGTGTCACATACACTGTATATATGTACTAATTTGCTACTATAATATTACAGAGTCCGGATGGTAAATACATAGCCTGTGGAGCTATAGATGGTATTGTAAACATATTTGATACAACATCTGGTAAACTCATGCACACACTGGAAGGACATGCTATGCCTGTCAGGTGAGTGCTGGCTATATAATATACATGGATTTTTCATCCTGCGGTGGTTGTCTGCTCCCACATATTAATGAAAACTGCTGAGCTTATATTCCTCCCTCTCGGCTCCAAAAGAGACCATGAGCTCTATTTTGCCTGGACTAATACCAACATTTTAGTCTTTTCAGCCCCTGGCAACACAGAGCCCTGATGTTAGTGGCTAATATCGCATACAGCGGCTCTAAATATAGAATTTAATTGAAATAAACTTTGGCTATTGGTTAGATATTAAGGGATGTCATCAGTGGGCTGGTATAGTCTATAGAGGCGGGCTGATAAACAATAGAGCCGGCCCGTTGAAGTTGTCGGACTCTCATGTAGCCGTACGTAGAACACTTTTCCTTTTCTTATACTTGGATATACATTACATGTATAACAGCCTGAATAAGGGAGTCAGGTTATCTTATTGCACCCATCCTAAACCAACTCTAAACTAAAACACTGTTGTCAGCAGTGAGTATGTAATATGTTCTCTCTACAAGGAGGGATTAAAACTACTTTCTGTACACTTTCTTCTTTGGAATTTGTACTGGAGTTGTGCTATCATTTGAATTTTTAACAAAGAGTGGATAACTCCTTTGCTGAGTTTGCCTTTTGTGATATTGGAGGATGGAGTGTTGCAATATGAAATGCCTATTGTTTTGCAGGTGATACCTGACATCTATATTGTACTGGGTGCTACTGATACTAACACCTATACATTGTACATTGCATTATGGGCAATCCGGTATAATTCACACTATTATGTGGGTGTTGAATACCTGTGTTCATTGCAAACAATGTGTGTATGTTGTAAACTGAGTAAATGAGGAACACATGTCTACTGTGCACTGTAATATGGGTAGTACCTGTACTTTGTACTGTGAGTAATGTATGTCATTGTTTGTAGATCACTCTCATTCTCACCAGATTCCCAGCTGCTGGTTACGGCATCAGACGACTCCCACATTAAACTCTACGATGTACAGAACGCCACATTGATCTCTAATATGACGGGACATCAGAGCTGGGTTCTCAGTGTGGACTTCAGCCCTGACAATGCACACTTTGTTACAAGGTAGAGTCTAGTTGTGTAGACATCAATTGGCAAATAGTTAAAGTATTTCAACAGAGTTTTATGAGATAAAGTTAGAAGCCTTGAATTGAGTCTAGCTCATTAGTTGGGTGGCTTGCAGTAAAATAATCTGCTGTAGTCATCAACAAAGTAAAAAAATGCTTTTCTAACGTATGCATCTATTTTAAAATTGTCTTCTCATTGAACAGTAGTTGCATGATGGAACAACTCCCAAATACTGTTTTATTTATAGCAATAATAGTATAACTTGTATTTTTCTATTATAGCTCTTCTGATAGGACAGTCAAAGTATGGGACGTAGCAACTAAGTCCTGTGTCCACACATTCTATGACCATGTGGATCAGGTAGGATTCTGGGCTATGTATTTGTTCTCTAAAATTTTAATGTTCTCTGTTCGTATAGTGTATGACCGATTTCAAGAGAAGAAAATTCCTTGTTAGTTTAACAATGTTAAAAATTTTGTATCCAGTGAAATTCGCAGTCATTTATTCAAAACTAATACTCGATTGATAAAAGGCATACGATAATGGGCAGTCAGTTATCTCTAATGACCTCAACTACACGTCACTCATATATGATTGAACTTTGAACTCAAATTGTATTACAGCTTGTTGGACTAACTCTATTCTCCCATATGTTTAGTTAGACTGTGAAGTTATAAATTTTAATTTTTCTTGTTTGAGGCTTGAGATGCAAATCATGTTATTGGGTGGTCATAACATAACCCAAGTTCCTATAATATACTGTTTGTTTGTTTTCTTCTCAGGTTTGGAGTGCAAAATACAACTCGACTGGAACGAACATTGTAACAGTCGGTGATGATCGGTATGCTTGTATATATGACTGCCCAGCCTAAGCTAACACACCGTACTTCCTGTATATAGAATACCGAGTAAGGTATGACTTCATAGAATGGAGAAAGCTGATGGTGAAAATACAGACTAACTATTTCCTGTGAGGCTGTTTCCATGTATATCTGTTTGCAACTAGTTTCCATGCATATTTTTAAACATGATGGCATCAGTCTGTGTTGTCATAGTTGAGGTTCGAATTTTAACTTTCACAGTGCTTCATTAAACATAAAATTGTTCGTCGGTCATCCTGCATAAACATTTGGCATTCTCTATAATATATTGAGATGTCATCAAAATATAGATCCACTGCATGTATACTGAATTATTTAACAAATACAGTGTAAAATAAACACCACCTGTTTTGTTAATAATTTGATATTGGACATCTCACACTACCTAAGGAGTTGCCTACACTATTTGGATATAATGTAGTTATAGCTTTTGGATTTTACAATTTCCAATTTGTGTATTCATTGTGAGACACTTTACTAGATATGCTCCACCTGGGTGTAGGATACACTAACTAGCTCTAAACAATAATTGTGTTGCCAACTGCATATAACACTGACAATGATTGATGATATGCTACTGAATGGTAGAGCAATATGGAACATGTTTTAGGATGGTAGAGCCAGTTTAACCTAAGGACAGATTAAAGTAATCACCACAATCAGTGTATGTTACAAAATCTAAAACTATGTGGTTGGTTTGGCATACAAATAGTATTAATTAACCAATGACATTCTGAGTAAGCTGGACATTGATTACTTCTGGTTGACCTTTGCCCACTCTAACTTTCTCAGTGTGTAAGGTCACACCATTAGTACTGATGCTGACTTCATAATGTCCATAGAAAACTCTGTTGCTGGAGGTAGCCTTCTTTCCAGCTGCCACGTTTCCCATCTTTACCTCCATATTGGATCGCCAGTCTTTATGGAATAATCTCTGCCACATCAGACCTGCTGCGTTGGGCTACAGGATGTAGGAAAATTTAGAGATGCAATGACAGTCAAATCGTAAAACTAGCACTCCAGTTTTACTAGATTTCTGTTTAGTCTTTATAACGATGCTAAATATATTGTGCTTGTGGAACAAGTCCATTGGTTTGTAGTGATCACCTTCTGAATGGGCTATACTTTTAATGTACATTAAGTTAGCAATAATTATGTTCACACTTTTTTGGCGTAATTAGGAGTTATCTTCTCAGTGCCAATTTTAACAACACTATTTCAGAAGTCCGGAGCAGTAAGACATACTTTCTTTAATAACAAACTAATAGCATCCAGTTTTAAAGCAAGCAATCTAGCATTCTTCTGCAGCTCAAAAACGAATTAATTTAATGGTTGTTTTTACCGTAATCACCAAAGTTTGCGCAAACACTCCCTGAATTTCTCATAATTACCTAAGTACCTACCTTCATGTCCAGTCCGTTGACCAAAGCAGCATCTTTCCCTCTCCAGTGTCTGTTCTCATAGAAACCCCAGAATAGAACACCAGCTACACTTCGGTGGCTGCAAGGATTCCAGATTGATAATAGTGTATTTATAAAATAAACCATGTAACTGGTCCAATCTATTTTATAAATTGTTATAGCATATAAAAGAATTATTAATTAAATTGTATCAAGTTTTGCAAGTATAAATATTATCAGCATATGCCTGAACATTTAGAATCATGCATGACAACAATTTTAAGTGTTACCTGAGTGAGTTGAAGATAAAATTATACTGGATATTCATGCAGTTATAATTTGGTCATGGGTATGTAAAAGCACTTTTGTTACACAGTGCTACGCTATGGCGCTTTGGAAATCTCTAAGCTACAGGATATGAAATAAATTTTTCAGACATTCAGCCGACTTGGAGCTATTAAAATGCAGATTCTAGACAATTTATACCAGGATATTGAACTTTAATTCAGCACTCTATAAATAGGTAAACAATTATGCAACGGTGTCACGTCTTAGCTGATCAAATTTTGGTTACAGACATGCCACAATGACTGTAATATACCTAAAGAAAGCCAGAAGAGCATCTTCCAGAACATCTGCTCTTTCCTGATCATCTTTTGTCGCGTAGTCGAGTTCTGTGATCCAAACTGGTAAACCGACCTCAGCCAATCTATCTAGTCTGTTGAGTATTGTCGGGCCATGAGGCTTGGGTATGGGTAGGGACGTCAGGTGACCTTGGGCTCCAACACCATCAAGTGGTACCTTAGCTGCCTGAAACGCCTTTGCTTGCCTTATAAAACGCTAAAAGAAGTATTAGTTGTGATGGTACGCCCAGTCGTATCTTACATCTGACACTCATTATTGTGTGCATACATGTATATATCTGCTTGTACTTTACTCTTATATTGTTGTATATGATTATATGATTATATCTAAGTCTTTTAATGCCTTTTATACCCATGTACAGAGGCCCGACCTCTCAGAATCCATTGATATTCATTTTGTACATGAATTGGACCATTATAAGCAACTTTTGTAGAACCCGACCTATTTTGGGTCGGCCGTCGGGCTTCCGGCGGCCATCTTGTTGCGCAACTTCCGGACGACCACACGTCGTCTTTTCCCGACGTCACATCGGCCGGAAGTCCTTATACTATATAAAGGGCACTGTTTTACTGTTCATTGTCTCAGTCTACACTTGGCTTTCAATAAAGACACATCTATACTTGATACAGGGACTTTCTCTTCCTTTTACTAGGTCATTCGCTTTGCGAACCGCCTACTAGGTCGAACTACTCTCTTTCATTGTATAGTCTGAAGGTCAGACTTGAGATCAGATGGGTCGTCTTTGGTAGTATTTGGGCTACTGAGACCGCTCGATCTTTCATGTAATGCGAAGTCCTATTACCACTCATAGGCACTTCATTTCTGGGTCGATAGTCGTCCAAGGACGACCGCACCAAATCACAGAAACCATTACATTGGTGGCAGCGGTGGGATTCTAAGGTCGTACTCTTACGATACGAAGCGAAGGAAGGTGACCTCGGCTTCGGGTAACCCGACCGACCTCATTCTTCAATACTTCTACGGCGATTAAGGACTCGGACCCGGGAACCTTGGATACGAGAAGGTGACAAACGCTAAAGTGCACCCATAATTCTCGTGGTTCCGCTGGATGTAGCCCGACCTACGCCGGATCTTCAATCAAAGACCGACCTCGGATCCAGAATAGATTGACGGTACTCAGTACGTCGACTAGGCCGACACGGCCTAACAAACCAAAGCAGTTTTACTCACTACCCGACACCCTACCGACATGGACCGAATAAGGAGCCTGCTTCAGCAGGTGATGTACCAAGCCGAGCAGGACCTCAAAACACTCAGCTACAACGGACAAGAGGACGTGGAACTCTTCATAGAAGACTTCACCGCTATGGCAGAGCGTTGCAACTGGAATGACAGAGCACGCCTCATACGGCTTAGAGCCGCCCTACACGGGCCCGCACAAGAGTGCGGCCGACCCCGATCAGTCGAAGAGATATTTTCCCGACTGAGGGAACAGTATGGACTATCTGCCAGAGAAGCCCGATGGAAGCTGTCCACCCTGGAACAGCCAGCCCACATGTCGCTCAGAGACTATGCAGCTCTCATCCGTAGACTGATGGCCACAGCCTTTGAAGGAGCACCCCCTGCATCTTTGGAAGAGTGGGCTGTAGAGAAGTTCTGCCTCTCAGTCCACGACCACGGCCTACGCTGGTACTACACATGGTTACAGCCCGATGAAATGGAGGAAGCCCTGGAAACCGGAACAGCCCTCCAGAGTAACAAGGGTGGCAAGGCCAACCCTCCAAAACCACAAGAGGAGCTTCCCGCCGACCTCCTACGGAAAGCCCTACATACCCTCCTACAGAAATGTCAAGACGCGGATGACGGACCAACGGTCACACCGGAACCCGTCCCAGTAGATGACCCCATTCCTACTGTAGCCGACACAGACAACAACCCAGGAGAAGGTGGACTCAACCACAATGGTCGTCCACAGAGGCCGACGGACACACCAGAACCCGTCCCAGTAGACGAACCCATTCCTACTGGAGCCCAGCAAGGAGAAGGTGGATCACCCCACATTGGTCGTCCACAAAGGCCGACGGATACATCAGAACCCGTCCCAGTAGATGAACCCATTCCTACTGAGGCCAAACCCAAGAAGAGTGGACCAAACCACAATGGTCGTCCACAGAGGCCGACGGATACATCAGAACCCGTCCCAGTAGATGAACCCATTCCTACTGAGGCCAAACCCAAGAAGAGTGGACCAAACCACAATGGTCGTCCACAGAGGCCGACGGACACATCAGAACCCGTCCTAGTGGAAGAACCTATACCCACTAAGCCTAAAGTCAAGAGTAGCCACTCCAAACAGAAAACCCCACGGGTAACTAGCCCATCACACTCCAGGCCGACGGCGTCACCTACACCCGTCACAGTGGATGAACCTATACCCACTAGGCCAACACCAGGCAAGAAACGACTCCACTCAAAGCCGGACACATCCGAAGTGACCACAGATCACCTCCCAAGGCTGAAAGGACGACTCATATGTCCCGCCCCGTCGGACCAGACCTCACAAGGTAACCCCGACCTATCCTCAACTCAGAAGGATCCACAGGATCTGGCCACGTCCAGACCCGACACTAATCAGCAATTGATTCCCGCCCAAATTCAGTATGCCCCGACGGACGACTTATCGTGTGTAGAACTGCCAGACACTACAGTCCAAGTCCGCGGCCTGAGGATCGACACGGAGCAAACCGTGCTAGACCAAACAGGAGAGCTACCTCTGAACCTCTCGAAGAATGTTCAAGTTTCAACAGCCCGACCTGATCCAGAGGACGCGAAATGTCACGTAGCCGACCCTCAAGACATAATCCCAACGACGGAGATACAGTCTATACTGCCAGCAGTTCAAGTACACGAAGCAAAACGCTCTTGTACGGAATCTAGCATTGCCGAACAGTTTCAGCCGAAAATACAGATTGCCGAACTCTCGAAGTCCCCTAAAGCGGATAAGAAGCAATCGAAGGCAACTATTGCCGTGTTCCCGCGCTTATTTGACGAGTCAAACAAAGAAAATGTGCCTGAGGCATTGCCTACAATTGAGCCAATTGCTCATCCCTCGGCTAGTATAAATACGACAGCTCACAGACGAGTAGTCCTTTCTCGTCCAGCACTTCACCAGAGCACATGTATCCCTACATGTGGCAACCTCGGCACTCTTCGTGTCACTGGTGAAGCTAATAGCAGCACTCGTATCCTTTCTCATTCTCGTGCAGACGAGACGGCTACTCCTTCCAGTATGGATCACTCCAATCAGCCTGTCTTCACAGCTGAAGGTAAGCAAATCTCAGTGTTACCAGTAGGGAACATATCAGAATTAGAGGAACAACCCACACCTGTGGAACTGCCAGGCATGAATTCTCTCTCCCTCCCCACTCGGCATAGACCAGTCGGGACAGAGGAGAATTCCCCTGCACATTTCCACAGGAAAGAGCATGAGTTAGAAGGCGGAGGATACACATCAAATGAATTGTGTATTGTAGACGCATCTCCTGTACGGAGGACACTCACTCCAGACGGCACGCCTCCCCCTACTCCACCTCCTGTCACCTCTACCCTGAAGCAAGCTACAATTAAGCTGCACAAACTCACTGACAAGCTACCCATAGAGTCATTCCAGCATTCCGGAGCCACTAAACCGTGGATTAGCACCAATTCACCCAGCAGGCCCGAGACGACTTGGCCAGAAGGAGCCAGCCTAACCTTAAGTGTGCAAAGTGTGGTTTTTCCGGGACCCTCAAGAGGCTAAACATACACATTTGGCAACACTTTGCACGCTTCTACTGCCGCTGTGGACGCAGCTCTGTTAGCCGTGATGCACTAGGCCATCACTTCAGTCGGAGATCCAGTATCTGTGGGAAACGTCTCTTCCTCACGGATGGGCCCAGCTATGCGGCCCTCATGGAATGGTGGGGCGTAAAGGATCCCCCACCATTTCTGCCATGTCGTCCTACCATGGACGGACAGTCGGGAACAAATAAGCCAGTCTACCTGCCTAGCACCTCCTCTGCCCGCAAGCGGCCTCCTAAAAGACGGCACAGTCCCTCTCTATCTCCAGAACGGACGCCCGACTCAGCACCCTCTGATGCTACCTCCTCCTCTTCCTCGTCGCCTACCACTCCTGCTGGACCTTCTCCCTGGCGACCCAGTGTCAGCACCTCCGCAGTAAGCGTCACCTCCCCTGGCCGACGCGGACGTCTACCCTCTTGGAAGACCCGGCCTGCTCCAAGGAAGAGCATGCCTGTTGCTCAGCTGGGCACCCTCTACGAAGGCTCTCCCCCCAAGGTCTCATGTGCAGCTTCTTGTTCAGCTTCTCCGGTTCTACTAATCGAACCACTACAGTTTAGGCCGACACTGCAAGTCTCGCCACACTGCTCTCCGCACATGCCTGACAGGGACCCACTCCGAGCTTCTCCAGACTCTCCTGCCGTCCAGCTCCCACCTCCTGCATCTCCTGTACTAACTCAGCCGAATGCCACACGTCCTGCATCTCCAGATCCGTCGCTCATGCAACAACTTGCTGAACTTAAGCCCCGGATTCACGACCTTGCCAGCGGTCAACAGGTGGGGGACACTCTACGCCAGCACCTGGAACCTCTCTATGCTCGAGAAATAGCTCTTCGCAGACTAGCCAATCAGCATCTAAGCCACCCCCAGCAGCTCCAGCTCATACAAGCAGACTTGGACATAGTATCCAGAGAATCTACATTGTACCGTACCCTTCTTAACTTGACACTAGAGACACCCATGACCTAGTGTGAGGGGGCTATGTGATGGTACGCCCAGTCGTATCTTACATCTGACACTCATTATTGTGTGCATACATGTATATATCTGCTTGTACTTTACTCTTATATTGTTGTATATGATTATATGATTATATCTAAGTCTTTTAATGCCTTTTATACCCATGTACAGAGGCCCGACCTCTCAGAATCCATTGATATTCATTTTGTACGTGAATTGGACCATTATAAGCAACTTTTGTAGAACCCGACCTATTTTGGGTCGGCCGTCGGGCTTCCGGCGGCCATCTTGTTGCGCAACTTCCGGACGACCACACGTCGTCTTTTCCCGACGTCACGTCGGCCGGAAGTCCTTATACTATATAAAGGGCACTGTTTTACTGTTCATTGTCTCAGTCTACACTTGGCTTTCAATAAAGACACATCTATACTTGATACAGGGACTTTCTCTTCCTTTTACTAGGTCATTCGCTTTGCGAACCGCCTACTAGGTCGAACTACTCTCTTTCATTGTATAGTCTGAAGGTCGGACTTGAGATCAGATGGGTCGTCTTTGGTAGTATTTGGGCTACTGAGACCGCTCGATCTTTCATGTAATGCGAAGTCCTATTACCACTCATAGGCACTTCATTTCTGGGTCGATAGTCGTCCAAGGACGACCGCACCAAATCACAGAAACCATTACAAGTTATATAAATGTAAGAGAACTTAACTTCACACATATTTTTGTAATATGTAATGACGAGGCTGTATAGAAAACACCTGCTGCTCAACAGACTGTTTAGCCCAGAGCAACAAGATACTAATTGTATAATTAGCAACAATCATTGGGGAGTTATCTTCTTATTACTTTCATTGTTGTATTTTTTTGTATTTGACTTCCAACGAGCTGCCTCAACCTAAATTTATGTGCAATATTTTGAAAATAATATTATGTTCTATGTGTTGATAACTCCAAATTGATGACAAATTTCATGGCAGTAAACGTTACTACTGCATGTACTATTATGTATCTCTACAGCTATTAGTCACTCACATCTAGGTTGTAGCCACCATCCACAAGGTTATAATCATTCATAAATAGCTTAGCATTAGGATCTACACTCCTAGCCTTAGTAAACATGTCGTTTCTGATGGAAGTGGAGCCATATTTATCTGCATAGAATCTGTGATTGGTCATCTCATTGTTTACATCCCAGTGTTCTAGTCTGAGAAAGTGACAACCAGGTATAAAATATAAAACAGGGGGTGGTTGGATATGGCCCATCTGCCAATAATATAATGTACATGTAATAAGAAATGGCAAATAATATCATCAGCTATTATTCAAAATCTAGTATATGACATATACATGTATTATACATGTTGTATACCCTACATCCATATTATGTATGTGTATAACATGATTATACATGCAATATATCATTGTATGTAGTTGATTACAATTAATGATTTACCTCCCCTTGTACCTCGACACAACATCCTCCACTCTTTTCATGCAGACATTATAGAATTCCTTTTTGTTTGTAATCTTCTGTAGCCAATCAGGATTTCTCTCTGTTGCTGCCCAAAATATAGCATGACCTCTTACTTTCTTTCTGCAAAAGTAATACTCTGATATACTCTTAGAATGCCAACTTTCCCAAACACTTCACATGTTAACGGGTTGACTACCAAAGAGTGCAGTATTTTGACTCATACCATAGTGCTTCCAAAAAAAGAAACCAATCAGAACACTGTTAAACATGATGCAAGTCGTGTACATGCATGTGTATGTTTACATGTTTACTGCTGTTTGATGTTGACTCACCCGTTATCTTCAAGTATTTTCATCGTTTTATCAGGTACGTCCCATGTGAGTTTATTCCTCAGACGTTCATTGGCTCTCCATTTCATGTCTCCCTCTAGCACCGCCCACTAATTAACATATTATATAATAGGTATTATAATACATATTAAAAGTATATAGTCAAAAAATTTTATAGAGGTTATGAGAGTAGCAATCTTCCTCAGTTACGTCTTCACACACACTGTGTTATGTTCAAGCCCGAGGACCGATCTAGCAATGCTGTCTTCAATAAATGTCTCAACTTGCATTATTGCGGACCAACAGGTCTGACCGTACTTGAGCCTATCTATATACTGTTCACTAACTGACTAATTTAGGCTAAGTGTCTCCAAAGCACCAATGAATCAATACAGGAAACTCCATTCCTGTGAGGCTAAAAATACTTCCGGCCTCAGCCAATACCTGCACTAATACAAATTATTCAAGCAGGCGTTGTGTTGCCTTTGAAAAAGTTAAAGCGACACCTACATACGTACATCTGCTTGAGAGAAACTTACCTCAAAATTTTCCAGAAACCATTTTCTGTAGTTGCTGTTAGTTTGTAAGAATCTGGCTGCAACCGCAGAACCGAATCCAAATTCATGTGAGATTTGTTTCACCTAAATTGATAGGGTGACAAACAGACAGAAATATGGGTACACCATAATGTTTACTCAGCATAGTGGAAAAGTTTAATAAAACTTGCAATGATCAATGTAAGAGGAGATAACTCAGCATTAATTAAAAGTACATGTATCTAAAAAAAGCATGGATTGCCAAAGTTAATAACTACAGGTGGTAATGTAGGTAATTCTACATCACTAACCGAATTCAAGACTGTTTGTTGACCCTTATTGACATCTAAGACATTCAAAATAGGAGAGGATAGCTTTAAAACAGAATTGCAGGCTAGAAGTACTTTGGGTCTTCCATTTTGCAAAAGATTTTTGGGTGTCTGGTCTCTAGTCCATGTGTAGCAACATACAAGGGGTGAGTCTAGTGTTTATGACTTACTTTGACTACAACATTGCTCAATGGTTGAGTAGTGTGTATGTTGACTGTGAGATCTCCTTTCCGTATCTGTTCAATGCGCTCTCTGGCAGCGGCTCTCCAGTCAGCATCATTTGTAGTCCTCAATGAACACTTGTCCAGAAGGATGTTAACACCGGGATCTGGGTTGGTTATGTACAGTAGCAGAGAGCGTTTGAGTGGATGACCATAATCTGCAAGAAGAGTCAACTCAATACATAACCCGAGTTCCAAAACCACAAAAAGATTGGGTGGGTATGTTGGCTATGAGTAAGATTTGCATGTTATTTTATATGTCACAGAATATGGGTTATGGATCACATGTGATTACAATAAACATACAGATCATACATGTGAGTGTAAATTATAATGGTCTCACCCTTTAACTGGAAGTCCGATGACAACTTGTGCCATTTCTTGTCAAGTGTAAGTTTGCTTATGGTTGCTATCCCGTCATATTTATCCGCTGTACCATCTATAAATTGTGAGAATATTACTTGTGTTAGAATTGTCATAAACTCACAAAATCAAAGCCAATACTGTATAATTACATAGCTGCATATTGACAAGTTAGTGCTTTCCTGCACCGATGGTAATTTTTGAATGAGGTATTTTACGCATCACCGTTTATAGATTTACCCTTGTCAATACACAATATACAAGCATATTTATTTTCAGGATATTTACCTGTAAAACTATAGCGAATTACAGCAGCTATATTTTGTGGTTTCTTAACGACTCCACTGAGCTTTACATAACAGCTGAATGAGTACCTTCCCTTCACCTTTAACTGGCTACCCAGGTACAGCTTCTGTGACGGTCCATTCCAAGACTGAGCTCTAAGGATTTTGATAGCAGAGTGCACATAATTACACACATACAACATAGCCACACACTGTGTTGTTATTATTGTAATCTTATACTATATCTGGAAGATTTTGGAGTTGGTGCTGGTGAGAAGTTCTATGATATAAAGTTGTATTAGATGCTATTTTGATTTGAATTCCTGATGTTTTGATACCACCCCCAGTTTCATCATCAGATTTACCCTCCAATTATACCAGAGCTGGTCTCGACATATCAAAAATACAACTAATGTAAAAAATTGTGTCAAATGCTACTTTATTTGTATTAATACGTTATATTTACATGTACATAGTCATCGTTGGGAGTATTGTCTTACCTATTTGATGCTAAGAATGCAGTATTCCCTTGATAGGAATCCTTTACAGTACTTCCTGTACAACCATAGCATTCCCAGTTTGAACTACCAATGCTTTGCTCAAGATTTGGATTTTTCAGAAGCTCAACTTGGTTTTGTCCTTGGCAACATGCCAAGGAGACAAGAAGTAGAGCAAGACACTCAGCTAACGCCATCTATAATAATACAAGTGCATATCAACACAGATCACAGATAAAAATGGTTGTAACTACATAATGTATGTTAATATTATAGTAAATTGCGTTTGGATCCCTTTAAGTCGTTTTCATGCTAGAGTCAGACCTCTATTATATACTGCACATGTATGTCCAATGTATGTATGCAGTTACACTATGTTTCTTGAATGAAAGCATTGGCAAGGTTTACATGACGTAGTTAAACTTTTTGGATTCTTGAGATATTCTCATCACCAGTTAGGGCAGCACCAGCACCAGCACCAGCACCAGCACCAGCACCAGCACCAGCACCAGCACCAGCACCAGCACCAGCACCAGCACCAGCACCAGCACCAGCAGCTGCTTTCAGCACATTATATGGATTGATAGACTCCATTATAAGACAATTTTTAGTGTACAGTTGATGCAGTTTAATATCGGAAGTAGAGTTACTTACCGTTAGCTGTTAGTGGAATTGCTCCTATCAACAGACCAAATGGTGCTAGTGTCTTACATGTACTAGATGTACAGCTGCTCATTCTCAGGGCTACCAGATAAAATAGGATACATAGTAAAGTGTAGCCAGGGAGGCAAGCTGTTGCACTAGTACTTGGCATCATAAGCAAAACCTGATTAAAACGTTCCATCCATGAAAATTCCCTCTCTTACAGTACACTACATATATATATATATATATATACATGTATATATACAATATGTAAGTACTACTAGCCTACTTTTATTATAGTATGAAAACGTGATGGAGACCCAGACAGACGTTGATGCTTCTCAACTACATACTGTAGCAGACTACTTGCAGTGGGTTAGAGCCTTATAGGTATTCTCAATTGTCAACTCCTATTTCGAAAATGAGATGCGACGCTACGCTCTTAGGTTTTCAATGTACAATTATGTTATTGTTGCTTTTAGTTCAGATAAAAGTGACATATTAGGCATATTTGAATATTGCACGTGCAAGCTTTATAAATAACAATTTGCAGCAATAAAAATTTATTTTATTCGATGATATCACGCTATAACGCTAGCTTAGAGTGCCTGGTAATAACATTTATCGCTAACAAGGGATTTCCCTTCAGATCAAGCATTAATCGCGCTTGAACGCTTAGGCTGTGTTCAGATGTTTAAAGCAGTCTTATATGAACCATTACAGTTTCCAAATACGCCTATTGATTATGATTGACTATAAATCTTTAAGAAAAAACTCACCGGGCTTATACTCCTTGGCGTGACCAGCCCCTAGCAGCTTGCACTGCCAGGTGCCAGTGCTGGCCAACTCCCTGCGAGAAAAGGCCAAGATGATATGGGCCTTTTTGGCAGGGGTAGAAGAGTTACCTTGAAGCCATGCTTTGCATGACCCCAAGGACTTTTGAGGCACAGGAGCAATTGTGGCTGGATGTCCTTCCTAACACCACCGTGACCGGGATTCGAACCTGGGACCTTCAGCATTCTAACCACTAAGCCACGGCCGCTAAATCTTTAGCTGACTCAAAATCTCCATGATCCATTCAAATGAGAGATAAGTTCCCAAGAATGATAACGGCTAACTTGCTGATTGGTTGACCTTAGGGTCAAAGGGTCATGTCCCACACACCTCTCCCATGGAAGGTGAGCTTTTCCACTCAGAGCTTCAGCTTCTCAGGCCCATTAAATAAATAGCCAAGTGCCCCAACAGTAACTAAAACACTGAAGATACTTCTTTCAAAATACTTGGTTTATTGCTTCATTATTTAATAAATTTAAGGTTTCATCATTAGGGTGACATCACAAACTAAAATGTAGAAGAAATTATCCTATTACATTCTGAGACAACTGGATGTTGATGACCCCTGGTTGACCTTTACCCACTCTAACTTTCTCAGTGTGTAAGGTCACACCGTTTGTAGTGATGCTGACTTCATAATGTCCATGGAAGACTCTGTTGCTGGAGGTAGCCTTCTTTCCAGCTGCCACATTTCCCAAATTCACCTCCATATTGGATCTCCAGTCTTTATGGAACAATCTCTGCCACATCAGACCCGCTGCGTTGGGCTACAAACACCAAGTAATAACAATAATGGTATTACTGTTTGATTCAAGATCATAGAGTATCATAAATAGGTCAAAGAACTTGAAATCCTTCTGCAAGGGAATGACTGAGATGTTCATATTTATAGGGTAAAAGGGAGACAACATATTGGGTGATTCGTTCAGAACTGAACAATTTTTTTTCTATCCGTCACCGTGCACTGACAGCATTGAACATTTTTACACTAGTGAAATCGAAACACTTTCTCCATGAGGAAATGTGGCATTTATAATTGCTTAGTGACAATAGTATTGTCTAAAAAACCTAGGCATCTGGTACTTACGTACCTGGACCGATGCACCTAGATATCTGCCTGCCACGGAACAAAGGTGCCTAACTTTCAGTCAAATGATTAATGGATAACTACAATGAAGCAAGATTGGCGATGGTTACTTGATTCTCTGCAGTAGACAACACAAATCTGCTGCTATTCCAGGCATTTATACATGTGATGTCTGACCTTCATGTCCAGTCCGTTGACTAAAGCAGCATCCTTTCCTCTCCAGTGGCTGTTTTCGTAGAAACCCCAGAATAGCACACCAGCTACACTGCGATGACTGTAAGATTATACAAAATATCTTAAACTATCCTACTTGTATTGTATATTATTATCTATTCTTACTAGCGAAAGGGTCTCTTGTATGCCATTGCTGAGACGAAGGGGGTGGACATAAGATACACCAGGTTGATAAACTGACTGACAAGATATCACAACACAACATGCATTTAATGCTTCAACTACGTTGTAAATAAAAAATATGAATATTACTACTGGAATAGGGTAAGGCAGTGCAATAATAAAACTGTAAATTACATGGCAGCCATATAGATTCCTTTAAAAGTTTTTTGAACTGAGCTTTGCTTCATAAAACTCTCAATTCCTAAGTAGATTTTAATGCATTTTAAAACCTACTCACAGCAACAGTGTAATACTGAGTATTGCTATGATAATAATATGTGTACACGTATGTACCTATACAATTTACATGTATATGCAGTATAGTACATGTTTCACCTGAAAAAAGACAACAAGAGGTCTTCCAGAACATCTGCCCTCTCTTGAGCGTCTTTGATCGCGTAGTCAAGTTCTGTAACCCATATAGGTAGACCAACTACTGCCAATCTATCCAATATACTGAGTATGGTTGGCCCATCAGGTTTGGAAACTGGCGGGGAGGCCAGATGTCCTTGCACACCAATTCCATCGAGTGGCACTTTAGCTGCTTGGAATGCCTGAGCTTGTTTTACAAACTCCTAAAGATCGCAAATACATGGAAATGGAAAGAAGAATCACTCTTGAAGTTACTTTAATTTAAGTTTTGGTGTAGCTGAATAAAGAAAAGGATACAAGATAGCCAACCAGTCAGTCAGTCAGTTAGTTAGTACATGCAATTTAGTCAGGCAGTAAGTCATTTATATGCTAATGACTGCCTTCAGGCCAAAAAAAGATTTGATTTTTTATGAAGTGATATTGTAATATCACTGAACTAGAGACTTACGTCCACGTTGTAGGCTCCGTTCACAAGGTTATAATCATTCATAAATAGTTTAGCATTAGGATCTACACTCCTAGCCTTAGTAAACATGTCGTTTCTGATGGAAGTGGAGCCATATTTATCTGCATAGAATCTGTGATTGGTCATCTCATTGTTTACATCCCAGTGTTCTAGTCTGAGAAAGTGACAACCAGGTATGTTATTAGAGAAAGGGTAAAACTGATTAGTCAATGAGGTCTTTATATCATTGTTATCACAAATCAATGGCATACTGTTTACAGATTCTAAGCGAGGTGAAAAATGATATATTATTTTCTTGTACCCTTGAAATCTATTCATTGGAAGTATTTGCTTGAAGTGTCTTAAGCAATGCGAATTCTCCCCTAAGTATCTTATTGAAGAACTTTGACTACGTTAAAGGAATAACAACTTAAGATCACATGGAAACTTCTGAGAGTGTAGGCAAAAATTTGAGGCACAGAAGAATGCAACATTTTCACATAAACTATAATCGTTGTAGAGTGCAGTTTGAGAAATGCAGAGTACGCAAAAATATATTTCATTCTAAAAGAGCTACCTCCCTCGATATCTTGATACCACATCCTCCACTCTCTTCATACAGACATTATAGAATTCATTTCTGTTTGTAATCTGCTGTAGCCAATTAGGATTTCTCTCTGTTGCTGCCCAAAATATAGCATGACCTCTTACTTTCTTCCTGGAGTGAGAATGATACGTACTCACATCAGCGCTGGATTTGTGAAATTAGAGCACAACAGTTACGCTCTAATGTTGCAAACCCAGCACTGTGTGTGTGTTTTTCCTTCAAGTTATTACTACTTCCTGATCACAAATAAGAAACAACATCGATATTCTTGTTGGGAATTGTCAAACTTTTATCAAATTTTGTGTTCAATGTTTGAGATATTGGTGCAAAATAATCAAATGTAATTCCAATTCTCAAATTTAGAATTTATCTTCTGAATTATCAGGAAAATGACAAATTGAGAAATGTGTCTTGTATCATAGAATTACGTACACTGTAGCAAGTGTATCACACAGATAAATTTTCTGATACATGCACCATTTAGTACTTGTCTGTGATATATTATTTGCCTACCCATTATCTTTTAAGATGTTCATTGCTCTATCGGATACATCCCAAGTAAGCTGATTCCTTAGACGCTCGTTAGCCTTCCATTTCATGGCATTCTCCAAGACCGCCCACTGGAGTAAGCACGCAATTTATGTCATTACCAACAAATAGTGCAGTTGTCAACTATATGCATACTATAAATTGCATTGTGATTAGATCCAAAATCGTTACAACAACACGGCCGTTGACAGTGCATGTTTATGAGAATAAGTTGTTAACAAAAAAACTAATTACTGGTCACAAAAGTAGTCGACTGCAGCCTTACCTCAAAATTCTCCAGATACCATCTTCTATAATTACTATTGGACTGCAAGAGACCCGCTGAAACCGCAGAGCCGAATCCAAACTCATGTGTTAGTTGCTTCACCTGAATCAATACTTATATGTAATTGGAGGAGATAACTCTCATTGCTAATTATTCAATACCACGTTATAGTGATGAAGATTATACACAAAGCTCAAGGTCATTGCCTCAGTGATGGTTCACTACAAGCCCAGGGTTTTTTTTTTCTTATTATTTGCAGTGAAATAAATAATATAGCCTGTCCCTACATTAGAATTAAATGTATCTGCTTGAAGGAACATTATGCTTATTAGCTAAAATAATGCTGCGGAAGTCCATGACAAGACTAAGTAGTACTAGTTAAACAGATTTAAAAGATCTTAACCTACATTTACTACAACATTGCTCAATGGTTGAGTAGTTTGTATGTTGACTGTGAGATCTCCTTTTCGTATCTGTTCAATACGCTCTTTGGCAGCGGCTCTCCAGTCAGCATTCTCTGCAGTAGTTTTCAACGAGCACTTGTCCAGAAGGATGTTGACACCAGGATCTGGGTTCGTCACATAGAGTAGGAGACTTGGTTTGAGAGGGTGACCGTAATCTGTGCAGGTGAAATGGAATGCTTTATGTCAAATTAACATGGAGTTTTACAGAACTTTTATGCCAGAACCAGTACTATTGCTGAACTACATGTAGTTATTTGTGTAGTACATGTAGTCTACTTAACCAAGCAGATGGTTTAATTAAAAGCTGTATTTACATGTAATAAAAATAGCAATGAGTACCAACACGGGGAGACAACTGGAAAAGTCATTCAATGCTGAGAGTATTTGAATTGGAAGTATACGCTAAAGACAATACCTTCCAGGTTGAAGTCAGCTGACAGCTCATGCCACCTGTTATCTAGTGTCAAACCATCTATACCTGCAAATCCCTGGAATTTATCTGCAGTGCCATCTGATAAAATAAAATTGGAGAAAACTTGATGTGAGATTTTAGATTACATGTAGGAACAGAATGTTAACAAGGCAGATGGTGATCAATATTGATAAGTTGAATTTACAATGTGACACTTAATGGCGATTGCATGACCTCACTGGCTAAAATATTAATATAGATTTTACACTCACCTGTAAAACTATGTCGTATTACACCTGCAATACTTTGAGGTTTATTGACAACTCCACCAAGTTTCACATAACAACTGAATGAATATTTGCTGTTCACTTGGACCTGATCACTATTGTAACCCAGATACAGATTTTGAGCTGGTCCATTCCAGTATTGAGCTCTAAACAGGAAGTACTACATGTTACTGACTGTTTACTAGACTTAGAGTTCACTGTTAGGGTTAAGCCTTTTAAAAGATGGCGACAACCGTTCTTCTATAGGAAGATTTAGCAATGAAGTAAGCACCCCGTTTCTCCTAATTGGCCAAAGGGAATTGTCTTACCTATTTGATGCTAAGAATGCAGTATTCCCTTGATAGGAATCCCGAACAGCAGTTCCTGTACAACCAAAGCATTCCCAGTTTGAATTATCTATACGCTGCTCAAATCCTGGATTTTTCAGAATCTCAACTCTTCCTTGTCCTTGGCAGCACGCCAGGAATATGACGATCAAAACAAGATTTGCTGCTGAAGTCATCTAAATTATAAGATGATGAAAAATTAATAGAATAGAATAATTATACAGCAATTGAAAAATGAGTAGAAGCTGTTGTGCTTTGTGCACAACCTTTGAATTACTTTCAAATCAATTTCCCAGTTTACGTCGTGCTATTTACTTTTGCTGTTGTTTGTGTATGGCAGAATTGTTTTGCATAATCCTAGACAAATACTGTACATATCTTATTAATAAACACTACTACAAGAATAAATTATATAGTTTTAGACTGTGCTTCCTACCTTGTTAGGTTACTTGCAATGTATTGTAGCACCAAGCAGAAAGTATTCACTGACATGTTAGATTGTAACTTATCTGTCTCACCTGGTTATTCCCAAACCGTACTGTACGTTCCTTCATATGTATAGTGCGTTGTAATATTATGTAGATAAGTTAACATGCAGTTGACTGTCCTCAAAGCAGACATTGCTAACTGTGTGTGTTATTGTCTGATAGATCTCTAGTTTTCTGATTCCATTCTCTTCATTGAAAAGAGATAATTATTACAAAGTATGTTATTTATAATAATATGCACAAACTTGATAGGTTGTTTGCTTAACAACAAATAGTCAATTGAGGAATTACACTGTTGGGGAATTTTGTGTATCATTATGTATTTTTCACATTTAGTTATGCTAGCTGTATGTAATATATTTTTATTCAGAATTAATACAAGGATGATAGCTTAGAAGATTGGCATCTAATAGAATCATAGCTTCAATGTGGTAATTGACTTTAATCTCTAACACTGGTAGGAAGGTTGAATTAAATATTGATTGTGAATTAATGCTTGTAATTCAACCAATTTTCACCACAGGCATGCATTAAGTAAAAAACTATATCAGGTCTTATATAGTATTCTAAAAATACTTTAATATGCATGTATATATCAGATGCTCCTAAAGTGAAACTGGCAGTTAGTTTAGATGCAGACGTCTTGTCCAACATTGTAGGTCAGCGTCTCGTTAGCACAGCTGGAGGATAGACTTATCTGTACAGATTCTCCATCAGAGTTGGCCATAGCCTTGACCAAACTGTGAAAATAAAAATTTTTACATATAGTCGGCAAATGAAGCCACCAATTGGTCCTTATTACAGCGTAACATCACACTTTCTACCAATACACGTAGCATACGTTATTAGCAAATGTTTTACTAGTGAGGTACAATGAAATATTGCAGTGTACATTTCAGTCGTTGACTGTAGTGCTATAGTTTGAATGCCGATAAATTCCTTACGGTGGTTGATGAGAGAATATTGGAATTTCAGTCATTAGACAGGTCTCCTGAATGAGCCTCTCTTCAAGTATGGCCACCAGAGCAGAGGGTGGAGCTGTGATGTCAACACTAAATGATTCCTGCATTGGCCAATAAGCAGTCAGTAAGTCGTTTTCACATGTGTACCATGGGTCTTTGGTAGATGACATTACGCAGTCTACAGGGCATGCAAAGACACGTTTGATATAATGAAGTCATAGCCGATTAACATTTCATTGTTCCTGCAGTCATATTTCTGATTGACAGAATATGGGTGGGTGGATGGGTAGGCAGGCTGCCAAACAGGATGGATGGAAGGACAGATCAGATGGATGGGGGAAATGGATGAATGGATAGATAGATTAATGACTTTCAAGATATGTAAATTCTGATCACATATAGAAAGTAATAAGATCACTGGTACTATAATAATTACCTATTACTATTAGTCCTGCAAATTATATCAAGCAAGAAGAAGATTCTGCATTACTGATAGTAGTTTGATAGACTTACCATTCTGACATATTGCTTGGAATTCTTCTTTTTCAGACTTCAAAATTGTCAGGAAAACATTATTTGCATTCTCCTCTGTCAGCACGTCACAACTGGTGTTGAACTCAGAAGTAAAAACTGGTGTTCTGATGATTGGTGATGCTGTAATATAAAACGTAGCGCATTGTTGTAAAATAACAGTTAATTATAAGATTGTTTCTCACAATCAGAGCTTAATTCACTATTGCTGCATAGAGAAGCTTATCTAGTGGCTTTTGTACCAAAGATAAAAGTATACCAGCATCTAACTAGTGAAAAATTGTGTTCCACACCAGTAGAATAAATTGATTTCCCTTGGATCTAAACCCGACGTAAATGCAATATTTGACTCACTAAGGACATGAACATAGTATCTGCAGGTTTCTGGATCATGTCTCCCTCTAACAGCATGGACTCCTTCAGGGAAGATAACATAGTTACCACAGTACAACTCCACCTCTACTGTTAGCTCTCCTGGTTTCAGGTACTTTGTTATGTTATCATGGCGACAACCGAGGGAATCAGTTATCACAATTCCTGTAAATTAAACGCAAAATAAAGGAAATTTTTTTACACATTAGACTTCTGATGCTCTAAACACAATTAACTCAGCAAATATTATGTCACCTTATTCCAATGCCAAATGTTGCCATTTTGCAATAAGATGTCAGGATGATGTGACAGGATCAGTGGTTAAAGAAAAAATCTGACATGGTTCATTAAAAAGAATTCATTCAAGAACCTCTAATAAGACGCTAGGAGTTAAACAGGAATCAAAAGAGGAGACAACTCAGAATTCATTTTACTTTCGAACTGCAGTTTAATGTCTGCTTGCATTTGAATAACAAGAACCCAAGCGAGGCACAACACTATTCCTGGTGTATAACATCTGCTGGTATCTGGTAAGATGCAACTTATATTGATATTCACTAACCGCTCAGCCTGTAAATGCCAGACTCTGTTCCTATTAACACATCATTCCCCACATTAAGAAGGGAAAGAGGTTTAGAAGGCAATACACTTCCTTCCAAGCAAATAAGTTCCCCTTCAGTACAGACTGGGCCTGTTGTAGAGGTGTTTACATTTAAAAGTCGAAGCTTAAAGTTGTTTGAATCTGAGAGGAGGTAGTGATTATCTCCCACGTTGACAAATTTACTGGGATTGCTAAATCTCGAATCACTGAAACTTCCATATACTTCACCAGTAGTGTTAGGGGTACCAACAATGATATTATTAATGGCGGCTAAACTGTTGAGCCAATATACTTCTGAGATGTAGTGCTGGTTAGAGACGAGTAACTTTTCATCGATCCACAACATTCCATCTGGGTAGTGAAATCCAGATTTAGAGATTGTACCTAGCTCTCCAGTGGACACATCCACATACCTGATTGCATTGTTAAATCGATCTGTAATAAGCACTCTACTAGAATTTCCCAAGTCCTTCTCAATACTGCGTGGGTAGAATAACCGACCAATACCCACCCCACCATCTTGAAAACCTGAGGTATCACATGTCCCAGCTAACGTTCGTTGTTGACCATCTTCCCTGTTCACCATTTTTATGCAGTTCTTTGATGTCTCTGTCAATACCAGATGGGTTGAATTTAGTTGAGTAAAACCAGTTACCGACCATGACTCTGTGGTTACAACACTAACTGATGAACCAGGCCCCTCTGTGGTTCGAAGAGATGCAAATGCTGTAAATAAAACGCTGCCGTCATTCTTGTACAAATCCAACTCCATGTGATAGACTGGTCCATATGTCTCATTCACAAAAGTTTCCAGTTGGTTGCATGACGCACTATAATAAAAAAAAGTAAAGTCTATTGCATAAGGTTGCGGCAACTAGACTTTTGTGATCAGCTAAGACATTAAAACTTGTAGGTTATGTATGACTTCCTGTTTAATCGTCACTTAGTTCGATCGTGACATTTAGATCGCGTATAAAAGTCGTCGCTTAGTTTGTGGTACCAGAGCTAAGTCATATAATGAATTAGTAAGGACTTTTATCAGTTCAACGCGTGCATGTAAGGCTATCATTATAATATTAGAGAGCAAGGTGATTGTGTCATATTTGAAAATACAGGTTGAAGTTTGTGGTAAAAGACAGTAACACACTTAGATGGATCTTGCATATTGACCCTATTGTTGATAGCAAACAATGAGAGCAGACTGTCTATAAATTTAACGTGTCACAAGTCATCTGGTAGCTTCCGCTCAGTACTTACAGTGCACTTGCACTATGTTCTCGATTGTGTGACCTTCACCCCTCACCTGATTGGTCTAGCTGAAATGTAACTGTTAGTAACCTACCTTGTTGTACTTGCCCCGGCTGAGTAGGTCCATATGGGTAACACCAGCAAACACTAAACAAAAAACAAGAATCCTTACAACAACCCCAGAAGATTATTGTCATGTCTCATCTCTGTACTTGTACATTGCATGAACAATAATTGGAGTTGTTCTTCCATATTTGATAGTATAATAACTATTCCCCATATTGCAACTCATTTGAAACTCTTGGTGTCAGCCACAAGTACACGCCCACTCCAAATCATTTTTAACCATTTGTGGTGCTCAGGCCTCAACAGAGGCCTGCTCCCTAGCAGCCAAAAGTGCTCAGGCCTCTATAGAGGCTTTCATACAAGGCGCCTGACTAAACAATATTAGCAAGGTTTCACCAACCATATTCAAACTATTTCTCACCTATTATGTCAAATAAGTGTTGAAACAACCATTTGCAAGCACAATATAGCATTGTGTAATGTAAAAGATTTGAGTTTTCAAGCAAAATAAACTCAACCATATTTTGATGATTGAGATTAATAATGGCGGACTCAACTGAATTATATTGGACTGACTTGGGCTACATTTTAGTACTGAGGATGTGTGTGACAATGAAGTGGATGATGATGTATGTAGAAAGAAGGAGAATTTGGGGCTGTTTTACAACTACTAGACCTATATGACTAGATCATATTTTGTACATTGATATGCCATGAAAACACTAAATCAGAGTAAAACTTTGATATCTATCAGTCATTATCCTCATTCCTGTGCTGTGTAGCTTAATGAAATAAAAAGTATTTTATAGAGCAGTCTTTTATTTTTCTATGATATGTATATGATTTGGGCACAAAAGTGGTTATTCTATGACTAAAATCTATTTTATACATTTACCTAAACTAACACACATACTGCTAGGATATGAGCACTTCAAGTGTAACAACAAATAAAGGGGAGCACTTCAAATGGTTAAGGCTACTCAAACCACGTTAGTTTTCCTATCATCTGCCATGAAAAGTAATGGATTGGGTAGAGGTGGAACGAGACTCGAGATTTCTCGAATCTCGTATCGACTTGTCTTGTCTCGAAAGTCGTCTCGAGGTGGCAATTAGTTTTCGAGACTGGAAATCATAATAGCACCTAATAATCTTTATTTACAATAAATTAACAGTAATATTATAATGTAATTCATTGCTAATTAACAATAAATCTATCAAATAGATAATTGTCATTTAAATTATTTAGTAATACTACCTACATGTACATTCCCAGCACTGAATTCCTAGTAAAAGCATTGTAGCTAACGCTGAGCTACTAGTCGATCACTAACAAGTCAAGTCATAGCCATACAGAATTACTAACGACTGTCAATCACCACTCCCATAATACAATGTTATTTCCTTACTAAAAGTTGTCTACTCATGAGATTATATTATTAATAAAAACGCAACTCCATACTAATTTGTCAAATTACACTATTTAGTACCCATGTGCATGTACATATAATGTACATGTACATGGTTGTAATGTACATGGATACATGTGTAATATATTTCACAGCCTTCTGTTCACCTTGTATTGAAATGCATTATGATAAACTACAATGCATATGGAATATAAATAGTTTACAGAGTAGCAATTGAAACTATTGGGGTTCTAACATGCAAATATTTCAAATTTGGCAAACTTTTCAGTAAAAGTCCCTTGAATCCTAAAATCCAGTCTCATCTCAAATTTTTAGAAGTAGTGTCTCGAATCTCGTCTTGAATCCAAAAATGCTGTCTCGTTCCACCTCTACCTAGCACTGGGTACTAAACCTGTGCAAATAATGGCTGAAATCTTCCAACATTTTTTACTTGTCGTAGCATAGCTAATCAATATTTTTTGATTGAATTGCACCTCTAAAACTATTATCTGCTAATATGCAGTCATGCTTCGGTGGTGATAATTAATATCTTGAAGCAACAGCAAGTTTCACTACTATATTTAACTTGTCTAGCAAGCTAAAGTGTAATATATTATATCACCTACCATTAGCATTTCATAGCTTTCCATGTCTTTTCTTGGACTGTTTCTTGTTAACTTTGCTCTCTTATAGTGTAATGAAACAGCTGCATTAGTGAAAATATCAATGAGTCATTACTTATATACAACAACTTTTTTAGTCTCAGATTTGGCTATTGGGAGTAGACAATGCATATATCAGCTACAGAGTTTCAATATCTACAATACACCATGTCTAGAACTTAGGCTATGAACAGTTATTATGACACCCCCACAGCCACATCTCATCTGGATAATGATATGTTTATCAGATCTAGGGCTGTTGTGTTGGCATGTGGTCTTGTTGGTGTGTTATGACAGTTCTGGATTAGGTCTGAGCTCTCTAGTTTACTGTAGTACACACGTGAAATAGAGAGCAGTGACACACCCAGTCCCGCAGCCCAAAATTATTTGCTATTAGCCATGCTGCTAAATATTATGTAAAATTGTGAGTTTTTCGTACAAAAACTGAGACATCAAAAAGTAAAGTTCTTGCGTACACTTTGTAGTTATACAGGAGCGTCCGAGAGTGGTCTATTGGCTCCCTTTACATACACAGATTGGTAAATGAAAGGACCAATGGTAGCTATGTGCGTTACTTATTATTATGACCCGTAGGCCCGAGTTGTTCCTGCTTGTGTTTAGAACTTCATAGGTACGACCCTACTCTAGTTGCTCTGGATTTCAGTTCCGTGAGGAACTTAAGCTAAAAGGTTTCTAGTTAGTAAGCACCACAAATCTGTATATAATTATAGAGAAGGGTATTTATTGCCATTCAAGAAACACTAACTGCTACAGGGAAATGCTTTCACTTATGTGTAAATACTAGATCCATTTCTGGTTACATTAGGTAAAGGCCAATAGATGGTCGGCCTGCACCAAATAGCCCAAGAAAATATGATTGCAAAAGTAATGCTTGCTACAACCAGGTATCAGGAGAGACGACTAGGACATAAGGTTAGGCATCGGAGGTTCGACTAGAAAAGGTCGCCCCCACCCCATAAGTTGGGCCTAAATTTACAATGAGTACAAATTGATACAATATTTATAACAAATTCATAGAAGCTCGGCCCTTGGTCGTATACATGTACATTAATTGAAGTATAATAAGAGGCATGAGTTACAATTATATACAGCATGATGTATATGCAGTACCAAGGTTAAAAACTTGCCCAAATTTCCACAATATGAACTTCTTGGCGGACAGACTAATTACAGTGTTTACATACTATTACATTACATACTATGATTACATAAGTGTAGGTTTTTGCAGTATAAGCGGTTGAAATAATTTAGAATACTGAGGATAGTGTTTTTATCAGCCATATCTGAGAGTATTACATCATCATTATAATTGTCATCAACAGTGTTTTTTACTAATAAAAACTTAAATTTCATAATTTTGCATCAGCAACCACATTTGAATTTGAAATACATTACAAAAAATATTGTTTTTTACTGTTATTTGTTTTTAGTTACTATTGTAGCTGCTTCAGTGGCCTGCTGAGGATGACAACACTGGCTCTGTGATAGGCAAGACAGTTTTTACCATATGCATATAAATATTATTTAGAATGTAGGTTAACAGGAGATGACTTTATCACCATGTATACATGCATGTAACCAACACAGATACAATTTCTGCCCTCAAAGCTTAGTATCTCATATAATATATATGGAAAGATAATACATTTTTGTCGGATGGAACTACACACTTGTATCACAACCAGAAACACAGAAATTTTGTTTTTATCAGCCATAATTGTGGGCCTAGAAGTATTTACGAATATAGTCAGAGTTACGTGCCAAAATGGGTGAATTTGAGATAGCCTTTGTTCTTTGCCAAAACTGAAGCAGAAAAAGTTGTCTTCCCTATATTATGTTGGTTGACCGCCCTTACTCCAAATTATGGACATACTACACTGTGTTACAGGACGTTAGCACCTGTTTACCATACAGGTCTAGATATGGGGTACATGCCCACAATCCTTGCACGAAGGTAGTAGGTACATGTACATGTATCTACATTCTACACACTGTACTTATGGCCTTAGATGCATTTTTATCATAGTATTGCTGTTGTTATGCCTACAATCATAGAGTCTGAGCTGGCAAAACAGTCATACGTGTAATCAAACGCAATAAAAATACTTATTTTTTGTAATTGTGTATTAGGTGTGGTTTGATGTTCCAACAGAACATTCTAAGATATGAAAATATTCATGATGAGATAAACATAATTTTAAATATTATTTTTTACAGTTTTGCAGCAGATTGAAGTAAACTCACAAGCTGGCATTAAGATTACATGTATGAGTATATGGTTAATATTACATTTTTTTGCCATTAAAGGAATTGCATATTACACTGCATTTATATTTTGTTGCTCTTTATTATGGTACATTAGAGAAAATCCACGCTTGGAATCTTCTAGGCAATGCCTATTTATTTCAAATTACTGGTACTCAGTGCTTAAATTGTGTGGGGACGCCGGGGGACAGCGTCCCTAATAAAAATTAGCCAGGGGAACGCTCTGCAATAACGTCCCCCCACTTCATAATCAGAAAGTTGTCTTCTCTCTTCGGCATTAAATATGCGCCTTCATAGTATCGTTCTATTGATACAAAATAAACAAGCCACGGGTACTAATACTGTAATAGAATCAATATAAAATATGATATATTATTTTGGTCCTCTTTGCTTGACCTTCACATTGTAGTTAGAAGTCACGTAAAGCTATGTATGGACAATGCATTCTGTGATGGAGAATATGTACACGTAGGATATTGCTGTCAGCTGTTCTATCCTTTAGTATTAGCTGATATCATAGCGCATGAGATAGCACATGGGTTCACTGAACACACATCTGGTTTAGCCTATCAGAAACAGAGTGGTGGTATAGACGAGGCTTTTGGTGACATCACAGGTACATGTAGATGGATACGGTCGTAACTGCAGCATGGCCCACACACTATGGGTACATTTGTTCTGGAACCATTTATTATTGGTGGCAGATGTGTTAGACTTGGGTCTGTAATATATTAATATATATTATTATTATATACAAGCATGGTAATAATAATATGCTGTGAATTCTTATACAATTAACCAGGTGAAGCCATCAAGTAGGCCTACTACTATAGGCTCAAGACTGGACAAGCTGAGCTGAATGACTGGAAGATAGGAAGTGACATCCCAAAGAACCAACGACCAATGAGGTAAGTCTCATTCTCAAATATATCTCCTACATAATTCATAATGTATATTGTGCATGCGCTTATCATTTCAGAGAACACCTCATCTTGTATTATAACTATCTATATATGACTATATGTACAATATTATGAAGATGTATCTGTATGTATTGTTTTGTATACTTATACTACACAGATCACAACTCATTACTTACATTGTAGATACATGTGTGACCCACCCAAGGATGGTATGTCTATAGATAGACTGAGTAAATACATGGATGGGTATAACGTACACTTCACTAGTGGGATATTCAACAAGGCCTACTGTATACTTTCCAACACACCGAACTGGGATCCTCTCAAGGCATTCACGGTAACTATAGTTAATGTCCTAGCTACGCACAAGGTTGTGTTAGTATGCACTAGCTAGGCACAAGGTTGTGTTAGTATGCACTAGCTAGGCACAAGGTTGTGTTAGTATGCACTAGCTAGGCACAAGGTTGTGTTAGTATGCACTAGCTAGGCACAAGGTTGTGTTAGTATGCTGTTTTGTAGTACCTGCGAATTGCCACATACAATTTGTATGAAAGCAAATTGATCAAAGCAAGCCACTGAAGGACAGGAAACAGCTGTTAGGAGTAGCGCTATCTTTACATGTTTGTTTTAAAATATATTTGGGAATCTTGTTTAAAGTCCTGAGCTTTGTCAGGCTGACGAGTATGGCTACATGTGCTAGACTAAGCATAGTACTAGCCCATTGGGCTCTGATACTTTGCTTATCAATTACGCTAGAACTAGTGTACACTAACAATATCATAATGCAATGCATATACATTATTTGTACTTTGCTGTCTCTACCAGGTATTTGCCATTGCTAACCAAATAGAGTGGACACCTGACGTCACGTTTAACTGCGCTGCCTGTGGACTCATCAACGCTGCTGTAGCTGAAGGATATAATGCCAATGATGTGATCAAAGCTTTAGAAGAAGTGGAGGTTAACTGTGGCATGTGTTCCAGCCCTATATATACAACTATACAATTCACAATCTTATGTTATCACAAATTAATACAAATCTCCTCAACCTGAGCATAGTTGTATTATAGATATTTTGCTAAAGGCTGATGATCTTCCAATCTTACTAAATAAACTAATAAGCTTGGTTACCACTGTAATATAACAGGAATACAAATTATGTAGGAATTATCCTCTCCTAAAACAGGTGAGACAAGACAACTCTTAAGTGAGTGGTATTAACTCGGTGTAGTAGTAGGAGGTCACATTCACTGAGATAAACTCTCTGGACAATATCTGATTAGACTATTGAACAAAGTGTTTGGTCTATGAGTAGTGTAATCTGGTGACTTTAGATATATAATAGAAGTAAGACAGCTTTGGTTTGCAGGTTCAAACAACATTGTATCTATTTCCAGATGAAAAATAAACACAAACACAGATACACAAATACACACTTGAAACACGAACAAACAAAAATATAATACTGAAGAAATGTGTACAAATATACGGTACAATTATTATGGGTTCATGGTGAGACTCCACTGTGTCTCAGTTAGCTACACAAACATAATATGCCTGGATATCTGGCAGTAGAAACACAACATTCTATTACAAATTTCATTTCATATTCACTGCTGTGTAGAGTTTAGAATGAAAGGACTTCCACATGGCTCCCTAAAATAGTTAAAGTTATGGGTATTATCAGCTGTACCAGTCTAATCTCCCATCCTTATTCGGATAGCAGTAGTAGGGAAGGATGCTTGGCCAATTTATGTTCATTTGTGCCCAATTCTATGCGCTGCACTTCTTTCTAAACATGGCATTTTATATGGTCAAAGACCATAGGTAAAATTTAAGTTGACAAGGTCTACATGATTGTATACTTCCCCTAAAATACTTCCTGACTAACTCAAGCTATGGAAAAATGTTCTGTATACCTTACAACAGCACTGTACATACGTGTATAATGAATGTGCGTTTTGAAATAATATACAAATTATTTATATCTTAGACAAGGTGTTTGATACACTCAATCCTGAGGCAATTGGTGAGTATATTATGCTTTTTTATAGATAGAGTAGAGAAAATGACAACTGAACCATCACATGTGGATAAGCTAATAATATTATAAAATAGCTCTGGTTAGCAAGCATAAAATTGCTGCCGTATTTAAAACACCTTCTAAAATGCTCTTTTCAGTCTACTAAACAAAACTCTGTCACCAAGTAGCTGTTTATGGTAACAAGGTTGTAACTGTGATATTACAAATCACATGATAACTGACTAGAAACTTACCAATTATATAACCAGACAGAGAGCAAGAATGAGGTTGAATACAACTAGAGGTTTTGTTATACAGTCCATATTTCCAGCATTACCTTCTCCTACAATTATACAGTTATACACCTGAATTAAATAATATACTACAAAGAATACTGATAATAATGAATACAGCATTATCTGTTTGGAAACCATTATAATTATTATTTAAAATCATAGCACAGTGGTTGGGGCACCATCATTGGCATTAAGTATTTCATTGCATTGCAAAGGTGTCAACAATATTTATGTAACTTACTGAAGACAGGCATGAGAACCCTCTCAATACTTCCACCTTGTATTCTAGAGTGACCTTTATCTGTACATTTAATAGTAATACCACCTCTGTCGGATACTGTCGGTGTATAGCTCTGTGTAGTAACTGTCTTGTCATTTAGCTCTAAAAAGTGATGTTAAATATTCCACTAGCTCACTTTGCAATGAAAGAAGGTCACTGTATGACCTAATTAATTGTGACCAACTAAGAATAGCTACCTGTGATATGTCTAATACATACACTAGCTGTCAGTGTAAACATCATAGCATTAGAACCAAGAACAACAACAGTAATATATCCTCTGAAGATAAGAGAGTTTAACTAACAAAAGTAAGAACACTAATTATTTTGGTCCAATATTGTGTCCTCTGCACTGTTTCTGGTATCGATTAACTATGGGCTAAGACAAAAATTTACTTTAGGAAATATCTTCCAAAGAAAGAATTCTGAAACATAGAGTATGGGTTCTACCATGATGCCTGCCCTACCATACTATCTATGCATCAAGCTTTATGGTACTAGGATCATCCAGTAGTTACATTTATGTACAATGTATCTAATAGCTGAATATAAAGTATACTAAATGGACTCACTGTAATCAAATTCTGCTAGAGAATCATCAGAGGTACAAGTAAAGGTAAACTCTTCACCTTCAAACACTGATGTATTATTAGGGTGGATGGTCAATATCAAATTGTTTGGTAGTTCTACAAGAAGAATCATAGTGAGAAAATTTATTGCTGCACAAAAATACCTGCAGTGAAGCATCCACAATGTATAGTACTAGAATATAGTATCTTGTAACATTCGACCTAGTCAAGAGTTGGGTGCAATGGTCGAGTGAATTTTTTCATGTCTTGCCTCTTAGACCAATTATTGTGAAGGTTTAGTGCAGCAACTAACAACAGCTGCACAACATGTATATAGTGTATAACCTTACTTGTTATGCTATTACTCGTGCTAGTTGCTTTTGAGCTGGGACTTCAATTGGTTTGAGGAAATAGCTCTGACAAAAAAAATCTAATAGATTCTGCAAATATGAACTAAACCCACATACACAGAGTTTTTTATATACTTTATAATATTTATTGTACAATGTTGAGTTGTAATAGCTAATATTTATGCATATAATACATTGAGGTTGAAATCTAGATCACTTTGTGTTGTGCAATTGCTGCTAAATACTTGTGCAGCTGCAAATACCTGCATCATTGGCAGGCTGATATTAGGCATATTCAGATATTGCACAGCTAGATAAATAGCAATACGCAGCAAAAACAATTAATTTTATTCAGTATTGCACAGCGGCCTATATCATGTATGTATTTTAAAGGGGCTATGTCATGTGTTTTGAGGTAGCATTGAGATGCACTCAATGTAAATAGGCATATAGAAGAAAACAATATACAGTGTAGCTGTGTTACATAGTGTGGTCAGAGAAAATGCTGAACCTACCAATAAAAGCAGCTACTTACTGCCAGTAAAAGGAAAGTTTAGAAAAATTCATAAACTTGCACCAGCTATCCTACAGTTATGTTAGCAATTTCTGCAAACTCATTATTTTGTCTACTACTGTACTCTTTCTGTGCAAACAGCTTAAATATCTACCAAAAATTAATATTATGCTTTACATTTAGCAGTGTATGTTAAATAAAATACATGTATGTGCTAGAATGTGATAAAACACATTTCGTGGTCAGGCAATAATATTGTAATGATCACGTACAGTCGCCCAACCACCTGACATTAACTATATACGTATCTATGTGTATATCTGCTTGTATTCCTTGTTATATAGTTGAATGTTATTGGTATACCCAGGGCTGTAGCAACTATTTTTGGCTGAGGGGGCAAAAAGTCCAGGCCGGAGTATAGGGCTGCTCAGACTGATACTAAAAGTAGCTTAAAATGTTTTCTATCAAATTCAAGTAGATATACAGAATCACAGGCCGCTTACACTGTCTTTCAGACAATAATACTAGCCCTAAATTAGTGATCGGTGTACTCAAAGTTCCATTTTGAGATTTGACACCAACAAATATGTGTTTTTAGACAGATTTCTGGGGTGGCAAATGCCCACCTTGCCCCCCTGGTTGTTACAGCCCTGGGTATACCTGAATATAGCATTACTGAGTAGTAGTATAGTCAGTGCACTTCTAGACAGACACGCACTCATTGACCTGGGTATACCTGAATATAGCATTACTGAGTAGTAGTATAGTCAGTGCACTTCTAGACAGACACGCACTCATTGACCCCTGTTTTCAACCAATCACAAGCCGGTATTTCCGATTTCAACCAATCACAGAAGAGCACAAACATTTTGCACACGACCTTGCCAAGGTCACCCCAAAATCCCCCCTTCTGATTGGTCGAAAAAACATTTGCACACTTGACCCCAAACCCGGCCACGACCCCTTCCCTTCCTCCTTCCCACCCTCCTCCCCTCCCCCTCCCCCACCTCCCACTCCTCCCTCCTCCCCGCCACCGCCCTCGTCCCGTCCGCACCACCGCCACCGCCGCCGCCGCCACCACCGCCCTCACCACCGCCACCGCCGCCGCCACCACCGCCCTCACCACCGCCCTCACCACCGCCGCCGCCACCGCCGCCACCACCGCCACCGCCGCTACCACCACCACCGCCGCCGCCACCACCACCGCCGCCATCACCGCCATCACCGCCACCCCTCCTCCACCGCCGCCCACCCTCTCCCCCGCAACCCCCACCGATCGTTTGAGGCGGTCAAGCCGCGTCCGCCCACGTTGCGTGCGGCGCCGACCGTACACGTGGAGGCGACGCCAGTGCCCCGTATCCACCGGGCCAAGCGACTAGGCCGCGGCCCGCCGCTTCTCCTGCGCCCCCCACTCGAAAAGCTTGTGATCTAAACGAGCGAATTCGGCTGCACTTCGCTAAAACTTTTTACAATACTAGCAACTCAATGCAATAAAGGTAATATTTTCTGTTGGTCGGAGCAGTAATTTGAAGTTGTCTTCTCTTTCACGTTTACGTATAGCAATAGAGCTATATTGTTAACAGGAATCTACAGCGCTGTCTGGAATTCACCCGCAATGTTGTTTTAATTGGAGTGCAGGCTAGATATACGATGACTAGTTTCAGCATTAGTTCTACACAGACAGTCTAATATCTATTCAGTTAGGGCTTAGTAGTACCCGCAATTACAATTAATAATAAAATCAGAATAGGGCTAATTTTAGCAAACAGTTGTTTTGTGACAAGTCCGTGTCGGGAGCACTAGAGCCAACTCTAATTGCTAGGGAATTTTGAAAGTTTCCCCATTGCTTAGCTTCCATCGTTTCTCATGGCTTTGAAAGAGAAAGGGTAAGTTGAGGTTATTATTCCTCCAATCACTATTTTCAAAACTCATTCAGTCATTGGATTGTTATTCAATTGCTCTGGCATTACTATCGAACACCACAGAACAGTGTCATTTGATTTGGTTGAATTTTAATTTATTATTATTGTTTTATACCCAATTTAAGATTAATTATTATCATATTGATATTAATTATAATTATTATTATATAGTTTAGCCTATATTTATATTATTGTAATTAATTTTTTTTCGTTTTATTAATTAATCAACTAATCTCAAATCTGTATGTATTACAAACAATTATTTTATAAATTAAAATTATTTTATTAATTGTATATAATTTTAAATTTAATATTATGTTATTTATATTAATATATATATATATATATTAATATGTAGCCTATTTTAATTTTTTATTTAGGCCTACTTTATCATAATGAAAATGGTAATTGATAACGATAATAATAGGATAGTGAATTATATCTACAATTACAATATTTTGCAAAGAGTCTCTGCGAATCAGAAAGCAAATAACTATAATATGTTATTCATAGTGATTGTGGTGTACCACCCCCAGTTATAGAAGATACTCAGTTGGTATATAGGCCCAACCATGATCATCCTCATAAGCTCAGTGTCTGGCAGCTATTGTACGGAACAGCAACAAAATTAAGTATAATCAATTTATAGTGATAAGTAGGCTAAGCATAAAGTGAGTACAATACAGGGTGATAGTAGTTGAAACAGAATGAAGATCCATAATGATTATTGGGTAATGCAATATTTATTGAAGAGCAATTATTTAATATAAGTATTTAATTATATTTGTAAATTGGTCCAGCAGATTTACAATGTTAATATAAATAGGACAAATCTAGAATGGTGCTTCTGATGGCCACTGAATAGGTCTGTGTAAGAACAGGCAAGCTTCAGCGCTATCAGGTAGCACAGGAGCACATCACGCAGAGATGTAGTCTTGTAGCTGGAATGCTAGCCGCTCAACTCTGCACTGCCTGTTAAAATATTGACGAATCTAGTTCAGCTAACCATTGACAGTCATACATGTGCATATCAGCTTTAGTTGCCATCAAACCATCAAGTCATTAATGCTGTTATATCATTTACTGTGAAATACAAATTTAAATGGTACATGTATCTGTTATTTGCAGATAAGAACCATTATGCTAAATGAGAACATTGAACCAGTTATTCACCTGTTTTCCTGGAATTTGCTGTTCTCCATCAGGTACTTGGTCAAGTTGCCTCCAGTCAAGAGCTTTCAATCACACCCCCTGCTGTACGTTTTTTCTCCTGGGAAATCCAATGACTGTCATACATTGGTAGGTATTAATATCTAAGGTTAGTAGTTGTAGGCCTACTAGGTGTATTGCATTTGTCACATGTCAGTCTTTGACTATAGATTATGCTGCAGTGATGTACTGGCATCTATATTACTAACCTAATTGGAGGTCGACTGGTAGGTTAGTTAGTAGCTGTACTTGGATAGGGCTGGCCAAAGTTCTTTTTGAAATGGGCCAGATCTAAAATTTGCATGCTTGAGGTGGGCCACTTTATTCTTGTTTCAATCAAATGTTGTAACTTCAGTACATGTATACTAATGTATGTAGAAGTGTAGGCCTATGTGCATTTGTAAGTGTGCATTATACAGTGTAGATATAGGTGTAGCTTTGGGTGTAGGTGTACAGTGTAGATGTAGGTGTACAATGTAGATGTAGGTGCAGCCGTATGTGAGGTGTAGGTATACGTGTAGACTGTACATGTAGCTGTAGGCATATATTAGGTGTATGTGTAGGTGTGCATGTAGCTGTAGGCGTCCATGTAGCTGTAGGCGTCCATGTAGCTGTAGGCGTCCATGTAGCTGTAGGCGTCCATGTAGCTGTAGGCGTCCATGTAGCTGTAGGCGTCCATGTAGCTGTAGGCGTCCATGTAGCTGTAGGCGTCCATGTAGCTGTAGGCGTCCATGTAGCTGTAGGCGTCCATGTAGCTGTAGGCGTCCATGTAGCTGTAGGCGTCCATGTAGCTGTAGGCGTCCATGTAGCTGTAGGCGTCCATGTAGCTGTAGGCGTCCATGTAGCTGTAGGCGTCCATGTAGCTGTAGGCGTCCATGTAGCTGTAGGCGTCCATGTAGCTGTAGGCGTCCATGTAGCTGTAGGTGTATGGGACAGACAAGATTCTGCGTTGCTAGTCATTACTGCTTCATAGTTATATGTAGTCAGTAGTTGTACTATGATGTGGGTCAAAAAGTTCTGAAGGATATTGGAATCCAAGCTTGAAGCAGAGTGACTGGCAGAATGAGTGTGCATTCTTGTGGGGGAATGTGGCTTAGCACCTAACAGTGACTTACTATAAGTTAGTTCATGATTTTGGCTCTACATGTACATGCCCATTCACAGGGTTTCTGAAACTGCCCCAGGTCACATCGTTTAGCTACATGTAGTTCAGTCAGTGCTAGTAGGCAGTCTGTGAGCTGGCTAGATGCCAACTGTCTGTACAAGCAAGCTATTAATAGCCCATAGCTTAGTGCTAGTTATTAGTAGAGCTGCATGCTAGTACTAACGATTGTGTGTAGTGTTAAAACAGGCCTCATTGCTGTTTACTGTCTAGGCCTACAGCAATGTTTAACTTCTTGACTGAAGCAAAATTTAATTGAAACTAATGTTGATGCCATGAAGATAGATTCAGTTGAAGCAATGAGGATAATGATGTTTGAAAAGTGAGTACATGTAATTGTACATGTTTTTATCTGTAGCTGGAGTGGAGGTAAGCCAGCCTTGCCTAAAGAGACCTCTCCTTTGGGTATTTATGGTGGTGTCACTCAAACTAGAACATGACAGCAGTTATTGCCAGCGTTATTAGCAGAGAGAGAATCATCAGGTAGATGGAGAACCGTACAACTACATGTGACAGTGGGTATGTATACGTTTTCAACCTACTTCAATATATTATACATTGTACATATAGGCTAAATCACACCACATGTAGCCATCAGACTCGTAGCTTACTGGATTTACATAGCTCTGTATGTACATGTATATACATTGTGACAGTAGAGCAGTGCTACTTTTACTGGAATCAATGCAGTAGGCCTACAACTAGGAATCAGTGTGTAGTAGGTTATGTCATTACACAACGCTACCTTTAGTTGATGCTTCAATTGTATTAGTTTGACTGGCTGGCAATTATTACACATAGGTGGTACCAAAACAGCTAACACTCTGCTCTTGTTGATATTATAGTACAGGACTGGCCTAAGTTTTGTTGAAGTGGGCCACATCTAAAATTTCCATATTTGTGGTGGACCACTTATTTTTGTTTCAATTGATGCTGTAACTTCAAAAGTGTATTGATGCTCTTAGCAGTGTATGTGCATGTGTCTGTCGGTGTACATGTAGATGTACTGTGTAGATGTAGCTCTAGGTAAGGTGTAGGTATACTTGTAGGTGTGCGCGTAGTTGTAGGTATACTTTTAGGTGTACATGTAGCTGTGGGTATACATTAGGTGTACATGCAGGTGTAGCTGTGAGTGTGCGTGTATGTGCACGTAGCTGTAGGTGTATGTGACAGATGATATTCTGATTAGGCTACTAGTCATTATGGCCTCATAGTTGGTAGTTGTGCTAGGATGTGGGTTAATCAGTTGTATTGCATTGATTGTCAGTCAGATTATGCTACTGTGATGAACTGTCTATATTACTAACCTAACTAGAGGTAGACTGGTATGTTAGTTAGTAGTTAAACTACAGTGTGGGTTGAACAGTTGTGAATGATATTGGAATTCGAGCTTGAAGCTGTTAGGTGCAGTAGTGGAGAAATTTGGATAGCCTTAGTTCCTTGTTTGTGGTTGAGGTTTGGGGTAAGGGCGGTCAACCAGCAAAATATAGAGAAGACAACTTCTCCTGCTTCATTTGTGGTGAAGAACAAAGGCTATCTCAAATTTCTCCACTTCTGCACCTAACTCGCTTGAAGCAGAGTGACTGGCAGACTTAGTATGCAGTCTTGTGGGGGAATGTGGCTTAGCACCTACAGTGACTTGCTATAAGTTAGTTAAGATTTTGGCTCTACATGTACATGCCCATTCACAGGGTTAAGAGTACTCCAGCTCACATAGTTTTGCTAGCTCACTCAGTGCTTACCATAGATAATGGAATGTTTATATTACATCTAACAGTACATTCATTGATGTACCATTATTAGATCTATAGTAATAATAATAATGCACTCAGCAAGTAGGCAGTCCATCAGCTGGCTAGATGCCAACTGACTCTACAGGCAAGGAAGCAAGCTATTAATAGCCCATAGCTTAGTGCTAGTTATTAGTAGAGCTGCATGCTAGTACTAACGATTGTCTGTAGTGTTAAAACAGGCCTCATTGCTGTTCACTGTCTCGGCCTACAGCAATGTTGGACTTCTTGATTGAAGCAAAATTTAATTGAAACTAATGTTGATGCCATGAAGATAGTTTCAGTTGGACACAATGAGGATAACTATGTTTGAAAAGTGAGTACATGTATTGTGCATGTTTTTATCTGTAGCTGGAGTGGAGGTAAGCCAACCTTGCCTAAAGAGACCTCTCCTTTGGGTATTTATGGTGGTGCCAATCAAACTAGAACATGAATGCATTCACAGCAAGTTATTGCCAGCGTTATTAGCAGAGAGAGAACCATCTGGTGGTTGGAGAACCGTACAACTACATGTGACAGTGGGTATGTATACGTTTGTCAACCTACCTCAATATATTATACATTGTACATATAGGCTAAATCACACTACATGTAGCCATAACACTCTTGACTTACTGGCTTTATATCAGCCTATAATTATGTTCATGTATATACATTGTGACAGAGTAGAGTAGGGCTACTTTTACTGGGATCAAGGCAGTACAACTAGGAATCGGTGTGTAGTAGGCGGTGCCGGAAAAACACCGAACCACCGAACAGCGGAATGGAATTCACCGAACAGCGGATGAATTTAACAGAATAGAATTTCTTTGTATGCCTTACTTATAGCATGATATTAAGCCATTGTAACCAGCATTTTACTGTTATGAACTCATAAAACTCTTGTGAAATTCAACTATGTCATTTATAATTATAAAAAATTAATTATAAATTTTTATTCAGACGAGCAATAAATAAGTGAGTAAGTAGAATCTAAACATCTCGACTCTCAAATATCTAGCCCACAATGTTCCTGAGCTGAGTGGCAATAAACATAATATTTTGTGCAAAAAATATTTTACTAACCTATTTAATAAGTTGTAGGCTAAATCACAATGAAAATGAACAGCTTTAGCAATAAAAGGCAACTTATGCATTGATGAACGGTGAGTGTTCCTGGGAAATAGTAATGAATATAATGAGTCCCAAATTTTATTAGCTCAAGATTTTTATTGCAGCTCAAGACATTTCGACTAAGTTCAAACTTGCCATTCCTTCACTAGAACTACACAGTTCGGAAAATAAACAGATAATCAGATAAAGATCAGCGGCGCAATGTGCGTTTGCTGAAAAGGGTACTTTTCTTTTGTGTGGATGGTAGCAAAATGTGACTTCGCTTTTCGGAATTCCCAACTGTGCCGTGGTTATGGTAATTTACAATCAATGAGCTATTGACTTTAATTTTTATTTCAAGTTTTAGTAGAACAAACCCATAGTACTAATTAGTAGTAGTTTGGAAGGTTAGGAAATGATTATTTTATTTTAATTTGTTGTTTCAGCACTATGAAAATTCATATGGAACTTCTGCACAGTAGAATATGAACCCATTGATATAAAATAAATTAATGTAAATTAATAAATAAATATAATGTCAATGTGATAAGTATTGTTATATACAATACACATGGTATTTTTATTTAATTGGTATTCGATTTGTTGTGATAATGATTATTGTTATTGTCTAACACAGTTGATATATTAATATTGTTTATTATTGATCAATTTTATGAAAGATGGGCGATTTTATATTAGGTCGACATGTCTTTATACTGGCTCGATCTGTTCGGTGATTTCCATTCCGCTGTTCGGTGGTTCGGTGTTTTTCCGGCACCGGTGTAGTAGGTTATGTTATTACACAACGCTACCTTTAGTTGATGCTTCAATTGTATAGTTTGACTGGCTGGTAATTATTAGGTACAATTAATTGGTTGTACCAAAACAGCTAACACTCTGCTCTTGATGATATTATAGTACAGGGCTGGCCAAAGTTTTGTTGAAGTGGGCCACCTCTAAAATTCTCATACTTTAGGTGGGCCATTCAATTAAATGTTGTAACCTAATAGTTATTTTCAAGCACATGAACATTAATGCTCATGGAAGTGCATGTGCATGTGTGTATAGGTGTAGGCCTACATGTAGGTGTAGTATGGATGTACAGTAGGTGTACTTGTAGCTGTTGGTGAGTAGTGTGTGGTTATTGTACTGTATTGTTAGATTACTTTAGTAATAACTGCTGCCAGGTTGAGATGTCTAAATTATTAAATGGGCTGTCAGAGTGGGGCTATTTTTACTGGAATCAATACAGTACAACTAGAAATCGTTGCGCAGTAGGTTATGTCATAGGTTATGTCATTACGTCAGTAGTTGATGCTTCAGTTATATTAGTTTAACTGGCTGGTAAAAGTTTCAAGACACTGTGTAGAATACCATGCACAATAAATAACCTCAGAAGCTGTCTAACGATTTTGTACTTGGCCATACCTATACAGTTGTAACTGTGCGTTATTTGTTTACCTCTAGCTGGTGTAGAGCTGGAGCTGGAAGTGCCACTACTTGAGGACTGTGGGCTGATGCCAGTAAATGCTGCATGATTGATGGGGATAGCCAGAGGACTGTTGTGACAGTTAGTAGAGGGAGTGCCATCAAGTGTGTGTAGATTTGAATCTTTGGTGAGTAAAGTATAGAAATGGTCACACATATGTACATGCATCTACATTGCAAGTACAGCAAATAGAATTATTTTTATCATGCGCAGTGAATAACCTTAAGTTGTCCAATAAATAACTTTGCACTTTGCTATAATATGTACACAATTTAAGCAGTTAATGTCGCTGTCTTCTATTTGTTTTGATGCTTCTCCAGGTGATCTTGAACTTGGTGCATCTGGCTTAGAGTTATGGTGGTGTACACAGCATTGAGTAGCCTACTTACCAATGCAGCCCACAAAAGACCCGTCCACTAAAGATATGCACTACTTTCTCAGCCTGTATTCTGGAACTGAGGAATATGCAACGAAATAAGTTATGCTGTGCCCATCTCTCTGGCAAACCTCCTTACACAGTTGACATTACCAGTTTCTCTGCCCTTATAGTTAGTTTGTGAATAAAATTCAAGTAGTTCATGTCGATACCAAATGTTTGATGCAGTAATCGTGTAAGCGTCCCATTTTTAGTTCTGATTCTGTTTTGATTTTTTAAGACTTCTGGAGAAGATTTTTTCTCAACTCACAGTACATTGTATATTTATATTGCACTAGTATGCTAGTAGGTAGATAGCTAAAATATAATATGTTATGTATTATCTAGCAGCTACCCTTGCATTTTGTCTAGTTGAAGTCATTTTATGGTTTTATATCTGTTGTGTATTGTGAAAGAGTTTTCTAATCTGATCTACACAAAAAGTGTATACCAGGGTGTAAACTTGCTATGCAAAGAATTATCATTTGATGTGATGTTAGTGCTGCTTCAGTGTGAACTTACTCTTACTACTTATTCAAAAATGCTTCCATTAGCCTGGTGTTACAGGCAGCCTGGATTATGGTGTATATTGTAAATCTGAGACAGATTGCATTGGATATACATGTACATCTATCACTGATATACAAAAGATGTAGAATTTCGCACCCAAAAGCGTTGCGCTGCTGTCTGCTTATTTATAGTTTATAGTGGCAATGGGGAGAAATCCTTGTGGCTACATTGTTGCGTTGTGCTATCTGCTTCACGTTATGTTATCAGCTGCACGCGTGGTAGCGTCACTGTTTGGAGTCATCGTCTCAATATTGTGAATAGTTTTTCTGTAATAGCTGGTTAATCAAGAAGAATTGTAAGCCCCACAGCAAACAACAGCAACTTCAAACTATAAAGAACCTTTCTGCCAAATTTCAAAGCTTTTGGTGAAAGCATTCTCTTGTTATCTGCTGAAGAAGTTTTTGTCGAGGCTTGTTTCATCCGCCCTGCCGAAGCCATGCCCAGCCCGCAGTTGACAGGCTATCGGGCTACATTGTCGCGTTATCTCCTTCACGTTATGTTGTCTGCTGCACGCGTGGTAGCGTCACTGTTTGGAGTCATAGTCTCAATATTGTGAATAGTTTTTCTGTAATAGCTCGTTAATCAAGAAGAATTGTAAGCTCCACAGCAAACAACAGCAACTTCAAACTATAAAGAACCTTTCTGCCAAATTTCAAAGCTTTTGGTGAAAGCAATCTCTTGTTATCTGCTGAAGAAGTTTTTGTCGAGGCTTGTTTCATCCGCCCTGCCGAAGCCATGCCCAGCACGCAGTTGACAGGCTATCGGGCTATAGTGAACCAAGGGCTGATTAGGGACAACTTCAAAAATTGCGATTTCGGCCGTACCTTTGTTGCATTGAGAATAGAATGAATAAATGTGTACACATGGTAAAATACCATTATATAATAATTTAAACACAATTGAATGAATAAAACACACATATATGTTAAGGAGTATGACATACCTATTATTAGCAAGAAAAGGCTGTGTGCATGTGTTGAGTCAGCATATATAATACATTAAATAAACTTTTCACAAAGTCAGCATAAGATATAATAGATTAAATAAGCTTTTCACAATAGTAGCAATAGAATAAATAAAAGGTTGTGTGCATGTGTTAAATCAGCATTATGTAATTCATTAAATAAACTTTTCACAATAGTAGCAATAGAATAAATAAAAGATTGTGTACACATGTTAAAATACCTTTATATAATAATTTAAACACAATTGAAAGAAAAGGCTGTGTGCATGTGTTAAGTCAGCATATATAATAGATTAAATAAGCTTTTCAATAGTAGGTAGGTGTCACTGTTTTAGTCTCCCTATAATAAATATAAAGTAGCAGGGTGTAAGTAATTTTTTAACTTGATAGCATTATATACAATAAACACTTCACAATTGCTGCCAATTACCCTATTTAGCACTAACCTTATGTTCTACTTGTTGAAATCTCTGATCAGGTGCTGACTAGTAGGTAGCTGTCTCTGTTTTAGTCTCACTCTGTTGACTAGAGGCTGATTGTACATACTGCTAGAGTGAAAAACTCATACCTTAAATAGTAGTATTCAGTAGGCGGAGTCTAACCATTTCCCCACCCTTTGCAATACCACCCCAATGCGTCCCGATGTCAATCCGAAGCTTCCCGATGCACCCCGATGTGAATCCGAAGCCTCACGATGCACCCCGATGTGAATCCGAAGCCTCCCGATGCACCCCGATGTGTTTAAATTATTATATAAAGGTATTTTAACATGTGTACACAATACTATAACTAAAAAAAGAGACCAATAGTTTTTATCTTACCTGCATTCTTTTTTTTCTTTGCTTTTTAGATTTCTGCTTGATTCTTGATTCTTTTATTTTTTCTCTATTTATCTTCGTAATAAAACAATACTACTGAAGAAAGCTGCATCTTTTCTATCTTGGAATAATACTCATCCAACTCAAGCTGCTCTACTACTGTAGAAACCTTCCTTATATACTAAACTTTCTAATATATCATCCAATAAGAAAAGACCCCTTTGTATGCTTTGGATTGACATCGGGGCACATCGGGGCAACATCGGGTAGCATCGGGGCACATCGGAGCAACATCGGGGCAACATCGGGGCACATCGGGGCAACATCGGGGCACATCGGGGCACATCGGGGCAACATCGGGGCACATCGGGGCAACATCGGGGCACATCGGGGCAACATTGGGGCACATCGGGGCAACATCGGGACACATCGGGGCAACATCGGGACACATCGGGGCAACATCGGGGCACATCGGGGCAACATCGGGACACATCGGGGCAACATCGGGACACATCGGGGCAACATCGGGGCACATCGGGGCAACATTGGGGCACATTGGGGCAACATCGGGGCACATCGGGGCAACATCGGGGCACATCGGGGCAACATCGGGACACATCGGGGCAACATCGGGGCACATCGGGGCAACATCGGGGCACATCGGGGCAACATCGGGACACATCGGAGCAACATTGGGGCACATCGGGGCAACATCGGGACACATCGGGGCAACATCGGGGCAACATCGGGACACATCGGGGCAACATCGGGGCAACATCGGGGCACATCGGGTTGAACTATAATGGGTGGGGAATTAGTCAGACCCCTCCTACTAAGCTCTACTATATAGGTGGAGGTTTTCACTCCATCAGTATATTTGTAGCCCAGTCTTTACATGTTTCTTTATTAATGTTGCAATGCACATCATAAACCAAGCTTTCCGTAGTACTTCTTCTTATCGCTAATGAGAGCTATAGCGAAGTACAGCCGAATTCGCTCGTTTAGATCACAAGCTTTTCGAGTGGGGGGCGCAGGAGAAGCGGCGGGCCGCGGCCTAGTCGCTTGGCCCGGTGGATACGGGGCACTGGCGTCGCCTCCACGTGTACGGTCGGCGCCGCACGCAACGTGGGCGGACGCGGCTTGACCGCCTCTAACGATCGGTCGTTCGGGTGAGTGGGGGTTGCGGGGGGGAGGGTGGGCGGTGGTGGAGGAGGGGTGGCGGTGATGACGGTGATGGCGGCGGCGGTGGTGGCGGCGGCGGTGGAGGTGGTGGTGGTGGCGGCGGTGGCGGTGGTGGCGGTGGCGGCGGCGGCGGTGGTGAGGGCGGTGGTGGTGGCGGCGGCGGTGGCGGTGGTGAGGGCGGTGGTGGCGGCGGTGGCGGTGGTGCGGACGGGACGAGGGCGGTGGCGGGGAGGAGGGAGGAGTGGGAGGTGGGGGAGGGGGAGGGGAGGAGGGTGGGAAGGAGGAAGGGAAGGGGTCGTGGCCGGGTTTGGGGTCAAGTGTGCAAATGTTTTTTTGACCAATCAGAAGGGGGGATTTTGGGGTGACCTTGGCAAGGTCGTGTGCAAAATTTTTGTGCTCTTCTGTGATTGGTTGAAATCGGAAATACCGGCTTGTGATTGGTTGAAAACAGGGGTCAATGAGTGCGTGTCTGTCTAGAAGTGCACTGACTATACTACTCTGAGTCATTATACGGAATTGATGGCGTGATGCTATGCATCACTTAAGCCTTTTATACCCATGTAAAGAGGCCCGACCTCTCAGAAATACTTGATATTGATTTTGCATATGATCTACATGTAGATGGTTTTAAGCATCTTTTGTCAAACCCGACCTATTTTAGGTCGGCCATCGGGCTTCTGGCCGCCATGTTGTTGCGCAATTTCCGGACGACCCTACGTCGTCTTTTCCCGACACTACGTCGGCCTTTTTACCGGAACTTCCTCCGGAAGTTCTATTACTATATAAAGGGCATTGTTTTTATGTTTGTTGTCTCAGTTCATGCTTGGATCTCAATAAAGACACTTCTATACTTATATATAGAGACTTTCACTTCGTAGATAGGTCATTCTAGTTGTTAAGGTCCTCGACCTTGCAACACGAACTGCCTACTAGGTCGGATCACTCTCTTTCTCAGTATAGTAAACAAGCATGACTCGGGATCACATGGGTCGTCTTTGGTAGTTCTTTGACTACTGATACCGATCAATCTTTCATGTAATGAGAAGGCTTAGCACCACTCATAGGCACTTCATTTTGGACTCGGGAGTCGTCTCAGGACGACCGCACCAAAACCCAAGAGCCATTACAATATGACATTTATAATCATAGTCCTAACACCCATACCTGACTACTGGTATCATACAATATAGCCAATATAACACAGCATTGTTTTAATTTCTCTGCCGATTTACATAAATCCTTGTGAACATTGTTAACACCAATTAAGTTATCAAATTATCATTTTTATTCTTCTGAGTATGACTACCACAGTTCAGGCATTTAGTTGGTAACTCATACTTGTATGTTATGTCTACATGTTATACAATAGAATAAATAGATAGTCTGAGAGTTCATGAGTCCAAATTTAGCTGTTGACTTCCATCATACATGTACACTGGAAAGTGACAATACTTTTATTGTTTACAACGGAGACTATGATATGCAGTTTTTGAAGACATGAGAAAATATGAAACTCAGTAGGACCATGACTGTTCACTTCCTACTAGATGTCAATTTACCCTAAATGTTAACCTATAGGCAGAGTAAATGTGGCCTAATGGTTGCAATGTAAAATGGTATCAGCACTGAAACACACTAACCTTTGATATTGACATAGACAAGACACCTGTAAACATACTCTGTTGTATCCTTTAGTGCTAGATACAAGTCATGTACGTATGCTCTATGATAATTGGATAATATGCATTGTGATGTAGTCTCCAGTCTCTTCTTTGTAATGCATTTATTATAGGCTACATCCACTATTTATATGAATCTCATGTATTGGCATAGCTGCACCAACCTTTGATACTTGGAATGGTAACTTCACTAGAGGGAACTGCATCATCAGGTTGAACTCCTTTGCAGTAGAACTTTCCACTCACAGAAATATCAGTTATGGTTACTTTTACTTCTAGAGTGAACCCTTCTGGTTTAGCAATAGCTTTACAATCATCCTGTGTAATACTGGGACTCTCTATACCAGTAACTTCATTAATAAGGGGTGGACCTCTGCTCCCCCAACCTCTTACGAAGTTTTTAACACAACCTGATTTATACACTGAACCTCCATCATATATCAGCTCTAATATCCCTATATCGGTAAATCCACTCGCAGTGCAGGTAAATGTAATCTGATCATTGAGGTAGAAGTCTGGATTACTTTGTGTTGTGTAATTGATGTCAACAACTTGTGCAGCTACAAATATAATTGAATAAAAAATTTTGGGACATAAGCATAATTATAATGTTGATAGGTAAGATTGTTTAGAATTGTTTCTTGTAATACAGCAATAAACCTATCACGAACATACACAGTGCAATTATGTCATATAATTATTATAATTACATGTAGTTTTAATGCCCAGACCTGACCACCATACATACACATGTATATTTATCTAGAATACAGTGAATAACCAGTTACAAAAGCAAATTTAATAGATAATGAATTTCTTACCACAAGTGGAAACTGCCAAGTAGAGAAAACTCCTCAGAAAACCGCACTGTGGATTCATCTTTTATTGTCAATATAATTATGGATTTCAAGTGCAATCTATCCGTAGTTGCAGTGAGCCTCCACTGTATGTTGAAATACACTCCTTTCCAACAGCATCCAACTCTAAATAGTATTATATACAGATAACTTAGACTACCATGGAAAATGTAACAGCAATGGGCTGTGAAGGGTTCAAACTAAACACATACTCATGTTCCATTTTAATCCTTGGAGACATTCTCCCTGAATTAATGCTGAAATATTACAGTCTTGTCCTCCTTCAATTCTGGTCAGTAGGTATTAGAGAGAGTTGACAAAGTAGAGGGATCGATAGAGTGACAGCAAAAGCTAAAATAGTTAGACCTACATGTAGATTGGTTTGAAGGAACTAATTAGATATTATAACAACCAAGTCCATGTTTCCAGTGGTGTCTAGTACAATACAATAGCTATGAGAGTACTAAAGAGCCTGTATACTATGTAAAAATTAGCAGCAACAGAATAAGGTTAAATATAGGAGCTACCACAGCCTAAGCACTTGCAGAAGAAGACAAACCATCTAAAGTGAGTCAGAGATAATTTTTTGATGTATACTCGTATTGACATTCTTTGTGGTTTTCTTCTTGTTAGAGACTGATTCACACTAGAGTGCCAAACATCTTTGGTTAAATTAGACAGGATAAAAATTAAGGGTTCATAATGTTTGACAACTGCATGCATTAATTATGGTAGGTGTCCTTACCTATAAGTAGGCAACCGCTGGTAAGACACTTCAGATGCCTGGAAATACAGTTAAGCTGAAGAGCTGAGAGTTCATCTGCTTTATATGTCTTCTGCAAGTAACTATTTGAATCTACATTTTTGTGTTAGGCGTTATGCCATGACATAACACTTGACATAACAACTGCATTAAAGTTCCTACATATAAGTTTATCCAGTAAATGATTAGTAGATTAGTATAGGCGATTAGTATAGGCAACGCAGATCTCCACATTCATGCACCGATTGACCCCTATTTTCGACCCATCACAGAGCAGTATTTCCGATTCCAACCAGTCACAAGAGAGCATCAGAATTTTGCACACGACCTTGCCAAGGTCACCCCAAAATCCCCCCTTCCGATTGGTCGAAAGTACTTTTTAAGTGCGGATCCTTGTCTTTTAAATTAACCTTTCTCATTGTTGTGAGCATGTTGTGCGCAGTATTGTTATATGTTGGCCACAGGCAAGAGAAAGTTTATGATTAGTAATTCACCATGAATTAGAGATACTACAACACATGACTTGTATAATAATTGTCTGAAATAATTTGGGCTATTGATAGCAACATTATTTTTGTAGACGGTTATTGAGTAAGTTGTGACAGCACCAACACATACATGTATTTCTTGTAAAAATGGTTCAGTATGTAAAACAAATGAAATAATCTGATCCAAAGAGTCGTTTTAATAATAAAACGGTATTTATTGTGTTGTCTCTGAGTAGGTTATATATATTACACCACACGTATCTTTGTCTATTATGTACATGAGTCTTTGAATGTGATTTAACTTGTGTTATCTCTTCCAAGGAGAAATAAAAATAATTATGTTGTATAAACAAATTGATGTCAATTAACTAGCTGACTATTTAACTATGAACCAAAAGCTTACATACAAAAATCATTTTAGAAGTAACTGTTAGACAATAGAATATCTATTTGATATGTACAATAAAATGCATCTATTCACTGTGCAATTGATAAATAATAAAATAAATATAAAATAAAAATTTACAGCTCACTATGGATAATATAGTACATTGTAATGGTCTTTACAAGAATCAAGTGGCCTGTATAAATATTGAGCATTTCTCATTTATCGCATGTATAAATATTGTAATGGTACAGGACATTTGTATACGACTCCAGCTACCCGGATAAACCTCATAGCACCTTAAGTGCCTAGTAGTTGCCACAGCGCTACTCAGCTAACATTCGTACTCTCATACCTAGCTGCTCGTGTACTCATACTCAACTATATTGCATGTCTAAACCATTCATTTAATGTCTACATACGTGTATCCATGTGTTTATACCCATTCTACTTAACTATATACCATTGTACATTCATGTATGGCAATTACTGAGTCTTTTGGTACCTTTATACCCATGTACAGAGGCCGACTTCTCAGAATCACTTGATATTCATTTTGTACATGAATTGGACGATTATAAGCAACTTTTGTATAACCTGACCTATTTTAGGTCGGCCGTCGGGCTTCCGGCGGCCATGTTGTTGCGCAACTTCCGGACGACCTTACGTCGTCTTTTCCTGACACTACGTCGGGCAGAAGCTCTTATACTATATAAAGAACTATGTTTTACCATTTGTTGTCTCAGTCTTTGCTTGGCTTTCAATAAAGACACATCTATACTTGGTACAGAGACTTTCACTTCCTTTTGTCAGGTCATTCACTTAACGAACCGCCTACTAGGTTGGATCACTCTCTTTCATAGTATAGTCTCCAGGCTAGACTCGAGACCAGATGGGTCGTCTTTGGTAGTACTTTGACTACTAGAACTGCTCGATCTTTCATGTAATGAGAAGGCCTAGCACCACTCATAGGCACTTCATTTTTGTGATCGGCAGTCGTCCACGGACGACCGCACGAAAAACCAGAAACCATTACAATATGACTATCAATCAAACTGAAAACTTTTAACAAAAAGTTTCACAAACTTGCTGCCTAAACAGTTAACATTAAAAAGCAGTTATGGAATGTCTCATGTATTCTATAAAAATCAATAAATAAACAATTATGTTGTTAAAGTGTGATATATTATTATATGTCTGCACACTGACAAGTATCAATTAACGCCTGTGCATTGACAAGTGTCAGTTAATGTCTGGGCATAGACAACACATATCAATTAAACTGCTTGAGATACAGTGTAAATGTACAAATATATAAATAATTATTGGAAATCTATAATTATATTCATATAAAATTGCTATAAGAAATCACCTAAAAAATATGTACCTTGGAATAATCAATTGGAAAATAAATATTTCATCTGCTCAAAGGATAATTTAATTTCAAATAAAGTGCTGGATACAACACACACATGATAATTTATACAATGCAACATGTAGAATACTGTAAATCAAGCAGTATGTAGGCTAGTTATCATGTAATATGGCATAATTATATCTTTGTTATTAGTACTTGTATATGTGGATGTTTATAGAAATATTATCATTTATGTGTGAAAGCAATGTGTTTTAATATAATCTTTCGTTGAGAAATAATGAACAAAAGTTGAAACGTCATCCACTTATGAATCTAATCAACATAAAGTGTATATTACATACTGATTTAAACGTGAAACTATTATTTTACAGTACTGCCATTCCATTAACATATCCACTTAGAGACATATAAACTAAATATATAATGGATAATAACTTCATAATTATTTATTCACAAGTTTATTCAGCAGAATGGAGCCGAACTGGAGAGTTTGGTTCATTATCTGGTGCATTGCTGGAGAGAATCTACCAGCTACTGCTGTGTCTACCTGCTGCAATGGTAGTTGGAGACACTTTGATAGCAAATGTTACAAACTTGTAGGTGCTCTTCAGGCTCTTGAAATGGCTGCAGGAACATGTGGCAACAGGAATGCTGTGTTAGCTTCTGTGAGATCTAAAGAAGTCATGCACTTTCTCATAGCGATGTTGAAAGATATATGTGGTAAGTGTAAAGTATTGATTCATTGTTATGCAAAAACACAAAATCCAGCAGCAAAAAGTTAAATCGTGTATTGTTGCAGCAGTTAAAACCTTATAAGAAATACTACTACAATAGCGCTACATGTTAGTATTGATTTATGTATTCAAAGTTAATATACTGCAAACAAAACTACTTCCAAACTCACTACATGAAATCTATAGCCTGTGTTTTCAATTGAACTATTTGTAGCAAACTGTGAGGTTATCCGCATTGGTTTGGAATACAATGGTACTGGACATTACTGGATGGACAATGGTGCACCTTTAAATGCCTCTTACCATCCACTTATTATTGGCACTGATTACAAATACCCTGAGAAATGTGAGGGATGCTCATGGATGCTTGAAAGTAGCGGAACAATCAGTTTCAGAGTTACAAAGAAGAAGCGTTTTATCTGCCAGAAGAGAGCAACTTGTCCAGCCACCCATGAAGGTGAGAGTAAATTACCAATGACTAATAGCTAATGGCCTTTGAGTAACACAAATGACCAAATGTAACTTTTGATTTGAGTGAGATAGCAACTAGTTATTCTACAGTTTCCATTATTAACAAAAGAGTAAATATTATATGTGCACAGTAAAACCTTTCGTAAAATGTCTTACTGTATCCCTGAAACATTGACTGCATTAGGACACTGTTAAAGTATGTATGACTTAATATGTTCAACTTAATAAAAAGGCAAAGTTACAATCTTATTACGTCCAGCATGCCGATGATTAAGACATCTGTTGCTGGTATATCCTTTCTACCTTCTCTAGCCAGAATCTCATCTTCCTCTGTTACAGATGCTCAAGAGGATTCAGAGAGCTGTTCATTGGAACCAGGACACTTCAGGTTCCAGAGACAAAAGACTTGTGAAGGTCTGAACGCTTACAAGGAGATTCAACTGAGTCTAGATGGAGAAGCAGAGATTGAGAAATGTGGTTATGCTTGCGCTAAGCAGAACAAATGCTATGGCTTCGGTATTTCCAGAAGTAAAGGCTGCATGTTGTTTGAGTCCAAAAGATATCAATCCTCACCAAACTACGCAAACATTTGTTATGTGAAAACTTGCTTTTAGTAAATCTAATAGCCATTCACAGGAGAAAATTCTCTGTCAAGTTAAAATTTACCACTCGTTTGCTCACAAAACTGTATTCTTTTTGTGCGATCCTTGTTCTCCAGGTTTATCACTTTAAAGAACAGGATTGTCGTGAGAAAGTTGTGTGTAGTCTTGCTTTGTGTTGGCTATAACTGACAAGTGAAGTTCATGATTTTAAATCTACCAATGATGCTTTGAAAACAAAACTAGAGATCTTATAACACATCATTTGTGTGTTCTTGTTTGAAATAGTGTGGGCTATTCATGGTAAAATCTGCTGTACACTAGACTGCTATTGTATGACTTCTGGTTGCACCAAGTTATCATCTTGTGCCAACAGTGCTGTAACACAAATAATACTACATGTACTGCACATATCTGATAGAAATAATGGTTTTAGCATTGAATCGTTATTTATTGTGCCGGTGGCATGTATTTTTTCCTACATGTACCTCCATGGATTTTTTTGTTGCGAGATTATTCTTTTTTACCTCTTCCACCAACAAGGGAAAGTAGAAATACTGATATACATAAATAGTGAAATAATTGCTGTCAGTTAGCTGATATCAATTAACTGGTTTGTGTTGTATTATTAATGTATTAAGTTGTCTTCCCTTGTATAGCTAGAAAGCTTACCTTCTGAAAGCTATTTACATGTAAGATTCAGTTTTGAGATTGAGCTAGAATGTGAAGGTTGCAAATATAGAAGTCTTGCTAAATGATATAAATATACAACAGTTTGCTCTCTATATTTGTTGACTTTTCTATAAAATGCACAATTAGCAATTAACCGGAGATTTAAATGAAAAATTATCCCAGAAGTCATTGTTAGACTATCGAATACTATCTTGCTATGTGAACTCATATTGTAAAATGCAGTTATTCTCTGCGAAATGTGCATGTATAATAATAAATTTTATTGTTCACAGTTCAAATGCATTGTAACTGTCTCTACAAGGGTTATTTATAAATGAAAGAATATTAAAAACATATTACTTTATACATAGATAATTATGACTAGCAACAAAACTAGAAGTTTTAACAAAAAATCTCACAAAGCTATGATGCAAACAGCAAACGATCAAATAACAGTGATCGACTGTGCAATGATATTTTATAGAAATCAATAAATAAACAATTATGTTGTTGAAGTGTGATGCAATATTACATGTCTGCAAACTGACAAGTATCAATTAATGTCTGCACATAGACAAGTATCAATTATATCTGCACATAGACAGGTATCAATTAACCTACTGTACATACATTATAAACATGTAGTCACTGGGTGGGTTTACCCGTCTCTCCTCACGGCGCAATGTAAGTTGAGTGTGCACTATATTCTACATGCAGTTCCATCAATATTTCATATTGTCTCCAGAATAGCCTGATTTCTCAAACCTGGGGAATCTAATGTACATGTACATACAGGTCTATGCACCATGTGCACCGCACATGTATATGCATACAGCAATCATGACTATTTAGATATTACTTATTGTCACAAGAAAACATGTTTTATTAGTCACATACCAAGGGAGACAAAGTTTTAATGATTATTTGCCAATGTTTAATTAATCCATCCCTATAATCATACGCTGGCTCATAGCTGAAAATAGTAATTTATTTCTAAGAAGGTTTTACCATGTGATACTAATAGTTCCAGTAGTTGTACATCACCATGGATCAGAAGAGATATTTTTGTTGCGAGTATAAAACATAAATGATATATGGTAAACAGATAGTCTTATAGCATTTGTTCATCTAGGTAAATTTAACACACAGATTTGGTGGCTGGATAAAATAATTGTAAGACCAGCCTTGCATATTCCACCTTTTGCAACTAACTTGCCGCCTCAATCAGTAGAAAATATAATCCAAACAGACAGTACTATATACTATATTTGGCATATACTGTCTGTTTGAATTATAAATTATGCCTACTCACAGCTCATGAATGCAATTTGTGTTGCATGTATCTTTTGCCAGTGTTAGACCAACCATAATCAGAATGACCACGGTCACCTGGGCACTGTATACACATAGTCATAACGCCACAGTGTCCATGGTGACACGTCCACAGTTAAGGCAGCAAATCAAGATAATAGATCGTATGACTGTGTAGATCATATGACTGTGTAGATCATATGACTGTATAGATTGTATGACTGTATAGATTGTATAACTGTGTAGATTGTATGACTGTGTATATTGTGCGACATGCTCATGTTACTTTCCAATGAACAAATCATGTTGGTTTTAATCAATATTGAGAGTAGGAGTTGTGTTCTCATAGAAATCTTCAGGAAGCGGACAACTCCCATCTTAAATATCTGTCATAGCGAAATTATTAATTCGGCAGTATTTGAGTTTGTATTATCTTTATTCCATTAGTTGCTGTTATTGGTGTGCTACAAGCCTACTCTTTTATCAATATTGCTATTGAATAGCATGTTATAGAATAATTTAGTAGTAGTAGTATTATGCTAGTCTCAAACTGCAGCTTCTGTTCAGTGAGAAATACCAGAGCCGTTGATTGTGAGAGTTACGCCACCGAAAGTAAACAGGAGGCCATATTGAGCCCATGTAACAAAGGATTGCATTGGTCGAATCTTTCTATCGGCAATTTTGATTGGTTCTATGAGCCCAACATGGCATTCATAATGTTCCCCCAGTGACGCAACTCTCACAATAAACGGCTCTGGGAAATACGTTTTCCTTTATTGATAAACTAGAGGATCACTACAGCATTTCTGTTTGCGTAGAATTACATTGTATGGAAGGTTTTTGCTAGGCACAACAACATTATTTATCTGACGAAAGCAACCCTGTGCCACTTTGATTGTCAACTCTATACTGTATGTAATGCTGGGATAATCAATTGCATGTAGAACAACTTTGCCATAGATTTCGTACGATGTATTGCTCTACACCACATACACACAGTTTAGCAATAGTATTGACGTGTCTCTAACCACAGAAGACCTCTCTGATAGAGATACCACAGATCCAACAGAAAATGATATATGTAGGCTGCTGACTTAGCCAGGAAATAGATTTAGCTTCTGATTTGAATTGTATGCAAAAAATTTATTAAAACAGAGAGAGATGACAAAATTAAGAAAAAAAAAACAAATTGATAGTGTAAAAAATACAGTTGCGGTCTTCTAAGCCATAAATCATTTCGAAATCTTTCTATAATTTCCTGGTGGAGTCCGATCGTCAGAATTCTATAAAGTAAAGATTGAAACGGGTATCGCAATTGAGTCTAATGCTACAGTGTAAACAATGTAGCATTAATGTACAGCTTGATCAGACAGTGAAACAGTCATACAGAGTTATAAAAATGATGAAATCTCGGCGAATGAAAGTGGCTATTGCTATATTGAAGATACATGATTTAGATGTCAACTCTTACACTAAATCCACTAGTCGGAGTTATCACACTTCTACATAATTATATTTAAGCAGCAAACTTACTTCCTGGTCTAGTGCTTGTAGTTGTAACTGTTGTACTTGTTGTAGGTACCATGTGGTTTGTAGGAACCATATCTCTTGTTGTTATAGTAAGGTCTGTTGTTGTGATATTTCTTGTAGGATCCTCTGTAACGTCCATTGTTGTATCCTCTGTGTTTGTACCCTCCGTGGTTGTACCCTCTGTTTCCATACCCTCCTTTGTTATAGTGACTAGGTCCATAGTACGTCTTACCATGGTAACTTCCATATCCTCTAGCGGCAGCAGCAATAGCAAGACAGACAGCGAGGAGGATTGCAATGACCTTCATGATGTTGATTTTCTGCGAGCAACAACAGAATGTGTACTACACACATGCATATATTGATAAAAATACACTTTGTGCCATCTAGGTAATCTAAAATTTGTTAAGTGGTCCCTTAGCCCACATCCTGTAAAGCAAACAATGATGTTGAAAAAACAAATTATTTGTTTCTCAGGCTAAGTGTACTGAATTATAGTAAAACAATATTAATTTAAAGCAGAGGATATACATTGTGTGTTTAAAAACCTAACATCGTAAATTATAGTAAATACTTACAGTTGTTTTGAGTAGAGAGATGGTTGTACTGGAACAGCTAGTAAAATTCTGATTTAACTTTGCTCACTGACTCCCTATTTATACTAAATAATGACTCATGATTCATAATCGCAGGTCATGATTCCAAATGTGGAAATTAGTGATATGATTGATTAATATTGATAATAATTAATTTGTTTCTAATGCAGTTGACACACTTCACACAGAATTTGAAACTATGATAATTCAATTCCTTTAGAAAGTGTTGACAAATAATTTCCATAACTTACCATGATTAATTAATTTTCTATTATAACTAATAAATCAGTTTATTTGGCTTGACACAGTGGCTTTTTATATATTTTATAATTGTAGTTATCCCCCTTGTATTTTATCCAGGTCTGTGTATAATCAATTGGATCTCCCCCACTGTGCCATTTCTGATCATATTTTATGTATAAAAAATGTGGTTGTGTAGAACTAACATTCTGTTCTTACTAATATACTAGCGACCAGAGATCAATCCACAAGCTATGTACAATAGTAAGATTACTTACTAAAACTGTATATTGTTTGCATTGGTAAGAAACTGGTATTGTTCAAATAAAAATTATATAAATAAAATTCTATAAAGATGATGGAATTTATAATTCATTAAACTACCACAGATGAATAATTGTTTTCAGAGTAATAAGAGTTATACATATAAGTTTTAAGGAGATTTCAACAGTGAATGGGAAACGGAAATTATTAGTCAGTGTTACACATCTGCAAAGCCTACATGTAAGTCAAATTAAAGCAACAATCACATAAAGCTGTGCACCTGAACGTAACACTTGCAATATTTACAACTGCGACAAGCAATCTTAACTTCTATTTTTGTAGCAACATCAAAATCAGTCCGCAGTTGCAGAATACAGAAGAAAATTACATTAACAGCTACATTAAGATAATAATTTCGTTGTGTAGACATGGCGTACATGTAGATGTAGTCACTTGCGGCTTCTTCACCTCTTGGTGACATTTGTAAATGGCACATGACATGTCAGTCTGTTTATCAAACCACCTGACAAGCACCTTCTCCAATTATAATTGCTCGTTTTGTCACGTCAATTATACAATGTATGTATAACTTACCAATTTTACTTCCCGCTATTAATCCCAGGTAAGAAAGCATTGATCTACAGAGATCTGTATTTTTTCTAATTTTGGGGTAGAGAAGGCACTTCAGCAATGGCAAAGTTCCCTGATGTAGCACAGGAGCATTATAAGGTTGGATGCCCTTCCTAACACCACCAATGACCCCTATGGGAATCGAACCTGGGGCTCCTACATGGAAGTCCAGAGCCCTTACCACTAGGCCACGGCTGCTCCCTATGTCAACTATATGTATAATAAAGATTAATTATTTGTTGTCCGGTCAACTATTAATAGTAATGAGTATAATTAATAATGAGTATTAATGAGATGTCCAGAAAGCAGGTGTAACATCAGGCGCCGGGCGGTATGTTTTGCTCAGACATGTAATACAAAAATTATAAACTTCTGGTACTAAAATAGTATTGGAAGTAGACATAATACTGACAGATCATGTGCACTGTGGTTACAAAGGAATGAATCCAACCACATACCTGCATCAGTAAATTGTAAACAGACATAGATCAATAAAATTAATAAGGAAACTTCATAACTCTAGCTAAAATAAGAAGAGTTTGAGAATATCCCTGTACAAAAACTGATAGCAAACCGATATTGGTAGGATATTGGGTATCGTGTCACCGATATTGGAATATCTTATGGTGTCATTCTCAAATGTACACTATGGTAAATATTGAGACATGATGATGGAGCATGGTATCATCCCTTTAATCTTATGTAGATTTTTAGTCACTGTCACCACATAATATCAAAGCTGGACAATTGATCACAACAGTGGTTCAATTGTTATGCCATGATGGAATACCCAATATTAGGCCAAACAATTATACTGAGGCTACATTAATGTGACGTTTATAAATTGCCCTTTGTTTTCTGCAATGAGATGAATTCTACATGTCCCAAACATACATGCATGCCACTCAGTTTTTTTTATTTCTGAAAAAAGCTGATGTATGAGATGGAAGCATAATTATCATAGCGACATAGCCGTATATACAAGTACATATAGTGTATGTGTTTTGGCATAAAATTCTGTATTTTCAATAGTGTTAAGCCATACCTAATATTAGCAATGTGTCATCTAACTACGCTACTTCCTGTTCATGAGTGTAGAAGTTACTCCTAAATTTCAACATTATTTTAATATAAATAGTATACAAAATAATACATACAAGTAGGTATATTACATTATCAAATGTTTTCAAATAAGTAATATTTTCCATAAAGTCAGATAGAGTTGTTGAGTTGATGGACAAGCCTTGAAATATCATACATTGCATAAACACCAAACAAAACATTTTTTAAGATCATGATTACTTATCCATTTTAGTCCTTGTCAATTAATGGACTGTGTTTTCATGGTCAGGACTCTGAGCCAGCACACATTGTGACCTCTACATTTGACCCCCACATGTGACCCCCACATGTGACCCCCACATGTGACCTCTACATGTGACCCCCACATGTGACCCTACCACATGCATCAGCATCACACATCAGGAGGGCAAAAACTTGTTTAAAAATTTCAACTTTAAAAAGCTATAACCAAAAATTATACAGGATTTACATAAAATAATTGTTTATTATGTACATGTATATTCCAATCGTTAAGTAAGTGAATTAGTTAGAAGTAGGAAAGGTTTGCTGCTTAAAACAGCTGTTAATACAATTGCATGGATAGTAAGGTAACGCAGAAAACGCTGCAATAATTTCCCAGGTTTTAGTTTCAGCAGGTTTATTTTGACACAAAATACTTGCATTGTATCTTTTAGTGGAATATTTGAGGGTTTAAGATGGCATGTCTCCATGCGACATGTTTCTATTATATTCAGTAAACTGACAACACAGCTGCAGTTACAGCCGAACCTCAACCACTGCCTGAAATAGATTTAATTGAGCCCTTTCTGGTCACACAGAATCAATTTGACATGTTATTTTGTTAAGGAACTTCCAGCACATGCCTAGAAAAAACTACCACTGCACTTAAGTACATTTCTAACTACGGCAATGTACAATAATTACAAATATGCCACTGTATTGCTAGACCTCAAATGTCATGAAACTTATTTGCAATCGCAAGAAAAGATTGCAATACAAGATGTAGCTTTGAGTAAACCGAAAACAGATAATTTTTAGCAACTACATATAGATTAATAAATTAGTACTTTGGTTATTATTTGTATTAGTGGGTACATCAGCCCACACATCTGAATGCAGCACCTGTAATATTCCCAGCTGTGATGACCCATTTCAAATGTTTTTTCTCTGTAGCAACATTGGAGCTTTTTGGTAAGTCTGCATTTACAGAATACAGAACACTATCATATCAAAGTCTACATTAGGATGATAGTTGCGATGTGTAGACATGACGCACATGCAGATGTCGGCACCTGTGGCACCTTCATCTCTTGGTGACACTTGTAAAAGGCACATAACATGTCAACATTTTGATCAAACCACCTGACAAGCACGTTCTCAAATTACGATTATCTATTTTTTGTCCTGTAAATCTTAATTATGAGTATTAATTAGGCGCCTAGCAGTGTGTTTTGAGCAGATATGTAATATCAAAACTCGCCTTCTGGTACTAAAATAGTATTGGAAGTAGACGTAATACAGACAGGTTATGAAGGAAACGATAATCCGGTGCTCAATTAAGTACCTGTATCAGTATTGCAAACAGGCATGAGATCAATAATATTAATAAGGAAATTCATAACTCTAACTGAAATAAGAAGAGTTTGAGAATATCCCTGTACACTAACTGATAACTGATAGTAAATGGATGTTAGTCGAATATTGTGTATCATGTCACTGGTATTGGGATATGATGTCATTCCCAGTTGTATTGCCAGTATGGGCACATGACGTTGGAGAATGGCATCATTCCCAACTCTTGTGCGAATGTTGAGTCAATGCCCACACATGCTGGATATTGTCCCAGAATAATAGTTGAATATTGGTGCAAGATTGGGGCCCAGTGTTATACCATAGCAGAATACCCAATATTAGGTCTAACAATACTCAATTATCATGGTTAAAATGTAAAAGATAATATTGACGCAATGTTTAAATTACTCGAGTTGTCTTTTTTTATTTCTGCAGTAAGTTAAATTTTAAACACCCCAAACACACGTCAACATCTTGCTTATTGTTTGTCATATAAATCAAGTGCATGAGATGAAAGTATATTACAACTGCAAGTGCAATATTTATACAAGCTGTGTAAGCCTTGCAGTTTGGTACTTTTAATATTGTGAAGTCATACTAAATACTAGTGACGCGTCATTTGATTAAGTGACTTCCAGTTCATGACCACAGAAGTTAGACTCTTGCATTTTGGTTAGGTTTTCATTATAAGAAGCACACAAAATGATAATATATAATACTGCCGTCATAATATATATCTTCAAATGAGCAACAATTGTAGCAATCTTAGATAGAACACGCAAATTTCAAGACAAAGTGTTGGAATCTTATGCAAAAAATTATGATTACTTATGCATTTTTTCTTTGCCAGTTGAAGTATCGGATTATTTTGGTCTAGTGTACAGCTCTGAGCCATATTATAATTTTGAAATACAGGGCATACAGGTGATGATGAAATTTAGAAAATCTTGTATACAAATTTAAACATCAATATTAACATCCTTTTTATATTTCTTACTTTATCCTTGATATATTTTAGTACTTTACAGAAATTTCAACTGATTTGATTAAAAAGTAGAGTTACTGACCAGCGTTGTGATTTGCTTGTAGAAAGAATCACTACAGTATTCTAGAAGAGAAATAATCTACATGTACAAGAGGCTAGCCGCAGTCTAGGGATTATAGCTATGGACTTCCATGTAGGAGTCCCAGGTTCGATTCCTGATAAAGTCATTAGTGGTGTTAGGAAGGGCATCAAATATCTTAAGGGTATGCTACATGGAAGCAATTAATTTTGCGTTTTGCGAACTACTGATGTTGCACTGTTTCGAAATCACAAGTGTATTGCATGTTATAAATTTTTGACGTTACAAAATTTGAGCTGAGTGTCGATTTGCTACAACTAATCTAAGATGAGTTTCGCCTTTAGGATAATTAAATAAAACCATTAAACAAATCAAAGTCAACTCTATGTTTAATTTGTAATAATACAGTGGAACTTGGATAACTCAGACTTCAGCGGACCAGCAAAAATGGTCTGAGTTATGAGAAGTTTGAGTTATGTGATCATATATAATGACAATATAATTTCTGCTCAGTCACTTAGGAATACATGTATAGGCCTAATAAAAGGATGATAACTGATAAATTAAAGATGAAAGGATCATGTAGGCCTTACAGCACAGACACAAGAGTTGTGAATGTGGAATTATTTAGGAAACAATTCTGTAACAGTTTATTACTCCGTTAGCTTACACTGGAATAATTGACAATGTCTGCTTGCTTGTCCAAGTGTTTAGCATAATTAGCTCAGCTAGGCCATCATAGGTTTAAAAATAGCCATTGCAGTAGCCCAGAAGCTATAGGACATAATAATTTTATAAGTGGCTGCTTTATAATCCAGTAGTTTATTACTATTCAGAACCTGGCTTGCAAGAAATTGTTCGAGTTAGAGCATAAAGTCTGAGTTATCTAAAGCCAATTATCATTGCTCAGGCTGGGACCTTGTGGGGGAGGCTGAGTTATCCAATTATCTGAGTTATGCAAGGCCGAGTTATCCAAGTTCCACTGTATATTCTACTGACTGCAAAATGGACGAAAGCTGTTAATAGCTATGTTGTATAACATATTAATCCAACAAAAGACCAGCACTGTGGGAAGAAGGGTTCAGTAGTTATAATCAACACCAGGAGAATAAATCAACAGTCTAGCTATCGCATCCATCTTCAACTATACATGTAATTTCAAGTCAAACCTCTCATGTTCATTTTACGTATTGGAAACTTAGATTTATCTACTCTTACCTTTGATTGAATTAATGAGTAGACAACTTCTTTTGTTCACAAGAAAAACACAACATATGTGTATGTGTAGCACCTAACAACGTTTTCCATTTTTTAAACTTGCAATATTTGTACCAGGTGTGTGTCCATGTACTGTGCTCTTTAAAATGCTCCTGTACTGAGTAGTATCTACCTACATGTAGTTACTATCTTAGCCATTGGTGAAGTGCCTTCTTCACTCTAAAGGTAGAACAAAATGCAGTTAGCTTTAGATCATTACTTTCTTACCTGGGATTAATAGAGGGAAGTAAACTGGTAAGTATGTGTACATTTACATTGTAGTAAATTGTGACCTTAGCATTATGCGTATTTAGCACTTTGGATATATTTCCGTTATAGATACATGTATTTCATATTTAAACAGTAAAGCAGTGCTATTTTTGTTGCAGAAGCTGGAGGGGCTTCTCATTTACTTGGTTAAGACTATGGACTAATGCTAAACTAAATATTTTATTGAATTGTTCATCAGGTCTCTATAGATCAGGAGCCTGGTTCAGTAAACTCTAGACAGGAAATCGACACTGATAGAATAAAAATTGTTGCAACAAAACCCCATTCAATGTGATATTAAGGTTATGTCACTGGATCTGAATTTTCTTTCGAAAATTTTTCCACATATTTAACCATGTCTGAAAGAGCCTGGACAGCTTTCAGTGTTAGCATTAAGTCACATGACGCAACGTTACAGAGGGTCAAAGACCGAAAACAGCGCTATGAAGTTTGCCTGCTGTTACTGGAATAATTAATTTTTCAGTTAAATTATTGCATAATATTGTTAAATATGCATGAATGTTTACCTAAGCTGGCGTTATGAAGAGATAAAATAAAATAATGGCCTCCTAGAACTTTTTCTTATGCTGGCTTTTTGCCTCTAAAACCTTATCCAAGTTTTGTCTTATTTGTAGAATAAATTCTTTTCCATAAGGTAAACTAGCATGTGCAGGTGTTTCTATAAGTGTTTAGGAACAGGTAGGATAGTATTAGACTGCAAGGCACATGTATCATGTGAAGTTATCCCCTCTTGATTTTGGCCAATTTACGTTGCTTTATTCACATTACTTTGGCGTCAACTATCTCACTCCACTTTGCAGTAGTAGCCAACTTATTAGTAGTTTTAGCTCAATTGAAGCATGAAGAAGCGGGCTTGTCTTTGATTAGTTATTTGGCTTTGTGGATGCTTCAAAAATTCTGGGGAATCCCTTTCTTGAACGACTATCAAAATTAAAATTAGCAACTTTTGGCGTCAACTACAGCGAAATAGAGCAGCATTTGCTCAGATATCTAACCAAATTCATTTTCAGCAAGCTTTCATCATGGGGGCTACATATAAACAAATTCTTAATAATTCAAATAAAGCTCTTAATAAAGTAGATTTAAAATACTTGTTCAAATTTGAGAAAATAAAATATTAATTTGCTAATTTAATTTGACATGCAGCTATTTAAAAGAAGCTCTACATATTAAAAGGTTTTATAGTACTGGTGGAATGATATTCCATTGCAATGTTACTAAATTGAACATCCACTCATCCTAATGCTGCTAACTGGCTAAAAAACGATTAACTTTTCTATTTCTTATAGCCATTTTGTTTTTATGAATGAAGGTAGGCGGAGCTTCTGGAACCTGTCAGTTGCTTAGCAGCAAGGTTTTCCTTAATTAAAAGGTGGGATAACTCCTAGTAAATTGCGCATATACAAGCCATTTAGACCACCACAGAGCTGCACACTGTACATGCAATTATTCAAATATGAGATCTAGGATCAAATCATTGTTTTTTTGCATATTTTGTTTTGTGTTGGCTTTTAGACTGCCACTAGCTGCTGCTAAACAACCCAACAAACATATCTAGTAGAATAACTGCCCTTATTCTTTCCTAGAACAGTGGATATATGTATTTTATAAGAATATACATTGTACACCACACATTATGTTTTGCATGAGATATTGCATATACAAAAACAGAAAAAAGTTTGTTAAAACATGCATTATATGTTAGCCATACACCATGTAGTACTATGTCAATGAGATTGATTATTCTTCTGCATCTGTAACATTGTGTCATGCCTTCAAGACGGAGTTTCCTGGAACAGTGGATATATGTATTTTATAAGAATATACATTGTACACCACACATTATGTTTTGCATGAGATATTGCATATACAAAAACAGAAAAAAGTTTGTTAAAACATGCATTATATGTTAGCCATACACCATGTAGTACTATGTCAATGAGATTGATTATTCTTCTGCATCTGTAACATTGTGTCATGCCTTCAAGACGGAGTTTCCTGTCTAGCCATTTCATTCATAAAATTGGAGCTGTAGTAAACGGACCCCAAAATTACTATGGGCCATAACTTGAAAAATATTTCGTAGACCTTCCCAATTTTTTTCTTATGCCTTTCCAGGTAGCAATGCCTATATAGTGCTAAAAGAAATTTTATTTTTGAGAACCCCAGTTACATAACCTTAAGGTAATGCAAAACACACTGTGATAATTCCTCCAGTGCTAGTCGCGTATTTTGGGCCCTGTTATTTCAGAATTCCTGTTACATGTATTTCAAACATTTACAATAAGTCCAGTCTGAGCTAATGATAATTTGCCTAATTTATTTCAAAACTTTCACTACACTATTGCGAAAAAATTCCCTCACCTCCCAGTAAGTTTAATTGTCTACTAACTAAACAAAAGCGACTTGTGGAGGTGACTGGTGAAGCTCACTGCTAAGCCTTGGTTCTAACGATGGTCAACAAAGTTCAAGTGTAACAGTGGTAGCAATGTAACAGTGTAAAAGGTAACAGTGTAACAATGGATGATGGAAGTATCACAGCTCTTAGATTAAAAATTTAGGCTAGAAGAGGGGAAACAACTTCAACATATTACTTTAAGAGAGAACAACTCCAATGTATTGCAGTGTTAAGAGGGAACGACTCCAAAGTGTTACACCAAAGATGTTTGAAATAAGTGACCACTTACAATGAACATTGTACTTGGATTTATCTACGCATGCGCTCAGTTGAATTAATGAATAGACAACTTCCTTATTTTAAAAAATAAGTAGTGCTAGAGAGGTGTAGCAACCTAACAACATGTTCTGTTTTTTGAATTTGCAATATTAGTAGCAGTGTTGCGTCCAAATTTAAACAACAGAAAACGTTAGGTGCTACACATCTGAAACATTTTTGCTTGTAAAATAAAGAAGTTGTCTACTCTATCACTGGCTTTCGATGCTTCGCACTACTGCGAAGCCAGATTTCGTTCGAAGTTATCCACTCCATTCGACGTGAGCATGTCCATGCTTCGCAGTACATGCAGTAGACACCGGAGTTGTCTGCTCAATAGCATTATCCACTTCGTAGTCAAGTTTTATTTTGTTTTGTAGTTGTCTACTCCTACTGTATGTTGCTTACAAGCATTTTACATGTGCATGTTATTGATAAATGATAAGTAAATATTATATTTCAGATCAAGTAATTTTGTTTATTAGATCATAATCAATATAATGCACACGTCTGAATTAAAATAACACAATTAAGCATTAATATGTTATAATATCACAAACAAGAGGTAAGTTAGTAGCAATAATCTAGAATAATTTTCCTTGATTAGTTTGGAAGTTAGCTTTCCTTGATCTGTGGCTATTTTGCCAGCTTACATAAATTTGGCTAGCCCACAACTAAACCACCCCAGTGGCCATTCCACCTCTACACCAGCAGGAAGAAGGATATCATCACTTTCACAAATATTCATAGATGTAAAGAAGAAGCAGACATGGAAATAAAGAAAAGATAAACTAAACACTTCAGCAATTAGTCAATATCAGGCACAGTATACCTAGCACTAGCATTCTTAACCACAATAGATGATAGGAGAGTTGTGAAAGATTGTTGTGAAGACGCATGCAAGGAGACAGATATTGATATTGAAAGAGGGCTGAGGACAAGATTGTGGAGTAAAAGATGGTTGTTAGAAAGGTGCACGTGGAGTGCTATAATGTGCTGATGGTGTTGGATATACAAAAGAAGTAGCCTAGATGGTGTGTATGTATGATATTGATCGTGTGGAGTAGACGTATGAGTGATTGCAGAGTAGCTGGCTTCTCTGTAATGTTGGAAGATTGACTGACAAATAATTTACACATCACAGAAGAGAAGCCTTCCATCATGACCCTGTTTGACTATGAATTATCCTGCTAAAGGCTTCCATATTGACTGCTCACAGCGCTCCATTTCTTGGCAGAGTTTCGGTATAGAGAGCTGAGAGTGATCTATCTATGTCTGTAAACAGAAGAGAAAGCAGTCATCCAGCGTTTCATAATATTTCATGCTGATATCAAGCAATAAAAGCTAAATTTGATGATCTGAAGCTGTGGACATTCATTAGTAACAGATTAATGTGACAGATTATTGTGCGAATCTTTTCTGTTGTTGGTTTTGCAGACTTGTGAGAGTATGACTTCTCAACAAAACAAAAACAGTCACATCAAAGGGATCCTGCCAGAGAGATTATTAGCTGAGTAAAGTAGAGTAGGATAGGATTCATAGAAGCATAGAACAGTTATTCATTAGAATGTAAAACCACTAAAATTACAGTAGTTTAACCAAGCATGCAGTGTGGATAGGTTACAGCTCATTCTACTTGCACCAAAGGTAGAAGACAGCACATAAATACATGTATACTTATCTGAATTTTCAACGTGCAGAATATCCTGGAATATATATTCATATAGATATAGAATATTTTTAACATGATTGTATTGTAAAGCACAAATTACCAAAATTAAATACACTATATTTTCTCCAATAAATAATATAAAATTTATAATTATAATACTAGCGAGGAGTACTTCTTGATACTAGTAAGTAAGCAAATCAATCAATTTACCGTTGCAATAAATTTATAATAAATTCGATTTTATTATAAATTTATTGTAATGGAATGACCAGGGTTAATTGATCGATTTACTTATTATTAGAAAAATATGGTGTATCTTGATAAAAATGAATTTTAAACTCAATTCAATTTTTTTCTTTTGAAAACGATCAGTTATAAAATATTATTCCATGTAGTTATTGTAATGTGATGCTAGACGTCAACGGGTTTGGCGAATAGCGGAAGTGACGTAATCCCAGAAGCCGCGGAGATATTAGAAGTCTCTTACGTCTTGAATGCTGGATCAACAACACGTGCCTTCAGAGACTCCTTATTCTACATCCACTACTAGTAACTATCAAGTAAGTGTGTTTATCTGCATATACGAACATACCTGACCCACGTAACTTAACATGGTACCACGGGTGGGGTAGTCGCAAGATTGTAAGAGCCTTTGTCTTGGAGATTTCAGAATTTCCATTCTGTGCTTCAAGAATAATTTTGTGATAACAAGGGAGTGAATAAAGTTGAGTTAATTGAGTTATAGAGTCTTGAGTTAGTAGGGTCATAGAGTTAACTGAGTTATAGAGTCTTGAGTTAATAGGGAATAAATTAAAATTGAGTTACTGAGACTTGGGTTAAGTGAGTCAATTGGGTTGAGTCTTGAGTAGTGAGTTCTGAGAGTCTTGAGGTAACTAGTGAGTGAGGAGATTTACTTGTACGCTGTCGTGGTATAACCCGGTGACAGTTATACTAACCATGGCCAAAGCCCCCACAGCATGGCCTAACCTAGCTATTGATCCTAATGATGTTTCGGGATCATTTCAAATGTGGTTAGAGGAATTCGAAATAGCTATCGAATTAAAAATAGTAGAGTCAGGGAAGAAAGTGGTAGAGGGTGAAAACGTAGATGCATTTACCCCTAGATGTAAATTGCTGGCGCTATTGAAAGCGATAGGCAGGGAAGGCCGAGAGGCACTCCGCTCAAAGGGAATAAAGGGTCTAGACGCTACTTCCACTTATACAAATGTATTAGCTTCGCTGAAAGACCATTATGGACGGGAAGAGGCCGTTTTTGTTAGGATGCAAAAGCTTGTAGTCGTGAGGCAAGGTAATGGAGAAGACCCCAGAGACTACTTGCTTAGAGTGGAGCGGTTGAGTCGGGATTGTGGGGCGTTTGAGCAGGCAGCAGAAGCAAATGTCAATGCAGCATTGACTAGGTCGAGGGAGCTGTTCTGCCTCACCCTCGCAGTCAACGGTCTCAGAGACTCAGCTCTGCGCAAGGAGTTGATGGCTAACAATGCTTTAACATGGGAACTATTGGGACAGACTTTAAAATCTAGGTCTAAGGCGTCGGAAGCAGCCAGGCGATTAGAGAACCCTGTCGAACCTACGGCAGCGGTTAAGCAGGAGGTAGCCGAAGTAAGCGATAGGTTTAGAAGCCCCTCTAGGGGGAGATACAGTGACTCAATGGGCGAACAACGTAGGTCACGAGACTATTCGAGAGACAGGAGTAGTGGTAGTAGCAATGGTAGAGATGATAGAAGGAGCAGAGACCGGTACTATACCACTAGAACCCGAAGTAGAAACGACAGCGGGCAGTCGTTTCAAGATAGCTATCGGGGATACAGGGACTACAGTCACTCGCCCCGACAGGAGCGAAGGGGAAACGATAGAAGAGTGGGTAGATATGGACATGCAGACCGCAGCCAGTCTCCCTGGCCTAGGCGGAGAGATGAAGATAGGCAGCGCAGTAGGAACGAGTACCGAGAGGCCAGGCCTAAATGTTACGAGTGTGGAAGAGAAGGGCACCTGGCTAGAAACTGCCCTGACATAGTTTGCAGAAAATGCGGTGAACGGGGCCATGTCCTCAGGGACTGCTCGGGAAACAGGGGCCAGGCCCTTAGATCCCGGGATCAGAGCCCCGGCCACACCCCATACCGGAGAGTCAGAATGGCCGATTCTCAATGACTATATGATAGAGGCCTTGAGTACGAAGTGACGCTGCAAGTAAACGGATTGAACCTCGTGTTTGCTCTAGACACGGGGGCCCAAGTGACAGTCTTAACGGAATCATCATTCAAGATCTTGAAAACGCGGCTGAATCCACCCAGGCGAGTCCTGGTTGGAGCAGGGGGCAACACGCTGGAACAGTTAGGAGAGACGCCAATCGCTCTGACCAGCTCAGCAAAGTCTACCAGGTGTGTTGCTTCCGTAGTAAAAGGAGTGTCTCGGAACCTCCTAGGCATTAAAGAAATTGAAGAACTCGGTCTTATAAGAGTTGTGAACCGCATTAGAACCAAAGCTTTTGACCCTTTGGAGGAGTACCCAAAACTGTTCTCCGGGTTGGGCTCCATGCCCGACATTTTTGTGATCTCCTTGAAAGACGACGCTAGCCCTTACCAGCTATTCAGTCCTAGACCGATAGCAGCGGGTTTGAGGGAGAAGGCGAGAGCAGAAATAGACAAGATGCTCGAACTGGGAGTGATCGAGAGAGTGGAAACACCAACAGACTGGTGCTCTGGCTTGACGATTGCACTAAAGGCAAGCGGGGACATCAGGATGTGTGTCGACTTAACGAGGCTGAACAAGAGTGTGAAAAGAGAAACCTACCCTCTCCCGAGGGTCAGCGACATGTTGGCCAGACTGTCGGAAGGGAGGGTCTTTTCCAAGCTCGATGCCAACTCTGGGTTTTGGCAAGTGCGCTTGGACCCCGAAAGTAGGCTGTTGACGACTTTCATTACCCCGTGGGGAAGATTCTGTTTCAAGAGAATGCCTTTCGGCATCTCCTCTGCTCCAGAGTTCTTCCAGCGGTCAATGGAAAAGATCCTGTGCGGGTTAGAAGGAGTGATATGCCTAATGGATGACATTTTGGTGTTCGGAAAAGACGCGGCCGAGCACTGGAGGAGGTTGCACCTTGTGCTTGACCGGGTCCTAGAGGCAGGGATGACACTGAAAAAACAGAAATGTGAATTTGCCCGAAATGAAATTAGTTTCTTGGGACATATCATTAGTGCTCAAGGAGTGAAACCAGACCCGAAAAAGGTCGAAGCAGTCCTAAACATGAAGCCTCCTACCACCAAGAAGGAGGCTAGAAGGTTTATGGGAATGGTCAACTATCTAAGTAAGTTCAGCGGACGATTGGCTTCACTAGCAGTCCCGATCAACTCCGTCACCGGACAGAAGTCGGAGTGGTATTGGGGAGACAGTCAGGGAAACGCCTTCAACGAAATAAAGGCGGAAATGTCCCGATTGCCCATCCTGGCTAGTTTTGATTTAGCAAGAAGGCATAGGGTGTCGGCTGACTCGAGTAAAGGTGCCATTGGGGCGGTCCTACTACAAGAAAATGAATACGGTGCTTGGCAGCCGGTAGAGTATGCTTCCAGGAAGCTGACCATGGCAGAACAGAAGTATGCGATGATCGAAAAAGAAGCCCTCGCCCGTACATGGGCCTGTGAGAAATTCGATTATTATCTGGTAGGCCGAGAATTTGAGTTAGAGACTGATCACAAGGGGCTGGTAGCCCTGCTAGGTGAAAAGGATTTATCCAAGTTGCCGCTAAGGGTACAACGATTCAAATTAAGGTTAATGAGATACGGATATGGAATCTTCCATACACCAGGATCAAAAATGTATATAGCCGACCTACTTAGTAGACCAATAGATATGGAGTGCACGGATGAAGACATTGTAGGCAGCAACCTAATGGAACAATATGTGTGTAACTATATAAGGGAACACTGGTTAGACGACGTGAGAGAAACCGAACTGGTAACGGCCTTATACAAGGACAAGGTCGCTTCCAATTGCTTGATGCTGCTACAGTCCGAATGGTCCGATTATGACCATCAACAGGCCTGCGAAGAACTGCAAAAGCTGTACAGCAGCAGATTCAGCCTGACCGCCTGCGGAAACATAATAATGTTTGGCTCTAAGGTGTACGTGCCATCAGGCCTCAGACTAGAATATCTGAGAAGATGCCACGAAGGGCATCAAGGCGTTGAAAAATGCAGAAGGCGGGCCCGTCAGCTGTTCTGGTGGCCTACAGTATCTAGCGACATTGAGAACTTTGTTGCCACATGCGAGGTCTGTATTAAGCGGGCTGGGGTCAGGCACCAACCAGTAGTCGATCAGCCCCTACCAAACGGACCCTGGGAACAAGTTGCCGCAGACCTGTTTGTATTTGCTCAAGAGAATTTCCTAATAGTTGTTGACTACTATAGCCGTTGGATAGAAACCGTCAGGCTTGAGGACCAATCCTCAAATTCCGTGGTTAGGGAACTAAAACGAATATTTGCATGCTATGGGGTACCTACAAACCTCCGTAGCGATAATGGGAGATGCTTTGTGAGTGAAAGGATGCGGGATTTTTCTAACAGCTGGGGGTTTACTCATGACACCAGCAGCCCTAGATATCCCCAGTCTAATGGCCTCGCAGAGAGAGCAGTCGGGACGGTGAAAAGACTGTGGTCCGGAGGGGGTGATAAGGACGCCGCTTTATTAGCTTACAGAACGACCCCTCTGGAGTCGGGATTTTCCCCGGGTCAACTGATGTTTGCAAGGGCCGTTAGGTCCAGCCTGGGTAAGCCAGAGAACAGTCCAGTGGACTATGAGCTGTTTGAGAGGTCAGAAAACGAAAGGAAAGCGGCAGCAAGGGAGAAATGGGAACTTAAGCACCGAGCAAAACCCCAACATGAGTTGGCGATAGGGGAAAGAGTGTGGATCAAAGCCCCGACGGATACGGGGAAAGAAGGATTCGTCGTCAGAAAAGACCAGCACCCAGATAGCTACTGGGTGAAGGTGGGAGACGGTGAAGTTAGACGTAACCGCAAACATCTGTTCTCCTTAGAGGGGACTCATGAAGGCAGTTATGCTGAAGGAGTCCCTGGGAACTCAGCTCACTATGAGCTCGAGGGCACAGACGCTCTAGAGCTTGAGAGCGAAGCCCAGAACTCTAACACGATACCCCGTCCAAACGAAAACTCTGAAGAAAATAGAGCCTCAGAAAACGAGGCGGAACATCTAGAAACCGACACAGACGTACAGGTGCCGGAAAATCAGGCCGAAGACGAGAACACTGACCTAGTGGCTAGCCATAACCAGTATCTCGAAACAGAAAGCCAGCAGAGAACGGAAGAAAATGCCCCTACTAGTGGGGAAACCTCCTCCGGGACTCAAACCTCTGGAGGTACTAATGAACCCCCAGACCTGACCGAACCCCAGACCATTGCAGAACCAGAAACATCGGAACCCGAGACCCGCACTAGGTACGGAAGAACAGTGAAACGCCCAAACCGGGACGTCTATCAGTATTACTAAAACTGTATTTATGACGTAGTGACACTAAAATGTTTATTACGCATTAGCTTCGTTATCCACTGTAGTATGTCTGAAATGTTCACCCCGTTATAGCGTTGCTAATTGTTCTTTATGTTGTAGTATGTCTGGAAAGAAGAGGGCGGCCAGCTTCGGCTGCTCGTTCTGCCGATCAGAAGACCATCCTACGATGTCGTGTCCAATGGCCAACTGCACAGCGTGTGGGTTAAAAGGGCACCTGTCTACAGTCTGCCCTAGTCCCCGATGCCGTTACTGCCACCAGCTAGGCCACAAGCAGATCGCTTGTCCTACAAAGATGCAGACGGGTAAGAGTGTTGCTACTGAAAGCACTAGTAAAGTTTATACTGCACAACAGGGGAGATCCTACTCCCAGGCGGCAAGCCAGGCCAGTGGTGGCACAGCAGTATCATCTGCTACCAGAGCTGAAAGGTCGTTTGCTCAAGCGGCCCAATGCCATAACGAGGTTCCCGAGATGATTGACCCCGGTCTAACCTTGGTCGATCGTGTCAGGGAAATGGTGGCCGACATGTCCAGGTTTAGCCAGCTGGCCACCCCCAGGTATTATGATGACCAGTTGGCTGATCTTGAAGCCAGGAAACATGAACTCGATGCCGAGTATAATAGGAGGTTGGCAGAGTTGACGAGAGAGAGGAATAACCTCTTGAAGGATCGAGAAGAGGCTAAACACCTCTCGGGCCCTCTCAAGAGAGTTATGGAGGCGGTCAATGAGATTGAGGTTGCCAGAAAGTGCCGGGTAGTGGCTACCACCACGGACCAGGGCACTAGTAAGGCAGACCAGGGTGCGGCTGGTGGAACCAGCAGAGTAGACAGTTCCAACAAAGCTAGTGAGGCTAGCAGTGGTGGAAAGAGCAATGAGAAAAACGGTAAAAGTGAAAACAGCTCAGTGAATGAAGCTAAGGCTGACACTGAGGTGTCTACGGGTCTCTCAGTGGATGAAGTTCAAACTGACACTGGGACCTCCTGGGCGACCGAGACGGCCATGGACGTCGAGGATCCTCAGGAGTCGAGGGAAGGTCCTGATCTGACAACGCAAGACCCTGAAAGCCTTTTGGCAGAGTCAGGTGAGCAGGTCGGAGGGACTGGTACTTCGGGCCCCGGAGAGAGTCTGAGCGACCTGCTGGATGAGGTCAGCGAGGAAGAAGGGGAACAGTCCAAGGGCTAAGCCGTAGTCGTAAGTTATGATCACGTCCAATGCATGACTCGTATTTCAGTCTGTACGCTATGTAATGTCAACTGCATAAACAGATGTATGAAGGACAGGTACTGCTGCCCTTCATTTGACTATTTAGAGAAAAGAGAAACGAAGAAGGAAGGGCATGTAATGTGATGCTAGACGTCAACGGGTTTGGCGAATAGCGGAAGTGACGTAATCCCAGAAGCCGCGGAGATATTAGAAGTCTCTTACGTCTTGAATGCTGGATCAACAACACGTGCCTTCAGAGACTCCTTATTCTACATCCACTACTAGTAACTATCAAGTAAGTGTGTTTATCTGCGTATACGAACATACCTGACCCACGTAACTTAACAGTTATACCTGATTTTGAACTTTCCGTCTTCCTTCCATTTCACCTGCTATTAGTGCCCTGTCTTCTTCTCCCAAGCAGTACGATTTTCATTTACAATGTTGTTAGAGTTAGACCAACTAACTTAAACTAAAACTTAACTTTAGCTGACAAATTTAGAAATTAATCTTTTCGTGTTGGATTGGCACCTTTCAACAATATTTCTGAAAGATTTCGTTTCTTTTACCAAAGCTTAAAATATTAATATCTCATCGTCTTCTACGAAGCAACCATGACATCTAACGGTTTTGAAAAGAGAATTAAAATTAGATTTATGCTACTCAACAATTCATAAAAACCTCCAACGGAAACGAGCACTTGCAGTCGACCTTTTGAACCCATGATGGATTCTTTCCCACAAACCCTGCGAACCGCTTCGAATGAACCATTCTATACTTCGAAGCGATGACTCGCTTCGCATGGCTTCGTAGCCGTCATTCGAAGCAAAAAATCATACGAAGTCATTCGAAGTATCCCATTCCATGCTTCGCAGGGACAGACAATTCGAAGTACTTCGAAGCATCGAAAGCCAGTGATTAATTCAACTGAGCGCATGGGTAGATAAATCTATGTATTTCAGTCTCTGAGTCTACATGTACAGGAGATAATTGGGGGTGCTGATGCATTTGCCTTCAATCTCTTCACCCCATTCTTGTAGCTTGAATTAAAACCTCCACTATTTTAGCAATATATCAAAACATGCAATTTGAAATATTTCTATTTGGTAGAACATAATTTCAACTAAATTAAAGTCTTACTTCTGAAAATTATTTGATATTATATTTCTTTACCGCTCACTCCGATGCCCCATAAACTCTTACTGCTTTTGGTCGTGAAAAATTTGAAATAAACATGTAGGTCTATTCAACCAGAGGAGATCACACTTTGTTTTGAACCATATACAATGTGCATGTCTGTAAAATTGCGTAGGACTACATGTACGTAAGACTACATGCACTAGGACTACATGCACACAGGACTACATGTACGTAGGACTACATACACATAGGACTACATGTACGTAGGACTACATGTACGTAGGACTACATGTACGTAGGACTACATGTGCGTAGGACTACATGTACGTAAGACTACATGCACTAGGACTACATGCACACAGGACTACATGTACGTAGGACTACATGCACATAGGACTACATGTACGTAGGACTACATGTACGTAGGACTACATGTACGTAGGACTACATGTGCGTAGGACTACATGTATGTAAGACTATATGTACGTAGGACTACATGTACATATGTCTAGAGGTCATTTAGGCTAACAATGTAATAGTGAAATAAGCAGTCTAGTATTATTTATCACAACATGCGAACTCTGCAAAATTGGGAGATTTCCATTGGCTAATATTGTGATTGATGATTAATAATAATGTGTATCATTGTAAACAAACTTAACCAGGCATCTATCAGATAATAAGAAAATTGTATTTTATAATTCATCATTTATTAAGATTTTAAGAAAAAAAGGTAACAGAAACATAAAAATAAACAAGTAACAAAGCAATTTGAGAAGAGCAGATAATCAACAGTTTATACATCGAAGGCAGTTTTCGATATTTATTTTAGCGGCATGTTAATTTGAGAGTCCTTTCCGTTCCAGTCCAAAATTCAGAATTCTACAACAAGACATTAAAACATCAATCCAACATTTGACAATCTACACATGTACGTTTTATACTTGCATATGTATTACAGTGGAAAGTTGTCATCTTATCTCAATTTGAACGGAATACATTTTAATACAGCTATGAAATAGGAGATAATTCACTGGTAGAATTATTCAATTTAAATCTATAGATGAGGTCAGACATAGCGCTTTTAACAGAATGTTTACTGCCAATTACATGTATTTTAACTTTTTGGGTATTTCGATTCCAATTAAATTTATTGAGTTGACAAATCCATCACATTCGTTTCACATAAATTTTGCAACGTAGAATTACCTTCTCAAAAATATTTTTCAATGTAGAAAAATATCATTAAATGCAAGTCAAGTTAACATGAAAAGGTTAATATCAATGAATCAATAGACAAGCACATGGAAGTAGTCAAACTAGCAAACTAAATTATAATGTCCTACAGAAGTTAAGATTTATTTTTAATAAATATTTATTCTGTAACTTACCATATGTAATCTAGTATTGGCTGTAAGTGTTGTATCTGTTGTAGGTGGTGCGTGGTCTGTAGTAACTAGTTCTCCTGTTGTTGTTATAGTAGCGTCTGTTGTTGTTGAAACGCCTTCTGTAAGATCCTCTGTATCCTCTGTTGTACCCTCCTCTGTTGTACCCTCTGTTGTACCCTCCTCTGTTATAGTGACTTGTTCCATAGTTTGTCCTACCATAATATTGACTGTATCCCCTGGAGGCAGCAGCAACAGCAAGACAGACAGCGAGGAGGATTGCAATGACCTTCATGATGTTGATTTTCTGTCTATAACAACAGAATATTACATGAATATGCAGGAACTGTGCTATATTTATGAAATATATACACTGTGGAGCCCAGCTAAGCTTTAATTCCTTAAGATCACCACATCCTACACGGAAAGAGATGCTGAGAAGTAAATTATTTGTTTGCAAGTTATGCATACCAAATAATAAAATAACTTAATCCATAGCTCTGAGGATCTGTGTTTGAAAAAAACTAACAACATAGTAAATTATAGTAAATACTTACAGTTGTTTGGAGTAGAGAGATGGTTGTACTGGAACAGCTAGCAGGATTCTGATTTAACTTCTGTAACTGACTCTCTATTTATACTAGATAATGACTCATCAATATTCATGATCACAGGTTATTATCAGTACATCCCTCAGGAAAATTACCATATAGGTTATCGAAGGTTTGGAAGGCGATGCAAAATATGGTTGTTCTAGGGGGGTACCCTAGAACAGCCACAGTGTCAATACATTTTGTAAAATGACAACTGTGGCTGTTATATTATATTATATAGCTACAAGTACATTGCGTCATGAATGAATGGTGTATTGATTGCAGTGCAGTTGGATCAGCTTTGAGTGGGGGTGGACAACTTATTATTTGGTCTCAAATGATAATATGGCTAAATTTAGTTTATATTTTTCTTGTACAAGTAGTTTTGATGTTCTTCTACTTCTTATTCACATTTGTAGTACCTTTGGTATGTTGACCATAGCCTATGCAGTAACTTCTAATTTTGTCAATGTTACCCCCAACAGCAAACATACTTTAGCTCAGGTTTCTTAGAAGCAATGCTCTTTTGACTAGGGCATCAACCATGAGGCCCATTATACACAAGTGGAAAGGACCTAAAGGCTATCTATTATTTATATAGTAATTGTCTTCTCTTGAAATAAGTTTTCCAACCTCCATCTTGCTATGAAGACTGCTTCAGTTTCAGTTTGTTTCTTTGTCCTACTGCTTGAACTTTAGAATGGAACCAGCTGTTTGATGAAAATGGAGAGGTTCAGCATTAGCTTCACAAATCACTTACTTCTCAAACTCTGACTATCACTTTGTAGTATTTCTTTAGTGCCAATTGCAATCATTTATAATGATAATTATATATAAAATTCAGTAATATTCATTCATATTGATATTCTAAAATATTGATATTAATTCTGTTGAGTATTTTTATTTTTATTTTAGACCTACTCGATACTTACACTATTACTATACTTTTACTAGACTAATTTTAATTCCCCATAGTCATTATCATATACAATTATGCTATAGAAGCCATATGATGTGGTATGACATATGAATAATTTATTTATGCAATATAAATATATATTAATATTATATTATAATATTACATAACTTTAAGATAATCAATCCAATGCATAGATTTCAATATGAAATAAATTTATAATAATAATAATAATAATCATTATAATATAATTAAATAAATAGTCAACAGTTTGACTGATTTTAACAATTATTTATATTTTTTAAATTAATATAAAATAGTGTAAAATAAGTATAGTATAATTATAATAATCATATTTTAGGCCTAAATGTCTACCAATTTTATTTTTGAATTAGAATTTATTATTGTTTTCATTTGCCAACATCGTAAATGGCTAAAAACTGAAAAGAAGTAAGCAGACACAATGATCTCCATATGAATGCGAACATTATATTATTAATTTAAATTCTCATGCTAGCATTAGCATATGGTATAGGTCCCTATGCGTACTACTAGTATTATAAAATTTAATAATGTAATACTCGTATGAACAAATAATTAAATTAAATTATTATTTGTGATAGGCCTCATTACAGCATAGTTATATGAAAACAAATTATAGTAAATAATAAAATGTGATTAAATTTTAATTTTTTATTAAATTGTTTACCCTGTTAATAACATAAATGCTGAAAACTAACTTTAAAGGTAATATTAATTGAGTATTTAATAAGGCCTATCACTGTGTAAGCCCTATCCTTACAGTGGTAAAGGGGAATTTCAAAAAGACAGATAAAACAGGACATTTCACTACCGGACTGTTCGAAACTGTTTTGGTTATTTTTAGAGGAGCACAACTTACATACAATTAGTTTTAAATAAATAAAAGATAATTTTGAAAATAGAAATTAGTTGAAGTCTAGTGTTTAAAGGTTTCGAACTGCCTGGTGTTGAACTGTCCAGTTTCGAAAGATCCTGTTTTTAACTGTCCTTGTCGAATAGTCGCAAGATCCCTCACAATTGTGCAAATCAATTTTTTGAAAGTTTCCAAGTTGTAGTAGGCCTAAGTTTTATCATGTAAAGCAGCAGAGCTGGGTCCAAGTCATAGGTTTGACTTGACAAGAATTCAATTCACAAGCCGACTTGATTTGGACTTGCCAACTTGGTGACTTGACTTTGACTTGCACATCAATGTGACTTCACTTGACTTAATTTGAAAATCTGAATTACTTGTGACTTAGGACTTTGAATTGGGGTCTACCAAGTCAATGTGACGGATAAAATTGTGTACACTGTTTAGTCAACATAAGAAACTAGTCTTAATTGTCTACCCACATATCCTTTTCCTCAGAGTATATCAGGGTTAGGGGTTTGAGACTATGCACTACAATATGAACTAGTTTGGAATTACAGGGTAGCTAGTTGACACACCCGTATCATGTGCTGCTTATGTCCGATTAAACACTGTATCACTATTACTAATGTACAATACCACATGACCAGTCTTAGATATCAGTGCCAATATCATTGCATCATCTATAGACTGGTTCTTTATCATAGTTGAATGGCATGCATACCCAACTAAACTTTTGCATGGTTTGAAACAGAGTTGTGTCCCAGTCGACTTGCAAGTCAACAAGTCAAGCCATTTTTTAAAACTTTAGAGGCAAGTCAAGTCCATGTCGAGTCAGTGCTACCTTAAGTCAAGTCAGCTGTCATGCAAGTCACAAGTCAAGTCCAAGGCCACTTGTCTACTTGCAAGTTGAAATGCAAGTCAAGTAGGAGACAACTTCAAGATTATTGGACGTATTTCCAAACATCACTTTTTTCTTTTAGTAAACATTCCAATGCATGAAAAACCATGCCAAGATGTAGTTGGATGGGCATGTATGCTAGAAAATAATTATGGCAACTAGTCTATGTATGTAGCAATATTGGCACTACAGTTGAGACTGGTCATGTAGTATTATATACAGTATTGGTGACAGTGATACTGTGTTACATAGCATACAAACAGAACATGGTACAGTACAGAGTGTCCACTGGCCAGTCCTGCAATTACAGTCTACGTATTGTAGTTTAATTGACTAATTATTGCATTGTGCATTGTATTCACTACTTACACCATACTACTTGCACTACTTTATTCTCCACATTGATGCATCCAAGTCAAGTCACACTGATATGCAAGTCAAATTCAAATCAAGTCAGCGTGTTGACAAGTCCAAGTCAAGTCGACGTGTGACTTGACTTAGCAAGTCAATCTATGACTTGGACCCAGCTCTGGTATGCAATAGATTGCAATGTCTATTAAAAAGGCAATGTTTTGTAAAAAAACCTGTCAATGTTTTTTGAAGTTGTCTCCCACTTGACTTGAGACTTGCATTGTACACTGACTTGAAGCAGTTCTGACTTGACTTCAACTTAGCTTGCCTCCAAAAGTTTACAATGAGTCGACCTGTTGGCTTAGATCCTACTTGGAACCAGCTCTGTTGGATAGAGACTGAAATAAGAAGTTTAAATTTAACTTTGTTATGCAGTGAACTACAACTATCCTACGCATCCCATAGGAGACTGTGCTAAGGAGCTGTCCACCTATTGGCTAGCAGGATAAACGGATTTCCGGTAGCTAGCCGACTTGTAGAAGACTGCAACCCTTATCTTCATAAACTTTGGTGAGTAAAGACAAGGGTTTCTTTGTACCCGGTTGCTTGTTGCTGTAGGTTAGTTAAGGATAAAACCATTGCAAAAAAGGTGAAGGGGCCCCTTCACCTGAGAAAAAAGAAGAAAAACTTAAACTTTCCTAGGTTATTTGAACTCCAAAACTGAACCAACTGGACATGTCAAAACCATGTAGGCTGCAGTGCTTTACTACAACCAACTAGAAGACCAAATGCAGCCCAGTAAAATTTCTTACAATCAATTCAGACCGGTGCTTATTATAGATATAGGCCTAAATAACATTATTTATATTTATGTAAATGATTGATCAAAACTTCATCTGCTCAAACCATTATTGCATTAACTAGTAGTTATAATATTATATTCCATATCATTTTCAGGATTTTTATTTGATGGAAGGAAGAGACAGAAAGATGCAGACACTTGGCAGCCACCAGAAAGTGTGGTGCCAACATCAAAAGAAGAGTCAGACTTATGTGGGGGCAAATCCTATGACGCTGTAAGCGAAAATTCCCTAGTGTATTATTGTACTTAGGATGCCTACCTGGTTGGTCAAAACTAGATTAAACCTGTAGTAGGCTAAATGAGTCACATATGACTAAAATTGTTTAAGGTAAACAGACAGGATAGGCCTACTTGACCTGCATTTCAGCCATGTAATGCTCTAACCAACATGTATTACAAAGTGTATAAATTTACACCTAGTAGTATATATTTGTAAAGAACATGCATGCTGTCAAACTACTTTGGGTTGTGATTGAACATCATGGCACTTCTGACAGGATCATGTTTTTTTTCATTTATTTATTAGTTTATGTCATCATTATTCAAGTAGTAGTGATATTAAAATAAGGTAATAGAACATGGTGCTAATCAGATAGTTCGAAACTAGAGTTGTGACAGCCCCATTCCAGAGGTTCGCCAGCCACAGAAGGCTGACACATGCAACCAGGGACACACGCTGCGCCCACCCACTATGCATCAAGCTCCCAGAGATGAGCAGCCAGGTGTCCCGCAAAGACCCCACCGGGGAGGCCTCGTAGGTCCCACGCATGCTCACCAAATAGATTAGCGGCAGTAAAATAAATTGACCTCTTTCCCAGTTCCGAATTTACTTTAATTGATTTCAGTGGATTTTTCAATGACAGGGGGTGTACAGTCTCAATTAAATTAAGATTATTAAGTTGATTGTTAAAGTTGACCTTCTATGCAAACCCACTATTTAGCACCATGGCTGTCATAGCTCTATAATCATATCTAAACTGTTAGTAGAGTAACTATCTCATGCTAAACTGCACGAAAAGTAGTCAAAAATGGTTAAAATTTCCATGATAATGTTTTCAGTGAGAGTTACCCACCCTTACTAATAATGTCAATTCGCATAAATTGTATCCGATTTTCTCAACTTTTTCACGCTGTACATTGTATCAAATAGTCAAACCTGCTATCATAGTAAGCATGTCCTTGTATAATATGTATTTCTAGGTAACACAAGCATGTGGGGGAGAGACTACTCTGATTCTATTTAGATACATGGGAGATCTTCTAATGACTTTAGAGAAAAGCTAACTATGTCTATCATGCTCTTCGCAGGGATGTTTGTTAGTAAGTGAAAATTTGGCTAATGAACTTAATAGAAAACTGGTAGCCGGTTGTTTTATTATTCTTGTCATAGTTATAGGTGCACAAAATTAGTTTAGATTGCAGGTCAACTACACCTTGTTTGCACAACAACCTCTCACAGTTGCAACTTAGCTTATACACATACTTAGATGATTGCCTTTCTCATGTATTCACAATAATATAGATCTCTATTGACACGTACAAATAGTCTCTAACAATCAAGCAGTCCCGTGTAACATATTTCTGATCAAGTATTTATGTCAGTTCAGTCATTAATATTGCATCTTTCTACAAAATTGTGAGATACCATGCTCCATGATGCCGCAGAGTTTACAAATGGATATTTTGATAGAAACCCTAGTTTTATTATAATATATTGGCATGGGTTAATTAATTTAATGATAGAGAGTAGCACTAGACCTATTGTATAATTTCATTTCTACTGTTTCTACACTTAACCCTAGTGGCCAGGTGAACTGTCTGCATAAGCAATGATGATCAAACTTTTGTTGTTTTATGTTTCAGTAATGATGGGCTTACGAAGAAGAAAGATACTTCACTCATATGCTTCCTTTCCTACTAATGGATTCAACTACAGGTACTGTATGTCACAATTAAAATAAATGATATATTTGTACAGTGTAGGTCCTAAATCAGTGGTATTCAATTCAAATTTTAATAAATGTACATGTATGTTTGGTACATGCATATGCAAGTCCCTGGCTTAATAATCATTTATTGTGTTTTATTGTTATTCATAGTCTTGGCCAGCAATCTGAAAATTTCAGCGACTGATGCCTGCTATTGTGCTGCATTAATGTCGTATTCAATCACATTTCATGCAGTTTTACAAACTGAAATGCATGTGAACACACAGCCATATTATATTGTACATGTATATCGCTATGTACCTGGCAATGTACCTGGCCGCTATGTACCTGGACTCTAACTTGGGGGCCCAGTCACCTGTTTGATCCTCAACCCATGTAATTGCAATCAATAAGAAGCTGGTAGAATTAGTCATGTAGTTAGTTAGTACTATATAGTGTCAGTAAAAGGGTTCTGCTGGTAAGCAGTAGTCATTCTGCCAATGTTGCACCAACATTCCTCAACATAGCCTCTACCGAGTTGTGATTTTCTTCTGCAAATTGCAGTAATAAAATTCCGATTTTCATTTGCAGAATATGAAGAGATTACAGAGGAAGGGAAAAGGAAAGAAGTATGATAGTTCAGTTATATCTATGTAATTATTGTAATAAACAGGTTGTAATAAAACAAGTATTCAATACAAATTATGTTTATTTGTCTATTTACATGTACATGTATGTTAGACTTATACTACAGCTGGAACTACTAGGCAGGTGTCGAAAATATGTACAAAATAGTTACCTTCTGTAAAAGAGCATTAAGGGATAGCAGGTAGAGTTTATTTTTTCAAGCTACTATGGTGTACAAACAATGCCAATCCTAGCCCAAACCACTAGTGACTTCTTCATATGATCATGAGTTCATAACCAATTTAAATTTGAATTGCTTCTAGAATCAGTCTTTCTGAATGTACATGTAAGTAAAGTATTTCTACCAAGTTCATTCTACTGTAGGAGTATAATAAGACTACAGAAGCCAAGCCATAGTTGATAATGTTGTCAAATATCATAACACAGCAGTTATTTGTACTATGATACAAGTGTCAATGCTGTAGGCCTCTGGGCTAATGCATGTGTTATTTTTCACAATGTTTCTGAGTTGTCTCCTCTCTCTCAAATGTTATGCAGGTAATAAAACATCCGAGTGTTAAATTATGTGGTTTTAACATGCATATTTGACTAAGTACAAAAAGTGCTCCAACTACTATTAGTACGAATATCATTTACAATGCACGTGTCAACAGCTACATGTATGTGCACTGCAATTGTTCAGCTGTGGAGGAGGGAGGACAACTACTAAATATATACATGAAATAATTGAAAGCCTCCTACAGAAAGCAAGTATAATATTAGATGCTGGTTTTCAGTATGTCCCATCTATATTAATGGTTGCCCTCTCTTTTATGCAGCTGAGTAAACACAATTGCTACAAAAACAGTGCTAGTACCAGTGCATCTCCTACCACATTTTTGTAACTTTCATAATATACATGTACATGTATGGTATTGCGTTCATGCATCCATGGTGTTCCTCTTAGAGCTGCTAGCAAGGTACATGCACATGTACATTTGTATATTCTGAACCGAAGTTGTATTCTCTCTACATGTATGTGACATCTATATAATTTTATTTTTCTGTTGTTTTAATGGATTGATCAACATGTACATGTAGGTATTCTTGGTAGATTAGGCTTACTTTAGTCGTTGTCTGCTGGAAGAATGTACTAAAAATTGCGTTCATGGGTAGTACACAACCTGAAGCTATACAATGTGCTAAAATAAACACTGAGAGAACCTTCAATCTTTTGTTTATGTATGACCCACTGCTGCTGGTCTCACTAGAATAATTATTGTGTCCGATGTACAATGTACGTATGTCTCTTACATTTACATGGTTGTGATCTGTGTGATAGATTCGGCTCTGTCTGTCTATTCTAACTACCCTAATTGCTTCGGTTCTGCAGGGAACGTACGTTTGGATAGTCTGTTAGATTGTTATATAACTGTACACAGTATGTTTTATATTATGCATGTACACTGTTAGTACATGACTTTTATTATGAACAATATGTGATGTACATGTACATGTACATGTTATACATTGTATATTATGTAAAACATTTTGAGAGGTCTGGTGTTGTTATTTAATGTATGAGTATTATAATCCAACATGTAGGTATGTAATTCTTCAACTCATTGTCTCAACAACAACAAAGATCTTTAAGGCAGAGACAAAAAGTGCAGAACACGTGTCACAAGGGCCCCTGTGGCTCATATTGTAGATATACTGTATATCAAAGAGGAGCAGGGATCCGCCCACCTTTGTTGAATTACATGTAATAATATTGATAGACCAACTTACTGCTGTTAGTACTTCCTAGTTCTCAATTATTTACATGTACAAGCAAGGCAACAGGTAGTGCAAGAGAAAGGAATGACATGTACTTTCATGCCTTAGCCTACTCTAACTAATAGTACCATGTAGGTAAATGTGTTAGTGCAACTGCAGCCCTTTCAAGCAGGTATTGCAATTTGGTACAATACACTTCAATTTGAGAAGCTAAAATATTTAATATTATTAACTTTCATATGACATGTATAATTGTACACCTGTCTACATGCACATCACATAATCTTAATATTCTCAATACAGTGCAATGTAAGGATGGGACAGAATAAGTCTGTGTCATTTCATATACATTGTACATGTACATTTACGTACATGGTAGATGTACAATGTACATGTATCACATGCTTAGCTGTTTCTCATTTTATTAATGGTGGTGTATGATTTCACCACATTTTCACTACTGCTCTTCAGTCACTGCCCATTAAACCCAGCGTGAACAGCGGTGCCCCAAAACCTAAACGGAGAGTTCTTGAGCTGCCATTTTAACCTGTTTTGCTGTGATGTTGCTGCTCTTGTTTTGGTTGAAGAATACAGACGGGGAGCTTCATCCTACCTGTGCATACTAGATGCACACAGACGTATAGAATATAATTTATAATACAGTGAATTGTGAATAGGCTACACATAAAAATATGAAATCATAACTTAACCCTTTCTCAGGAAGATTCTTTATTAATATTGAATGTATTTTGGAGAAATATAATTCATAGGCACAAAACTATTGATTGCAGTTGGAAGTCGTCCTCTCTCAATCTATTTTGTTTCATTTCTACCAGTAGGAGACAGGTGGAAAGTGAGAGGATAACTTCTCTCTATGATCATTATTGAATGAAGGCCCTTGCTCCTGAAGAATATTATTTAGATTACTAATTTAGTTAGAATTGCAACATGTATATCAAGTTGATACTCCTAGATTTTGTTCATTCATCAGAGAATTGTTATAAATGGAAGTTGTCCTTTCTCTCTCCATTTGTGTTTTGCTGGTAGAAGTTGAACATAACAGGCTGAGAAAGGCTAAATTTATAATTACAATAAATAGTTAATGAGTGCCCAGTAGACAATGCACATGCAAGGCTGGGTGTTTTGTGTACTGCTGATGGTCAGTGTGTGAAGAGAGGACAACTACCAATATACCAAGGTCTAATTACATGAACTGCTATTTCCCACTAACAATGGACAGTTAGCGAATGAGATTGTGCCTACGTTCAAGAGCAAAACTCACTCTGTTTGGTAGTGTTATTTATTGTGCATTTTAGTGATACTGTTGCATTAGTTAACGTTGTATTATTGGGCACCCTATAACCTGTAGTTGGGAAACATTGCATCATTGGGTGATGTAATTATCATAAAGTGAAATAATAAAACATTATTGTAATGGCTGTGCACCACAGGCCAGCCACTGCTAGCTTGTAAGAGTAGAGAGATGATAACTTCTTATTGGTTCAAGCCACCCTAAGTAGGTACTGGGTTTGCTGCTATCCTATGTGCTCCCAGATCAACTAATCAGTGGTATTTAGTAGTTTATGTAGAATAGTGTATTGTGTGAAAGACACTATCTAAGTATAACAATGAATCCTCTGTACAATGAAATTGTCCTCTTATATACTCTGTAGTACTGAGACAAGAGAATACACAAGTAAGTATAATAATATAAATGTCACAGATAAGATAATGGGTGATTATTGCATAACAATTACATAATAGATTAATATGGATAATAGCCATCTAACCACTTGGCCTGGCCTGGTTAGTGTCCTGTCACAGACACAGATTAACATAGAGCTGTCTGGCAGGTCCTACTGCCTTCAGTGTCAAGGGCAGCCTCAGTGTCAAGGGCAGCCTTAGTGTCAAGGGCAGCCTCAGTGTCAAGGGGAGCCTCAGTGTCAAGGGGCGCGGTCACCACAATATACAGTTTATTAAAACTGTTTTAAGGCACTGTCTTGTAATACCAGTTAAAAGCTTTGATAACCAAGTCAATGTACAATCATATAGTTTTGGATTTTAAAATAATAAGCTTTCACCCATGGCCTCTGCATCTTTTTCATCACTGGTGGCTGTTCTCTTTAAGATTTCTTGAGCAGAGCGAATTCCCTTTTCATATATCTAAAATACAGAACATTTCAATTGTCTTTTGCTGCAGCAACATTTTTCCATAAAGTTGTCCAAATAGCGTCTTAAACCTTCATATAAATGTTGTCAAGAGTGAAAAAGTTACCATAGCTGGGTAAACTGTGAGATTGTTGAAAATTATGCAAGGGATTGAACTTGCATTGTACAATGTGCTTCCAGCTTTTATGTCTATAGCAGTTGAACCAAGTCTAGGCCTATGAATTTGTCTGCTCCCCCTACAGTTCATTCACCTCTTCAGCTATCTGTTATGCAATACATGTACATGTACATTACAAATTAGTATCAACTTATTAGACCTGTGAAAGGACAGAAAGCGCTAAGGGTTCCATCTCAACATGAATGCTAATTTACATGCACATGTACATGTAAATAAGGGGTAAAAATCCATGTAACAACCTACATTTTTCAAGCAGTATAATGTTAGTAGAGGTATAAAATTATTATATAATGCAAGATTTAGATTGCTGTAAAATTGCAGTGTTAGGACAAGATGCTAAGCATATGCTACAAAGCAATGCAAATTGAAGAGCGTAGATTATTTCATGTTACTCTGGCCAAACCAAAAGTGATGCTATTAGCGCATTTAGTCCCAAATAAGGGCTGTTGTACTTGCTGTGGAAAACTATAATATTAGTTAATTAATTAGCTGATTTTCACATCAGAATAATGTACACAATGTACATGTTAAATGCTGGCTTGCATCATATGATTGGTCTCTAATTGTATCAAGGTACTTTCTCAAACTAACCTTTCAGCTGATTTGTATCTGTATATGTAGTGCATGTGGCTTATCCTGAATAAACTTCTATTTTCAGCAATAGACAAATAGTTGCTTAGATCCTGCACTGTCCACTTACTCATCAATTATTGAAGCTGCCCTTCATTAAGAAAACATTCTACAATAGAAAGTCTACAGAGAGTAAGTTTCCTGCAAATACCATTTACATGTATACCGATAGAAACATTATAATATGGTTGTACTATACAACGGACTAGCAAATGCAACCCAAATTAGACGTTTCAGTTTTGGAAAATAATAAGAACATACTGCTCCATTAATGGAGACCATGACGCATAATGCTAGTGGGTACTGAGATAGAGTACGAAGTTGAATTTAAACACTACAATACTACTCACTGATGCTGGCTACAATTCTATCTTGACACGCATGGAGATTAAGTCAACTAAAGTTGCCTAAGACCTACAAAAACACAGATTATTCAGACATACATGTAGATAACTAAACAAGAGAAATTATTTGTGTGCCACAGATTATTCTTGAATATCATGATTTTTCTTAATTTTGGTAGGTGGAGGCAGAGCAATGTAAGTGTGTAGGCCTATGCACTGTAATGGTAGCACATTACTTGGAAGAAATTGAAACAAATATTCGAAACTGCAAGGGATGGATGCAGTTACTCTTGTATTAGTGGTATTGGTACAATTTATGCTTTAATATCTCCTAAAATGTATATATTCGTAAAGGACGTTAAATAGCTTAACAAAAAGTGAACCTTATAGCCACTGTATAGTCTAATATTATTAAGGATAGAGCTACACACATTTCTTACTGTACGATGTATTTTAGATTCCTGGATGCGGTATTGCCCTCATATAAGTTTCTTCAACACCTTCTCTCCAGCTGCTACAAAGCAGCAAGTTATATGTACATTTAATAACTTGAGACATAACAAATTCACCTGACACCTAACACCTGAGAATATCTGGAACGGTAGCTTTAACGGGCAACATTTACTGAAAAAAGTTTACATAATTCAAACATACTATTCCATGGAAGACACACTCTTACTCAGGTTATACATAACTCATTTACAAGCCTCGGTTTACCATCCTTCAAGACAATATTTTTGTCAATACTGTTGGAAATTCCTCAAAAATCCAACTGGGACAAATGCTTACTAGTTTAATACATACCAATATTAGGCATACTTGGACCGCCCACCTCAGCAAACCAGATCATTCAGAATATCCATGTCCATGCCTATGTTAACATGAAAAACATCATTATTACAATATTGTGTATTAATTCTTCCTATGCACTAAATCTTTAGACTGACGGTCAAGTGGTGTAAATATTTACCATATTACAGCAGCAACCAAAAAAATGAAATGTCGTGAAAGATAACCATGGACCTGTATTAACTCCAATATACTTCCTACACGAATAGGCCAATACCAAGTAGAAAAGCAGGTTCTTGCATAATATTTAAAGCTTCTATCAATTTCCCTACTAACCAGACTGAGCTTTATCACATGATGAATTGAAGCAAAAAAAGCAAAAGCTAGGAAGTGACTAAGCAAATTCTCAGTGACCTGCACAACTAACAGTCTACAGATCATGCAATCTAGGTTAAGCAAAGAGAGCTGAAGAAGATTAGAAGATCTCGGACCGGTAATGTAAAGGGTTGACAACAGGCAAGGGTAGAACATAAAAGACTAACAGCAAACAAATTGCATGACACCAGAAGCAGTGGTTTCAGCTGTCAATGGAGCACTAGATAGGATGGCACGGTTGGAAGAAGTACAATGTACATGTAGATGTAAGTGGGATGGTTCTATGCTAGAGTAGGCCTAATGTGCTAAAGAGTCAGTGAAATCTGGTAGGAGTGGCTGTGTTACTTATTGCTATCACCCCTGCAACAACTAGTAGCACTAATACTGCGATGAATACTACTGTAGGTGCTACCACTATACTGCTGCTGGTGCTGCAGCTCTGCCTCACTTCTACTTCCTACTATGAAGGCTACTACCATTATTCCGCCTCATCTCTCTTCCGACTACATAGGACTACTATCACCACCACTACTACTGCTACAACTACTACTGCCACTATTGCTGCTGCTGTTACTACTAATACTACCACCACCACTATCATTACTACTACTACCACTACCACTACTACTACTACTACTACTACTACTGCTACTACTACCACTACTACTATTAGTACTACTACTACTACAACTACTACTGCGATTACTGCTGCCACTACTACTACTACTACTACTACTACTACTACTACTACTACTACTCCTACTACTGCTGCTGCTGTTGCTGCTGCTGCTGCTGCTGCTGCTGCTACTACTACTACTGCTGCTACTGCTACTACTACTAATGCTGCTACTACTACTACTACAGCTGATACTATTACTACTACTACTACTACAGCTGATACTATTACTACTACTACTACTCCTGCTGCTACTACTAGTACTGCTGCTGGTGGTACTACTACAGCTGATACTACTACTACTAGGCTACTGCTGCTACTACTACTATTGCTGCTGTTGCTACTACTACTGCTGCTGCTGCTGCTGCTGCTGCTGCTACTACTACTACTACTACTAGTACTACTACTACTGCAACAACTACTGCCACTACTGCTGCTGTTATTACTACTACTACTACTACTGCTACTACTATTACTACTACTACTACTGCCATAATTGCTGCTACTACTACTGCTACTACTACTACTACTGCTACTGCTACTGCTACTGCTACTGCTACTGCTACTGCTACTGCTACTGCTACTGCTACTGCTACTGCTACTGCTACTGCTACTGCTACTGCTACTGCTACTGCTACTGCTACTGCTACTGCTACTGCTACTGCTACTGCTACTGCTACTGCTACTGCTACTGCTACTGCTACTGCTACTGCTACTGCTACTGCTACTACTACTACTACTACTACTACTACTACTACTACTACTACTACTACTACTACTAGGCTACTGCTGCTACTACTACTACTACTGCTACTACTACTACTACTGCTACTACTACTACTACTACTACTACTGCTACTACTACTACTACTACTACTACTACTACTACTACTACTACTACTGCTACTACTGCTACTACTACTACTACTACTGCTACTGCTACTACTACTACTACTACTGCTACTGCTACTACTACTACTACTGCTACTACTACTACTGCTACTGCTGCTGCTGCTGCTGCTGCTACTGCTACTACTGCTACTGCTACTACTACTACAGCTGATACTACTACTACTAGGCTACTGCTGCTACTACTACTATTGCTGCTACTACTACTGCTGCTGCTACTACTACTGCTGCTGCTACTACTACTGCTGCTACTACTACTGCTGCTGGTGCTATTACTACTACTACTGCTGCTACTACTGCTACTGCTACTACTATTGCTACTACTACTACTACCACCACTACTACTACTAGTACTACTACTACTGCAACAACTACTGCCACTATTGCTGCTGCTATTACTACTACTACTACTGCTACTACTATTACTACTACTACTACTGCCATAATTGCTGCTACTACTACTACTGCTGCTGCTACTACTACTACTACTACTACTACTGCTACTACTACTGCTGCTACTATTAATACTACTGCTGCTGCTGCTACTACTACTACTACAGCTACTACTAGAGCTGTTCCTAGAGCTACTACAATTGCCACTGCTACACATACTACTACAGCCACTACACCAGGTACTACTAGAGTTACTACTACAGCTATAACTACCAGAGCCACTACTATAACCACTACTAAAGCTACTACAGCGACTACCACAGCTGCTACTATAGCTGCTACTAGGGCTACTGCTAGAGCTACTGCTACAGCTACTACAACAGCTACTGTTGCTTTTATTGCCTCTACCGTTCCTCCTACTATTACTATTGCTCTTCCTACTAGTGCTGCTGTTACTGCTCCTACTATGACCACTGCTGCTGCTTCTACTACTTCTACTAATACTACCACTGCAGCTACCAGTGCCGCTACTACAACTGCTACCACTACTGCCACTGCTACCACTACTTCTACTACTGTTGATGCTATAACCCTGAAGCTACAGCTACTACCCCTGCTACTACTACTGGTGCTAATGGGAGTCACATTTAAATAAATTGAATACCACATCATCGGTAGAACCAGACAATAATGGTATATGTACATCTCTCCAGTTTTAAATTTCATTCAGCAATGGTGAGGGTCTAGATGACTGATCAGGATGCAGAAGATCAAGGTGCACTAAATGTTAATGAGACTTAAAAGGACGAAGTCAGAGTACAGCACTGGCTTCAGGCTGACATCCGCCTACAGGTAGTAATCTTAGTGCCTGCAGGCCATCGCTGCTGACCTATATCCAATGACAGGGTCTCAGAGCAAGTCCAGTCTGACAAAGGCTACCCATTTCAAACATTTGATCATAAACTTTCACAACTCAATGACTGAGTCAGCCAAGATTGAGTTGAAGTAGAATTAACATATTATTACAACCACAATGAGCTCTACAGTTGTTTCTGGTACCAACAATACTCTAGAGGTCTCTGTTGTGTACCATGAAGGATGAGCCCTGAAAGCCCACTCTTGCTTTGTTTCGAGAAGAACAGCTGAGTTCCAGAAGAGCAGCAGGATTCTATTGTGGTTTATGACCACATTATTAAAGTCTGTTATTGCAATCTGAAGATACCTCCAGATCTGTTTGGGGGCATTCAGTACAGTACAGTAGTGTGCTGCGCTGTCTTGGTCTGTGGTACTCAAATGTGTTGATCATAGACAATTGATATGGAAATGTGCTGTGACAGCCCTAGGGCCTAGATGTATTCATTTCAGTTGAGCTAGAGCTTCCACAGCAATTGTAATAAAATCCGTAATGAAGCCTATGGTTTCCATATTGCCAACCAGGTCTACAATCTTGTTGCTGTAAATTGCTGTTCATGATTTATTACTGTGTTGTACATTTCACCAACTAGGCCTATAGTTTGCGGTCAGAAACTGATGAAGTAGTAGCATATATATTTGCTCTTTTTGGTTGACATGGAAGCAGATTTTTTCTTGCTCCCGATTCAGTAGCTACTAACAAATCCTCTGCTACCATAAAAACTTTTATAGGCAGAATAAAAAGGCACTTGGCAAAAGAATGAGGGCTGCAGGACTGCAACAGGGCAGGTATAATAATAATTCCCATGGTTCCAAACATGACAGTGAGTATTCTCCAGCGGCCTGATTGATCATTCATTGATCATTAGCATTAGTTATCGGATTTACAGCAAGCATTAGTTGTAAGCAATAGCTAATAAGTAAGTTCACTAAATTTAATACCAATCCATAACAACATGAAGAAAGCCTAAAGACATGATAATTATAATTAATATTAATAATTTAATACATGTGATGATGGCGAAACTTCCAATTTTGAATTTAATAAATATTTATTCAATGCATACATGTACACTATGACTATTTAGGCCTTAAGTACTATAACTATTATAGATATACTAATGAAATGTAAATAATAATTATCACACTATGATATTTTAACCAGTGAAGTTGAAATTTAAATTGATAATATTTTTTAAAATAATAATAATATAATTCAATGAATATTACATATTTTATATTATCCTATTAGGCCTACTTTTAGTGATTCAACTGATTTCTACCTGATATTCTGATAGCTTGATTTCGAAATCCTAAATTAAAACTTAATAAATTGTACTACGCTTTTCCTTCATTCTAGAGAGTAGGTCATAAGTAGAGAAGTATTTTCTAATGATGCATGTTGAATTGGGTGTATGTGAACTCGTGCCAGTAGCAGCTCGTTCCTCTGTCAACTAGTGCCACTACGCACTCGCGCCAGTGCCAACTGGTGCTACCACTAACTCGTGCCACTTCTAGCTGGTGATAACGTCAACTGGTGCTACTGTCAACTGGTTCCACTTTCTATTCATAGTATTGGTGAGTGGTGTCAGGCTATTGTACATGTAAGTGTAAATTGTGAGTATACATGTAGGCATAGATTTTTTATAAATATAAAGTAAGACAGTGTTATATTCCATAGTATAAAGTGTAAATCACTGGTATTCACACCTCACATCAAGAAAATCGTGCAAAGAAGTTGTCCTCTCTCAGTTTTTAAAACGGAGAAGACAATTTCTCATAATATTCCATAGTTGGTGTTTAAAGGGCTACAGAAATGATAATATTTTGTTTGATATATCTAAACTTTAAGCCCTGTGGCTGCTATATTCACTAATTATTAAAACTCTGAAAATAATTTGGGCTGGTATATGCCAGCATATAAAATTATCACGAAGAGTGGGTTCTGGAAAAGGAAGTCTCAAGTTACAGGGGTGTTGTCCACATCCTGTATGACGTGTGAAGGCCCATAGCTTGGCTCTCTAATTATAGCCCTGTGCAGGGGAGTTACCAGGTGCCCCATACTTACACTACAAACCCACTGCTATGAGCTTTCTGTAATTAGTTGGCTTATGTAATCCTATGGTTTTCTCAATAATATGACCAGCCATTGAATGATACAGTATAATCAGGGACTTTTACAGAAAGCAAAGGAAGCTGTGAGTGAGGATATTGAGACAAAAAATCCTTTAGTTGCTGACCGAAGCTTGTTGAGGGCTAATGACTATGTTGTAGCAATATAATACTTATGCAGATATTGTTAGTATAAGACATGTATACATGCAAAATAACAAGTGGCAATATAATATGCATGTAATAATTGTTATATAGACCTACATGTACATCCAGACCTGTTTGAAATTATAAATATGTTCAACCATGTTACTTATTAATACAAATCATGTACATGTAGGTACAGATATACAGTAGTACTTGCATGAAAATATAGAGTAGATACTATAATTACAGTATATACATTTTGTAGCATATACTAGATATAATATGTTATATTACATTGAATTATAAACACAGTATATACATATAGTATAACTACAAGTATGAATATAATAACATTATACTGCGTTATGGTCTAATACAGTATCAGTATGTACATGTATTACAACGTGCATGCATTGTATTACTGTACATTAAAATGTGTACTGCACTCTAATACAAAAAAATATTTCATTGGAGGGATAGGAAGTAATGCAACAGTTATTCAAGCCAATTGAGGGTGGTGTAAGTGTGGCATACATCATTTGGGGCCACATGCTGTAATAAGCAAATGCACATAAAACAAGAAAACATGGCAAAACTGAGGTACTCTGTTGTAAAACAAGCAAAATTTTACCAAAGACACAGTGATTAACTAGATCCAAGTTTCTGTTTGAAGCCTAGACTTGGAATAGCAGATTAGATGAAGATATTGGCTACTGCTGGCATTAATTCCCACCCATTACCTATGCTGGAATTTAAGCTAAATTAACCACACTAATTTAATTGGCTAGGCTTTGTTATGTAACAACTTCCATTTTGTTTCCACAGTTACAGAGTAAACAAAGTTTACATCCTTTGTAATTCAATATGGCAGAATGAGAGCTTGCAGTGTTTTCCATTTGCAGAAAACAGACAAACTGATTATGTTATATGAATTTTTGTTGCATATATTGAAAAATAATAACCTATATAACATAATTGCTACATGAAAAGGCATGCTTTCAGTAGTACTTTAACCCATGAGGTAAACATCATAATAATTATGATGTTAGCCTTTCTCTGGTCTCTGCTTAACAGCATTTGCAAAAGTGTAGAATTGACCAGAAAAACTAATAAATCGATTGTATGATGAAAGTAGATCCATATTGACCCCATGAATAGCTGAAAAAACTGCAGAAAAATTCACATTTAACAACATGAACAAAATGTGTGCTGTTACAGATTTTTATATGTTTCTGCCTAAGCTCTATGAATTTAAAGTTCGTCTTGCAATAGTCGTAGCATCATCAATATACATGTACATGTGGTTAGTGGTGGCTAATAACTTTTCCAACTCATCTTATCCAAAGCCATGTCCTATATCAGTGATAACCGTCACAGTTATTCGAATGAATGAGAGTATTATACACTATCAAACTGTGTTTGTTACAGTTGACTTATTTCTATTTTATTGGTCACATTTTACCATACATGGATTCGACAATGTGTAATTACTGAGCTTAAATTAATAATTATGCAATATTCAAAACACGCCTTTTTAAAAGGAAGCAGCTGGGAAAAGATAAAAAATATAAATTACTCTCCATCATATTGTATTAAGTTTGGTCTGTTAATTTTTGAGGCTAACCTCAATAACTTACTCGTAGAAATTTGGTTCAAAATATATCTCTCCCAAAGTAAGAAAATCTGGCTCTGAGCTAATTTAGCATGCTTTTTTGTCTCTTTTTTAGTTTCCCATTAGACAGCAGTTTCATTCTAGTTTGTAGCAGCTTAACTTCTTGGTGAAGGTGCGACACCAAGACATAAAATGGTGGAGCGGTCTCATTACATATGGAGTTTAGCCGTCGATGCCATCCTTCTACATCATTATTTGTGCGAAAGGCTCTTTGGAAAACACTCCATGTTTGCGGGCACCACATACTATCTGGCACCATCCATGTACTTCTCAGATATTGGCATAGCTCTTCCAATTTCTCAGAAGTAGCTCGGTGAGAAAGTGTCTCAAAAGCGGCTGAAATTTGTTCATGTGGTAAGAAGGGCAATGCCATTAACATTTTTATATATTCATATATTGCGTCTTTCTTGTAGTACATAGAAGCTAGTCCAAGTTCTGATACTTTCCTCCACACAGCTTGGGCCCAGTGAAATGCGCAACCATGTATTGCCGCAGTTGGAAATACCCTACTTAATGCTTTCCACATCCCTAGAATGAAAACATGACATATAACATAATAATACTCAACATACAAGTGCACTTAATAATTATAATGTTAAACATACATCAATATATTATTTTTATACTATCAGAGACTGACATTGAGACAGTCATGGCTTATTGTTATGAAATAAAAGCACAACATCAATCTCATATGTAAAATAAAATATATATTATGCACATACATGTAATATGCAATGGTCAACACTTTCTGGCCTATTAGTTGTAATGTGTACCATGATATAATGGCACTTTTTTATAGCATTATTTGCTCTTCAAGTTTCACATAATATCGAAGTGAGGCGTACCAGCTTATAATATATATGTATTATAATATATATGTATTACTATACCTTTCTCAAAATCAGCAACAACACTTTCCACAATGTTAGGGGAGGGTACTAGCTCCATCAGCTCTTTAAGAACCTGCAACACATGTACATGTATATGCACATAGAGTAATACGGCTGGTCAATGCATATGTTATATAAAATAATTAATATAGTGCCTAAACAATCATCAGCTAGTACTGTACAGTATCCATAAATATACATACTTTCTTTATGACTAAACTTATACTCTTGAAATAAGTTTAGGCATCCAACCACTCTTATACCCGTACAAAAAACACAGTGTCAATTACTGAGCTGATTGTACCATACTCACCGCCTCATAGTCCTTAGCTCGCCTTCGAGACATCATGACGAATACCAAGGGTATCTGCTTCGTGTAGGTGTCATGCTTCACGTAGCAGTGAATGGAGAATAATTGCTTGAATGGTTCTCTAACTACCTTGAAGGTGCCATCCATATACCACTCCTTTGCCTGGCTTAAGAGTGTTAAAGTATCTCTTGTTGCGAACAGAAGATGTCTTTGACTATTGGCTACTACATCTCTCTGCAGAAAGCCTGGGTATATGTGGTCATATGATATCTGTTAAAAAGATTGGATGCTTAGTGTAATACATGTAGAGTCATATATGTACTTTAGTGTAATACATGTAGAGTCATATATGTACTTTAGTGTAATACATGTAGAGTCATATATGTACTTTAGTGTAATACATGTAGAGTCATATATGTACTTTAGTGTAATACATGTAGAGTCATATATGTACTTTAGTGTAATACATGTAGAGTCATATATGTACTTTAGTGTAATACATGTAGAGTCATATATGTACTTTAGTGTAATACATGTAGAGTCATATATGTACTTTAGTGTAATACATGTAGAGTCATATATGTACTTTAGTGTAATACATGTAAAGTCATATATGTACTTTAGTGTAATACATGTAGAGTCATATATGTACTTTAGTGTAATACATGTAGAGTCATATATGTACTTTAGTGTAATACATGTAGAGTCATATATGTACTTTAGTGTACTATAGCACTATAATATGGGTTACATTTACAACAGAAGTATACATGTAGGTGAGAAATTAGCGTTGACTTATTATCATCATTTTATCATCCAGGTTCTTGCAATCTGTAAAGTACTTCCATAATTGAATTTTTCATCTCACCTCGAAATCTAAATCTTTGGGTTCCTCGGGTCGTAAGCGCTGCCTTCTTCTGCTTGCCATCCTTGAGAGTAGTGGCAAACTAGGGATACCCTCAATTGTTGGATCAGGTTCATCGTCACCCAAAACATTGTACTGTACTTCTTGTGCAATGACTCCTGAACTTTTGAAAACATTCTCCTTGGCTTGGTGCTTGCACTGTCCAAACATTCAGAAAAATTGCAAAAAGTTATCTTTTGTATACAGAATTTACGATGACAAGATATTGACATTCAACACTGAAGTCATACAATGCAATATATATTTGATAAGATTATAAATACATAGCCCAGATATTTTGCTGAGTGTTTCAATTTACCTGGCTCTTCATTTTCATTCCAAGATCAAGTCCTGGCTTGCCAGGGTGGTTGTGATTTACAGTTCGACAGAATCCGTTAGTAGTTTGTTTTACTTTTGCCCCACACTTTCGATTGCTACATTGCCAGGCTATTACTGTCACTCCTTTCCTTTTTACAGTATAACTGTGGCCATCATTGGTCACCAAGAGAGGACACATACGTTGACTCCCCTTAGGCAGAATTGCAAACTGGAGTACATGTGGTTCAGAAACTGCATCAACTGGATCACTGTGTTGGACCCTGGAGATGGAATATATAGTTATAGTGTATGTAAAATTAGTTAGTTGAAAATAATATTTCTGATAAATAAAATTAGTAGCAGTGGTTGGAGGTGACCCCTGGTAAATAATTTTTAGAATGACAGGATAAGATCTACTTATTAGGCTTGACTCTAAAGTCAAATTCTCACCCATTCTTAGTGAGCAGGAATATATAGAGGATCTTTCAGGCAAGGGATGAAAAATATTTATTAAAAGTACAGTTTATGTGTAACTATAAGAAGTATATTATGTACTCTGTTTATGTATTCATGCTGAACAATAATGATAATGTTGTAGTACACAGTACTGCACTGTGAGGAAAATACTTACTCGACTGCATCAACAGGTACAGGAATAGTATAGGATCTGTCAACATCAAAGGATAGTGACGATTCGTGGACTTGCCGGTCTGAAGACACACGACGATGGGGTATCACTGGAGCTCCAGGAGCAATGTTGTAAGAATGGTCACTGTTTATAACAGCAGCAGTTACAGGTGCAATCGTTTCTTCAACATCAGAAGTATGTTGTAGTAGGGTAGGTGGAGCATGCACTGACCTAGAATTATTACAATAAAGAGGTAACTAATTGCATACAGTCACTTATGAATAAATATTAGTGCATTAGTATGTACATGTACATGCATATATACAATGTATGTCATCTCTGTATGTACATCTAAAGCTGATGGAGTTTATAATTGTGGCACTAGTCATTCAGATGTTGTATTGGGCAATTTACATGTAAATCAGTGATGCTGGAAATTGTAGATAGACAGCCTAGCTAACTTCAACTGCTTAGTAAAAATGAAATGATTTTACTCTGTATGTACTCATGCTGATCAATAATGATATGTGTGCACATCACTTACGATATGTCAACCAAATTTCTTCTAGAAATATCTCCTTCATATCTGGTTGACTCAAAATTTACATCGACATTGGCTGGTCTCTAAAATAAAAATAAGGTAAAGAACTTAGGAGATACAATGTACAATATTATAATCTCTTCTTTTGTTTATAGCCCATCTGTGAAGTACTTATTGCATTATATTTAAGGGAACATGGCTTCTAGATTCTTTTATTCAACTGAATAATAATATAATACAACATCTGTAGTGAGCTAAAATAGTTCAGACAGTCTACCTGTACATTGTGAGTAGAAAATTCAGTATCTAATAAAGTTAATGTCAGTCATCCATTCTAAATATACATACATGTACATACATAATTGTTGAAAATACATAGATCAAGACGTAAAGCACACTACAGTGTGTATGTATAAATAAGTGTTATCATGCTCATGCATTATAAATGCATACATGTTTGACCAATTTGATAATTTACAATGTATACAATTTACATGTGCATGTACATACCTCAACAGGCACACACTTCTCACATACAAAGTTTATTGTCCCTTCATTTGATACAGCTCTATGATACTCCTCCACGGTGATATTTTTTTGCACACTTACGAAGATGCCACCACTTTTGGCATACCTCACACTCTACAGCAAGATGAAATCTGGAAACAACTCTGTTGCAGCAGCCACACAAGTCCATGTTTAGTTGTTGGAGACGGAATAGAGAATGCTAACAGCATTTACCAACCTGATATTTTTATAAGCCTGTCTATTATGCACCACCAGTTAAGAAATCTCAATTTGTGTTAAGAATTTGTCTTTGAACCTGGGTGGTGTAATTATTTGCTACTAATAATTAGTAACAAATATAATTATGTAGCTATTCTAAGTTCTCCAATTATTAGGGTAATTATGGAAAGCTACATTTTAGATCTAAAGATAAAGCCTTGCTAAGATCTAATTTACAAGTAGTACAGAAGAATTTTACTCAGCCTCAACTAAGTACAAAACAGATGAAAGATCAGTGGTAAATGTTTTATGTCTTTATCTCACTTGTTTGATCTCTCCTAATACCTTCCCGAGCAAAGCTATCATCAATAATCAAGTGTACATTATGCTTATATTTTAACATTATAAGGCTACATTGTTGTAAGATGACAAAATACTAAAAGCATAATCTTAACATAATTCAGTTCATTAAAAGTAATGTTGATAAATTAGAATAGGAAGATGTGCTCTATAGACGCAAAAAGCGTTAAAATATGTGGTTACATAAAATGGTTGCATTATGACTATATTATTCAATGTGCACCATATAGAAAAATTCATGTACATATACATATATAATATACAAAAATATGACCATGATAGCTTTGTGAAATAACATGTTCAAAAATAAGATCTAGGTAACATAATGACTAAAATTTGTGCCCTCAGAGACATCACTTTTTAATGGGCCATTATGGCATATAATGTTTTAATAATTATACATGTAATAATATGTACACTGTACTTGCACTGCACTGCTTATACATTAGCAGAAAGTTGGAATTGTCTGTTCTTAATATCATATTTATATCTGGAACCAGTTGACAGTAGCACCAGTTGGATGTGGCACCACTTGGCGGTAGCACGTGTCAGAATGTAGCACCAGTTGACGTGTAGCACGAGTAGGAAGTAGTGCGACTTTGAGTGGCACGAGATGGAAGTAGCACGAAGTGACTGGCTCCCTGTTGAATTCACTTTAACCAACCGGAACGCTATTGCATTACAAATAATAATACCCGCTAGCTTGAATTTCTTGCCAGCTAATATCAATCTCCAAATTATGTAGCTGATGCAAGTTTTGTTCACACATCCACGGTGCTATCACAAAGCATCCTAAACATCAGTCTAAAATAATTTCTATGCAATGGAAATATTGTGAGTTTCACTTTGCTGGGCACAAGAGAAGACAACTCCAACTGCACTGTTAAAATGATCAAGAGAAGACAATCACTGCAATAAAAGCTGACTCTTGGAAAACATCACATTTAGCCAATGAAAAGGTCACACATTGTGGCCTTCATCATTGATGAATCATCCTTCAATGATTATTAACCCAATGCCTACAGTGGTAATTCTTTTAAAATAATGCACCGCGTTGTCATTTCAGGGGACCCCCCTGAAATGACAACATAGCGTATTGACATATTTTTGCAATGCGTACTGTAGTTGTTTTTGGCCAGGGATGGGCTGTATTATTCTATATATGGAAAAGTGTGACATGATGGATTACTTGCGATTATAATTGATTAGTGTTTAAGGTACATGTACATGTAGTTGTGTAACTTCACACAGAATGTGAGGCCAGGATAATTAAGTTCTTTTTGGATAGTCTTAGTGAATCATTTCCACAATTTAATGTAACTAATTAGCTGTTTATTATAGCTGATAAACCAATCCCCCCCCCTAAGTTGACACAGCAGTTTTGATATTTGATGTTTGTAGTTCTGATTATTAACTAGATATTTAAAAATAGCCGTAACAGCAGGAGCCTGGTATGGTGTTTTAGACAAACATTCAACTTCTGGTACTAAATAGTAGTGGAAGTACATGTAGGTCTAATACAGGCAGATCGCGTGCACTGTGGTTATGGTTGTCAAGAAAATGATAATTGTGCATGGACAGGCACAGGCGAATGGCATGTTCTTGAAAATATACAATGTACATTGTATATGTAAACTTATGATTATGATCCTATACACTGCATACTACATATTGTTTAGTTGTTCCTGTTGTTTATACATATAACAGGCCACTATTATAGTAATACAAGATGCGTTTTTATTTTTGATTTATTTCCTAATATTTCAATACTCGTCCGAGTATCATCATCAGAGGATGACACTCGGATGAGTATTAAAATAGTAAGAAATAAATCAAAAATAAAAATGCTTCTTGTAGTTCTATTTATAATATGTAATGATACTAAAGCAGAATATAATTAAAATAATAAAATGCATTAGTATGATAGAGATAATAATGCATGTATGTATATTATTATTCTTGTATTTAGATTAAGACTTTGTACATTTACACTGCACTTGTTTATCAAACCATCTAATGAGCAAAAGTTATATTGCATTTTGTAACCATTTATTAAATACATGTACATGTACATTGTATGTTAATGAAGTAACACTAACAAAATGCATTCCACTGTTGGAATGCAACCAGTACCCTGGTACAGTAAATAGTACACTGACATATTGATTAAAATTCTTGTACCCGAAGTTATACTTCAAGCCGAACATGGAGCAAGTGGAGAGTATTATCTGTGACAATATAAATATGTGAGACACATAGACAGATACATGTACAATGTATATATTATTATGTTCTTTCTTCTACAGCTAGCAGTTACAGTGTTGTCTGTGGATTTAGTAAACGATATTTCTCTTGAGACTTAAACTTGTTGGAATTTCCAACATACTAGTTCCACTACTTCGCAGCACACCATTCGATAGATATTTTTGAAACTTTGAATTTTTCCATATTTGACATTAAATTATTATAATTTTTTGCATTGTTATCCCTTCTTTGTATTTTAATCATATGTTTGTATAATCAACTGAATCTTCACCACGGTGACATTTCTGACGACATTTTATGTGTAAAATGATTTATGTAAAGCTACCATTCTGTTCCTACTAGCGCTTATTATGAAATCTACAAAATGATCACTCACCAAACATCCAAGGAACATACGAGCGAACTACCTCAAATAATTGAAATACATGTATGTAAGTGAAAAAAGAATACATATTTAACAACATACAGGTACGAGTAGAATGCGCAATACATATTGCTATATACGAGCTATACTGAGTCTTCCATTTTGTGACATAATGTCACGGAACTGCATATGCCTACTACTCCATTCTAGATTATAAATGGCTAGACATTAGTGGATGCATCAAGTCACACATCCAAATGTAGCAACTATTATATTTCAAACTCTGAAAATCAATTTCAACAGTTTTATATTTACAGCAACATTGAAACTCTTCGCCTAGTCTACATTTTCAGAATACAGAATATAATTACATTGTACAATATACATTGAACAAATACAATGTACATTGCAACGATAGCTGTCGTGTGTGGAGATGACATACATGTACATGTAGGTATTTACGGCACCTTCACCTCTTGCAAAAGACACATGACATGTTAATCTGCTTATCAAACCACCTGACAAGCACCTTCCCTAATTATAATATTATTCATATCTTGTTCTACCAATTACAATGATGGGCATTAATTAGATGTTCGAAAAGCAGGCGTAACACCAGGAGCCTGGTATGGTGTTGTGGGCAGACAATGTAATATGACGATTCAACTTCTGGTACTAAAAGTAGCGGAAGTGGATATAATGCAGGCAAACCACGTGCACTGTGGCTATAAAATAGTGAGTACAACCAGGTACATGTAAACAGGAATAAAATTTATAGCATTAATATGGAATTTCATAACTCTAACCAAAATTAAAAGAGTTTGAGAATGTCCCTGTACACTAACTGATAACTGCTAGCATATGGATGTAAGTAGGATGTTGTGTACCGTGTTACTGACATTGGGATACGATGCCATTCTTACTTGTATGGCCAATATTGGCACATTCTTAGACTATGTTATCATTCCTTAAATTTTGTGTGAGTGTTGAGCCATTGCCCACACAACTCATAACAAAATACAATAAGCTTTAAATACTCCAAGCACACGTTAATATCTCGCTCATTATTTGTTAGAGTGCATGAGACAAAAGTGTACCACAATCGCAAGTACATGTACATGTAGATATCTACATGTACATGTACATGTAGATATCTACATGTACATGTACATGTAGACATATACATGTACAAGTACATGTATATATCTACATGTACATGTACATGTATATATCTACATGTACATGTACATGTATATATCTACATGTACATGTACATGTATATATAATACATGTGGTAGGCACTATACAGTAAACAGTGGAACTCACAACTTCGGGGTCAGTAATACTAGTCTGGGTTGTGAGAATAGTCTGAGTTATATGAACTCCGAGTTAACTAATAAATATATCCGTGGAGTCAAACGCATACCCACATCTTTAACATGGCTGCCCAATAGCAGAGCTAGTTGAGGGGTCACCATAGCTCCAAGAGCTATATATTGCTCGTATATATTTGATACGTCACAAAAGAAAACTTTGTTCCGGACAAAAACCTCTAGGTCATTAGCGGGACTCAAACCCACGTTATTGACGTAACATTTGATTAAGCAACTTCCAGTTCATGACCACAGAAGTTAGACTTTTGCATTTTAATACTGCTTCATATAAAAAGCACACAACATAATATGTTATACTGCCGCCATGAAATATCTCCATATAATGAATATTTTTAGCAATTTCAGATACAGCATGCTAATTACCTGGTAAAGCGTCAAAATCTTATACATTGCGTAAATTCCACATTGTCAATTTCCTTAACCAAAATCATGATTACTTATGCATCTTCTCCTTGTCAATTAAAGTATTGGATTATTCTGATCTAATGTACAGCTAAGAGCAATAATTATAATTTTGAAATACAGGACCTACAGTGGTGAAGATGCAATTTAGAAAATATTCAGCCAAACAACAGCTGTCTATAAAACATGCCCTTTGGTCATTAGTAGTAATTATGTCTTTTATCTGATGATTGTTATATATCTTCTGTTCTAGTAATTTTAACTGAAACATTATTTTGTAACATGAAACTAGTAGCAATGAAAGACAAAAAACACTGAGAACCCATCAAACATTACTTAGCTCTGTTCTAAAAATTGAGCACTTTAGGTGAGATTTAGCCGTGAACAAACACATACATTTCCTTATATAGAAAATATTTTATACAAATTTATAAATCTGTTAATATCCTTTTATATTTCTTACTTCATCATCAATGTATTTTGATATTTCACCGAAATTTCAGCAGATTTAATTTAAAATTTGGCTGACCAGCGACCTGACTGGGTTGTAGAATAAATGATTACAATCACAACAGTATTCTAGAACGATGTACATGTACAGTAGAGTAGCTGCAGTCTAGGGGTTCAAGCTATGGACCTCCATGTGTGAGATGCAGGTTCATCTCCCGAAGAAGTCATTGGTGGTGTCAGGAAAGGGAGTCAGCCTGAAAATGCTCCTGTGCTACATCAGTAACTTTGCCATTGGTGAAGTGCCTTCTTCACTTAAAAACTAGACTAAAATGTAGTTAACTTTAGATCATTACTTTCTTCCTGGGATTATAGAGGGGCGTAAACTGTTAAGTATGTGTACATTTACATTGTAGTAGATCATGGCCTTAACATCATGCATATTTAAATTTTTTGAGACATTTCCGTTATATGAACTCTGCTAAACTGTCAGCTGACATGTTTTTCTATTATGATTATCCAGCTAATTATTGTTCATCAGGTCTCCCTAGATCTGGGTGGAACTTGGCGCCTGGTTCAGCAAATTCTAGACATGAAATCGACACTGGTAAAATGAGAAATGCCGCGACGAAACACCACCCAAGGTGACATTAAGGTATTGCATGACGCACTGTGATAATCTCTCCTACATTAGTTACTTAGATTTTGCAAGAAAAATGCTACAAATGTGTGGCACCTAGCAACTCTTTCTATTTTTAAATTTGCGATATTCTTGGCAATAGCTGTGAGTAAATGTCGCATGCCCTTTAAGGTCAAGCGAAATCAAAATAAAATATGTGGCATAGGTAAACATTAAGCCTTGAGGGTGTTATATCCACTTTATAAAAATTCTGGAAAAATCTGGGTTTGGATAATGCTTGCCAAGTATCCAGATTATGCCAAGGCAGCCGTATTTGTATCTGTCCGTACCAATTCTCCAGCTGTCCTGATTTTTATCTACATTGAAAATTTACCAAACCTCATAAAACACAAAATACAACTTAAAATAAGTCATTTACATTGAAGAAAATATCTTACAAGCCGCTAAATAGCACTAAAATGGATAATTTGATACTTTTCAGTAATAAGTTTTATTCAAATAATGTACACTCAAATTATCTCCAGGGGGTTCTGGTGCTTGTCCAGGGATTTTGAGCTGAAAAGTCCAGATTTTTTGCTCTTGCTCCTTGGCAAGTATGGTTGCGATATTGAAGCAATTAGAAATATCACGAAAGGTGGGCGGCTCCCCTTGTCCTTGTTCCTACAGAAATTATACCTTTTCATAAAAAAATTGTGTTGCATAAGTAATTATCTTTCAACAGTGCAACAAAAATTCATGTTATAAGATAATTAGTTTGTCTGTTGCCAGCAAATAAAAACACTGCAAACTCTCAATTTGCCGTTATGAATTACAAATGATGTAAACTTTGTTTACTCTGTAACTACATGTATGTAAACAAAATGGATGCTGTGACATAGTCTCAAAAATAACCAGATTTAGTGTGTTCAATTTACCTGAAATTCCAGCATAGGTAGCGGGTGGGGTCAATGCCAGCCATACCCAATATCCATAATCCAATCAGCTATGCAAAATCTAAGCTTGAAACAAAAGTTTGGATCTAGTTAATCCTGTGCTTGTAGCAAGGTTTAGTATGTTACAACAAAATATCTCAGCTCCACAATGTTGTTGTGCTTCATGTGGAGTGATATCTACAGCCTGTGGTCCAGAATGATGTTTGTCAGACCTACACCTCCACTCTCACCTGGGTAAATAATTGTTGCATTCTTCTACTTCCTTCGACACGATTTGTATTGTAGTACAATGCATTATATATTGTAAGACATGGTGTATTACAACATAGGGCAGTATACTCGTACATGTGTGTTAACATACATGTACGTGTAAATTATACAATCATGCACATGTAGTTAAACTACTGTATAGTATATACTGTGCTTTTTATAACTCAATGTAGCATAACATAATTATAGTTTACACTAAATGACTGTATACTGATATTATAGTATAAGTTTGGGGCTCCTGATAACTCCCCTACACAGGAATATAATTAAAGAGCTGAAGCTGTATGCTCTCACACCGCACAGTATGTTGGCAGTACCTCTGTAATTTGGACTTCCTTTTGCAGAACAAGGGGGGCCGCCTACCTTTTATTTGCTTCCTGCACATACTAACCCAGATGTTTTCAGAATTGTTATAACCGTAGTACACTTAGACATGCCAGACATTTGATTTTCATTTCCACCTTACTTGCCCATTGAGGCATTCTGCTACTGCTACTGCTACACTGCTACTGCTACTGCTACTGTGACGATTGTCGTGAATCTTAAAACAAAACATTGTTAGGTGCTACATATCTCTATCATTTTTCTTGTACAACAAAGAAGTGGTCTACTCATTAATTCAACTGAGCACATGGGTAGATAAATCTAAGTAATTGCTGGTATATTATGTACTCTCTGAGCCTACAAGGGATAATTTGGGGTGCTGATGCATTTGCCTTCAATCTCTTTGGGATTCATCCATTCTTATAGCTTGAATTAAAACCTCCACTATTTTAGCAATATATCGAAACATGCAAGTTAAAATATTTCTGTTTGTTGAAACATGAGTTCAACCAGATTAAAGTTTTACTTCTGAATATTATTCAATGTTCTACTTTTTTACTGCTCATTTCTGTGACGTCTTCTTACCATACATGACAACTCTTTTGGTTTCAGAATCAATCTTCTGTAAATTTCCCAACCCTTGCAAACCCTCCTGGTTTTGAATTTCAGTCAATGATGTTTGCTATTTTAGTGACCAGATCGGTTACAAATAATCAAGATATGTAATGTGACAGCCTCTAAATTGATTGCAACAATTTATATCGATATTGATTTATTGTATATTATTTTCACACTTCTACGAGACGTCATGGTTGCCTTAGTTTGCCTGTCTTAACCAGTTTTGTTTCCGCGGAGTTGTCTGCTCACATGTGCGGAAAAATAACTCCACGCACTAGTACTTGTAGCAAACTAGTACTTAAAGCAAAAATATTCCTGACCAATTGATTGTTTGACTAGTCGAAAACTGTGCCCACAGCAGACAGCCCATAGAGTGTGCTCATTGTCAAAGACATTTTGCCGACTGTAGTTAGTTTAGCAGTCAAAGAGTCTGTTGTCTCACATGTAAATAATAATCTCCAACTTTGATGTCAGCCCAACTTGTCATGTATGCTTCTCACTGCTTTTGATATCCTGGTCAGGAAAATTTTGTGCACACTTTATTTTGAATTTTATAAAATGTGTATGTATGTATGTATATATCAGGGAGCTTGGGTAGTCATACACCATTATGAATATTACTGTAAAATTACAGAGGACTACATGTACAATGTAGTTTAGAGGTCATGTAGGCTTACAATGTAGTAGTAGAATATGCAGTGTAGCATTATTGATCATGGCATACCAACCCTGCAAAACTGGAAACAAACTGAACCAAAATATGGCATTTTATAGTTCATCGTTTATTAAGATGTCAAGAAAAACAGGTAACAGATATATGAAAATAAACAAGTAACAAAACAATTTGAGAAGAGCAGATAATCAACAGGTTAAAATTGGAAACCATTTTCGGTATTTATTTTAGTGTCAGATTAATTTGAGAGTCCTTTCCGTTCCAGTCCAACATTCAGAATTCTGTAACAAAACACAAAAACATCAATCCAACACTTGACAATCTAAACATGTACGTTGTATACTTGTATATGCATTACAGCGGAAAATTGTCATCTTATCTCAACGAGAATGGAATGACTTTCATTACAGCTATGGAATAGGGGATAATTGACTGGTAGAATTATTCAATTTTAATCTTATGATGAGGTCAGACGTAGCGCTTTTAACAGAATATTTGTTGCCAATTATTTTAATTTTTTGCGTATTTTTATTCCAATTAAATTTAATGAGTTGACAAACTCTTCACATTCATTTTAAATAAATTATGCAGCGTAGAATTACCTTTCTCAAAAATGTTTTTCCATGTAGAAAAATATTATTAAATGCAAGTGAAATTAATATGAATCAATAAAGAAGCGCATGGAAGTAGTCAAACTAGCGAACTAAATTATAATGTCCTACAGAAATTAAGATTTATTTTTAAGAAATATTTATTTTGTAACTTACCATACGTAGTCTAGTACTGGCTGTAAGTGTTGTATCTGTTGTAGGTGGTGCGTGGTCTGTAGTAACTAGTTCTCCTGTTGTTGTTATAATAACGTCTGTTGTTGTTGAAACGCCTTCTGTAAGATCCTCTGTATCCTCTGTTGTACCCTCTATTATAAGTGTTGTACCCTCTGTTGTACCCTCCTCTGTTATAGTGACTTGTTCCATAGTTTGTCCTACCATAATATTGACTGTATCCCCTGGAGGCAGCAGCAACAGCAAGACAGACAGCGAGGAGGATTGCAATGACCTTCATGATGTTGATTTTCTGTCTATAACAACAGAATATTGCATGAATATGCAGAAACTGTGTTATATTTATAAAATATATACACTGTGGAGCCCCGCTAATCTTTAATTCATTAGTGATCTCTAAACCCACATCTTACATGGAAAAATATGCTGAGAAGTGAATTACATAAGTTATGTATACATGTACCAAATAATAAAATCAATTAATCTATAGCTCTGAGAATCTACATGTATATTTAAAAAACTAACAACATAGTGAATTATGGTAACACTTACAGTTGTCTGGAGTAGAGAGATGGTTGTACTGGAACAGCTAGTAGGATTCTGATTTAACTTCTGTAAATGACTCTCTATTTATACTAGATAATGACTCATCAATATTCATAATCACAGATCATTATTCTAAATGTGGAGAAGTGTGACATGATGGATTACTTGTGATTATAATTGATTAGTGTCTAAGGTACATGTACATGTGCATGTACATGTACATGTACATTTAGTTGTGTAACTTCACACAGAATTTGAGGCCGTGATAATTAAATTATTTTTGGATAGTCTTAGTGAATCATTTCCACAATTTAGTATAACTAATTAACTGTCTACTATAACTGATAAACCAATCCCCCCCCCCTAAGTTGACACAGTAGTTTTGATATCTTTAGTTCTGAGTATTAATTAGATGTTCAAAGATAGCCGTAACACCAGGAGCCTGGTATGGTGTTTTAGACAAACATTCAACTTCTGGTACTAAATCGTAGTAGAAGTACATGTAGGTCTAATACAGGCAGATCGCGTGCACCGCGCTTATGGTTATCAAGGAAATGATAATTGTGCATGAACAGGTACAGGTGAATGGCATGTTCTTAAAAATATAAAATTTCTACTCTGTATTTTGACCTAGAAAATAATGAGTCTCCCTACTACTACTAATTGTACAGTACTTCTCTTCATTTCATCCAATATCTCACAAGGCGTGGTTTAGAGATATATCACACTGTAGTTTACATGTAAACTTATGTTTGTGATCCTATACACTACATACTACATGTTGTTTAGCTGTTCCTGTTGTTTATACATATAACAGGCCACTATTCACACTTCCAACACCAATAGCAACTTTTAAACTTTGTTTACGTTTTATTTTGTTGTTGCCGTTAGAGGATTTAGCCATTCTATTTAATAGTCCTTGGAAGGTGAATTTAGCCATCCAATGTAATACACCTCAAGAAATTAACAAGTCAACTGCTACAACTTCTTGCCAATGTTGAAAATGTTGTTACAGTTATATGTAATAATGTTAAAGCACAATATAATTAAAATAATGAAATATATGGGTTCGATACAAATAGTTATGTATATTTCTTGCAATGAAAATGAGACTTTAGGTAAACCATACAATATGTACATATATTTGTTTATTAAACTATCTGATGAGTACCTTACTGATGTTTTCTTGGTTAAATACAATCATATTACACTTTGTGACTTCCCAACATACATGCAGTTCCATTGCTTGTCAGAATACCATTCAATAGATTATTTTAAAAGTTGTGAATTTTTTATATTTGATATTTGTAATTATCTGCCTTGTATTTTAATTATGTCCTTGTATAATCAACTGAATGTTCTGCACTGTGATATTTCTGACTATATTTTATGTGTAAAATGATTTATGTAAAACTAACATTCTGTTATTGCTAACGCTTATTATAACATTCACAAAATGCTGTTTCACCCAACATCCAAGGAATATACAAGTAGACTACCTTTAGTAAAGGAAATATGTAAGTGAAAAAGAAAAGATATTTAACAACATACATGTACGAGTAGAATGCGCAATACATGTTGCTATATACGAGCTATACTGAGTCTTCCATTTTGTGACCAAATGTCACGGAACTGCATATGCCTACTACTCCATTCTAGATTATAAATGGCTAGACATTCGTGGATGCATCAAGTCACACACCCAAATGTAGCAACTATTATATTTCAAACTCTGAAAATCAATTTCAACAGTTTTATATTTACAGCAACATTGAAACTCTTCTACTAGTCTACATTTTCAGAATACAGACCATAATTACATGTACATTGGACAACTACAACGTAAATTTGGACAACTAAATTGCAACGGTAACTGTCGTGTGTCGAGATGACATACATGTAGGTATTTACGGCACCTTCACCTCTTACAAAAGGCACATAACATGTTAATCTGCTTATCAAACCACCTGACAAGCACCTTCCCTAATTATAATATTATTCATTTCTTATTCTGCAGTACCAATTATAATGATGGGTATTAATTAGATGTTCAAAAAGCAGGCGTAACACCAGGAGCCTGGTATGGTGTTGTGGGCAGACAATGTAATGTGACGATTCAACCTCTGGTACTAAAATAGTAGTGGAAGTAGATATAATACAGGCAAACCATGTGCACTGTGGCTATAAAATAATAAGTACAACCAGGTACATGTAAACAGGAATAAAATTAATAGCATTAATATGGAATTTCATAACTCTAACTAAAATGAGAAGAGTTTGAGAATATCCCTGTACAATAACTGATAACTGATAGCAAATGAATGTTAGTAGGATATTGTGTACCGTGTCACTGACATTGGGATACGATGCCATTCCTAGTTGTAAGGTCAACATTGGCGCATGATGGACCGTGTTATCATTCCTTAAATTTTGTGTGAGTGTTGAGCCAATGCCCACACAACTCATAACAAAATACAATAAACTTTAAATACTCCAAGCACACGGTAATATCTCGCTCATTATTTGTGAGAGTGCATGAGACAAAAGTGTACATGTACATGTATATATATACATGTACATGTACATGTAGATATATACATGTACATGTACATGTATATATCTACAAGTACATGTACATGTATATATATACATGTACATGTACATGTATATATCTACATGTACATGTACATGTATATATCTACATGTACATGTACATGTATATATCTACATGTACATGTACATGTATATATATACATGTGGTAGGCACTATACAGTAAACAGTGGAACTCACAACTCCGGGGTCAGTAATACTAGTCTGGGTTGTGAGAATAGTCTGAGTTATATGAACTCCGAGTTAACTAATAAATATATCCGTGGAGTCAAACGCATACCCACATCTTTAGCATGGCTGCCCAATAGCAGAGCTAGTTGAGGGGTCACCATAGCTCCAAGAGCTATATATTGCTCGTATATATTTGATACGTCACAAAAGAAAACTTTGTTCCGGACAAAAACCTCTAGGTCATTAGCGGGACTCAAACCCACGTTATTGCAGATAACTTGCGTCATTGTTACAAGACCAGCGTGACTAGCGTTAGACCACTCGGCCACCAACACCTCTAAAACCAATTATTATTGCCCACGCAGGGGTTTGAATGGGGGAGGCTGAGTTATCAAAGTTCCACTGCATATACATGCTTTGTAAATCTGTCATTTTTGACATTGTTAAGTCATGGGCAATTATTAGTGACGAACCATTTGATTAAGCAACTTCCAGTTTGTGACCACAGAAGTTAGACTTTTGCATTTTAATACTGCTTTTATATAAGAAGCATGCAACATAATAAATCTGTTACACTGTCACTATGAAATATCTCCAAATGACAAATCTTTTTAGCAATTTCAGATAAAGCGTGCTAAATACCTAGCAAAGCGGCAAAATCGTATACATTGCGTAAATTCCACATTTGCAATTTCCTTAACCAATACCATGATTACTTATGCACCTTTTCCTTGTCAATTAAAGTATTGAATTACTTTGATTTAATGTACAGCTAAGAGCCATATCATAGTGGTGAAGATGCAATTTAGAAAATATTTTATACAAATTTATAAATCTGTTAAAATCCTGTTATATTTGTTACTTGATTCTCAAAATGTTCTAGCACAGGGCCAGCCAAAAATTTTTTGAAGTGGGCCACATTATAAAGTTATCATACAAAATGTACTTGATGTGATCCACTTTATTCATTATAGTTGAACATAAAATTAAGTGGTTGACACTGTTGGTATTTGCATGCTCATTTAACAGAAGAAATGCAAAAAGAGCTAATAAGGCAGCATTAAAATATATTTTAACCTGCCAGTATTGAACAATTGCGATAGACAATACCACCATCTACATTAATTACACAGCTACTTGAAAAGTATTTTAAGTACATGTAGACGTACATTGTATATCCATGCTCTGAGAAGTGTATGCCTATGTGTGCATAGGTGTAAGTGTAGGTATAGGTGTATGTGTGTGATTGTTTAGGTGTAGATGTACATGTAGCTGCAGATGTACTCGTGGCTGTAGGTGTAGGTGTACAAGTGGCTGTAGGTGCCCATGTAGCTGTAGGTGCACGTGTAGCCGTAGGTGTACATGTACGTGTAGCTGTATGTAACAGATGAGATTCTGATTTACTAGTCCTTATGGCCTCATAGTTAGGTTCTAAGTGTGTACATGACATCCCAAGGAGCGTATGCAATGGCTGTGGATTGAGATTTGATTTGAATTTACTGTTTGTGAAGTTTTGGTTTGAGAAAGCAGATTTGCAATGGTTGGTTTTTGCAAACACAATGAGTAGACATTTTTCCCACTTGTCAACTGAGGGTAATCTTCTGCAGTAGCACTATGTGTTCAAAGCTCTTTGATGTTGACTATCCCATATTCTGCTGCCATGCTCACCTTTCATGATACTGTTATTTGTTTCTGCATTGCAACCCAAATTATTTTCAGAGCTTTTATAAAGTAGCTATAATCGTGGCAAGCCTATACATGTCAAAAATTTTGTTTCTAATTCACTTGCTTTTTGAAGCATTCTGCTACTACTACTACTACTACTTAGGTGCTACATATCTCTAGCATTGTTCTTGTAAGATATAGAAGTCTTTTATTCATAAATTCAACTGAGCGCATGGGTAGATAAATCTAAGTAATGATATGTAGTCTCTAAACCTACAAGAGATAATTTGGGGTGCTGATGCATATGCGTTCAATCTCTTTGGGATTCATCCCATTTTTGTAGCTTAAATCATAACCTCCACTATTTTAGCAATATATCGAAACATGCAAGTTAAAATATTTCCGTTTGTTGAAACATGAGTTCAACCAGATTAAAGTTTTACTTCTGAATATTATTCAATGTTCTACTTTTTTACTGCTAATATCTATGGCCTCTTCTCACCAGACATGACAGCTCTTCTGGCTTCAGAATCAATCTTCTGTAAATTCCCCAACTCCTGCAAACCACCCTGGTTTGGAATCTTAGTCAATAATAATGTTGTATTAGCAATTTGGTGACCAGATTGGTTACAAACAATGAGGATATGTAATGTAACAGCCTCTCAACTAATTGCAGCGATTTATATAATTATTACTTTATGGTATACTATCTTCACACTTCTACGAGGGATCATGATTACCCTAGTTTGCTTGTCTTGACCAGTTTGTTTTTACGGAGTTGTTTGCCAACATGTGTGGGCAAGTAACTCCACATACCAGTAAAAATGGTAGCAACTAGTATTTGAAGCAACAGCAAATTCCAAACCAACTTATCGTGTAACTAGCTGAGAACTGTGCCCCAGCAGACAGCTCTTAAAGTGTGCTCATTGTCAAAGACATTTGAAGTAGTTTAGCAGTCAAACAGTCTTTTGTCTTACGGGTGAATAAATCTCCCTCTTTGATGTCAACTCAGCTTGTCATGTATGCTTCTCACTGCTTTTGATATTTTAGTCATAAAAAATTTTTCACGCTTTGCTTTGAACCATGTAGGTTAAAACGTGCATGTATAATATCAGGGAGCTTGGCTAGTCATACATCATTATGAACATGCCTGTAAAATTACAGAGGACTACACGTACGACGTAGTTCAGAGGTCATGTAGGCTTACAATGTAGTAGTGAAATATGCAGTGTAGCACTATTTATCACTTCATGCCAGCATAATTGGGAGATTTGCATTGGCTAATATTGTGATTTCCATTGGTTAATAAAATGATGATTAATAATAATGTGTATCATTGTAAACAAACTTAACCAGGCATCTATCAGATAATAAGAAAATTGTGTTTTATAATTCATCATTTATTAAGATTTTAAGAAAAAAATAGAACAGACAATGAAAACAAACAAGTAACAAAACAATTTGATAAAAGCAGATAACCAACGGGTTATACATCGGAGGCAGTTTTCGACATTTATTTTAGTGTCAGATTGATTTGAGAGTCCTTTTCGTTCCAGTCCAACATTCAGAATTCTGTAACAAGACGTAGAAACATCAATCAATCCAGCACTTGGTAGGTTTTATACTTGCATATGCATTATAATAGAACATTGTCATCTTATCTCAATTTGAATGGAATGATTTCATTACAGCTATGAAATAACGCTTTTAACAGAATATTTGTTGCCAATTATTTTAATTTCTTGTGTATTTTTCTCCAATAAAATTTAACGAGCTGACAAATTCATCAACTTCATTTCACATAAATTATGCAGTGTAGAATCAACTTTCTCAAAATGTTTTTCCATGTAGAAAAATATTATTAAATGCAAGTGAAATTAATATGAATCAATAAAGAAGCACATGGAAGTAGTCAAACTAGCAAACTAAATTATAATGTTCTACAGAAATTACGATCTATTTTTAATAAATATTTATTCTGTAACTTACCATACGTGGTCTAGTATTGGCTGTAAGTGTTGTATCTGTTGTAGGTGGTGCGTGGTCTGTAGTAACTAGTTCTCCTGTTGTTGTTATAGTAACGTCTGTTGTTGTTGAAACGCCTTCTGTAAGATCCTCTGTATCCTCTGTTGTACCCTCTATTATAAGTGTTGTACCCTCTGTTGTACCCTCCTCTGTTATAGTGACTTGTTCCATAGTTTGTCCTACCATAATATTGACTGTATCCCCTAGAGGCAGCAGCAACAGCAAGACAGACAGCGAGGAGGATTGCAATGACCTTCATGATGTTGATTTTCTGTCTGTAACAACAGAATATTGCATGAATATGCAGAAACTGTGTTATATTTATAAAATATATACACTGTGGAGCCCAGCTAATCTTTAATTCATTAGTGATCTCTAAACCCACATCCTACATGGAAAAATATGCTGAGAAGTGAATTATTTGTTTCATAAGTTATGTATACATGTACCAAATAATAAAATCAATTAATCTATAGCTCTGAGGATCTACATGTATATTTAAAAAAACTAACAGCATAGTGAATTATGGTAACACTTACAGTTGTTTGGAGGAGAGAGATGGTTGTACTGGAACAGTTAGTAGGGTTCTGATTTAACTTCTGTAAATGACTCTCTATTTATACTAGATAATGACTCATCAATATTCATAATCACAGATCATTATTCTAAATATGGAAATGAGGGACATAATTGAATACTATTGATTATAATTAATTAGTTTCTACTGTACATATGCATGTAGTTGTGTAACTTCGCACAGAATTTGAAGCCATGACAATTAAGTCCTTTCGGATAGTTTTAGTGAATCATTTCCACAATTTAGTGTAACAAATTAACTGTTTATTATAACTGATAAACCAATCACCTGAGTTGGCATAACAGTCTTTTGATATATTTGATATCTTTAGTTCTGAGTATTAATTAGATGTTCAAAAATAGCCGTAACACCAGGAGCCTGGTATAGTGTTTTAGACAAACATACACCTTCTGGTGCTAAATAGTAGTGGAAGTAAATGTAGGTCTAATACAGGCAGATCGCGTGCACTGCGGTTTTGGTTATCAAGGAAATGATAATTGTGCATGGACAGGCACAAGTGAGTTGCATGTTCTTAAAAATATAAAATTTCTACTGTGTATTTTTACCTAGAAAATACGGAGTCTCTCTACTACTGCTAATTGTACAGTACTTCTCTTCATTTCGTCCAACATCTCACACAAGGGGAGGTTTAGTGATAGATCACACTGTAGTACATGTAAACTTATGTTTGTGATCCTCTACACTACATACTACATGTTGTTTAGCTGTTCCTGTTGTTCATACATATAACAGGTCACTATTCACACTTCTAACAACAATAGCAACTTTCTAACTTTGTTTACGCTTTATTTTGTGGTTGCCGTTGGGGAATTTAGCCATTCTATTTAATAGTCCTTGGAAGCTGAATTTAGCCATCCAATGCAATACACCTCAAAAAATTTACATGTTAACTGCTACAACTTCTTGCCAATGTTGAAAATGTTGTTACGGTTATGTAATAATATTCAAGCACAATATAATTAAAATAATGAAATATATGGGAACGATACAGATAGTTATGTATATTTCTTGTAATGAAAATAAGACTTTAGGTAAGTCATACAATATGTACATATATTTGTTTTTAAACTATCTGATGAGTACTTTACTGATGTTTTTTTGGTTAAATACCATCATATTACACTTTGTGACTTTCCAACATACATGCAGTTTCAGTGCTTGTCAGAATACCGTTCAATAGATTATTTTAAAAGCTGTGAATTTTTTATATTTGATATTTGTAATTATGTAGTTATTATTCTTGTATTTTAATCATGTCCTTGTATAATCAACTGGATGTTCTCCACTGGGATATTTCTAACTATATTTTATGTGTAATTCTGCTATTGCTAGCGCTTATTATGACATTCACAAACTGATGTTTCACCCAGCATCCAAGGAATATGCAACTAGACTACCTTTAGTAAAGGAAATATGTAAGTGAAAAGGAAAAGATATTTAACAGCATACATGTACGAGTAGAATGCGCAATACATGTTGCTATATACGAGCTATACTGAGTCTTCCATTTTGTTACCTAATGTCATGGAACTGCATATGCCTACTACTCCATTCTAGATTATAAATGGCTAGACATTAGTGGATGCACCAAGTCACACATCTAAATGTAGCAACTATTATATTTCAAACTCTGAAAATCAATTTCAACAGTTTTATATTTACAGCAGCATTGAAACTCTTCTACTAGTCTACATTTCCAGAATACAGACCATATTACATGTACATTGGACAACTACAACGTAAATTTGGACAACTAAATTGCAACGGTAACTGTCGTGTGTCGAGATGACATACATGTAGGTATTTACGGCACCTTCACCTCTTGCAAAAGGCACATGACATGTTAATCTGCTTATCAAACCACCTGACAAGCACCTTCCCTAGTTATAATATTATTCATTTCTTATTCTGCAGTACCAATTATAATGATGAGTATTAATTAGATGTTCAAAAAGCAGGCGTAACACCAGGAGCCTGGTGTGGTGTTGTGGGCAGACAACGCAATATAAAGATTCAATTTCTGGCACTAAAATAGTAGTGGAAGTGGATATAATACAGGCAGACCATGTGCACTGTGGTTATCAAATAATAAGTACAACCAGGTACATGTAAACAGGAATAAAATTAATAATATTACATGTAATATGAAATTTCACAACTCTAATTAAAATGAGAAGAGTTTGAGAATATCCCCGTACATTAACCGATAACTGATAGCAAATGGATGTTAGTAGGATATTGTGTACCGTGTCACTGACATTGGGATACGATGCCATTCCTAGTTGTATAGCCAATATTGGCACATGATGGACCATGTTATTATTACTTAAATTTTTTGTGAATTTTGACCCAATGCCCACACACAACGTAATACAATAAACTATAATTGCTCCAAGCACACATCAATATCTCGTTCATTATCTGTGAGACAAAAGTATACCACAATCACAAGTATATATGTGCATATTATATACATGTACATGCAGCATGCAGTACAGTAGACCTTAAATAACTCGGACTTCAGGGGACCAGTAATGCAAGTCTGAGTTAAGAGAACTCTGAGTTAACTATAATACATCCATGGGGCCAAACACAATTCTTTAACGTGGCTGCCCAATAGCAGAGCTAGTCGAAGGTCACCTCGGCTCGTAGAGCTGGATATTATTATAGCTCGATATGGCGCAGAGGGAAACTTTCTTTGGGAGAAAATCTGGTAGGTCATTAGCGGGACTCAAACCCACGTCCTTGCAAATAACTTGCGTCATTGTTACAAGACCGGCGTGACTAGCGTTAGACCACTCGGCCACCAACACCTCTAAAACCAATTATTATTGCCCAGGCAGGGTTCTGAATGGGGAGGATGAGTTATCAAAGTTCCACTGTATATGCATGTAGATGCTTTGTAAATCTGATAGATTAAAGATTGTTAATTCATGAGCAATAATATTAAATAGTGACGTATCATTTGATTAAGCAACTTCCAGTTCATGACCACAGAAGTTAGACTTTTGCATTTTAATACTGCTTTCATATAAGAAGCACACAACATAATATGTTATACTGCCGCCATGAAATATCTCTATATAATGAATATTTTTAGCAATTTCCGATAAAGGATGCTAATTACCTGGTAAAGCGTCAAAATCTTATACATTGCATAAATTCCACATTGGCAATTTCCTTAACCAAAATCATGATTACTTATGCATCTTTTCCTTGTCAATTAAAGTATTGGATTATTCTGATCTAATATACAGATAAGAGCCATAATTATAATTTTGAAATACAGGACCTACAGTGGTGAAGATGCAATTTAGAAAATATTTCATACAAATTTACGAATCTGTTAATATTCTGTTATATTTCTTACTTCATCCTCAATATATTTTGATATTTCACAGAAATTTCAGCAGATTTAATTTAAAATGTAGGGTCGCTGACTAGCGACTTGACTGTGTTGTAGAATGAATAACTACAATCACTAAAGTATTCTAGAACAAAACACAATTTACCCTGTACATGTGCAAGAAGGCTGCTGCAACCTAGGGGGTCAAGCTATAGACTGTCATGTGTGAGATACAAGTTCGATATCTGAAAAAGCCTTGGTGATGTTACCTGACATCAATAGAGGGAAGAAAAACTGGTAAGTACACGTACATGCACGTTGTAGTAAATCATGGCCTTGACATTATGCATATATTTAACACTTTGGATATAATTTCCGTTATAAATACATGTATTTCCTATCTAAACAGTAAAGCATTCCTCTTTTTGTTACAGAAGTTGGGGGGGGAGAAGTTCCTACTTTACTTGGTTAGGACTACGGACTCTGCTAAACTGTCGGTCCACACTATGAACTCTGCTAAATTGTCAGCTGACATGCGTTCCATTATGATTATTGTCCTTAAGTCTCTATGGATCTGGGTAGAACTTGGAGCCTGGTTCAGGAAATTATAGACATGTAATTGAATCCTTTTTAGATAAAAAATGTTGCAATAAAACGGCATTCAAGGTAATACATAACGCACTGTGAAAATTTCTTCTACATTTTAATTACTTAGATTTATCTACCCATGTGCACAGTTGAATTAATAAATAGACAACTTTTTTATTTTGCAAGGAAAACGCTTTCTGTTTTTCAATTCATATTATTCCTGGCAGTTGTGTGTTCATGTGGTATGCCCTTAAAGGGCAAGCAAAATGGAAATAACATGTTTGGTATTATAGGTAAACATTAATACGCAGAATATTGTAATGGTTTCTGTGTTTTGGTGCGGTCGTCCTTGGACGACTATCGACCCAGAAATGAAGTGCCTATGAGTGGTAATAGGACTTCGCATTACATGAAAGATCGAGCGGTCTCAGTAGCCCAAATACTACTAAAGACGACCCATCTGATCTCAAGTCCGACCTTCAGACTATACAATGAAAGAGAGTAGTTCGACCTAGTAGGCGGTTCGCAAAGCGAATGACCTAGTAAAAGGAAGAGAAAGCCTCTGTATCAAGTATAGATGTGTCTTTATTGAAAGCCAAGTGAAGACTGAGACAATGAACAGTAAAACAGTGCCCTTTATATAGTATAAGGACTTCCGGCCGACGTGACGTCGGGAAGAGTCGACGTGTGGTCGTCCGGAAGTTGCGCAACAAGATGGCCGCCGGAAGCCCGACGGCCGACCCAAAATAGGTCGGGTTCTACAAAAGTTGCTTATAATGGTCCAATTCATGTACAAAATGAATATCAATGGATTCTGAGAGGTCGGGCCTTTGTACATGGGTATAAAAGGCATTAAAAGACTTAGATATAATCGTATAATCATATACAACAATATAGGAATAAAGTACAAGCAGATATATACATGTATGCACACAATAATGAGTGTCCGATGTAAGATACGACTTTGCGTACCATCACATAGCCCCCTCACACTAGGTCATGGGTGTCTCTAGTGTCAAGTTAAGAAGGGTACGGTATAGTGTAGATTCTCTGGATACTATATCCAAGTCGGCTTGTACGAACTGGAGCTGCTGGGGGTGGTTTAGATGCTGGTTGGCTAGTTCACGAAGAACTATTTCTCGAGCATAGAGGGGTTCCAGGTGCTGGCGTAGAGTGTCCCCCACCTGTTGACGGCTGGCAAGGTAGTGAATCCGTGGCTTAAGTTCAGCAAGTTGTTGCATGAGTGACGGATCCGGAGATGCAGGACATGTGGCATTCGGCCGAGTTAGTACAGGAGATGCAGGAGGTGGGGACTGGACGGCAGGAGAGTCGGGAGAAACTCGGAGCGGGTCTCTGGCAGGTATGTGAGGAGAGCAGTGTGGCGAGACTTCTAGAGTTGGCCTGCTCTGCAATGGTTTGATTAGCAGAACCGGAGAAGCTGAACAAGAAGCTGCACATGAGACCTTGGGGGGAGAGCCTTCATAAAGAGTGCCCGGCTGAGCAGCAGGCATGCTTTTTCGTGGAGCAGGTCGGGTCTTCCATGAGGGTAGACGTCCGCGTCGGCCAGGAGAGGTGACGCTTACAGCGGAGGTGCTGACACTGGGTCGCCAGGGAGAAGGTCCAGCAGGAGTGGTAGGCGACGAGGAAGAGGAGGAGGTAGCATCAGAAGGTTCTGAGTCGGGTGTCCGTTCTGGAGAGGGAGAAGGACTGTGCCGTCTTTTGGGAGGCCGCTTGCGGGCAGAGGAGGTGCTAGGCAGGTAGACTGGCTTGTTCGTTCCCGACTGTCCGTCCATGGTGGGACGACATGGCAGAAATGGTGGGGGATCCTTTACGCCCCACCATTCCATGAGGGCCGCGTAGCTGGGCCCATCTGTGAGGAAGAGACGTTTCCCACAGATACTGGATCTCCGACTGAAGTGATGGCCTAGCGCATCACGGCTAACAGAGCTGCGTCCGCATCGACAGTAGAAGCGTGCGAAGTGTTGCCAGATATGTATGTTTAGCCTCTTGAGGGTTCCGGGGAAGCCACACTTTGCACACTTGAGGTTAGGCTGACTCCTTCTGGCCAAGTCGTCTCGGGCCTGCTGGGTGAAGGTGCTAATCCACGGTTTAGTGGCTCCGGAATGTTGGGATGACTCTATGGGTAGCTTGTCAGTGAGTTTGTGCAACTTAATTGTAGCTTGTTTCAGGGTAGAGGTGACACGAGGTGGAGTAGGTGGAGGCGTGCCGTCTGGGGTGAGTGTCTTCCTTACGGGAGATGCATCTACAATGCACAATTTATTTGGTGTGTATCCTCCGCCTTCCAACTCATGTTCTTTCCTGTGGAAATGTGCAGGGGAATCCTCCTCTGTCCCGACTGGACTATGCCGAGTGGGGAGGAAGAGAGAATTCATGCCTGACAGTTCCACAGGTGTGGATTGTTCCTCTAATTCTGATATGTTCCCTACTGATAACACTGAGATTTGCTTACCTTCAGCTGTGAAGACAGGCTGATTGGAGTGATCCGTGTTGGAAGAAGTAGCCGTCTCGTCCATACGAAAACGAGAAAGGATACGAGTGCTGCTATTAGCTTCACCAGTGTCACTAAGAGTGCAGAGGTTGCCACATGTAGGGATACATGCGCTTTGGTGAAGTGCTGGACGAGAAAGGACTACTCGTCTGTGAGCTGTCGTATTTATACTAGCCGAGGGATGAGCAATTGGCTCAATTGTAGGCAATGCCTTAGGCACATTTTCTTTGTTCGACTCGTCAAATAAGCGCGGGAACACGGCAATAGTTGCCTTCGATTGCTTCTTATCCGCTTTAGGGGATTTCGAGAGTTCGGCAATCTGTACCTTTGGCTGAAATTGTTCGGCAATGTTGGATTCCGTACAAGAACATTTCGCTCTTTGTACTTGAACTGCTGGCAGTATAGACTGTATCTCCGTTGTTGGGATTATGTCTTGGAGGTCGGCTACGCGATACTTTGCGTCCTCTGGATCAGGTCGGGCTGTTGAAACTTGAACATTCTTCGAGAGGTTCAGAGGTAGCTCTCCTGTCTGGTCCAGCACGGTTTGCTCCGTGTCGATCCTCAAGCCGCGGACTTGGACTGTAGTGTCTGGCAGTTCTACACACGATAAGCCGTCCGTCGGGGCATACTGAATTTGGGCGGGAATCAATTGCTGATTAGTGTCGGGTCTGGACGTGGCCAGATCCTGTTGGTCCTTCTGAGTTGAGGACAGGTCGGGGTCGCCTTGTGAGGTCTGTTCCGACGGGGCGGGACATGTGAGTCGTCCTTTCAGCCTTGGTGGGTGATCTGTGGTCACTTGGGATGTGTCCGGCTTTGAGTGGAGTCGTTTCTTGCCTGATGTCGGCCTAGTGGGTATAGGTTCATCCACTGTGACGGGTGTGGGTGACGCCGTCGGCCTGGAGTGTGATGGGCTAGTTACCCGTGGGGTTTTCTGTTTGGAGTGGCTACTCTTGTCTTTAGGCCTAGTGGGTATAGGTTCTTCCACTGTGACGGGTGTGGGTGACGCCGTCGGCCTGGAGTGTGATGGACTAGTTACCCGTGGGGTTTTCTGTTTGGAGTGGCTACTCTTGTCTTTAGGCCTAGTGGGTATAGGTTCTTCCACTGGGACGGGTTCTGATGTGTCCGTCGGCCTTTGTGGACGACCATTGCGGTTTGGTCCACTTTTCTTAGGTTTGGCCTCAGTAGGAATGGATTCCTCTACTGGGACGGGTTCTGATGTTTCCGTCGGCCTTTGTGGACGACCTTTGTGTTGTGGTCCACCTTCTCCTTGCTGGGCTCCAGTAGGAATGGGTTCATCTACTGGGACGGGTTCTGATGTGTCCGTCGCCCTCTGTGGACGACCATTGTGGTCTAGTCCACCTTCTCCTGGGTTGTTGTCTGCGTCGGCTGCAGTAGGAATGGGGTCATCTACTGGGACGGGTTCCGGTGTGACCGTTGGTCCGTCATCCGTGTCTCGACATTTCTGTAGGAGGGTATGTAGGGCTTTCCGTAGGAGGTCGGCGGGAAGCTCCTCTTGTGGTTTTGGAGGGCTGGTTCTGCCATCTTTGTTACGCAGGAAGGCTGTTCCGGTTTCCAGTGCTTCCTCCATATCGTCGGGCTGTAGCCATGTGTAGTACCAGCGTAGGCCGTGGTTGTGGACTGTGAGGCAGAACTTCTCTACGGTCCATTCTTCCAAAGATGCAGGGGGTGCTCCTTCAAAGGCTGTTGCCATCAGCCTACGGATGAGAGCTGCATAGTCTCTGAGTGACGTGTGGGCTGGCTGCTCCAGGGTGGACAGCTTCCATTGGGCTTCTCTGGCAGATAGTCCATACTGTTCCCTCAGTCGGGAAAATATCTCTTCGACTGATCGGGGTCGTCCGCATTCTTGTGCGGGCCCGTGTAGGGCGGCTCTAAGCCGTATGAGGCGTGCTCTGTCATTCCAGTTGCAACGCTCTGCCATAGCGATGAAGTCTTCTATGAAGAGTTCTACGTCCTCTTGTCCGTTGTAGCTGAGTGTTTTGAGGTCCTGCTCGGCTTGGTACATTACCTGCTGAAGCAGGTTCCTTATTCGGTCCATGTCGGTAGGGTGTCGGGTAGTGAGTTAAACTGCTTTGGTTTGTTAGGCCGTGTCGGCCTAGTCGACGTACTGAGTACCGTCAATCTATTCTGGATCCGAGGTCGGTCTTTGATTGAAGATCCGGCGTAGGTCGGGCTACATCCAGTGGAACCACGAGAATTATGGGTGCACTTTAGCGTTTGTCACCTTCTCGTAAAAGGGTTCCCGGGTCCGAGTCCTTAATCGCCGTCGAAATATTGAAGAATGAGGTCGGTCGGGTTACCCGAGGCCGAGGTCACCTTCCTTCGCTTCGTATCGTAAGAGTACGACCTTAGAATCCCACCGCTGCCACCAATGTAATGGTTTCTGTGTTTTGGTGCGGTCGTCCTTGGACGGCTATCGACCCAGAAATGAAGTGCCTATGAGTGGTAATAGGACTTCGCATTACATGAAAGATCGAGCGGTCTCAGTAGCCCAAATACTACCAAAGACGACCCATCTGATCTCAAGTCCGACCTTCAGACTATACAATGAAAGAGAGTAGTCCGACCTAGTAGGCGGTTCGCAAAGCGAATGACCTAGTAAAAGGAAGAGAAAGCCTCTGTATCAAGTATAGATGTGTCTTTATTGAAAGCCAAGTGAAGACTGAGACAATGAACAGTAAAACAGTGCCCTTTATATAGTATAAGGACTTCCAGCCGACGTGACGTCGGGAAAAGACGACGTGTGGTCGTCCGGAAGTTGCGCAACAAGATGGCCGCCGGAAGCCCGACGGCCGACCCAAAATAGGTCGGGTTCTACAAAAGTTGCTTATAATGGTCCAATTCATGTACAAAATGAATATCAATGGATTCTGAGAGGTCGGGCCTCTGTACATGGGTATAAAAGGCATTAAAAGACTTAGATATAATCGTATAATCATATACAACAATATAGGAATAAAGTACAAGCAGATATATACATGTATGCACACAATAATGAGTGTCCGATGTAAGATACGACTTTGCGTACCATCACAATATTATATCCATTTCATAAAAATTCTGAAAAACATTTGGGTTGGAATACATGGAAGCAACTAGAAATATCATAAAATGTGAACGGTTCCCCTTGTTCTAGTTCCTACTGAAATCACATTTTTTCATGTAAAAGTTGTGTTACATAGGTAATTCTAAGTGATTCTATGTATTTTTCAACATGTGCAACAAAAAGTCATATTACAATATAAGCAGTGTGTCTGTTGCCAGCAAATAGAAAACGCTGCAAACTGCAAACTGCAAACTGCAAAAAAGATGTAAATTTTGTTTACTCTGTAACTGTGGAAACAAAATGGAAGCTTTGACATAACAAAAAAATAACCAGAGACAATGTGTTCAATTTACCTGGAATTCCAGCATAGGTAGTGGGTGGGGTCAATGCCAGCAGTACCCAATGTCCATAATCCAATCAGCTATGCAAAATCTACATGTAAGACTCAAACAAAAGCTTGGATCTAGTTAATTACTGTGCTTGTGACAAAATTTAGCATGTTGCAACGAAATACCCCAGTTCCACAATACTGTTCTGCTACATGTAGAGTGATTTCTACAGCCTGTGGCCCAGAATAATGTTTGCCACACCTACACCTTCACTCTCAGTTGGCTGAATAAATGTTACATTATCTCTATTTCCTTCGACGCAATTTTTATTGTAATACAATGCATTTTATATTGTGAGACATATTGCATTACAACATAGCACAATATATGTTGACATAAAGTATAGTCATGTACATGTAGTTATGCTAATGTATACTGTGTTTTATTATAATTCAATGTAGTATAACATAATAGTCTACACTAAATGACTGTATACTGATATTATAGTGTAAGTTTGGGGCTCCTGATAACTCCCCTACACAGGACCATAACTAGTCTAGAGAGCTGAAGCTGGATTCTTTCAGACCACACAGTATATGGTCAGCATCCCTTTAACTTGAATTTCTTTCTGTTGAACAAGGGGAGCCGCCCACCCTCCATGATTCTTTTATTTGCTTCTGCATTCCAACCCAAATTTTGTTCAGAAGTTCATAAGGTGGAAATACCCGTTTAGCACACGTACATGTACACATGCTAAACATTTTATTTCTATTTCACTTTCCCTTTGAGGCATTCTGCTACTGCAACTGCTACAATTGTCACAATAATCTTAAAACAAAACATTGTTAGGTGCTACATATCTCTAGCATTTTTCTTGTAAGATAAAGAAGTGGTGTGCTCATTAATTCAACTGAGCACATGGGTAGATAAATCTAAGTAATTACTTGTATATTATGTAATCTCTGAACCTACAAGAGATAATTGGAGGTGCTGATGCATTTGTCTTCAATCTCTTCACCCCATTCTTGTAGCTTGAATCATAACCTCCACTATTTTAGCAATGTATCAAAACATGCAAGTTGAAATATTTCTGTTTGTTGACACATGAGTTCAACCAGATTAAAGTTTTACTTCTGAATAATTTTCAATGTTCTACTTTTTTACTGCTAATATCTGTGGCGTCTTCTTACCATACATGAGAGCTCTTCTGGCTTCAGAATCAATCTTCAGCAAATTCTCCAACTCTTGCAAACCCTCCTGGTTTGGAAGTTCAGTCAATGATAATTTTTTATTTGCTATTTCAGTGACCAGATTGGTTACAAATAATCAAGATATGTAATGTCACAGCAGCTCTAATCAATTTATATCCATATTAATTTATTGTGTATTATCTTCACACTTCTACGAGACGCCATGGTTGCCTTAGTTTGCCTGTATTAACCAGTTTTGTTTTCGTGGAGTTGTTTGCTTGCATGTGCAGAAAAATAACTTCACGCACTAGTACTTGTAGCAAACTAGTACTAGGAGTAAAAATATTCCTGACTAAATGTGTACGTATGTATAATATCAGGGAGCTTGGCTAGTCATATATCATTATGAACATTACTGTAAAATTACAGAGGACTACATGTACAATGTAGTTTAGAGGTCATGTAGGCTTACATTGTAGTAGTGAAATATATGCAGTGTAGTAGCATTATTTATCATGGCATACCAACCGTGCGAAACTGGAAAAAAACTGAACCAAAATATGGCATTTTATAGTTCATCATTTATTAAGATGTCAAGAAAAACAGGTAACAGATATATGCAAATAAACAAGTAACCAAACAATTTGAGAAGAGCAGATAATCAACAGGTTAAAATTGGAAACCATTTTCCGTATTTATTTTAGTGTCAGATTAATTTGAGAGTCCTTTCCGTTCCAGTCCAACATTCAGAATTCTGTAACAAGACATAAAAACATCAATCCAACGCTTGACAATCTAAACATGTACGTTTTATACTTGCATATGCATTACAGTGGAAAATTGTCATCTTATCTCAATTTGAATGAAGTAACTTTCATTACAGGTATGAAATAGGAGATAATTCACTGGCAGAATTATTCGATTTAAATCTTATGATGAGGTCAGACATAGCGCTTTTAACAGAATGTTTGCTGCCAATTACATGTATTTTAACTTTTTGGGTATTTTCATTCAAATTAAATTTACAAATCCATCACATTCGTTTCACATAAATTTTGCAACATAGAATTACCTTCTCAAAAATATTTTTCAATGTAGAAAAACATTATTAAATGCAAGTGAAATTAACATGAATCAATAAAGAAGCACATGGAAGTAGTCAAACTAGCAAACTACACTATAATGTTCTACAGAAATTACGATCTATTTTTAATAACTATTTCTTCCGTAACTTACCATATGTAATCTAGTATTGGCTGTAAGTGTTGTATCTGTTGTAGGTGGTGCGTGGTCTGTAGTAACTAGTTCTCCTGTTGTTGTTATAGTAACGTCTGTTGTTGTTGAAACGCCTTCTGTAAGATCCTCTGTATCCTCTGTCGTACCCTCTGTTATAAGTGTTGTACCCTCTGTTGTACCCTCCTCTGTTATAGTGACTTGTTCCATAGTTTGTCCTACCATAATATTGACTGTATCCCCTGGAGGCAGCAGCAACAGCAAGGCAGACAGCGAGGAGGATTGCAATGACCTTCATGATGTTGCTTTTCCGTCTGTAACAACGGAATAATTACGTGAATATGCAGGAACTGTGTTATATTTATAAAATAGATAAACTGTGGAGCCCAGCTAAGCTTTAATTCATTACATGATGTAAACCCACATCCTACACAGAAAGATATGCTGAGAAGTAAATTATTTGTTTGCAAGTTATGCATACCAAATTAATATTAAAGTAAATTAATCTATAGCTCTGAAGATCTACATGTATATTTGAAAAAAACTAACAGCATAGTGAATTATAGTAACACTTACAATTGTTTGGAGGAGAGAGATGGTTGTACTGGAACAGCTAGTAGGATTCTGATTTAATTTCTCTCACTGACTCTCTATTTATACTAGATGATGACTCATCAATATTCATAATCACAGATCATTATTCTAAATATGGAAAAGTGTGGCATGACGGATTACTTGCGATTATAATTGATTAGTGTCTAAGGTACATGTACATGTACATGTAGTTGTGTAACTTCACACAGAATTTGAGGCCGTGATAATTAAATTCTTTTTGGATAGTCTTAGTGAATCATTTCCACAATTTAGTATAACTAATTCACTGTCTATATATTATAACTGACAAACCAATCCCCCTGAGTTGACACAGCAGTTTTTAGATATTTGATATTATATGTAGTTATGAGTATTAATTAAATGTTCAAAAATAGCCGTAACATGAGGAGCCTGGCATGGTGTTGTAGGCAGACAATGTAATATGACGATTCAACCTCTGGTACTATAAAATAGTAGTGGAAGTGGATATAATACAGGCAGACCATGTGCACTGTGTTTATCGAATAATAAGTACAACCAGGTACATGTAAACCGGTATAATATTAATAACATTAATATGGAAATTCACAACTCTAACTAAAATGAGAACAGTTTGAGAATTCATCCTGTACACTAGCTGATGACTGATAGCAGATGGATGTTAGTAGGATATTGTGTACCGTGCTACTGATATTGGGATATGATGTCAATCCTAGTTGTATGACCAATATTGGCACATCATGGAGCACGACATCATTCCTTAAGTTTTTGTGTGAATGTTGAGCCATTGCCCACACAATAACGTAATACAATAAACCTCAAATACTCCAAAAACACATCAATATCTCGCTCATTATTTGGGGGGGGGGAAGGTATACCCCAATCGCAGGTATACATGTACATACATACATACAGCATGCAGTGCAGTGGAACTCGGATTTCAGGGGAGTAGTAAAGCAAGTCTGAGTTATGAGAGGTCTGAGTTAACTATCCGTGGGGCCAAACACAATTCTTTAACATCGATGCCCAATAGCAGAGCTAATCGAGGGGCCACCACGGCTCTTAGAGCTGGATATTATTATAGTTCGATATGGCACAGAAAGAAAACTTTCTTCGGGACGAAAACCTCAAGGTAATTGGTGGGTCTCAAACCCCTGTCGTTGCAGGTATCCTGTGTCATTGCTGTGAGACCGGAGTGACTAGCACAAAACCACTCGGCCACCAACACCTCTAAGACCAATTATCATTGCCCAGGCAAGGGTCTGAATGGGGGAGGCTGAATTATCAAAGCTCCACTGTATATACATGTTTTGTAAATCTGATATTTTAAACATTGTTAAGTCATGATCACTACTAGTGACGTAACATTTGATTAAGCAACTTCCAGTGCATGACCACAGAAGTTAGACTTTTGCATTTTAATATCGTTTTCATATAAGAAGCGCACAACACAATATTTTATACTGCCGACATAAATTCTCTTCAAATGAGCAATATTTCAAGCAATTTCAGGTAAAGCATGCTAATTACCTGGCAAAGCGTCCTAGTCTTATACATTGCATAAATTCCACAATTTCCTTAACGGCAATTAAAACATTGGATTATTTTGATCAATGTACAGCTAAGAGCCATATTATAATTTTGCAATACAAGACATACAGGTGATGATGCAATTTAGAAGGTTTCTTCTACAAATTTATGAATCTATTAATATCTTGTTATGTTTCTTACTTCATCCTCAATGTTTTTGTATTTCACAAAAATGTCCACTGATTTGATGTAAAATGCAATCACTAACAGTATTCTAGAACAAAGAATAATGTACATGTTCTGGAAGGCAGCTGCAGCCTTGAGGTTCAAGCTATGGACTACCATATGTGGGATACAGGTTCGATGCCTGAAAAAGTCATTGGTGATGTTAGGAAGGGCATTCAGCCTTAAAATGCTCCTGTGCTACATCAGTTAACTTTGCTATTGGTGAAGTGCCTTCTTCACTCCAAAAGTATATTAAAACGTAGTTAGCTTTAGATCATTACTTTCTTACCTGGGATTATAGAGGGAAGTAAACTGGTAAGTATGTGTACATTTACATTGTAGTAAATTATGACCTTGACTCTATGCGTATTTAAAACGTTGGATATAATTTCCGTTATAGATACATGTATTTCATATTTAAACAGTAAAGCAGTGCTATTTTTGTTACAGAAGTTGGGGGGGAGGGGTTCCTACTTTACTTGGTTAGGACTATGAACTCTGCTAAACTGCCGGTTCACACTATGAACTCTGCTAAACTGTCAGAGCTGACATGTTTTTCGTTGTGGTTACCCAACTAATTGCTGTTCAGTAAGTCTCTCTAGATTTGGGTGAAACTTGGAGCCTGGTTCAGGAAATTCTAGACATGAAATTGAACTCTTTGTAAATCGGAAATGTTGCAATAAAACTACATTCAAGGTAGTGCATAATCCACTGTGATAATTCCTTCTACCTCAATTACTTAGACTTATCTACCCATGTACTCAGTTGAAATAATGAGTAGACAACTTCTTTATTTTGCAAGAAAAGGGATACAGATGTGTAGCACCCAACAAAGCTTTCCGTTTTCAGCATTTTTCTTGTAAAATGTAAACTACATGTAAAAGAAGTTGTCTGCTCATTAATTCAACTGAGCACATGGGTAGATAAATCTAAGTAACTACATGTATAGTATGCAACTATGTAGTCTCTTGGGAATTCACCCCATTTTTCTTGCTTGAATTAAAACCTCCACTACTAAAGCAATATATCGAAACATGCAAGTTGAAATAATATTTCTGTTTGATGAAACATGAGTTCAACCAAATTAAAGTTTTTCTTTTGAATATTGTTCAATGTTCTACTTTTCACTGCGAATTTCTATGACGTCTTCTTACCATACATGGCAGCTCTTCTGGCTTCAGAATCAATCTTTTATTATTTCATTGTATATTATCTTCACACTTCTACGAGAAATCATGGCTGCTTTAGTTTGCCTGTCTTCACTAGCTTTGTTTGCAGTTGCTTGCGCACATGTGCAAATAATTCCATGAAAAAATAACTCCACCTGCTAGTACTCGAAAAAAGGCATTTATGACCAGCTCGTTTTGTAACTGGTTGAGAACTGTGCCCACAGGAGACAGCCCATAAGGTGTGCTCGTTGTCAAAGACATTTTAGGTAGTTTAGCAGTCAAAAAGTCTGCTGTCTCACTGTAAATAAAATCCCAATTTTTGATGTCAGCCCAACTTGTAATGTATGCTTCTCACCGCTTTTGAAAACTCGAATCAAAATCTTGTGCACAGTTGGTTTTGAACCTTGTAAAATGTGCATGTATAATATCAGAGACCTTGGTTAGCCATACATTATTATGAACATGACTGTAAAACTTCAGAGAACTACGATGTGCAATGTAGTTTAGAAGTCATGTAGGCTTGCAATGTAGTAGTGAAAGATGTAGTGTGTAGCATTATTTACCACAACATGCCAACTCTGCAAAAATTGGGAGATTTTCACTGCTTGATATTGTAATGGTTAGGCCGACTCAGCCCCATTCCCTGGGTTCCCTCAGACATTGTGAACACTAGTACAGTTCTAATTTACCTGTGCAACCTAATTATGTAGTTGATTGTCACTTATATGTTTGTAATGTGCAAGTATGTCCTTTTAATACCCATGTAAAGAGGGCCGACCTCTCAGAATTACCCGTTATTGATTTTGTACATGATTTGGATGATTTTAAGCATCTTTTGTTGTACCTGACCTATTTTGAACAAGGGAGTCGTCTTAGGACGACAGCTCAACCCCCCAAAAACCATTACAATATTATGATGATTTACAATAATGTGTATCATTGTAACCAAACTGAATCAGGCATTTATCAGATAATAACAATAATATATATTATTTTTGTAGTTGACCATTTATTTACAAGTTAAAAAAAGCAACAGAAACATGAAAATAAACAAGAGTAACAAAAGTATTTAGGAAAATCAGATAAACAACAAGTTATACATCGGAGGCATTTTTGAAATTTGTTTGTGTCAGGTTGGTTTGAGAGTCCGTTTCGTTCCAGCCCAATATTCAGAATTCTGCAACAAGACGTACAAATATAGGTCAAACACTAGAAAATATACACATTTGTGCTTTTCATACTTCCACATGTATCATAGAGGACAATGAATATCTTAGTAGAGTTTGGCTAAATTCTAATGAAAGCATTTAATAAACAGCAATGTAATAGGAAGTCATTCACTGGCAAATTTAATTTTATGGTGAGGTCTGATGTGTAATTTTGTTTAAATTAATTTTAATGAGTTGATAAATTCATCACATTCGATTCGCATAAATTTTGCAGCACAGTGAACTTTCTAAAAATATGTTATTCACTGAGGACATGAAAAAGTTAAAATCAATGAATCAATAAAGAAGCCTATAGAAATTGTCCAACTAGCAAACCAAGTTATAATGTCCTACAGAAATTAAGATCTACATGTATTTCTGATAAATTTTTATTCTGTAACCTACCATATGTAATCTAGTACTGGCTGTAAGTATTGTATCTGTTGTAGGTGTTGTGTGCTCTCCTGTTGTTGTAGGAACGTCCTCTGTTGTACCCTCTGTTGTACCCTCCTCTGTTGTACCCTCTGTTGTACCCTCTGTTGTACCCGCCTCTGTTGTACCCTCCTCTGTTGTACCCTCCTCTGTTATAGTGACTTGTTCCATAGCTGGTCCTACCATAGCCTGAGGCAGCAGCAACAGCAAGGCAGACAGCGAGCAAGATTGCGATGACCTTCATGATTTGGGTTTTGTGCCTGTGAGAACAGAAATATGTGTAAATACATGAACTCTGTATTGTGCTCTCTAGGTAGTATCATTTTAAAATTATTATAAAAATTTCCGTGCGAAGCGGATAATCATGATGAACTGTGAACCTTGACAGTTAAGTGTCATTAATTAAATAACAGTGGCAGTAAAATAGCTAATTTCCCCAGGTCTGAGGTTGAATTATAATAATACTTACAGTTGTTTGGAGTAGAGAGATGGTTGTACTGGAACAGCTAGTAGGATTCTGATTTAACTTCTGTAACTGACTCTCTATTTATACTAGATAATGACTCATCAATATTCATGATCACAAATCATTATTCTAAAAAAGTTATGGAAGTTGCTACATGTATAATTAATGAATTTACTTGCAGATTTCAGCTACAATAATACATGTAAGTGCTAGTGGAACATATTAAGCCTTTGATCTTCAGGTTAACAGATCACCAAGGGAACCACCGCCCCTTTCCCACACCAAATAGCTTGTGTTCTAAGAGATAATTATTTATCAATCAACTTTGTTGTCTATTTATAAAAGTAGGAAGTGAATTATGTCACGACATAATGTCTCAGGATCTTTAGCCTTAGGTCCCAACTCAACCACTAAATCTGGTTGGGATGACTGTTGAATGGATGTTCACACCTTGCTAAACTTTATTTGGCTAACAGTATGGGAAAAGACTGTTAGCAAGGTGAGCCAGTTGAAAAAAATTATGGATGTACATAGAATAGCATTCACTTCATTGCCCATTCAATATTCCTTTTGAGCCATTTGAAGTTCAACATTTAACACCATCGGTTGTATATTCAATAGTTTGCTCTAAAAACTTTGCAATGTAAAAAAAGCTTGTAGGATGCATTAGAAACCATTTGCTATAGAAAACTTACAGTAAATACAGACTAAATTTTTTGTAATGCACTTTTAAATTATCATAATTATAAATCAGCAAGAATATTCTCAGCTATCAGGTAGGCTTCAACTTTGAGTCACCAATAAGGGATCAACACGCCCCACCAGCAGCACACGACTGAGAGAAACAACTTCAATTGTTGTGATAGATTTGAGGTTCGTCTAAACAATAAATATATACGATCTTACTAAAGCATTACCTACATGTAGGTAATGCTTTAGTAAGATCAAACAGAATTGTCATATGATGTGATTCATACAATCTACATGTACTTGCAGGATGGCAGTTACCACAGTTAGCATGAATAGCATCGATTTCCTTACACCTGTGGCCCAGGAGTTATAGGGCTTTGGACTGTCCTGTGGGAGATTCAGGATCGGCCTCTCTAAACCTAATAAGTGGTGTTAGGAAGAGCAGCCAACCTTATAATGCTTTCATAATGCTAAGGGCAGCGTGAAGATCCCTTCTCCACCCCAAATAAGAAAAAACTGCTGATTTCTTCAGATCTTAGCTTTCTTACCTGGGAAACAAAACTGGTAATGAGGAAGGATGCATGCTGAGCGCTGTCAAGGTTGATGGCTGTTGAATTTTTCAAGTAGTTCAATGTCATAATGAAGACCGGCAGAGTTGCATAATAAACACATACGTACTACTTTGCACTCCTCAAGCGCAGGTTTTTTGCTGTTGGCACAGACGTTAAAAGTGTGCTTCTGTTTGAGCGTACCTATTATTCAAATTCTGTGACATTTTCAAAAGTATTTCCTTTTCTGAAATACTTCTGACAGTCTCCAGCCCTATATTTAAGCGGCAAAACATCATCATCATTATTTTGCAAAAAAGAGAAAAAAACATACATGTAGTTTGGCTTCCGAAAATGGTAATTAATGGTAATTATTACTTTAGCTAGTTAATATTTCCACACAGTCTTGGCTAATGTCACTAAGTAAATTTTTACTGAACTGAATTATCATGGCTTCTTCAGCTAAATTTTTGCTTGGTCATTGATATTCAGTCATCACACAAGCCAAGTATTTAGATTAATATTCATACATTCAAAGCAGGCTTCCACTTCCTTGATGGCTGGTATCACGGTCTGGTACCAAGTATCTATATTTTGCCAACACCAACCACACATCCTGAGCAGTAAGAGGTGGTGTGGGAGAATTGGCCGGTAATATTTAAACAGAATTTGAACCTTACTGGCACCAACCTTGGTGCTTTAACTCAGATTTTCGGTGAAATTTGCATAAGAACTTCGTAGATAGTCGCACATTATGTAAATTACACCTAAATAGTGTTTTTGTTATTGTAAGAATTTATATGTTTGTTGGCACAATTGAATGATCGGACGTAAGCAAAGGCAAAAATAAAACTATATACAATACATGTGCATGCATATTAACTGGCATCAATGGCAGATCCAGATTTGTCATTTACATTGTACAAAGCTCATCACTATATACATAGAAAATCTTTTTGGATTTCTTTGCACAGATTTTTATTTCTGGCACATGGCACAGTGATTCACAGCGTGCAGCCTGTGTCTGTTACTTTGGTAATTTCCTTTTTATTCTTTGCGAAACTTACATGCAAAATGAGGGCATGCATACCTGATGCTGTAATGCGTTTAGTACTATTATCAACAGCATGGAAATTTGCTTTCTATTGAAAATTAACCTTTTATAATGCATTGTACAAGTGTATTTCTATTAGGCTTACACTGAAATGTCCAAATATACAACAAGAATTGTAGTTATTAAAATAGCCATTCCAATCTATGCATTAATTTTATTTTTGGTGGAAGATAAAGCAAGTTTTGCTGCTAATTATATGTTCTGCCAACAATTCTATGTCTATGCAAATTTTTAGCGGCAATGAGATGGTAAAAAAATAAAGAAACAAGATCGGTAATGATCCAAGTCTCGACAAAGTGGGTGAGTGTATAGTTAACCTTCAGGGTAACTGGAAAAGACTACTGTTCAAACCCCATTATAGACAGGAGTTAGATTTAAAATACATATATGTCTTGTCTGTCTTGTAACCTGGAAAGAATACTTTGCTCTAATTAATATTTTTATGCTGCTAGACTAGACCCACTCCCCGTAGTTACAGCAGCTGACTCTGTGGGCAAAGTCACATACATTGTACCCTATGTATTATTTGTCGATGTAAATTACAGTGTTTAATGCCTTTAAACTTGCAGTACTTCGCCACATCAGAATAAAGTTACCAAATTTTCACAATTTTCACGATGTTCACTTCCCTTAATTAGTATTTGCACTACCAAAATAGCTGTACCGTGCACTTCACTGTACGGTATGCCTGTCTAATCACATTAATAGCTCATTAATCTGGTCGAGAGGGCAAGAAATGCATAATCATGACTGTGTGTGAGGTTTAGGCAGTAGGAGATATCAAGAATTATGAGTGTGTATCATGTGACTGTGATAAGAATGGCCTTATAACACTGTGTCATGTTAATTTTAACTACTAATTATTTATTATTGCACATTGCTAATGCCAGATTTAATCCGCTACAATGATCAAACTTGGAGCTTTTCTGGTCGCGTGCTGGAAGTTGCCTAACAGCACGTCACAATAATTTCGCCTGACTGCATGTATTATATTATGTTATAAATATATCTTGTGTTTTTATCCAATACTGTTTGTATGATGCAAAATGTAACAAAAATATTGATCGGTATAACAGCGCCAATGACAGAAAGGCAGGATATTAAACAGAGGTCACAGAATTGGAGATGAGTAGGTGGCCATGTGGTTACAGCTTATTCGATGAAGTCAAAAATGAAAATATAAGGAAGAGGTTAGGCATTAAGGGTGAGACAAAAAAGTGTAGGCAGGTAAGATTAAGATGATTTGGACATGTAGAAAGGAGGGAAGTTGACTATGTGACAAGAAGAATAATGATTATGGGCTCGCCAGGAAGAAGAAAAAGAGGAAGATCGAAGCGTAGGCTGAGTGATAATATACATTGTACATGGAAGCAATGGGTACCAACAGAGAAAACACACATGATTGAGTAAAAGGCATTGGTGCTGTCAGTAGCTACCCCACATGGAGTGGGAACCTCTTGAGGAAGAGGAAGAAATGCCTGCAGGCTTACATGGTTGAGATAACTTTAACTATATTGGTACGACCCTCTACCCACCCTCCAAATAATAGCCCTTTAGCAAGCAATAAACCACTTTACATTTTACTCCATTGTTTGTCTGTAGATAAATAATTAGGGCAGTAGTTCATACTTGACATAAATCTCTGGTAGCAGTAACAAGTATATAATTTAAATTAGACACCCACTTCCCTTTAATCGGAGATCATTTACATAAGAAACTATTTCTTGTTGGGCTTCCTAAGTGACTGTACCAGGCTTGTCACTGTACGCTATGTGCACCGTAACTACATTAATAATCCATTAATCTAGTTAACAACACAAGTGATCACTAACAGAGCAAGGTGCCTGACAGGTGAATATGAAACAAGTTGATTTCTGAACCATATGCAATTTGCATATTTCAATAAAATAATATTATTGTAAAAATATACAAAGTGATAATCATACATATAACATTTTTTCATTTGTCTCAGTATCATTTAAAATGAAATGGATTTGCCAACTTCCCATGGGTTTCCTCTGATAGTGTGCTTTAATATCAGGATTTTACAGGATCTTTCCATCAATCTACATACATTACCATATTCATGCATCCTGTGTACTTGACTAGCCCACCTCATGTTCCTCTGAATGAGGAGTTTGAATATACAATGCACATGTAGTAGTTGAATGTGCCAGTGCAAAGGATGTCTGTGTTTGAAATTAAGTCTGGACACATAGTATAATTTATAGGATTTGTTGAAGTTATCTCATATTGTAGGTGTTGAATTTATGGAATACTAGTTTATTTATATTGGCCATGTCCCTACACCAAACAATGAAGAAAATAGAATAGCAGCTCTATTATATACTGAGCATTTAGTTTTGAATGTGAGATTCTTGTTACACCAGACCCTCTGCTTCAGTCTGCCACTGCATGCGGAGGTATTTGCTGCACCGTTGTGTTGATATCTTCATTCACTTTGCTGTTGCTCATGGCTGCTTACCGAGGCACTTGAATCTTTAAATGCAGGCTAGCTTTTTGTTGTTGATGTTGATAGTCAGGCTGGCACTATGTGACTCAGCAACTGGCCGGTACAACTAGTGTCTTTGTGACCTCTTCGACCAACCTGTGTCACAAATAAAAATCTATCGATGGCTGTCCGGCCCAAACAGCTACTGGCCTAGGATTTTGCTTGGCCCGAGAAGACCATCCCTAGCTCAATTGGCAGAGCTTGTTTTTTAACACGCAACTGGGAATTTTGCTTTCGACCCAGGCCAGTGTGTTCACAATTCTGTGCCGGAAAACGTTTTAACAAGTTGAGCTGTGCCGGACATTTACATGTAAGCCGCGGAGACATTAAATACTTTCGTCTTCTTGATGTTTACTTTTAGACTGAAAGCTTGAACAGATCCAATGTGTCACAGCTGTGTGCAATGACTTGGTGTCATCTGCAAGCAAAGCATGAATTCTCATTTTGAGTTCTAGATTGCAGATTTGTACTGGCTAACACTGAAGGAATCCGCTCCAAACCTACAAGTAACCAATAATGTTTTCTGCTGACACTGTTTATGATGACCAAGCCAAATATGAAGTAAAGATAATAGAATTATTTCCTTGTACAATGTATTAGCAGAAAAGGAACTTTAATGTCTACATTACTGAACTGAAAGTCAAATTATTTTTGTATAACTTAGCAGCAACCAGATTAAAGTATCAAATAAAGATACATGTAGGTGATAGAAACAATTCATTCAAATTCCAGCTTGCTATAAATAAGACAGATAAAAAGAGCATTACTGCGAGCTTGAATCAGTTAAGGAGAATGAATTTTATTTAAATCCACATAAATATTGACAATAACTATTTATACGAGGTGGAGGTGATTCACAATCATTACCAAACTAACTGATTTCAAAGCTACAAATATCAGTTTTCACTGTGCAGCTCAACAACTGCATGTACTTTGAAAACTAATTAATTATAGTCATACGGGTACATTATTGATAGTAATCTATCATTGTCACTCATTTCCACATTTAGAATAATGATCTGTGATTATGAGTATTGATGAGTCATCATCTAGTATAAATAGAGAGTCAGTTACAGAAATTAAATCAGAATCCTACTAGCTGTTCCAGTACAACCATCTCTCTACTCCAAACAACTGTAAGTATGACTATAATTTGCTATGTTGGTTTTCCAGACTAAGATCCTCACACCAAGGGCAACTAAATTTTTCAATACCATCGTTGTTCAATTGGAAAAATATAGCTTGAGAAAAAAATGTAGTTTTAGTTGTTAAAACTAATATTCAGTTTTCATGTGGATCAAATTATCATTATTTGACATGTTTCTAGTTATATGTACAGTACATACAAATGCTGATTCTAGAAAATAATACACAGTTCCTGCATGTTCACGTAATATTCTGTTGCTACAGACAAAAATCAACATCATGAAGGTCATTGCAATCCTCCTCGCTGTCTGCCTTGCTGTTGCTGCTGCCTCCAGCGGATATAGTCAGTACTATGGTAGGACCAACTATGGAACAAGTCACTATAACAGAGGAGGGTACAACAGAGGGTACAACAGAGGAGGGTACAACAGAGGAGGGTACAACAGAGGAGGGTACAACAGAGGAGGGTACAACAGAGGACGTTCCTACAACAACAGAGGACGTTCCTACAACAACAGAGGACGTTCCTACAACAGATACAATACTTACAGCCAGTACTAGATTACACATGGTAGGTTTGGAATACTGTAATTATTAGACTTTTTCCGACAAAATAAACTGAAATATATGGATAATATACATTCTGTTACATACATGGAAACATATGTGTACATGTATATATAAATCATGAAGTAGCAAACTTGGAAATAATTCCATAATATTTATGTTAAATATTTAGATGAAATGATACAAAATACATGTAATTTTATCTGAACAATAAAATATAATTTGGGTCCTTACACATACTATTGTGGGTACGAAGTGTGATATCTTTGTCAACTAAATTTTACAACATGGCCTTTTGACTCTGGCACTGAGGAATATGGATTTTAAATGTACATGACTGTATTGCGTAGCTTTATTTTTGTAACTTCTTACACGTATTATAGATTTCTGAATGATAGACTGAATTGGATTGGAACGGAAAGGACACTCAAACTAATTTGACGCTAGAAGCAGCATCAACAATGAACTCTAATCCGTAAATTTGTGCTATTGATTAGAAGTTGCAGTTGATTGTTTTGTTCTTCTTATATTTTCACTCACTTGTTTGAATTCATTGTTTTGTTTTATTTTTCTAAGATTCTAATAAACAACTTGCATATAATTTAACCCACACATGTCTTGTATACTCTCTCAGATAGCTTGAATCACATGTTGCTTGCACTGCATGTATCATTACAAGACTGCGCAATTTTCACAAACATTAGCTTCTATCTGAAAATGATTAAAAAAGTTTTAAATTAAAGAACTGCAAATAGGAAAGTACTAGAAACTACAGGTGACTTTAATGTCACTTCCTGACTTACCCACAAGATGAACATAATATTATGTTTTAAGAAGCAAGTAGAAATGTTAATTATCAAGGCTACCAAGACAATTGCGCTCATGTTCATGTACATGTGCATGTACATGTCCATGTTCATATTCATGTGCATGTGCATGTGCAGTGCATCTTCATTTACAACATGAACATGCAGGCTACAAGATCTAGATGTTACTTGCAAAATAATAAATAGTGTAGTTATGGCTCTCAAAGCAATTAGTGCTGTGGATGTAATATCATATTTTATATAACAATATATAACCTGAACTTTTAATGGTTATTGTATACAGTATAATTTTTATTACAATGTGTATCGATTGTATTGATACTGACATTGCATTGCTGAGGACACACCAGCATCAGATAATTATATGAAGGTCAGTCGATAAGTAGTGGGAATTTTCTTATAAAATTTTATTGCAATAAATAGAGAATCGCATGTTTGCTCACTTCTCAACCAAGTACTGGCCTTCTCGACACATTTGTTCCATCATCCTATGAGATTCTCAATTCCTGGAGCATGGATTTCCGACAGCTATGTCTTGAACTATTTTCGTGCAGTTTCAATGACTGCTGCTACATGTGACAATTCTAGTGGGCCAAAGAGGTGATATGACTCTTTTCTGAAAATACGGGTCAATAAATTACATGTATTATGAGATTTACTTTCTCTGATTAATGTCAGGTAAGACAGCTACATAGGTTCTGAAAGGATAGTCATCTTTTTCTAAATTGAGGTAGAGATGAGGTAGGACAGTAGTGCTATAAGGTTAGCTCTACCATGTTCTTTACTGTACACCGTGTCTGTATAATCAAATTATAACTCATTAATCTACTTTATTTGTGAAAGCATAAAATACATAATCATTATTTCAGTTTTAAAATTGTCAGTTCACTGTGATCTATAACAGTTATTGACTTTATGACAGACTTGTACGTTTCCTGTGACACATGGTAGAAATAACTCACTACTAATCGCATGTCTCAGAATGGTAACCGCAATACCAATCAAATAAGGCATGGATTACATTAAAGTGGAACTATTTTGAATTTTTTGTTATGTGCTGGAAGTTGCTTCACTGAATCATATGTTGAAATAATCTCTCATGACTAGACAGTATTGACACTTATAATGTCATCTATACCCTACCTGTGGTAAAATAGTTAATAAAGTGATTGCTAGAAAAGTGATAAAGAAAACAGAAAGGAAGACGTATAATCATGGTGTGTGGTAGGTTCATGTAGTGGAATGTATTTCTATGACTTGACAGAATAGGCTGAGTGTGTTTCGTGTGACACTGATAGGAATAAAATCATATACAGTAGTTTTCATGCTGTTTTATGTTAACATTGATGATTACAATTATTGCATATTGTTAAATTTTGGTTTAATCTGCTAGAATGTTCCAGTTTGGAGATTCGCTGGTCATTGGCTGGAAGTTAATCAACACATCGATGCATCACAATGATCTCCTATAGCTAGAAAATATTGTGGATAGGTTTTGTCAGTATAGTCTGTTAGTTAAGATCACAATGTTTGACCACACACCTAGCCTGAAGGACTGGACTAGTGTTTAGGTAGTAGGTGCCTCAAGGGCAAAGCTGCAATTACTGCACTTGTTCTCTCTCAATGGTAGAGAAAACATTAACAAATACACATATTGTGTTAACATCTATTTTTGCATGTGCATGCGTAAGTAAGATAGTAGATACAATTTTAGCATTTAATGTACAAGTTGGGTAGTTGCTAGAAAGTATATAATATGAATCATACACCCACTTCCTTTTATTCGGAGACCATTTGCATAACAAACTATTTTTTGTCTGGCTTCCTAAGTGACAGTACCAGGCTTGTCACTGTACGCTCTGTGTAAGTAATCAAATTAATATTCCATTAATCTAATTACCAAGACCAGTAATTATTAATAGAGCAAGGTGCCTGATAGGTGAATAATGAGGTAAGTTGACTTCTCATACATATGAAATTTGCATATTTCAATAAAATCTTATTATTAAAAAAAATACAAAGTGATAATCATACATGTATAAACACAATCTGTAACATTTTTCTATTTGTCTGAATATCATTTAAAATAAAATGGATTTGCCAACTTCCCATGGCTTCCTCTGATAGTGTGCTTTAATCTCAGGATTTTACAGGATTTTTTCAACAATCTACATACATTACCATACTCATGCATCCTGTGCACTTGATTAGCCAACCTCATGTTTCTCTGAATGAGAAGTTTGTATAGTATATATACAGTAAAGCAAAGATCACAGAATTATCTTCTTGTACACCTACAATGTATTAGCAGAAAAGAAACTTTGATGCCTAGATTGCTAAACTGAAAGTCAAAATATTTTTCTATAAATTGGCGGCGGTCAGATTAAAGTATTAAATAAAGAAAGATGATGGAAATAATTCATTCAAATTCTAGCTTGCTATAAACAATACAGATAGTGATATAGCAATGAATTTAGACAACATCTTTGTGATTGTAATACAGAAGCTACATGTACATGTAGTTTGTTTCAAAGGTGCTTCTAACAGTTTAGGGAAATAAAATCATTTTAATTAAATTCACATAAATATTGACGGTCACTATTTATACGAGGTGGAAGTGATTCGATCACTACCCAATGAACTGATTTCAAAGTCACCAATATCAGTTTTTATTGTGTGGTTCAACAACTACATGTACTTTGAAAACTAATTAATTATAATCATACATGTACGGGATAGATGGTAATCCATCATGTCACTCTTTTCCATATTTAGAATAATGATCTGTGATTATGAATATTGATGAGTCATCATCTAGTATAAATAGAGAGTCAGTTACAGAAGTTAAATCAGAATCCTACTAGCTGTTCCAGTACAAGCATCTCTCTACTCCAAAAAACTGTAAGTATTTTATTATAGTTTGTAATGTTAGTTTTCCAGACTTGGTCCTCAGAGCAAGAGCAACTAATTATTTCAATATCATTGTTGTTCAGTTGGAAAGATATAGCTTGAGAAAGCTGTAGTTTATGTTGTTAAAACAGATATTCAGTTTTTACGAAAGATTAAAATCTCATTACTTAGCATGTTTCTAATTACACAACATGTACATGTACAGTACATGCTAATGCTGATTCTAGAAAATCCTACGCTGCTCTTGCATATTCACGTAATATTCTGTTGTTACAGAAAAAAATCAACATCATGAAGGTCATTGCAATCCTCCTCGCTGTCTGCCTTGCTGTTGCTGCTGCCTCCAGTGGATATAGTCAGTACTATGGTAGGACCAGCTATCGAACAGGTCTCCAGAACAGAGGAGGGTATGGAAACAACAGAGTGTACAACAATGTAGGCTACAACCGAAGAGGGTACAACGGAAGAGGGCACAACAGAAGACGTTACAACAACAGATCTTACTATAACAACAGAAGAACAGGTTCCTACAGACCACACAACACCTACAACAGACACAACACTTACAGCCAGTACTAGACTAAAAATGGTAAGTTTGATATACTGTAATTATTAGACTGACAAAATAAACTAAAAAGTATGGATAGTATACATTCTGTTACATACATGTACATGTATATGTAAATCATGAAAAATAATGATAGACTTGGAAATAAATAAATATGTTAAATGTTTAGATGAAATAATAAAAATCGTTGTCTGAACAATAAAATATAATTTGGTCTCTATACATACCATTGTGGGCACAGAGTGTGATGTCATTATCAATTAGATTTTGCAGCATGGCCTTTGGTACTGAGGAATATGCAATGTAAATGTACATCACTCTAATGTCTAGCTTCATATTGATTTTTTAATCTTTCTTTATAGAATTGTGAATGATAGACTGGATTAGACTGGAATGGAAAGGTCTCTCAAACTAATTGGACGCTAGAAGCAGCATCAACAATGAACTTTAATCTCTAAATTTGTGCTATTGATTAGAAGTTGCAGTTGATTGTTTTTTTCTTCTTAATTTTCCACTCACTTGTTTGAAATCATTGTTTTGTTTTATTTTTCTACGATTCTAATAAATACTCGCAAATAACTTAACCTACATGCGTCTTGTGTATTCTCTCAGTTAACTGGAGCCTCATCTTGCTTGGACTACATGTATTGTTGCAATACTGCAGAATTTCAGAACCATCAGTTTCTATTTGAAAGTGATTACAAAATTCCTAGCTTTTAACTTTGAATTGAAGAACTGCGAATAGGAAACTACCAGAAGCTATAGGTTACTTCAATGTCACTTTCTGTTTTATACCACAAGATGAACATAATTATTATATTTTCAGAAGCAAGTAATAATATTTAATCGTAAGTTCTGATCAAATGCACTAAGGAAATCGCATTCATGTACATGTGTAGTATATACAGTGCATGTTCATTTACAAAATGAACTTGTAGGCTACAATATGGAGATGCTCCTTACATATATAATACTAAATAAAGATGGCTTTAAAAGCAGTTAATGCTGTGGACTCAATAATATTAAGGGGAACTAGGACATAACTGTGGGCACTGAAAGCCGACTCTTAAAAGCGCATTCAGTCTACCAATACATGCAAGGTTTACTATTGTCGTCGTTATCTGGCTGCTCACTGCAATAATATGTTCAACAGTCTGAAATCATGAGTCAATCTTGGGTTTTACCATAACATACTGATATACATGTACGCGTTACCAGGTAAAATGTATGTTCCTATTATGATGCTTCATGCATGATGCAAATCATAGAGCTGTATTGGAAAAATCCAGGGCCTGCGAGGAATGCCTGAGACCCTACTGTTAGCACTAAACAACAAGAGACTATGAGTTTAGTGAAGTTACGATACCTTTACTGAACCATAGCCTACAGAGTGCAGACAACTGAAGCTAAGTGCAAAACTGCTACTTATATATGAAAGTGAGTTCCGGTCTAAGGTCAAAAGGTTAACCTGGTCTGTCTCAGACCAAGGGGAGTCCAAGCTGCAGTCGATACAAAAGTTCTCGGGCTACAATATCAGAAAAGTGGGAGTTATATAAAAAGTAAACCAGCAGATAGTTCTAGAACAAACTAACTCGGTACATGCATTGTGAATGTAAAGTAATTACCAATAGTTAAATACACGTAGTAGAGCAAAAACATAGTACTGATGGAAATACTATATACGTAAGCATCATGATTTTACATGAAAATATTCAATATGCAATAATGGAGAATAATACCACTGGTATCCCAAAATGTTCTGTGTGGTACATAACGTGATCATCAATACAAATGTGTTCATTGGATGTAATAGGTGGCAGAAATGGGCCATAGTACATGCAGGTATAAGTATAGTGTCTACAGCTAAAAGTTTCTTACATGTTAGCAGAATAACTTTACCTTGTTCTTTAGTGTACTGTATGTCTGTATAGTCAAATTTATAACTCAGTAGTCTAGTTGAGAGAGCATAAAATGCATAACCTTGATTTCAGTTGTAAAATTGTCAGTCCACTGTGATCTATAACATCTATTGACTTTCAGACACAACTTGTATGTTTCATATGACACATGGTAGAAATAACTCAGTACTAATAGCATGTCTCAGATTGGTAACAGTAAAACCAACCAAATATGGCATAGATTATATTAAAGTGGAACTATTTCAAATTTTTGTCATGCTCTGGAAGATGCTTCACTGAATAATTTCTTATGACTAGACAGTATTGAAAATATAGGAAACCAATAAGGAAACTTACATGTATGTCATCTATACCTGTGGTAAACAAAGTAATAAATTGCTTTCTGTCAAAATAATAAAGTAGTGGAACGTAGTTTTATGACTTGACAGAAATGATGTTTCACATGACGCTGATAAGAATAAAATGATCTGCTTATTATGCTGTTTCATATTAATATTGATGGTTGTATTTACTACACATTGCTACATCGGGTTTCATCCGCTAGAATGTTTCGGCTTGGAGATCCTCTGGTCATTCGCTGGAAGTTACACAATAGATCAATGCATCACAATGATCTCATATGACTAGGAAATGTTAGGGATAGGTTTAGACAGTTGTCTGTTAGTTAAAATCACAATGTTTGATCAAACGCCTAGTCCAGGGGCTGGACTGGCGGTACGATAGTAGGTGCCTAAGGGCAAAGCTGCAACTACTGTACCCGTTTGCTCTCAATGATAGGGAAAACATCAACAGAATATACATGTATTAACAACTATTTCTGCATGTGCACGCATAAGTAAGATAGTAGATTCAGGATCAGCATTTAAACACTGGGCAGTTGCTAGAAAGTGTATAGTATGAATTAGACACCCACTTCCCCTTAAAAGGAGATCATTTACATAACTACTGTAACTATTTCTGTCTGGCGTCCTAAGTGACAGTACCAGGCTTGTCACTGTACACTCTGTGTGTTTAATCAAGTTAATAATAATCAATTAATCTAATTAACAGGACCAGTAATTATTAATAGATCAAGGTGCCTGGCAGGTGAATAATGAGAGAAGTTCATTTCTCATCCATATACAATTTACATATTATTTCAATAAAGTAATACTATTATAGAATGTACAAACTGATAATCATAACTAAAATCTTTAACATTTTTTCATTTGTCTGAGTGTCATTTAAAATGAAATCGATGTGCCAACTTCCCATGGGCTTCCTCCGATATTGTGCTTTAATCTCAGGATTTTACAGGATTTCTTTATCAATCTACATAATATTATCATATATCCTGTGCACTTGATTAGTCCATCTCATGTTTCTCTGAATGAGGGGTTCAAGTAAAGTAGCTAAATGAGCCAGTGAAAAAGATGTCTGTGTTTGAAATGAATTCATGACACCTAATATTTAGGATTTTTTGAAGTTATCTCATGATGCAATGTAATGTAAATGTGTTGAATTTATGGAATACTAGTTTATTTATATTGGCCATGTCTCTGCACCAAACAATGAAGAAGATAGAATAACAGCTCTATTATATACTGAGCTTTTAGTTTTGAATGTGAGATCCTTGTTACACCAGACCATCTGATTCAGTCTGCCATAGGAGACGGAGGTGTTTGTCATAGCGTTGTGTTGATTTTTTCAACCACTTTGATGTTGATCAAAAAATTAAAGTATTAAATAAAAATTAATGATAGAAACAATTCAATTCATCAGTTTGGGGGACTAGAATAATTTTAATTAAATTCAAATAAATATTGACAGTCACTATTTATATAAGGTAGAAGTGATTCAATCACTACCCAACTTAACTGATTTCGAAGTTACCAATATCAGTTTTTACTGTGTGGGTTCAACAATTACATGTACTTTGAAAACCAATTAATTATAATCACTAGTAACCAATCATGTCACTCCTTTCCACATTTGGAATAATGATCTGTGATTATGAATATTGATGAGTCATTATCTAGTATAAATAGAGAGTCAGTTACAGAAGTTAAATCAGAATCCTACTAGCTGTTCCAGTACAACCATCTCTCAACTCCAAACAACTGTAAGTATTATTATAATTTGTAATGTTAGTTTTCTAGACTTGGTCCTCAGAGCAGGAGCAACTAATTGTCTCACTACCATTGTTGTTCAATTGGAAAAATATAGCTTGAGAAAAAATTGTAGTTCATGTTGTTAAAATAAATATTCAGTTTTTATGTGAATGAAAATCTTACTATTTAACATGTTTCTAATTGCATGTACAGTGCATACCAATACTGATTGTAGAGAATCCTATGCTGCTCCTGCATATTCACGTAATATTCTGTTTTTACAGAAAAAAATCAACACCATGAATGTCATTGCAGTCCTCCTCGCTGTCTGCCTTGCTGTTGCTGCTGCCTCCAGTGGATATAGTCAGTACTATGGTAGGACCAGCTATCGAACAGGTCTCCAGAACAGAGGAGGGTATGGAAACAATAGAGTGTACAACAATGTAGGCTATAACCGAAGAGGGTACAACGGAAGAGGGCACAACAGAGGACGTTACAACAACAACAGATCTTACTATAACAACCGAAGAACTGGTTCCTACAGACCACACAATACCTACAACAGACACAATACTTACAGCCAGTACTAAACTGTAAATAGTAAGTTTGATATACTGTAATTATTAGACTGACAAAATAAACTAAAATATGGAAAGTATACATTCTGTTACATACATGTACATGTATATGTAAATCATGAAAAATAATGATAGACTTGGTATAAATAAATATGTTAAATGTTTAGATGAAGTAATAAAAAACTGTTGCCTGAACAATAAAATATAGTTTGGTCTCTACACATACTATTGTGGGCACAGAGTGTGATGTTATTATCAATTAGATTTTACAGCATGACCTTTGGCGCTGAGGAATATGCATTGTAAATGTACATGACTGTAATGTTTAGCTTCATACTAACTTTTTTTAATTTTTCTCTATAGATTTCTGAATGATAGACTAGATTGGACTGGAACGGAAAGGACACTCAAACTAATTGGACGCTAGAAGCAGCATCAACAATGAACTCTAATCTATAAATTTGTGCTATTGATTAGATGTTGCAGTTGATTGTTTTGTTCTTCTTATATTTTTTACTCACTTGTTTGAAATCATTGTTTTGTTTTATTTTTCTAAGATTTTAATAAATGACTTGCATATAATTTAATCCACATGCGTCTTGTATACTATCTCAGTTAACTGGAGCCTCATCTTGCTTGGACTACATGTATTTGTTGCAATACTGCAGAATTTCAGAACCATCAGTTTTCATTTGAAAATGATTGCAAAATTCCTAGCTTTTAACTTTTGAATTGAAGAACTGCAAATAGGAAAGTACCAGAAACTACAGGTGACTTCAATGTCACTTCGTGTCTTACCCTCCAGATAACATATTACATCTTTTTATAAGCAAGTAGTAATATTAATGATAAGAATAAATGCTGAATGTGCTCTGATCAAATGCACCAAGGAAATTGTGCCCATGTACATGTGCATATACAGTGCATTTTCATTTACAGCTTGAACATGTAGGCAACAATTATATTATATATACATGTACAATGTAGATGGTACTTACATATATATAATAAATAATGGTGACTCTAAAAGCAATTAATGCTGTTTATTTAATTTATTTATATAATAATATATAATCTGAACTTTTAATGGTCTTTGTATATTGCAATGCATATAGAAATATATTCATGTTGACAGCTAATAATTATTTGAAAGATAACCGAAATTGATTGTAATAATACTGACATTGCATTGCTGAGTGCACACCAGCATCAGATAATAATATGACTCTCTTCTAGACAGATGGGTTAATAGAACTACATGTATTATGAGTTTTACTTTCTTCCATTAATCCCAGGTACAAGGGTTCTGAAGAGATTGAAATTTGTTCTAATTTGAGGTAAAGATTTGGGATGAAATAGCACATGAGCGCTATGAGGTTAGGTGCTCTTCCTAAATAGAACTAGCAGGTGTCAAGCCTACATCTGTGGGGAGAGGTTGGACTGCTGGGCCTTAGTACAAATCATTGAACTGTACTTGGAAAAATCTAAGGCCTGAGAGGAACAATTAGCAGTAAACAGTAAAAGACTATGAGCTTAGTACAGTTAAGATGTCGTTACCGAACCTACAGAGTACAGACGACTGAAGCTACAGTACATGCAGGACTGGTACTTATATAATACATGAAAGTGAGTTCAGTCTAGGGTCAGAAGGTTAACCAGGTCGGTCTCAGACCAAAGGGGGATCCAAGTTGCAGCCGATACAAAAGTTCTCGGATTACAATATCAGAAAAGACATAATTATATACAAAGTAAACCAGCAGATAGTTCTAGAACAAACTAACTCGGTACATGCATCATGAATGTAAAGTAATTACCAAGAAAATAGTGAAATGCACGTAGTAGAGCAAAAAGGCACACAAAACATAGTACTGATGGCAATACCATATACCTTAAAAGCAGATACATTTTGCGAGTTTTAACTTTTGCGAATTTCGCGAGTGACAAACTCGCAAATAATTTCCATCGCTATTAATATCTGCTTTCGAAAGGATTTTAATAATTTCTGGTTTAAACAGACCATACATGCAACTATATAGCTATATGATACATAGTTTAATATTTTACAAAGCAGCAAGTATTTGCTATAACATAATTGGTAAGTAGCCTAGAGTAGGAGCTTAATCAGAGGATTTTTTAACAAGCTATGGTAATTACTTTACCTCACAGGTGGGCTTACTGCACTATATAGGAGTCAGCTGTAGCTTTGTTCTGTATGTAAGTAGGGTTTAAATCTGAGTATACATAGAGCTTAGCTAAGCTTGGTTTTAATGCTGAAATATGCTCAAACATCAATTTTGGGACTTAAACAAATTTCGCGATAGGCAAAACTCGCTAAATATTTCTATCGCAAATTGCTCCAAGATTAGCAAACTCGCGAAACTTTCTTCCGCGAAATATTTCTGCTTTTAGGGTACGTAAGCATCATGATTTTACATGAAAATATCCTATATGCAATACTGGGGAATAATACCACTGGTATCCCAAAATGTTCTCTGTGGTACATAACATGTTCATCAATGCAAACGTGTTCATTGGATGTAATAGGTGGCAGAAATAGGCCATAGCAGGTATAAGTATAGTGTCTATAGCTCAAAGTTTCTTGCATGTTACCAGAACAACTTTACCTTGTTCTTCACTGTACTGTACATTGTATGTCTGTATAGTTATATTATAACTCGTTAATCTAGTTGAGGGAGCATAAAATGCATAATCATGATTTCAGATAAAAATTGTCAGTCCACTGTGATCTACTGTATAACATTTATTGACGTCTTGACACGACTTGCATGTTTCATGTGATGCATGGTAGAAATAACTCACTACTAATAACATGTCTCAGAATGGTAAGAGTAATACCAATCAAATAAAGCATAGATTGCATTAAGGCGGAACTATTTCAAATCTTTGTTATGTGCTGGAAGTTGCTTCACTGAATCATGTATCAGAAAAATCTCTTATGACTAGGCGATATTGAAAATATAGGACACCAACAAGGATACTTACATATTACTTATGTATATGTCATCTACAATACCTGTGGTGAGATAGTTAATAAATTGCTTTCTATAAAAATAATAAAGTAGTGGAACGTATTTCTATGACTTGACAGAAAGGCCGAGTGTGTTTGGTGTGACTATGATAAGAATGAAATGACATACTTATTATGCTGTTTCATATTAATATTGGTGATTGTGTTTATTGCATATTGCTAAATCTAGGTTTAGTCTGCTAGAATATTCTAGTTTGGAGATATTCTAGTCATTGGCTGGAAGTTACACGACAGATCAATGCATCACCATGATCTCATATTACTAGGAAATGTTGAGAATAGGTTTAGACAGTTGTATGATTAGTTAAAATCACAATGTTTGATCACACGCCTAGTCCAGGGACTAGACTGGCGGTACAATAGTAGGTCCCTTGAGGGCAAAGCTACAACTACTGTACCTGTTTGCTCTCAATGATAGAGAAAGCATCAACAAAATATACATGACTGTATTAACAGCTATTTTTGCATGTGCACCCAAAAGGAAGATAGTAGATTCAGGTTTAGCATTTAAACGCTGGGTAGTTGCTAGAAAGCGTATAATATGAATCATACACCCACTTCCCTTTATTCGGAGATGATTTACATAACAAACTATTTCTGTCTGGCTTCCTAGGTGACAGTACCAGGCTTGTCACTGTACACTCTGTGTATGTAATCAAATTAATAATCCATTAATCTAATTAACAATACCATTAATTATTAATATAGCAAGGTGCCTGACAAGTAAATAATGAGGTAAGTTGACTTCTCATACATATGCAATTTGCACACTTCAATAAAATAATAATATTATTATAAAGTATACAAAGTGATAATCATACATGTATAAGCAAAATCTGTAATATTTTCCATTTGTCTGTGGATCAGTTAAAATGAAATGGATTTGCCAACTTCCCATGGCTTCCTCTGATAGTGTGCTTTAATCTCAGGATTTTACAGGACTTTTTCAACAATCTACATACATTACCATATCCATACATCCTGTGCACTTGATTAGCCCACCTCGTGTTTCTCTGAATGAGAAGTTTGTACAGTAGTCACATGTAATTGTAATTTTTCATTGTGCCGGTGCAAATAATGTCTGTGTTTGAAATGAAGTTTTGCTACCGAATATTTAGGATTTGTTGAAGTTATCTCATCATGTAGGTGTTGAATTAATGGAATGCTAGTTTATTTATATTGCGCATGTCTCTACACCAAACAATGAAGAAGATAGAATAGCAGCTCTATTACATGTATATACTGAGCATTTACAATGTAGTTCTGAATGCAAGATCCTTGTTACACCAGACCATCTGATTTAGTCCACCATAGGTCATGGAGGCATTTGCCGCACTGTTCTGTTCAGTTCTTTCTTCACTTTGCTGTTGATTATGGCTGATTACCGGAGGCACTTCAATCTGTTAACACTGGCTAGCTCTTTGTTGTTGATGTAGATAGTCAGACTGGCACAATGTGACCCAGAGGCTGGCCGGTACAACTAGTGTCTTCGCAACCTTTTGAATCGACCCGGGTCGCAAATATAAATACAAAGATAGCCGTCCGACCTAGGCCCAAATGACTATTAGCCTGGGATTTTGCTTGGCCGGAGAAAACCATCTCTAGGTCATCGGCACAGCTGGTTTTTTCGCACGAACATGGGAATTTAGCTTTCGGCTGAGGCTGGTATGTTCGCGACTCAGTGCCGGATGTATGTCGGAAACATTTTTGTCTTCTTGATGTTAACCTTTAGACCGAAAGCTTGAAATGATCCAGTGAATCACTATTTAACACTGAATAAATCTGCTCCAAGCCCACAAGTAACCAATAAGGATTCATTGAACAGAATTCTGCTGGCGCTGTTTATGACGACCAAGCCAAAAATACAGTAAAGCAAAGATCACAGAATTATCTTCTTGTACACCTACAATGTATTAGCAGAACAGGAACTTTGATGTCTAGATTGCTAAACTGAAAGTCAAAATATTTTTCTATAACTTGGCAGCAGCCAGATTAAAGTATTAAATAAAGACAGATGGTAGAAACAATTCATTCAAATTCCAGCTTGCTATAAACAATACAGAGATAGTGACATAGCAATGAATTTAGACAATATCTATGTGATTGTAATACAGAAGCTACATGTAGTTCTTTTCAAAGGTGTTTCCATCAGTTTAGGGGAAAAAAATCATTTTAATCAAATTCACATAAATATTGACAGTCACTATTTATACGAGGTGGAAGTGATTCGGTCACTACCCAAATTAACTGATTTCAAAGTAACCAATATTAGTTTTTACTGTGCAGTTCAACAACTACATGTACTTTGAAAACTAATTAATTATAATCACTAGTAACCAATCATGTCACTCTTTTCCATATTTGGAATAATGACCTGTGATTACGAATATTAATGAGTCATCATCTAGTATAAATAGAGAGTCAGTTACAGAAGTTAAATCAGAATCCTACTAGCTGTTCCAGTACAACCATCTCTCTACTACAAACAACTGTAAGCACTACTATAATTTTCTATGTTAGTTTTCCAGACTATGTTCCTCAGACCAGGTGAAACTAATCATTTCAATACCATTGTTGTCCAATTGGAAAGATATAGCTTGAGAAAGAATTATAGTTTATGTTGTTAATATGAATATTAAGTTTTTATTTGAATGAAAATCTTATTATTTAACATGTTTCTAATTACATTGGTACATACCAATGCTGATTCTAGAGAATCATACGCTGCTCCTGCATATTCACGTAATATTCTGTTGTTACAGACAAAAAAAATCATCATTATGAAGGTCATTGCAATCCTCCTCGCTGCCTGTCTTGCTGTTGCGGCTGCCTCCAGTGGATATAGTCAGTACTATGGTAGGACCAGCTATCGAACAGGTCTCCAGAACAGAGGAGGCTATGGAAACAACAGAGTGTACAATAATGTAGGCTACAACCGAAGAGGGTACAACGGAAGAGGGCACAACAGAGGACGTTACAACAACAACAGATCTTACTATAACAACAGAAGAACTGGTTCCTACAGACCACACAACACCTACAACAGATACAACACTTACAGCCAGTACTAAATTACATATGGTAAGTTTGATATACTGTAATTATTAGACTGACAAAATAAACTAAGAAGTATGGATATTATACATTCTGTCACATACATGTACATTGTATATATAAATCATGAAATGATAGACTTGGAAATAAATAAGTACGTTAAATGTTTAGATGAAATAATAAAAAATAGTTGTCTGAACAGTAAAATATAATTTTGTCCTTTCACAAACCATTGTGGGCACATAGTGTGATGTCTTTATTAAAATTAGATATAAAAGCATGGCCTTTGGCGCTGAGGAATATGCATTGTAAATGTACAAAACTGTATTGTCTAGCTTCATATTGATCTTTTTAATTTTTCTCTATAGATCTCTGAATGATAGACCGGATTGGACTGGAACGGATAGGTCTCTCAAACTAATTGGACGCTAGAAGCAGCATCAACAATGAACTCTAATCTTTAAATTTGTTCTATTGATTAGATGTTGCAGTTGATTGTTTTGTTCTTCTTATATTTTCCACTCACTTGTTTGAAATCATTGTTTTGTTTTATTTTTCTATGATTCTAATAAACAGTTTGCATATAATTTAACCCACATGCGTCTTGTGTACTCTCTCAGTTAACTGGAGTCATACCTTGCTTGCACTACATGTATTGTAGCATTACTGCACAATTTCACAGACGTCAGTTTCTATCTGAAAGTTAGTACAAAAATCTTAGCCTTTAACTTCGAGCATATATCACAACTCTCCCGTTTTCACAATTAATCTCCTGCAAACTCCCAAGCTCCTGCAAGCCCTCTCGGTTTGGAACTTTAGTCAATAATAATTTTCATTTGCTATTTGATGATTATTCAGGGGCTGCTATAGGCACCCACCCATCTTAGGCGTGTGTTCAATCAAGCATGCAATACTAGCTGTGCTCTGCAAACTATTAATACTATGCATGCCCAGGGTTCAGGCAGTAGTCATTGTATGGTGCTGTAATGGTCATGTTATCTGTGTAGACTGTCAGTACCCATACACGTTCATCTTTCACACCTGTCTTGTAATAACTAACTCACGCATCAGCTTGTACATCTAATGTTTATACGATATAATTTGCTTTGGAGCTATCTTGTTTTTTAATGCTATGAAAGCTTAGTCTCTCCAACTACATGTACATGATTGTATATAAATGAAGGACTTTTGTTTGTTTGGTGATAGATAGTAAATGGATAGAATATACATGTAGTATTCCATGTTCATACACAGTATCAGATAGTAATTAATGTTCCTTCATGGTCTTTAATAAATCGCCTCAAAACACAACAGTGACCAGATTGGTTACAAACAGTCAGTATATGTAATGTGAGTTATGTGACAGCCTCTAAACTAATTACAACAATTTAAATTAATATTCCATTGTTTTATCTTATATTATCTTCACACTTCTATGATACATCATGGTTGCCTTAGTCTGAGACCTAGCCTGTCTTCAGTAGTTTTGTGCGTGCAAACAACTCCGTGTACTAGTATTAGTAGCAACCTAGTAAACGTACTTGTACCTGAAGTAAGACATTTTTCACCTGCTTAGTTTGTAACTCCATGTAACTAAGAGCTGTGCCCACAGCAGACAGCCTATAAAGTGTGGTGCTCATTGTTAAAAGACATTTTAGCAGAGTTGGTGAGGGTTGTCTCACGCGGGTAGAAATCTCCCTCTTTGATGTCAGCCCAACTTGTCATGTATGACTTCGAATACAGGAACTGCAAATAGGAAAGTACAGAAACTATAGGTGACTTCAATGTCACTTCCTGTCTTACCTACAAGATGAACATGATTATTATATTTTCAGAAACAAGTAGTAATATTAATGATAAAAATAAACGCCGAATGTGCTCTGATCAAATGCACCAAGGAAATTGCATTCATTGACATGTACATGTACATGTGCATATAGAGTGCATTTTCATTTACAACCAGAACATGTAGGCTACAATATCTACAAGTAGATGTAGATGCTACTTACATATACATTGTATATAATAATGATAGCTCTAAAAGCAATTAATGCTGTTTATTTAATTTATTTATATAATAGTATATAATCTGAACTTTTAATGGTCTTTGTATACTACAATGGATATAGAAATATATTCACGTTGACAAATAATAATTATTTGAAAGATAACTGAAATTTATTGTAATGACACTGACATTGTATTGCTGAGTGCACACCAGCATCAGATAATTATATGACTCTCTTCTGGACAGATGGGTTAATAGAACTACATGTATTATGAGTTTTACTTTCTTCGATTAATCCCAGGTAAGAAAGCTACATGGGTTCTGAAGAGATTGGAATTTTTTCTAATTTGAGGTAAAGACTGGAGATGAAGTGGCACATGAGTGCTATGAAGTTAGATGCTCTTCCTAAATAGAACTAGCAGGTGTCAAGTCTGCATCTGTGGGGAGAGGTTGGACTGCTGGGCATTAGTACAAGTCATTGGACTGTACTTGGAAAAATCCAAGGCCTGAGAGGAATTCCTGATACCCTACTGTTATCAGTAAACAATAAGATACTATGAGTTTAGTGCAGTTACGATGTCTTTACTGAACCATAGCCTACAGAGTACAGACAACTGAAGTTGCAGGCAAAACTACCACTTATATAAGAAAGTGAGTCTAGGGTCAGAAGGTTAACCAGGTCGGTCTCAGACCAAAGGGGGATCCAAGCTGCAGCCGATACAAAAGTCCTTGGATTTCAATATCAGAAAATACATAATTATATACAAAGTAAACCAGCAGATAGTTCTAGAACAAACTAACTCGGTGCATGCATTGTGAATGTAAAGTCATTACCAAGAAAATAGTGAAATACACGTAGTAGAGCAAAGACATAGTACCAATGGCAATACCATATACGTAAGCATCATGATTTTACATGAAAATATCAATATGCAATAATGGGGAATAATACCACTGGTATACCAAAACGTTCTGTGTGGTACATAACATGTTCATCAATACAAATGTGTTCATTGGATGTACATGTAATAGGTCGCAGAAATGGGCCTAAGTATAGTGTCTATAGCTCAAAGTTTCTTACATGTGATAACATGCTGACCAGACAAGAACTTTCCAAAACCGAGTGAAAAGGTTGCATTCTATGGGAAACCAACATAGAACTTGCTCAGTGCGATATTTTGTAATTTCAGATGTATTGTTACCGCGTGAAATGCTTCAATTCTAACACTAAATTTATCCACACACCAGTGAGCTGAGCTGAGAAATAGTTGAGGTAGTGAGAAGGCAGGATGTTGCTACCTTTTAAATGCTGATTGGTGGAGAATATATACAACGCAAACCTTACCCCTTCCATTCATATGTGTTATAAAAATAGCTGTACCTTGCTCCTCATTGTACTGTATGCCTGTACAGCCAAATTTATAACTCGTTAATCTAGTTGAGAGAGCATAGAACGCATAATCATGATTCTTAGTTACAAAATTGTCAGTCCACTGTGATCTATAACATCTGTAATTGACTTTATGGCACGACTTGCATGTTTCATGTGGCACATGGTAGAAATAACTCACTACTAATAGCATGCCTCAGAATGGTAACAGCATTACCAATCAAATAAGGCATAGATTACATTAAAGTGGAACTATTTCAAATTTTTGTTATGTTCTGGAAGTTGCTTCATGGAATGATGTAGCAGGATAATCTCTTATGACTAGACAGTATTGAAAATATAGTATGCCTAAGTTGAAACTTATGTCATCTATACCTGTGGTAAGCAAGATAATAAATTGGTTGCTATTAAAATAATAAGGAAACAGAAAGAAAGTATAATCATGGTGTGTGATAGGTTTACGTAGTGGAATGTATTTCTATGAGTTGACAGAAAGGCTGAGTGTGTTTCACGTGACACTGAAAAGAATAAAATAATCTACTTATTATGCTGTTTCATGTTAATATTATTGGTTGTATTTATTGCATGTTGCTAAATCTAGGTTTAATCCGCTAGAATGCTCCGGTTTGAAGATCTTCTAGTCATTGGCTGGAAGTTACACAACATATCAGGGCATCACAATGATCTCATATGATTAGAAAATGTTATGGATAGGTTTAGACAGTTGTCTGTGAGTTAAAATCACAATGTTGGATCAAACGCCTAGCCCAGGGACTCTACTGGCGATGAGATAGTTGTAGGTGTCTCAAGGTCGACGCTGCAATTACTGCACCTGTTTGCTCTCATTGGTGGAGAAAATATTAACTGTTGGCAACACATATACGGCAGCAGATATACCTGTATTAACACTTATTTCTGGATGTGCATGCATAAGTACATGTAAAATAGTAGATTGAAGCTTAGCATTTAGACACTGGCTAGTTGCTAGAAAGTATATAACATAAATCAGACACCCACTTCCCTTTAATAGGAGATGATTTACATAACGAACTGTTGCTTGTTGGGCTTCCTAAGCGACAGTACCAGGCTTGTCGCTGTACACTCTGTGTATGTAATCAAATTAATATTCCATTAATCTAATTAACAACACCAGTAATTATTAATATCGCAAGGTGCCTGAATAATGAGGTAAGTTGATTTCTCAGCCATATGCAATTAATTAAAATTAAATAATATTATTACAAAATATGTAAATTTGTGGAGTGTACAAAATGACACTCATTTATGTATAAACACAATCTGAAACATTTTTCGATTTGTATCATTTAAAAATAAAATCAATTTGCGAACTTTCTATGGGTTTCCTCTTATAGTGTGCTTTAACATCAGGTCTCCAATACATGTACCTCACACACCTTCCCTGTGCTAAAATTGCAAGATTTTTCCATCACTCTACATGTACATCCTGTGCACTCCGTTAGCCCACCTCACGTCTCTCTGAATGAGGAGTTTAAATATTATGGTAATTAAATGTGCCAGTGGAGAGGATGTCTGTGTTTGAAATGAAGTCTTGACACCGAATATTTAGGATTTGTTGAAGTTATCTCATCATGTAGGTACAACTAGTGTCTTCGTGGCCTCTTAGACTGACCCGGGTCGCAAACAAAAACACAAAGATGGCTGCCCGGCATAGGCCCAAATGGCTATTGACCTGGAATTTTACTTGGCCGGAGAAAACCATCCCTAGGTCATCGGCACAGCTGGTTTGTTGTGCAAAAATGGAGATTTTGCTTTTGGCCCAAGCCAGTATGTTCAGGACTCTGCAACGGATGTAATGCCGGAAAGTTTTTCAGCAAGTTGGCATGTGCTTAAAACCTATGTCGCGAAGACAGTAAATATTTTTGTCTTTAGACTGAGAGCTTAAACTGAACCAGTGAATCACGGCTGTGTGTAATGAAGCAGTTTCATTGGAGTTCTCTTTCTGAGTTCTCGTTGGAGATTTGAACTAGTTAACACTGACTGAATCTGCTCCAAACCTGCAAGCAACCGACAAAGTTTCTTTGAACAGAATTCTGCTGGCATTGTTTATGAAGACCAAGCCAAATATAAAGCAGAAATTATAGAATTATTTTCTTATGCAATGTATTAGCGGAAAAGGAACTTTAATGTCTACATGTACACTACATTACAAAACTGCAAGTCAAAATGTCTTTCTATAACTTAGCAGCAGCTACATGTAGATAAAAGTATTAAATAAAGATAGATGATAGAAACAATTGATTCAAATTCCAGCTTGCTATAAGCGATACATATAGTCATATAGCAATGACATCTATATTGTACATGACTGTAATTCAGAAACTCGTTCTTTTTTAAAAAAGTGTTACTGTGAGCTTCAATCAGTTTAAGGGAATAAAATTATTTTAATTAAATTTCCATAAACATTGACAGTCGCTATTTATACAAGGTGGAAGTGATTCACAATCACTACCCAAATTAACTGATTTCAAAGCTACCATTATCAGTTTTTACTGTGTGGTTCAACAGATACATGTACATGCACTTCGAAAACCAATTAATTATAATCACTAGTAACCAATCATGTGACCCATTTCCACATTTAGAATAATGATCTGTGATTATGAATATTGATGAGTCACCATCTAGTATAAATAGAGAGTCAGTAACAGAAGTTAAATCAGAATTCTACTAGCTGCCACAGTACAACCATCTCTCTACTCCAAACAACTGTAAGTATTATTATAATTCACTATGTTGTTAGTTTTCCAAACTTAAACCCTCAGACCAGGAGCAACTAATTGTTTCAATACCATTGTTGTTCAATTGGAAAGATATAGCTTGAGAGATTTGTTGTTTATGTTTCTAAAACTAATATTCAGTTTTTATACGGATTAAAATCTCATTATTTAACATGTTTCTAATTACATGTACAGTACATACGAATACTGATTCTAGAAAATCATACACAGTTCCTGCATATTGACGTAATATTCTGTTGTTACAGAAAAAATCAACATCATGAAGGTCACTGCAATTCTCCTCGCTGTCTGCCTTGCTGTTGCTGCTGCCTCCAGTGGATATAGTCAGTACTATGGTAGGACCAGCTATCGAACAGGTCTCCAGAACAGGGGAGGGTATGGAAACAACAGAGTGTACAACAATGTAGGCTACAACCGAAGAGGGTACAACGGAAGAGGGCACAACAGAGGACGTTACAACAACAACAGATCTTACTATAACAACAGAAGAACAGGTTCCTACAGACCACACAATACCTACAACAGATACAACACTTACAGCCAGTACTAGACTGTAAATAGTAAGTTTGATATACTGTAATTATTAGACTGACAAAATAAACTAAAAAGTGTGGATAGTATACATTCCATTACATACACATACATGTGAAATACATTATATAATGCAATAAAATATAATTTTATCTCAACTAAACTTGACGCCATGGCATTTTGACTCTGGCACTGAGGAATATGGATTTCAAATGTACATGACTGTATTGCTTAGCTTTAAATTATTTTTGTAATTTCTTACATGCATTATAGATTTCTGAATAATAGACCGGATTGGACTGGAACGGAAAGGTCTCTCAAACTAATTGGACGCTAGAAGCAGCATCAACAATGAACTCTAATCTATAAATTTGTGCTATTGATTAGATGTTGGAGTTGATTGTTTTGTTCTTCTTAATTTTTCACTCACTTTTTTGAAATCATTGTTTTGTTTTATTTTTCTATGATTCTAATAAACGACTTGCATATAATTTAACTCACATACATCTTGTGCACTTTCTCAGTTAACTGGAGTCACACCTTGCTTGGACTACATGATTTGTAGCATTACTGCACAATTTTCACAGACGTCAGTTTCTATCTGAGAGTGATTACAAAAATCTTAGCCTTTAATTTCGGATACAGGAACTGCAAATAGGAAAGTACAGAAACTACAGGTGACTTCAATGTCACTTCCTGTCTTACCCCCAAGGTGAACAGATATTGTATTTTTGAAAGCAAGTAGTAGTATTAATAATAAAAATAAATGGTTAATGTGTTGTAATCAAGGGCACCAAGACAATTGAGTTCATGCACATGTACATACAACATGAACATAAATATACATGTATATAAGAATGATGATGGCTCTCAAAACAATTAATGCTGTGGATGTAATATCATGTTTTATATAAAAATATATAACCTGAACTTTTAATGGTCATTGTATACACTGTATAACTATTACTACAATGTATATAGAAATTGATTGTAATGATACTGACATTGCATGGCTGAGGACACACCAGCATCAGATAATTATATGACTCTCTTCTGGACAAATGGGTTAATAGAACAATTACCAGTTTTACTTTCTATAATTCTATTTCTATAATTCAAGGTAAGAAAACTGCAGTAGGTTCTGAATAAATAAGCATTTTTTTCTAACCTGAGATAGAGAAAGGTGCGAAGTAGCACAGGAGTGTTACAAGGTTAGATGCCCTTCTTACATTTTGTAAATAGAACTAGCAGGAGTCAAGCCTATAAATCTGTGGGGAGAGGTTGGACTGCTGGGTCCTAGTGCTAGTCATTGGACTGTGCTTGGAAAAACCCAAGGCCAGGGAGGAATTCCCGATACCCTACTGTTAGCAGTAAACAATAAAAGACTATGAGTGTAGTGCAGTTAAGATGTCTTTACTAAACCATAGCCTACAGACATCTCAAGTTACGTGCAAAATTGCGCTACTTATATATGAAATTTAGTTCCAGCCTGGAGACAGAAGGCTAAACAGGTCAGTCTTGAACCAAGTTGTGGTCGATGCAAAATTCCACGGACTGCAAGATCAGAAAATGCATAATTATATACAAAGTAAACCAGCACATAGTTCTAGAAAAAACTAACTCGGTACACACATATAAGTGTCAAGACATTAATGGAACCCATGTAGTAGATTACAAAGGCCCACAAAACAATCGTAGTACCGTATACAATAGCATCATGATTAAGCATTCAGTATGGAATAATATGGAATAACAAGAAGCGCTAGTATGTTTTAATGCAGTGAATACTTATTGTATCTTTAGTAAAAGAAGAGTTGTCTTCTCCCAATTTCTTAAGTCGTACACTTTTACCCCAAGCCCTAACGTTAATTCCTGAAATAATGCCACTGTCGATGCAGAATATTCAGTATGGGGCATAACATTATCATCAACACAGACATGTTCCATCGTGGTCTCTCAAAGTTGGCAGCGCTGCACCAGATTGGCTATATTAGGTGGCAGCATTGGGCCATCGCAGGTATAAATATAGTTTCTGTCTGAATTTATAGGTAAAACCTGATTACATGTGATAGAATGCTCATTGTACAAGTCATTGTCATCAGAACTTTCCAGAACCAAGTGAAAGCGTTGTAGGTCTAATTGCTAATTAGAAACAATCTATGGAAAGCCAGTGCGATATTTCGTAATTTCAGATGTATTGTTGCCGCGTGAAATGCTTCAATTCTAACACTGAATTGACCTACGAACCAGTGAGCTGAGCTGAGAAATAGTTGAATTAATGAGAAGGCAGCATATTGGCACCTTTTAAATTATGATTGTTGGGGAATATATACAGTGTAAATCTCACCACTTCCAGTTGTATGTATTACCAAAATAACTGTACCTTGCTCTTCACTGTACTGTATGCCTGTATAGTCAAATTAATAGCTCTTTAATTTAGTTGAGGGAGCATAAAATGCATGATCATGGTTCTTAGCTGTAGAATTGTCAGCCCACTGTGATCTATAACATTTATTGACTTTACGACAGGGTTTGTATGTTTCATGTGACCCATGGTAGAAATAACTCACTACTAAAGGGCATGCTGCAAAATTTGTGCGAATCGCATAAATTTTGCGTTTTGCGATTACTGATGTTGAACTTTTGCGAAATCGCACGTTTATTGCATGTTATAAATTTTTAACGTTGCAAAATGCGGATCGAGTGTTGATTGGCTACAGCTAACTTAAGATGCTTTGACAAGGTGCTAGCAGTTGAGTTTGGTTTTTAGGATAATAAAATAAAACCATTGAATAAATAAAAATCAATTTAATAGTTTAATTTAAACTTGGGCTATATTCTATTGACCGCAAAATGGACGAAAGCTGTATAGCTATTGTGATGGAACAGCCAGCCAGCAGCACCCCCAGGCTAACGTATGCCGATGCCGTTAAGAAGGCCTTAGTACCAAAACGGATTTTATCCCTCCTGGACAGCTCTAAGAAGATCGTAACAGCTAGCCTCCCTTGGCTAGCCACTTAAAATTATGATAGCTGACATTACATTACCATACATAATCTTATCCATGCATGACATTATTATCCATATTCCTCCATGCATTCATTATTGTCTTATACACTGCGTGTCCTATATGTACTAGCAATCAAGCCTTGGAATAACGTTCTATTGCAACTTGGTTTTTCCCACATTATTTATATATCTATTTAGTAATTGTCTACTCTTGCTTGATTGTGAATTATTAGAGTCTTTTGCCACTTTTATACAGTAACTTCATGGCCGACCTTATAAATTAAGCTCATAATTATATATGACATGTTTCTCCTTATTGTAAGCACATTTTGTGCCAAGGCCGACCTTTTGTGTGGCCGAGTCGGGCGGAACCAGCCATATTGTTGCATCAGTTCCGGAACCGACCTCATGTCGGATAGCCGATACCATGTCGGGCTTTTTTGGCCGGAAGTTTGTTATGTATAAAAGGCAGTGCATTTTGTGTTGTAATTCAGTTGTTGATTGCGCTTGAATAAAGCAACATCTCCTAACTCAACCTACAGAGGCTTACTCTTTAGGCGGGTAACTCCACCTGAGAATCCTTTGGATTCAGTACGGCTCGAGTTTACCTCATCCTAGGCTAAGCATATCTCTATCCACCCCTTAGACTTAGGCTGATTCTGAGTTCCAATGAACCTAGCGTCGAGCTTAGGCTCTCAAGGTTAGACATTCTTTCTTTGCACTCCCTCGGAGTATAAACTCTACATGACCTACGTCGGTCCTGAGCTCCAATGAGTCTCGGCATAGGCCTACGTCTGATATAATCTACACTACAAAGAGCACCCATAAATGTTCACTCTTTTATGTAATGAGCAGAAGGTACACTTGGTCGGCTTCTACCACCTTCCAAGCCCTTCCCATACTTGTAGCCCTCGGCTCTCGTATGTAACAGCACTCCAAAACATTACACTATGTTGTTTAAATTAATCCAACAAATGACCAGCACTGTGGGAGAAGTTCAATCCTTATTATAAACACGAGGTAAATAAATTAAATCAACAGTCAAGCTATCGTCAAAGATAGTGGAAGGGAAGATCAAACACTCAGGCTAAAAACTGTCCGTCCCCCGCCTCCAAACGCGGTCCGAACAAAGCAAAGAGTTGTGCTACCTTGTACACAAATCCGCTCTTACTACTGGTGTTCCGCCGGCCAATAAGATAATATTGCTAACAGCGGTATTGAATAGACAGTCTACTTATACAAACGATATATCATTAGAAAGAGCGCAACAGTTAACCCGTTGCTTCACAAAACTAGTCTAGCAGCCATCTAAAAGTTCAACACATTTAAGGCGGGAAGTGGATCGCGGAACGTCGGGACCACCAAAATGGGCGTATTTGGTGGGACAGGGTTTTATCATTGAGTGTCCGATCTTCCCTTCTACTATCTTTGCTATCGTGTGCATCCTAAACCATAAATTAATTCAAGTCAAGCCTCTCAGGTGCTCGTTACGTATAGGAAACATTTAGTTGAACTTAGTTTTCACCGAGCAGAAATATTTCGACCTGCTTGATCCGATATATTGCTAAAATAGTTGAGGTTTTAATTTAAACTACAATATAGAGGGGCTAATTCTAAAGAGATTGAATTTAAATGTATCACAACCTCCAATTCTCATTTTGTAGGTTCACAGGCTACATTAATTTCTTAGATTTATCTACTCTTGCCTTCAGTTGAATTAATTAGTAGACAACTTCTTTTGTTTACAATAAAAACGCAACTTCTGTTTAGCACCTAACAACGTTTTCGGTTTTTTAAACTGGCGATATTCGCAGAAGTTGTGCGTCCATGTAGCATACCCTTAATAGCATGTCTCAGAATGGTAACAGTAATATCAATCAAATAAGGCATAGATTGCATTAAAGTGAAACTATTTCAAATTTTTGTGATGTTCTGGAAGTTACTTCACTGAATCATGTATCAGCATAATCTCTCATGACTAGACAGTATTGAGAATATAGTATTCCAACAAGGACACTTGTATGTCATCTATACCTGTGGTAAACAAGATAATAAATTTCTTTCTATAAAAATAATAAAGTCGTGGAATGTATTTCAATGACTTGACAGAAACGCTGAGTGTGTTTCACGTGACACTGATAGGAATAAAATCCTATACAGTAGTTTTCATGCTGTTTCATGTTAATATTGATGGTTGTATTTATTGCATGTTGCTACATTTAGGTTTAATCCGCTAGAATATTCTAGTTTGGAGATTCACTGGTCATTGGCTGGAAGTTACCCAACAGATCAATGCATCTCAATGGTCTCATATGACTAGGAAATGTTATGGATAGGTTTAGACAGTCGTCAGTAAGTTAAAATGACAATGTTTGATCACACACCTAGCCTGAAGGACTGGACTAGCAGTGAGATAGTAGGTTCCTTAAGATTGACTCTGCAATTACTGCACCTGATTGCTCTCAATGGTAGAGAAAATATCAATTGTCGGCAGCAAATGAAAATGTATTAACACCCATTTCGGCATGTGCATGCATAATTAAGGTAGTAGATGTAGATTCAAATTTAGCATTTAAACACTGGATAGTTGCTACAAAGTACATGTATATACACTGTTGATCAGACACCCATTTGTCTTTTAATCAGAGTTGATTTACATAACAAACTATTTCTTGTTGGCCTTCCTAAGTGACAGTACCAGGCTTGTCACTGTACACTCTGTGTGAGTAATCAAATTAATAATCCATTAATCTAATTAACAATACCAGTAATTATTAATAGAACAAGGTGCCTGACAGGTGAATATGAGATAAGTTGATTTCTCGTCCATACGCAACTTGTATTAATATTCCAAGTATATTTTGTACTATTTACAAACTGATTTGTCATACTCATGCTTGTACAAATACAGTTAGTAATATTATTCTATTTGTCTCAGTACCGGTGAGAATGAAATAGATTTAAATCCAGTGATCTGTACTGTACCTATGTGCATACAAGTATATCTATGAATGTATGTGAAAATGTTGCACTACGTGCAATGAAACTGTGTAACCAATGATTGGGTGTACTTCATTTTAGAAGATGACTCCCTGAGAACCAGATCTTTCCATTTGGGTCTGTTTGATATAGAGATTGCCAGCTTCTAATTAGTATCTTCTTGTATTTCTCTTGGCAGTCTCCTTTAATCTCATTCTGGGTCTTTCACTACCACCTTGTCTAAGTAGGGAGTAAAGGATTTGTTAAGGAGGTCTATTATATTACCATACATCCTGTGCACATGACTATCCAACCAACATCATGTGATCCAACGACTGAATGGTACAACATCTCTGTCTTCTTGATGTTTACCTCTAGATTGAAAGCTTGAGCAGATCCAGCGAATCTATTGACCACCTCTTGGGCATCTTCAGTGCTGTGTCCAACGAAGACAGTGTTGTCCAAAAATCAGCTCTCTTTCTGTGTTCCAGTTGTTGATTTGTACTGGTCAACACTGTATTCATACGCCTGTATTACGGTCCTGGAATTAAACAATAATGGTTCTGCTGACACCACTCATGATGACTAAACAAAATACAAAGCAGGGATTAATTTGAATAGGGTCTACTCAATGTAAATAATACACGGCACTGCATATTAATTACAAAGACACAATTTAATACAGAAAACTAGGTTTTTGGTAGACGATTCAATAAATTTGTATTAGATTTAGTTTAGGGGAATAAAATAACTCTGATTAAATTCACATAAATATTGGAAATCACTATTTATACACCTTGGAAGTGATTCACAATCACTATTTAAAATATTTTAGTTCAAAGTTGCTGATATCAGTGTTTTACTGTGCTCTTTATCAACTGTGAATGTTCAAAAACTAATAAATTATTCATTATCAATTATAGTAACCAGTCATGTCACTCTTTTCCACGTGTAGAATAATGATCTGTGATTATGAATATTGATGAGTCATCATCTAGTATAAATAGAGAGTCAGTTACAGAAGTTAAATCAGAATTCTACTAGCTGTTCCAGTACAACCATCTCTCTACTCCAAACAACTGTAAGTATGACTATAATTCACTATGTTGTTAGTTTTTCAAACACAGATCGTCGAATCTGGAGGAATTAATAATTTCAATGACACTGTTGTTTCATTTTAGGCATATAGTTTAAGAAATTTATAATCTAGAATATTTTTATTATTTTCCACGTGGCTTAAAGTATTATTATTTAGTACAATTCTTGTAACCTACACAATACAGATCTTAATAAATCTAACACAGTTCTTGTATATTCATATATTCTGTTGTTACAGACAGAAAATCAAAATCATGAAGGTCATTGCAATCCTCCTCGCTGTCTGCCTTGCTGTTGCTGCTGCCTCCAGTGGATATAGTCAGTACTATGGAAAGTCCAGCTATGGAACAAGTCACTATAACAGAGGAGTGCATGGAAACAATAGAGGGTACAAAAGTGGAGGGTACAACAACGGAGGGTACAACAGAAGAGTGTACAATAACAGAGGACACTACAGAGGATCCAACAAAGGACATTACAACAACAAATCTTACTATAACAACAAGAAAACTGGTTCCTATAGACCATACAGCACCTACAACAAATACAACACTTACAGCCAGTACTAGACTGAAAATGGTAAGTTTTAAAAGTTGTTTGAGCTTTGCTTTTACAAAATCAACAAAAAGTGTGCTGATTAATTTCTGCTGCATCAACTTTATGGAAAAATCTTAAGTACATGTACATGCACATTCTACTTTGTGTATATATTGAATAAGGCTCTGGTGGTACAGCATTGCTTTTTGTCTCTCTCCTTGAGCAACATGCCTTGTAAATGTACACTGTGTATAACTCTACATGTATATTGTTGAGCATTATATTACTTTTATTTATTTTTCCCTCATAGATTTCTGGATAGGACTAAAATGAAAATGACTCTCAAACTACCTGGACAACAATGAACTCTAATCCGTAAATTTGTGATATTGAATAGAAATTGTTATTGATCGTTTTGTTATTCTAAACTTGTGCTAGCCTTCTTAGGCAAATTGTTTTGTTTTATTTTTCTAAAATTCTAATAAACCACTTGCATACGATTTAAAACATTATCATTCTCTGTCAGTTAGTAGAGGTCATATCTTGCTTGCTCCTTCTTTATATGACTGGAACTTTAACACACATCAGTGACTACTTGTAAGTGATTATAAAAAATTGCTGCTACTCTTTTAACTAAGCAACTCTAAATAGGAAAGTGCCTCAATGTGCTGTAGCTTTAGAAATAAATTGTAATGCTAGTCCTACAAATAATAGCTAATATGTTGTGAGCAAATGCATCAAGACAACTACATGTATGTACCGATGTACCATATGCAATATCTAGATGCCCTAACTCACTATGCACTGAACTTAGCAGGAAAGCCTTAGGGCCAACCTGGCACTTTTCAAACACCCATAGAGTCTTGTCAATCTCAACTTATAAGATCTACCAACATGTACTTCGTGCTCCTACCATACATTATGACTGTAATGTTTTTCTGCTTGAGGTTAAGGGACAACCCACTAGTGCAAAAAGACCTTATCAGCTGGAACTAACCTTCACTACGAGAGAAGACTGTATAAGTAGTACAGATGTGTCTTTATTGCGATCCAAGCATCAACTGAGACAATAAAAGTATAAATCATTCGCTTTATATAGTTTTAGACTTCCGTAAAACGGCCGACGTAGCGTCATCCGGATATTGCACAACAAGATGGCGGCCGGAAGGTCGAGGCCTGACCAAACATGGATCGGCCACAAACAAAATATAGCTAGAGCATGCAAAACATGTGCAAAACTATTTACATCAAATTCTGAGACGTCGGCCCCAGTTACATCTGTATAAAAGGGGTAATAATACTTAGTAATTTATAACATGTAGTGAGTAAGGTACACACGAGTGTAAGGATAAGTATACAATATAAAGGGAGTACATGAACACAATTAGCATTAGTAAGTGTCTTATCAGGATATAATCCTTTAATGTCAGTGAGGAGTTGAGATCAAGGTCTTCTTGCTCTTCAGTAGAGGTAGACCTTTGGCTCTTAGGGGTTGTCCCAGCCACAACATTATTATACATGCATAAGTAGGTCCATTGATATGGGGCCCGAGTCTGTACAAATTATCTTTGACTACCTTAGTTACTCCGACACCTGGTTCTGTGGAAACTAGGCTGAGTGACCTCTAAGTAGTCCTATAGATCTTTTTCAAGAATGCAACGCATAGCTAGCACCACAGTGTATACATTGTAGATATCACTTTATTGAACTTCTAGCTGCAACTGACTGCGGTGCTATTTACCTGAAACTTACTTTTACAAGGGGCCTGAGGGGCCTACAATAAATGTCCAGCTAATATTTCAATTCTACCTAAACCTCAACACTAATGTACTATTGTGAGAGACAGCTAGGACAGAATAAAAAACACGTGAGGGTCAAACATGAAATGGCCGGCTCTTAGAGGGAGGTTGAAGGATTGTGAAGTATACAATAATCACTCCATTAATGCCCAATTAATACTTGATTTACGGGAAAATAGAAAATTTCTCTGCCTTACAAAGGAACAATAGAACAAGTTACTGCTGCGCGATCATAAATTTTGGCAACCTTGAAAACCCTGCATTATTGCCCCGAATTTTCTCAAAACAGCCGTAAATTGGATAAAATAGGTGGCAGCGATAAGCCGTATCAGGTATAATTTTAATGCTTAGGTTTTTGAGTGCTTCAAATCATACTTAAAAGTTTATTGCACATGATGCCAATTAGTGAAGCTTCTATCATCAGCCCTTGTTAACACAGAGTGGCAGCACTGTACCTTCTATCAGCCAAGTTGAAATAGTCCACGAAGGAATCAACATGGGACTTACCTGTATTTGTGATGAACATGAGATGTACACAAGGGTACACAGAGACTTACCCATAGTTGAACAACAGTAAAGGGTACACACTGGAATAAGTAATGCATTGGAATATTACAGATTTAGTGTTGCCATCTGTTATGTTTCATTTCTAACATGGAATTACCCAGTGTTCAAAGTGGAACAAATGAGATGGGTACATGGTGCATGCAGTCTTACAGAGTAGTATTGTATAGCTATAGGAATTCACGTAAAGACCACAGAGCGGATCTGAGAAATAGTTGACGTAAAGAGAAGGCAGGACATTGTTTCCTTTGAAATACTGTTTATTAGAGGATACGCAATGAACATGTAAATCTTACCATTTCCACTTGTTTATACTACAGTATGAAAATATCTGTACCTGGCTCTACACTGTACTGTGTGCCTGTACAGTCAAATTTATAACTCGTTAATCTAGTTGAGAGAGCATAAAATGTATAATCATGGTTCTTAGCTATAAAATTGTCAGTCCACTGTGATCCATAACATCTATTGACTTTATGACACAACTTGTACGTTTCATGTGACACATGGTAGATATAACTCACTATAACTAATAGCATGCCATCATGTCCGAGAATGGTAACAAAAAACATTTGGACTGCTAAAGTAAGATATGAATTGTGTAATAGGGTAACCATTTTGATTTTTTTGTCATGCTCTGGAAGTTACTTCACTGAGTGATGTATCAGCATAATCTCCTATGACTAGACAGTATTAAAAATATAGTATTCCAACAGGGACACTTATATGCCATCTAAGCATGTGCTACACAAGCTGATAAATTGATTGCTGTAAAATAATTAGGAAAACAGAAATGCTTGGTGCCGAATTGATCTATTGCAATGGTTTATAGCACTGACCATTATTGCGCTGGACTCTATATTGAATTGGCCGTCATCATACTGAATGTCATTTCGCTAGCCGTTATTGCAACAGCCGTTATTGCACTGACTGAGTTATTGCACCTACCAGTCTAGTGTTCTACCATTGTTGAAGGCTAAGCACCAGAAATACCTAAAGACAATCCCTATAGAATTGTTTGAATGGTTACTCTTTTATTTTCTCACACCCAACATCTACTTTACGTTTTGCAATTAACACAGTCTATGTAGCATGTGGCCCTGATGCGCTACGACCAAGGTCTGCCTGTATTAGACCTACTTCCACTACTATTTCCTTACCAGAAGTTAAATGTTCAGATTAAATATCTGCCTACAACATCAGCCGCCTGATTGTAATCCTGTTTGCTGGACATCTAATTATTACTCATTATCATAATTGACAGGACAAAAACTGAATAGTTATAATTTGAGAAGGTGCTTGTCAGGTGGTTTGATAAACAGATTGACATGCCATGTGTCTTTTTATAAATGTTACCAATAGGTGAAGGTGCCACAATCTATATGTACTTCATCTCTATGCAGCACCATATTATTATGCTAATATAGATGTCCAATGCACTTATATTCTGTATTCTGCATATGTAGACTTATCGAAGAGCTCCAATGTTTCTGTAAGGATAAAAATATTGACATTGCCAGTTACAGCTGGAAATATTACACTAGGTGTTACAATCAAAAGCGTGGGCTGATGCATCTACTAATATTAGCTACTGACAATCTAGCGTGTGGTAATAAATACATACAATTTCATGACATGAAATGGCAATTTCATGCTATATATTATACACTCTACACTTTTACATTATCCTCTTTTTATTACCCATTCACTTTATTTGAAGTTGTAAGATTGTATGTTCCTTGGATGGTGTATGAAACATAATTGTCCAGATTTCATAATAAGTAGGTGTTAGTAATAATAGAATGATAAAAAAACTCACCGACTTATACTCCTCGGCGTGACCAGCCCCTAGCAGCTCGCACTGCCAGGTGCCAGTGCTGGCCAACTCCCTGTCAGAAAGGGCCAGATAACATGGCTTTTTTGGTAAGGGTAGAGGAGTTGCCGTGAGGCCATGCTGGCTTGCATGTCTTCAAGGACTTTAATATGGGACACAGGAGCAATTGTGGCTGGATGCTCTTCCTACCACCACCGTGACCGGGATTTGAGCCTGGAACCTTCAGCATGAAAGCTCAACATTCTAACCCCTAAGCCACGGCTGCTCCCTTAATAATAAAATGCTAGTTTTACATAAATTGTTTTACACATAGAATATAGTCAGAAATGTCAGAGTGGCAAATATTTAGTTGATTACGGATGGATAAGTACATAACTATAGGAAGAAATGTTAAGTCACTCTTTCAAAACTGCTGTGTCAAGTCAAGTGGTTTCCCAGTTTTGATACAGTGTAGATAATTAATTATTTATAGTAAATTGTGGAAATGATTCACTAACACGATCCATAGGAACTAGTCGCAAATTCTGTGTGTGAAGTTTATCAACTACATGTACATGTACATTAGAAACTAATCAATTATAATCACAAGTCACCAATCATGTCACTCATTTCCACATTTAGAATATTGATCTGTGATTATGAATATTGATGAGTCATCATTTAGTATAAATAGAGAGTCAGTGAGAGAAGTTAAATCAGAATCCTACTAGCTGTCACAGTACAACCATCTCTCTACTCCAAACAACTGTAAGTATTCCCATAATTTACTATGTCAGCTTTCGAACCTATCCTCCGAGCTAGATTGAGTATTTTACTCTAATTTAGGAAAAATAACTTGAAAAATAAATAATTGTGTTCTCAACTTGATTATTATCTTTGCAGGGTGCGAGTTAAGAGATCACTTAGCAAATTTTGCAACACATGAAGTGATCAATGTATATTTTTGTTAATGCAGCGCAGTGGCTTCATATTCACGTCATGTTCTGTTGTTACAGAAAGAAAATCAACATCATGAAGGTCATTGCAATCCTCCTCGCTGTCTGCCTTGCTGTTGCTGCTGCCTCCAGTGGATATAGTCAGTATTATGGAAAGTCCAGCTATGGAACAAGTCACTATAACAGAGGAGTGCATGGAAACAGTAGAGGGTACAAAAGCGGAGGGTACAACAACGGAGGGTACAACAGAAGAGTGTACAACAACAGAGGACACTACAGAGGATCCAACAAAGGACATTACAACAACAAATCTTACTATAACAACAAGAAAACTGGTTCCTACAGACCACACAGCACCTACAACAAATACAACACTTACAGCCAGTACTAGACTGAAAATGGTAGGTTTAAAAAAAGTTATTTGAGCTCTGTTACAAAATCAACAAAAGTGTGTGGATTAACGTCCGTTACATAAAAGCTAAGGAGAAAGCTGTATAATAGTGAAATGGCTGACTTTAAAATACAAATAGCTAAATCGTTTAAAGGAAGTGGTTAGACAATGCATAATTTGGTTCTTGCACATTCTACTGTGTGTGTATTGAATATGGCTTTGGTGGTAACAACTATTCCCTTTTATCTCTCTTACTCTTACAGAACAATATGCCTTGTAACTGTACATGTACATGACGGTATATTGTTGAGCATTATATTACTTCTTTTTATTTTCCCTTCATAGGTTTCCGAATGGTGGATTGGATTGGAATGGAAAAGACTCTCAAACTACTTGAACACAGCATCAACAGTGAACTCTAACTTATAAATCTTTGATATTGAATAAAAATTGTTTTTGGTTGTTTTGTTATTCTAAAATTTTGCTAGCCTTCTTAGGCGAATTGTTTTGTTTTATTTTTCTAAAATTCTAATAAACCACTTGCATAAAATTTAAATCGCATACTTCTGTATTATCATTCTCTCTCTGTTCCCAGGAGTCATGCCTTACTAGCCCTTTCAATGCAAGACTATAATTTTAACACGCGTCAGTTTCTACTTAAAAGTGATTATAAAAATTTGCCGCCAATATTTTAATAAAGTAACTGTAAATAGGCAAGTACTTGTACCTCAACACAATATGATGTTTGTAAAAAGAAATTGTAATACTAGTTTTACAAATACTAGTTAATGTGTTGTGAGAAAATGCATCAAGACAACTAAATTGTACATGTGCACTTCCATATACAATATCTGGACACCTTAACACACTATGTACAGAACTTAGCAGGAAAGCCTTAGGGTTGACCTGGCACTCCTCAAATACTCGTAGAATCTTCTCAACTTCAACCTATACAATTGACCAACAAGTACATGTACGACGTGCTTCTATCATGCGTAAGTACAACCATTGATATTGGGTTCGAGTCTGTACAAATGATGTCTGACTACCTTAGTTACTCTGACACCTAGTTCTGTGGGGAACTAGGCTGAGTAACCTCTAAGTAGTCCTATAGATCTCTTTGAAGAATGCATAGCATAGCTAATATCCCAGTATATAAATATTACTCTATTGAACTTCTAGCTGCAACTCACTGCGGCGTCATTTATCTCAGACTTACTCTTGCAAGGGGCGCAAGGGGCCTACGATGAATGCCCAGCTAATATTTTAATATGATTAGGTGTTGGTGGCCAAGTGGTCTAGTGCTAGCCACTCTGGTCTTGTAGCGAAGACGTGGGTTCGAGTCCCACCAATGGCCTGGAGATTTTTGCCCCAAAGAAGGTTTTCCCTCCGTGCCATATCGAACTATAACAATATTCAGCTCTAGGAGCCGTGGTGGCCCCTCGACTAGCTCTGTAATTGGGCAGCCACGTTAAAGAATTGTGTCTGGCACCACGGATATTATTATTATTATTATTATTATTATTACCTAAGCCTTACCTCCAATGTACTATCGCTAGGGGCGGCTGGGACATAAAAAACACTCTCATGTCAGACTGAAATGGCCAGCTCTTAGAGGGAGGTTGGAGGATTGTGAAGTATGCAATAATCACTCCATTAATGCGCAATTAACGCATTGATTCAAAATAAAATACAACAGTTCTCGGCCTTACAAAGCAACAATAGACCAAGTTATTACAGCGCGATCATGGCTTTTATCAACCTCGAAAACCCTGCATTATTGCTCTAAATTTTCTCAAAACAGCCATTAATTGGATAAAATAGGTGGCAACATTGAACCATAGCTGGTATAATTATATTGCTTAGATTTTTGAGTGCTTCAAATTCGTACTTAAAAGTTTATTACACATGGTGTCGACTGGTGAAGTTGTTATCATCAACCCTTGTTAAAACAGACTGGGAGCAGTGTACCTTCTATCAGCCAAGTTGAAATAGTCCATGAAGGAATCAACATGGAATTTACTCGGTATGGAAATGAGGGTACACAGGGATGTACCCATAGTTAAACTATTGGAATAAGTGATACTTTGGAATTACAGATTTATTGTTACCATCTGATATGTTTCCGCTTCTAACATGGAATTTACCAAAAGTCTCAAGAACGGAGCTGAGAGAGATAGTTGACGTAAAGAGAAGGCGGGATATTGTTTCCTCTGAAATAATGTTTATTGAAGGATGTTCAATTCGCATGTAAATCTTACCATTTTCACTTGTTTATGCGACAGCATGAAAATATCTGCACTTTGCTCTTCGCTGTACTGTGTGCCTGTATAGTCAAATTAATAGCTACATGTAGCTGGGAGAACAAGATATGCATAATCATGATTTTAGCTACAAAATTGTCAGTCTACTGTGATCCATAACATTTATTGACTTTACGACATGATTTGTATGTTTTCTGTGACACATGGTAGAAATAACTCACTACTAATAGCTTGTCTCAGAATGGTAACAGCATTACTATTTGGACTGCTAAAGTAACATATGATTTATGTGATAGGGTAACCATTTTGAATTTTTTTTGCGTTAGAAGTTGCTTCACTGAATCATGTATCAGAGTAATCTCTTATGACTAGACATCATTGAAAATATAGTATTCCAACAAGGACACTTAGACATGTACATGTCATTTACACAATGTGGTACACAAGGTAATAAATTGGTTGCTATGAAAATAATAAGGAAGAGAGAAATGAATTATAATCATGGTGTGTGATAGGTATATGTAGTGGAATGTAATTCTATGACTTGACAGAAAGGCTGAGTGTGTTCCAAGTGACTATGATTAGAATAGAATGATATACTTATTATGCTGTTTCATGTTAATATTAACGGTTGTATTTATGGCACATTGCTAAATCTAGGTTTAATCTGCAATAATTTTCCAGTTTGGTGATCTTCTGGTCATTGGCTGGAAGTTACTCAATAGAACGCTGCATCTCAATGGTCTCCTATTACTAGAGAATATTGAAAATATGTTTTAGATATTTTTGTTTTATCTGATCAAGTATACAATACTGTATTTGTAATAGAATCAACCTTGACCAGCGTAACTACTTGGTCAAGTGGCAGAGAAACTATATATTAATACCTACATGTGTATTATTTATATCATATAGATGCACATCTACATGCATCAGTAAGGTAGTAGATTCAAATTCAGCATAAACTTTGAGTCGCAGGTAGAAACTTTATAATCTAAATTAGCCACCCACTTTCGTTTGTAGAGCCAGTACCATGCTTGTCACTGTACACTCTGTGTATGTAATCAAATTAATAATCCATTAATCTAATTAACAAGACCATTAATTATTAATAGAGCAAGGTGCCTGACAGGTAAATATGAAGCAATTTGATTTCTCATCCAGATGCAACTTGCATATTTCAATAAAATATATTTTTTACTGTTTACAAACTGGTGTGTCATGCTCATATAAACACAATTTGTAAACAATGTTCTTCTATAATCGGTCACAGTACTGTATAGAATGAAATAAATTTAAACACAGAACTCTGTATTGTATCTAAGTGTATAAGAGTGCATGTACATGTAAGGTTTGACACTGTCTTGAAATTAACCAATAATGACTGGTTTGACACTTTTGATGAGAACTAAACAAGATACAAGGCAGGGATTAATATAAATAAGATTCATTCAAATTTATACTTGATGTAAATAATACACGGCACTGCATATTAATGATCAAGACACCATTTAATACAGTAAACTAGTTTTTTGAAATACGGTTCGTTAGATTCTTCAGTATCAGTTTAGGGGAATAAACTAAGTTTGATTAAATTCACATAAACTAGTTTTTTTGTTAGTTTGGTATACAATCTATTATTCTATCAGGTTAAGGTAATAATATAATTGTGAATAAATACAAATAAGTAAAAATTTCCAATCACCATTTATACGAGGTGGAAGTGATCCGAGGTGGAAGTGATTCGCTGTCACTACCCAAAAAAATTTATTCCAAAGAAACAAATATCAGTTTTTGCTGTGTGGCTCAACAACTACATATTCTTTGCAAACTAACCAATCATAATCACTTTTTATCAATCATTTCATCCTTGGCCATATTTAGAACAATGATCTGTGATCATGACTATTGACGAGTCATTATTTAGTATAAATAGAGAGTCAGTTACAGAAGGTAAATCAGAATCCTACTAGCTGTTACAGTACAACCATCTCTCTACTTCAAACAACTGTAAGTATTACTATAATTTACTATGTTGTTAGTTCTTTTAAATATACATGTAGATCCTCAGAGCTATAGATTAAGTTATTTTATTATTTGGTATCCTAGGATCTGGTGGAAATAATAATTTCAAAGTCACTGCTGTGTCATTTCAGTCATGCAGTTTAAGAAATTTATAATCTGTAATTTTTTATTCACTTTCCACGTGGATTAAATTATGGTAGTTTGATATATGTTTCATAACCTACACAATGTAGAATTTAATGAACCCAACACAGTTCTTGTAACTTCATAATTCTGTTGTTACAGACAGAAAATCAACATCATGAAGGTCATTGCAATCCTCCTCGCTGTCTGTCTTGCTGTTGCTGCTGCCTCCAGTAGATATAGTCAGTACTATGGAAAGTCCAACTATGGAACAAGTCACTACAACAGAGGAGGGTATGGAAACAATAGAGGGTACAACAATGGAGGGTACAACAGAAGAGTGTACAATAACAGAGGACACTACAGAGGATCCAACAAAGGACATTACAACAACAAATCTTACTATAACAACAAGAAATCTGGTTCCTACAGACCACACAACACCTACAACAAATACAGCACTTACAGCCAGTACTAGACTGAAAATAGTAGGTTTGAAAGATTAAATTCTCCTGTATAAAAGTTTAAGAGAAGTGTATTTATATACGCGAATAATAATGAAACGTAAACAATAGAGGCGTTCAAAAGAAGAGTTTAGACAATACATACATGTAATTTTGTTCCTGCACGTTCTACTGTGTGCATATTGAATGTGGCTCCGATAGCACAGCATATGGACTGTTACTAAGCAATATACCTTGCAAATGTGCAATATGCCTTGCAAATGTGCAATATGCCTTGCAAATGTGCAATATGCCTTGCAAATGTGCATGGCTGACCATTACATTACTTGTTAATTGTTTTTTCCTCATAGATTTCTGAAGGATAAACTGGATTGGACTGGAACGGAAAGGAATCACAAACCAGTTGGACGCTAGAAATAGCATCAACAATGAACTCTGATCTATAAGTTACTCTCTCTATGGTTGTTTTGTTATTCTAAATATTTTTTAACATTTTTAAACTCATTGTTTTGTTTTATCTTTCTAAAATTCTAATAAATCATTGGCATAAACATAAAACTGCATTTTATGTACCACATAAATAACTCTCTAGCAGTTAGCAAGAGACATATCTTGCTAACTCTTTCATTGCAAAACTATACAGTTTTAACATGCATCAGCTTCTAACTGAAAGTGATTATCAAAGGTGTATTTTTATATTTTTAATTGGACAGCTGTAAATAGAAAAGTACTGTAACTAGAGGTGATTTCCAACTGCTTGTCCTGCATCTACAAAGTGCATTTTAAAATCAAATAATTGTAATAATATTAGTGATGAAATATATAGGTAATTTATTGTGCTCAAATGCACCAAGACAAATAGCACATGTGCATGACCGTATTTAATATGTCAATATACATTTACAATAATATATAGAAGCTGTTTACATGTATATGACTTGTGTGTGTAATAAACAATTATGGATCTTGACACAGCTATCCATGTAGACTAATATGATTATTTGTAGAGCCTAAACTGTGACTATGTTCATTTATTACTTTGCATATCGAAACATTATTCATGTTGACCGCGGATAGCATAAAGTATTGATTGGGAGATGATTGAAATGGATTGTAATGATACTGACATTGTACTACTGAGTGCACGCCAACAGCAAACAATTACTTGACTCTCTTGGACAAATGGGTCAATAATATTATTTCGTAACTCTGATTTTCCTTAATAGTCTGTAACGTAGCCACACCTATAATGTGAATGCTTGAATCCACAGTTTGCGATTGGTTCTTGTTTCTTTTCTTTGCCCAACATACACATGTGCGTGTACATGAGCATGGTTCGACATGGCGCTATACACTGAACTCCGTAGTCAATCCCTACAATTGACCTTACACTAAGTGTCTGGTCAGGTCAGCCACTCACAGGGTCTTCTCGGTTCCAACTTATACAAGCAGTTAACAGGTACCGTACGGGTACCAGGTACAGGTGTCATAAATGGCCAGCTAACACTTTGATTCTACCTAAACTTTAACCCAGATATAGCTTGAGGAACGATTAAGACATAATAAAAAGCATTCGAGGGTCCGACATGAAATTTTCGACTCTCACACGTAGGTTGAAGGATTGTGACAGATGTAATAATTACACCAGTTACTCCAACCAACTCTAAAGTGATCAATTAGAGAATCAGCAAATATATTCACCAGACATGCATGTCACTTCCATGTTTATAGAGTTTGTCATCACAGTTCACTATAATATTTGAGCTGCGCCATCATGACTTTTGGCAACCTTGCAAACACTGCATTATTGCCTCAAAGTTTCCCTGAACAGCCATTAATTGGGTACACAATTATAGGCGGCGGCAACAAGCCACAGCTGGTATAATTATAGTGTTTTAATTTTAATAAGTGTTTGAGATTTTGTAGGTTGAATTTATTACATAATGATACTATGGTAATTAGTAAGGTATCTATTATTAGATTCGGTAGAACCATCTGGAATGTTCCACTTCTAACACAGAATTTACCTAAAGACTACAAACTGGAGCTGCGAAATATCTAAAGCAGATCGAAGGCTGGATATTGTTACCTTTAAAATTATGATTGGTGAAGAATACACTATGTATAAGCTTGCATGTGTTACTAAAATAGCTGTACCTGGCTCTTCACTGTACTGTATGTCTGTGTAATTAAATTAATAGCTCTCTAATCGAGTTTAGGGCTCACAGAATGCATAATCATGACCTGTGCTATAAATTTGTCTATGTACTGCAACTCATGTACAACTTGCATGTTTCATGTGGCACATGGTAGAAATAACTCACTACTAATAGCATGTCTCAGAATGGTAACAGTATTACCATCCGGACTGCGAAAGTAAGATATGAATTGTGTAATAGGGCACCCATTTTGAATTTTTTTTAAGTTTTGGAAGTTGCGTCACTGAATGATGTATCAGAATAATCTCCTATGACTAGACAGTATTAAAATATAGTATTCCAACAAGGGCACTTATATGTCATCTAAGCATGTGCTACAGAGGCGAATATGCTGATTGCTGTACAATAATTAAGAAACCAGAAATACTTGGTGCTGAATATTGATCTATTGCAATGATTTGACTCTATCATTGAATTGGCCGTCATCATACTGACTGTCATTTTGCTAGCCGTTATTGCACTGACTGAGTTATTGCACCTACCAGTCTAGTGTGCTACAATTCTTGAAGGCTAGGCACTAGAAATACCTAAAGACATTCCCTATAGAATTGTTTGAATGGTCACCCTCTCATTTTCTCACACCCATCATCCACTTAACTTCTCCATTACGGTTTCCTGTTTGACACATGTTGTAGGCTTTCACACAGTCTATGTAGCATGTGGCCATAATGTGCTCCGACCATGGTCTGTCTGTACTAAACCTGCTTCCACTACTATTTCCAAGCCAGAAGTTAAACATTCAGATTACATATCTGCCTATAATATCAGTCGCCTGATTGGAATCCTGTTTGTTGGACATCTAATTATTACTCATTATTATAATTGACAAGACAAGGACTGAATAATCGTAATTCGGAGAAGGTGCTTATCAGGCGGTTTGATAAACAGATTGACATGTTATATGCATTTTACAAATGTCACCAAGAGGTGAAGGTGCCACTGTCTATGCACACCATCTCCATGCAACACCATATTATTAGTATACTTAATATATTCTGCATGTATAGACTTATTGAAGAGTTCCACGGTTTCTGTAAAATTAAAATATTCGATATTGCTTGTTACATATTATACTAAATGTTACAATCGGATGTGTGGACTGGTGCATCCACTAACATAATGTAGCTACTGACAATCTAGCGTGTAGTAATAAACACATACAATTTCATGACATAGAATAGCAATTTCATGCTATATATTATACCACTCTACACTTTTACATTATTCTCTTTTGATTACCCATTCACCTTATTTGAAGTTGTAAGATTGTATGTTCCTTGGATGGTTTATGAAGCATAATTGTCCGGAGTTCATAATATGTGTCAGTAAGAAGAGAATGCTAGTTTTACATGAATTATTTTACACATGGAATATAGTTAAAATTGTCAGAGTGGCAAATATTTAGTTGATTACAGATGGATAAGTACATAACTATAGGATGAGATGTTAAGTTACGCTTAAAAAGTGCTGTGTCAAGTCAGATGGTTTATCAGTTTTGATACAGTGTAGATAAATAATTATTTATAGTAAATTGTGGAAATGATTCACTAACATTATCCATAGGAACTAGTCGCAAATTCTGTGTGTGAAGTTTATCAACTACATGAGTACAAGTACATGTACATGTACATATACATTAGGGACTAATTAATTATAACCACAAGTCACCAATCATGTCATTCTATTCCATATTTAAAATAATAATCTGTGATTATGAATATTGATGAGTCATCATCCAGTATAAATAGAGAGTCAGTTACAGAAGTTAAATCAGAATCCTACTATCTGTTCCAGTACAACCATCTCTCTACTCCAAGCAACTGTAAGTATTACTATAATTTACTATGTTAGCTTTTAAACCTATCCTCTGAGCTAGATTGAGTATTTTACTATAAATTAGGATAGTTAATTTCAAAAATAAATAATTGTGCTCTCAACTCGATTATTCTCTTTGCGGGATGCGAGTTAAGAGATCATTTAAAAAATTTTGCAACACCTGAAGTGCTGAATGTATATTTTTATTAATGCAGGCAGTGGCTTTATAACCACATCATGTTCTGTTGTTACAGAAAGAAAATCAACATCATGAAGGTCATTGCAATCTTCCTCGCTGTCTGTCTTGCGGTTGCTGCTGCCTCCAGTGGATATAGTCAGTACTATGGAAAGTCTAGCTATGGAACAAGTCACTACAACAGAGGAGGGCATGGAAACAATAGAGGGTACAAAAGCGGAGGGTACAACAATGGAGGGTACAACAGAAGAGTGTACAATAACAGAGGACACTACAGAGGATCCAACAAAGGACATTACAACAACAAATCTTACTATAATAACAAGAAATCGGGTTCCTACAGACCACACAGCACCTACAACAAATACAACACTTACAGCCAGTACTAGACTGAAAATGGTAGGTTTAAAAAGTTGTTTGAGCTTTGCTTTTACAAAATCAACAAAACGTGTGTTGATTAATTTCTGCTGCATCAACCTTACGGAAAACTCTATAAAGTACATGTACATGCACATTCTACTGTGTGCATATTGAATAAGGCTCTGGTGGTACAGCATTGCCTTTTGTCTCTCCCTGAGCAACATGCCTTGTAAACGTACACTGTGTATAACTCTACATGCATTGTTGAGCATTGTATTACTTTATTTATTTTTCTCTCATAGGGTTCTGGATAGGACTGAAACGAAAATGACTCTCAAACTACCTGGACAACAATGAACTCTAATCCATAAATTTGTGATATTGAATAGAAATTTTTACTGATTGTTTTGTTATTCTAAACTTTTGCTAGCCCTCTTAGGCAAATTGTTTTGTTTTATTTTTCTAAATTCTAATAAACCACTTGCATACAATTTAAAACACATATTTCTGTATTATCATTCTCTGTCAGTTAGTAGAAGTCATATCTTGCTTTATAAAACTGGAACTGTAACACACATCAGTGACTACTTGAAAGTGATTATAAAAACTTGCTGCTACTCTTTTAATTAAGCAACTGTAAATAGGAAAGTGCCTCGACATACTGTAGCTCTAAAAATAAATTATAATGTTAGTCTTGCCAATAATAGCTATTATGTTGTGAGCAAATACATTGAGACAACTATGTACCATATGCAATATCTAGATGCCCTAACTCACTATGCACTGAACTTAGCAGGAAAGCCTTAGGGCCACTTTGACACTTCTCAAATACTCATAGTCTTCTCAATTTCTTCCAGTTACATGGGTATAAAAAGGGTATTTATACTTAGTAATTTATAACATGTAGTGAGTAAGGTACACACGAGTGTACGATAAGTATACAATATAAAGGGAGTAGGCCTACATGAACACAATTAGCATTAGCAAGTGTCTACTCAGGATATAATTCTTTAATGTCAGTGAGGAGTTGAGGTTAAGCTTTTCTTGCTCTTCAGTGTAGGTCAACCTTCGGCTCTTATAAGAACTGAAGGGGCTGTCCCAGCCACTACATTATTATACATGCAGACAATTTAAGTGGGTCCATCCATATTGGGTTCCAGTCTGTACACATTATTTCTGACTATCTTAGTTACTCCAACACCTACATGTAGTTCTGTGGGAACTAGGCTGAGGAACCTCTAGGTAGTCCCGTAGATCTCTTTCAAGAATGCAGAGCATTAGCCAACATCCCAGTATATAGATATTACTTTATTGAACTTCTAGCTGCAACTGACTGCAGCGTCATTTACCTCACAGTTACTCTTGCAAGAGGTCCAAGGGGCCTACGATAAATGCCCAGCTAATATTTTAATTCTACCTAAACCTTACCTACAATGTCCTATCGCCAGAGACGGCTAGGGTATAAGAAACACTCTCATGTCAGATATGAAATGGCCTGCTCTTAGACCAATAGTTACTACAGCGCGATCATGACTTTTGGCAACCTCAAAAGTCCTGCATTGTTGTCTCAAATTTTCTCAAAACACCATTAATTGGATAAAATAGGTGGCAATAATAAACCATAGCTGGTATAATTATATTGCTTAGATTTTTAGTGCTTCAAATTCATACTTAAAAGTTTATTACACATGATATCAATTGGTGAAGTTGTTATCATCAACCCTTGTTCAAACAGAGTGGGAGCATTGTACCTTCTATCAACCAAGTTGAAATAGTCCATGAAAGAACCAACATGGGACTTATTTGTGATGGAAATCAGAGTACATAAGGGTACACAGAGATGCACCAATAGTCAAACTAAAGTAAAAGCTATACACTAGAATTACAGATTCAGTGCTACGATCTGATTTGTTTTACTTCTACCACGGAATTTACCTATAGACCGCAGAGCAGAGCTGAGAGAGATAGTTGACGTAAAGAGAAGGCGGGACATTGTTTCCTTTGAAATACGCAATGAACATGTAAATCTTACCATTTCCACTTGTTTACACTACAGTATGAAAATATCTGTACTTTGCTCTTTATTGTACTGTGTGCTTGTACAGCCAAATTAATAACTCTGTAATCTAGTTGGGAGAGAGAGCATAAAATGCATAATCATGATTTCAGTTAAAAATTGTCAGCCTACTGTGATCTATAACATTTATTGACTTTATGACAGACTTGTACGTTTCATGTGACACATGGTAGAAATAACTCACTACTAATAGCATGTCCCAGAATGGCAACAGCAAACCATTCAGGACTACTAAAGTAAGATATGAATCGTGTAATAGGGCAACCATTTTGAATTTTTTGTTAAGCCTCGGAAGTTGCTTCACTGAATCATGTATCAGCATCAGCATGACAACACACCAACAAGAACACTTACGTGCATATGTCACCTATGATACCTGTGGTGAACAAAGTAATAAATTGATTTTTATAAAAATAATAAGGAAAACAGAAATATAGTATGGTCATGGTGTGTGATAGGCTTACGTAGTAAAGCGTATTTCTATGACTTGACAGAAAGGATGAGTGTGTTTCACGTGACACTGATAAGAACAAAATGATATACTTATTATGCTTTTTCATGGTAATATTAATGGTTGTATTTATTGCATGTTGCTAAATCTGGGTTTAATCTGCAATAATTTTCCAGTTTGGTGATCTTCTGGTCATTGGCTGGAAGTTACTCAATAGAACGCTGTATCTAAATGGTCTCCTATTACTAGGAAATATTGGAAATATGTTTTAGATATTGTCCAAGTCATGCTTTAGATACTCCTGCTATTTTTGTTTTATCTGGTATACAATACTGTTTCCAGGATCTGCAATATAATCAAACCTGACCAGCATAACTACTTAGTCAAATGGTAATGAAACTATTGGCATATCTATCACATATAATAACACTTATATTTACATATAAATATACATCTACAAGCATAAATGAAGTAGTAGGCCTAGATTAAAGTTTAGCGTAAACTATTGGCATATCTGTCAAATATATTAATAGCTACAAGTATATTTATATCATATGAATGTACATCTACATGCATTAGTAAAGTAGTAGATTCAAATTTAACATAAACTTTGAGTCGCAGGTAGAAATTTTATAATCTAAATTAGACACCCACTATCGTTTGTAGAGCCAGTATCATGCTTTTAGCTGTACACTCTGTGTATAAAATCAAATTGATAATCCATTAATCTAATTAACAAGACCAGTAATTATTAATATAGCAAGGTGCCTGACAGGTGAATATGAAGCAATTTGATTTCTCATCCATATGCAACTTGCATATTTTAATTAAATATATTTTTTACTGTTTCCAAACTGGTGTGTCATGCTCATATAAACACAATTTGAAAACAATGTTCTTCTATAATCGGTCACAGTACTGTATAGAATAAAATAAATTTAAACACAGGTATATGTATTGTATCTAAGTGTATAAGAGTACATGTACATGTAAGGTTTTACACTAGTAAAACTGTTTAACTAGTCGTTTGAAAAGCTCCACTATTTCTGTAAAAATAAAACATTTGATATTACTTGTTACATGTGGGAATATTATACCAGGCATTACAATCAGATTTGTGGACTGGTGCACATCCACTAATATTTACAATATTTACACATACAACTTCATGACATAGAACGGTAATTTCATGCTATTATATTATATACTCTACACTTTTACATTATTCTCTTTTTATTACACATTTACTTTATTTGAAGTTGTAAGATTGTATGTTCCTTGGATGGTTTATGAAGCATAATTGTCCAGATTTCCTAATATGTGTTAGTAAGAATAGAATGCTAGTTTTACAAATGTACATAAATTATTTTACACATAGAATATAGTTAGAAATGTCAGAGTGGCAAATATTTAGTTGATTACAGATGGATAAGTATATAACTATAGGATGAGATGTTAAGTTATACTTTAAAAAACTGCTGTGTCAAGTCAGATGGTTTATCAGTTTTGATACAGTGTAGATAAATAATTATTTATAGTAAATTGTGGAAATGATTCACTAACACTGTCTATAGGAACTAGTTGCAAATTCTGTGTGTGAAGTTTATCAACTACATGTACAAGTACATGTACATGTACATTAGAAACTAATTAATTATAATCATAAGTCACCAATCATGTCATTCTATTCCATATTTAGAATAATAATCTGTGATCATGAATATTGATGAGTCATCATCTAGTATAAATAGAGAGTCATTTACAGAAGTTAAATCAGAATCCTACTAGCTGTTCCAGTACAACCATCTGTCTACTCCAAACAACTGTAAGTATTACTATAATGTACTATGTTAGTTTTCGAACCTATCCTCCGAGCTAGATTGAGTATTTTACTCTAATGTAGGGAAAATAACTTAAAAAATAAATAATTTTGTTCTCAACTCAATTATTCTCTTTGCGGGCTGTGAGTTTAGAGATCACTTAACAAATTTTGCAACACATGAAGTGCTCAATGTATACTTTTACTAATGCAGCGCAGTGGCTTTATATTCACGTCATGTTCTGTTGTTACAGAAAGAAAATCAACATCATGAAGGTCATTGCAATCCTCCTCGCTGTCTGTCTTGCTGTTGCTGCTGCCTCCAGTGGATATAGTCAGTACTATGGAAAGTCCAGCTATGGAACAGGTCACTATAACAGAGGAGTGCATGGAAACAATAGAGGGTACAAAAGCGGAGGGTACAACAACGGAGGGTACAACAGAAGAGTGTACAACAACAGAGGACACTACAGAGGATCCAACAAAGGACATTACAACAACAAATCTTACTATAACAACAAGAAAACTGGTTCCTACAAACCACACAAAACTTACAACAAATACAACACATACAGCCAGTACTAGACTGAAAATGGTGGGTTTAAAAAAGTTTTTAGATCTTTTCTTTTACAAATTCAAAAAAAAGTTTTTGGAATAAACTCTGCTGCATAAAATGTGAAGAGAAATATGTAATATACCTGTAAAATAATGCAGTGGTTGCCTTAGAAATATAAATACTGCAATTATTTAAAACTTAGAAATATAAATACTGCAATCGTTTATAACTTTGACCCCGCACATTCTACTGTGTGTCTATTGAATATGGTTTTGGGGGTACAGCTATTGCCTTTTGTCTCTCTTACTCTTACAGAACAATATGCCTTGTAACTGTACATGTACATGGCAGTATATTGTTGAGCACTATATTACTTCTTTTTATTTTTCTCTCATAGATTTCTGAATGGTAGACTGGACTGGACCGGAACAGACAGGACAGTCTTATACTACTTGTACACAGCATCAACAATGAACTCTAATCCATAAATTTGTGCTATTGGTTAAAAATTGTTATTAATGGTTTTGTTATTCTAAATTTTTTGTTAGCGTTCTTAAACTCATTGTTTTGTTTTATTTTTCTAAATTCTAATAAACTACTTGCATAAAATTTGAACTACATAATTTATGTATTATCATTTCCACTCAGTTAAAAGTAATTAACTTTTGCTTGTTCTTTCATCGCAAGACTGTACAATCTTAACACGCATCAAGTTCTATTGGAAAGTAATTGTAAAAACTTACTCTTAATCTTTCAGTTAGGCAACTGTAAATAGGAAAGTACAAAAACTACAGGTGACCTCTAACTGCTTGCCTTACCTGATAGGTGAACATGTTCAAGTAATAGTAATAGTATCAGAAATAAATTATAATATATTTAGTATTTTTTGATCAATTTTAGCCAATTTTATATATATTTATGCCTATGTACAACACGAGACAATGCATGTGCAATATGTACTCAAACAACATCTAGAAGCTCTTTGTAAGTACATGTATATAATAAACTATTATGGCTCTCAATGCAGCTATTCATTAAGACTGATAAATACATGTAATTTTGTATCTAGCTTAAACTTTGCAAACTCACTTGGCAATGTAAATTATGTAGAAAGATATTCGTATTAACAGCTGATAATGTCAATAGTTGATTGAAAATTTGTTGAAATTGATTGTAAGGAGACATTGCATTGTTGATCGAGCTCCAACATACAGATAGTTATTCGACTTTCCTGGGCAGTTGAATCCTTATACTGTAGCTTGAGTTCTTCTTACTAGTATGTACAATGTATAATGTAACTTAGCCATTCCCTAAACGCACATTGTTGATACTAGGTTCTAGCGTCTGTTATTGGTTAGTTCTTAGGCTTCTGTCTATTGCCTACATCTGCATCAGCTTGAGTTCTGGATTAAATGACTGTGAATTTGGGTAAAGTCAAGAGGGTGCAACTTGATTCGTGTGCACTGAGGATTAAAATCACTGTGTTACGCATCCACGCTTTCACAACCGTTCAAATTCTGTCTAAGGCCTTCAGCAAATCTTTCACCCTAGCTGCGCCTGTTTGGATCAGGGCGTATAAATAATACAGGAGGTCCCGTGTAGTGTCTACATAAAAAGTGCACGTTAAGGATCCACCTCTGCCCTGATTCGCAAAGAAAAACCAGATTCTGGCGGGGTATGTGACCACATTGGGGTGGCGGGTTGATGTAGTGGTCACTGGCCATGCACTCCTGTTGTGGAAGGTGATCTCTTCTACTCGGAGCCCAGCTCCTGTCGCTCATACAAGTTTCGGACTTCGAAGGTCTGTTAAATAAGATGGCCAAGTGGCTCTACAGTAACCAAAAACAAAAAAATTTGTAATCATAGTCATCAGAACTTTTCAAAATAGAGTGACACAGTGTAATAGCTAACTAGAACCAATCAATGAATGGATCAACTTGGAATTTACTCAGTGTTATAAATGAGAGTACATGAGGCTATACAGATTTATCTACCATCAAGATAAATGTTACACACTGTAATAAATGATATTTTGGATTTCAAATTCAGTGAAACTATCTGAAATGTTCGCCTATAACGCTGAATTTGACCGCAGAGCTGAGCCGAGATATAGTTGAAGTGAAGGAAAAGCACGATATTGTTACCTTTCAAATTCTGATTAGTAGAGGACATACAATGTAAATTTTACTAATTTCACTTGCAGATACATGTACATGTACCTCCAAAATATCTGTACCTTGCACTTCACTGTACTGTATGTATGTATAATCAAATTAATAACTTATTAATCTACATGTAGTTGGGAGAGCAAGATATGCATAATCATGATTTCTGTTTTAAAATTGTCTGTGAGTAGTATATGTACAACTTGTGCAAGAATTAATGACACAGTTTGCATAGTCAATGTGACACATACTAGAAATAACACACCTCGGATGATGCGTAGTAATGTCTCAGAACTGTAACAATGGCACCATGTATAGTACACATGCCACTGTTCAAATAAGGCATGGATTACATTATAGCGGAAATGTTTCAAACTTTTTTATGTGCTGGAAATTGCATCAGTATAATTCTTTATGACTAGACAGTATTCAAAATAGAACATTCTAGCAATGACATGTGTATGTCATTGATAAAAAACTTACTTGCCAGCTTTACTTCTAGCTATTAATCCCAGGTAAGAAAGCAATTATTTAAAGAAACCTGTACTTTTTCTAGTTTTGATGTGAGGAAGGCGCTTAACCAATGGCACAGTTACTAATGTATCACGGAGCATTAAAAGGTTGGATGTCCTTTCCTAACGCCACCAATGACCTTCACGGATTCAAGCCTCGGACCACCACATGAATGCCCGGAGCCCTAACTTCTAGGTCACGGCTGCTCCCTACTCATATGTCAGGTATCGATGATTTTATTTACATTTACATTTATTGGGTTTTCTAAAAGTTTACAGATAACATTATTTTGTTAAAGGTAACTTGTTGACCACAAAAAGAATATATATGTATTATATACAACTCATAGGAGAGAATAAATAAATAAACAAAAAGAACAAAAAAAAAAAAAAAATATCATTGCTTATGACATGGGCCAATAATATAGAATAATGTGATTTAATAACAGATAGATAACAAGTATTAAAAGTATGTACAAGTGATAGCAGATTATAGGTGTTTAGGTAAAAAGGAGAGACAGGATTGGTGCTACATTAGTGTACATGTATAATGATCAAATGTGTATACAATAATAGGAGAAAGAAAAGGGCAGAATAGCGAGATGGGTGCTATATTAATGCAAAAAGGTAATATATACACATACATATATAGTGATACAAAAAAAAAAAAAAAACAAATCAGGGATCAGCATATTTGTTACCGATCAGAGCCAATATTATAATAAGCATATAGTAATTATCAACAATATGTACATAGCGGCAGTAGATTAGAGATATGTGTCAGCGTAGAAAGATTGAGAGCTGAAAGGGTGACCGGAAAGAAAGAATAAAGAGATTGCACACTACGTCAATGAGAAAGATAGGAAAAGACTTCAGCATAGGATCCAGAAAGATATTTATTAAATAGGGTCTAGGGGACATAATGCCCAAAACTGGGTTTAAGTGATTGTTTATTTATTATTTCATGTAAAGGATAAAAGACTTTTAGAAGGAAGATTATTTAATGTACATTTATGTAGAAGGTTTAATAGGGTTGATTTGCCATAATTGGTTCTGTATGAAGGTTTAATTATGAGGCAGTTGCTACGTAAAGAGCGCTGATGTCTGTTAGATTTTTGTACAATATGCAAGATGTGCTTTGAGGCTTTGTTTTTTGATAATTTTTTATGTGTGAATTTGTGAAAAAGAAAAAGTCTTCGACTATAGAGTGTTGGTAGGTTTAAAAGTGACCGGCCATTTGTTATAGAAAATTTTTTGGGTGCAGATATTATTATTCTAATGGCTTTATTTTGTACTCTCTCTATTAAATCTGTTGTTTTTTGAGTAGTTTCTAAATAAATCGCTGAGCAATATTCCAATATGGGGCGGACTAATGTTTTATAGGTCTTTAGTGACTCTTCAACGTTCATATATTTTTTAAGTTTTGATATTAGATAAATGATCTTATTGGCTTTAGTTGATATTTCAGTAGCGTGAGTGTGGAAATTGAGGTCTGTGTCAAGGGTGGCACCTAGTACATTTATAGAGTGCCGGGACTCGATGTTAATGTCTTGATAGCGTATGTGGTAAAATTCTTTAACATTTCTATTGGAGAAAATGCAGAACTGTGTTTTAGTGATGTTGAGCTGTAGTAGATGGTTTTTATACCAGTTTGATGCCTCTTTTAGTAAGAGTTCAGAGTTGGCTAGGATTTGAGGAATATTATGTCCTTTGCAGAATAATAAGGTGTCGTCTGCATATGCGTAAGAATTTTTAAATGTTAGCAGTATATCATTAATTGCTAGATTGAACAGAATAGGCCCTAAAATGGAGCCCTGTGGTACTCCACATGTTATAGTTAAAGACGTTGATCGGGATTCTCCTACTTTCATTATTTGGTTTCGATTTTTAAGATATGACCTAAGTAGAGCTATGGTTGTGCGAGAGAATTGGTTGTTGCTTAGGATGTGTAGTAATAAATCATGATTAACTGTATCAAATGCTTTACGAATGTCAAGAAATAGCGCACCAATATAACAGGGGTCTGGTTTGTCAAGTTCTACTTTCCAGTTTTGAAGTACAGATAGAAGTAATTGTTCAGTTGAGTGATTTTTTCTAAAGCCAAACTGCCGCTCAGAGAGTATATTGTGTTTTTCTATAAATGCAGGGGCGTATTTTAAGGGGCGGCAGGGAGGCACTGCCGCCCCTGTTCTCAAAATAAAGTGGCCTAAAAAAACTACTTTTGAAAATTTGACACTGTTTTCCTCAATATTTGCTTCATTTCCGGTTTGCGACCGAAGCGTTATCTCTATAGTTTTAACTCTATGGCGTTATCACTCTACTTTTAACTCTATGGTGTTGCGGCGTAACAATAACCAGTAATCTTGGAATAATCACTACATTGCAAGTGGCACACAAAGAGGCCCATAAAACTATGTAATCTGCTAAAAGACTCTATGGTTATGCTAAGGTTAAAAACTTGCGATCTTGTGAATGAATGAATGAATAAATATTTTTATGGATAGTTATTTATACCAAGGAAAAAATAATAAATGTGAAAGTAAAAGTAGTGAACAGTTGAATCAGGTGAATCAATTTGTAAGTCACTGCTATCAATGAGGTGGTTTCTTCTCTGTCACTGACTACGAGCAGATGCATGAAATTTAATTCCAATATTATATATTGATATTATTTATATTATCTTGGCTTCTTTTAAAAATATTTATGATTTTTTCTTTTAATATAATATAATTAAAAGTGTTTCCATTCATTTTAGTCATTCATTCTAGCAATTGCCACTCTACTGACAGCTACTACTCTACTGCTACATTGACTGCTAACAACTAAATATGTATTGTAAAGGAAAAATACTAATTTAAAAATAACATAATACAATAATAATTAAATATTTTAATTTTAAATTTATATATAATTAATATAATTACACTATTAATATTATCTTAACTTTAATAGGCTGCTACACTTTTCTTGCAAAAATATCTATTTTACATACATTTTATTTTAAATAATTAATTTATAATAACCACAGTTGTTGATCAGCTACTAAAATTTGAAAATCCTAATTTAAAAAATACACTTGTGCCTATGGACTCTTTGTAAAATATACAATCATGCAGTATTGTAGTTATTATAAAATTCTACTAACTAGTAATAGTACTGTAACACTTTCACTCCTGTTGCAAGTAGTAGTAACTTTATTAAGCAGAAGTAGTAACTTTATTAAGCAGAAGTAGTAATGAGTACTTGTTGTAGTGATGCTAGAACTAACTTGCTGCTATGTCTAATTTTTGCACTTCAGAGAGTGAGATTTGAAAATTTTCCGCTGCGCGTGCATTTGCGGGGGGTGCCCACACCCCACCCCCCGCACCCCCCTCCCACCCGACTTTCTGCCTCCCCACTCAATTTTTCTAACCTACGCCCCTGAAATGTCATCATTTGGTTTTTCATGTCTAATTCAAATACTTTTGATAATATGGGTAACGAAGAGATGGGTCTATAGTTTGATGGGTCAGATTTATTGCCCTTTTTATGAATTGGTGTCACAAGAGCTGCTTTAAGACAATCTGGGAATGTTGATTTTAAATAGCATTCATTAATGATAATAGTCAGAGGGAGTGCTATAAGGTCTACAATTATTTTGTAAATAATGGCTGGCATTCTACTATGTCATCATTACTGGTGTTAAAAGAGCTAATAAATTGATTACTATCTAATAATAAGATAAACACACACAACAATATTATTTGGTACCAAATTTGTCTTTTTTAGTGGTCTACATTGCAGTTGCTCATTGCACTGGTCTTTACTGTACTGACCGTTATTTCTCTGGCTGCTTTTATACACAATCAACTGAGTGTAGTTAATGCCAAACAAGATTTGATTTGTCACGAAGCATCCCCTTGTTTAAGATGTTGGGTGACAATAAGAGCAACATTTAACAATTAGCAATAGTAGATGGATTCGACAAACTCTACGTCAATATACATGTACATGTAGTACTAGTTGTATATATTGTATATGAAAGAGGGTAATTGATACCATTTCATAGAACATGCGATTTACCTGTACATGCACAGTGTTACTATTTCCATGATAAACACAGTGCACATGGTCTGTCTGTATTAGACCTAATTCCACCACTATTTCCATACCAGAAGTTGAAAATTCAGATTAAATATCTCCCTATAACATCAGCCACCTGGCTGTACGCCTTTTGTCTGGACATCTAATTATTACACATTATCATAATTAGCAAGACAAAAAGTGAATACTTATGATTTGAGAAGGCGCTTGTCTGGTGGTTTGATAAACAGATTGATATGTTATGTGCCTTTCACAAGTGTCACCAAGAGGTGAAAGTGCCAGAGTAACTACATCTACGTGTGCATCATTTTGGATGTTGGGTGAAAGATCATTCTCTAGATTGTATAATAAGTTTAAGTATTAACAGAATGCTAGTTGCACACAGTCACATATTTTATATCTGAAATGTAGTCAGAAATGTCAGAGTAGAGAATATTCAATTGATTACGCAGAAGCCTGGCTAAAATGCAAGGGGGATGACTACAATTATATCATGTGAAGGGATGTTAAGTTATACTATAAAAACTGATGTGTCAAGTCAGGTCGATTGGTTTGTTGGTTTCAATAATTAAATAATCAATTGCACAAAATATTGGAAATGATTCACTAACACTATCTAAAGGAACTAGTCTCAAATTCTAGGTGAAGTTATTTAACTACATTAGAAACAAATTATTTATAATCCACAAGTCACCAATCATACCATCCTTGGCCATATTTAGAATGATGACCTGTGATTATGAATATTGCTGAGTCATCCTCTAGTATAAATAAAGAGCCAGTTACAGAAGTTAACTCAGAATGCTAACAGCTGTTCCAGTACAACCATCTCTCTACTCCAAGCAACTGTAAGTATTACTATAATTTACTATTTTAGCTTTCCAGACTAAGACCCTCAGAGCTAGATTAGTTGATTATTTTGCAGTACTAATAGTTTGGTATGCTTAATTTGACAAAAGTGATTATGCTCTTTGCAAGATGTGGGTTGAGCCGATTTTGGTTCGATCATTATGTATTACCTTAACTAAACAGTGTAGATTCTTATAAATTTAACACAGTTCCTGTATATTCATATATTCTGTTGTTACAGACAGAAAATCAACATCATGAAGGTCATTGCAATCCTCCTCGCTGTCTGTCTTGCTGTTGCTGCTGCCTCCAGTGGGTATAGTCAGTACTATGGAAAGTCCAGTTATGGAACAAGTCACTATAAAAGAGGAGGGTATGGAAACAATAGAGGGTACAAAAGTGGAGGGTACAACAACGGAGGGTACAACAGAAGAGTGTACAACAACAGAGGACACTACAGAGGATCCAACAAAGGACATTATAACAACAAATCTTACTATAACAACAAGAAATCTGGTTCCTACAGACCATACAACACCTACAAAGAATACAACACTTACAGCCAGTACTAGACTGAAAATGGTAAGTTTAAAAAATTTATTTGAGCTATGTTGCTACAAAATCAGCGGAAGTGAGTGGATTAAATTCTGCTACATAAAAGCTATGGAGAAAACTCTATCATAGGTGTTATGTTTCAGTGCGTAGGTACAGCTGAAACTAACATTGACAATTGAATGTCTAAATACTTCTTTGTGTGCAGAACTTCTAGTTTATTGTATATAAATAACAAGCTATAATATTTAGCTGAACTAGACTAGCAATGTGTAGTTACTTGAACACTGGCATATTAGCAACTGAACTAAAATTGGAACTGGCCTGCTTATATACTAGTTGCTATAGAATATTCTAGAATCTGTGATTCAGCAAGTATAAGAATGTTCTAGGCCATTCCAGTAAATCCTATGTAACACTACTGTAAGTAAACAAAAGTATGATTCATTGTCACGTCTACCATATAACTAGTGCGTGCTATTATTAGAACATAAAATAAACAATAAATAGTGATAGTACATATCACTCCTCCCGCACTAGCTTGAGTACCACAGTTTAACATTAGTATTTTGAACTGTCATAGAAATCGGGTCTCTTTCTGTTTCGACTTGGGTATCTTGGTCTGTCTGGTGACTTTGGTGTGGTAGCTGGAACTGTGACATCAGTAGTGATATTAGGTGAAGTCTGGTCTAGTGTCTCCAGTCTCGGTTGTAACTGATTGACATGTCTTTTCCAAATACCTCTGTCGGTTCGTACTCGGAACAGCATGTTGCCAAGTTGATTGATTATCTCTCCTGGAAGCCATTTTGGTCCCGAACTGTAGTTTCGTGCGTAAACCAAAGAGTTTGCAGTGTACTGCGTAGTCGATCTTGGATTGCGTGTGATATTTCAACACTTTCTTGTAGCTCCTGTTGATCAAACTGGACATCAGGTCCTTGTGGTAATCGTGAGAGTCCATCAGCATTACCGTGTTGCCTTGTGGGTTTATGGCGGATATCGTACTGATATGCCATGAGTGTAAGTGCCCAGCGCTGTAAGCGTTGTGCTGTGAGCACTGGTACGTTCTTGTTTGGAGAGAAGATGGCTAAAAGAGGTTCATGATCTGTAACGAGTGTGAACTTTCTTCCATAGAGATACTGTCGGAACTTGGTTACTCCATAGATAATTGACAAAGCCTCCTTTTCTATCTGGGAGTACTTCTTCTGGTGTTCATCTAGTGTCTTGGATGCATGAGCTAATGGTCTCTCCACTCCATCTTTCTCTTGCATTAGAACTGCTCCAATACCGTACTGTGAAGCGTCAGTCGCAAGTATTAGAGGTTTGGACTCCTCATAATGAGTAAGCTGGGTAGCCCGAATAACATCATTCTTGAGTGTATTGAATGCTAGATCACATTCGGAACTCCACTCGAACTCTGCACCGTTGTGTAAGAACTTGTAGAGGGGTGCAGCTTTCTTGGATAGATTGCTTATAAACCTGCCATAATAATTAATCTTACCCAGGAATGCCTGTAGTTCCTGGACATTCTGAGGACGAGGTAGCTGTCTTACGGCGTCTATAGCAGAGTCAGATGGTCGTTTACCATCTTTGTCAATGATATGCCCAAGGTATTCCACTGAGCTTTTGAAGAATTCACATTTCTCTTCTCTGATACGAAATCCGTATTCCTCGAGTCTTGCCAGCAGCTTTTCTAAATTTCTCCAGTGTGTCTCCTGGTCACTGCCGGTAACTATAAGGTCATCAAGGTAGGCTGCTACTCCTGGAATGTCAGCAATCATAGTGTCCATGCATCGCTGAAATTGTGCTGGGCTGGAAGCAACGCCAAAGCACATTCGATTGTAGCGGAAGAGTCCAAATGGTGTGTTAATTACACAAAGCTTCTTAGCATCATCTTGGAGCTCTATTTGAAGATAGGCATCTGCCAGGTCGATCTGCGAAAAGTGTGTTCCGCCTCTTAACTTTTCCAGAAGTTCATCTAGTTTGGGTAGAGGGTGTTGGTCAATGGAAATCTGTTGGTTGAGCAGCTTGAAGTCACCACATATTCGAACTTTTCCATTCGGTTTAGAGACTGCTACAATTGGTGCAGCATATTCGCTGTAGTCTACATGTTCCAACACGCGTTCTTGTACCAAACGCTCCAGTTCTTCTTTTACTGCATCACGTCGAGAGAAAGGTACGTCCCGAGGTTTGAAGAATACTGGTTTAGCTTGTGGTTTGAGATGAATGGGTGCTTTCATCTTAGTGCATAGCCCAAGACCTTGTTTGAATACATTGGAGTATTTCATAGATAGCTTGGTTAGTCTATCTTGAATTGTTGCAGATTGTCGGGAGTTGTCAGCTACTGTCTGTGTATGCTCCCTTGGGATTGAGCCTAGTGCAGCAAGCCCTTGATGTGACAGTCCGAAGTTGTCACTCCAGTCTAATCCAAATAGATTAGTGCCATGTGGATCATCTACGACGAGTAGTTTGAGATTTTTCTTCTCCTGTTGACCTACTTTGACGTCTGTGGTGCATTCTCCTTTCACACGTAGTTTCCTGTTGCCATAGCCTGTGAGTTGTGTGTAAACAGGAGTGATGGTGGGTGAACCTAGCTGTTTGTAGCCTTCCATACCAACCATGGAGCAAGTTGCACCTGTGTCCCACTGGAACCTGGTGGGTCTACCATTGATTTGAGTGTGGATCCAAATTTGTTTGCCGATCCGTTCAAACACCTGATGAGCATTTGCGCTGTAGGGTTGAGTTGGAGAGTAGTGAAAGACGCTGCACACTGACTCTCTTACTGTGTTTGTTAAAGAGTGGTCGCCTTTACTTCTGGGTTTTGTTTTCTGTGACTGACATACAGAAGCGATGTGTCCCTTTTTGTTGCACGTTTTGCATACAAATTCTCTACAAGGACAGTCTTGTCTGTCATGTTTAGTATGACAGCCAGGGCAGGATTTGTACTTCCCTGGTAACTTTGAAGATGTTGGTTTTGTACTTCCAACATGTCTCTTCTGTTTGCTATGTCGATAGTTTCCTGACATCTTGTTGACAGAAGCAGGAGAGGTCTGACTGGAGTCACCTTTGAGTACCTTGTCCGTCTCTGTAGTACGAACGTATGTAGCTGCCTTCTTGAGAACATCATCAAGAGTGGGGTCAGCGTCAAGCAGACATTGGCGTCTGACATCTGGATGTGGTGTCTCCTTGATAATGACGTCACGTATCTGATCGTCAACATAGCTTTGGTTGCATGATCCGTTCTTACACGCGAACCTGCAATCTCGTGCTAATCCTCGAAGTTCTGCGGCCCAGTCAGCGTACGACTGACCTGGTTTCATTTTACACTGGTAGAATTCATATCTTGCAGCTTGAACATGAGTAGTGTCAATGAAGTGCGATGAAAGTTTCTCTGTCAACTCACCATATGTCTTGGTAGAAATGTCCTCTGATCCAAACAAATTAGTGAGTAAATCATAGGTGGTGGAACCTACCCATGACAGAAGGCATGCGCGTTTCTGTTGGTCATCAGTGACTTTGTAGACTGAGAAATGTTGATTGAAACGCTCCAGGTAAACTTTCCACTTCTCCTTTTCTCTGTCGAATGCTTCAAATTTCGGTATTGTAGAAGCGTTCTCTGTCTTGAGAGTTGTCTGCTCTTTAGTCTTAAGCATCTCAATAAATTGTTGTTGGAATGTTATTTGTTGCTGCTGCATAGCATCCAGTATAGCCTTTATGTTGTCATCCATACTGCCAGTTGAGGTTTAATCCAGTGTAGTGTGTGTGTGTGTTAGATCCCACTGTGTGTGTGTTGGATCCCACTTCTGACACCAGTTGTTATTTTTCAGTGCGTAGGTACAGCTGAAACTAACATTGACAATTGAATGTCTAAATACTTCTTTGTGTGCAGAACTTCTAGTTTATTGTATATAAATAACAAGCTATAATATTTAGCTGAACTAGACTAGCAATGTGTAGTTACTTGAACACTGGCATATTAGCAACTGAACTAAAATTGGAACTGGCCTGCTTATATACTAGTTGCTATAGAATATTCTAGAATCTGTGATTCAGCAAGTATAAGAATGTTCTAGGCCATTCCAGTAAATCCTATGTAACACTACTGTAAGTAAACAAAAGTATGATTCATTGTCACGTCTACCATATAACTAGTGCGTGCTATTATTAGAACATAAAATAAACAATAAATAGTGATAGTACATATCAATAGGTGTACATGTATAATAATTAAATGGCTGACTTAAAAATATAAATAATATAATCATTTAAAAGATGAGTTAAGGCAATACATAATGTTATTCCTGCACATTCTACTGTGTGTATTTAATATGGCTCTGATGGTACAGTATATTGCCTTTTGTCTCTCTCGCTGAACAATATGCCTTGTAAATGTAAATGTACATGTACATGTACATGACTGTATATTGTTGAGAAATATATTACTTCTATTTATTTTTCGCTCATAGATTTCTGAATGGTGAACTGGACTAGACTGGAACGGAATGGACACATATAACTACTTGTACACAGCATCAACAATGAACTCTAATCCACAAATTTGTGCTATTGGTTAAAAATTGTTATTAATGGTTTTGTTATTCTAAATTTCTGTTACCGTTCTTAAACTCATTGTTTTGTTTTATTTTTTTAAATTCTAATACACTACTTGCATAAACTTTGAACTACATAATTTATGTATTATCATTTCCACTCAGTTAGGAGTAGTTAACTTTTGCTTGTTCCTTCATTGCAAGACTGTACAATCTTAACACGCATCAGTTTCCACTTGAAAGTGTTTGTAAAAATTCACTCTCAATCTTTCAGTTAGGCAACTGTAAATAGGAAAGTACGAAAACTACAGGTGACGTCTAACTGCTTGCCTTGCCTGATAGGTGAACATGTTATATTTTAGAAGCAAGTAATAGTATCAGTAATAAAATAATTTATATAGCTAATGTGTTGTGGTCAATTGAGCCAGGACAATTACGTATAATATATGTCTATTTACGATGCAGCGCATGTGCAATATGTACAGAAACAACATCTAGACGCTCTTTGTAAGTACATGTATATAATAAACTATTATGGCTCTCAATGCAACTATTTATGCAGACTGATAAATACAATCATGTAATTTTGTATCTAGCCTAAACTTTGACAAATTACATTGCAATTGCAATGTACATTATATAGAAATATATTCATATTGACTGCTGATAATATCAATACTGTTGATTGAAAAACTGTTAAAATTAATTGTAATGAGACATTGCATTGTCTAATGAGCTCCAACATACAGATAGTTGTTTGACTTTAATTGGACGGTTGGATCCTTATTCTGTAACTTGAATTATTCTTAATATGTCTGTGACTTAGCCAGCCCCTACACGCACATTGTAAATGCTAGGATCTACAGTCTGTTATTGGCTGGTTCTTAAGCTTTTCTCTGTTGTCTACATCTGTAGCAGTAGCTTGAGGTCTGGGTTACACGGATGTGATTTTTGAGGGTGCAACTTGATGCATGTGCATTGAAGATTAAAATCACTATGTTAGACATCCACGCTTTCACAACTGCCCAAATTCAGCAATGTTATCTCAAATTTCCCTTGAACAGCTGGTAATGGAATATACATGTACATGTATATTCCATTACATGTACATGGTCATCAGAACTTTCCAAAATAGAGAGACAACAGTGTAGTAGCTACAATGTAACTAGAACCAATCAATGAATGGATCAACTTGGAATTCACTCGGTGTTATAAATGAGGGTACATGAGGCTATACAGATTTATCTATCATCAAGATAAATGTTACACACTGTAATAAATGATATTTTGGATTTAAAATTCAGTGAAACTATCTGAAATGTTCGCCTCTAACGCTGAATTTGACCGCAGAGCTGAGCCAAGATATAGTTGAAGTAAAGGGAAAGCACTATATTGTTACCTTTCAAATTCTGATTAGTAGAGGACATACAATGTAAATTTTACTAATTTCACTTGCAGATACATTGTACATGTACCTCCAAAATAGCTGTACCTGGCACTTCACTGTACTGAATGACTGTATAATCAAATTAATAACTCATTAATCTACATGTAGTTGGGAGAGCAAGATATGCACAATCATGATTTTTGTTTTAGAATTGTCCGTGTGTAGCATATGTACAACTAGTGCAAGAATTAATGACACAACTTGTATAGTCAATGTGACACATACTAGAAATAACACACCTCAGATGATGCGTAATAATGTCTCAGAACTGAAACAATGGCACCATGTATAGTACACTTGCCACTGTTCAAATAAGGCATGGATTGCATTATAGCGGAAATTTTTCAAACTTTTTTATGTGCTGGAAATTGCATCAGTATAATTCTTTATGACTAGACAGTATTCAAAATAGAACATTCTAGCAATGACATGTGTATGTCATTGATAAAAAACTTACTTGCCAGCTTTACTTCTAGCTATTAATCCCAGGTAAGAAAGCAATGATTTGAAGAAACCTGCATCTTTTTCCAGTTTTGATGTGAGGAAGGCACTTAACCAAAGGCACAGTTACTAATGTATCACGGAGCATTACAAGGTTGGATGCCCTTCCTAACACCCCCAATGACCTTCACGGATTCAAGCCTGGACTCCCACATGAATGCCCAGAGCCCTAACCACTAGGCCACGGCTGCTCCCTACTCAAATGTCAGGTATCAATGACTTAATGTCATCTTTACTGGTGTTGAGAAAGTAATAAATTGATTGCTATCAAATAATAAGATAAACATACATCTTTTTGGTGGTCTATTTATTGCAGTAGCTTATTGCACTGGTCTTCACTGTACTGGCCGTTATTTCTCTGGCTGCTTTTATACACAATCTACCGAGTATCGTACTGACAAGCAAGATTTGATTTGATATGTCACTAAGCATCTCCTTGTTTAGAGAGCTGCCGTGGCCTAGTGGTAAGGGCTCTGGACTTTCATGTGGGAGTTCCAGGTTCGATTCCCATAAGGTTCATTGGTGGTGTTAGGAAGGGCATCCAACCTTATAATGCTCCTGTGCTACATGAGTAACTTTACCATTGGTGAAGTGCCTTCCATACCCCAAATTGGAAAAAATGCAGGTCTCTTTAGATCTTTGCTTTCTTACCTGGGATTAATAGCGGGAAGTAAAATTGGTAAGTTTTTTTAAGCATCCCCTTGTTTGAGATGTTAGGTGAAAATAAGAGAAAAATTTTACAATTAGCAATAGTAGACGGATTCAACAAACTCTACGTCAATATACATGTATATGTACATGTAGTACTAGTTGTATATATTGTAATATGAAAGAGGGTAACTGATACCATTTCATAGAACATGTAATATACCTGTGCCTGTACAACATTACTATTTCCTTGATAAATACAGTGCACATGGTCTGTCTGTATTAGACCTACTTCCACTATTATTCCCGTATCAGAAATTGAACATTCAGATTAAATATCTCCCTACAACATCAGCCACCTGATGGTCCGTCTGTTTTCTGGACATCTAATTATTACTCATTATCATAATTGGCAAGATAAAAATTGAATACTCATGATTCCAGAAATCGCTTGTCAGGTGGTTTGATAAACAGATTGACATGTCATGTGTCTTTTACAAATGTCACCAAGAGGTGAAGGTGCCCCAAGTACCTACATCTACATGTACATCATTTCGGATGTTGGGTGAAAGATCATTTTCTAGACTTCATAATAAGTCTTTGTATTAACAGAATTTTAGTTGCATACAGTCACATACCTTATGTCTGAAATGTAATCAGAAATGTCAGAGTGGAGAATATTCAATTGATTGCGCAGAGGCCTGGTTAAAATGCAAGGGAGATGAATACAATTATATAATATGAAGGGATGTTAGGTTATACTATAAAAACTGCTGTGTCAAGTCAGGTCGATTGGTTTTTTGGTTTCAATACTTAATTAATCAATTACACTAAATATTGGAAATGATTCAGTGACACTGTCTAAAGGAAGTAGTCTCAAATTCTAGGTGAAGTTTATCAACTAAATTAAAAACTCATTAATTATAATCAATAGCAATCCATCATGTCACTCTTTTCCATATTTAGAATAATGACCTGCGATTATGAATATTGATGAGTCATCATTTAGTATAAATAGAGAGTCAGTTACAGAAGTTAAATCAGAATCCTACTAGCTGTTCCAGTGCAACCATCTCTCTACTCCAAACAACTGTAAGTATTATTATAATTTATTATGTTAACTTTCGAACCTACTCACTGAGATAGATTGAGTATTTAACAATAATTTAATTTGAGAAATAAATAATTTTTTTCTCAACATGATTATTTGCTGTATAGGATGCATAGGATGTGGGTTTAGAGATCACTTAACAAATTTTACAACACCTGAAATGCTCAAAGTATATTTTTATAGATGTAACACAGTGCCTTTATATTCACGTCATGTTCTGTTGTTATAGACAGAAAATCAACACCATGAAGGTCATTGCAATCCTCCTCGCTGTCTGTCTTGCTGTTGCTGCTGCCTCCAGTGGATATAGTCAGTACTATGGAAAGTCTAGCTATGGAACAAGTCACTATAACAGAGGAGTGCATGGGAACAATAGAGGGTACAAAAGCGGAGGGTACAACAATAGAGTGTACAACAGAAAAGTGTACAACAACAGAGGACACTACAGAGGATCCAACAAAGGACATTACAACAACAAATCTTACTATAACAACAAGAAAACTGGTTCCTATAGACCATACAGCACCTACAACAAATACAACACTTACAGCCAGTACTAGATTACAACAATGGTAAGTTTGACTTAATATGACTTTTGCTGACAATATTGGCAGAAATGTGGTTAGTTTAAATTGTGGTGCATAAAGATTAACTAGCAAACTTGATTAATTAATTAACAAAATTACAAACCAAAACACAACAGTTTAACAAATAAGTCAATTGTCCTTGTCTTTAATTTAATAACAAAAGCAACTTTCTAAGTTGTTGTAAAATGTTGCGTTTCTTGTCTTGTTATACGTTAGATTCAAAGCAATTATTGGAATCCTGTTGAAAGTATAAAATAATACTGTGAGATACAGGTATTAGGTAAACTGCTGTTGCTGTTAGTAATGCTTAGATTTTCCTGCTAAATATGGATGTACAGTTTCTTACATTGTATCAAAATTTATAGCCTGGTCTTTCTACTCCAGCACTGAATGATACGCGGTTATTCGTCTAATTTGTAACAATGCCTGAAATTTCATTTATTGCAGGAATCTGCAGATTGGGCTGGACTGCAAGAGGTTCCAGACTCTCAGACCAATCTCAAAGCTCAATTCTAATGACGTTGCTCCATGACGTTGCTCCATGACGTTGCTCACTTTCCTCCCAAATTGTTTGTTTACTATTATTTGTTAAATTTTAAGTTTTTGTTTTATTTTTCTACGATCCAATAAAATAATTTGCATGCAGTTCACAAAAACACTTGCATGATTCTTTCTTCCTGAGGTAGCAAAAGTTAAATTTCAGCTGTTCTTTTATTATGAAACAGGATTATTTAAATTCCCCACCTGAGGATGTCTTTGCCGCTAGACAAAATCAGAGAAATTGTACTATCGTTGCAGCATACAGTACAAAAAGAGGAAATCAGGATATTCTTATTTATAAAAACTTTGAAACTTTAAAATACTTTATAAAACAACTTTATCTAGTTTAGCCCTCCAGTATTTAAAATTCTATAGGGTACTGCTTGGCGTCACCTTTTACATGTGCACCTTTAGTTCACAAAGTAAATATACATGTATATTATTACGTTTTAACAGAATATAACAGATGATCGTTAGTGACATCATTATACACTTAAATGTAATTATATATACTATACTTGAAATATCCACTTGTCCATACTTTACTAGCACAATCCAAGAGTTGTCTTATCGTCGTTATGCAGTATACATTTCATTCGTTTGTACTGTGCACGCACAATCATGTAGACTACAACTCCGAGTATATATGGTGTTTGTTTCAATTAAATCTCGTTTTACTGTTAGTTATCTTTTCCATTTTCTCTGCATTTGGAGAAGACAACTTCCACATTGAAAGCTGGATTTAACTCCATTCTGCTCCATTTACTGACATATTCTATGGTTTGAACAATGCTGTTAACTGCAGTAATGTAGAAATTTTGATAGCCTTGGATCCTTGTCTGTGGATAGATCTAAGGGGTTATAAAGAAGCCAACCTTCCTGTCTAGTTCTGGTGAAGAACCTTAGCCATCTCTATTCTTTCTACTTGTGCACCCAACTTGAACATTCTAACACTTATTGACATGCTTTGTCTGCTGAAGGCCAGTGGCAGTAATGACTGTCAATAGATTAGAAAATCCATGTACTTCTGTGAGAGAAGTGGGTGACAGCGTGTAATTAATTAGATATGATAGTAAAACAAAAATGGATTTTACACTGTACATGAAGTATACATGTATTTATCAAGGACTTTTATTGCAAGTTGGGGGCACAGTTTTTGACCTTGCAATGCTTGTGCAGCATCAGTGTCATCTATGATCCACCTGGCCAAGACAAGTTTTATGCCTAGTTATGAAGTTGTCCTCTCCCCATATAACGTTTTTAAATAACACATTCTCAATATTTAATTCAGCAACCTACTTGGTATGCGTTTAACTATATTTCTACGACTAATTATACTCGGCAAACTGTGCAAAAGACACCCCTAACCCTGAAATAACAGGAAATTTATGTGTTGAAATACTCCTTGTTCAACCAGATAAGCCTGTTTTACTCAAATATTGTGTGGTCATGTGACTTGTGTATTTATCAGCCATTTTCAATATTGCAGTATCTGTTCAGTATCATGTCTTCACAATCGATAGTAAAATGCTAAGCAATTATTTTAGTGTATATTATCCAATAATTTAATATCACTAATAGATTTCTTTATTGAAAGCAAGATTCCAAACTCTGTATTATGCATATCTAATAATTATAATAGCAAATAATACTATATTATACATCACATGTATAATGTAATTGTGGCAAACATCATCATAAATACATTATACAACAACATGTACATATAATAACACAATCATGTAATATACTTAAAGCAGTAATGTAATGGACAATAACTACATATACGTGTACACCTACGAGTCAAGAGCCAATACAGCTACAACATACGCCAAGTTTTACGATATCTATGCATGATATCATAATGTGAATCGTGTGGGGAGGAATGGAAGCACATCCAATATTTCAAAAACTAACTTTGTTAGACAAAGCTGTTTGAAAATTTTTTAATTGGCTGCCTTTTTCAACATCGGAAAGTTCTCGCTTGTCTAAACATTTCAACAGCTCATCACCGTTTTCCTTTGCTATGATGGAAGCTGGTACACGTTTGTCCCTCAGTGTATCTCTCCTTCGCAGACAGATTGACATGTATCTTTCGGAGCTTAGTTCAGAGTCTTCTATTGTAGGCCTACTCTTGTTACATTTAAATAACTTGAACAGAGACTGTCTAAAGGTTTTGCTTAAAAACCCATAGAGTATAGGGTTGAGGGCGCTATTGCAGTAAGGCAACGCTGATGCTACAAAATAGCCAATGAGTATTGCTTCTGATATTTCGTCCTCAGAATGGAAATGTCCTACTAAATATACAATCTGGTAGACCCAATATGGCAACCAGCAAAGAATAAATGTTATAATTATAAAGAATACAAGTTGTCCAACCTTATGCTTTCGTTTCTTCTGTCTCTTCTTCCCCAGCGTTGGTTGTCTGCAAATTTTAACGACTACAAGTGTGTAGAATACTGTTATCAGTGTTATTGGCAAGAAGAATCCCAGAATCATCCTATATAAGGTAAAAGCGAAAGCCAACTTTTCCTCCCAGTTCAGAAGACACATCTTTCTGTTCGTCTCTGCAATCTCTGCTCCCAAAAATAATGGTAGTGAAAGCAAAATGGCTCCTACCCAAATGAACATGCAAAGGATGATGCAGCTGCAAAGTTTCCGAAAGATCCCAAACTTGAAACCACGACACACTGTCAAGTACCTGTCCAAACTCATGACAGTTAGCATGTAAATACTAGCGAATACATTTATCCCAAAACATCCATTGTATATCTTGCACAGCATGTCCCCAAATATCCACTTTCCCAAATGAACCTTTGCTATTTCAAACGGAACACATAGCAAGTATAAAAAGTCGGCTAACGCCATGTTGAAAATAAAGACCCTTGAACCAATATTTAGATCAGAACTTCTAAGGACAACTGTCATTGCTAGTGCATTCCCTATTATTCCAGTAGCGCAAGTTATTACATTGACGATTGACATGACGTACTCCGCAAGATGGGCATGATAGCTAGCTGCCATGGTAATATTAGGTAAGAATTCCTCCATCTTTTGTTAAGTATGGTTATTCTTCGCCAGGCTTTACTGCAACAAAAAAGTATACAACTAGTATAAAATTTGTTGTTAAAGCTTCTCAGTGATTAAAGGATAATATTGCAGTATACCAAATTTCTGTAACCTACTTGTACTTCTCTGTAGGTTGGTATCACATAGATTTCAACTACAAGCCCTAAGGACGATATATACTGGATTACTACCAACATTTATCATAGATTTGGTGACCATTCTTTGCCTCGAACCTACTGTGTATCCAAACGATAATTACTATTATAATTACTATGACTGTCCAGACAGCATAACTGCTCATAGAGTGGATAGGTCATAAACCTGTTAGCGCTTGCTTCTCAATTTACTGGTACCACACTTGACTACTATTGCACATGTCGGTTCCTACTCGTAGTCAGTCCATTCATCACCCAGGTCACAAGGTCACAAGGTCGAAAGTTCACAAGTAAAATACTTTTCTTGACGTTTCTATTGTGTCTAGTTTACTTCCTGTATGCAGCACCTGAGTTTTTTGCCAGTATATCAGTTGAACATGGTTGACACCCTTGTCATGTCATGCCGGCCTATGCCCAACTGGTAGTTTATAAATTTAATCATAAAACTGTAGTATTACATCACACTGCATAACATTTAATAAATATTGCTCAAATATAAACAATACCTCTCAAGTTGTAACAAAATAATATAAAATCAATGTTACAGCAAGTTCAATGTGTGCTGTGCATTTAACCACTCTCTTATACTGAGAGAGTAACAGAATTGAATTAAATTTTCAGTATATTCTAAAGAAATGAAAATGAGATAATAGACTGAATTAGTAGCCTATCAGTATCTTCAGATTGTCATTTATTTTTCAAATTGCGACAAGAGGTGCATTTAGTTGACAATATTTTGAAGCCTAAATACTATAATTTCAAGTGCAGTTTGGGTTCAAATAGTATGCATTTGGTAATATTGCAATCATTCACTTTAGATCCATGAATTTTATATTGTATCGGGAACCGTATGTCAGAGATTTTGGCGACAGCACACGGCTAAACCCACATATGTCTAGCAAATACCTCAGGAATCATGATCAATATACGTTAGTCGTTAATCAAGTTACCAGAGAAAAGCTGAGCAGGTTGAACCTCTCTTTGAGCTCTATCTTCAGTGAACGAAAAAAATCGCAATATTGAATAACAATTATTGCTTTATAATGTAAAAAAATAGTCTAATCTACTCCTAACACTAAATTGTTTTATAAAAAGTTTGAAAATTTGACCACTATTCTTTAGCTAGACATTTCATTACTTTCACTGCAATAGCTTTTGGTCTTTTAACATATATTATTACTGCTTAGCTAACTTACCTAATGATCTGGGCTGGGATATCTTGTCTAATAATAATAGCTGGAATAGCTCATCACCTACGATTAGAGCTGGGGTAACGTACAAACAACTTATCTCTGCAGAAAATAGATTAAACTGTTATAATATAATAATCAGTTCAAACTCCTCTGCTATGAGAATGATGTTCATTACTAAATGGCCTTTAGTAAACCCAGGTAACCTATTGATTACGTCATGTAGTAGCTTAAGGTTATGGAGAAGATAACTCTAAAATTAATCAAATAAGCTGGTCCTATCGAAAGTTAAATTGTAAATTGGTTAGTACAGAAGTTAGTCTCTGCTTTAGAATCTTAAGCATCCATTGAGTCACACTATCTTTTCAACCTACGTAAAATTAATATCAACTCAGCCAATGGCGTGACACTATGCGATGCTATTGGTGAACTACATGGTCATCTAGGAGCAACTTCTACAGTCAGAAGCTTTACTATAGTCATTTCAACCACCCAGTAAAATTGTGTGTAGGCAGCGAAACAGCGCGCAAGGTCTAAATAGGTCTGTGTAAGGTTAATTTATGCAATGAATTTTATTATGTTGTACTTCTGTTTATCATCAACCAACTTGTGTCAATCTTCGTTTTCAACATTGCAGTACTAAATTATCATTAATTATTTGAATATTTTTCTACAAGTAGAAAAATATTTGGATAATTCAAGCAAATATGCAGAATTAATAATTTCACTCACAAAACTAGCATCCGAGTTTGAATCTCATTCACTATTTTATCATGCAAAAATGCTGTGTCAGTATGAGTCTGACAGTATTTTACACGACATTAATGTCATCACCCTAATTTATTTAATGAGCATTTTTACTTGGGGCAGGAAGTTAATGCAGGAAATGTATAATTATGTTAACCTGCTAGCACAGGTCAGTCTCTTCGGTCTCTGCAAATATTAGCAAATTCCCGACAAACCCAACCATAATTCTCAAACTCTACTTTCATAATAGTAACTGTAACAAATACATTGTGAAGTTGGCTACGAATATTCAACAAAACTTGCACATGTGCTTTATTTCTTGTACCGAGTAATAACTCACTCAAGGACTTTTCTTGCCAACGGTAAAAATACAAAGTCACCTTTTAGTTATTTCAATCAGTTTTTTCACTAACTGCTATGCTGATAGAATTATATGTTTTCTAAGAAGGCAGTTTACCTATCCCCATGTTTGCTGCATTATGCGTTGTACTGTAGCTACTAATATTTCTTTCAGTTGCTATTCACTATGAAAATTATGAAGGCCACAAGTGAGGATAACTCTCTTTACATAGACCAAGTAACCCATGCTGGGTAAGTAAACATTAACCTTGGCACTTAGTCTACAGCTTTTAGGAAGTTGTCCTTTCTCAGATTTTTTCAGAACTAAGGAGAAGATGGCCATAAATACTTGTATTTATAATCTCGCATCTTTTGAGTGGTTGCCAAGAATGTTTGCGGCAATTGAATGACTAATTACTACTTTGTTCTATAGAAATGTCAATGTCATCACTTGCAGTAAAGAATAATTTTTTGTTATTCCACACATAATTAATTTATTATTTGAAATATTAATCATGGAGGATAATTATGATTCCAACATTATAGCATTGTGACCACAGTATTATTATATAGTGCCAGCATGCCCTTTCCACAAGAGACCACCTGGCAATAAAACACGAATCTAACTTTATGTTTTGCAGGTTGAGATTTGGTAAAATCACAGGCTATTTAGATGGCCTTAGTTCCTACGTGTACTACATGGAGTTTGATAAATATGCAGCAAATCACATTCTATTCAGTGAAGGTTCGGCTATGAAAACTACAGACGGAGATACTTCAGAACTTCTAGCAGGATCTGTTTTACAAAATCACTATGTTAGGCATCCACGCTTTCACAACTGCCCAAATTCAGCAATTCTATCCCAAATTTCCCTTGAACAGCCGGTAATGGAATATACATGTACATGTATATTCTATTACATGTACATGTAATTATAGTCATCAGAACTTTCCAAAATTGAGTGACAACGCGATGTAATGGCTAACTAGAATAAATCAATGAATAAATCAACATGGAATTTACTCTGTGGTATAAATGAGGGTACATGAGGCTATACAGATTTATCCATCATCAAGATAAACGTTACACACTGTAATAAATGATATTTTGGATTTCAAATTCAGTGAAACCATCTGAAATAGTCACTTCTAACAGTGAATTTGACCGCAGAGCTGAGCCGAGATATAGTTGAAGTAAAGGGAAAGCACAATATTTTTACCTTTCAAGTTCTGATTAGTAGAGGATCTACAATGTAAATCTTAATAGTTCTACTTGCAGATACATGTACAATGTACATGTACATGTACATGTACGCGTACATGTACATGTACATTGTACATGTACCTGTACATGTACATTGTACATGTACCTCCAAAATAGCTGTACCTTGCACTTCACTGTACTGAATGCCTGTATAATCAAATTAATAACTCATTAATTTACATGTAGTTGGGAGAGCAAGATATGCATAATCATGATTTTTGTTGTAAAATTGTCTGTGTGTAGTATATGTACAACTTGTGCAAGAATTAATGACACAGCTTGCATAGTCAATGTGACACATACTAGAAATAACACACCTCAGATGATGCGCAATAATGTCTCAGAACTGTAACAATGGCACCATGTACAGTACACATGCCACTGTTCAAATAAGGCATGGATTACATTATAGCGGAAATGTTTCAAACTTTTTTATGTGCTGGAAATTGCATCAGTGTAATTCTTTATGACTAGACAATATTCAAAATAGAATATTCTAACAATGACATGTGTATGACATTGATAAAAAACTTACTTGCCAGCTTTACTTCTAGCTATTAATCCCAGGTAAGAAAGCAATTATTTGAAGAAACCTGCATTTTTTTCCAGTTTTGATGTGAGGAAGGCATTTAACCAATGGCACAGTTACTAATGTATCACGGAGCATTACAAGGTTGGATGCCTTTCCTAACACCCCCAATGACCTTCACGGATTCAAGCCTCGGACTCCCACATGAATGCCCAGAGCCCTAACCACTAGGCCACGGCTGCTCCCTACTCATATGTCAGGTATCGATGACTTTAGGACATCATTACTGGTGTTAAAAGAGCTAATAAATTCATTGTTATCAAATAATAAGATAAACACAACAATATTATTTGGTACCAATTTTTTTTTTAATGGTCTATATTGCAGTAGCTTATCGCACTGGTCTTTACTGTACTGGACGTTATTTCTCGGGCTGCTTTTATACACAATCTGCTGAGTATCGTACTGACAAGCAAGATTTGATTTGATTTGTCACTAAGCATCCCCTTGTTTGAGATGTTGGGTGAAAATAAGAGAAACATTTACCAATTAGCAGTAGTAGATGGATTCGACAAACTCTACGTCAATATACATGTACACGTAGTACTAGTTGTATATATTGTATATGAAAGAGGGTAATTGATACCATTTCATAGAACATGTAATATACCTGTACACGCACAACAATACTATTTCCTTGATAAACACTGTGCACATGGTCTGTCTGTATTAGACCTACTTCCACTATTATTCCCGTATCAGAAATTGAACATTCAGATTAAATATCTCCCTACAACATCAGCCACCTGGCTGTACAACTGTTTGCTGGACATCTAATTATTACTTATTAACATAATTGGCAAGATAAAAATTGAATACTCATGATTCGGAGAAGGTACTTGCCAGGTGGTTTGATAAGCAGATTGACATGCCATGTGACTTTTACAAGTGTCATCATGAGGTGAGCAGTACATCCCTCAGGAAAATTACCATATAGGTTATCGAAGGATTGAAAGGCGATGCAAAATATAGTTGTTCTAGGGGGGTACCCTAGAACAACCACAGTGTCAATACATTTTTGTAAAATGACAACTGTGGCTGTTATATTATTATATAGCTACAAGTACATTGCGTCATGAATGAACGGTCTATTGATTGCAGGCCAGTTGGATCAGCTTTGAGTGGGGGTGGATAACTGATTATTTGGTCTCAAATGATAATATGGCTAAATTTAATTCATATTTTTCTTGTACAAGTAGTTTTGATGTTCTTCTACTTCTTACTCACATTTGCAGTACCTTTGGTATGTTGACCATAGTCTATGCAGTAACTTCTAATTTTGTCAATGTTACCCCCAACAGCAAGCATGCTTTAGCTCAGGTTTCTTAGAAGCAATGCTCTTTTGACTAGGGCATCAACCATGAGGCCCATTATAAATAAGTGGAAAGGACCTAAAGGCTATTTATTATTAATAATGTAATTGTCTTCTCTTGAAATGAGTTTTCCAACCTCCATCTTGCATATTATGCAGACTGCTTCAGTTTCAGTTTGTTTCTTTGTCCTACTGCTTGAACTTTAGAATGGAACCAGCTGTTGGCTGAAAAGGGAGAAGTTCAGCATTAGCTTCACAAATCACTTACTTCTCAAACTCTGACTATCACTGTGTAGTATTTCTTTAGTGCAAATTGCAATCATTTATAATGATAATTATATATAATATTCAGTAATATAAATATTGATATTCTATTCTGTTGAGTATTTTTATTTTTATTTTAGACCTACTCGATACTTACACTATTACTATACTTTTACTAAACTACATGTGATTTTAATTCCCCATAGTCATTATCATATATAATTATGCTATAGAAGCCATATGATGTGGTATGACATATGAATAATTTATGCAATGTTATTACATAACTTTAAGATAATCAATCCAATGCGTGAATTTCAATATAAATTAAATTTATAATAATAAAATAATAATAATAATCATTATAATATAATTAAATAAATAGTCAATAGTTTAAATGATTTTAACAATTATTCATATTGATATTGTTTAAATTAATATAAAATAGTGTAAAATATAGGTAATCAAATCGTAAGAATATCACGTGACTAAATTCGCGTTCGCACAACTGTGTTATTTGTGTACAGCCTTAGTCCGCACACTCTCCGCACACTCATGCTTGTGAAAAAGTTTAATAACTTTAAATCTATTAAGTCTATCACCACCAAATAAAGTAGTATAGATTGATCACAGACCACAGGCTACATTCCCAGTGTCAATTAACCAATCACTATGCAGGATAGGCCACTGGAGCCTCTCTAAAAATCATCATTTTCATGTGGTGTTAAAACCATGTTAAACTATGAGAAAAGTTTTAATTTACATCTAATCATGTGCAAAAATATCTAATTACCTATATTATATACTCTATTGTAGTGGATGGCTTTTAAATCTTTCAAAATAAAAAGATTAAAACCAAGCTGTATGAAAAATCATTCTCAACCATTTTTATTTTTGTATCCAATGAAATGGCCGCGTTGGACAATATAGCCAATCAGTAGCGAGCACACGTGATTTCTTGGATAGAGTTATCTTCTCATATTATGCTTAGTTGTAAACTGCAATGTATCATAATACATGTACATGCATACTATGTTTTACTTGTACTACACTGATTCTAGCAAGTATTGCATAGAGTTATCTTCCCACATGCTTAGTTGCAAGCTATTAGATCATATTTTGTTCTACTTGTACACTGATTCTAACAAGTATTGCATTATGAAAGTGTTTTACATGCAATATTATATAATGAGCTGCATGACAATGTTATTTATGTTCTTGATCCTTGTTTAGATTGGATTCTACATTTGAACTCTTGAATATTTAAGTAACACACATCTAACATTACATATTAGGGAACAGTCCTACCTCACAGTAGTGAGTATATACATGTAAATGTATATAATATAATAATAATAATTGTATATATACATGTATGATAATTTTGATCCGTAATAGAAATAGTTGTAATTAAAAGTAATGTTCTCCAGCTCTATAGTTCTATGTATGATTTAACATGTTTATGACTACACTTAGGCATAGTACAGCATAGAATATATAATATGATATTAGGATTATTGTGTTCTGGTGATGCAGCATTTTATGTCAGAATGTTTGCCTCCTGGTCATAGCCGATAGTGACATGTATGACTATGTAGCAAGCATGAAAAACATATATATTTTATACAGATCATAAGGTATAATACGATTTCAATTGTTTGACTAATTAATCGCACTTCTTTTCTGTCTTCTGTTCTACATGTAAGCCAGCTGGCTAAAGGGTAATGGTGTACTTTGCCAGCCATTATCTACATTGCGTGTGTCTCTCGCTCTCTTCATGTATTTGCTCTGTTTGTGTTCTAAAACATGAAAGTACAAGTTCAGTTTTATGAGTCTTGATCTTGTAAAACCTAATTCCCCATGTAATTGTTTCTGTGTTGGGCTGTATTATTATCATTAGTAGGCTGCATTACTATTACTAGTAGGCTGCATTACTATTACTAGTAGGCTGCATCACTATGCACTGGTAGGCTGGTATGAAACTACTATATTATGTACAATATATTATACAAGTTAGTAGTGAAGTACATGTACATTACTTGGCATTGTGGCTCTGCTGCACTGCTAAGTAGCCAATAGCTGGCAAGTATAGTAGCTCTTAGTAAATAACATACCGCATGACATGACGCCGCAGGAATTATTGTCAACACTAAGCCAAGTACGGTTTTCCCCACCTCTGGGCAGGCAATACAGCTCTTCTTTAAATCCTTATAACTTGGAAACTTTTGATAGCAGATACATAAATTATATATTAGAATGATGCTGAGAAGTTACTCTATCCATCCATGTAAAAAAAATGATAAAATTGTCATTTTGTAAAAATGGGTTAGAAACCCTATAAAATAAGTATAATTATAACAATCATATTTTAGGCCTAAATGTCTACCAATTTTATTTTTGAATTAGAATTTATTATTGTTTTCATTTGCCAACATCGTAAATGGCTAAAAACTGAAAAGAAGTAAGCAGACACAATAATCTCCATATGAATGCGGACATTATATTACTAATTTAAATTCTTATACTAGCATATGGTATAGGTCCCTATGCGTACTATTAGTATTATAAAATTTAATAATGTAATACTCGTATGAACAAATAATTAAATTAAATTATTATTGGTAATAGGCCTAATTACAGCATAGTTATATAAAAACAAATTATAGTAAATAATAAAATGTGATTAAATTTTAATTTTTTATTAAATTGTTTACCCTGTTAATAACATAAATGCTAAAAACTAACTTTAAAGGTAATATTAATTGAGTATTTAATAAGGCCTTTTACTGTATAAGCCCTATCCTTACAGTGGTAAAGGGGCATTTCAAAAAGACAGATAAAACAGGACATTTCACTACCGGACTGTTCGAAACTGTTTTGGTTATTTTTAGAGGAGCACAACTTACATACAATTAATTTCAAATAAATAAAAGATAATTTTGAAAATAGAAATTATTTGAAGTCTAGGGTTTAGAGGTTTCAAACTGCCTGGTGTTGAACTGTCCAGTTTCGAAAGGTCCTGTTTTGAACTGTCCTTTTCAAACAGTCACAAAATCCCTCCCAATCGTGCAAATCAATTTTTTGAAAGTTTCCAAGTTGTAGTAGGCCTAAGTTTTATCATGTAAGGCAGCAGAGCTGCGTCCAAGTCATAGGTTTGACTTGACAAGAATTTAATTCACTAGTCGACTTGATTTGGACTTGCCAACTTGGTGACTTGCACATCAATGTGACTTCACTTGACTTAATTTGAAAATCTGAATTACTTGTGACTTAGGACTTTGAATTGGGGTATACCAAGTCAATGTGACGGATAAAATTGTGTACACTGTTTAGCCAACATAAAAAAACAAGTCTTAATTGTCTACCCACATATCACTTTCCTCAGAGTATATCAGGGTTAGGGGTTTGAGACTATGCACTACAATATGAACTAGTTTGGAATTACAGGGTAGCTAGTTGACACCCCCTTATCGTGTGCTGCTTACGTCCGATTAAACACTGTATCACCATTACTAATGTACAATACCACATGACCAGTCTAGATATCAGTGCCAATATCATTCATTACATCATCTATAGACTGGTTCTTTATCATAGTTGAATGGCATGCATACCCGGCTAAACTTTTGCATGGTTTGAAACAGAGTTGTGTCCCAGTCGACTTGCAAGTCAACAAGTCAAGCCATTTTTTAAAACTTTGGAGGCAAGTCAAGTCCATGTCGAGTCAGTGCTACCTTAAGTCAAGTCAGCTGTCATGCAAGTCACAAGTCACGTTCAAGGCCGCTTGTCTACTTGCAAGTTGAAATGCAAGTCAAGTGGGAGACAACTTCAAGATTATTGTACATCTTTCCAAACATCACTTTTTTTCTTTTAGTAGACATTCCAATGCATGAAAAACCATGCCAAAATGTAGTTGGATGGGCATGTATGCTAGACATTAATTATGGCAACTAGTCTATGTATGTAGCAATATTGGCACTACAGTTGAGACTGGTCATGTAGTATTATATACAGTATTGGTGACGGTGATACTGTGTTACATAGCATATAAACAGAACATGGGACAGTACAGAGTGTCCACTGGCCAGTCCTGCAATTCCAGTCTACGTATTGTAGTTTAATTGACTAATTATTGCATTGTGCATTGTATTCACTACTTACACCATACTACTTGCACTACTTTATTCTCCACATTGACTTGACAGAACCCAAGTCAAAATCACAAGTCATTGCTGCGTCCAAGTCAAGTCACATTGATATGCAAGTCAAATTCAAATCAAGTCAGCGTGTTGACAAGTCCAAGTCAAGTCGACGTATGACTTGACTTAGCAAGTCAATCTATGACTTGGACCCAGCTCTGGTATGCAATAGATTGCAATGTCTATTAAAAAGGCGATGTTTTGTAAAAAAACATGTCAATGTTTTTTGAAGTTGTCTCCCACTTGACTTGAGACTTGCATTGTACACTGACTTGAAGCAGCTCTGACTTGACTTCAACTTGGCTTGCCTCCAAAAGTTTACAATGAGTCGACCTGTTGACTTAGATCCAGCTCTGTTGGATAGAGACTGAAATAAGAAGTTTAAATTTAGCTTTGTTATGTAGTGAACTACAACTATCCTACGCATCCCATAGGAGACTGTGCCAAGGAGCTGTGCACCTATTGGCTAGCAGGATAAACGGATTTACGGTAGCTAGCCGACTTGTAGAAGACTGCAACCCTTATCTTCATAAACTTTGGTGAGTGAAGACAAGGGTTTCTTTGTACCTGGTTGCTTGTTGCTGTAGGTTAGCTAAGGATAAGGTGAAAAGGTGAAGGGATGAAGAAAAAACTTAAACTTTCCTAGGTTATTTGAACTCCAAAACTGAACCAACTGTCAAAACCATGTAGGCTGCAGTGCTTTACTAGAACCAACTAGAAGACCAAATGCAGCCCAGTAAATTTCTTACAATCAATTCAGACCGGTGCTTATTATACAGTCATGTAGATATAGGCCTAAATAACATTATTTATATTTATGTAAATGATTGATCAAAACTTCATCTGCTCAAACCATTATTGCATTAACTAGTAGTTATAATATTATATTCCATATCATTTTTAGGATTTTTATTTGATGCAAGGAAAAGACAGAAAGATGCAGACACTTGGCAGCTACCAGAAAGTGTGGTTCCAACATCAAAGGAAGAGTCAGACTTATGTGGGAGCAAATCCTATGAAGCTGTAAGCAAAAATTCCCTAGTGTATTATTGTACTTAGGATGCCTGCCTGGTTGGTCAAAACTAGATTAAACCTATAATAGTAGGCTAAATGTGTCACATATGACTAAAATTGTTTAAGGTAAACAGACAGGATAGGCCTACTTGACCTGCATTTCAGCCATGCAATGCCCTAACCAACATGTATTACAAAGTGTATAAATTTACACCTAGTAGTATATATTTGTAAAGAACATGCATGCTGTCAAACTACTTTGGGTTGTGATTGAACATCATGGCACTTCTGACAGAGTCATGTTTTTTTTCATTTATTTATATTAGTTTATGTCATCATTATTCAAATAGTAGTGATATTAAAATAAGGTAATAGAACATGGGGCTAATCAGATAGTTCGAAACTAGAGTTGTGACAGCCCCATTCCTGAGGTTCGCCAGCCACAGAAGGCTGACACATGCAACCAGGGACACACGCTGCGCCCACCCACTATGCATCAAGCTCCCAGAGATGAGCAGCCAGGTGTCCCGCATAGACCCCACCGCGGAGGCCTCGTAGGTCCCACGCATGCTCACCAAATAGATTAGCGGCAGTAAAATAAATAGACCTTTTTCCCAGTTCCGAATTAACTTTAATTGATTTCAGTGGATTTTTCAATGTCATGGGGTGTACAGTCTCAATTAAATTAAGATTATTAAGTTGATTGTTAAAGTTGACCTTCTTTGCAAACCCACTATTTAGCACCATGGCTGTCATAGCTTTATAATCATATCTAAACTGTTAGTGGAGTAACTATCTCATGCTAAACTGCACGAAAAGTAGTCAAAAATGGTTAAAATTTCCATGATAATGTTTGCAGTGAGAGTTACCCACCCTTACTAATAATGTCAATTCGCATAAATTGTATCCGATTTTCTCAACTTTTTCACGCTGTACATTGTATCAAATAGTCAAACCTGCTATCATAGTAAACATGTCTTTGTATAATATGTATTTCTAGGTAACACAAGCATGTGGGGGAGAGACTACTCTGATTCTATTTAGATACATGGGAGATCTTCTAATGACTTTAGAGAAAAGCTAACTATGTCTATCATGCTCTTCGCAGGGTTGTTTGTTAGTAAGTGAAAATTTGGCTAATGAACTTAATAGAAAAATGGTAGATGGTTGTTTTACCATTCTTGTCATAGTTATGGGTGCACAAAATTAGTTTAGATTGCAGGTCAACTACACCTTGTTTGCACAACAACCTCTCACAGTTGCAACTTAGCTTATACACATACTTGGATGATTGCCTTTCTCATGTATTCACAATAATATAGATCTCTGTTGACACGTACAAATAGTCTCTAACAATCAAGCAGTCCCGTGTAACATATTTCTGATCGAGTATTTATGTCAGTTCAGTCATTAATATTGTATCTTTCTACAAAATTATGAGATACCATGCTCCATGATGCCGCAGAGTTTAAAAATAGATATTTTGATAGAACCCCTAGTTTTATTATAAGATATTGGCATGGGTTAATTAATGTAATGATAGAGGGTAGCACTAGCCCTATTGTATAATTTTATTTCTACTGTTTCTACATTTAATCCTAGTGGCCAGGTGAACTGTCTGCATAAGTAATGATGATCAACCTTTTGTTGTTTTATGTTTCAGTAATGATGGGCTTACGAAGAAGAAAGATACTTCACTCCTATGCTCCCTTTCCTACTAATGGATTCAACTACAGGTACTGTATGTCACAATTAAAATAAATGATATATTTGTACAATGTAGGTCCTAAATCAGTGGTATTCAATTCAAATTTTAATAAATGTACATGTATGTTTGGTACATGCATGTGCAAGTCCCTGGCTTAGCAATCATTTATTGTGTTTTATTGTTATTCATAGTCTTGGCCAGCAATCTGAAAATTTCAGCGACTGATGCCTGCATTTGTGCTGCATTAATGTCGTATTCAACCACATTTCATGCAGTTTTACAAACTGAAATGCATGTGAACACACAGCCATATTATATGTACATGTAATATCGCTAGTACCTGGCAATGTACCTGGCCGCTATGTACCTGGCCTCTAGCTTGGGGGCCCAGTCACCTGTTTGATCCTCAACCCATGTAGTTATAATCAATAAGAAGCTGGTAGAATTAGTCATGTAATTAGTTAGTATTATTTAGTGTCAGTAAAAGGGTTCTGCTGGTAAGCAGTAGTCATTCTGCCAATGTTGCACCAACATTCATCAACATAGCCTCTACAAAGTTGTGATTTTCTTCTGCAAATTGCAGTAATAAAATTCTGATTTTCATTTGCAGAATAAGAAGAGATTACAGAGGAAGGGAAAAGGACAGAAGTATAATAATTCAATTATATCTATGTAATTATTGTAATAAACAGGTTGTAATAAAACAAGTATTCAATACAAATTATGTTTCTCTGTTTATTTACATGTACATGTATGTTAGACTTATACTACAGCTGGAACTACTAGGCAGGTGTCGAAAATATGTACAAAACAGTTGCCTTCTGTGAAAGAGCATTAAGGATAGCAGAGTTTATTTTTTCACGCTACTATGGTGTACAAACAATGCCAATCCTAGCCCAAACCACTAGTGACTTCTTCACAAGTCATGATCATGAGTTCATAACCAATTTAAATTTGAATTGCTTCTAGAATCAGTCTTTCTGAATGTACATGTAAGTAAAGTATTTCTACCAAGTTCATTCTACAGTAGGAGCATAACAAGACTCCAGAAGCCAAGCCATAGTTGATAATGTTGTTAAATATCATGACACAGCAGTACTATGATACAAGTGTCAATGCTATAGGCTTCTGGGCTAATGCATGTGCTATTTTTCACAATGTTTCTGGGTTGTCTCCCCTCTCTCAAATGTTATGCAGGGAATAAAACATCCAAGTGTCAAATTATGTGGATTTAACATGCATATTTGACCAAGTACAAAAGTGCTCCAACTACTATTAGTAAGAATATCATTTACAATGCACGTGTCAGCAGCTACGTGTATGTATACTGCAATTGTTCAGCTGTGGAGGAGGGAGGACAACTACTAAATATATACATGAAATAATTGAAAGCCTCCTACAGAAAGCAAGTATAATATTAGATGCTGGTTTTCAGTATGTCCCATCTACACTAATGGTTGCCCTCTCTTTTACACAGCTGAGTAAACACAGTTGCTACAAAAACAGTGCATCTCCTACCACATTTTTGTAACTTACATAATATACATGTACATGTATGGTATTGCGTTCATGCATCCATGGTGTTCCTCTTAGAGCTGCTAGCAAGATACATGCACATGTTCATTTGTATATTCTGAACTGAAGTTGTATTCTCTTTACATGTATGTGACATCTATAATTTTATTTTTCTGTTGTTTTAATGGATCGATCAACATGTACATGTAGGTATTCTTGGTAGATTAGGCTTACTTTAGTCGTTGTCTGCTGGAAGAATGTACTAAAAATTGCGTTCATGGGTAGTACACAACCTGAAGCTATACAATATGCTAAAATAAACACTGAGAGAACCTTCAATCTTTTGTTTATGTATGACCTACTGCTGCTGGTCTCACTAGAATAATTATTATGTCCGATATACAATGTACGTATGTCTCTCACATTTACATGGTTCTGATCTATGTGATAGATTCGGCTCTGTCTGTCTATTCTAACTACCCTAATTGCTTCGGTTCTGCAGGGAACATAAGTTTGGATAGTCTGTTAGATTGTTAGATAATTGTACACAGTATGTTTTATATTATGCATGTACACTAGCTGCTAGTACATGACTCTTATTATGAACAATATGTGATGTACATGTACATGTTATACATGTACATGTACAGTACATTGTATATTATGTAAAACATTTTGAGAGGTCTGGTGTTGTTATTTAATGTATAAGAGTATTATAATCCAACATGTAGGTATGTAATTCTTCAACTCATTGTCTCAACAACAACAAAGATCTCTAAGGCAGAGAGAAAAAGTGCAGAACATATGTCACAAGGGCGCCTGTGGCTAATAAATTGTAGATATACTGTATATCAAAGAGGAGCAGGGATCAGCCCTGGCCACCTTTGTTGAACTACATGTAATAATATTGATAGACCAACTGCTGTTAGTACTTCCTCGTTCTCAATTATTTGCAAGCAAGGCAACATGTAGTGCAAGAGAAAGGAATGACATGTACTTTCATGCCTTAGCCTACTCTAACTAATAGTACCACGTAGGTAAATGTGTTACTGCAACTGCAGCCCTTTCAAGCAGGTATTGCAATACACTTCAATTTGAGAAGCTAAAATATTTAATATTATTAACTTCCATATGACATGTATAATTGTACACCTGTCTACATGCACATCACATAATCCTAATATTCTCAATACATGCAAGTGCAATGTAAGGATGGGACAGAATAAGTCTGTGTCATTTCATATACATTGTACATGTACATTTACGTACATGGTAGATGTACTATGTACATGTATCGCATGCTTAGCTGTTTCTCATCTATTAATGGTGGTGTATGATTTCACCACATTTTCACTACTGCTCTTCAGTCACTGCCCATTAAACCCAGCATGAACAGTGGTGCCCCAAAACCTAAACAGAGAGTTCTTGAGCTGTCATTTTAACCTGTTTTGCTGTGATGTTGCTGCTCTTGTTTTGGTTGAAGAATACAGACAGGGAGCTTCATCCTACATGTACATACTAGATGTACACAGACTTATAGAATATAATTTATAATTCAGTGAATTGTGAATAGGCTACAGATAAAAATATGAAATCATAACTTAACCCTTTCTCAGGAAGATTCTTTATTAATATTGAATGTATTTTGGAGAAATACAATTCATAGGCACAAAACTATTGATTGCAGTTGGAAGTCGTCCTCTCTCAATCTATTTTGTTTCATTTCTACCAGTAGGAGACAGATGGAAAGTGAGAGGATAACTTCTCTCTATGACAATTAATGAATGAAGGCCCTTGCTCCTGAAGAATAATTGTTATTTAGATTACAAATTTAGTTAGAATTGCAACATGTATATCAAGTTGATACTCCTAGATTTTGTTCATTCATCAGAGAATTGTTATAAATAGAAGTTGTCCTCTCTCTCACCATTTGTGTTTTGCTGGTAGAAGTTGAACATAACTGGCTGAGAAAGGCTAATATACAATTACAATAAATAGCTAATGAGTGCCCAGTAGACAATGCACATGCAAGGCTGGGTGTTTTCTGTACTGCTGATGGTCAGTGTGTGAAGAGAGGACAACTACTAATACACCAAAGTCTAACTACATGAACTGCTATTTCCTACTAACAATGAACAGCTAGCGAATGAGATTGTGCCTACGTTCAAGAGCAAAATTCACTCTGTTTGGCAATGTTAATTATTGTGCATTTTAGTGATACTGTTGCATTAGTTAATGTTGTAGTGTTGGGCACCCTATAACCTGTAGTTGGGAAACATTGCATCATTGGGTGATGTAATTATCATAAAGTGAAATAACAAAACATTATTGTAATGGCTGTGCGCCACAGGCCAGCCACTGCTAACTTGTAAGAGTAGAGAGATGATAACTTCTTATTGGTTCAAGCCACCCTAAGTAGGTACTGGGTTTGCTGCTATCCTATGTGCTCCCAGATCAACTATTCAGTGGTATTTAGTAGTTTAAGTAGAATAGTGTATTGTGTGAAAAACACTATCTAGTAGTTTAAGTAGAATAGTGTATTGTGTGAAAAACACTATCTAGGTATAACGATGATTCCTCTGTACAATGAAATTGTCCTTTTCTATACTCTGTAGTACTGAGACGAGAATACACAAGTAAGTATAATAATATAAATATCACAGATAAGATAATGGGTGATTATTGCATAACAATTACATAATAGATTAATATGGATGATAGCCATCTAACCACTTGGCCTGGCCTGCTTAGTGTCCTGTCACAGACACAGATTAACATAGAGCTGTCTGGTAGGTCCTACTGCGGTCAGTGTCAAGGGCAGCGTTAGTGTCAAAGGCGTTAGTGTCAAAGGCGGCCTCAGTGTCAAGGGCGGCCTCAGTGTCAAGGGCAGCCGGTCACCACATTATACAGTTTATTAAAACGGTTTTAAGGCACTGTCTTGTAATACCAGTTAAAAGCTTTGATAACCAAGTCAATGTACAATTACATAGTTTTGGATTTCTTTCACCCATGGCCTCCGCATCTTTTTCATCACTGGTGGCGGTTCTCTTGAGCAGAGCGAATTCCCTTTTCATATATCTAAAATACAGAACATTTCACTTGTCTTTTGCTGGAGCAACATTTTTCCATAAAGTTGTCCAAATAGCATCTCTATGGGAGATTAGCGACACTCCTTAAACCTTCACAAAATGCTGTCAAGAGTGAAAAAGGTACCATAGCTGGGTAAACTGTGATATTGTTGAAAATTATGCAAGGGATTGAACTTACATTGTACAATGTGCTTCCAGCTGTTATGTCTATAGCAGTTGAACCAAGTCTAGGCCTTTGAATTTGTCTGCTCCCCCTACAGTTCATTCACCTCTTCAGCTATCTGTTATGTAATACATGTACATTACAAATTAGTATCAACTTATTAGACCTGTGAAAGTACAGAAAGCGCTAAGGGTTCCATCTCAACATGAATGCTAATCTACATGCACATGTACATGTAAATAAGGGGTAAAAATCCATGTAACAACCTACAGTTTTCAAGCAGTATAATGTTAGTAGCGGTATAAAATTATTGTATAGTGCAAGATTTAGATTGCTGTAAAATTGCAGTATTAAGACAAGATGCTAAGCATATGCTACAAAGCAATGCAAATTGAAGAGCATAGATTATTCCTTGTTACTCTGGCCAAACCAAAAGTGATGCTATTAGCGCATTTAGTCTCAAATAAGGGCTGTTGTACTTGCTGTGGAAAACTATAATATTAATTAATTAATTAGCTGATTTTCACATCAGAATAATGTACACAATGTACTTGTTAAATGCTGGCTTGCATCATATGATTGGTCTCTAAGTGTATCAAGGTACTTTCTCCAACTAACCTTTCAACTCATTTGTATCTGTATATGTAGTGCATGTGGCTTATCCTGAATAAACTTCTATTTTCAGTAATAGACAAATAGTTGCTTAGATCCTGCACTGTCCGCTTACTCATCAATTATTGAAGCTGCCCTTCATTAAGAAAACATTCTACAATAGAAAGTCTACAGAGAGTAAGTTTCCTGCAAATACCATTTACATGTATACCGATAGAAACATTATAATATGGTTGTACTATACAACAGACTAGCAAACGCAACCCAAATTAGAAGTTTCAGTTTTGGAACATAATAAGAACATACTGCTCCATTAATGGAGACCATGGCGCATAATGGTAGTGGGTACTGAGATAGAGTACGAAGTTGAATTTAAACACTACAATGATACTCACTGATGCTGGCTACAATTCTTTCTTGACACACATGGAGATTAAGTCAACTAAAGTTGCCTAAGACCTACAAAAACACAGATTATTCAGACATACATGTAGATAACTAAACAAGAGAAATTATTTGTGTGCCACAGATTATTCTTGAATATCATGATTTTTCTTAATTTTGGTAGGTGGAGGCAGAGCAATGTAAGTGTGTAGGCCTATGCCCTGTAATGGTAGCACATTACTTGGAAGAAATTGAAACAAATATTCGAAACGGCAAGATGGATGCAGTTACTCTTGTATTAGTGGTATTGGTACACTTTATGCTTTAATATCTCCTAAAATGTATATAATCGTAAAGGACGTTAAATAGCTTAACAAAAAGTGAACCTTATAGCCACTGTATAGTCTAATATTATGAAGGATAGAGCTACACACATTTCTTACTGCACAATGTATTTTAGATCCCTGGATGCGGTATTGCCCTCATATAAGTTTCTTCAACACCTTCTCTCCAGCTGCTACAAAGCAGCAAGTTATATGTACATTTAATAACTTGAGACATAGCAAATTCACCTGACACCTAATGCCTGAGAATATCTGGAAGGGTAGCTTTAACGGGCAACATTTACTGAAAAAAGTTTACATAATTCAAACATATTATTCCATGGAAGATACACTCTTACTCAGGTTATACATAACTCATTTACAAGCCTCGGTTTACCATCCTTCAAGACAATATCTTTTTCAATACTGTTGGAAATTCCCCACTGGAGACAAATCAAACTGCGACAAATGTTTACTAGTTTAATACATACCAATATTAGGCATACTTGGACGGCCCACCTCAGCAAACCAGATCATTCAGAATATCCATGTCCATGCCTATGTTAACATGAAAAATATCATTATTACAATATTGTGCATTAATTCTTCCTATGCACTAAATCTTTAGACTGATGGTCAAGTGGTGTAAACATTTACCATATTACAGCAGCAACCAAAAAAT